>OY747125.1:71461866-72784985 GCA_963556465.1 Berberis vulgaris | reverse complement strand
CTCTAACTCAATGGTTATAAGAGGAAAAGATATGGATTCCAACTCACAAATCACGAACTTTGAATGCTTTGTGAGAAGGAACAAGTTTTGGGTGCTTTCCATCACTCGATATGAGACCCCTTTGTATCACTTTGGATGTGGCAATTATTTATTTACTTCTTGTTTGTATTACCTTGTTCTCTCATCAAGGTATTTGATATTTATTCACTTTTGATATTTGTGGTTTTGCAGGATGGAATATTTTGTGAACTGATAGACTTAAAAACCTTGATCCCTTGGGACAAAGAAACAGTAGAAGCCTCCGTCAGAAAGACGGGAAAGCTACTTGTGAGTGAATTTTTTCTCTACAATATTTTTTCTAATTGTAGTTCTTGAATTTTAACCAAACCTCCCTATGTCCAATTGTTAGGTTAGTCATGAAGCTCCAGTAACTGGAGGTTTTGGAGCCGAAATCTCTGCTTCTATTACTGAACGCTGCTTCTTGAGGGTAAGTTCTTTCTTTTGGTTACAATACAAATCTACAACACTGCTCAAACTAACTTGTTTTCCATCTGAGGCATGGTCTACCTTATCTTTGAGTAATTTTGAAGACAAAACTATAGCCTTTAAAGATTAAAGTGGCAATAGTTTAGAGGTGGAGTTCGGGGTAATGCTCTGGATAGTATTGTCAATGTCTCTGCTATTTATATGTTTTGTTAAAGATTTATTATATTAGCTAAGGCTTATTTGTTTAAAAAAATGCTTACAGTCTAATATGTTCAGGCAAGTTTTGTTGCACTGCACTCCCTTCTGATCATGTGCATAGAAAATTAGTTGAATAAACAAGAATTAAAAATAGATCAACTCATTAGCACAGTGCTTACTTATAGTACTTGATATTGAACAACCTTAGATATAGAATGAAATTAATATGGATTCACAATTTGCTTCAGAAAAAGATATGGCACAGTTAAACTAGTACCACAGAGATGTGTTTGTCTCAGAGTTGTAGGATGGTGATGTTTTTGTTATTTTGTACTTGTAATGTTGTAGTTTTCAGAGCTCCGGACAGCATTACAAGCACACCTCTAAAAAACAGTTATAACCGATTCAGTTTACAGCAATAGAAGTTTTTTAATTTGCTTCAGAAATTAATGTTGTTTTTGTTATTTTGTACTTGTAATGTTTTTTTTTTCTTCATGATGCTGCAGCCTCTAAAAAATAGTTGGAAGGTTTCATCTCTGCCCTCCATGGGCATGTTGCCTCTCTTCTCCGTCATATGGTTGGATCTGTTGGTATGTTATAACCGATTCAGTTTACAGCAATAGAAGTTTTCTTGTATTTTTATTCTTTGTGAAGTCTGTTGCTTTATTTGTTAAATGCATCCAAGGATTGTTAGTCAAAGTTTGAGTAATCTTGGGTATGGTGGATCATTATTTTGCTTGGACTTGTTTGACTTAGTTGAGTGATATCAGACTTTACTAATGTCTTTAACATTGGTTGCTTTTGAAAATGGACTTTAGTTGCTCCCAGGCTAAGAAGTAGGGAAAAAAGGGGCACAAAGTTTCTTATAGAAACATGTTTTCTTGTGAAAACATTCTATATTTCTTTATTACATATTCGTGCATATTTGGTCGAACTCTGCAGACCTAATGTTTTTAATATTGCCTAATGGTTCTTATTTGGCAGTTGTTGAACATGCCTACCAATTGGGAAATTCATCTCAGAGACAAAATCTATTGTTCGAGTTGTATTCAACAGAGTTCCAGCTGTTCAAGGATTTGGCTTCATCTAAAGAAAAAAGGTTTGCTTCAAGCATGCATATCCATATCTCCTCTTTACATCTGTGCAATCAGCTTAGGCATTTTTCTAAGAACACTGCCAAGATTTAGGCAAAGCTAAGACTCAGTCACTGCTTGGTCCATTCCTCCTTGCACATGATGGTTCAGTCGAAAACAAAAAGGAACCCCAGTACCAAAAATTACCGGATATAATTCATTGCCATGATTGGAAGATCTCTTTTGTTGTAGGGTCAAATAACTTTGAAAATATCTTGCTTATAGTTGTTGATTTTATCTCAATTGGATAGTCTTAGTAAATTTTGTTCTTGCTTTCTAGGCACCACTTTACTGGGATCTGTATGCAACCAAGGGTCTTAATTCAGCTCGAATTTGCTTTACTTGCCACAACTTTGAATATCAAGGGACAGCACATGCTTCAGAGTTGGGATCTTGTGGCCTTGATGTTTACCGGTTAAATAGACCAGATAGAATGCAACACCATTCAGCACGTGGTAGAGTCAATCGTGTAAAGGTAGATAATATTTTGCCCTTCATTCAGGGATTTGTCTGAATAAGAGTGTTGTTACTAAAGGGAGCAGGTTGTTATATGTTGCAGAGTGCTATGTTGTTACATGTAATGTTGTTTAGGAAGGATTTCTGTTAGATTAGTTGTCAATAAATGTAGTACTATAAATAAGAGAGCATAAGAGAGAAAAAGGGATTCATTTGATTTGTAAGAAAATTGTACACTTGAGCATTTGCTCTACAGGAGATTAGCTATCTCGAATTAGCTTTCTTATTGAATACAATCCATTCCATTTACTGTCATCAATCCAAAATTACAATTACAAGTTCTTCAGTCTGTAATTTCTCTTCATTGCCTGTATTGCATCACTGTCAGTAGAACTGCATTGGCTTAACACCGTGACCAAAAAAAAAATTTTAAAAAAATTAAAAAAAAATTTCCACGGCTTAAAACCGTGGCTAATTATTGCAACGGCTAAAAACCGTGGCTAGTACTGGCCACGGCTTAAAACCGTTGCTAAAACTATTGCAACGGCTTAGAACCGTGACCATAACTTGCAACGGTTTTAAGCCGTTGCTACTCCTGGCCACGGCTTAGAACCGTGGCTAATATTGTTGCAACGGTTTATAACCGTGGCTAAATCATCAATCGTCCTCGAGATAAAACCGTTGCTAATATTTTTGCCACGATTTTTAGCCGTTACTGGGGATTTAGCGTCGCCTCTACAGCCCACGGCTCTAAGCCGTGACAATGGGTTACCCCCACGGTTTAAAACCGTTGCTAATGGGTATTTTTGGTGTAGTGGTACATGAACAAACGTTTTACACCCAAACACCTTCAGATGAGAGCGCCAATTTGTTGGGTTGGGTCCAGCCCATTAGAGTGGACCAAGCCCTGATAAGATACTAAATATAAATAGTAGCTAGGGTTGCTTTGAGGTTTTTTATTAGAAGAAAAAAAAAACTTGCGTTTTTGTTTTGTGTGATGGCTGCAACGTGACAGCTGCGTGCACGTGTCTCCATTGTGAGAGAAGAAAAAAGGGAAGAAATAGCTGATTGTTGGGGTTTGATTAAAGACTCACAAGTGTGTTTTGGATCTGCCTCTTGTCGAATTTTGGTGCTATTTGTTTCGGTGTATTCTTCATTTGATTGGGAGTTGTTTGAAGCTCTTGTGATGTAACCCTTGTGTTGCTCCTTGTATTCCTCAAGCCTTGGGCAAAAGGCTTGAGAAGAGCATTGTACTTCTTTTATTGATTAGTGGATTCATTTTATTTGCCCCGTGGTTTTTTACCCTTCACCTTGAAGGATTTTCCACGTATATATTGGTGTCCTTTATTTTGCATTGATTATTTGCTTGCATTGAATATTTATTTGGTGATATTACTTGGTTCTTCCATTGGTAGAATTTCTTTGTAGTTGTTTGCTTTGTTTTTTTCCCCAACAAAGTGGTATCAGAGTCGATGGTTCGACGGAGACTTGGCGAGGTGGAGATTGTTGGGATGGAGTTGGCTTGAATAGTCCCACATCAAGTAAGGAGGAGTCGTCACTAAGGTTTATAAGGAGATGATCTACTCTCTAACAGCAACAAAGCCTTTAAAGGTAAAAACCCCACACCCGTGGCCCGGATGGTAAGCCCAAGACAGCGGGTGTTTAAGTTAGGGGCAATATTGTTGCTATGTATAGTGGACTGCCAACAAGTGGTATCAGAGTCGATGGTTCGGCTGGAATTTGGTGAGTGGGGCAGGCGGCACATTATTCAAGGGATCAAGCATGAGGTAGCGAGCAAGGTAGAGCATCGCATGTGCGTGGTTCGAGGTGGAGGTGCAGGCGACACATTGTTCAGGGGATCAGGCGCGGGGTAGCTAGCTAGATAGAGCGTCGCATGTGAGCGAACTGCCAGATGAATGGATCCAGATCCTTGCCAAGAGAAGGTATCCTACAAGTCCAGATGAGGTGGAGTTAGTGCGGTGGTTGCGACTAAGGTGGAGCCAATAACGCCGGGATAGCAGCTCGTACACCGAGTGCTACCCACTGGATCATGGTCGCACGTGAGACTTGAGGAGGAGGTGTACTTCGAGATATTGCAGACCGGTGGATAGATTGTAGGATGTGTAACGATTTGTACCAAAGATGGAGATTGTTGGGATGGAGTTGGTTTGAATACTCTCATATCAAGTAAGGATGAGTCCTCACTAAGGTTTATAAGGAGATGATTCACTCCCTAATAGCAACGATGCCTTTTAAGATAAAAACCTCACACTCGAGGCCCGGATGGTAGGCCCAAGACAGCGAGTGTGTAAGTTGGGGACAATATCGTTGTCATGTATAGTCGAACACGTCCGCCATTTAGTAAGTTCATAAAAAAGACAGTTGATTCAGGTAATGGGGTAGAGTAGCCATTCCGTGGAAAACCCACAAAAAAAATTGCAGAAGAAGTTGAAAGCCAAATGAGGGGAGGTGTGTTGTGTTGTGTGAGAGTAGATCCCATATTCTTTCCATTGAATCCACCCCTCAAAACCCAATAACCATGGAGCCCCTTCAACCCAAATTTAGAACAATCCAAACAAACCTTTAAATCATGGCACAAAACAATAATTAAGCACAAGAATAAGAAGAATAAGAAGAAGAAGAAAAAAAAAAAAAAGGTGTAGTGGTGGTGTTAGATGAGAACTTGAATTGACTTTGGGAAATCAAGAGAGATGAGAAGGAGTGGTGGTGGTAGTAAAGTACCTGTAGATGTAGATGTCTCTCCCAGGCCTCAAGGATCTATTGCAAAGTCCACAAGTCCTTAAGAAGTGAGGGTGTCGACGATATCCACTTACTTTCTTTTGGGAGAAACCATGGAGAAGGCATGAATTGGTAGAAGAGAATAAGAGTTTAGGGTACTCTTTCTTCTCACTTCCATCCTTATTTGGTGTTTGCAACTGTTGCTTGACCTTCACATTCATCACACAAAACCCAATTTTCACCAACATCACTACAACCTTTCAACAAAATGTCAAGCCCCCTCCTACTCAAATTAAGGGCCTGCGAAGTCATAGCTATAACATCACAAGGCTTCCTCCCATTCGAATCAACAGCCTCGGTATCAGCTGATGCATCAATCAAGACCTTAACAATCTCCGGAGTTGAAAACGACCCACCGGTCGCAACGCAGTGAAGCGCAGTCACTTAACATCAACCCGACCAGTCGAAAGAATATACTTGAGAACCTCGTTACTCCCAAGCATGGTAGAGATCATCAAAATGGTCCTCTCGTCAAGAGTCGAGACCCATATTTCTTGACCCAATCCTTCTCCCATACTGAAGACCTTGAAAGTAGATCTAACCGATCGGGTTTGGAAGGTGAGAGTATGGTTGAAAACCTAACCAAACTAACTGAAATTGAATCGATCATTGACAAAACCGAATCGAAACTGAATCGATTCTAATTTATGCAAACCATAACCAAACCAAACCGACTAAAACTGAATAAAACCGAAATAAAACTGAACCGATTGACTATTTTAAACATATTATATAAAATATATTATTTATTATATTTTTTTTTTCGGTTCGGTTTTGTCGGTTAAAATCAAATAGAAATCGAAAACCGAACTAACCACTTCAGTTTTGAATTTTTTTAAATCGAATCGAACTAAACTTAAATCGAACCGATCGATTCGGTTTTTGATCGGTTCAGTTGGTTTAATCAATTTTTTATTCAATCCTAGGTGAAAGTGAGAGCAGAGGGGTGCGTAGCTGCGTGCGTTTGGAATTAACCTACAAAGAATTTAGGGTTTTTTTAGGGTTAAAACCCCCAATACGAGTTAGAACCGGACCGTTTGAAATTAAGTATTAGGAATCGGACTTGAACCATTATATAATGAATCCTGGCCGTTTCTCAATTTACAAAATTAAAAACTAAACCGTTGTAAGTAAAACAATTCAGTTCGGGTTGGATACGTGATTCCTCGACTCGTTTGCCCACCCCTAGCGACAATGGTATGGACTTAGGGTGTGTTTGGTTGCATGGAATCATATGTCATGGGAATCCATGAAGGGACCCCTATATTTTAGGCTAACTTGATATATCACTCCATATCCACCATTTGATTTTGTGGCCAATGGTGGGAATAAAAGACTCATGAACATGAGAATCATATGCCTTAGGTGACCAAGGAGTGAGATTTCCATGTTCATGGGACTTCCATTCTCACCATTGACCACACAATTAAATGGTAGATGTGGAATGATACATCAATTTAGCTTAAATTGTAGGAGTCCCCTTATAGATTTTCATGATATAGAATTCCATGCAACCAAACACACCCTTAGTTCACTTGGGTGGAGCTTAGGTTGCATTGAGTTTCTAGTTGAAACATCCATAGGTAAACTAGTACAAAATTGTTATTTGAAACCCAAATAATTTTTTGATCATTTTTATAAGTTTTGTTCAAATGGATCCCACCCTTTTGAGTTTTGAGGTAGAACTTCAACTAGAGATGTGAACCCAACAACTTGAATTGTTTTTATGAAAGGGTACCATGGTGAGTATGAATTAAAATTTTGAATTAGTCCAAGTCGAATGCCCCTTAACATAGAGTGTCACAGTGGATCAAGAAGAAGCAAAAATATGGAATTGAAGTTTACCACCTCCAAATTTGGAGTTACATAGAGTGAGCAGAGGCATTGGAGAGTTTAATTTGGAATTGGGATAGAGTTGCCCTAATAATCACCGATTTATTACATCATCAACTTTGATTTGGAGTGTTAACAGTGAAGTCCAGAATGAGGCAGTGCCCACCACCTGACTAGAACGATTTGACAAAATTACCCTTGTATAAAAATCTATAATTACATCAAACCATATGTCCTTGAAAAGCAAAATTAGAGAAAAGTAAAGGGCAATTTGAGAATAGATGAAGGTGATAAGTGATCTTGTTGGTTTGTGAGGTACTGTGCTTGCAGTGCAAAAAACACACACACACGTTCTTCTCCCAACTCTCTCGTCTGTTTTTATCTCTCTCTCTCTCTCTCTCTCCTTCCAACCCAAACCCATCTTTTTCGGATTAAACATTACACCTTTCGAACGCCCACCCCTTTTCTTTTCTTTGTTTGTTAAGGCTGAGAAACCCTCCCTTTCTTTCTTGCTCAAGGGCTAAATTAATAAGTTGGCTTTCTTTCTATTATCTCTCTGTTTGTTTTGTGTTTCTAAACCTCCCTGATTGATTGATTAGAAGAAGAAAAGAAGATGTGTGGAGGAGCTATTATATCAGATTTCATCCCAACAGCAGCTCGAAAACTGACTGGTGAGTATGGATGGCCAGAGAAGAAGAAGAAGAGGAACTCTGCTAACTATTACTCCAAACCCATCTCTATGCCTAAAATCGATCATCTTGATCTTGATGATGATTTTGAAGCTGATTTCAATGAATTTAAGGATCATCACTCAGATGATCTTCTTCTTGGAGACTCTTCTGATCATCATCTCAAGCTTCAACAACCCTCTCCCTTCTCTTTCACTTCCAAATCATCTCATCCTCCTGCCTCCTTTTCACCAGGTACTCTCTCTGCTTTTTTCCTTTAAAAAAATTAAATTAAATTCATAGTTTGTATCATGCTGAAATGGGGTTTGAGTAGTATTTTCAGCTAGAAATAGATTTTTACCTCTAGATTTTGAGTGGACTTTGTGTTTCCCCTTTTTGTTCATGTTTTCTATATGGGTTTGCGATTGATTTCATTCTGGTCTTCATGTTTGTTTCTTTTGGGGTTATGCTATGGAGTTTCTCTGCTATTTTATCTACTTCCACTAAAGCTTAATCCTTGCAGTGGGCTCTGTTTATTAGTTCCATAGTTTCTCTAACAAAATGGGTTTGGGTTTTCCCTTTGAAATTTAATGCTTTTGGGTCTCGCTCTCCCCCCACCACCACTTAATCCCTCCCCAAGTAAGAGAGGATTTAATTGCTTGTAGTCAGTAAGAGAGGATCCATGGTTTGGTTTCCCCCATGTATGAAATCAACCAACTTTGCAAAGCTTAACTGATGACCTGTTTTCGTCTCTGGCTTATACCAAACATAACAACAAAACAAGGAAGAAAAAGAGAGAGAGAGATTTAAGTAGTTTGTCAAATCAATGACATAATTTGCTATTGTTGCATTAATAGAAATGATCAAGTGGGCTTTTTGCCAGAAAAGTCTATGATCCGTATTTTTATGCAAGTTATATCAACATGTTCCAATAAAATTCTATGTTCCTATGCTAATGGTTTTTACATAGAGAAAGTAAACAAATGAGAACTAAATTCTGGCGTTTACATAATATGCTGTGTTACAAGTTTCTCAAGTCTATATTTCATTGACAGAAGGATCTGCTGCTGTTAAATCTGTGGAATACAATGAATCTGCTGATAAATCTGCAAAACGAAAAAGGAAGAACCAGTTCCGAGGAATCCGCCAACGCCCATGGGGTAAATGGGCAGCTGAGATCCGAGACCCTAGGAAGGGGATGCGGGTATGGTTGGGTACATTTAACACTGCAGAAGAAGCTGCTAGAGCCTATGATGCTGAGGCGCGTAGGATCCGTGGCAACAAAGCCAAGTTAAATTTCCCAGATGAGGCTTCTCCACCAACTGCTCAGAAGTCTACCCCAAAACCAAACATGCAGCAGTTACATCCCAAAGTGAAGGCGAATCTCCGAGCCTTGGAGAAGCCGAATCTGAGCCAGAGTTTCAATTTCATGAATAACTCTCTGGGGTTTGTTGAAGAAAAGACTCCAGTGATGGCATCAGGGTATATGGATTGCTTCCCAACTATTCAAGATCCTACTAGTGGATTCCCATCATTTACTCCTTCAGAAGGCGGGACTATGTGTTTCAATTCAGATCAGGGAAGCAATTCCTTCAACTGTTCTGACTTTGGGTGGGGAGAACATGAACCCAAGACCCCAGAAATAACTTCAGTTTTCACAGCAGCTGCTGAATGTAATGTGGAAGATGGTCACCCTATGAAGAAACTGAAGTCTGACCCAGAGTTGCCATTAGTGGCAACAGGAGCAAATACATCCAGGAGCCTCTCTGAGGAGATGTCTGCCTTTGAGTCCCAGATGAAGTTTTTTCAATTTCCTTATCTGGATGGAAGCTGGGATACTTCAATGGATAACCTTCTCAGTGAAGGCCTTACTGCTACTACTGCGACCACCAGTACGACCACTACTGCAGCAGCAGCTACCCAGGATGGGGTGAACGCCATGGATTTCTGGAGCTTTGACTTCCCTCAGATGGTTGGAGGTGTCTTCTAAGGGATCATCTCTCTCAACTAGGTTATGAATTTCATTCATTTCTCCATTGATATTGAGAAAAGATATCTCCCTATTCTAATACTTTTGTTTGCAGGCATGGGTGTTGTTTATGGAGATGGTGATCCTGCAAAGCGAGTATGGAGCATGGAAAGAGGTTTGTGTGAGGCAACTGCTTAGATTTTATGTTATGAGAGTATATAAAATCGGTATTTAGTTTTAGATACATTTTCCTTTACTGTGTTTTATGCTTGTTATGGTCTTTAGCTACCTGTTAATTTGAACTCGAATGTTTATGTGGATGATGAGAAATGTGGTGAAATACTACTTGATGACACACTTGGATTTGGATGTTTATATGTGAAGGATGGTAATGTGATGGAAGTAGTGTTTGTTATGTCAATGATGAGAATGACGCGGAATACTGATGATGAGAATGTGATGGAAAGTAGTAGTGTCTGATGTCATGGATTGGGTCTTTGATAAATAGGGGCTTGCTAATGAAGGACATCTAGTTTATTCATTGAGCCTAATCGGTGTTTTAGGCTCAGTTTGATTGTAGCATTAAATGATGCTTGCAACCAGTTGATGATAAGAAGTATATGCAAGAGTCTTTTGGATGAAGTTCCATTTCAGGTTGAATTTTATGAATTTGAGCATGTTCAGGTTTAATTTTTTTTTAAATAAATTAAAAAGAAAAGAAAAAAAGGTTAAATTCTTTATGAATGCTCGGACCCTTCCTTTTCATCCTTCAATTTCACCTATTCTCTAGTCCTCAAAGTAGTTATCTTTAATTTCCTTTTTATATATAATATTTTTTGTGGTTAGAATATGCAATTTGTCACTTGTGCAGAAATGTTGTTGGTTAGTGAGATGAGTAATGTGAAGTGTATAGTTGCGAGACAAGTGGGTAACGTTGAAATGGTAGTATGTTTAAGCTATGAAATAGGGAGGGAGGGTTGTTGGGAAATGGAGGTTGGGTGGTTCCCTACTACTACTACTAGTCTAGCACTACATTGGGGGCTTGTAGAAGTTGATGTATAACCCGGCCTTTTTTGTTTTTCCTCTTGGAAGGGGTTTATGCATGGCCATGGGGGTGTCACGAGATCCACAGAAGAAAAAGAAAATGATAGGTTGGTGGGGATGAATGAGGTATGAGTAAGAGAGTTAGCTAGGTTAAAGGTCCTCGTCTCCCTCCTCCAAGAAACTCCTGGCTTGGCTTGCCTTGGCTTTCTGTAAGCACCACAGCTGTGCTTACGTTACCTTGGATGGCATGGCTCATAGAAGTGCGGACCAACGACCTTGCATTTTGATTAAAGATTGTGGGCGTGATTCCGCCCAGGCTCTCCTCTCCTCTCTGGCTCATATTATGTTATAGAGCCAACCAAGTCAATATGTATGCATGGGAACCTAGATTCCCTCCCTACTCTTATGCCTGCATGAGTGCTCTCACACCACTCTACTTTCAACTCGTCTTAATATTTTGGCAGTGACTACACACCACTGTAAGTGCTCTCACACCACTCTACTCTCCCACACACTAACATACTTTTTCGAGCTTTGCTACAGAGCGAGGGAGGGAGCGAGGGAAAGGGGCGAGGGATGGGTGGTAACCACCCATCCGCCTCGAGATAAGCGCATCGGATTGGAGATGCGCGCTGGCGCTTATCTCGGGGCGGATGGGTGGCTACCACCCATCCCTCGCTCCCTCCCTCGTTCCCTCCCTCGACCCCTAGAATTTTCCTACTTTTTCACACCATCTATATAAACAAACAAGCAACATTTTTTTCCTCCCCATTCAAATCAAAACGTGATTCCTCCCTCTCCCATTCGAATCTTCTCTCTCTCACATTCAAATCTCTTGCAAATTTCTTTCAATATTTAAATCTCTTGCAAATCTTCTCTCTCCCTCGAAAATATCTTCCCACTCTCTCAAAATATCCTCCCTCTCTGTCAAAATTGAAACCCTTGATAATTGAATCCCAAATCGCAACCTCTCCAAAAAATTTCAGAAAAATAAAGTAATTTTATGGAAACTTCATAAATATTTTCAATCACAAAAACAAAGTAAATTTTAGAAAAAAATTTAGTAATCACAAAAATAAAAACTATTGTTGTTATGAGACAATGCGAGGTTTTTGCATTGATCTGGGCGAACAGAAAATTTCGGCAAATTTTTTCGGACAGATGGCCGAAAGTTAGGGACACTATCTCGTTTTCATTGCAAGACAGATTTGCGTGACTTTAGTAAAATGACCATAACTTGCTAATTTCAAAACGTTTTCAAGTGATTCAAATTGTGTTTATTAGATAAATCATAATACTACAATTGTTGTGTTTTGATCAACTTGAAAATTGGTATCGATCCAGCACATAAGTTGGCCGAAAGTCAGGACACTATCCAATTTCCATTGTGAGAAATATTTGCACGACTTTAGTAAAATAACCATAACTTTCTTATTTCAGAACATTTTCAAGTGATTCAAGTTGTGTTTATTAGATAATTCAGAATACTATAATTGTCGAATTTTGATGAACTTGATAATCGATCTTGATCAAGCATATAAGCTGGCCGAAAGCACTATCTCGTTTTCATTGCGAGATAGATTTGCGCAACTTTAGTAAAATGATCATTGCTCATTTCTAAACATTTTCAAGTAATTCAAGGTGTATTTATTAGATAACTTAGAATACTACAATTTTTATGCTTTGACGAGTTTGATAATCGATCTTAATTGAGGATTTAAATTGGTCGAAAATTACCTTATTTTGCGATCTTTTTTTCTTTTGAGTTTGTATTTTTCTATTAGGATATGCGAATTTATTGGTAGTTGTCCGGTATTTAACACAATAAAATAGTGTTCATGCTTTGCTTGTGAGAGGTCTTTGACAACCATTTACTGTTTCTAGTTTAACCCTCCACTCATACAAGTTGCAAACAATTATTGATGAGGCTATCACTCCTTGTCTTAATGTGGTTTTTCCGTAAAATAAAAGAATCTGTTTCAAGTCTTTGGGAGATTCACGAGCAGTGTATTGATTATTCAACTTGTCGTATATCATGTTACACTTTATCTCCATTTTTATGAAAATAATTACCTTAACAGAAAAAGCCAAAAATAATAATAATAAAAAAAGAAGCAAGTCTAGTTTGCCGTGTTTGGTACTCACTTTTGAGCTTTAGTCTTTTTTAACTTTTTTATCCATTATCTTTAAAACACAACCACAAGAATTTGTCTAGAGAGTTAGTCTAGACGCCAAGCTCGATACCCTCCATCATCTTAGAGATGCTCATAATGCCCCAATCGAACACAATCACACGTACAGAAAGCCCCCTGGCGCTGTCCTGGCTCTCTAGATTTTTTGCAACCACAAATATCATCTATAAAATGGTAGAAGTGTAAAAAAAAAAATCATAACTTGGCCCAAAAGTGGCTACCAAACCTAATGAGCTAGAATTGTTGAGAAAAAATAAATAACAAAAATTCTATAGAACTAGGCTCCTAACGCCAGATTAGTGTCTGGGGGGCTCTATGTGTGTGTTTTTGTTTTCGATTGGTGGATTATGAGGATCTCTAGAATGATGGAGGGTATTGAGGCTCCCTGACGAGCCTGGCCTGTCTCTCTGTAAGGACTGAATAAATAAATAAAATTGATGTGCTAATATTTGTTTTTCAAACCTTTTTTTTTCAAATCAAAATGTGTCGCCCATATTTGGGATTGGTAATGGTAAATTGATAGTGATGTCCCTTTTTATTAGGCTCCTATAAATATTTATACAGTAAAAACAATTTTTTTAGAAGAAGATATGATGAAATAAAAGATATATATATATATCAGTTCGTTTAGAGAGTCAGGTCAAACGCATTAGGCCTGTGCCAGGGAGTCTCAATGCCCTCCATCATTCTAGAGATTCTCATAAATCTACCAATCGAAAACAAACACACAGAGCCCCTGGCATTGATCTGGCGCTAGGGGCCTAACTTTCTAAAATTGGTGGATATATATATATATATATTTGTTAAAGAAATAAAAGCAATAATTTGATGCACAGGAAGAGTTGGTTAGTTGGCATTAAATATTTATATGTTTCAGTTTCTTTGCCTGGAAAATATGAATTGTTTTCAATTTCTGTGTTACGCATAGGGTTTGTTCCAAGACAAATTAATTAATTAATTATCCAGTTGAGGTCCACGATGACCATGTAATTCCTCTCCTTTCCCACTTTTGATTAATTATATCACTTTTAACAAATTTTCGTACACATCTTGAACAAATACGAGTTTGGTATACTTCTGTCTCCCTTTGTGGTTTACTTTGTTTCTTCTTTCTACAAGATGATCGTGATCCCTCCCTAGTCTTATGAGTTTATCACAAAGTTAAGATCTTAGTGAAATTTTTAGGAGCATAATTTAGCTAGCAATGACATGGTACATTTGTATACCCATATCAAATAAAAACTATTTGCGAGATCACATAAAAATGCATGCAGTTAAGAGTTGATTCTCACATCTTTGTTCAATTGATTTATGCGTTTTTTTCTTTTGTTAAAAGCGTTAGACAATATATTAATAACTAAGAGCTATTATAACCAAGTCTGTCGGCCATCGATGCCAAGTGGTGGGCCTTACTATTAAGGTATTTAGATATATTTCTACATTGCCAAAGAGAAAGCATAAGAAGCAAGTGTTTAATATTACAAATAAGATAGAGCCAGACCCAATGCATAGTAGAGAGTTGTTGAGATTCGCCATCTTAGATGAGGTCAATAAGGGTCGCAGAGTCTCCTAAACAGTGTTCAAAAAATCGGCCTAGACGCTAGAAGGTGAAAAACCGCCTAGATTAAAGTCTGGGCAGGTCTAGGCGGGCTCTAGACGGTCTGGGCGATTTTTTATTTTATTTTTTATTAAGGTTGATTTTGTTCTTATTTTATTTTTCTGTCCTCTTTTTTAGAAATAAACTATTTAATTGTTTTTTATTCTAAATGTAGCAAAGGATGATTACTTAATGGAATTCTCAAAGGATCTGCCGGTACCAATTTTACTAATGTAGATTTTATCAAACATGACTGAAGTTATTCATGCAATTTGAAGAAAAATAAAAGAGTAGGTTTGGATATTTGTCCACAAATTCAATTTTATATAAAGTACCCATCATGACCAACTTCAGTCATTTGAGTTTTAATAAATTTTGTTCATGATTGTTAATTTTTCATGTTTTTAAATTTTGCATATGTATATTGGCATTAAATTGGATGTAATTGATAAGGTATTATGCTTAATTTTTGTAAATTATTAAAGTTATAATACAAAACCTAAGACCGCCTAGGCGCTCGCCCAGCGCCTAGCGATTTTTAGAACACTGCTCCTAAAATAAGTCATGTTCTCCATCTTTGAGCCTAAATGAAAAGCAAAGTTGTTTCAACCGCGTATCCTTCCACCATCCTGCTGTCACAAACTTTGTTGCCTATCTGACAGGTAGCCGATGCCAGCACATTTCTAGCAATGTCGATTGTTGAAACTTCAACACCTCTCTGTTTGGTAGACTAAAAAAAATTAGAGATCAAATGTGACAATAACTGTATTTATATCAAGGCAAAGTGGAAGTGGTTGAAGGTGGTTTGCTTTGAGATTAAGCCTGTGTGTGCAGGCTAAGTGGATTTGGTCATGGACAAGTTGTGATTGTGGTGCCATTGAAATGGGAAAAGGGAACACTTAATCACAGGCTAGATCAATAGAGGAGCGGGAGGCAAGATATTTGTCTGTTATGGCTGAGTCTAAGATGTGGGGGATTGATGGAAAATGAGGTGTAGTTGAGTTTGACTTGGTAAGGAACCATTGGTTGTACCAAGACTCCTATAGATAATGACAATGGGATACAAAGGTCGTTGGGGAGACCTTAGTATTGTTGAAGATAGTTTGATTATGCATATACCAGATGGTCATAAGAATGGCGGTAAACTGGGAAAGCATCTCATCAGAATTCACAATGCGTGCTTAGCATAATCTCACATGAACTCGAAGACTTTCATAACGGAGTGAAGGTTCAGGTTTGGGTCAGCCCAATTAATAAGGAGAGGAAAGAGAAGCCAGAATCGGGAGATGATAGGGCAAAGGAAGAAGAGGTGGAGCACATCTTCCTTTTGGGCACGACAAAAGGTGCAGGTGTCCTCGATGGGAATATGGATCCTAACAAGGTTGGCTCTCGTGTGGAGTAGATTTTGACTAATCTTCCAGACGAGAAACAGAGCACTGGAAGGGGATTTGATTGTCCAGATGTCTCTTAACAGATAAGAGCCAAAAGTGGGAAGGGAAAGAAGGGAAGTAGAGTTTTCCAAATGACCCAAGGTGAAAAGGACGCGCAACACTTTCAACCGAAAAAAGACCTCTTTTGTAAAAGGTCCAAAGGAGTTTGTCAAGATTGGTCGTGGGTCTGATCAAAATGTCTTGAATATCCCTATCCACTGGAGTCGGAAAAAGAGATTTGATAAATTCCATTGGAGGGAACCTTCATGGGAAGAAGTTCAAAAGTTCCGAATAGAACGAGGAAGAGTGGGGGACCCCTCATTTGATTTATAAAACCCAACTAAATCCCTCTTTCTTTTTCCTACTCATTGTTGATGCAATATCTTATTCCCAAAAACCTCCTCACCTTCACAACCATCTTACCTTCTATTTCTAGTTCACTTGTCAACCAATCCAAGACATTCTCTTCACTATTCTTCTCCACCATCCGATCTACTTCACCGCTCGTTCAGAGATTCTCTGCTCCCAATCGGACGAGCATGAACTTGTTGAGCAAGATGGGAGTCATGGTGACGCCATCGGACGAAGTAAGCATTGCGAACTGGTTTTGGAAGAAGTTCAAGAACGAGACTATATTTTTCATGTACACGCCCTTCGTTGTTAGCTTGTTTCGTTTCTTTCTCCTGGCTGCACGAGCGCAGCGTCACGTCCTGGCGCAAACCTGGCTAGGAGTCCTGGCTGTGTAGGCTTACTGAAATATATATATGTTGACTGGTGATACATAAAAACGGTCACATCCCCAAGCCATACACGTGTCATGATGATTTCGAGGAATTACGGGCCCCAGCATCAGCCCAAAACTGATCCGGCCCAAGCGGTTCTAAGCTCGCCTAATCCATTCCGCCAGACGGACCCAAACTCTTACAGCGTGCTAGGCCCACGCGTCTCACAACTATCCTCAATACCTGTAAGCCCTACTAAGGCAAGTATCTTAAGGAAAGTATCTTAAGGATCAGCTTCAGGCAGGCAACTACAGCAGTATTTTGCTTCCAACTAGAAAGCAAATACCAGAGTACATTCCACGCAGAGAAACAACCTTCTACGGATTGCTCTTGGATTGGGAACTATCTCTTGCGTTTCTAGGAGCATATGGCTAACAGGGAACTTCCTTCCTACAGCATGACTCCTAATTAGATAAGGATCTCCACGAAGATCTCTTTCCTAAACTACGCCTACGATGGCCTGGTAGAACCAGGACTCCTACACTATAAATAAGACATGAGGTTGGTAAGCTAAGGTACGCTACAAATTTCCTATTTACAGCATTACGCCTTCCTCAGATCCTTGTCTGATTTCAGCATCGGAGTGCATCAGCCACCACAACGGTGGTCCATGGCTCACGTGTGTTACTTGTGCAGGTCAACGGGATTAGGCCAAAGAAGGGAGCGAAAATCGACTGCATCAGTTTGGCGTCGTCTGTGGGGACGACAGAGTTCCTAACTTTTCACTAACATTGTCTCGCCTCGAAACAAAGAAATGGTGACTAGCCCATACGAGAAAGTAAAGCGAGGGGAAGTGTCGGGCGCTCAGCCTGGCACCGACTCACCACATTCTCGACAACGCGAGTAATGCGCAAACACCGAGTTGGCGCTCCTGGAACAGCGGTAGCACCAATGAACCCTAAGTTAGGTGTACGATCTCTTCTCATACACCAGGCTTGGTCAATGATTAAGACTCCCGCATCAATGAAGCAAAGGCCTGAAGAAACACTAAAGACGTATTTAACCCGCTTTGACAGTAAGTTAACCACCGTCCACGCGTGCAACAACGCGACGATCGTCCCAGCTTTCATTAACGGACTGCGAAAGGAAAGTTCTACCACTTTCTGACACTGAACCCTCCAACAAGCATGACAGACCTAACGAAGGAAGCACAAAGCTTCATCGCCCTAGGAGAATAACGGGCAGCGTGAAGAGAAACCGAATCCAATGAGCAAGTGGTTAACAGAATATGCGTGCTACATGGAGCCATTCCGAGTTCGAACTATCCAATAGGTCCAGGAAGAGGGCCCTACGAGGTATGAGGATCCAAGCAATTCGCGATGAACAATGGGTATCGCACGATCGGAAGCAAGGCCCCTCCGAGCCGCTAGTATTTACGGAAAAATACCTCCAAGGCATACAACTCTTGCACAATGACGCCCTGGTGACGATTTCTCTGGCGAGCTGGGAGATAAGGAGGTCCTTAGTGGACATAGGGAGCTCTATGAACATCCTATTTCTCCATACTTTTCGCAACATGCAGCTAGAAGAGACTGCGTTGACCCCTGATAGTCGTTTAGTGTTCAACTTCTGCGGCGAAAGATTATCCCATGTGGGAAGGATACAAATGACCACAACAGTGGGAGAGCAGTCAGCTCAGAAAACCCTGTTTCAATAGTTCATAGTGATCGACGCGTTTTCAGCATATAATGCGGTCCTAGGGAAACCCTGGATACACCAGATGGAAGTAGCGATTTCCACCCTGCACCAGTGCATCAAGTATCAAACGAACCGAGCGATCAGTACGTTAAATAGCAACCAGGTAGCTACTAGGCAGTGCCAATACACCCCGCCACCTGGCGATTCTCAATCAGTGGCCAGCTCAATGGCTAAAACGACCCTCCGTTCTACCCAAAGTATAGAAAGAGAACAACCAAATTCAGACAACGAGGCACCAGTAAGCCCTTGGGGCAGGCCTAATGCCAGACAACCAGAGGAAGAAACCGTTACGATCTACCTTGATGACCCTCACAAAAGCAAGGCCATCCAGATTGGTTCCCGTTTGAACAAAGAATTGGTGAAGCAACTCACGGAGCTACTACAACGTAACTAGGACATCTTTGCATGGACCATGCAGGACATGGTGGGGATTGACCCGTCGATAATCACCCATCGCCTAGAAGTAAACCCTTCAAAGAAAACTGTTAGGCAGAAGAAGAGGCTTGTAGCTCCTGAAAGCAACACGATCATAAACAAAGAGATACAACGTCTACTCAACGCGGGCATGATAAAGAAAGCACGATGCCCCGACTGGCTGGCAAACATTGTTCTTGTAAAAAAGAAAAATGGGAAATGGAAGGTATGCATAGACTACACTGACCTAAACAAAGCCTGACCAAATGATAGCTTCCCACTCCCCCATATCGGTCAGATCGTGGATGCCACTTCCGGGCACAGCTTACTCAGCTTTATGGATGCCTAGGCTATAATCAAATATTTATGCACCCACCAAATCAAGAGAAAACCTCTTTCGTGACAAAAAGGGGTATATACTGCTATAGGGTGATGCCATTCGGCTTAAAGAATGTAGGTGCTACATATCAACAACTGGTCAACCAGATGTTCAAATAACAGATTGGCAGGAACATGGAAGTGTATGTAGACGACATGTCGGTCAAGAGCCTCTACAGCCCCGACCACATACAAGATCTCGCTAAAGCATTCAACCAACTCAGGAAATACCGGATGAAACTCAACCCACAAAAATGCACGTTCGGAGTCGAGTCTGGGAAATTCCTAGGCTGTATAGTGAACAAAAGGGGAATCGAGGCCGACCCAAAATAGATTCATGCCCTTCTCGACATGAAAGCTCCAGCCAATATCAGAGACGTTCAGAGCCTGACTGGGAGGGTGCAACACTCAACAGATTCATATCAAATTCGTCCGACAAATGTTTCTCGTTCTTCAAGATACTGAGAGTGAGCAAGGGATTTTCCTGGAATGAAGAGTGTGAACAAGCTTTTTAGAGCCTGAAAGCATACACGGGGAGTCCAGAGCTACTCTCAAAGCCTACGACAGGGGAAACACTCTATTTGTATTTGTCTGTTTCCAAACACACTGTCAGTTCAGCCCTCATACGAGACGATTGAGGGACTCATAGACCAGTATATTACACCAGCAAAACCTTCGCAGAAGCGGAAGTACACTACTCGAACCTGGAAAAATTGGCTTTGGCACTGTTCGTATCCAACAGGAAACTAAGGCCCTACTTTTAGGCCCACTCCATAACGGTTCTGACAAAACATCCACTACATTCGGTGTTGCATAAACCCGAGCTATCAGGTAGGATGATGAAATGGTCGGTGGAGCTCTCACAGTTTGACATAAACTATGCTCCAAGAACCGCCATTAAAAGCAAAACGCTGGCAGATTTCAGTGCCGAGTTTACCGTCGGACAAGAGCCGAAGGTAGACCACCAGCCCTCAGATTCAGATGTCCAAACATGGATCTTGCGCTGCGACGGGTCCTCGACTGGAAAGGCGAGCGGAGTAGGGATCACACTTATCTCCCCCAACGGTTTCACCCTCGAAAAGGCCGTCAGGTTCGTCTTCCCTACTTCAAACAATGAAGCCGAATATGAAGCCCTCTTGTCCGACATAAAGCTAGCATTAGGGATTGGTATAGATTGCCTAACGGTGTACATCAACTCGAAACTGGTAGTCAACTAGGTCAAAGGGGATTTCAACAGCAAGGACCCCCGCATGATAGCCTACCACGACAAAGTACTTGGCATAATGGGCAAGTTTAAGAGTTGCGAACTCACGCAATGCCCCTGAGATGACAACAAAAGAGCTACAAAGAAGCCTCAGCTTCCGACGAAGTCTCCAATGGCCTCATTGAATATCTCAAGCCTCGATGAAGCAGAACATGGAGATATTTGTGCTGCAGAAACGCAGCCAAATTGGATGACTCCAATATTGGGGTACATAGCAACCAGATTCCTACCAATCGAGAAGATCGAAGCAAGGAGACTCAAAACCAGAGCAGCAAGATACACTCTTCTAAACGACAGGTTATACAAAAAATCAGTGACAGGGCCCCTGCTTCGATGTCTATCACCTTCAGAGGCAAGCCAAGTCCTGGGAAAAATCCATAGCAGTATATGCGAAAATCACCCTGGCGGGAAAACCCTTGCCCATAAAGCCCTAACCTTGGGGTACTACTGGCCGACCAAACAGCGAGGCGCCAAAGATAGTGTCCGCAAATGCGACAAATGTCAAAGATTTGCACCATACACACATATGTCGGCGCAACTACTAACTCCGATGACTAACCCATGGCCATTCACGTAATGGAGAATGAACACCGTCTGACCGCTCTCGACATCATCCAGCAAAAAGTTCCTTCTTGTGGCCATCGACTACTTCACCAAGTGGGTCGAGGCCAAGCCCCTATCCACAAGCCAACGGCTAAGCGGAGGTAACCAACCGGACGATCTTAGAGGCCATCAAAAGAAAATTTGACGCAACCAAAGGGAAATGGGTTCTAGAGCTACTAGAAATACTGTGGACATATCGGACAACCAAAAAAGTCCCTACCGGATAAACACCTTTCGCCCTAGCATACGGGTTAGAAGCCATGGTTCCAGTAGAACTCGAGGTGTCGACTTTTCGAACGGAGGAGTTTAGACCAGACGGTAACGAAGAAGCCTTGTGCGTAGGGCTAGACCTCATTAACGAGAAGCATGATCTAGCCTCCACCAAAATAGCCGCCTACCAACAGCAAATGGCACAATATTACAACAAGAAGGTCAAACCACGCGAGTTCAAGGTGGAAGATTGGGTGCTCAAGAAGACCCAACAGAACACCAAAGAAGCCGCACAGGAAAGCTAAACCCAAACTGGGAAGGACCTTAAGAGTCACTAAGGTCAACAAGCCGCGAACGTATTGGCTGGAAAATACAGTTGGAAACGGGCTTAAACGACCATGGAACATAGAGCATCTAAAAATATATTATCAATAAAATATTTGTTTTTACCAAAAACTTTCACTGGTGTCTGTTACGACCCTTGATAAACCCGACTATGGCCAGATTCGAACATCTGCCCAAAGCCTAGTCCACTGCGCGCGGGCCATGATGGCAGAGGAAATGGGAGTCTAGTCAGCGCTAGTCTGCTGATGACGACAACTCGCCAAGGGATCATTGCTCTCCAAAGAACAATGATCGCCGAACTTACCAAGTAAGCTTAGTCAGTTCGCGACTGATGACGATGACTTTTGGTGCCAAATCCTAGTCTGCTATGCACGGGCCACGATCGCCGGGGAAGTGGGAGTTTAGTCAGCGCTAATCCAATGATGACGACGAGTCGCCAAGGGATCATTGCTCTCCAACATACAATGATCACCGAACTTACCAGGTAAGCTTAGTCAGTTCGCGACTGATAACAACGACTTCTGATGCCCAAAGTCTAACCCGCTGAGCACGGGCCACGACGGCCGAGGAAGTGAGAATCTAGTCAGCGCTAGTCCGCTGATGACGATGACTCGCTAAGGAATCATTGTTCTCCAATAGACAACGATTGTCGAACTTACCAGGTAAGCTTAGTTAGTTTCGCGACTGATGACGACACCTTCTGATGCCCAAAGCCCAGTTCATTGTGTGTGGGCCATGATGGCCGAGGAAGTTGGAGTCTAGTCAGCGCTTGACCGGTGATGACGACGACTCACCAATCGATCATTGCTCTCCACAAACAATGATCATCGAACCTACCAAGTAAGCTTAGTTCGCAACTGATTACGACGGTTTCTGGTGCCCAAAGCCTAGTACGTTGCACGCGGGTTACGACGTCCAAGAAAATGGGAGTCTAGTCAGCGCTAGTCCACTGATGACGATGACTCGCCAAGGGATCATTTTTTCCAACAGACAATAATCGCCGAACCTAACAGGTAAGCTTAGTCAGTTCGCGACTGATGACGACGGCTTCTGGTGCCCAAAGCCTAGTCCGATGCGCGCGAGCCACGATGGTCGAGGAAGTGGGAATTTAGTCAACGCTAGTCCATTGATGAAGAAGACTCGCCAAGGGATCATTGTTCTCCAACAGACAATGATCGCCGAACTTACCAGGTAAGCTTAGTCAGTTCGCGACTGATGACGACGGATTCTGGTGTCCAAAGCCTGGTCCACTTCGCGCGGGTCACGACGGTAAAAAAAATAGGGAGTCTAGTCAGCGTTTGTCCGCTGACGACTCACCAAGAAGTCATTACAAACAATGACCGAGAGAGCCTGGTCAACCCTCAACCAGCGATGGTTTCTGTCACAAGGTCAACACAACAATCAAAAGCAAAAATATAGTTTGGCTGACAGGCGTTCCGCCCAGTAGTACAAACTCTGTGATCTATGAAGCGTCTAAAAAGACACTTTCATTTTAAAAAGAAGAATATTTGTCTATCCAGGAAAGGACACTACAACCATTTTTAAGGAGAAGCATCATCCTCAGCAGCTAGTCCTGCGGAGCCAGAGCATTCCCCTTGATAAATTGGCTCGAAAGCAGCCCTCCTGTAACGAGCAAAATCAAGGTCGACGCCAGGATGTTCTCCTCTTATCAGCTCCTAAAGCTCCAACCTACCCCAAATAACCTCAGACGAGATTAACGGCATCCTGCCAGACACATCAAAATCCACCTCACCTACTAGGGCAGTGTTGTGCGAACGTTCCTCCGCCAACAATCGTTCTACCTCACAAACGCGGCGGAGCCCCTCACTCATCGCGGATTCAAACTACTGTCGCTCGGCAACCCATTCCGTCTCCGCCCGCCTCCTCTCGGCTTCCTGGGCCTCTAGATCAGAAGATCATCGGTCCATGGCCACATCCAGACGCTCTAATTCGGCCTTGGTTCGCCTCAGTTCAGCACGAGTCGATGCCATATCAGACTTGGCCACCCTCAGTTGACACCTCATATCGGTAAATTCTACTTTGGTGAAGGAGGTCGCGACCTCAAGGTTTACGACAGTATCAGAATTCTGCAACTGACCATTCAGGGAATCCACCCAATAGAGAGCATCCAAATATGACATCCGCAGGTTCGCAAAGGCCTTCTCCAATGCAAAAACCCTTCTGCGAGCCTCGTGGTGCAACAAAACATGATTGGATGATTCAAGGGCACGAGTGGTCAGTTCAGAACCACGACAGCGCGAAGCATCAACACTCGGACCAACTTCCTCCCCTTCTAAGTTAACAAGGGAAGCAGAAGCATCAGGAAGAAAGCCACGACCCCCTAGAGGATGCCACTCGGGCAGATCGCGACATCCCATGGGGAGAAGTCGCCTTGTCCGAGGGTTGCCTCTTCCTTGGAACAACAACAGAAGGCACATTCGCCTCCAAGTTAGCAAGCCTAAACGACCTAGGTAGAGCCACACTTATCTTCCTCAAATGACGAGTGACCACCCCCTCAGCCGATGAACCTGGCACAGGGCTAGCACCGTGAGAACACCACAGCAACCCGCTGCACACAACATCACCCGACATTATAAAATCTTCCAATGGATGTCAAAGAGAGCTTGAGAAACTCCCTCTATATCCGCCTCTCTTCCTCGATAAGAGATGAAACAACGAACTTCCCTGAAATAAAGGAATAATAATATAACCAGCACCGCACAAGGGATATACAAAAGTATGCATACATCAACGACCCAAAAACTCACCAAGATCAAATTATAAATATTGGGACATTCTACGACTTCCTAGCTTGAAGTACCCAGAATCCACCGAAGCCAAGAACCAGTGGTTCTCCTAAGATTCAAGGCCATCCGTTGCCAAGCACAAACAAGGAGGACAGTTATATATGTAAAGACCCCTGAGATCCAATCGAGCAGCGGTTATGTGATGGATCACTGGCGAAGTCAAACGAATACCAGCACCATGAGCCCTCAGGAGGATCACGAGCATAATCTTGAACCTGCTCGGAACCATTTGAGCGGAAGACATACGAAAATAAACAAAGAAGCGCCAGACATCATCTGGCATTGGAAACCAAAGCCCATACTCAAACATGCCTCCGTGCAAACCTATGTACCCCTGAGGAGGTACAATCGAGCCCAAAACTCCAAATGGGGAACAATGTCCAAGTCGCCTGGGATACGATACAAACTACGAAGCCTGATCAACTCAGTTTTGTCGACCAAACTATCTTTGAAGAACTGGATGCAAGTTAGGGATAACAGGTCCTTGGGAGAAAGTTCAACATTGTCAGCCATCGACAGAAAGAACAAATCAAATTTCACAGCAATACTATGGCTAGAAAAAAAGTACAGATAAGAATAAGAAAATCTGAATCAAAGCGGCCGAAATCTATAGGGAAGACAAATAGCTCTTTCCCTCCTTGAGTAGTCGCGTACCCTTTAATGTTGTGCATCGATCGAGGAAAACACTTCGAGTCCAATCATCATGACGGTACAATATCCTTTTCGAAGATTCAACGGACTGACTTAACGCCCCACTAACTCGGGGGAGTAACTAATGATACATAAAAATGGTCACATCTCTGAGCCATACACGTGTCATGATGATCTCAAGGAATTACGGGCCTCAGCATCAGCCCAACACTGATCCGGCCCAAGTGGTTCTAAGCCCGCCTGATCCAGTCCGCCAGACAGACCTGAAATCTTATAGCTTGTCTCACAACTATCTTCAATACCCATAAGCCCTATTAAGGCAAGTATCTCGAAGATCAGCTTCGGACGGGCAATTACAGCAGCTCTTTGCTTCCAACTAGGAAGCAAATACCAGAATACATTCCACGCAAGAAAACTCCTTTCTACTGATTGCTCTTGGATTGGAAACTATCTCCTGCGTATCTAGGAGCATAGAGCTAACAGGGAACTTCCCTCCTACAGCATGACTCCTAATTAGAAAAAGATCTCCACAAAGATCTACTTCCTAAACTACGCCTACGATGGCCTGGTAGAACCAGCCTCATGCCCTATAAATAAGACATGAGATTGGTAAGCTAAGGTACGCTACAAATTCCATGTTTACAACTTTGCGCCTTCCTCAGATCCATGTCTAACTTTAGCATCGGAGTGTCATCAGCCACTACAACGGTAGTCCGTGGCTCACGTGCGTTACTTGTGCAGGTCAGCAAATTAGCGAGATTAGGTTAAAGCAGGAAACGGAAATCGATTGCATCATTGACAATTGAAGTTTAGGGAAGCTCGCTAACAAGCTTTAAATAAGCGTGTTCCGGGAGGGGGAATTTGTTGCAGGATAGTTGCAAAAACTTTGTTTGTATAATAAGCATCAAGTTTGTCAAACATCTATCAGCACTAAGGCTCAACGATAAATTGGTAAAATGGTTAGAAGCTACTGAATTTTGGAATATGTCACAAAGAAAACTATTGTTCTACTGGCTGGCTATCTCAAGAACACATCCACACACAACAAAGTAGTTTAAAAGAAAAGAGGTATAATGCATGGAAAGAAAATTGTGTTTTCTCTCAGCTCATTTCTGGAAAGCACCGACCAGCCAGTTCTCTTCCGTGTAGACTTCACGTTAGTTGGACACCACATAAAACTTACATTAGCAGTGCACTAAATCCAGGTGCAATGTCGCTCTTCACATATGTTTATTCAATCATCGCCAAAAATTACTCCCAAATGATTGATAACTTCCTATCCGAATAGAAAACAAGCTCTATTTTCTCATGAAACATGGGTAAATAGATTCTAATAATCTCCTTCAAGTTTGCCTGTGTTGAGATCAAGGAACGAAATCTCACAAATATTTTTTTTTTGAAATTATGAAAAGAAAAATGGCGAAAGAAAAAATTACATTTTTTTAGGTTTTTCGTTAATTTCGAATTTTTTTCATGAATTTCATTTTTTTTGTAAAAATACAAACAATCAGCTACCAAAAATTACATTTTTTCAAGGGTATCGTTTTTGTAAATTTTGGGATTTTCGTATTATTATTTTTTTGATTTTTGAAACCACCCCCTGATTTTTTAATTATCACTTCTTCTACTTATGGATTTATTTTTGAAACCACCTCCTAAATTTCTAATTATATATTGAATCCATGTTTGTTTCATTTCTTGATATTTAGACTTAATTTAATGTGTTTAATAGATTTATTTAATTGCATCTTATTTTTCACATATTTCATGTACCCTCGAAATTTATTGTATATATTTCATATATGCTCGAAATTTTTAGGATTTTTCTTTACACGCTGAAATATTTCTTTTAATCAGGAGACCGAAATTAACTCAAAAAACAAAATCACAGTCCTTGATTGAGATAGATGTGGTATAACAGTTTATCACCCAAAGTTTCCATTTGACCCATTTCATTTTCGTCTCAGATGACTTGTCCAAATTTAAAATACAAATAGGGTTACCCACAGGACCAATAAAGACTGATAAATCTCCACGTTACACTCTATCATAATAGACTGGTGGATGGGCATATTCAGTCCTATTAAATTGGGAATAAACTGCCACCGTGATTCATCCTCCAAGTCTTCATTTGCATCCTCTACCTCTTTATTTGCATTGAAAAACCTATTATGAATTTTTATTTTCAGGATTTTTTTCAGCTATTGGTGAGATGTGGCAGTGAATAAAGGATCCTAGGACATTATTTTTAAACAATTAAATGTTCTATCAACCATGAATAACAAGAATTCAAAAATGGGAATAGGTAACATCCCCAATTTATATATAGCGAAACTCTCAGAATTTAACGATTTTCAACTAGTACTAGATGCATTTCGAAGTGTAAACCAAATCTTAGAAGGTGTTTGTTTTTGCTTCTGAATGGAGTCAAAAGTCTTAATAAGAAGTTGACCACCTTGTTTAAATTGTTTGTTTTTAGTTCTGATCAGAAGTTCTACTTCTTATTGGAGTAAGCAACAGGAGGTGTTGATCACTTAGCACCAAGTACTGAGTAAAAAATTATTTAAATAATAATCTTAACATAATTTTGTAATGACAATTGATGCCCCCATCTTCTTAAAAATAGGTAGGGCTAAATTTTGATGACACGCCTTCATTCTCTTCACCAAGCATTGTGGTTCTACCTACCTTCACAAGACTTTGTAAGAAACTTATTTCCTTTCTCTTATTCATTTTTTTTCTCTCTGTATCTTTAAGTTTTTCTTCATATCTCCAACTCTCCCATACAAACTGATAGTGAACAACACAACTGTTTCAAGTATTTGGATAATGTGAACAAACTCATATAGTTAATTTACGAGATCGTATTGCAAATGAAATATTAGTAAGAAATTTGGTTTGATAATTTTTTTTAAAATTTACTTGGTCATATTTCGATATTCTTGTAATGAAAGGTATTGTAACATTCTCTAGGATTTGAAAAGTTATTGGGTATGATTTTAAGCACAATATTTATGTCATAAAAATTTTCAGTTCAGTGGGGCAAAATGGTCAAACAGTTCTCATTCAGCACCTAAAAACAAACACCTTTTATTTTACAGCTTCTAATCAGCAGCCTATTCAGAAGCAAAACAAATAGTTCATTCAGCTCGTTCAGAACTTCTAACTCCAGTTAGAAGTTAGCTTCTAATCACTTAAATAACACAAACACCCTCTTAGGCATTCTAGAAAGTATTAGGACACGCTAAAGAATGTAAAAAAAATATAAATTATAAAAATGAAAGATAGTAATGTCCACCAATTGTAGCTCGGTTGGACTGTTATAATTCCATCAGCCTTGTCAAATCTGTACAAGCTT
The DNA here is from genome assembly GCA_963556465.1 of Berberis vulgaris. NCBI lineage: Eukaryota > Viridiplantae > Streptophyta > Magnoliopsida > Ranunculales > Berberidaceae > Berberis > Berberis vulgaris. The sequence goes on along the minus strand of OY747125.1, from coordinate 72,756,670 downwards.
GTATCGTTGGGTTCAAAAAAAATTTACAATCTCCTCCTATGCCTCTACCTCTTTGTCATGGTTGAAATCCTCATTGTGACGCAGAGATTGATACAAATCAAGTTGTATGCAACAAGAAGCTAGACACGATCTCATAAGAGTTTGAACCTTAACCTAAATCACACTAGACAAATATTTCACGTCTGTCTGTCTCTGAACTTCACTTCAACTTGCAACCCTAGTTTTTTTCATCAACATTCACGAGTTAAGAGACCAAATTCAAGGTATTCATCGAACACACCCATACAATGATGACTCGGTATCTATAAGACAAAACGTATAAGGAACTACTCATTTTTTAATCTATGTGCCTATAGCAGAAAAGAAATGCCTTGCTTGAGTACAATGAACCCCTAATAGGTCAGTGGAGAATGGATGCAAATTGCAGATGGACTGCAAACCTTGTACTAGAACTAGAGTAACTCAACTTCTATATCTCATTCTATCTTAACCAACAGAAATTCTAAACCCTCCCAGGCAGCAGCCTCGCTGGTTTCCCAGGCCAGCTAGAAAAGCTCACCAACAGAAATTCTAAATGGCCTGGGAAATCCAGCGAGGTTGACTGCCTGGGAGGGCGCATTTACACTATTGCCCCTCCCTCTTTAACAACTTTTTGAAAAAGTGTTTAAAAAGGAGGGGGCAAAAGTGTAATTTCACCCCCTCCCAGGCAGCAGCCTCGCTGGTTTCCCAGGCCAGCTAGAAAAGCTCACCAACAGAAATTCTAAATGGCCTGGGAAATCCAGCGAGGTTGACTGCCTGGGAGGGCGCATTTACACTATTGCCCCTCCCTCTTTAACAACTTTTTGAAAAAGTGTTTAAAAAGGAGGGGGCAAAAGTGTAATTTCACCCCCTCCCAGGCAGCAGCCTCGCTGGTTTCCCAGGCCAGCTAGAAAAGCTCCTTAACCAAATGTCTCAACTGTATGACTTAAGATCTTGATACTGAATGCAATAGAAGTCAACTACAAGGGAAGTAAATTATTCAAAAATATAAAATAAAGCCATAAAAAATAAGCATACAGAAAATATATGCCGAGATTTGCTTGAAGCCCCTACAAAAAAGAATAAATCTTGACAGGGATTACCTGAAACACCTACAAAAAAAATAACTTTGTCTAGATCAACCTGATCAATGATTAGCTCCAATGGATTTCCATTCTGATCACTCGCTAAACAAGTTTGTTCAAAACTTTCTAGTTGATATGTGCACCAAATTTTAAGACTTGCAATTTGAAACTTAATGATCACATCACCTACAATTTTAATGAGGATGTGTCACTTTCGGTAATTTCCACCTTGGAGCCAATGGGGTACTGGCTCAACTGGTAGATTTGACGAATGGTATCACAAGTCCAGAGTTTGAACCTTGTCGGCGGCTTTAGGGTGGGAGGGGTCAATGGATTAAAAAAAAGTAATTTGCACCTTGGGGAATTGCTCACTAGGGAAAACTTTGTTGCTTCTCTGAGTTAATAACACCATTTACCTATAAAAACAAAATTCCTAATCTTACCAATGTTTCACTTTGACCTTATGGAGTGCAACTTTATTCTCTTCTAAGAGGAGAGACTGAGCAAATCTAGGCAATGCCTAAGTTGTAATTAGCATAGTGAACCGTGTCACTTCCATCCTCTTTTATAAAGAGATGTATCCAAAATAATCCATTTCCCTAACCTATAAGCAATGGGGTACTAGCTTAGTTGGTAGACTTTTGACAGATGGTATCACAAGTTGAGAGTTCGAAACCCTACTGGAGGCATTTGGGGTGGGAGGGGTTAAGGGATTAAAAAAAAATTAATTTGCACCTTGGTGAATTGCACACAAGGGAAAACTTTGCTGCTTCTCTGAGTTAATAACACCATTTACCTATAAAAACAAAATTCCTAATCTTACCAATGTTGCACTTCGACGAAATGGAGTGCAACTTTATTCTCTTCTAAGAGCAAGACTGAGCAAATCTAGGCAATGCTTAAGTTGTAATTGGCATGGTGAACCATGTCACTTCCATCGTCTTTTATAAAGGGATATATCCAAAATAATCCATTTCCCTAACCTACCTCACATCTGTGGGGCTTGTTCTAGTTTGTGCACCTTACTTTTCACCAACCAAATTGCATTCTGATTTGTCACAATGTAGAGAAAATGACTCTAAGAAACATATCATTTGCTGAAACTTTCATATTCGCCACAGCACGTCCCTTGCTCTCATATTAACCATCTAAGATACACAAATCAATGATGAAGGGAATTCAAAAGGTCTAAGGGTATGTTTCGTTGCATGGAGTTCAATTCCATGGGGACCACACACTTCTAAGGCTAACTTGATCAAAATGTAGGGACGAACTATCACCAATTCTACATTTTTTTTTATCAATGGTGGGAGTTCAACTCCCACGAACAAATCCCCCCCCCCCCCCCCCCCCTCCACAAACACACACACACACACATGGGTTCCATGGAACTAAACTCACATCTGTGGGGTTTGTTCTAGCTCGGTACACCTTGCTTTTCACCAACCAAATTGCATTCTGATTTGTCACAATGCAGAGAAAATGACTCTAAGAAATAGATCATCACTGAAACTTTCATATTCACCAGAGCTCGTCCCATGCCCCCATATTAACCATCTAAGTTACACAAATAAATGATGAAGGGAGTTCAAAAGATCTTAGGTTGTGTTTGGTTGCATGGAATTCAATTCCATGGGGACCACATACTTCTAAAGCTAACTTGATCAAAATGTAGGGACCATCTATCACCAATTCTACATTTATTTTATCAGTGGTGGGAGTTCAATTCCCATGAACAAACTCCTTCTCCCCCCCCCCCCCCCCCCCAACACACATATGAATTTCATGGAACTAAACTCCATGCAACCAAACACCTGAAGCAACTCGAAGATAACCCCCCCCCCCCCCCCCCCCACCACAAAAAAAAAGGTTTATTTGGAGACTTTGTATGTACAAAATTAAGAGTAAGAATAAGGGCATTCATTCTCCTCACAATGACGCTCGGTCATCGTTTCAAAGTGGGAAGTGAAAAGGGCCTTGTAGACACATGAAGCTCTTTAAACATCTTGTTTCTCAACGCTTTCCGCAACATGCAACTCAAAGAAGCAAACTTAACACCCACCAGCCATCCCATGGTCGAGTTCAACGGAGAGATATGCTTCCCTATGGGGAGGATCAACTTAATGGTACTAGCAGGAGAGCCACAATTACGGAAGTACCTTGTCCAGGAGTTCATGGTGGCCGATGTTCCATCTACCTACAACATCATCCTAGGGAAGCCTTGGCTTCACCATATGGAAGCAGTAGTTTCTACTCTGCACCAATGCATCAAGTACACAGCCAACCAGGCCCAATGAACTATCTGTGGAGATCAACTTTCAGCGAGAGACGGCCACTACGCAGCGTTGAAGCAGCTAGATTGCTAGCAATTACAGCTCAGGCCCGCTGGACAGACATATCAAACATCGGGCCCTGATTCGGGGGAGATCACCCCGCGAGGACAATGACAAAGCTCCGACAACTAAGGATCGACTATCCGACGAGCTGAAATCCAGTACTAGAGACACCATCTAGTCCAGCACAAAGCTAAGTAATAACACTTCAGCAATCAGGCGCCCCTCTGAACGCTGACAGCCAACGAGGAACGGCTCGCCAGCGCGAAGTTCACTCTTTAGTAACTTCGCCAACAGTAGCGATACATGACGCTCTGCCAAAAGAGCTACACAATCTGAGCCAGGATCGTGTGCGTCTCTCTCAGGCCAGATTAGCTTAGTTTCTATTTAAAATCAAACTATCTTATTGCATTGATTTTTTTGTTTTTTTTTTTGTTTTTTTTTTTCATTTTAGAAGAATTGTTCGTACAAGACATTCAAGGAATAAAACATGCTTTATTGATTAAAATGAAAGTTATTACAAAGCTTGCCCAGGTTACTAGTACAACAATTTATACAATACAAGTATCTAAGTCCGATGCAAGTATGTATCCGCTCAATACACTTCAAGACGTCACTCCGCCAATCTGTCTTCAGAAAGGATTTGAAAGTGAATGTAAAGAACTTGAAGAAGGTCGCAAGTACAGGCTTAACTCTGCCTCGCAAAAATGATTTGAAAGTGGTAGTAGAAACACTTATAATGGATTGCATACATCCATGCTCCGCCAATCAGCCTTGCGAAGAGGATTGAAAATGAGAGCGGAAGGGACCAAATGGGGATGTCTCTCAAATGTGTAGTGCCTAGGGTGACGCGGAGTTACCACCCTAGGAACGCAAATCATGTCCGCCAAAGCCCTGCTTCGCCAAATCCAACTCTCTGTTGTGGCATCACGAATGAAGCATAGTAGATACAGTTAGAACAACCATTCCAAAACTAGTTGCGGGTATTATCACCGAACAACAGTGGTGGATGACAACTCGGGAGCAAAAGAACGCAATAGACAGACTCGTCCCTTGATGGAGAGCCCGTACTTCTACGCAATGTAAGAAGAAATAACAAGGTCTCATGGAACCAATTGCATGCTCGCCCAAACCAGGTGGCACCTTATAAAAGCAAGTGTTGTCAAGACTCATCGCTGCAAATGTCAAAACATTCGAAGACTCAAACAACGAAGATCTTCCTTTAGCCTTTGGAGAACCCAAAGCTATTTTCTAAGGAGATTCATTTTAGGAATATTCTCTAGAGCATACATGGAAATGCTTGGAATTGTGAACTCCAGCATATATATAGGCGCGGCGGTTCACAAAATAAAAGAAATCAACAATTATGTCAACATTAAATGTCGTACTTGGAATAAGGAGGAAACAGATCCAATCCCAATTTCACAAGTCCACATTCATCGAATTAATGGCACTACACGCAACTCTATTAAATGGGGGGAGTAACCAGCACTGAACCGTCTTGTAATTTATGCCGTACATCTAGCACACTGATATTTACAACACGGCCCATCAACCAATGGGCCCAAGCAAGTACCCCATCGGATCCGGCCAAGTACAGTATGAAGGCCTTAAGTGCCCATGCAACACGAAACACGCCAACAATGATATCATTAATAAGTCCAAAGTATCCGCTCTATTGTCCTCCGTCCATTGAACCTGAATAAACTCAGTCCCATCAGTTTTTCTGGCGATCCAACTTCAGAACTAGATCTATTGGTTTGACCATCGAATCAGACTATCAGAGGAATTAAGCAAGGAAGACTTACTTGCACAAGGCCAAGCGGAGGCCTAACCCGCTCAAAACATAGTCAGTTCTGACTGATGACGATGGCTTCTGATATCCTCTAACCCTAGTCCGCCAAAAGCATATGACGATGGCTTAGAATGTGGGAGCTTAGTCAGTGCTCTAACGCCTGACTATGATGGCTTGCCAAGGACCATTGTCCAACTACAGATAATGGTCGCCGACCTAACCAAAGCTTAGTTGGTTTCGACCAATGACAATAGCTTCTGGTTCGCATATGGCAACGACATATCTCAAAAATGGAACTCTCATTGACGGATCAACTATACGGCTTCCTGACTCAGCATGACCTCTTGTCTAAAGGCCAATAGTGCAGTAAGACAAAGCAGAGAAAAAGCCAGTAGGGAAAGTCAAAGAACGAATAAGTACAAAATGCAGTTTAACATGATATCCGACGATGTTGAAGTCGTCAGGCAAATAGCCGAAACAATCTGGCGATGTTAATAAGCACACAACATGCTCGTTTATCTGAGGAGAAGTAAACAGTTGAATCACCCTTGGAGATACTTGGACACCAACGTCTTTCGCCCTAATCAGAATGGCAATCATCGTCCTATACTCGTTCGATACTAGTTAAGCGGGTGCAATGCCAAGGTAAGCCAAGAAGCTCCAAATTTCTTTTATAATGAGAAAGCGAACACCCGATAGGAGCATACCTCAATGCAGGCAGATAAATCTCTCTGGAGGAGACAGCGACGTCTGACCCGCGCCCAATGTGAATAACACCAGATCATCAGGGATCACATATGTCACACGGAGGCTTTCCAGATTCAACTCAAAGAGTGACCTCTCATTGAAAAACTTACGACCCTTAGCAAATAGTTCATCAGAAAGCTGATTTTGGCCCGCCATTGAAGAATGTACAAACTTTCGATCACAGAAGTTGGATAAAATCATAAGCACGGAAAGTAAAACGACAAAACAGAGTCCCCAAGATGAAGAGTAAAGAAAATGAACTCTGCGGATAAAGGGATTTATATAGTGAACGAAATTCTTGCCTTTTCTCGAGCAGACGCACGCCCATTTAATGAAGCGTACCGCTCAAGAAGACAATTCAAACTCAAGCCAATCATGACTACTTAGGTCTTCTACGACATGATTTGATGGATCGATGAATTGGCCCACCAACTCATGGGGAGTAGCTAATGATACACCAAATCGTCCTTTAATCCATACCGTAGGCGTAAGGATGGGCAAACAGGTCGAGGAACCGCGAGTTCAAATTGAACCGGACTATTTTGCTCCAAACGGTCTGAATTTTAAATTTGTAATTTTAGATACGGTCCAGATTCGTTATAAAATGGTCCGAGTCTGATTCCTATTAAAATGAAACGGTCAGGGTTGGAACATTTTAAATCACATTGTCCAGATGTCTTAATATTATTGGATGATACAAAATGTAAAGTGTAAACTTAAAAATGGAAACCGTTTCTCTGTCTGTCATTTCCCTCTATCTTTTGTCGGAGTTTCCACTCTCCAACTACGAAGTCTCCACTCTCCAACTAGATCGAAGGATCTATAGAAGTTGATCTATGTTCCTCAGTCGAAGTTGTTGATCGAAGAAGAATCTCACTAACTTGTGAAGAAGAAGATCGAAGGATCTCTTCTTTGGTTTCGTTGAGCTATAAGATAGAGAGAATTGAGCTTCCCCTCTCTTTGGGCGAGCAAGGTATTGGCTTTGCTATAAGAAACAAAACAATTTTGGTGAAGTGAATAACTCTTTTTTTCAGTTGCTACTCCCTCAGCTTGCTGTCTTTTGTTTGAAGCTTCTTCACACTGAAACTAGACCCACAAAATAGGTACATCAAACCATGACTAAATTATTGTCAAGTTCAAACATTTTTTATTATATTTGTGAAATTTTCAACATGAGGTTTCTTCTTTGATTGAGAATTTATCTATGTTATGCCTTTGGGGTGAAGTCGTTTTGCATAATTTTGTCAAGGCAACAGTTTTTATAGTTTTGTGTGGGTTGTGTTGTTTTTCTCGAGTTTTGCTATGATGGTTTTCTTTGGGTTTAGAGAATTCATGGATTCTAGTTGGTTTAGTAGGGAATTTGTGAAAATTTGAGTCTTTGAGTTGAATTTGCTGAAACCTAAGGGTTTAATCTCTTTTCAGTTCAAAGTTCATTACCAGTCTGGCTTTTGAATCTTTACTCCACATTTGCAGATTTTGCTTCAAAGTCTGTATCTCAGACTAATTTGTGTCCTCATCAGACCCACTTCATCTCTTCAATCTCAGGTTTGCCTTCTTCAACTTTCTCATTGAAAGGCATACAAAATTGCATGTGCACCAAAGTTTTCTCATTGAATGGCATACAAAGTTTTCTCATTGAATGGTATACAAAGTTGCATCTACATATTATGTTGACAATATGAAACCCCCTTAAAAGTTTTACTTTATGGTTTATAATTGATTTTGTGAAACAGGAAACAGAACTGTTTTGTGAAACATGAAACTGTTTTTGAACAGGAAACAAATTCAGAAACATGAAACTGTTTTTTGAACAGGACACAAATTCAGGAAACTGGTTTTTGAACAGGAAACAACAACTGTGAAACAGGAAACTGCTGTGAAAGAATTGTTGTATAACAGGAAACAAGACACTATATATACTAGGAACTGTAGCTGTTTTTGTTGTACGTAGAAAAACTATGAAGCACAGGGAATAGATAAAGATAATTGCTGAAATTGTTTCATCTCTTGTTGAGAGATTGTGTGAGAATTGTCATCTTCTTGTACCTTGTTCTTGAATATAGTGGAATCACCTCACCGTGGACGTAGGCACAATTCGCCGAACCACGTAAACTTTGTGTCTCTTGTGGTAGGTTCTTGGTTTTCTCTAATTACTTTCATTGCTAGTTGCTATATTTAATTGATTGGATCCTTGTGGTACTTGTGTGCAATTGTTGGTGTCTACCCGCTTCCGCAATAAGTCGCAACAATTGGTATCAGAGCACTAAGGGAAATTGATCTTGAATTGTTCTACTCAAGATTGTGAAGATTCAAAAGTGCTAGGGTTTGTTTGTGCACAAGTTGTTTAAAGAAAAAAAAAACCGTAGTGAAGCTTCTTGTCTAGAAAGTCACAGGTTTTGTTTGCAATGGCATCCAAGGTGAGCAAGGCACATGTGGGGAAGTATGAAATCGAGAAATTTAATGGTAAGAACGATTTCGGATATTGGAGAATACAAATGAGGAATTTGCTTATTTCTCAGAAATTACACAAGGCATTACTAGGGAATGATTAAAAGGCTGAAACCATGTCAGATGATGAATGGGAAGAATTGGATTTGGAGGCTCGTGCTGCTATTTGCTTGTGTCTGGATAGAGACATAGTTTTTTTAGTTAATGAAGAACCTATGGCAATTGATGTTTGGTTGAAGCTTGAGTCACAGTTTATGACTAAGACATTATCAAACAGGTTATACTTGAAAACCCAATTGTACAGACTAGCAATGGATGGGGGCACTCCAATTGGTGATCATATCGCCAAGTTTACACGGATTATCTCAAATTTGAGAGATGTGGATGTGAAGATTGAGGATGAAGACCAAGCAATTATATTGTTTTACTCCTTGCCGCAGTCATATGAAAATCTTGTACAAACAATTTTGTTTGGGAAAGATGAACTTACATTTGATGAAACTACCGATGCACTCTTGTCCAGTGAGATTCGGAAGAAAACTTCATCAAGTGGTAGTGGGAAAGATTAAGCTGAAGGGTTGGTTGCTAGAGGAAGGTCTCAAGTGAAATCATCTTCAAAGAGTGGAAAATCTAGATCAAAGTCTAGAGGTCCACAATGTCACAAATGTAGAGAGTGGGGGCATATTAGGAAAAATTGAACAAATCAAGGTAAGAGTAATCATGATAACAGTTGGAAGGGCAAGAAAAAGCAAGATAAGGGTGATACTAGTGAAGCAAGTTATGCATCTAGTACGGAAAAGGATGAAGAATGTTATTCAGTTGCGGGTGAAAACACAGAAATCTCTGGGAGATGGATCCTTGACTCTGGGTGTTCTTACCATATGTGCCCAAACAGGGAGTGGTTCACTACCTATGAGCACATTGATGGTGGTACTGTTCTGATGGGTAATGATTACGTTTGCAAGACAGTTGGAATTGGAACAATGAGGATTAAGATGTATGATGGTGTTGTGAGAACCTTAACTGAAGTGAAACATGTCCCAGCCTTGAAAAAGAACCTTATCTCGCTTGGTGTTTTAGACTCCAATGGTTGTAAGTTTACCGCGGTAGGTGGAGTTTTAAAGGTTGTCCGTGGGTCTTTGGTTGTCATGAAAGGGATCAAACAAGGTAACTTGTACACCTTGATGGGTAACACGGTAACATGAAATGTGGCAGTGGGAACCTCTTCATCGAAAAGCACTAGGTTATGGCACATGCGACTTGGGCATATGACAGAAAAATGATTGTCTCTACTGAGCAAGCAAGGGTTACTGAAGGGTATGCAGAAACCGACTATGGAGTTTTGCGAGCATTGTGTATATGGAAAACAATGCAGGGTAAAATTTAGTACAAGTAAGCACAGGAGCAGAGGTATTCTAGACTATGTGAATACAGATGTGTGGGGGCCAGCGAAGGTCGCCTCTAAGGGAGGTTCCAGGTACTTTGTCTCCTTCATTGATGATTATTCCCGTTATACATGGGTATATTTTTTGAAGTCTAAGAATGAAGTATTTGAGACATTTAAAAGGTGGAGAGCAATGGTTGAGAATAGAACTGGAAGAAATGTGAAGACTTTGAGGTCTGATAATGGTACCGAGTATACTGAGGGTACTTTCAAACAGTTTTGTGATCAGGAAGGAATTGTTCGACATTGGATTGTTAGAGACACGCCACAACAAAATGGAGTTGCTGAGAGATTGAACCGTACTATGCTTGAAAGAGCTAGGTGTATGCGCTCCAATGCTTGTCTTGGCAGAGAATGGTGGGCTAAATCAATAGCCACCGCGTGTTTCTTGATTAATAGATCGCCACATTCTACATTAGACTGCAAAACACCTTATGAGGTGTGGTCAGGTGAACATGCTGATTACAGTATACTGAAAGTTTTCGGTTGTATTGCCTACTACCATGTGAAAGAAAATAAGCTTGATGCTAGGGCTAATAAGGCCATTTTCTTGGGGTATGCAAAAGGCGTGAAGGGTTATCGTCTATGGTGTTTAGAGGATAATAAATTTGTGATCAGTTGAGATGTTACATTTGATGAGAATTCCTTGTTAGCTTGTACTAAAGCTAAGGAGTTGGTTGATAGTGGTGGTGAATCTAGTAACACTCAGAAAGTGGAAGTTGAAGCGTTTGTGGATGCAGCAGATGAACAAGTGGTTGAAGCAGGCACACATGTTTGAATTATGAGCCTGAAGATCATGAGGAACAACAACCAGTTGAAGATAATCAATCCCAGCAGCAACCTTTGGCCTTAATTAGGTCAAAACGATCGGTTAAGCAAGTTCAAAATTTTGGCTTTGAAGAACCGTTGAAGCACTATGGTCAGTTGAATACAGTTGATTTGGTTGCATACGCACTCTCTGTGGAAGATGATGAGCCAACTACTTACAAGCAGGCCGCTCGTCATTCAGATAGTCAGAGTTGGTTAGTAGCTATGCAGGGTGAGATGGAGTCTCTCCAGAAGAACCATACTTGGGATCTAATGTCGTTGCCTAATGGAAGGAAAACAATTGGCTGCAAGTGGGTGTTTAAGAAGAAACATGCTACTCTAGAGTCTGGTACTCAGTTCAAGGCAAGATTAGTAGCTAAGGGTTTTGCTCAGAGGGAAGGCGTTGACTACAATGAGATATTTTCGCCTGTGGTAAAACACACTTCTATACGTGTGTTGTTGAGCTTGGTAGCTCATGGTGACCTTGAGCTTGAACAACTTGATGTGAAAACAACTTTCTTGCATGGAGACTTAGAGGAGGAAATTTATATGCATCAGCTGGAAGGTTTTAAGGTTGTTGGAAAAAAAGACCATGTTTGTCGTTTGAGGAGATCACTTTATGGGTTAAAGCAGTCACCTAGGCAGTGGTACAAACGGTCTGACACTTTTATGTTGAAACATGGGTTCACACGAAGTCAGTATGATTGTTGTGTTTACATGAAAAAACTTCGTAGTGGCGATTTTATTTATCTTTTGCTCTATGTTGACGATATGCTCATTGCCTGTAAGAGTATGGTGGAGATAAATAAATTGAAGTCTCAACTTGCATCTGAGTTTGAGATGAAGGATATGGGTGCTGTAAGGAAAATACTTGGTATGGAGATAAGAAAAGAAAGGGAGAATAAAAAATCATTTCTTTCACAGAAGGGGTACCTTGAGAAGGTCATATCACAGCTTGGCATGGAAAACGCAAAGCCGGTTATTACTCCTTTGGCTTCACATTTTAGACTTTCTCGAAAGTTATCTCCAGTCACAGTGGAAGAAAAGGAATACATGTCACATGTTCCTTATGCTAGTGCAGTTGGCAGTTTAATGTATGCTATGGTGTGTACACGCCCTGACATTTCACAGGCTGTTAATGTTGTGAGCAGGTATATGGAAAACCATGGGAAGAAACATTGGGAGGCAGTGAAATGGGTGCTTAGGTACTTAAAAGGTACCTTGGATGTGGGTTTGGACTTCGGTGGAGATTCATGTCAAGTTCGTGGGTTTGTTGATTCTGATTATGCTGGTGATCTAGATAGACGAAAATCTACTACTGGTTACGTATTTCAGATATACGGTGCTCCGGTTAGTTGGAGATCTATGCTTCAGGATACAGTGGCTCTCTCTACTACAGAGGCATAGTATATGGCATTGACAGAAGCTGTAAAAGAAGCATTGTGGCTTCAAGGTTTTGTAAATGACTTGGGTGTGGAACAAGATAGTGTTGAGGTTCTCTGTGACAGTCAGAGTGTCATCCACTTGGCTAGAAATCAGGTTCATCACGCAAGGACTAAGCATATTGACGTCCGATATCACTTTGTTCGAGATGTAATTGAGGATGGTGATGTGTCTTTGGTGAAAGTACACACAAAAGACAATCCTGCTTATATGTTGACAAAGGTTGTTCCTGGAGTTAAGTTCCAATATTGTTTGGACTTACTCAACATTGACTCATGTTGATTGAGGGCCCTTTGAGGCGTTGCCCTTCGGGGCGGTTTCGTGAGGTGACAAAGCTATGGTTGAATGTTGACCAGTTTATTCTTTTGCCTTGTTTCGGCTCATTTTTTCCTTTAAAAAAAGAAAATCGCCGAGGTGGAGAATTGTGAAACAGGAAACTGGTTTTTGAACAAGAAACAAATTCAGGAAACAACAATTGTGAAACAGGAAACTGCTGTGAAAGAATTGTTGTATAACAGGAAACAAGACGCTATATATACGAGGACTAGCTATTTTTTTTGTACGTAGAAAAACTGTGAAGCATAGGGAATAGAGAAAGATAATTACTGAAATTGTTTCATATCTTGTTGAGAGATTGTGTGAGAATTGTCATCTTCTTGTACCTTGTTCTTGAATATAGTGGAATCACCTCACCGTGGAGTCGTGGACGTAGGCACAATTCGCCGAACCACGTAAACTTTGTGTCTCTTGTGGTAGGTTCTTGGTTTTCTCTAATTACTTTCATTGTTAGTTGCTCTATTTAATTGATTAGATCCTTGTGGTACTTGTGTGCAATTGTTGGTGTCTACCCACTTCCGCAATAAGTCGCAACAGATTTCATGTGCACCAAACACCAAACAGATATGGTTTTTTTTATACTTATGTTTTGTAGGCAATTTTTGTTAATGCAAGACCAAAGTAAATAAGAACCATGTCTCAAAGTACTACCCCCAATGAAATTAGTAAAGTTGCAATATCTTCTACTATTACATCACCTTGTCCTATACAAGCACAAAAATCCATGCTTCCTCCCAAGCCCTTTCCATCAAGAAAAAGAAAACCACCAAATGCTCAAAAACTACACAATCTAGATATTGGTTTGGGATCATATCACTAAATTTACTATGAAATAAACATGTGAAGTTGTAACTGAAGGAAAGAGTAAGATGGTAGATGTACTTAAGGCAAAGTGCAATTATTGTGCTCAAGTGTTTGCATGTGATACCAGTGGCGGTGGCACTAGTACTTTTGGGAAACACATCACCAATGTATGTAAAAAGTATAAACCAAATATGGACTTAAAGTAGAAGGTTCTTGATAGTTCTAGTGATGGTAGCAGCATGCTAATTGCTATGGGGTTTAGCCAAGAAGTAAGTGTGAAAGCTATTGTTGAATTCCTAGTGATTGATGAGCAACCTTTTAATGTTGTTGAGAATGAGGGTTTTAGGTGGATGATGAGTGAAATACAACCTAGACTTCCATCTCGAAGAACTGTTGCGAGAGAGGTGTTACCGATGTATCATGACATGAAAGAAGATTTAAAAGGGCAATTGAGCAAGCATAAGGTCGGCTTGGCTACTGATACATGGACAAGTATCCAAAATGTGAACTACATGGTGCTAACAGCTCATTTTGTGGATGATGACTGGAATATGCACAAGAGAATCCTAAACTTTTGTGTCATTTCTAGTCATCAAGGTTAACAAATAGGGAAGTTGATAGAGTAGTGTTTGGTAGCATGGAAGATTGAAAAGGTGATGTGTATTTCAGTTGACAAAGCATCGGTTAATAAGGTGGCACTTCAGTATGTACTTGCTAAAATGAAGATGAAGTTTAATTGTTCACTATATTGGGGGGTAAATATATGCATGTGAGGTGCCTATTTCTCAGGCCTTGTGTGACTTTAGCATCGGAGTGTCATCGGCCACCACAGAGGTGGTCTTTGGCTCACGTGCGTTTCCTGTGCAGGTCCAAGTCAAGGTCAAGGTCAAGGAGAACATGATTTGACTACATCAAGGTGGTTGCAAGTTGAAGTAGTGGGGCATTTTGTTGGGTTGGGATGGTGATGCGTAGTGGTTTATTGTAAGGTAAGAATGAGAACATAAGGGAGAAAGGGGGTTGGGTTAGGGACGATAGTTGTAGGTGGTGGTTTGATTCAAACAAAAATCTATGGATGTGATCAATTGAAATTCACCAAATCAATTCGAAGGTTTGACTTCTTCTGTTTGTTTTTTTTTTTTCAATCATGCAGCTATAATTGTTGAATTGGGTTTCAATTTGGCCTCACATGCCTGCAAAACTAATCCCGGACCTCTCAGATGTAGGCTGTCCGATTGGTGTTTGAAATTGTGTGAATGAGAAGAGAAGGAGGGAATAGGTGTGGTGGTGTTACTTACAAAGAAGGTGGTGGCGTTTGAAAACAAAGTGTTGGTGTGTGAAGTTGAACTAGTGGATGCACGTAACAATATCCTTCACGAAGTATCCAAAAAGGTTGTCAACTGGGAAAAAAAAAAAAAAGGAAAAACACAATCAGGGTGAAGGAAACCCCTAAACACAACTCTAGTCGAATCGAAGCTCCAATCATTTGCTTTTGCGTTTGCATTAAAGCACGGAAGAATTCCCATCTTCTTCTTCTTCTTAGTCATCAATTTCAATGGCTCCTGCTGCTAAGAAAAATCACAAGGAGAAGATGGTTCGTCGAAAGTAAGCAATCTCTACTTTCTTTGAATTCCTTTCCACTCACTCACCTTTCTTTGTGAAATTTGTGTGCCCATTTTACTAAGATTCCTCTTGAATTGAATTAGGGAGGAGAAGAAAGAAGAAGCCGAACTCCCCAAATATCGAGATAGAGCAAAGGAGCGAAGAGAGGATCAAAATCCTGACTATCAACCGACTGAGTTGGGCTCCTTTCATGCTGTCGCTCCCCCTGGCAACGTTGATTTAAGGTCAATTAATATTCTTAAGCTCTTAATATAATCATATCTCCGTTACTTTTTTTTTTTTTTTTTTGAACTTCTTCTTCTGCTTTTGTAGGTTAGCGGATGCGCAAAAGATATCTATTGAGAACAGCAAGTATCTTGGAGGTTAGTTCTGCTGATTATATTTACATACATATATAATTATTTTTCTGTTACAACTCTTGACTCCATATTTAACCATAGGAGAGTCATAACCGGCAATTTTTGGTTCCATGAATGAAAATCCCTATGATTACTAGTACTACAATGAAACCTTGAAAATTGACCTCAATTACCCTCATATGATTACTACACAGGTGCTTTCTTCTTTAAATTGCACTAGCTTTCAAGCGTCTGCAATGCACACAACTTGTCCACTTCACATATTATTGGAAATTAAATATTAACACAACCTTTTAAATCATACAGATATTTATATAGTTCTAAACAACGTTAACATATACAGCTTTTACGTCACCAATGAAACTCCATCTTCAATACCCATCTCTTCAGACCAGCTTATACATATTCAACCTATAATTTAAAGTGAACCTATCTATTAATCATAAGTGCATATCAATAATCAACGTGCTTGCTCACCAACAGTTGCTCAAATCCTAAATAAATAATGGTTGAAGAGTTGAGAAACTGTGGTTCTTTTTTGTCCATGGTGTTTGAGTTAGGCGTCTAACCTCTTATTAAGAGAGAACCTCTAACTAGAAATAAATGTTTTCTTTTGCTAGCCTCTACAACCTATAATTACCTCTAACTATAGGTTGTAACCAAACATATCAATCATACAATAACTACTATTTTTTTTTAATAACATTCAGGTGTAAACAAACAATCCCTTAGTAATAAGATGTAGGAGTCTCATACACATGTACCACCTATATAACGAACCAAAATTCCCCAACTATAACTACAATCAAAAAATTCAAATGTCGGCTCCCCAAGAAATTCCGTGTTCAAATAGTTCCAATGACTTATCCATTTTCACTGTACAAAAAATTGTAAAAATATGAATCGGAGGGAAGTGGGAGGGCTAGGTCATTCCGCTCCTACCACCTCTTGGCAAAAAGTAGGCTGATGAGCAAGCCCCTGCCTGTCATAATGGTGTGGGGCCACAGAGGTTGTTGCCCGCGGCTAATTAATTTTGAACTGGTCAAACAAATATTTCATCCATCACCCTAAACCAAACCCCTAAACCACTAAACCCCAAAAATTGTCAAAACTTAACACAAACAAATTTCAAATCTATGGAAAGAACAACCGATAGTAAAGAAAAATGACTCCTAATTTTCAAAAGAAACTTTGCTTGAGTTATAGACTTTGAACTTAGTTTATGTTTTGCATATATAACCACTACATTCCATGTTCCAATATCTCATACCTTTGATAATGATTTTCATCCTCTTTATCATAATTCATCGTCCTATTAATCTCTTTACAGAGTGGTTTTACATATATAGCTTCGGCACTTTGTGTTCTAAAACGACAATTGAGGGGTTAAGTGGATTTCAGAGTGTTAGATATCTGCATGGAGTTGGCTAAAGTAGGTAGATAAAAATACCAAGTTAACTGCACTTGTTTCTTTCTTCTTTTTCCTTAGGATAATGGGTTGGCATTTGGAACCTAACATCCAATGAAACACAAAGTTCAAATTGCAAAAACCCTTTGCGAGATTTACCAATCTAATCTCGGTTTCTACCAATTCCTCCAAGTTTCCACACAAATTTGTAGTATGTTACAATTTCAGTAGACTTTTCCACTGCTTGCTTTTTTGAAAGAGAAGGCCATTGAAATCCATAAGGCAACATTATGTTATTCCAGTCGTCCTCATCTTCAAAACCATAGAAGAGATGCCAAATATCAAGGCACGAATACTCATCTAACTCTATTTTTCTGATCTCAATCTCTTCAGTTCTTGCAGTGATCCCAAATAAGAGTTTTCAGTGATAAAAGCACCAAATGCCTGGAACTACACCATACTGCAATCAAAATCAGACCCTTCATGACGCCCTTTAATTTCACTATTATTTACTTTATAATGGTGTAACCAATTCAGACCTAGAATTAAACCAACATCAGACCTGCACCAACAAAAAAAAAAAGATTCCGAATAAGGAGAAGGAGAAGCATTCAACTCATAGTAAACCTCATAAAAACCATACGTGAGAGAGGATTTGGAGTTCTTTTGCAATACAAACCCTTGGATTGATTCAAATAATACTAGAAAAAAAATTCCCTTAGATTTGTGATTTTTTTAGTGTGATTTTTGGCGTTGTTTCAAGACAGCGAGTTGAGACGACTCAAGAGACCTTAGGTACTTTGATGATTTTTTATTTTGCAGGAAGAGATTAATAAGAACCGATTCAAGTCAAGTTGCTGACATGATTGGAATCACGATTAACCTTTTACTCAATTTACCTAAAGTATAGTTATTAATATATATTTACGGTTGGTATATACCATACTGGTTGCTAACCGGTACATATCGGTTTTACTAATTTTTTTGCACTATCTTGAGTGTACGAACCAGAATATTTTTTTTTATCGAATGTACTGGCCGGTACACTCAATGTACTGTGTATCCGTATAAAATTCAAAAATATTCATTTTTATTTATTTATTTATTTGTTTTTTGCTTTTTCTACTTTTGACCTATCCCTTGCCCTTTAGCCTGATAACCACACATTTCATCTTCTCTAATAGAGATTTTGAGAGAAAAACCAAAAACCTCTCATGTTGATACTCAAAATTTTGTAGACCTTTGAAGAGCTGCTGAACCCCTCGAGCTGTCAAACCCTATGTCGAGACTCCGGCTTGAACCCCAAGCAAAGATGATCACATTGTTTTAAAAAGCGATTGAAGCGTCCAAGTTGACTCGAAGCGTTGGAAAATCACCTCTAGGCGTACGCTTCAAGTGAGTGGGTCAAGGCGCTCGAGTTGGCTGTCTAACTCATACGAGTCTGAGCGTACGCCTCGACTCGGTTTGAATCATACGAGTCACACAGATCCTATCTGATGTTTTTAAGATCTTGGAAATGATCTGATGGCTCTTGAAAATGATCTGATGGCTGAGAAAGGGTCCCCAAATAGGAAACCTAATAATTCGTGCTTAAGTTGTGAGGTTTCAAGAGAAGAAAAGAAGAAGAAGAAGAAGAAGAAGAAGAAGAAGAAGAAGAAGAAGAAGAAGAAAAAGAAAAAGAAAAAGAGGGGAAGTCGGGAAACTGAAGAAGAAGAGTAGCACATCGTCGATCAAGACACTCTGTTTCAACATTTCAGCTTCAGGGAACAAAAATAAAAAGAAAGAAGAAGAGGGGAAGAATGGGGTCAATTGTCAATCATTTGCTTCTCAGGTTCAATTTCAGAAAAAAGAGGAGGGGAAGAAGACAATCGACTGTCAACAGGGTCGATCGATCGTTCAATTTCAGAAAAGAAGAGAGTCAATAGTCGATCGTCGATGGTCGATCGTTTCAGTTCAAAGTTTTAGAGGAGAAGAAGACGAAGATCAGGTACCTACCTGTTACCTCCTCGTGCAGCTCATCTCTTCGACTCGGTTTTCTGTTCCTCCTCACTCGTGCTACTCAGTTGTTCAGTTTCTTCTTCAGTTATTCCATTTTTGCTCTGTCTCTGCTCTGTATCTGTTCTTGTTACATACAACTCAAGGAGTAAAGTATACAAGGACGAAATGAATGGTTAAGGATAAGAATAGTACATAATGAGCTTAGGAAAATGGAAAGTTTTTGGAATCTTAAAAGAAGTCTTTTTTATTATCTTAATTCTGAAAATGAAGCATGGTTGGAGGTATTCTTTAATACCTTGTTTTTGCTAATCACATTTAGTATTTTTTTTTTTCTAATGGGATGAGAAACTAGGATTTTGTAGGGCATAATTGGGCATTAGTGTTTTTTTTTCTTCAAGTGCTAAAGACTTCTTGTTGGTCATGATGTTGTTAGGGTTTTTAATGTTAAGTTTTATTTGTTTGTATTTTTTTCACTTTTTATGAAAAAACGCCTCGCTACGCCTCGAGGCACCGCTTCGCCTCGAAAAATGTTGGACCGCCTTGAGGCTGAAAAATGTTTTTTAAAACATTGGATGATCATACTCGCAATGAGGAAACCGGGGATGACTTAATGCAATATGTGGCTACTATTGATTATTAGTATCTATTGAGTACTGGGCATTGAACATGTTTTGAATGCATAAGGTCATATATGGTTTTTTAACTTTTGCATATGTTTTGGATGATATTGATAGTTACTTGCAGATATTATACATTTACACAAGTACTACATGTCTATATAAATTGAGATTTTGATATACGATACTAGAAATAGAGGTTTAGACTTAAACATTTATTTACCTAAAACTCTATTGAGACATCCCTTAAGTTGCAGACCTGACTAGAATCTTCATTCTTCAACTTAAACACCAAAAGAACACCTATGCAGTTATATCGAAAAGCGGTTGCAGCGCGGTCCAGGACCAAATTACGATTAAGCGGGATTAATCGTTCAATTTTTTCAAAGTTTATATTTTTAAAATTTAATCATAGTCAGATTACAAAAATAAATAATTAAGCAAAATGGATTTAATCGCCGATTAATGGGTGTCCGATAAACCCCAACCGATTTCACCCAATTTGGTTCGGTCAAACCCTTAATTGCAATTAATCGCCAATTACCCAAATAACTTAGAACACTTTCGTCTTTGAATCCATTTCGCGGTGAGAGTGAAGGTAGGGAGTGAGTTTAGCCTTTGGAGAAAAGAAAAAAGCCAAAGGGATTTATTTCAATCAAGGTGTGATTTTTCTAGTCTAATCTCATCTGTTGATTTTGATCTCAACCGATGTAAGGAAAAAAAGACTTTTGAAAGCATTGTATTTAAAGTCATACTCTTTCCGGCGAACTACAACTGAAAATTTGCAATTTACCCTTTTATTTTTAAAAAAGTTTTTCTTTTATTTACTTTATTTAATAACAATGCTATGATTGTGATTTTTTGTCTAAGTTAAAAAATGAAGATTTTGTACCCAAGTGTATAATTATAAGCTTGATAGAAACCAAACGGGGACTTAACTATAGTGTATGTTGTGCTCGATGCCACAATGAAGCAATCATGGTCAAAGGGGTATGTCTCATTCGGAGTTAAATTACCTCCAGTGAAAATGCAACATCTATGGGGTAGGTCTAATTTCCCATCTTACGGAAAAATTTCTGAAATTCCCATATAACAAACCTCTTAAAGTGTTCCCTTTGCTTTTTGTTGGACCATGTGGAAAGAAAGTAATAGCAAAAATTTCAACAAGGTTTCAGAATTTGAATCAGGCTGCATGGAGGTTTTGATGAGTGGTGTTAGGTTTCGTTCTTTCAAAGGGACTTCTTTGATTTGTTGTATGCCAATTGAGAATCAATAACCTTTTGGCCTTAATGCTTTTGAGATCGCCTATTGTTGCATCCCCGTAATAGTGGTGTTTCATCAATAAATATTTTATCTTATAAAAAAGGAAAACCCAAATCATCTCTAAATGACTCTCCTCCCTGATCAGCTCTCACCATCTCTTCATCTCATAGGCTCATAGCTTCTTCTCAACAAATCCTCTTTCACCAACCCAGGCTTCTCCACTTTTAACACCTCAAACACTATCAATTTTGAACCAATCTCAGTCACATCTACAACCCTTCTGCTAAGCATGTCCTCTCCCACAAAATTCCGCCCTCAAGTTCCCATACGTCTTTGAGATTATCTCCAAGGGCCTTAGCTCTAGTTTGAATACAAACTACTTACTCTTATGTTGACAAGGTGTCTCTCCTGTCAAATAGGCCATTTTGCGAGATTTTTTTTGTCTTTCTTTATTTTTTTAATGGTTTCTCCAAATAAATTAACATCATCATCATCATCAAAGCCCATTCCCGATATTTTCGGGGTTGGCTACATGGATTTTGGTTCTCCAAGCAATGCGGTCTTCCCACATATCCTCGCTTAATCCAAGCTCAATGATATCTTCATTCACCGCCTTCATCCAAGTTTTCAACGGTCGTCCCCTCCGTCTACACCCTTCATTAACTTGCCAATCTAGACATTTTCTAATTGGCGCCGTGTTTGGTCTCCTCCGCACATGACCAAACCAAGTTAAACGTTTTTCTCTAATTTTGTCCTCTATGGGCGCTACACCTAAGTATCTTCTAATTCTTTCATTTCTAATTTTATCCTTACGAGTTTTAACACACATCCACCTTAACATACGCATTTCTGCTACTGCCATCCTATGCGTATGTTGTCCCGTAGTAGCCCAACATTCTGAATCGTATGTCGAACAATTGTCTTATAGCATTTCCCTTTTAGCCTTGCAGGCATCCTTCTATCGCATAATACTCCTGACGTCATTCTCCATTTCAACCAACCAGCTTTAATCCTATGGTCTACATCTTCTCCAATAGCTCAATTCTTTTGAATTATAGATCCTAGATATCGAAAAACCTCACACTCTGGGACCTCTATACCTTCGATCTCAATTGCATTACTTCTCCCTCGTGATTCACAACCAAAGTTGCACACTAGATACTCCGTTTTCGAACGGCTAATTCTAAAACCTTTACTCTCTAAAGCCTCCCGCCACCTTTCTAATTTTTGACCTAAACATGCACTAGTCTCATCAATTAAGACAATATCATTGCAAATAACATGCACCAAGGTACATCTTCTTGCAGATGTCTCGTCAACTCATCCATGACCAAAGCAAAGAGATATGGACTTAACGCTGACCTTCTCCAAATAAATTAACAAAACAATATAAATTGTTATAAATAAAAGAAAATGTTGCAAGATAAAATAAATACTTTCTTGGAGTTTCTTAAATTCAAGTATAAATTCTACTATGACTTTTAAACCTTATTTAAAACAACTCATGCTTAGCTATTAGTTTATCCTAATTTCAAAGAAACCTTGGACCTAATAAATAATCATGGGCTACAAGGCTTGTTCACAAGCTTGGAGGGTGCATGCAGCCCCATCCACTTCCAAAGAAACATTCTCCCGTTCTTGAGCTCCTTTCTATTATCTCTTGTTCTTGCAAATCTTCAACAACTAAAGTGGCTCTTCCATTTGGACAATTATGTTTAATGTGACCTGTTTGTGTATAACTATACCACTCAGTCTGCGAATCAATGTGAGGGTGTGGAGCAAAATTAACAGTACGAATAGGGGGTTTAGACACTGCCTTTCATCTGTCAATTGCATTGTGAGCTTGGCTTCAACACACTTTCCCATGCTTTCAGCTTCTATATAGCAAGGGCAACCTTCATCTTCTAGTCTAACCTGTGGTAATGATCATATGCATCTGTCAATCTGTTTCTTGAGGCTTGACTCTCGTATTCAACACCCTAAATTTCTCTTTGACTATTTCGTTACAGTTCTAGATCCCTGCACAACTTCAAGCAACTAATCGTCCGTCCATAATCTTTAAGACAAAATTGGTGGTCGTAAGATCTTTCATAGCATCCCGCGTGGTCACTCATGTTCCCTTACTGTGAATCTTTTGTCACACTATTCTTTTAACCAACGAGCTGCGTACCCTTTGAGTTTGGTAGTGATCAATCTTATCCAAAACCTGTTATCAACTGGAAACCTTGATGTCTACCCTCTGCCTCTGCCACGTCCCCTAATCCCTTGTTTAGGGAAAAAGGCATCCCTCACTGGTGGAACAGGTACTGCTTGATGTGGAGGGCGGCGATGATCTGTAATGTTCTGTTCTAACGTAATGTTCATGTATGAGCTTATCAACTACTCCCTCACTCTAGAAGTTAGTTCCTGGTTCTAACTTAAGGTTGCTAGTTGCTAGATCATGATGGACCCAATAAAAGGAACTGTAAAGACTATTACAGAGCCTATACAAAGCTGCTGATTACTTTGTCTCACACTTGTTTCATACGAATGTGGCAGTTTCTGTTATATATCTTTACATAGATTGGACCACTATTTTCCAGGTGATCTGGAGCACACGCATCTGGTCAAAGGATTGGATTATGCTTTACTTCTCAAAGTGAAGAGTGAGATTGATAAAAAACCAGATGTTGGGGATGAGGTTGATGGAAAGTCAAGGTAATGGAAATCCTTTTTCTTTTTTTTCTAGCCATTTTAACTGTTTCATGAATTCTTATATAATAAAAAACTGTTGATTGACTTTGTAATTCTCGTTCACAAAATTTGGCTGTCATTGCTAACAGAGTGTCTAAGGAAGACCAAACACTGTGTTTTCGTACTGCCACAGCAAAGGTGAGTTGTATTCGTAAAATATTGAGTGTTGATTATTATGTCTATGTGAAATAAATCTTATTTTCCTGTTGCAGTCTGTTTACCAGTGGATTGTCAAACCTCAAACAATTATCAAGTCAAATGAGATGTTTCTACCTGGTCGTATGGCATTTATTTTTAACATGGTAAGCTTCTTGTATTTATTTGACTTCATGAATATAAATCCTCTATAAATTTGGTTTAGATGAAAATCAGATAACCATCAGAAATTGCAGTAGATTGTAGCAATGGATACATTATTGTAAGCAAGAAACATTCCAGCTTAGCTTTTGTAATTGTTAAAAGGGCCAAGTCTTATTAACTTAGGTTCAATCTAGCAAACTTTGTATGCCAACTACAAAGACTTTTTTTTTTTTTTAACCTTTTTTTCTATTGTTTTTCAAAAGGTGAACAATTTTATTGTTTTGTTATTTTGAAAAGATAAAACAATATATTCATTAGATGATCTATAGGGGAAACACAATAGGCTACAATAACAATATTGTCATTGGTACATTACCACCTCCCAATTTTACTCATTCCTCGAAGGATCCCTTAGTGCTGGTTGCATGAAACTCCAATGCCAGATAATCCCCATAGTCTGCCCCATCACCTTTGACTTCCATTGCTACCCTTGCTAGAGCATGTTGTTTCTTTCACGCCAAATGGATTAAAACGTCGTGTACAGGATAAACCCCAAACAAGCTTGGCTGGCCCATGAAATGCCACAATGAGTAAGGAAGTAACTCTACATCTCTGATGGCAACATACAATTGCCTGTCTACAAGTATGGACACGTGTTTGTGTCCGAAGAGTGTGCAACAAGAATCTTTTTTGAGAAATTGGTGCCCCCAACATGGTTAACCTTTGACATTGTCATTGTCGATCAGACTCCCGAAAGAGTAGTTCCACAAATTACACACAACAAACTCTTGGGCGACAACTTTTTTTCCCCCAATTTATCATTAGATTGCCTTGGGATACTAAAATTTTCTTCATAGCAAATATAGTGTTAGTCATGTCATGACTGATATGCAACGTAATTTTGTATCCATACACCCACCGACTCATTTCTGATATGTTATATTTCTATATAAAATAAGTTTATGAGTCATACGATGAAACTTTGGGCGAGGGTTATAGAACAAAGACTTAGGAGTTTAACTACGGTTTCAGAAAATCAATTTGGATTTATGCCGGGTAGGTCTACTACGGAGGCCATCTTCCTGCTTAGGCAAACTATAGAAAAATATCGAGAGGCACGTAAGAGTTTGCATATGGTTTTTATTGATCTGGAGAAAGCATATGATAGGGTCCCCAGGGAGTTAATTTGGTGGGTGCTTGAAAGGAAGAAAATGTTTCAATGTTATGTCGATATCATTAAGGATATGTATGAAGGGGTTGTAACAAGTGTCCGCTCAGTAGGTGGGATGTCTGGTGAATTTCCAGTGTCAGTAGGACTACATCAAGGGTCGGCGTTCAAAGTCCATATCTCTTTGCTTTGGTCATGGATGAGTTGACGAGACATCTGCAAGAAGATGTACCTTGGTGCATGTTATTTGCAGATGATATTGTCTTAATGGATGAGACTAGTGCAGGTTTAGGTCAGAAATTAGTTAAGTGGCGGGAGGCTTTAGAGAGTAAAGGTTTTAGAATTAGCCGTTCGAAGACGGAGTATCTAGTGTGCAACTTTGGGTGTGAACCAAGAGGGAGAAGTAATGCAATTATCTATGATCTATAATTCAAAAGAATGGGGTTATTGGAAAAGATGTAGACCATAGGATTAAAGCTGGTTGGTTGAAATGGAGAATGGCGTTAGGAGTATTATGCGATAGAAGGATGCTTGCAAGGCTAAAATGGAAATGCTATAAGACAATTGTTCGACCAGCCATGCTATACGGTTCAGAATGTTGGGCTACTATGGGACAACATACACATAGGATGGCAGTAGCAGAAATGCGTATGTTAAGGTGAATGTGTGGTATAACTCGTAAGGATAAAATTAGAAATGAAAGAATTAGGAGATACTTAGGTGTAGCGCCCATAGAGGACAAAATTAGAGAAAGACGTTTAACTTGGTTTGGTCATGTGCGGAGGAGACCAAGCACGCTGCCAATTAGAAAATGTTTAGATTGGCAAGTTAATGGAGGGTGTAGACGGAGGGGACGACCGTTGAAAACTTGGATGAAGACGGTGAATGAAGATATCATTGAGCTTGGATTAGACGAGGAAATGTGGGAAGATCGCATTGCTTGGAGAACCAAAATCCATGTAGCCGACCCCGAAAATCTCGGGAATGGGCTTTGATGATGATGATGATGAATCCTATCCAAAAACAGTGCTGAGTCTAGGAGCCTGAGTCCGCTCAAAACTAGCAGGGTTGTCAAAGGATACACCCCCCCCCCAACCGCCCAATCACTCCCTCTCTCTCTCTTTGTCATGGCTAGCTGTCTGTCTCATTAACAATCAAAAGTTTGTTTCGAGTTAAAAGTTTGTTACAGCTGTCCAGTTGAGAGTCTAAACTCCTATCCAAGGGGGGCGACATTGAATGTTCTTTTTCAAACATGCCCCATCTAGGCATCCAGTTCATTTCCCTATTCCTTTTGCCACCTTGTATTTCTAAGAAAATGGGAGTCAATTTTCTGCAACTTCCCTTGGAAAGGGTTTTATACTCGAAACTAGGATGTGGGTGTATGAAACTTTAAGAAAATGAGTGTAAATCTTCTTGAGAGTTGGGAATTGGAGTGGCGTTATTGAAGGATCCTAATGGCCTTTGGAAGAGAATGTTTGCGAATGTCAATGATGATCGGTGACAAGTTTGGGTTTGCGACATCATACGGGGGGAGTCTTTAGAGGAGTTTCTAACTTGAGAGCTAAATTTTGCAGAAAGGTTTTTTTTCTTTGGGAAATGGTGGGAGGTTGAAGTTTTGCATGATGTGCGGGTGGGGTGGTCCTTTAAAGACTTTGTTCCTCGGGCTTTTT
Source organism: Berberis vulgaris (assembly GCA_963556465.1). NCBI lineage: Eukaryota > Viridiplantae > Streptophyta > Magnoliopsida > Ranunculales > Berberidaceae > Berberis > Berberis vulgaris. The sequence goes on along the minus strand of OY747125.1, from coordinate 72,730,274 downwards.
AGAGTGTGTTTCTGTCTTGAAGGGTTTGTTAGGGATTTTGGGGGGGCGTGGGGGTTCTCATTGTTGTTGAACCATTGGAGGCCCTATCATGTATGACGTTATTGCGTTCGAGTCCATTTCAGAGGAGGCAATTGCTTTTGGAGGTGGTCTTCAGTAATGAATCTTATCGAAATCTTCTTTTTATGGAAATTTAGTCCTAGGGGAGGTTCAACACTTGTTGTCCTCTTTCCTTTTGAGGTTTTTGGGTGCAACCAAATCAACTTCTTCCATGTGGAGCTTTGTTTGGAATAAACTTTCTACTCGGGATGCGCCTGCTAGTAGGGGTATCCCTTTCGCTGAAGGTATGGAATCACCTTGTCAACCTTTTTCGGATAACGTGGAAATGTGGAAGTCTGGTGTTGACGTGCACAATGTGAAATTTCTCTAAAGGGGAGGCCAAAGTGTTGTGCGATTTCCCCCCCCCCCCCCCCCCCCCCCCGTATATGTTAGGTGATTTCAAATTCTAGGAATGAAATTGTCTATAAAGGGAATGGGGTGGTTCAGCATAAGTTCCTCAATGTTGTGGCTTGTATTTGGAGTTGGGTGTTTTATATGCCGATCTTAGAGTATTTGGTTTCATCTGTATAACAATTTTTTCCTTTCTCAAAATATTAGAATCTCAAATGGCTTGATCGAAGCTAGTTGGGTGGATGAACATGGATTGTATTGAAGGGAGAAGATTGGTGCTTATTGGGAGCACTTTATATAGTTTGCCCCTTATATATGTCCCTGTTTCATATTCTTTCGGTGTTATTAACACTTATAGGATCATTACAAATTCTTTTTGTTGTTTTCAAGAATGCCTTACCTAGATATAAGGGCTTTAGGCTTGTGAATGTTGTTTCTAGTTAATAGAACATTATTAGGACGACTTTGGACATTCCATGATTCGTACATCATGGAGAGAAATTATTCATACAAAGTCATATGAAGTACGGATCCAAAATAGTAATTTTTCAAAGTCACCATCATTACTGGCTATGGCATGGCTAATACTAGCTCTGGGGATCATTACACTCACTGAGTGAGTGCATTATGTTAAGTTGGGATCTGACAATTGGGTGAGATTTGGATGCACTTCTGCAATTGGGACAGTAGGTGATTGTGCAACAACAATTCTCATGATTGTAGTTTGTTCATTTTTGCAATAATATGTCTGTGTATCTTCCTTTGATATTTACTGCAATTTGACCTTCCCAGGGGGAAAAAAGACTGGAAGTCATCTATTAAGATTGAAATTATACGAATAATAGGTGTTTTCTGGGGCATACTTGTTATTTTGTATTCTCTGGGGACTTATGTAACTATGTAAAGCTCCCTTAATATAAATACACATGAGGTGGAACGTTCTCACCCTTTCTCTATATTTGTTAGTGGAGGGTGTAGACGAAGGGGACGACTGTTGAAAACTTGGATGAAAGCATTGAAGGAAGACATCCTTGAGCTTGAATTAGGCGAGGATATGTGGGAAGACTGCGTTGCTTGGATAACCAAAATACGTGTAGCCCATTCCCGATACTCGGGAATGGGCTTTGATGATGATGATGACTCTTCTCTCCACTTTGCTAATTTACCTAATCACTTAGCTTTGAGAGTCTCTTAAGGTTAGTGTATGGGATTCTCAAAGAAAAATGAGCCTGTTAAGGCCAAACACTAATTCAAAATAGCATTCTAACAAATGGAAAACGGTGCAATGGAAATGCATTTGCTGATCCAAGCCCTCCACGTGACCAACATGCATGTTTGTAGTTTGAAAAACTCAATGAAATGCGATCTGCCAGATTCTTATATTGCATTAAGGCTCTTTATTTGTTTGGCTTGTTGTATAAGTTCATTGTTGATTGTAAGAACTGGGTGTTGAATATACAATGGCTATAGGAATATAGGAATATTTATTCAGTGAATAAGTGGGCTGGACCCGACATAGTTAGTTAGGGCTTTTGCTTTTGCAATTAAAATTAGAAAACTAGTTACTTGCTTAGCAAGCTTGGGTCAATTGTAGATTAAGGCCTTTGGCTAAATTAGGTTGAATAATATTTAATTTCTTCAAGTTTATTTGTGTACTTAGCGTTTTGCCTGTGAACCCTATACCGTGAGCTTTTTCATTTGTTTGATTAATTGCAAATTACCATCAATATATAACTTACCTTTTGTTTCGTTCTTTATCTCTTAATAGACAGGGCAATTATCTTTTAATTAGTTAACACCGTTTGTCAGGCCCCATTAATCCCCACAGATTCATTTGAGCATTGAAAGTAAAATTATCCTTAGAGTAAATGAATCGGGGAAAGTTTGTTTTGCTATTCTTGGATAAATGTCAGAAAAGGAGTAAACAACACGCCTATGCACCATGGTGAATGGAAGTCAGGAGCTTCAAGACTATATTTTTGAATTTTAACATTTTCATATTCACGTGGAGTAACAAGTTTGACTTGATTAAAAGAGTTTTTTTTTGTCATTTGCTTCTACTTGAGTAAGTGCACTGTATTGGTGCTAGTTAGGCATGTATTTTCAGCTGTGCTATGGGTGTAAATGGTACGTAAGTCTAGCATGGGTGTTGGTAGTGTAGCCAAGGTCGTAATAGATGTGTTTTGTTTGGTGGAACTTGTGTATCTTATTAATTCCTTTATTATATCATCGTGGGGTCAATTTTAAACCGTGCTTGCTTAAAAAAATTAAATGGAAGGCTCTCAATTTTATTAATTTATTTGGCTGTTGGATTACTCTTTTAGCCGTGTAGTAGGTTTTCTTGTTTTTTTTTTTGGTTTGTATTAATAAACTTTGTTCTTACAATTAAAAGAAGACATTTCTGGATTATCTACCAAGCCCAGGAGGAGTGAGACATTGAAATTACAGTTCTGAAGATAATGTCTGATGATATATTTGTTTGATGAAATGCAGGAGGATGGATTTTCTCATGATATTCCAACCACACTTCATAGAAGTAAAGCTGACTGCCCGGTTCCAGAGGTTTACATCTATCCTACTGTTCCTTTATCGATGGCCTGTCTATAATTCCAGGACGGCATTTGATTATGATTTGATGTTTCTCTCAGGAAATGGTTACTGTCAGTGTTGATGGTTCTGTCCTAGACCGAATTGCCAAAATTATGTCATATCTTCGTCTTGGATCATCTGGAAAGCTTTTAAAGAAAAAGAAAAAGGATAAAGATGCGAAAGGTATTTTTTTTTTCAAGGGGCAATATGAGATACCATCATTTCCATGCTTCAGCAACCCTAGAATGTCACAACTCTGAACCTCCAACATTTAATAGCCCTTGCTTCATTGGTGCACACTAAGCCATCATATTATATATTGGCACTAGTCCCTATTTACGGCTGAATTGTTTCTCTTGTATTTTCTTAGCATTAATGGAGAATTTTACCCCGTGTTAAAAATTATGATGAAAGTGTGTCCTCAAATCAAAATTGGAAATTAGACTGAATGGCATTGGCCTCGTAGTTGGTCTTTTTTGTTACAAAATGCTGTGAGCTTCCTTAATGTACTGGTTAATGTAATCACAGGCAATGTTCTATTCAATTTTCGTTGGGTGCTGCCTTTTTCTTTTCGGTTTATTTTATTTTATTATTGTGTATGCGTTTTTGCTTACTTTCTGTTTTACTACTTCTAGGCAAATTTTCTACCGTTTCCAACGGATATGATGAAGATGAGAAGCCAACACATGGCAAAGGTAGAACTTCAAAGCATCAAAGTGAACGTGAAGTCCTGCCTCCACCACTTCCTCGTAAGCACCTAGAATCGAGAGAGAAACAAGTTCCTACTGTTGCTAGAGTGGAAGAGGATGATATATTTGTGGGGGAGGGAACGGACTATGCTGTGCCCAGTAAAGATATGACCCAGAGCCCCATTTCCGAGGAAATGGAAGAGTCTCCTCGAAATAGAGAAAAGCAATCCTATTTCAGCGAACCTGTTTATGGTCCAGTCCCACCCACCGAACCTGATCAGAATTGGCAACAAAGTGTGAGTACCATTTTCCAGTTCATTCAAACTTTAGCATTTCTCCAAAACATAAAGTTCTTACCTAAGAATGGAATTTTTGTAGAACAAACAAGGCAACCTGAGTATATTACCTGGAATGCAGATTATGAAATTCCAAACATTTATTTATTGATTTATTTAAAGGCAAAACTCGAGTAAACTAGCTATGAATTATGTATCCCCGTTTGTTGGTTTAATGGTTCATATTAGGTGCCATTTTGTTTAACTAGTCACTGATCTCTACATTAAATTTAGCAGAATTCATATGATGCCATACAAGCACAAGTAGTGACTGCTGGCTACCAAGGAGAATGGCAGGACTACCAGTATGCTGAGCAAATGGCCTATCCGGAACAATATCTGCAGCAGGCATATGATGTGCAAGCAGGTATAACCATCCCACAAGACCCACACTTTATGACTCAGGAGGAAAAAGACCGGGGCTTAGGGTCAGTTTTCAAACGTGATGACCAAAGGCTTCAGCAGCTGAGAGAAAAGGATGCTCGAGAGAAGGATCCCAATTTTATATCCGAGAGCTACTCCGAGTGTTATCCTGGGTATCAGGAGTATAATCGTGAAGTTGTGGATAGTGATGATGAGGACGACTTGTCGAAGATGGACATGGGTGGCCGAGTAAGACATTCTCTTCTATTAAATTTAAAATGCTGTATGGTAGATCATTGTTTACAAGTTTCGTGAACTTTGTGTTCTGAAACAAAGCACAAATCATCAGGACATTACTAATGCAGTTGACTATTTTGTCATAAATGTGAAAGCTAGCAGTTTGATGCTTTGGTACTAGAGAACCTTAACCAAGACCTTCATTACTTTGAGAACTGTCCACAATGTGGTCTGATTAAAGTATAACTCTTTGGACAGGCAAAGGGCCGTCTTCATAGGTGGGATTTTGAGACTGAAGAGGAGTGGGCTACGTACAATGAGCAGAAGGAAGCAATGCCGAAAGCTGCATTCCAGTTTGGTGTGAAGATGCAGGATGGTCGGAAAACAAGAAAACAAAACAAGGACCAGAAGCTCACCAATGAACTGCACAAAATCAACAAGATACTCGCTAGGAAGAAGATGGAAAAAGGCGAGCATGATGATGATGATGGTGGGCAGTATGATGATGACGTACAGCATGGAAAGAAGCTTCGAGTTTGAAGAAGCTCAAAAGATTAGCTTATCCAGATATATGAGTTTTGTGTTAGTTTCTTGTTTAGCAGATTTGTTGCTTGCATGTCAATTTGATCAGAGAGGACAGCCATTCTGAATGTATTAGTTAAATACGTAGTTTTATTCAAATATTAAATTATACATCTTACTTCTTCATGCCCCCTCCCCCCATGGATTGGGATGAACGTGCATGCTATAATAATTCTGGCCGCGGCACTGAATCTATTTATATGACCCTAACCCTTGACAAATTAGTAACTTGTATTCTTTGGATGCAAACTGGGTTCCCATTTTGAAGGTCAGTCTGATAATCCTGCATGACCAGTAAAGCATATACTGGCCTTATTTATAAGTCACCTAAACATTGGCCATAGGATCGCCTGGCTCAGGCATTCTCCCAAGGGAAAACTAGTGATAGTCCCTATTATAAATAGGTAATTAGTGATGACTCCCTAGATTTCATAAATGAATGTCACCTTCAGAACTGACAGTCAACCAGAGACTTATTTGAGACACGTTAGCCCTGACTAGTACAAGGGCTCGGATTTAAAGAATAAAAAAAATAATAGATACAAAATTTGCATCTCTATAAGATCTAACGAACGAAAATAAAATAAATGTGTAGATGAATTTCAGCAAAATTACATGGATATCGAATGCTAATCTCCAACAAATCCTGTGGTTCATAAATTAAAACAAGTATCTACCCCTCTTATCTTCCTTCATCTTCTCTGCAAAACACGACCATCATTTGTTTCTCTCTATTCCCATGTCCTCCTCCCTAATCTCTTTCTATCAATCAATATTACAACAAATTGGAATCAATAAAGACTTCTTCAATCAATTAGATATTATAATCAAAATCCCAAACTTGAACAAAAGTTCAGTCACTAACTTATCCATTAAATGTCTCTAATTCCTCCTTCCAGCATAGCCATCTTTGAAGTAGCCACCAACCGCAAGAGGCACAATAGTAGCCATCCCAAGTGCAACAAACATGTCCAAGGTCTCTTTCTCGGCTTGAATCTCATTAGCCCTCATAGTAGATTCCTCAGGCACGAAGTCCAACCTCCGGCACCTTCAACGAGATCCCTCGAACGGGGCCGCATTGAATAGCAGCAAAAAATTGTGCTGACCAAAACCTTCTACTACCCCTGCGCTTCTCCTTGAAATCCTCATTTCCTCTCGTGTGCCAATCGAATTGAAGCGAAATTGAAATGAAAGGATTCCAATTCAACCCGTCCCCCTTCAATTTGAAATCGAGATCTTCTTATTCAAAACCCTCCCTCCCTCTCACCATTGAAATAAAATAAGACAGGACTGACTTTTTTTGTGTGGAATGATGTATGATTATATAATGGCGGGAAGAAGATCCTCTCTCTGCAATTAATTGGATTCTTTTTCTCTGTAACTAATCTCTCTCTTCCTAGTCCAATTCTTCTTCTTTAATACCAAGACTTGTTATTTGAATTTCGTTTTATATTTAAATGGTATTTTTTGTTAATTTTCACTCAATTCTTTTTTTTCTATTATTGCTACTACCTTTGATTGTTTGTATAAAACAATGGTGGTAGTGTTTTTGGAAAGAAGATGGAGGAAAGAGAAAGAGGGGTAGATATTAGTTTTTTTCTTAAAAAATCTATGAACCACAAAATTTTCTGGAGATTAGCATTAGATATCCATGTAATTTTGCTGAAATTTTCATCAATTGGCACATGCAAGGCGTGTGTAGTAAGTGAGAGGTATTTTGGTCAATAAATCAATGTTAATTCGTCAATGTAGCTGACCTATCTATCTGGTTTGTTAGAAAATGAGTGTTAGATTTAATTAAAATTTTAAATGATGATCAAATTCTATTAAGTATAAACTAATGAGGGTTAGATTAAAAAAAAAAAAACCTAAAAATTATGGTGCAAGTAGAGATATGTATGGTTGGGGTGGATTGAGAATTTCTAGCTGGCCTGGGAAAACCAGCCTGCAGGGGTGGTACCTTGCGCTGGTTTGGTTGCCCTCCTCCTTCACTTGAAATCATCCATCTACAACTCAAACACCCATTTCCATTTCCATTTCCATTTCCATTTCCAACTCCAAAACAAGGACGGAAGGAAGGGGTTTAACCAGCAGAAGAAGAGCAAGTCGATAAGGTACATACTTTGCTAGCTGCTTCAATCTCCTTTTCTTTATTATTTGTTTGATTTTTTTATTCCTAGGGCTTTTATTGTTTTGTTTAGGTTTTAGTTTCTTAGGTTAGGTGTTTTCAGTTTCTTCTTCTTTAGTTTAGAGTTGGGTTTGGTTTCTCTTGTCACTAATTAATTCAATTCAAATTGGTTTTCCATGTTCAATTCATCGTTAATTAATTTCTCTTTTCGTTATTCTCCAAGGAGTATTTGGTTGGTTCTTAACACAAACATAGAATTTGGGATTTTTCCAACTGCCTATTAAATAATGCTAAAACGCATAAAAGACTACAGCTCAGATCTTTTTTTAATTTTTTTTAATGATTATTGATGGAGAAAATATCTATATATAAAGGGGCTAACTCAACCTTCCTACGCAAATATATGTTTTTATCTGCAGTGAAGTGAAAGAAGGAATTCCATTTTGATGCATGGAAGCATTAGAGGAAAAAAGGGTTTCATACTCTTCGCTTTCTAAGCTTGACAACGAGAGTAGCGAATGCTTCTATGACGATGACCATACTTGTATTGTTTGGAATGCACCCAAAGAGCACAGTGCTTACTCGAGGACACTGAAACAAGATTCACTGTATCCATCTTCTGATGAATTTCTTGATGGGGGCTATGATTCACTGTATCGTGATTCTTTTAACTCTTTGAAGATAAATATGTCTCCAGAAGTAAACCTGAAAAATGTGATTAGTGGGATATTTGCTATTCTGACAGGTCGACACAAAAGTTCAACGGCTACTGAAACTCATCCTCATGCAACTTCAGACCTATCTTTTTTGGAATGTGGGAAGAATGGGGATAGCTTCTTGCACTCTTCAGTGTACATACCAAGTGCTCCACCACTTTTCGTGCCTCACGAGATCAACTATACGGCTTACAAAGAGGTTTTGGAATCCGAACCTCCAGAATGGCTTCCTGACAGTTCCGCTACAGTGTGTATGCAGTGTACTTCTCCCTTCACAGCCCTTACACGTGGTAGGCATCACTGTCGCTTTTGTGGAGGGATATTTTGTAGAGCATGCTCCAAAGGGAGGTGTCTATTACCTGTCAAGTTTAGGGAAAGGAATCCCCAGAGGGTCTGTGACAATTGCTATGATAGGCTGGATCCTTTGCAAGGCGTATTGATCAACTCCATCAGTAATGCAGCTCAGGTTACAAAGCATGATGTAACGGATTGGACATGTATGAGAGGTTGGTTGAATATGCCAGTGGGCTTATCTATGGAAGATGAGATATACAAGTCATGTAATACTTTGAGGAGCTATTGCCAGGTATGTTAATAAAATCACCATTATGTTATTTTTCTGTTTGTTTTGTTGTTCTTAACATGGGCAGCAGTTCTGCATCACTATGTCACTGTGTAAATGGGTCAAAAGTATTGAGCTTATATTGGATGAAAATCTTCAGATGCTCATGTTTTGTGGTTCCAGGGAGTTCTTTTAACTGTTGTTGTTTAGGATATACTTAATTTCTTGATGTCTGACCCAGAGCTTCATTTTATAGCTTCCATGGGTTTTGACTTTCTGTTACATTGGATTTCTGAAATGGACAGGTTACTGGATTAAACCCTGATAGGTCTATACCTTCTGCAGTCTTGAGAGGTGCAAAAGGGTTAGCAATTTTAACTATCGCCAAAGCGGGCATGCTTCTTACTTACAAGTTAGGCACTGGTTTGGTTGTTGCTAGGAAGTCAGATGGATCATGGTCTGCACCATCTGCAATATTATCCCTTGGTTTAGGATGGGGCGCTCAGGTGAATATGCTAAGTCTCATATTTGTTCATTGTTGTGATTCTTGTGAATCTAGATTGTATCCTCTTACCTATCTGTCGAGGGTACTACATAACGGGGTTTCATTCTTCCCTTTCATCTGTTAACTCTGTATGACTTATTTGGTTTCAACTGACACAGTGACACTAATTGACAAAATGGGTTCGAAAAGCCTAAACCCTAACCAAATGAAAGTTTTTATATTTGAGTATGATATTGGATTGACATTTCTTAAGTTAATTGAAAGAAACAAATATTAGCATCATTGAAATTGAACTAATGGAAAAGGAATTCTTAAAAATAAAAATAAAAAATACTAGTGACGTGCCAGACACCCTTGTTAGGTACTAGGTCTTCTCTTTGCGGCTGTCAAAGTTTCATGGAAGTCATTGGCTGAATGAAGATCAACTTGAATGGAACAAGCTTTGATAATGCTACAATGGAGCCCAAGGTTCGCTAGAATAGGCAATAATGAAATAACCATTTTAGTAAATGATGCGGAGAAGGGTAATGACATTGATCCACAAGAAGCTCAGCAAACTATTGGCTACATCCACCCTCCCCCAACAGATAAGATAACAAAAATTAAACATCGACAAGAATTAGCTTATCGACTCCTCAAATAGTACTATAAGAGTCGGTACTGAACATCACGCCTGTAATAGTGCAAGCTCCCATAGCAATGACATATTTTGGTTCAGGCATTTGCTCATATAATCTCACTAAAGAATGAGCCATTTTCATTGTTACTATGCCGGCTGTTAAAATGAGGTCTGCTTTCCTAGGAGTTAAATCAGTTCTCTTGAGGCATTAGAGGTGTTGTGCTAGTTGTTAGTGCGTAAATGACTTTTCATCGTTAGGTTCTTAGTTGTGAATTTGGTTGCAGAGGGTGAGGAGACAATTGAAAGGATCAGAGGAGTAAATTACAACAACAATTAGGAGCTTTATTTTTAGTGAGGAAAGAAATAGAAGATTCCATCCTACAAAACCAATAAATAAGGTAGTTTGTAGTGTTTTAAAAAACGTTGGAGGCGTAAGCCTTGAGGTGCGCCCCGAGGAAAAATGTTACTTGAAATGTAAAAGGGCATAAGGTATAAAAACCTTGTGTTTTAACGCCTTGAGGCATAAAAACATACACTTTAATGACTTGAAACATTGATTTTTGGTTTTTATTTTATTTTTTAATTTTTTATTTCCTTAACAAAAAGTTATCAATCAAGTGCAATGGAGAATCTTGCGAGGAAGAAGATCCGATGAAGATCAGGTTCAGGAAAAGCTGATTTAAGTAGTAGACAGAGACAAACTGACCTGCTGTTGCGATATGGTTGTTGCTGTGTTTGCCTGTTTGTGATTGGTGTTCGGGGCCCTAATCTAATAAGGGGTGTTCAGTTTCAAATTGTTAAAGTGAAGCCTCTAAAACAAAGTGAGGGCCCAAAAAAAAAAATTAATACAAATAATTATTAACTCCCTGTCAGTGACTTAAAAAACTTAAAATGTATTTGTTTTTGCTTTCTACTTAATTACTTATATAAATTCTTATGTTTATTAATATTATAGTTTATAGATACATACTCATGCTTATGCCTCAAGCGTTGAGACTTATGCCTTCACATTTATTCACGAAAAGCCCTTGCGTCACGCCTCCGCGTTTAAAAACCTTGGTGTGTATGATGAAAATGAAGTGACAGATTAAAGAGAAGTATGTCAGGTTCTTTTCCAAATGACAAAAGTAGTTATCTCGAATAAGAAAGAAATTGTTGAAAAATTATATAGGAGGCTCTTTAATTTGGGATGTTGAAAATGTGATTACTTGGGAGCCTTACACCCTAAGGCGAGATTAGTTTAGCATCAAGGCGTATGCCTTCCAATCTGGGTATGAGGCCCTTTTTTAATTTATTTATTTTTTAGAATTTCCAACTCATTTCTTTGAAAAATCAAGGCATATCCCTTGCAGCAACACCTCACCTTTGAAAGACCACCCATCTCAAAGCCAAAATTGTGCCTCTTTTTTTATTGATAAATGTTTAGCATTTATTTTTCATCACGCCTTTTTATTTATTTTGAAAATCGGAAGGGAATCAAATTGGATGTGATTAATCAACTCCAATCATCAGATAACTGTTTATCTTATCATGTTTTAAGTGTTTTAACTTATCACCTATTGTTGTGACACAGATTGGAGGTGAGATGACAGACTTTATAATTGTGCTTCATGATTCAAATGCTGTGAAGACGTTTTCTAGCAGTATGCATTTTGCTTTTGGGGGCGGCTGTAGTGCTGCAGCAGGACCAGTAGGGAGAGTGCTAGAAGCAGATCTTCGTGCTGGAGATAGAGGAATTGGCGTTTGTTATACTTACAGTTGCAGCAAAGGTAGTGTTTCTTTCCTTCAGCCTTCATCAAGCTGAAAAGGATGTTAAGAAAATGAGAATGTTAATGTAAATGAAATTATTATATAGGCAATAGAGAATTATTCCCCAAACTCATCCTGACAACTGTTTTAGTCCCAAAAATCCTTAAATAAGGTTCGAGTCCCTGTTTCTGAATTTTTTGGAGAGCCCATCATGTGCAAACCCATCTTCACCCAAACAACAATTCCAGAAGCCCCAAACTTAGGGTTTTTTTTAGTAGAAGAAGCTTCAGCCACCATCTCCACCACTGGCAGCCAAGTCCACCACGGCACCCTGATTAGGCTACCACTAGCCACAATATCCAATATTGGCGGCCACCACCACCCCTGATTCCGACCATCACCATCATCTCAGTTGTTTTTTTAGGGTATCTGTAACTGTAGTTTGGGTGGCACATAACGGTTTTCTAGAAGGTTTTAAAAACAGAATAACAAACAATATTAATTATTTTTCCATTTAAGTTTCACCTAAATCCCTTGTTTGGAGGCACTAACTATGTGATGTTGTAATTGAAATAGGCGCATTTGTGGGTGTTTCACTAGAAGGCAATATTGTTGCAACACGGATGGGTACGAACCTATGCTTCTACGGTGATCCCTATCTCACCACAAACGACATTCTTCTTGGAACATTGGACAGACCTAAGGCTGCTGAGCCCCTATACTGTGCCATCAGGGAGATCTATTCAAAGCTGTGTCATTAGCTAGTTATTACGAAGGAAACATAGATATAAATATTGTCACTAAAAACAATTTAGTTGCTTCCTTGTCAAAAACTTGCATATTTGGTTGTCCTCTACATGCTCCAATTGTATTTCATACTGGATGGTTCAATTGATAAATTACTGTTCAGGTTTGGTACGTTGTCTATTAGTACAAGTTACAAATGCACAAAACCCATGGAAGGAATAATTGCAATCAATTTTTCTTTAGCGTACAACAATGTTACTATCTTTTGATAGGCTGATGATGCTTTAATTATGACTATATGGCTTCTAGGAAATCACGTCAATCATCAGTCCTAACTCATATTGCGATTTAGTGCTCAATTGCAATACCTCATTCATGTGATGATGATCGTCATCATTGTCCGTCACTTTTTAGTTAGGTGCCCTTTTGTGTTATGCCACCAGCAGTGCCCAGCGAGCATGACGATTCAATGAGTGAAAAGAGAAGCCATTTTGTGACTAACATAGCTTATTGAGCAAAATACAAATACATGTAACACTATGGTCCAGCTCAGTATCTAGAATACGAAAACGCCAGGAAAGTATAATCTCTTAATTTGAAAGAATTGTCGACCAGCCAGATGAGTAATGTGTAAATTTAGCAAAGCATTCGATCTAGGTGCAAATGTGTTGATCCAATCTTCACAAAAATCCTTGCTCCCAAAAGAGTGATACATTTCCATCTGTAGAGAATAAAACATGTTTTTGTTTGTGGTGAAACAAAACATACATGGGTAAATATATGTTTTCTTTTATGCCCTTCAGCTTCCCCCACATCATTATAGAAGCGGCGTAGCTAATAAATAACGGTAATTTGTACCTTTATTTTTTTTTTGTTTTTTGAAAGGCATGCGTGGGGGTTTATATGGGTTCCCTAGACCACTAAAAATAAATAGGATCAGATTTGTTACATTCGAGTGTATTTCCTACCTCGAGCATCATCAAAAACAATTTTCTTAATATCCTCCGCAAAGGAACTAGGAATGATCTCAATAAACTCATGGTTAGGTAAGAGTTTTGATAGTTTATTCGTTGCTTGGTTCATTTCTCGCACTGCATGCATGACCTTGCATCCCGCAAATGTCCTGATTGCCTCCTTGATGCGTCTGGTTATATGTACTGCTTCCCATGGAGGAGCTTTAGTGGTAGTAATGTATTTGAAAGCATTGCTAGAATCCATACTAAGTTCCACTTTCTGAAAACCATGTTTTTGCGCTAGCTTAATCCCCAATTCGATCCCCTCTAGTTCATGTAGAATCACTGTTTGTGCTCTTTGTGTCCCTGCCGCAGCTGCCACCACTAGACCTTCATGGTCCCTGATCAATGCACCATATCCCCCTATAGTTTCTGCTAGAGATCCATCTGAATTAACCTTGAACCAGCCTAGTTCAGGCTTTTGCCATGCATGCACAGTACTAGTGTGTATATGGAATTGAACACCAATTCGCCACTTATTGAAGAGCTCTCTATTCTCACCATTGTCTTCTACCTTTAGATCCAGGGCTGAAACATGTAGCCGAACATCTTCAATAACCTTAGGCACCAAATCACTTGCTGCTTTAAACTTGGACTGGAAGACTCTACAATTCCTCCTTGCCCATAGATGGTATATAGTGGCATTCAAAGCAAGCTTCTTTAGCACAGTTCTAGGTGACGTACCAGAGAATTTCATCTCACGCCACATCCACTCTGCTGCCCAATCCAAAGGTTGTCGTCTGAAGCCCAATTGAAATAGGACAACTGACCATACATAGCAGACGTTAGATTTCCTCGATATGTGTGCACGAATAAATTTGAGCTGTCAGATTTCATTGAGGTGTGTGCTGGATCGACATATTTTCTCGAGATGCGTGCATTGATAAATTGAGACGTAAGATTTCCTCGAGAGCGTGCAGTATGAATCTTAGCCGTTAGATTTTCTCGAGATGCATGCTCAAACAAATCTGCATCGTTAGATTTTTCTCGAGATGTGTGTTGGACCGTCAGATTTCCTACATTTTAATTTCAAAACCTTTTTTTGAGAGTTTTATTGTATAACATTGTTTTTTGTTTGGGTTTCATACTACTTTTAAACAAACAAGTCTTGAATAAACTATATAATTTTCTTTTTAATGGACTCATATAATTGCATAAAAATATCTTATGAAAAAAAAAATCAGGGATGGTAGAGAGAATGAAAAAAATATCTATATACATAGAGAAAAATTCTGACGCTTCAAGGGAATCAGACCTGGGCTGTTAGAAATGAAGTTTTAGAAACCAACCACACTACCAAAGACTTGATATACAACTTACTTAATAAAGTTTTAAAATATAGTGTTTGTATAATTATTTTAAAATAATTCAAAAATGTTAGGTATATACCTTTTTTTTTAGGTCGGGGGGGGCAGCTGCCCCCTCTGTCTCTCTGTAGGTTTGCCACTATCGATGACAATGACCACCACAGAAAATACCATGACGAAGAAGAAACAGTTGGACTCAACCCCTCCAATTCCAATCACATTCTTTGCTTTCCTCTTGATTTCTCATGGTAAGAAGTGTCGAAGCCAATTTCTTCAATCTCTTTGACAATACTTACCATCCAAAAATCCATCCCAGAGATGCATGGTATGCAATGTTTTGCATACACTCCTGATGGTTGGCTTTTGATGTTACAACAACAATAGGGGTGGGCACAGGCCGGGATGGACCTCATCCCTGTCGCATCTCGTTCATTCGGGATCGGGACAGGATAGACCTAATCTTGACCTCATCTCATCCCAAACAGGTTTGAGACAGGACAGGATCAACATGTTCCATCTCTAGATCAAGTATTTTGAAAATCTAATAGGTATAAAATATTGTAAGTGGTTTACAATTATTCATTAAAATGTGTTAAGGGTTACGAGTGAGTTACTCACGAAAGCAAAAGCCATAGTACATACCAGATTAGATACAAAAGACATATAATCATGGAACCTTTTCTAGAATACTCCAAAATAACCCCAAATATTAGAGTTCTAATGCTATACTTAATGCATTACTTCTGTAAGAATATCCCCAAAGTTTGATATCCTTCCCTCTAGATCAACCATATTCCTTCCATAAGAGTATGATCCCATATGCGATTCTATTTGTTAGAAAATTCTCAATTTTTTCATCAAAAATCCACTGATTAAGGGACTGGCTTGATGACATAGAACTCCCTAACTCTTGCATCACCAAATTCCAATTAGATAGTGAAATGGGAAATGAAATATTAGATGATTGATGGATTCTTCCCTAACTCACTTAGAATGAGAAGAACAAATCTATTTACTGGCACCATTCCTCTTCAAGCACAATATGAACTGTTTGTGTGCACCATGAAATAGAGTCAAAAGTAATAAGTTCATCCTTAATGGGATATCCCATCTGCTTCACCCAGAATGAAGATAGGGAAATGCATTACCTTGCCAACTTGCTGCTCAGCAATGGACGGTTGGAACAGTGATCTGTAGCAGCCATTAACCAAATATCCTCCAGACTTATCATCCCGAACCCAGCTATTTCCTTCATCCAATATCTCCAAAGATATTTTCAAACTAATTTGCAATTGAGATCGAAATTTTGGAGGTGGACATCATAAAAACTAGTATGAAATGGGGGTCGCGTAAGTGGTTTACGACTTACATTGGAAACTAACACCTCCTTACATCCAAGCCATGGTAAATAAGAGAAGGAAGGAGACATCTTTCGTATAATATCATCACTCTCCCATGCTTGAACTTAATAATAATAATAATAATAATATATTAAAATTATTAATAATAAATATTAAACAATCAACTCGTGATTGGTGGGATCGAAACTCTTCATCCCATCCCATTCTAGATCGGGACAGGACGAGATCGAGATGGGATTGATCAATATCAATAAAACCCAAGAAAAATCGAGACAGGATGGGATCAGGATTGCAGAATGGGATGCCCACCCCTAAGTAGCAACATCAGGCTGATTCCAATAAAAAGTCCAAGTCCAAGTTCATTAGTACTAGCACTAGATCATGCCATCTATTCAATCCCTTTTCTTTGGAAACAATCCGTTTGCCCTCAATCATAATACCTAATTTCTCGTGTAATTTGGATGTCATAACATCCTCCCCCATACTCATCATCATAACTGATGCAGTCTTTTTTCGCTCCCTGTTTTGACCTTGACCTGCAAACCTGCTGACCTGCACAAGGAACGCACGTGAGCCACAGACCACCGTTGTGGTGGCCGATGGCACTACGATGCTAAAGTCAGGCAGGGATTTGAGAAATGTGTAATGTTGTAAACAAAGAATTTTTAGCGTGCCTTAGCTTACCAACCTCATGTCTTATTTATAGTGCAAGAGTCTTGGTTCAACCAGGCCATCGATGGTGTAGTTTAGGGAACAAGATATGCGTGGAGATCCTTCTATAATTAGGAGTCGTGCTGTGGAGTGAAGTTTTCCTGTTAGCCATGTGCTCTTAGATACGCGAGAGATAGTTCCCATTCTGAGAGTATTTAATAGGTAGAAGTCTCCATATGTGATACGTACTCTGGAATCTACTTCCTAGTTGGAAGCAAAGAGCTACTGTAATTGCACGTCCGGCGTTTCTGATTCCCAATGTCGGATGGCGTCTGGCGTTTCTTTCTCTCTCTTTGCATGCCTCCCGCTCAAATGGTTTCGAGCAGGTTCAAGGTCTTGATTGCGATTCTCCTGAGGGTGCATGATGTTGGCCTTTTTTTTTACTTCGGCAGTAATCCATCATATGACCACCGCTCGGTTGGATTCTAGGGGCCTTTGCATACTGAATTGCCCTGCTTTTTTGCGTTTAGTAGCGGATGACACTGAGCCTTGGGAGAGGTATTGGTTCCTGACTTTGGTGAATTCTTCGTACTTCAAGCTTTGGGTCGTAGAATCCCAAGATACTTCCAATTCGACCTTCGTAAGTTTCTTAGTTGTTGGCTTATTTTTTCGATCCCAGATGCGATGCTAGTGTGATGTCATTTCCTTTTTTTAGGGAAGTACGCAGTTCCAATTCTCACTGAGGAGGAAAGACAAGTTGAAAGGGAGTTCATCAAACTCCCACTGACGTTCGTTGAGGAGGTCATAATGTCAGGCAATGTTGTGCGTAGCCGATTGCTACGGTGCTCTCATGAAGTTCTCACTGCGCCGGGTTCGCCGGCTGAAGGGGTTGTCAAGCGTATCTTGAGGAAGAGAAGTCTGGCCACGCCTAGCCCAACTAGTTTAGCAAAATTGGAGGCGAGCGTGCCTCATGTTGTTTCGAAAAGCAGGCAGTCCTCTGATCGTGCGTCTTCTACCCTTAGACTGTCACATTCTGCTCAGGCGGCAACTTCAGAGGGTCATCATTTTCTGCTTGATCCTGTTATTCCCCCTGTTGACTTAGAGGGAGAGAACATTGGCCCCCGCATTGACGTTTTAAGTCATCATTGGTCTGAGGCAGGCGTCCGTGCCCTTGAATCGCATAGTCCTGTTACGCTGCATCCCAAAGCTCGAAGGCAAGTCCTAGCCTTAGAAAAGGATTTCGGACCTACGGATGTCGTATTCGAATGCTCTTTACCGAGTAGATTCCTTGATTGGTCAGCTGTAGAATGCAGGTGATGCTGTGAACTTGGGGGCCATGAAGGCCGTAATTTCTTCTTTTGAAGCGGAGTTTGCTGACATAAGATCTCAACTGAGGTCGACCATGTCGGATTTGGCATAAACCCGTGCTGAACTAGATGGACTCGGGCCGAGTTGGAGTGCTTGGATGCAGTTGTGGACAAGTGGTCGTCCGATCTGCAAGCCCAAGATAATCAGAGGAGGCGGGCAGAGACATAATGGGTCGTCGAACGACGATAGCTGGAGTTTAAAGTTGACGAGGGGTTTTGTCGTGTTCGCGAGGCGAAACACTTACTGTCAAAGGAGTGTTTGCACTATGCTGCCTTGGTAGGTGCAGTGGATTTTGACATGTCGGGACGGAGGTCGTTGATCTCGTCAGAGATTATTCGGGGCAAATTAGAGCTTTTGGAGTTTATCAGAAAAGGGCACCCCAGTGTCGACCTTGACTTCGCCCATTATAGGAGAGCTGCTTTTGGACCCATCTCTCTAGGGGAGGGTTCCAGCTCTGCAGGACAAGTTGATGAGGAGGTTGTTTCTCCTTAAAATAGTTGTAACGTCCTTCCCTGGACAAACAATTTTTTTAATGAAAGTATTGTTTTGTCATGTACTGTCGAGTTCTTTTAGATGCTTTGTAGATTGTATAATTTGTACACCGGGCAGAATGAATGTTTTTTTCAATTGAGTTGTATCGAAACTGACAGTTTTTAGATGCTATTGTTTATCGGTGAGCTGTTCTGGTCCGCATATTGTAGGCTGCCTGCTGAGGTGCTCCAAAAATGGTTATCTTTCAGAGAGCATTGATCGCTCAGCGGTCATCGTTGTCGTGAGTAAGAATGTCGAAGAGACATTGGCTTCGTCGATCGTCGTCATTCATGCGCGGAAAACTAGGGGTTGAGCACCTGAAGCTGTCATCATCAGTTGTTGACTGATTGAGCTTAACTGGTAAGTTTGGCAATCATTGTTTGTGGGAGAGCAATGATCCCTTGGCGAGTCATCATCATCAGCGGAACAAAGCTACTAGACTCCCACTTCCTCGGCCGTCGTGGCTCACACGCGGAGGACTAGGCTTTGGGCACTAGAAGTCGTCGTCATCAGTCGCGGACTGACTAAGCTTACCGAGTAAGTTCGGCGATCATTGTTTGTTGGAGAGCAATGATCTCTTGGCGAGTCATCATCATTAGGCGTGTGAGCGTTAACTAGACTCCCACTTCCTCGGCCTTCTTTTCCCGCGTGCACAGTGGACTAGGCGTTGGGCGCCAGAAGCCATCGTCATCAGTCTCGAACTGACTAGGCTACCTAGTAAGTTTGGCGATCATTGTCTGTTGGAGAGCAATGATCCCTTGGTGAGTCGTCGCCATCAGGTGTGTGAGCTCTGACTAGACTCCCACTTCCTCGGCGTCGTTGCCCGCGCGCAGCGGACTACGCATTGGGCACTAGAAGCCGCCGTCATCAGTCACAAAGTGACTAAGTTTACTTGGTAAGTTCGACGATCATTATCAGTTGGACAGCAATGATCCCTTGGTGTGTCGTCGTCATCAGGTGTCTGAGCGCTGACTCGACTCCCACTTCCTCGACCGTCGTTGCTCGCGTGCAGCGGACTAGGCGTTGGGCACCAGAAGCCGTCATCATCAGTCGCGAACTGACTAAGCTTACTTGGTAAGTTTGGCGATCATTGTCTGTTGGAGAGTAATGATCCCTTGGCGAGTCATCATCATCAAGCGTGTGAGCGCTGAATAGACTCCCACTTCCTTGACCGTCGTTGCCCGCGAGCAGCAGACTAGGTGTTGAGCATGATATTCGAGAGTTGTCATAGCGGGGATGATCGGAGGTCGAGTTGGTCGTAACGGACAGTAGCATAAGTTTAGTAAAAGTAAATATTTTTATTGATAATATTTTTTGAGGTGCTCTACATTTCATGGTTATTTAAGTCCGTCGTCGTTTATGTCTTCCAACCAATACGTCCCAGGCCTGTTGACCTTGTTTACTCTGTAGGGTCCTTCCCAGTTTGGGTTTAGTTTCTCTCCACCGGCTTCTTTGGTGTTTTACTAGGTCTTCTTTAGTACCCAATCGCCCACTTTGAATTTACGTGGCTTGATCTTCTTGTTGTAGTATTGCGCTATCCGTTGCTGGTAGGTGGATATCTTGGCGGAGGCTAGATCCCTTTTTTCTTCGATGAGGTCTAGTCCAACGCACAAGGCTTCGTCATTACTGTCTGGTCTAAATTCCTCCGTTCGGCAGGTTGGCACCTTGAGTTCTAATGAAACCATAGCTTCTGACCCATATGCTAGGGCGAAGGGTGTTTATCTGGTAGGGATTTTTTTGTTGTTCGATATGCCCAGAGTATCCCTGGTAGCTCTGGAACCCATTTTCCTTTGGCAGCATCAAGCTTCCTCTTTATCACCTTCAAGATTGTTCGGTTGGTAACCTCCGCTTGGCCGTTGGCTTGGGGGTGCCTTGGCAAAGAGAAATGGTGATTAAGATTCAAACTTTTGCACAATTTTTTAACCTTGATATCTTCGAACTGAGTTCCATTGTCGCTGACCAATACTTTGGGGATGCCGAATCTACAGACGATGGCGGCCCATATGAATTTTTCTATCTGGACCTGCCCTATTTTGGATAAGGGCTCGTCTTCGACCCACTTAGTGAAGTAGTCGACAACCACAAAAAAGAACCTTTTACCGGCTGAGGCTGGGAGCTGACCGACATTGTTCATTCCCCACTGCGCGAATGGTCATGGACTCGTCATCGGCGTTAGTGGTTGGGCAGGCATGTGTGTGTATGGCGCGAACCTCTGACATTTATCGCATTTACGGACGGTATCTTTGGCGTCTCGTTGCATTGTTGGCCAATAGTATCCTAGAGTCAAAGCTTTGTGTGGCATTTCGATGGTTTCCACATATACCATCGAGGATCCTTTCCATGACTTGACGTGTCTCTGAAGGTGACAGACATTGGAGCAAGGGTCTTGTCACTGATCTCCTGTATAACCTGTCGTTTAGGAGTGTGTATCTCGTCGCCCTATTTTTAAGTATTCTGGCTTCGTTCTTCTCAATCGGTAGGGCCCCGGTTGCGATGTATTCAAGTATCGGGGTCATCCAATTTGGTGACGCATCTGTAGTGCAAACATCTCTAGGTTTTTCTTTATCGAGGCTTGATAGCTCTTGGTATTCGATGAGGCCACTTGCGACTTCGAAAGAGGTTGAGGTCTTTCTGGCTAACACGCCAGCTCTTTTGTTGTAGTCTCGAGGGCACTATACGAGCTCGCACCTCTTGAACCTGCTCATTGCACCGAGTATTTTGTCGCGGTAGGCTATCATGCTGGGGTCCCTGCTATTTAAATCTCCTTTGACCTGGTTAACTACCAGACTTGAGTCGTATGTCGTTAGGTGATCTATCCAGATCCCCAAGGCGAGATTTAGCCTGGACAGGAGAGCTTCGTATTCGACCTCATTTTTTGAAGCGGGAAAGTTGAACCTGACTGATATTTCGAGGGTGAAGCCGCTAGGGGGCTGAGTGTGATCTCAGGTTCCCTCGCTTTCTCCGTCGATGATCCGTCGCAACGCAAGATCCACTCTTGGAGGTTTGAATCCTAGGTTTGGTGATCTATCTTTGGCTCTTCTCCACCGGTGAACTCATCAATGAAGTCCGCCAGCGCCTGGGCTTAGATGGTGGTTATTGGAGCATAGCTTATGTCAAACTGTCCGAGTTCTACTGACCATTTCACCATCCTGCCGGATAACTCTGGTTTATGCAGTACCGAGCGGAGAGGGTGCCTGGTCAGAACCGTTATAGAGTGGGCTTGAAAATAGGGTTTTAGTTTCCTAGAGGATACGACCAATGCCAGAGCTAACGTTTCCAAATCCGGGTAGTGTGCATCCGTTTCCACGAAGGTTTTGCTGGCGTAATACACTGATTTTTTTGTCCCCTGGTCGTCTCGTACGAGGGCTGAGCTAACGTCGTGCTTGGAAACAGACAAGTATAAGTAAAAAGTGATTCCCCCGTCGTTGGTTTTGAGAGTAGATTTGGACTCCCCATGTATGCTTTCAGGCTCTAAAAGGCTTGTTCGCGCTCTTCGTTTCATGAGAGTCATTTGCTTCCTCTTAGTATTTTAAAGAAATGAAGGCACTTGTCGGATGACTTAGATATAAATCTGTTGAGTGCTGCTACCTTCCAAGTCAGGCTCTGAAAGTCTCTGATGTTGGCGGGGGCTTTTATGTCGAGAAGGGCCTGAATCTGTTTTGGGCCAGCCTCGATTCCCCTATTGTTCACTATATAGCCTAAGAATTTCCTAGACTCGGCTTCAAACGTACATTTCTGTGGGTTGAGCTTCACTTTGTATTTCCTGAGTTGATTGAATGCTTCAGTGAGGTATTCTATGTGGTCGGGGCTGCAGAAGCTATTAACCAACATATCGTCGATGTAGACCTCCATGTTCCTGCCGATCTGTTCCTTAAACATTCAGTTTACTAGTCGTTGATAGGTAGTACCTGGATTTTTAAGCCGAACGACGTCACCCTATAACAATATATCTCCCTTCTAGTTACGAAGGAAACATTTTCTTGATCCGGTGGGTGCATCAATATTTGATTGTAGCCTGAATATGCATCCATGAAACTTAGTAAGCTATGTCCGGATGTGGCGTCCATGGTCTGATTAATGCGGGGGAGTAGGAAGTTGTCCTTCAAGCAGGTTTTGTTTAGGTGCGTGTAGTCTACACACACCTTCCTTTTCCCGTTTTTCTATTTTACAAGAACGGTGTTCGCCAACCAGTTTGGGCATCACGCTTCTTTAATCATGTTTGCATTGAGTAAACGTTGCACCTCCTCGTTTATGATCGTGTTTTTTTCGGGCGCCACGAGCCTCTTCTTCTGTCGTATGGTTTTCCTCGTGGGGTCTACCTCTAGGCGATGGGTGATTATTGACGGGTCAATTCCCACCATGTCTCGCATGGTCCAGGCAAAGATGTCCTGGTTCTGTTGTAGCAGCTTCGTGAGTTGTTCCGCCAAGTCTTTGCTCAAGCGGGAACCTATCTGGATAGCCTTGCTGTCGAGAGGATTGTTGAGGTAGACCATGATGGTTTCTTTTTCTGGTTTGTCGGCATTGGGCATGCCTCGAGGGCTTACTGGAGCCTCGTCATCTGGGATAAGTTGTTCTTCCCCTGCTACTCGAGCGGCATCAGTGACGGAGCCAGGATTTTTGCTGAAAGGGGGCGGAGTGATGAGTCATAGATAATATAATAATTAATACTTTAATAAAAAAAATTAATTCGAACAATACATAAACAACTATACAAAACACCAATTGCTAAACAAAACTCCATCTAATCTATGGGGAAGAAAATAAATCCAACAAGCTACTTTATAGGAGCACAAAAGATAAATATAGCAGGGGACAACTCAAATTGGTATATAAAGTTAATGGGAAAAAATTAATTTCAAATGTAAAATTAGATGTGGACCAAAAATTATTTATTTGCGATTTGCCACCTATCATAAATAGATAATTAGAGGTTACCCCATCATTAATCACTATTGCAGTCTCCCACCAGGACTAGCAATCAACGTGCATTGACTGTCAAAAGGCTCACGTTGATTACCAAAACTCACTTCAAACAATAACCCATAGATGAACCTCGAGATACAAACATGTATCTTGAGAAAAAAAAATTAATGCATCACAATTTTGATGTATCTCCAGAAAAATTCTATGAATAAAATACAAAACTAGACCTCAAAATATGAATTCATCTTGAGAAAATACATTTTTTTTAAACTTCTCATTTCTCAAAACAGGCAAGAAAGATTGAGGTTGTTGGTAGTTGATGGTGAATTGGCAATGGGGTGGGAAAAAGAAATAAATCAAGCAAAAAAGGAGGGAGAGGAAGAGAGTAGGAAGCGGGGCGGTTGTCGATATTGCAGTAAACAAATAAAGGGAGCAGAAGAGAGGAAAAGGCGGAACAGGATCGTCGGCGTTGCAAAAAACATGAGATTGAGAAGAAGGGGTGGGACAAGATGGAGTTGTCGGCGGCGCAGAGTGGGCATATTAAAAATAATTTCAAAATTTTTTAAAATCAAGTGGGGGCAAGTGCCCCCTTGTAGGAGCGTTCCTGGGCGGCATAGAAAGTCATCTTAGTCGCGGGGCCAGCCGCAAACTGAGAATCGCTCGGTGGCAGTGCCATCATGTATTGGCATTCCCTGGCTACATCCTAGTTGCCCCTTAGCTACCAACCTCTTGGTTTGTCGGATACTTGATGCACTGGTGTAGAGTGGAGACTATCGCTCCCGTCTGGTGTATCCAGATCTCCCCAGGACTACATTATACACGGAAAGTGCATCGATCACTATGAATTCTTGAAACGTGGTTTTTTGAGTTGGCTTATTTCCCGTTACTACCGTCAGTTGTATTTTTTCCACAGGGAAGTGCTTTTCGCCACTGAAATCAATCATCGAACATTTATCGGGGGTCAATGTTTTGTCCTTTAATTGCATGCTGTGAAACGTGCAGAGAAACATGACGTTCAATGAGCTCCCAGTGTCCACCAAGTATCTCCTTACTTTTCAGCTTGCCAGAGAAATCATTACTACCAGGGGTTCATTGTGCGGGAGTTGTATGCCCTAGAGGTCTTCTTCCGTAAATGCTAGTGGCATGGAGTGGTCATGCTTCTGAGCACGCGGTGCTAGTTGTTCGCCGTGTATTGCTTGGATCCGCATACCTCAGAGAGCCTTTTTCCTGGAACTATTAGATAGTTCAGACTTGGAATGGACTCTATGAAGCACGCATGTCCTGTCGGGCTGATCTCTCTCTGGGCCTTGTTTTGCTCCTGGTTGCTCGATCTTCTTTTAGAGCGATGTTGTTTTGCGCTTCCCTCGCCAAGTCTACCATATTTGCTGGTGGGTCTAGATTTAGGAATTTATAGAACTTACCTTTCCCCAATCCGTTGATGAAGGCTGAGACGGTCGTTGTGTCATTGCACACGTTGACGGCAGTTAGATCAGTGTGCGAGTTAGATACGACTTCAATGTATCGTCAGGTTTTTGTTTCATTGATTTGAGCATTTTCATCGTCAACAAGACTTGACGTATTCGAGGTTCGTCAGCGTTGCTGCTGTCTCGGGAGCGTTAGCTTGATGCCTACGCGTTATTTGCACCGTCGAGAGTGATGAGGTAGCGCTAGGCTGAGCATTCGAAGTGTCCCCTTGTTCTTTATTGTTGTGTGATCGGGTGGTCACCATCTATTAGTATTCTGAGGAGAGATGATGCTTAGTGAAATATTAGGAACTTTGTCGTCCCCATGGACGGCACCAAACTGATGCAATTTTTCCGCTCCCTGTTTTGACCTTGACCTACAAACCTACTAACTTTCATAAGGAACACACATGAGCCACAGACCACCGTTGTGGTAGCCGATGACACTCTGATGCTAAAGTTAGGCAGGGATCTGAGGAAGATGTAATGCACTAAACAGAAAATTTGTAACGTACCTTAGCTTACCAACCTCATGTTCTATTTATAGTGCATGAGTCTTGGTTCAACCAGACCATCGATAGCGTAGTTTAGGGAAGAAGATATGCGTGAAGATTTTTCACTAATTAGGAGTCATGTTGTGGAGGGAAGTTTCTCAGTTAGCCATGTGCTCCTAGATATGCAGGAGATGGTTTATGTTCCGAGAGCATTCTATAGGTAGAATTCTCCATATGTGATACGTACTCTGGAATCTGCTTCCTTGTTGGAAGCAAAGAGCTGCTGTAATTGTCCGTTCGAAGCTGATCAACGAGATACTTGCCTTAGCATGGCTTACGGGTATTAAGGATAGCAATGAGACACGTGGGCTTAGCATGTTGTAAGAAACCGAGTCCATTTGGCGGGCTGCATTGGGCAGGCTTAGAACCGCTTGGGCCGGATCAATAAACGACTGACTTACAGACAAACTCCACTTAGAACCGCCAAGCAGAAAATTGATGCAGTCGTTTGTCGTCCCCACGTAGGGGTGGGCATCCCATCCGCGATTCCGAATCTGTCCCGTCCCAATTTTTTTATGTCCTTTTGGGATTGATCAAACTCATCCCGTCCCATCCCGATCTAGAGTGGGATGGGATCGGGATGAAAATTTTCAATCCTGCCTATCCCGTCCCGTCTCGAATTTATTAATTTTAATCAAAATACTCTTCTAAATTAAAGTTTAGGATGTGTTGAAATTAAATCAATGTAAGATGAAATTCTATAAGATATCTAAATGAATTGAATAATTAATTCTAAATTAAATTAAATATTTATTTGTCTTCCAAAAAAAGTTTAATATTTATTAATTTAATAACTATTATTATTTATGATGTAAGTTATATGTATATAAATTTAAAATTATTGGTGTGTGAATAATGTGAGATAAAACTCTTTTTGTTATTTTTTATTGGAAGACTATTTAGTACGTGCTCATCTCGTCCCATCCCGTCCTGTCCCGATCCCGTTTGAGATGGGACGAGGTCAGGATGAGGTCTATCTCATCCTGTCCCGTCCTGATCCTGAATAAATGAGATGGGATAGGGATGGGTCCATCTCGTCCTATCCCGTTCCGTGCCCACCCCTATCCCCACGAACGGCTCCAAACTGATGTTGTCTTTTTCCGCTCCTTTTTTTTTACCTTGACCTGCAAACCTGCTGAATTGCACAAGGAACGCACATGAGCTACAAACCAGCGTTGTGGTAGCCGATGGCACTCCGATGCTAAAGTCATACAAGGATTTGAGGAAGGCGTAATGCTGTAAATATGGAATTTATAGCGTATCTTAGCTTACCAACCTCATGACTTATTTATAGTGCAGGAGTTCCGGTTCTACCAGGCCGTCGTAGGCGTAGTTTAGGAATGAGATCTTCGTGGAGGTCCTTTTCTAATTAGGAGTCATGTTGTAGGAGGGAAGTTCCCTATTAGCCCTGTGTTTCTAGATACGCGGGAAATAGTTCCCAAATCAAGAGCAATCTATAAAAGGGAGTTTCCATGTGTGGAATGTACTCTGGTATTTGCTTCCTAGTTGGAAGCAGAGAACTGTTGTAGTAGTCAATCCGAAGATGATCCTCGAGATACTTACCTTAGTATGACTTATGGCTATTGAGGATTGTTGTGAGACGTGTGGGCCTAGTATGTTGTAAGAGTTCGCGCACGTCTGGCGAGCTGAATTGGGCGAGCTTAGATTCGTTTGGGCCAGATCAGTGTTGGGCTGATGCTAGAGCCCGTAGTTCCTCGAGATCATCATGACACGTGTAAGGCTCTGAGGCGTGACCATTTTTATGTATCATCAGCTATTCCCCCCGAGTTAGTGGGGTGTTAAGTCGATCCACTGACTATTAAAAAGGGAAACTGTACCATCATGATGATTGGACTCGAAGCGTTCGTCTCAAGCGGTGCATGACATTTAATGGATACGCAACTACTCACTGAGGGAAAATGTGATTTGTCTTCCCTATAAATATTTACCGTTCTGATGAGGGTTTCTTCATTCTTATCTTGCACTATTTTTTGAGCCATAGTATTTGGTTTTCTACTGATGGTTGACAATGTTGAACTTTCTCCCAAGGATCCGTTATCCCTTGCTTGCATCAATTTCTTCGAAGGTAGCTTGGTCGACGAAACTGAGTTGGTCAGGCTTCGTAGTTTGTACTGTATCCCGGGATTTGCAAATTGTTCCCGTGTCTAAAGTTTTAGGCCCGATTGTACCTCTTTATGGGTTCATCGGCTTGCACCGAGGCATGCTCAAGTCCGGGATTCGATTTCCAGTACCTGCTGATGTCAGGCAGTTTTTTATCCATTTCTGTATGCCTCCCGCTCAAATGGTTCCGAGCGGGTTCAAGATTTTGCTCGCAATTCTCCTGAGGGCTCATGATGTTGGCCTCTGTTTGACCCCGTCGGTGATCCATCATATGACAAAGACTCGATTGGACCCCAGGGGTATCTGCATGCTGAAATGTTCTTCTTGTCTTCAATTGGCAGCGGACATCGCTGAATCTTGGGAGAAGCATTGGTTCTTGGCTTCAGCAAATTCCGATTATTTCAAGCTTGGGAGTCGTAGAGTGTCTTGATACTTTTAGTTTGATCTTTGTGAGTTTCTTGGTTGTCGGTGCATGCATATTTTTATATGTCCCTTCTACGATGCTGGTTCTGACGTGGTTTTTTTGTTTCAGGGAGATTTGTTATTCCGTCTCTCAACGAGGAAGATAAGTGGATAGATAAGGAGTTTGTCAAGCTTCCTTTGACATCCGTTGAGGAGGTCATAATACAAGGCAATGTCGTACGCAGCGGGCTGCTGCGGCGATCTCTTGGTGCTCACCCTGTGTCAGGTTCACCGGCTGAGGGGGTGGTTGCTCGTCACACGAGGAAGAGAAGTCTGGCTCTACCCAGCCCTTCCAAGTTTGCTGACTTGGAAGTGAATGTACCTCCCGTCGTTGTTTCGAGGAAGAGGCAAACCCCAGTTAGGGCGACCTATCCCCTTGGTATGTTGTTGTCTGCACATGCGACACCTAGGAGGGTCACGGCCTTCCTCCATATGTTTATGCTTCCATCGTTGACCTAGAGGGGGGAAAGTTGGGCAGCGTGTTAATGTTCCGTGTCATCGCGATCCCGAGACATTTGTTTGCACCCTTGAGTCGTACAATCCTGTTTCATTGCACCCCGAAGCCCGTGGGAAGGTTCTTGCATTGGAGAAGGCCTTTTCGGATCTGCAGATGTCATACTCAGATGTTCTCTATCGGGTGGACTCCCTGGATGGTTTATTGCAGAATCCTGACACAGTCGCGAACCGCGAGGGCATGGAGGCCACAACCTTTATCACCGAAGTGGAAGTTGCTGATATGAGAACTCAGCTGAGGGCTGCCGAGTCTAATTTGGCATCAACTCGTGCTGAACTAAGGCGGACCAGGGCTGAATTAGAGCGCCTGGATGCGGCTGTGGACAAGTGGTCTTTCGACTGGGAGGTTTAGGAAGCCGAGAGGAAGCGAGCGGATGCAGAATTGGTCGTTGAACGGTGGCAGCTGGAGGCCGCAGTTAATGAGGGGCGTTGCTGCATTATGGAGAATGAGCGCTTGCTGGCGGAGGAACGCTCACACTGTGCAACCCTGTTGGGTGCAGCAGACTTTGACGCATCAGGCAGGAGGATATTAATCTCATCCGAGGTTATTCGAGTAGACTAGAGGTTCTGGAGCTGATTAGAGGAGAGCACCCCGATGTTGACCTTGATTTGCTCGCTACAGGAGGGTTGCCTTTGGGCATATTAATCGAGATGAGGGCTCTGGCACCGCGAGACTAACTGATGCAGAAGATGTTTCTCCTTTAATTGATTGTAACGTCCTTTCCTAGACAGACAATGTATATATGTATTTTTTGAATGAAAGCATTGTTTTGCCCCATATTGTCGTGTTTACTTTAATTGTTTCGTAGACTGTAGAGTTTGTACTCAAAATACACTGCTGCTATTGGTCAATGTTGTTGACCTTGTAACAGATTAGGGGTTAACCAGCAGAAATCGTTGTTGGTCAGGGGTTGACCAGGTTACCTCGGTCATTATCTGTAATGACTTCCTAAGTCGTTGGCGGACAAGCACTAACTATGCTTCTATTCTTTCAACCCTCGTGGCCCGCGCAGGGCAGACTCGGCGTTGGGCACCAGAAGTTGTCATCAATAGTTCGTGAACTGACTAAGCTTACTCGGTAAGTTCGGCGGACCAAAGCTGACTAGACTCCCACTTCCTCGGCCGTCATGATCCGCGCAGAGCGGATTAGGCTTTGGACACCAGAAACCATCGTCATCAGTTGCGAACTGAATGAGCTTACCTGGTATGTTTGGCAATCATTGTCTGTTGGAGAGCAATGATCCCTTGGTGAGTCGTCGTCATTAGCAGACAAGCGCTGACTAGACTTCCATTTCCTCGACCATCGTGGCCCGCACGCAATGGACTAAGCTTTGGGCAACAAAAGTCATCGTCATCAATCGCGAACTGACTAAGCTTCCCTGGAAAGTTCGGCGATCATTGTTTGTTGGAGAGCAGTGATCCCTTGGCGAGTCGTCATCATCAGCAGACAAACACTGACTAGACTCCCACTTCCTCGGTTGTCGTGGCCTGCACGTAGCGGACTAGGCTTTGGGCACTAGAAATAGTCGTCATTAGTCATGAACTGACTAAGCTTACCTACCAAGTTCGGCGATAATTGTCTGTTGGAGAGCAATGATCCTTGGCGAGTCGCCGTTATCAGCGGGCAAGTGCTGACTAGACTCCCACTTCCTCAGCCGTCGTGGCCCGTGCGCAGTGGAACGGGCTTTGGGCACCAGAAGTTGTCATCATCAGTTCGCAAACTGACTAATCTTACCTAGTAAGTTTGGCGATCATTGTCTGTTGGAGAGCAATGATCCCTTGGCGAGTCATCGTCATCAACGGACCAGTGCTGACTAGACTCAAACTTTCTCGATCATTGGGATTCGCGCAGAGCATATTAGGCTTTGGGCACTAGAAGTCGTCGTCATCAGTCGCGAACTAATTAAGCTTACCTGGTAAGTTTGACAATCATTGTCTTTTGGAGAGAAATAATCCCACGCTCGTCGTCATCAGCAGACAAGTGCTAACTAGACTCCCACTTCCTCGGCCGTCGTGGCCCGCGCACAGCGGACTGGGCTTTGAGCACAATGAACCGTCGT
This sequence comes from Berberis vulgaris, assembly GCA_963556465.1. Taxonomy (NCBI): domain Eukaryota; kingdom Viridiplantae; phylum Streptophyta; class Magnoliopsida; order Ranunculales; family Berberidaceae; genus Berberis; species Berberis vulgaris. Next base: position 72,699,679 of record OY747125.1, on the reverse strand, counting down.
CATCAGTCGCAAACTAACTAAGCTTACCTGGCAAGTTTGGCGATCATTGTTTGTTGGAGAGCAATAATCCCTTGACCAGTCGTCGTCATCAGTGAGCAAGCACTGATAGAGTCCCTCTTCCTCGGCCGTCGTGGCCCATGCATAGTGGACTAGGCTTTGGACACCAGAAGTCATCATCATTGGTCACGAATTGAATAAGCTTACCTGGGTTCGACGATCATTGTCTGTTGGAGAGCAATGATCCCTTGGCGAGTCATCGTCATCAATGGATAAGCGCTGACTAGACTCCCACTTCCTCGGCCGTCGTGGCCCGCGCACAGCAGGCTAGCCTGGCTCCAGAAATCGTCATCATCAGTCGTGAACTGACTAAGCTTACCTGGAAAGTTCTACGATCATTATCTGTTGGAGAGCAATGATCCCTTGGCGAGTCATCGTCATCAGCGGACAAGCGCTGACTAGACTCCCACTTCCTAGGCCGTCGTGGACTGCGAGCAGCGGACTGGGCTTTGGATTGGGCGAGGGTTGTAACGGACAACAATGGAAGTTTTGGTAAAAGCAAATAATATTTCGATAATATTTTTTAAAATGCTCTACATTCCATGGTTGTTTAAACCCGTCGTCGTCTGCGTCTTTCAGCAAGTACATTCCTGACCTGTTGACCTTGGTAACTCTATAAGGTTCTTACCAGTTTGGGTTGAGCTTTCCCGCACCTGCATCCTTGATGTTTTGCCGGGTCTTCCTAAGCACCCAATCCCCCACCTTGAATTTGCGTGGTTTGACCTTCTTGTTGTAATATTGCGTCATTCGTTGTTGGTAGGAGACTATCTTGGCAGAGGCTGGATCCCACTTTTCGTCAAGGAGGTTTAGCCTTACGCGCAAGGCTTTGTCGTTGTCGTCTGATCTGAACTCCTCCATTCAGAAGTTTGGCACCTCGAGTTCTACCGGAACCATAGCTTTTGATCTATAAGCTAAGGCGAAAGGCGTTTCTTCGGTAGGGACTATTTTAGTTGTCTGATACGCCCAGAGTATCCCTGGTAGCCTTGTAACCCATTTTCCTTTGGCCGCGTCGAGCTTTCTTTTGATGGCCTCGAGGATTGTTCGGTTGGTGACATCTGCTTGGCCGTTGACTTGGGGGTGCCCTGGCGATGAGAAATGGTGATCGATTTTCAAGTTTTTGCACAGCTTCTTGATCTTACTACCTTCGAACTGGGTTTCGTTGTTGCTGACCAATATTCTGGGGATGCCGAATCTACAGACGACAGTGGTCCATATGAATTTCTCGACTTGGATCTGCCCTATTTTGGATATGGGCTCGGCCTCGACCCACTTGGTGAAGTAGTCGACGACTACAAAAATGAATTTTTTACTAGTTGATGCCGGGAGTGGTCCGACAATGTCCGTTCTCCATTGTGCAAACGGCCATGGACTAGTCATCGAAGTTAGTGGTTGGGGTGGCATATGCGTGTATGGTGCAAACCTCTGACATTTGTCGCATTTGCGAACAATATCTATGGCATCTCGTTGCATGGTCAGCCAATAGTACCCTAAAGTTAGGGCTTTATGGGCGAGGGTTCTCCCGCCTGGGTGGTTCCCGCATATACCGCCATGGATCCTACCTAGGACCTGGCTTGCCTCCGAAGGTGCTAGACATTGAAACAGGGGTCCTGTCAACGATCTCCTATATAATTTGTCATTTGGGAGAGTGTACCTCGCTGCTCTGTTTTTTAGTCTTCTTGCTTCGACCTTCTCGGTTGGTAAGACTCTGGTGGCTATGTATTCCAGTATCGGATTCATCCGATTTGGCTGTGTTTTCACGATGCAGATATCCCTACTTTCTTCTTCATTGAGGCTCGATTGTTGTTGACATTCAATGAGGCTGCTGGAGACTTTGTCGGAGGCTGAGGCTTCTTTGGCTAGCTCGTCGGCTCTATTATTGTCGTCTCGGGGGCACTGTATGAGTTCGCAGCTTTTGAGCTTGCCCATTATGCCAAGTACCTTGTCGCGGTAGGTTATCATGCGGGGGTCTTTGCTGTTGAAATCCCTTTTGATTTGGTTGACTACCAATCTGAGTCGTTGTATGTCGTTAGGCGATCTATTCTGATCCCTAATGCCAGCTTTAGGTCGGACATGAGGGCTTCATATTTGGCTTTGTTGTTTGAGGCGGGGAAGCCGAACCTGACTGCCTTCTCGAGGGTGAAGCCGTTGGGGGAACGTCGTGTGATCCCAACTCCGCTTGCCCTCCCAGTCGAGGACCCGTCATAGCGCAATATCCTCATTGGGACATCTAAATCCCGAGGCTGGTGGTCTACCTTAGGTTCTTTTCCGCCTGTAAACTCGGCAATGAAATCTGCCAGTGCCTGGGCTTTGATGGCGATTCTTGGAGCGTAGTTTATATCAAACTGCCCGAGCTCGACTGATCATTTCACCATCCTGCCTGATAGCTCGGATTTATGTAATATCGATCGGAGTGGATGCTTGGTCAGGACCATTATAGAGTGGGCCTGAAAATATGCCCTTAGCTTCCTAGAGGATACGAGCAGTACCTAAGCCAACTTTTCTAGGCTCGGGTAGTGCGCCTCCGTTTCAACGAAGGTCTTGCTGGTGTAATATACGAGTTTTTTTTATCCCTTGGTTGTCTCGTATGAGGGCTGAACTGATAGAGTATTTGGAAACAGACAATTATAGGTTGAGCGTTTCCCCTTTCGCCGGCTTTGAGAGTAGCTCTAGACTCCCCAAGTATGTTTTCAGGCTTTGAAAGACTTGTTCACACTCTTCGTTCCAAGAAAATTCTTTGCTCCCTCTTAGTATCTTAAATAAATGAAGGCATTTGTAGGAAGATTTTGATATAAATTTGTTGAGGGCTGCTACCCTCCCAGTCAGGCTCTGAACGTCTCTGATGTTGGTCAGGGCTTTCATGTCGATAAGAGTCTGAATCTGTTTTGGGTCGGCTTCGATTCCTTATTTTGTTACAATATAACCTAGGAATTTTCCAGACTCGACTCCGAATGTGCACTTCTGTGGGTTGAGTTTCATCTGGTAATTTCCTGAGTTGGTCGAACGCTTCGACGAGGTCACACACGTGGTCGAGGTTGTGGAGGCTTTTAACCAGCATGTCGTTTATGTAAACCTCCATGTTCCAGCCGATCTGTTCTTTAAACATTTGGTTGACCAATCGTTGGTATGTAGCGCCTACGTTTTTTAAGCCGAATGACATCACCCTATAGCAATATATTCTCCTCTCCGTTACGAATGAGGTTTTCTATTGATCTAGAGGTGCATCAGTATTTTATTGTAGCCTGAATAGGCGTCCATGAAGTTGAGTAAGTTGTGCCCGAAAGTGGCGTCTACGATCTGATCGATACAGGGGAGTGAGAAGTTATCTTTTGGGTAGGCTTTGTGTTAAGTCAGTATAGTCCACACATACTCTTCACTTCCCCTTTTTTCTTCTTTACAAGAACGGTGTTCGCCAGCCAATTGGGATATCGTGTTTCATTTATCATGCCCGCGTTGAGTAAGCGTTGTACCTTTTCATTTATGATCGTGTTCCTTTCTGGCGCCATGGGCCTTTTCTTTTGCCTAACGGTTTTCCTCGAGGGTTCACCTCTAGGCGATGAGTGATTATTGATGGGTCAATCCCCACCATGTCCCACACGGTCCAAGTGAAATGTCCTGGTTACCCTGTAGCAGCTTCGTGAGCTGCTTTACCAATTTTCATTCAAGCGAGAACCGATCTGGATAGCCTCGTTATTATGAGAGCTATCAAGATATTGAGAGTCGCCGGGTGGCAGGGTCGTCGTGTACTGGCATTCTCTGGCCGTTATATGTTCCCTTCTCAATGTACCAACCGTTTGATTCATCGGGTACTTGACACATTGATGTAGAATGGAGACTGATGGTTCCATTTGGTGTATCCAGGGTCTTCCCAGGACCGCAATATATGCTGGGGGCACGTCGATTACTATGAACTCTTGGAACAAAATTTTCTGAGCCAGAATCCTTCATGTCACTATTGTCAACTATATCTTCCCCATGGGGAACCGTCTTTCACTGCTGAAGTCAACCACCGGGCGATTATTAGTGGTTAATGTCGTCTCCTTTAGCTGCATATTGCGGAATGTATGGAGAAACAAGATGTTCATTGAGCTCCCTCGCGCTACTGGTATTTACGAAAAAAGACCTCCAGGGTCTACAACTCCTGCATAATGACGCCCTGGTGGTGACGATCTCCCTGGCGAGCTGGGAAGTTAAAGCGGGTTAAATACGCCTTCAATGTCTCGTCAGGCCTTTGCTTCAATGATGTGAGCGTCTTAATTATTGACAAAACCTGATGTACTGTTTTAGGAGCTCCAACTTGAAGTTCACGCATTACTCGCGTCATCGGGGTGGTGAAACAGCGCCAGCCTGAACGCTCGGTGCTTCCCCTTGCTCTCTTCTATCGTGTGATCTAGTGGTCACCATCTCTCTGTGTTTCGAAGGTCACCACGGACGATGCCAAACTGATGCAATAGTTTTCCGCTCCCTGCTTTGACCTAGTCCCGCTGACCTGCTGACCTACATAAGTAATGCACGTGAGCCACGGACCACCTTTGTGGTGGCTGATGACACTCCGATGCTAAAGTCAAACAAGGATTTAAGGAATGCGTAATGCTGTAAACATGGAATTTGCAGCGTACCAATCTCATGTCTTATTTATAATGCAGGAGTCCTGGTTCTACCTGACCATCATAGACGTAGTTTACGAAGGAGATATTCATGGAGATCCTTCCCTAATTAGGAGTCGTGTTGTAGGAGGGAAGTTCCATGTTAGCCCTGTGCTCCTAGATACGCGAGAGATAGTTTATAATCCAATAGCAATCCGTAGAAGGGAGTTTCCCTGTGTGGAATGTACTTTGGTATTTGCTTTCTAGTTGAAAGCAGAACGTTGTTGTAGTTGTCAGTCTGAAGCCGATCCTCGAGACATTTGCCTTAGTATGACTTATGGGTATTGAGGATAGCTATGAGACGTGTGGGCCTAGCATGCTGTAAGAGTTCGGGCCCGTTTGGCAGGCTGAATTGAGCAAGCTTAGAACCGCTTAAGCCATATCAATGTTGGGCTGATGTTGGAGCCCATAGTTCCTCGAGATCATCATGACACGTGTAAGCTCTGAGGCGTGACCATTTTTATGTATCATCATTTATAAATTGGATTTGTCTAGTATGGTATGGGTTCAAACTCTAAGCGACTGTATCTTCTTGTTGGGTGAAAATTGTTTTGTATCCATCTCAGCAACCCAATTACAATTGGGCCAACGACATGGAAGAGTTAGTGGAGATTGTATTTACTACACTGAGCAAAAAGATACAAGCTTATAAGATTTTAAATGGGTGATGGAACTATAATAGTTCTTGGGCCTTTTCCAAATGTAGTTCGTCTATGGAACCTATTGGTTGGTGCCCACTTTCCCAAATCTAACTCATTATCAGTCGCAGGAACCCCAACCATGTTATTTGGCGGCATACCATAACATTATACTGGTAAACTATATATCCTCCAGTTTTTGGATTTTTTCCCCCGAAGTCTTGCATTGGTGTAGTAGATATCCATTTTTTGGTTCACAATTGAAAATGAACGTATATGTGTTGGTATTATTTGGTAATGAGCGATAATAATTTAGTGGTAAATTTTATCTCCTCCAGTTTTTGGAACTCTTTTATTTTATGTTTTTTTTCCTAAATTTGCATTCTTACTAAAATTGCATTGTTTGGTTTACAACTGAAAATTCATGTCGATATACACATTAATTATTTATGTATTTTTGTCTTTTCTCATCTAAAGTGAAGTCAGTAATTTTGGCTAATTTTCAAAGGGCATAAAGAATCATTGTTTGCCTTTGCTCCAATTGTTGGATTTGGTCTTTTCATATATAAGGAATTTAGTATATGTGGCTAATGGCATAATAGCTCAATGGTTAGCGTTTGGCGGATGATGTCACTAGGTCATGGGTTCGAACCCAGTCGGTGGCAAAAGATTTAGTCTTTTCAAGAGAAGTTAGGAAGAGCCCTTTTGTTTGTGGTTTCAATAATATTTTTAGCAAGAACGAGCGCGCAAATATTCAATATTTTATTGAAATTAAAAAAATAATTTATTCATAATTTAAGGGCCTATGTATAGTTTATGAATAATTAGAGAGCTTCTAATAATTTGTGATGCTAGGGGCTAAATATAATTATTAATGTTTGAGAGAGACTGATTTTGATTGTAAAAATATTAAATGTGGATGGCAAAATGAGAAATCAAAAAGTTTGTTATAAGCGCATTTTTATAATTTATAGATACTTTGAGGGCTTTAAATAAGTTATATTAGAGGATTATGTATAATTTATCAATGATTAAGAGGGGCTGGTTTGGATTGTAAAAACTATGAAATGTGGAAGGCAAAATAAGTATGATAATGTTAGATGTAAAGACTTATTTATAATTTATAAATACTGGGAGGATTTCAAATAAATTATGTTAGGGGCTTAAATATAAGTGATGAATATTTGGAGGAACCGAGTTTGATTGTAAATAATTTGAATTTGGAATGACAACTTTGCAAAAAAATGTAATAATGTTTTTTCATTTAAAGACACAAATATTGCTTGTAACTTTTACCCACCTTTTGATTTTATTTGTAAAATATTATAAAGTTGGAGGGCATTTTGGGCCAAAAAATCAAGTTGAAGACATACATACAAATCAATGTTCCTAAGCCCAACTCTTATTATATAGTTAAGATTAGGCTAGGGTGTGGATGCGCTCTGCGTGCATGCATAAATTCAATACTTTTTCTTTTAATTTTATTGCAATATTTTAATAATTAGTAAAAATTATTATTGAATTAAAAATAATTTATTTATAATTTTAAGGGACTATGTATAATTATGAATAATTAAAGGGCTTCAAATAAATTATGATGTTAGGCGCTTAAGTATAATTAATTAATGTTTAAGAAGACTTTTTTTTTTTTTTATAATTTATAGATAATTTGAGGGGATTTACATAAATTACATTAGGAGCTTAGATATAATTTATTAATATTTAAGAGAGGTTGGTTAAAAATTAGGAAATGCGGAGGGAAAATATAATATTAATGGGAGGGGTTGAGTTTGATTTAAAATTTCGAATTTGGGAGGGCAAGTTTGTAAAAAAAAAATGTAAGAGTATTTTTTTTTTTTTTCATTTAAAGACACAAACACTCTTTGTTACTTTTACCTCTTTTTGATTTTTAGTTATAAAATATTTTAAAGTTAGATGACATTTTGGGCAACCCAAAAATCCAGTTAAGGATATAAATACCAAGGTAATCAAAGCGTGAAGCAAAATCCGAAGGCTTGGCTTTCTTCAAAAAGCGATGCGTAAAGCGATAACTTTACGCAAGTGAAGCAGCACTTAAAAATAATTCATATTATATTAAAAAAATGGAAGTATGTGCTCTAAAAAATTAAAATCGTGATTTCCTTAATTCTATATTAATTATATATTGTTAATGTTAATTGAATTTGAAATTTAAAAATAATTTTTTTAAATTTCTAGGCAGGGTGCCCTTAGAAATGCAGTGAGTGCAAATAGCCACCCAAGTTTAAAACAAATTTCCAGGGGTGGGCACGGGACGGGATGGGACGAGATGGACTCATCCCTATCCCATCCCGTTCATACGGGATCAGGACGTGATGGAAAAAACCCCATCCCAACTTCGTCCCGTCCCAAACGGGTTCGGGACGGGACGAGACGGGATCAGCTATAGACTAATATCATAGTTGTAGATATAAACTAATATCAATTACATTGATTTCAGCTTCTTTTTTTTTTCCTTAGTTTCCTAGTTGGTTTATTTGTTCTCATGTAAAAATATTATTAAGATTTATTTGTTATAAAGAAGTGAGTATTCTTGCCCAAATTAGCATAAACTATGTAACCTCCATTTGCTTATTTTAGAAATGGCGTTTCATATTATGAGATACAAACTACCTTCCAAAAATGTGAAATGCATTATAATACAGTAGCTGAGATTCTCTTCTATTGGATTGAATCCAACTCTGTTACAGTTTAAACAACGGTTGGCAACTTTAACCTATTGAGTCCATCACCGTCACAACTTCATAATGGGAAGAAACTGTCTCCGCTGCTGCAACACTTTGTTAACTGTGTTCCATACCTCCAAAACCAAAACAAATGTTTCCATACATATCAAATAGGTGAGCAATACATCCTTAGTGCCATACATCCAATAATATGGATTAAACAACGAGTTAAAGATCATTTAATCACTCGTTTCTGGAGAAAAAAATGTTGACGATGACACAATATCAATTAGTTGCAGATATAGACTAATATCAATTACACTGATTTCAACTTCTTCTTTTTTCTTCATTTTTCCTTAGTTTCAAGTTGGTTTATTTGTTCTCATGTAAAAATATTAATAATAAATATTGAAAAATTAGCTCGGGACAAGATGGGATTGGCGAGATTGAAAATCTTCATTTCATCTCATCCCATTCTAGATCGGGACGAAACAGGATCGGGATGGAATTATTCAATCCCATTAAGACCCGAAAAAATTGGGACGGGATCGGGATCGCGGGATGGGGTGCCCACCCCTACAAATTTCCCTCCCCCTGCGCGTATTATTCATCGTCTTCCTCCACCTGCGTCTGAACAAAATTGCGGGTTTCTCGGCCTCAAATCATTTTTTTTTTCTATTCATATTTTTTTCTTTCTTCATTTTCGTTTTTTTTCCCTACCAAAATCAGTAAGATAATTGTCTGATGTTCATCTTCTTCCTCCTCCCGCCTTCACATGTGTTCAAGCAATCTGGCTAGTTTCTTCGCCTAAAATCTTCTATTTTCTTCTTTTATATTCATCTTCTTTCCATCTCCCTTTCCGTTTTTTTTCCGACCAAAATTAGATAAAATCAGTAAGAGAATTCAAAATAAAATTGGAGACGCTTTGTAACATGAAGCCACCGCTTTGGGCGCTTTAGGCTTTGGGAAAAAAGCGCAAAAAGCCATGGCTTTTTGTGGCTTCAGAGTGGTGGCCTAACTTTGACCGAAGCGAAGTGAGATGTCATGGCTTTTAGCTTTAAGCAGTGAAAAACCATGGCTTTGACTACTCTGATAAATACAAATCACTATTACTTAGAGCATCTCCAAAGGATCCCCTAAAATTGAACCCATATCCATGCCCCTATTTTAACTTGGCATCTCCCTCTGCCCTCTATTTGGAGGCATCTATACTATCCCCTAATCCTAATAAAAAAAAAAATACCAACTCTTTTAATTTGTCAAATTAAAATTAAGTTGAAGTTAATAATATTATAACTAAAAAAATATCTAAATAGCCAAAAAACTAATTTAGGGTCTCATTTGTAAAAAAATCTCCAATGAAACCCCTATACATACCCCTATTTTAACTTCACATCTTCTTTCCTCTATTTATGGTGATTCTTTTTTCCATTCTCTAAGATCTGGGATGAGTTGCCGACCTAAGAAATCCGCTCTTACGATACCCAGGAATAGTGGCAACTCAGTAAATCTCTAGGTCCCAAACGAATGAGTCATTCACTTTTTATTTCCAATGGCTATAATTACCTTCGCGAATTGCTTACGTCGATCGAGATTGATCAGATTGAAGCTCTAATATCTGATTTTTAGAATTTCGTTATTGGCCAAGAAACACGATTTGCTCCTGGGCAAAATCAAATTGATCAATCTTCACATATAGATGGTTATCTCGCAATACTTTTTATACTAGGTATAAGTGTTCCACATGCTCTTCCAAATAGAAGTTTTACATCATGATGTCGTCTGGCTAGATGACAACAAACTAAACTTGTCAAAATACTTCCGAAAGAGTTCGTTCATGAGTGTGCAGTAAGTAAATGGGGCGTTAGTCAAGCCAAAAAGAGGCATTACCCTAAATTCGTAAGCACTGTATCTTGTCGAAAAAGTAGTTTGCAACTCATCTCCCTCAGCTATTCGCACGTTGGTAATACCTTGATCTTAAGTCTAGCTTTGAAAAGAACTTGGCAGACCCAAGTTGATCAAACAGATCGACAATGAGAGGAATGGGGTACTTGTTATTCACGGTGTTGATATTAGTAATAGTATAATAATATAATTGAAATTAATAATAGGATAATTATATAATTGAAATTAAGTTGATATAAAAAAATGGAAGATATAAAAATATGATGAAAAAATTAAAATAGGGAATGCGATTGGAATGATGAAGAAATAAAAAGTCCCTAAAAGCATCTCCAATCAATCCCCTAAAATAGGTTTCATGGAGAAAATCTTTCCTCCAATTAATCTCCTAAACCATTCCATATAGAACTGTTCTACACAGCGAGGAAGTGGGCGAGGAAACCAGCGTGGGAGGGAGAGAGGGGACCGCCCATCCCCTTGGGATACGCGCATAAAAAATGACGGCTCGCATCTCGAGGGGGATGGCGGTCCCCTCTCTCCCTCCCTTGCTGATTTCCTCGCCCACTTCCTCGCCATTTAGAATTTCTCTTCCATATAATAACTCCACATCCAATTTCATCCTAAATTTAGGAGGAACCAAACCATCCCCTATATCTAAATAATAATAATAATAATAATAAAATATTCCAAATATTTGATTTTCTAAAATTTTTAATACTAATTATTATTTTAAAAAACTCTCAAATCTTTTAATTAGTCAAATTTAAATTAAGTTGAAATTAATAATAGTATAATTAAAAAATATCTAAATAATAGTATAATTGAAATTAATAATATTATATATTTAAGTTGAAATTAATAATATCATATATTTAATAATTTATAATAATATAATTGAAACTAATAATAGTATAATTATATTAAGTTGAAATTAATAATAGTATAATTGAAATAAAATTAGTATAGAAAAATTGAAGATATATTAAAATAATGAAAATGTGCTAGGAAACCAAGTTTTTGATAAAAAAAATAAAAATGAGATATGGTTGGAGTGATGAATAATGGAAACTTAAATTTAGGTTATAGTTAAAATGGGGGATGATTGCATTTTAACTTTTACCATTAGATATCCATTAATACCCCGATTTAACTTTTTATCCTTGGAGAATCTCAAAGCCCTGCACTATAGGGGTGGGCACGGGACGGGATGGGACGAGATATACCCATCCCTATCCCATCCCGTTCATACGGGATCGGGACGGGACGGGATGGGAAAAACCCCATCCCGACCTCGTCCCATCCCAAACGGGATCGGGACGGGATCAGCGGCATCCAAAAAATTTGAAGCAACATCCAAAAAATTTGAAGCAACATTTGCCAAATAAATAATTAAATAAAAATTTTAAATAAAAATGTTATATACAAGAAAGACCCGTTTCCTGATATCTCTGTGTCTTAACAAGAAAGGTAAATTTAGAGAATTCTGGAACATACTCAAGGAAGTTTCCAGCTGAGGAGAAACCCAAATGATGACTAGGAAATCAATCAAATGTCCAACTTGCTAGCTGCCACAAACTCAATTTAGCTAGGTGAAGGCCAAGATAGATGGTTTTAGAATGACAAGGGCTCTAACTTCTCAGTAAAAGAATGGTATCAAGAATTGGCTCCTAGGATCACTCCCCCCCACCTTGATCAAAGATTCAATAACTTACATTCTTCCATTTGGTCATCAGAGATTTCTCTTGTGGACTATATCACGATTTGGCTCCTAGGATCACTCCTCCCCTTGCTCAATGATTCAATAACTTACATTCTTTCATTTGGTCAATAGAGATTTCTATTGTGGACTGTTCTTCATGGTAGGGTGCTCACAGTAGACAACATCATCAAGTTCATTTGGTCAACATAGATTTCTCTTGTGGACTGTTCTTCATGGTAGGGTGCTCACAGCAGACAACATCGTCAAGATGGGCTTTTTAATCCCAAACCATTGTGTGCTCTGTGATCAGCCCGAGAAGATTATTGACCATTTGCTTCTGGGCTGCGCCATTGTGGCAGAGCTCTGGTCCAAAGCTTTATTTGAGTTTCAGTTGTAAGGCCCTATTGCTCCACAATTAATGTTAACATTTTTATAAAGTTAAAATTAATGTTATATACATTAGTATATTTGTATGGGCATCCACAATTTTAAAATAAATAATTAAATAAAAATGTTAATAATTAATATTAATAAATTAGTTCGGGACGGGACGGGATTGGCGGGATTGAAAATCTCCATCCCATCCCATCCCATTCTAGATCGGGACGGGACGAGATCGGGATGAAATTATTCAATCCCATTAAGACCCGGAAAAATTGGGACGAGACGGGACGGGATCGGGACGGGAACGGGATCGCGGGATGGGATGCCCACCCCTACTGCACTATCATCAGCATTTGTCTATCAAAGCCAATAGTTTTGCAGCATCGATGAAAAAATTCAACAGCAGAGTCTGACAAGGCCGAGTCATCGACGATTTAATCAGAGTCAGAACTCTTCTCCAACGCAACGCAACGCAACACGGGTAACTGAACTTGTCGCGAGTGGTTTGGTTTGGCCGGCCTTCTCTTCTCTTCTCTTTCTCTTCCCTTGTTTAAGTTTCGCATTCTCTCTCGATTTTGTTTTCCGGGTCTTAGTTTTTTTGTTTGATTTCTATTATTTTTTATTTATTTTATTTTGAGTTACGTTTAGATTCCGTAGAAAAAGAGGTTGGTGTGATTTGATTGTGAATGGAAGAGGATTAGCAAAGAAACTTGTTAGTAAAATATGTTATATTTGAAGCAACCCAACCCAACCCAAAGACTGTTTTAGGGTTGGGGAACTTCAAATTCTACTACTAATTCCTCCCGTCCGACTCGGCTCTCTCTAATGGCTTCTCCTGAGGCACCAAGTACCACCCATTACTTGCACAAGTTCCGACTCTATGAGACTCGATCGGTAATGCTTTCTTTCTCAGTTCAATTGCTTGTTTACAGCTTCTTCTTCTTCTTCAGATCCTTCATTTCTATTCTATTGTAATTGTTTATGTATGTATTGAATGATGGAAGTTCGAAGTTGCAACCTGTATTCTATGATGCTTTTTAGGGTTTGGTTGACTTTAGTTTTTCATCAGATTAAGCGAGTTTGTACTGAATCGCTATTTGAGAAAGGAGGCCCACACACTCTTAGTAAAATAACTCAAACAACTCACCATTGTCGTTATGATTTCTGAGCAAATACAGACGTAATTATTGTAATTCAAAGCTGTGCTAAGCATAACACACTCTTTAATCCTCATTCTATTTGAAGATTGTTGTATGGAATATGGATATGTATGAGTTTGCCAATCGGTGATTGACCTTCAATGCTACAAGCATGATGCCCCAGTTGAAAAACTCGATCAAAAGATTATGGCTAAGTTTTGTCTCTCTAAAAAAGTAAAAATTCCTGTTAGTTGACTTGGGTTATTAACTGAGATATCAAGTGCAATATCTCAAGCTCTTCCATCAAGTTTGTCAACATTTATGCCGCACTTCGGGATAGTGACTACTTAATGGTAGAATGCTAGTTTTATTCTTGTTATGGATCCATACTTACATGGAGCTTTTCAGACTTACTTACATTAACTTTCAACTTTGTGATATTTGGTATTGGGCTTGTTGGTACTTGTTTTTTTTTTTCATATTGGAACTGCAAATTTGCACACTTTTTAACTAGTTTCAAGTTTGGCCGAGTTCAATGTCCAAGTGTTATTAGTAAAGGGGCATTTATTTTCTTGTGAATTCTAATGCAATACTCGAGCCCTTACTTAGTTCTATGCAACAGAAGTTTTATATGATAGGAAAAGACAAGAGTAGAACATTATGGAGGATATTGAAGATTGACAGATTAGAGCCTAATGAGCTCAACATCCATGAAGATTCTACCACGTATTCTGAAATTGAATGTTGCAATGTTTTGAAGCGGATACACGAAGGCAACAGGTCAACTGGCGGCCTTAAGTTTGTTACCACTTGTTATGGAATCATTGGTATGCCATATTCAGTTGCGTTATCTTCTTTAACTCGTTTATGTATTAACTAAATTGTGACAGTCAAATGCTTTCCTTTTTTAGGTTTCATTAAATTTTTGGGGCCATATTACATGCTGCTCATTACGAAACGTAGACAGATTGGTTCAATTGGTGGACATACAGTATATGCGATCTCCAAGAGCGAGATGATTCCACTTCCAAACCGTACACTGCAATCGAACATGAGTTATTCTAAGAATGAGAACAGGTTTTTTTTGTCTATTTTGCTTGTATTATATCATTATATGTGTAGTTCAGTGGTACTTCTTAGGGAGACCTTACATTTTAATGGTGTATAGTTGATCATTTCTATCTGTTCTACCACTAGAAGAAGAAAGTCTTTGTTGTTTAGTAATCTCTATTTTGTATCTATCAAATGCACTAGTTTCATGCACTGGATACATCTCCAGTCAGTAGTGATATTATGGATAAACTGGCCCCTAGTTGCCCAACATTGTTCTGATAATTATACTCATGGCTGACCTGAAGATGAAGAAGCAAACATCATAATAGAATCTAAGTCATAAAGTCTTACAGATGGTTAATGCCTATTTTGACATGTTTGAATGGAACACAAATTCAGCTTTGAGAACTACAGGTTATTTGTTTTTTTTTCTTATCATACCTTTAATATATGCTTTGTGTTCTACCAATGTCTCCAAGCTTTTGTTAATCTATTATGTATTGAACTTGCACTTTTCATTCTTTTTAATTTGGTGATATAGATACAAGAAGCTCCTATGCACAGTGGACCTTACAAAAGATTTCTTTTTCAGCTACTCATACCATGTTATGCGTAGCCTCCAAAAAAATTTACGTGAAGGTTTGTCAGGGGAAGTTGTTTATGAAAAAATGTTTGTCTGGAATGAGTTTTTGACAAGGGGTATCCGGTATCGCCTCAAGAATACCCTCTGGACTGTTGCTCTGGTGTATGGCTTCTTTAAACAGGTAAGAATTTTGAGAGAACGATTTGGAGTTGAGAACAGTAAGATGAAATAGTAAAGTAGTAACTCATGGAGAGTGCATTGTGCGTAAATGTTCAGCCTTACTTTAGTGATGCACCAGTTATTTAAGCAATGCTTCAGTATTGTTCTCTGGGCATTTTGTGCTTTGCTTTCCCAATATCCATGTTTCACTGTATGCTTTACTCATGTATTTCATTTGCATTCTCTTCCTGTTTCAATGATATCTTACTACTATGTGGCTATGTGATGATATGCTAGCATCTGTTACGAATATCTTTGCACAAATCATGTTACAGTTATATTATAATTTGGACTGTTTTATCTGTTTATGCCTAAAAAATTAATTGGTGAAAATGGTGGTCTTTCAGGCGAAACTTTCAACATCTGGGCGGAACTTTAGATTGACGCTCATTGCCAGGCGTTCACGTCATTATGCTGGAACCAGGTTGGGAAAGAATAGCATTTGTAAACTGATTATTGACCAGAACTCCTTTTGTCAAGAATCTCCTGGTCCCTCTACCCTTTTAGTTTGCTTTAAAAGATGAGATTTTTCTCATTCTTCTTAGCTCATTTTCTTGGGTTTAGGTATCTGAAACGCGGTGTAAATGAGAAGGGGAGAGTAGCAAATGACGTTGAGACGGAACAGATTGTGTTTGAAGACGTTCCTGAAGGATGTCCAATGCAAATAAGCTCTGTTGTGCAGAACCGGGGTTCTATACCTCTCTTCTGGTCCCAGGAAACATCACGCCTTAACATTAAACCAAATGTCACATGTGAGTCAGGTGCATTACCTTGTAGTTTAAAGCCACAGAATAATCATGTAATTGATTTTAAAATTTTGTTTTTTTTTTCTTGTAGTGTCAAAGAAAGATCAAAACTATGAAGCAACCAGGCTTCACTTTGAGAATCTTTTCGAGAGATATGGAAACCCGATAATCATTTTGAATTTGATTAAGGTATGTACTTCTTTAATTGATTTAATAGTCGATTGTGTTAAACTATTGTTAAATATACTTCTTCATACTTTGAATATGTGAAAGGAGTGGTTATCTTATCATTTCCTGTGGAAGTTCCTTGTTCGTTTGGTTGATAGCATCGCTAAATTTTGACAGACTCGTGAGAAGAAGCCTCGAGAATCTATTCTACGTGCAGAGTTTGCTAATGCAATTGCATTCATTAACAAAGATCTATCAGAGGAGAAGCGTCTGAAATTTCTTCACTGGGATCTCAACAAATACTCGAGAAGGTTCATGGATTATGTGCTTAATTTTTGTTTACCATTGCTTCCTTTTTTTATATAGTCGGTCTCCCTTAAAAGCATGATTCTAACTTAAGAAAAACTTAACTTTTTTCTTTTTCTTTTTCGGCAGAGCTACAAATGTGTTGGCTCTACTGGGTAAAGTTGCCACGTATGCTTTGAACTTAACTGGTTTATTTTATTGTCAAGTAACACAAGAGCTGGCACTGGAGGAGTCTTTAAATTGGCCATGCTACGAGTAAGTGTTACCCTGTGGGTGTTAGCTGCTACGGTTGTATTGAATAGTTTACCTTTTGTTTTTATCTTTAAAAAATAGTTAATCATTTGAAATATCGTTAAAAAGTGTATCCTTCATAGTTTGTGATGGTACAGATTCATTTCATAGACTTCAGAATAGGTGAAATTACCTTCCAAATATCAAAAGATATTGCTTTTTGTCAGTTAATGCAGTTTTCAACCCTGGCCGATATCTTATTGCTATCCTGCTATTTGCTAGTCTTTTGTCCAGTCCTTCCTCTCCAGCCTCTTACCTAATCCAAGTAGAAAGAAATTTATTGTTATAAATCACCTTACCTAATTAACACTTGGAAGAATCGAGGCGAAAATCCAAAAACATTCGATGCTTTCTTAATTGGACCACCAACTAGCAACTCAGTGAACTGAAGAAAAAACTCGAAAGTCAGTGAACTCACAATCACAAATAGCTTCGGTTGAGTCTGTTGACTAACTCACTTAACTCAACAAACTTGAGTCTGTGGAAGTATTTCGTAAAAAGAGAAAGAAAGAGCTAAAGAGTAAAGAAGAATGTAATAAATTAATGAGTCGAACAGAAGTGATAGAATTGAACTTGTAAATAAACAGAATTGAAAATAATGCAATAATTGAAAGCAATAAATTGACAATAAAACTGATAAACAAAATAAAACTTTTATTCAATCAAAACCTCATTACATTGAACAACCTACGCTCTTATTTATAATTGACTAACTTCTATAACAACTAACAATAAACAATCCCTATACCTAACTGGAACTAATATCCTAATTGGACTGTTACTAAAGAGGTCCTATTATAATATAACAAAATAATACTATTTCTAAAATAAACCCAATTACATCAACCTCCCCGGGTTGAAGAAGCTCATGGTATCCGTCGTCGACTGTGATGGCTGTAGTCCCTTGATGCGCCACCATCAACTGTACAAGCATCCTTTCCATCTTCGCTATTGCCTTCTCCATCTCTGTCATCTTTTTCATATACTCTTTCTCTTCTCAACTTTTCGAATCTTCAATGGTTTTCAATATTATTCTTCCTTCGAACTTTTTTTTAAGTCGAACCAAATAATAAGAATAGTTCAACTCTGACACCAATTGATAGAATTGAATTTGTAAATAAATGGAATTGACAATGCGGTAATTGAAAACAAATAAATTGACAATAAAACTGATAAACGAAAAAAAACTGATAAATGGAATAAAAATGAAATTCTTATTCAATCAAAACCTCATTACAATAAACAACCTACACTCCTATATATAAGTGACCTAACTTCTCTAACAAAAAAAAATCATAAACCTAACAGGAAACTAATCTCCTAATTGGGCTATTACTAAAGAAGATCTTATAACAATATAACTAATAATACTATTTCTAAAATAAACCCAATTACATCTACAGTCAAGATTGAGACTTTGATACTTTAAAGAGGAGATGAGTTGCTAAATCTTCGAGAAGCAAAGTTGTTACTGCAGATAAAAGAAGAATCACAAAAGGGTTTCTCTTACTTCATCTTCTCTTCCAGGTCCAAATCAGGTCAAGGGTCTTTTGGGTTTTATTTATTTACGTTATTATCATTATTATTATTTTTAAACACGCGTTGAACATCAACCCAATTTTTTTGCCACTATCAAAATGGTTGAATTTTACATAAAATTCTTATGGAAGAGAAAAAAGAGAGAAGAAAACCCCAAATTTCTTGGATAATAGAAGTGAGAGCAAATTAATCAAATACACTTTAAGAAAGGAAGAATAGTTGCTATTACATTTGATATAAAAAGAATTGTTGCGACAGTCTCTGGCGTTGTTCTTCTTGTTAAGCTGTTTCAGCTCAACTATTGTTCAAGATCTAATATGGTCCTCGTATATTGCTACAATGGAAAAATAAAATAATGCTGATCAGATTCCATGCCTCTTGATATAGAAGCAGAAGAAAACATTAAGATGAAATTAAGCAATAGTTAGATCCAGTTATAGAAATTGATATAGAAATCCAAGAAAGCATTAAGTACTTAGTGGGGGTATAAAAAATATATTTAAAAAATAGGCTGTTAAATCCCGTTATATCATGTAACGTTGTTGGACCGTTACGGGTCCATTATCCGTTTTAACTGCATAGTCGTTGATATAGAAAGTATACTTGGGCTCCCAAGTGTTGTGTATTCCCAAGTCTTAAGTCTCCTCGATTGTCTCAATAGCTCCTAATAGGTGAGAAATGAAGAAACCTAAGACTCAGGCACATGTGGGGTTTGGGGGAGGGGGATTCCACAACCTAACCTCTACAACAAGCTTAACTTACGACTTAAGACTCCCACTTTGATTGTTTTGGAGGAAGTGTTGTGTCACTCCAAAAGTGTCCTTTTTTTGGAAAGGAGGAGAGGGGGGTGGGTACGGAGCTATAGCTGCTTGGGATGTTTTGATGAGTTGGATTTTTTTTCCCTGTACTTCTGTGATTGTTTGGGAAATGCCACATTCATTGTTCATTGTGGTTGTGTGTTGTATGATTGCAAATTTCAAGCCTTCTCTGGAGTTAGATAGAGTGTTATGTTCTGTCATTTCCTGTGCAATTATTTGGATTTTATGACTAGAGGAACAAACGGTTTCAGGTCGTGTCCCCTCATCTAGGATTCACATTCTAATGGATGTTTTGGGTTTGCAGTTCGAGTTGTAACTTCCAGGGGGTTACTTTCAAAACTTTATCGGACATGGGAGGATCTCATTTTGGTTCGTTAATTCCTTGTTATCATAGAAAAGTTTGAGGATCTAAGCATGGTGTGTACATGAGTAAGCATACGTTTTAATCATGCGTTAATTCCCAACAAGATTCTGATATAAGAATGTATGGTTTCCACTTTCCTGGTTCGTTACCAATTTGACGAAGGATATAATAGAAGTATAATGAGCTCTGGAATGATTTGACAACTACAAGCAGTGACTTGCATCTCCATGTCAGAGACGCTAAATCTGAGTTTTTGAGGAGAAAAAAAAGCCATAGGGAATGGAAAATAGGCTAAGACCCCCTTCTGAAGAGTATATGTCAGATTTTGAATAGTAATTACCGTTAGTTTATGGTACCCCTTTGACCCTATCCTTATCTTGTAACAGTCGGTTCCAATTGTATGTGGTCAGTTCAGTATTATATCAGAAATTTACAAAAACTTTGATTTGACAGTAAAATTATGGATGGTGGCAGAGAATTAGTATAGCAAAAAGAATGAAGGTATGGTTGGGACTGAAAAGAGGTCAATTAATACCATACTTGAATTTATAGCATAAAATGTGAGTTTCTATGAAATATATTTTATTAGGGTTAGGGTTAGGGTTCATCTCTAAATATTGGCTGAGAAAGTGTTGTGAAAGAGTTGCAGAAGGGTGGCAGTAGAGAAGGTTTATCCATATCAGGAAGATGCAAGATGGGGATGCTTGGTCTATGAGTGTGCTCAGACAAGGAAGAAGGATTATTGATGCGGCTTTACTGGACTGGAGCAAAATCTTTATCTTTGGAAGCACTAGTACAGTGGAATCATGCGATAAAGAGAGACATATTTTATGTGGGATGGTATGGTCGCCTGGGTTGACAAAAGGGAAAATTAGTCAATTCAACCTGTTATGTCCAGGTAAATGAAAGGTCGGTACAGGTCCTAGCAATCAACGGGTGTTACTCTGGTTCGAATTGGTTTCAGGCTTGCAAATCAATTTCCAGTCTATTATGTTGCCAGTTGTGCACGTCCATGATATCCATGTGTTTGCTAATGCTTTGGGCTGTAAGGCAGGGAAACTCCCTGAAAAATGCCTGGTAGTGCCTTTAGGAGCTAGATACAAGAGCAAGATGACGTGGGGTGATATGATTGGAAGAATGGAGCTTGGACTTACAGCATGGAAACAGCTGTTTTCTTCGGGTCGAATAACCCTTATCAAGTTCACTTTGGCTAGCACCCAGTAATGCCCTGTTTGTTGTCCCTGCTTTGGTGGCATCAAAGCTCGAGCTGACAATGAGGAACTTCATTCGGAATTCGACTTTTAATAGTTGAAGCTCGAAAGTCTCATCTGAGTGCTTGGGATCGGATTTGTTGCCCAAAGACTCAAGGAGGATTGAGGGTTCGTAAAGTGAGAATTTTCATGAAAGCACTCGTGGCAAAATGGCCGTGGAGGTTCCCTAATCAGCTGGATTCTTTGTGGAGAGAATGGTAATTGGTGACAAGTATGGAAGGAATAAAATTAGATGGAGACCAACACAAAATATCAACTTTCTGCTGTACTATTTGGAAGAGTATTGTGTGTGGTTCAGCCAGCTTTCATTTCAACACTTCGATGAAGTATGGATTGTGTAAAGAGATTGCTTTCTGGGACGATGTTTGGTGTTCAGGCAGACCTCTAAAAGAGAAGTTATAATGTTTGTAGTACGAAGCAAGGTGTGGTTGCAAATTTTTGAGTTAGTAACTCAATTTTGCCTCATGGCACCTTTGTTTACGCTGGTCCAGTCCACTTATTTTAAAAATAAAATAATATTTATCTGTCTAATGATCCATCAAATTTAGTTTCCTTCTGTTCTTTTGTGGCCTAAGTTGTACTTTTTCTCTCTTTTGCAATGAAGTTAAGTGATCTTTTCAAAAATAGGAGAGAGAGAAAAAAGGTAATGAGAAAATTGAATAGGTGTCATTTAATGTAAGAGGTGATGTGGTGTGAATATTTATTTCTCGAAGTAAATGGTAGGTTTACTGCTATGCTAATTGTAGGTTTTTCTTGGTGTCACATCTTCCTAGTGTTCATGGTAGATATGTATGTTTCAAACTTGAAAATTCTCTATGAACTCTCCACTTTGTTTAACAAAATAGATTCTGATTGGGTGCTGAATAAAAAATGTTGTACCACAGTACAGGTGGTGGTGACTCATCTTCGCAAATTCATTGTGACAATGAACTAAACGATGCTGATAACTACAATACAGGAGATAATCAACATAATGTTGAAGCTAATGGGAAGCATTTGGTCAAACAGCCCATGTTCCAGAAAGGTGTGCTTAGGACCAACTGCATTGACTGCTTGGATCGCACAAATATAGCACAGTATTGCTATGGTTTGGCTGCCTTAGGACATCAACTTAGGTGCTTGGGATTTATCGATCCGCCCAATGTCAATCATGACTCCCCTGTAGTTGATGATTTAATGCGCTTATACGAGTTAATGGGTGATACACTTGCACTCCAGTATGGGGGTTCTCCTGCGCATAACAAGGTAATATTGTAAACCATCTTTGCAAGTTCGCAGGTTATTAATATTAAATTGACAGTTATAATTGTGCTTCTATTTCCACACTTTGTTTTATCTTAAACTGCACTTTCATTTCCATCAGTCCAGGCATTTATTACTTAAATTGTTTGTGGCATTTTTTTTCGTCCCGCATTTCCTTTTCTCCCCCCTTATCCTCCTTCTCTCCACTTCTTTTACCTCCCCTTCGCTTAATCATCTCGCCATTTTTTTCCCAGTTGGATCGTCTCTTTTCTCAATAAGGTGTTCTTAGTGCCTCCCATCTGACCATGGATACCAAAGGAATATCACTCAACACTGGTCTTTCTTATTCCTAAAGTAGTTTGTGTTTAACAATATTTCACCTTAACTTCACTAGAAAAAGAAAGAATAACTAAATGGAGACCATCCTTTGTCAATCTAAGAAAGTTCAATGCCATAAGTTTAAAATAATCACCACCTTGACTATTACAAGAGGAAGACAACACAAGAAAAACTCTCCACTTAGTCTCTAAGACTCTATCAATGACCATCTTCCAGTAATAGAATTTATAGTCTCGAAGAGAAAATGTCCTAACTGGCAGACCCTGTACACCCATAGTAATAAAGAGGATGGCAAAATTGACAAGTAATCGGAGGTCCAAAGAGTTAAAAAGGGTCTAAATACTGATAGAAGTTAAGATCTTTTAAGATATGAGAATTATCCAATTTAATCTCGGCAAGTTCCAATTGGAATGGCAAATCGATCTGCACAATTGTTGATCGATTTTATAGTTATATGGATTATTGAAACTACATCCTATATCGGTTTCTTGTAAGTTAAAAAAAAAAAAAACTGCCGCACAAACCTTTATACCAATGCTAAAAGATGTATCAAGTACAATCAAATATTCAAATCTTCGTTATAATTTCTCTTCAGATCCTCTGCAAATGAACTAAGATTTAGCTTGAACCGCTCTAGGCTGAGGAATGATCTAGCATAGTGATCTGCTACAAGAACAATTCGTAATGCAAATGTCGGAGTTTGAAGTCTTCATAATCATCTATCAGCTTTATCATCCTTAGAGGTTGATTTACACCGATGTTACTTGATTTCCATTTTCCTTCCAGCAATTTTAAATGCTCAATGGTTACTATGAGGGTAACCTACCTCTTTATTGACAGCGAAATTCTTGCCTTCATTCCGCAAAATACATAAGTTAACCACCTCTCCTACAAGGCATAATTGAATAAGTGGCCTAACTGAATTGAATTCTGTAGGAGATAACTAAAATTGGTCGATAAATGCCATTACTATCATAACATGACACAACTGAAAACAGAATTGATAGGAACACACATTATGCCACATAAAAACAAGAATAACATAAGAAGAAATAGGAGAAGCAACATCATAATCACCTTAAGCACAAACCTTGTCCTTAATGTTCAAATCTGGAAAATTGATCTTGGAGCTTGTAATAGGACCCCCATATGGCGTCATCATGAGCTTCTAATAGGGCTCCCATCCCATGTGGTGTCATCCGCCTCCATTCCTTCCCATTGACTATATTTTCAGTTATGGCCTGATTCCTTTTTTTTGACAATTCGACAATATAGAATCCTTTGTGGTGTTGATTTGAGAATATTAGCATCTTCAGTAGCAGGAATAGTTGTTTGGACTTGGATCCTCTCCCCCAACTTCTTTTTCAGGCAAGACACATGAAACATGGGATGTATTTTGGCATACTTGGACAGGTTAAAATGATAAGCTACCATCCCAATCTTTTTGAGGATTTGAAATGGTCATCGTTCAGTGCAATATGTGGCTGCAAATACTTCATTCTTGGTTGTGCCATTTGGAGATTCTCTTTTAGAACTTGAATAACTTGGTCTCTCACTCTCTTGGTCTCTGCTCCCCAATAACATTCTCAAGTGCTTCAACTTTACTTTAATAGATCCCATAGTGTAAGAAATGAAACAGGTGGTGCTGCACTATGGCTTATATGGAGTCAGGCATGTCGCAGAATATTGACAAGTATTATACTGAAACTCAGCTAATGCAACCCATTGAACCATTTTGGAGGAGATGCCAAAGCTTCTTAGTAGCGCTCAAGACAATTGTTCGTAATTCAGATTGTCCTTCTATTTGGGGATGGTAAGCTGAAGTGCTGAACTATGAGAGAGATGTGTACCCTACAACGTGAAAAACTCAGTCCAAAAGTTGCTACTGAAGATGGGATCACAATCACTGATTACGGATTGAGGCATTCTATGTAACTTAAAACACATTTTCTAGAACAAACGAGCAACTACAGCAGTTGTATATGGATGTGACATTGGGATGAAATGGGCGTACTTCGATAGGCAATCAACAACTTCCATGGTAGTATTACATCCCTGAGATGGGGCAGACCCTCGATAAAGTGCATAGTGTTTTATATCTAAAATTTGGAAGGAATAGGAAGTGGTTGTAGGAGTACCTCAGGTGCAATATTTTCTGTTTTGTGATGTTGGCATGCATCACATTCACATACATGGGTTCTGACACCTCCTCTCATTCTAGGCAAATAAAATAAAATTCCTATTTAATGCGTTTGTAAGTCTTATGGAAGCCTGAATGATTGTCCACCTAATGGACTGACATGTACTTGCTGGAGCAATTTACCCTTAAGAGAAGAATTAGAGGCCACATAGACATCCTTAGAGCATCTCCACCTATGAGGTGGAAATGAAAATGCTAAAGAGGGGTTTTCACCCCCAATTTTCCATTTCCATCCCCATTGCTCCACCCATGGGGTGATATTGTTGGTTTGATCGTAAAACTACATTTGTCTTTCCCTATAAAATGACAAAAAGCAAATAGTGAAAGGCTCTCATGGTGCCACGTAGTATTTATTTTAATGTGAAGTGGGAGGGGAAAATTTTCATCATGAGGTGTATATTTTCATCCCCACCATGTGTGGATGGATTTTTTTTTTTTTTTCAATGTTTTTTCCATCCCATTGGTGGAGTGCACTATGAGGATGGAAATGGATAGTTTTTCATTATAGAGCAAAATGGCAAGATGTTCGGTAAACTTTGAAGGATGTAAGATTCCTTGTTTAAGCAACATTTTCTCTTGTATATTCTTGTTCATCCGATTTGTCCCCCTTTTTTGGCTGCTAAATCTTCCATGTTGACATTCTACTGAAAAGTCACAGCCTAACAACATTACCGACCCTTTGTTCCAAAATGAATTTTATGTTTTCCTGATAACTTCTGCCCGAACAAGTATGGATGCTATTTTGAACAGCCAAAACCAAGGGCAATAGTTCCTTCTCGATAGTTAGAGAAAAAAAGACTTCCCTCGTAAAGATTGACCTAATAGCGACTGCTCGTCGTCCCTTGAGTGAGAATAACACCAAGACCTGACCTGACCTGATCCAGATGCATCATACTAAACAATAAAGGGTTTGTTGAAATTGGGCAGCACAAGCATGAGTGGTTTGCTCATGGAAATTTTCAATTGCTTGAAGGCTTCTTTAGACTCTTGCGACCAGGCAAAATATTTTTGTCTTCAGCATATTAGTTAAAGATCAAGCAATGCTACCATAATCTTTGACAAATTTACGTTAATATCATGCAAGTCCCAAAAATCCTCTCAAGGATTTCAAAGATGTAGGAAGTGGTCTGGCAAGCATGCCTGCAATTTATGTAGGATCAGCTGCAACACCCCCTTTTAGAGATAACATGGCCTGGAATTCAACTCGAGAACACCCAAAAGTGCACTTACTTTCTTTGACAAACAATGTAGTTGTTCGAAGAACATTCAAGAGAATTATGAGATGTTTCAAGTATTTTGTCCATGACTTACTATATATTAGAGTATCATCAAAGAAAACTAATGAACCTGCGTAAATGAGGTTGAAATATGTTATCCATAAGGCTTTGGAAAGTGGAAAGTATATTCGACAATCCTAAAGGCGTGATTAGAAATTCGTAGTTCCTTCATGTGTATAAAAAGCCGTTTTAGGAGCTTCTTCATGTTGGACCCTTATTTGATGATAACCTGATCAAAGGTGGAGTTTCGAAAAAACTTGGCATCATTTAGTTCGTCCAATAGTTCATCAATCACTAGAATCAAGAACTTATCTTTTATAGTTGCGTTATAGTCCATGCGAAACTGCCAAGTGCCATCACTCTTTTTAATCAACAAAGCAGAAAAAGGGCTTGAACTTGGTTGAATTACTCCACTTGTCAACATCTTACAAACTAACTTTTCTATTTCATTTTTATGACAATGTCGATATCGATACGACCTCACACAAACTGGTTTTTACCAGAAAACATGGGAATCGGGAATGTGGTGATGGTTGTGTGGTGGCGGTAAACCTTTTGCTTCAATAAACAAATCCTGAAAATTGATCTGTTTGGATTGCCTAATTTGTGGGTGAACATTTTTTTGGGTTTGAGACTTCCGTTATATGACAGTTTTATAAGAAAAGATTGCATCTCTAGGTAAAACATGCCTTCTCAACCTTCTCGCTGTCGAAAAACTCTGAATTTGCAAAGGCTACCACTTAGGTTACATATTTGGTCGCCCATAATGAGTTCATTGAGAGTTCGGAGAAATAATAAGTTATTGGTCCCACACGTTTCAACAATTATGCCCCAAAAACAGTGTCACTCCACCAATTCCATCATTGGCATGGTCAATGGTTCTCATTGGCCACTGCTACTTCATAACGACCATGTTTAGTCATTGTTATCCAAGCCCAACATGGTCATTGTTATCCAAGCCCCTTATGAGCAATATTAGGATCAAGTGATGTGTGTTGCTAAAATCAACTAAGACTATAATGTAAAAGCCTTTACCAATTGTTCTTTCACCTATTTGTTTGTGGAGCTATGTAGTCGTAGCTGACGCCTAAGCACACTAGGCGAGCTATACTTGAGCTCATTAGCCTAAGTGTCGCCTAAATGTAAAAAAGAAAAAAATAAAATAAATTGCAGTCAAAGACTCTCGCCTAGGAAAGCGCCTTTAACTACACTCTTTTTACATTGGCTTGTTGCCTTTTGCCCTGGGTGCTAAGTGACGCCTAAGAACCCAATACATACTCGTGGCCTCGTCTAGGACTACATAGCTTTGGATTAGGAGTTCCAACTATAGCATGGAGTGAAATCTCTACAAGTGGAGTGTAGTCATGTTGTCTCCCTTCATCTACTTGGTCACCTTGGTCATCTCCTTCCTCTTCTCGCCAACTTCCTTCCATAAGGAACAACCTTTGTGTTTTGCATTTATGGTATCGAACAAAAGTTTCATAGCAATTAAAACAAATGTTTTTTTTTTTTGTCTTTTCATGTCAATTTTTAGATCCATAGTTGTTGCTTGTTACATGTTTTCTCATATATCACAATGGTTTTGGTGTTGACGTATTACCGCCTTTTCTTCTTGCATACGAGCAAATTGCATTAGTTAGAGTCGTTGGCTTTAGCTCCTGTACACTCAAGCGGATTTCTTATTTCAAGCCTCCTGTAAAGCAACTCACCAATCACCATGAATGACTCATTAAGGCTTTGGGTGCAATTCGCAAGCTCTTCAAATTGTGTTTGAGTTTGGGTTTGGTATTGTTCAATTGTGGAGGTTTCACATAGTTATGACAGTAAAATGTTCGGATCCTCATATTGAAAAGGATCAAATCTTATCAAAAGAAACCTCAAAAGCTTTTCAAACCTTGTGATTGCTCCAAATCTTTCCATCTACATAAATCGTGAGACCTGTGAATAGAAGCCATAAATAGTCATTGAGAAGTTGGAGTTTGCTAGACATAAAGAATTGTTCAGCTCGGTAGAGCCAACCTGATGGATCATTCCCATCAAAGCGTGGAAATTTCTTTTTTAAGCCAAATATCACTCCCCATCATAGAATCATCACTTGTCTTATTAATGGAGTGAGCATTTGAACTTCCTTCCCTACTATGTAGTTAAAACGAAAAATGGAGCCTTCGCGGTCCAAGATCGATTTACAATTAATCGGGATTAATCAGCAAGTTGGATTGGCCAATTTATCGGTGACTCACCGATTTATCGCGGATTTATCAGTGATTGCTAAACAAAACCACTAAATACCCAATTCATATTGGTCACTCCCTTGTTAAACGATTTCTCGCCAATGTAGTGGCACATTAATAACACAGCTCCATTGATTGGTAGGCGCTCAACTTTTTCCACCAACTCCAACGTCGACTCTGGTGCCAATTTACATATTTCCCTTTTCCTATAACAATTTTGAATGCTCATTGGTTACTTTGAGGGTAACCTAACTCTTAAGTTATTGAAGACATAATTCTTGCCTTTATTCCTCAAAATATATTAGTTAACCTCCTCTCCTACCAGAGATAAATGAATACCCACTTACAAGGCCTACCAAATTTTGTAGGAGATAATTGAAATTGGAAGATAGACACAACTACAACCATGACACAACTGAAGACATTACTCATAGATACATTACAACACAAAACAACAAACATAATATAAGATGAAGTAGGAGCAGTATGATCATTGACATTAGTGTATCATTTTTCCTTCAAATATAAGTACTTTAGAGTGGAGTTTCAAAGAGTGTAAGCCTAAAAACAAAGTGACCAAACACTAAATCTGTGATAGTATAAGTGGAGTTTGGGCTGGTCCAACACCTAATATTACAAATCTTCATTTGGACTTAAACGACACCCTCTAGATGTACTTGGAATTGGCCTTTTCATATCATGTGCTCCAATGTTTTATAAAGCGTTTTTCAGCCTCGAGGCGGTCAAGCTTTTTCTGAGGCAAAGCGGTGCCTCGAGATGTAGCAAGGTGAAACATTTTTTCGTAAAAAAAAATGATGAAAAATATTTAAAAATTAAAAAAAGATATAAAAAAAAACCAAAACAAAACAATCAGCAATGCAGGAGATAACATGAATTCAATCATAAAAGTGGTTGAGGTGGTAGAATTACCTCATCATTGACGATGTATAGTGTATATTCTTGAAGATTTGGAAATAATCATAAATATGAATGGACTAAAGTCTAATTGAAATTATAGATTTATAGTGTATATTCTTGAAGACTCGAGTCTTGTTGATCTTATCACCCTTCAAAGTTTCTATATAACGGGGTCTTCTCCCTCACCCTTTGATCTGTCCCCGGAAAAGCACAAACCCCTGTTTATGTTGGAAACCTTTTTGGACACATCTCCTTGAACACGTGTTGGACGTGGCTCCTTACGTGTCATGTTGATGGCATGCCTTTGACACCTTTTAGACACTCAAATACTTTTTGGAAACTTCCCAAAACTGTTTTCTCACAATGATAAATTTTGCAACTTCTTGCATAATCTTTTACGCTCATGAAGTTGTAGTACTTGTAGAACGATTGAATGAAAGGCTTGGTAAGGTAATTATTTGCATATTTTGTATGATAATATGTACCAAAAAAGTGTGAATCCTAATTATTTATTGTTTATGTTCATATTAACTATAGAAATAAATAAATACATTATTTTACAGTCGTCTCTTCACTGTATCCATGTCCTAATTTTATTGTGATTTTCCATGTTGCCCTGTCCGGGTCGTGTCTGACACACAACTGTGTCAGGCAAGGCTGCCTCCTTCAAATTTTTTCTCCCCCTTTTTTTTGTTTTTTTATCCTCAAATACTTGTTCACTCTCTCTTTCACTTCCTGGCTTTCATAAATTTCATTTTCAGTGAACTGATCCATTTTGTAACCAACGTTCCATGCTCATGAATTGCAACCAGATTGTTATTCAAACCTTGGGACAGTAGAGGCATTAGGAATTGCTTTGGCATTAACCTCTACTTCAAATTCCACATTGTCTTGTGTAACACATCTCTTCATCATGTGTCAGTGACTCCTCTCGAGTAATAATCACAATATCCTTCCTTTTTAAGTCTGTTGTAAATGAGGTCTTGCAGCGTTCTTCCCTCCTACTTCAATCTATCCCTCATCATCTTGGTCATTTTGATTTACATATTTTTTCCTTTGTGTAGCCATACATAAGTGATCTTTGTATTAGTTCCAAGCCCATCTTCTGTTGGAACCCAATAGCACTAGCAAATGATTGCAAGTGTTCCTTGTTCCAGTATATAATAGGCACTCTTCTTAAATTAACCTATAATTTCTCTGCAGCCACACACTTTTATGACCAAAACATGTATAAATAGAATTGTTTACATAAACTGAATCCATACATAGATGCATAGTTAAAGCAGGACAACACCAACACTGGCAATTGAGTTACGACTGATACTCACAGAGTATAGACAGTATAGAGTTTAAGTATGACCTGTGTCAACACACATGACAAAGAGGGACACTTGTTTGGCACAAGTCAACAACTAAAGGAAAAACTACATTGTATCATGTTTAGAGTACACAAACACAAAGTTGAGGCACAAGGATTGGTAGCATTGGATGAAGTTTGACCATTTTGACCAATCACAAACTATATGAGGGGACGAGGCAGCATCAAAACAATTCTTTGGGACATCAAAATCAAAGGGATGTCATGCCAGCAACTAAAAACCATCAAAAGAAAAGATATTGTTCATGATTACTATTCACAAATGTTGCTGTTACTGTTCACAGCATAGGGCATTGTTTGTGAACACAATTCACTGATACTGCTCATGAGTATTGGTGAATAAAAAACATCACCAATCCATCTTGGTGTTTTATCGAAGGAGATGCAAAAAAACAATGAGGTTTGGTGGACGGCTAATAAGAAATATGCTCCAAGGATTAGCCTATTTATTCTCTTAACAGTTTTTATGATTGTTGTGAACTAAAGGTGGTCACAAGGAGACAGGAAACAATTAAGGTCATATTCATTGGAGGTCCTTTAGTATATGGAAACAATGCAATGAATGCTACATTTTACTAACATCCATCCTCTGTATGAACCTGCATCTCTAACAAACAGGATATAACGTACCAGACTATGAGGATATCTGATTGTTGTATTAGTATATGCTTCTAGATATTCACCTATTTCGTGTTTATTCACTTATTCCTTGGTTTTTAATGAAAAAACCATGATTATATTTGCAAATGATAGGCCTGAAATCATCATCTCTGATTCATTTATCTTTTGGTTGTTCCCATATATATATATATAAATATTTATTACTCCAAGCAGATATTTTCTGAGAGAAGAGGTCAATGGAAAGCTGCAACTAAGTCGCAAGAGTTCTTCAGAACACTTCAGCGTTATTACAGCAATGCCTACATGGATGCTGAGAAGCAAGATGCGATAAATATGTAAGTTGCACGGAATTTCACCATAGCAATTGGACCTTTGTAGGTGAATCTCGTCCTACAGCACTTGAAATGCTGCTCAGCATCTAGAAATGTTAAGATGGCTATGTATGTTGATATTTGAAATTCCTCGGTACAATAGAATAGGCTAATGGTATCCTACCAATGCTATGATCTGAAGAAACAAAAGCAAATAGTGAATCTCGGCCTACAACACTTGAAATGCTGCCCAACATCTAGAAATAACTAGATGGCAGTGTATGTCGCTATTTGAAAATCCCTTGATACAATATGATAGGCCTCATCTGAATCCTTTGAGAACAGTAAGTTCAAATAAATCATTCAGGTTCCACAATGTTAACCAAAGCGCTTCTGCCTGATTTCAGCATTCATTTCCTCCTTTTCACGTAAATGAGTTTTAATTGGTTATAGAAGTCCGCATTTGTTCAAGATGGTGTCAGACTTGTGGCTGTGAAGAGATGATCATGTTCCAGCCCGCACTTATTGCAGCAGGAAGAACTTTAATGGCATTAAAAATTTCTTGACCGTATCAGGACATTAGATAAACTCAGTAATCTGACGACATCCTGTAATTGGGCCAGAGAAATGAGATGCTTTTTTTTCTTTCTTTTCAAGTAATAAGAAAATGAGATGATTGTGAATTATGTAAAGACGATGCGTGCCATGTGTCAGTGCTGGATATTGTACGAGGTGTCAAAATGGCTTAAAAACCCTCCAAAATGGGGACCTGATTACAGTAATATTTTCTTCAGTTATAAACTTATTATTGTTAGTAACATTTTCTTACTTGTACATCAAATCAGCTACTTTGTGTTGCTATTTTGCAATAAATACTTGTAACATGGATAAGGAATTGGAACTTTTACAAGAAATGTGAAAATGTTGATGATGTATGCATCGAGTGTCCAACCGTGAAAATTGAATTATATATAATGAATAAATATATAAGAAATTAAAGTTGCCTTGTTGCATATTAGGTAGGAAATAAGTTAGATGGGTAATAGTTGGTAGACGAATAGGTTGCTTATTTAGATGGGAACGCACCCATGTGACATCTAATATATTACCAAGTATTCCTTCACTTATGCATTTGGTGTTATATGCTTGCATTCAGCAATCAACTCTATTTTGAAAAACAGGTTCTTAGGACATTTCCAACCGCAACAAGGTAAACCAGCACTCTGGGAGCTTGACTCAGACCAGCATCACTATGTTGGGAGGCGCGACGATACTTTCAAGGATGGGAATGCTAGGTAATTGTCTTAGAGACTCAAGTTTGTGATGTTTTTGTTCTTTTGTATTGGTAGATGCGTGTTCATTTTGAGTTTAAAAATGGTGGATCCCATTCCCATGAGACTGAAAACTGGGTTTACATTTTATTCACCTCATCTACCTCTCAGCATAATATTAAATCACATTGCTCTCTTATTTATTTAGGAGATTTGAAGGTTTTCCTGTGCTTATATGTTTAGTTATGCTATAGTTATTAGAAGTAATAGGTCAGAATTTGTAGATTCAACAATTGTGAACTATGTTTAGTTGGTGACTCTACTTTGTCACAAACAATCAGAGGTTACTTCCTTTATTTCTGCAGTGAAGTGTTGTCAGTGATCATTGATTTTCTGAACATGTAGGTCATTGTTCAAAAGATCCTTATCAGATGGGAATATTCTATCCGGAAGCCCCGCTCCCCTTGTGACCCCAAATGTTGGTGAGAAACTTACTAACTCAACCCTGCCTGAAAGAAGCCATGAAGGTAGCGAAGGCCTTTGCGAATCTACTCCAGAAATCGAGGGTGATGCATCATATTCCAGGTTGGTTTATTTTGTCATTAATTTGTGCCTTTAAGGATCCATTTTTTTCAAATGTGTGAGTATCACTTTATCATAATGTGATGTAAATTTCTCTCATAAGTTAAAGCCTCAAGAAGTGGGCATCAATGGCTAACTTGAGGTTTTCAGTAAAACTATAAAGAGAACCAGAATACTCTAATCTTCAAAACCAATCACTAACAAGGAATGATAGATCTACAAAACTAAAAGGCCTAAAACATGCTCATTCATAAACCTAACAAAGCAAACCCTAAAGAAATAAACAAATTAAAATTTAATTAATTAATATTATAGGGCAGTTTGCCCAGGCGTGTGGAGGCCTGGCCTGCATGTTGTTTTGTTTGCGTGCCGGCATCATGATATGGTCATGTGGTCAGGAATTTGTATGATCAGGATAAATAGTAAAAACTTGTCCTATGTATTGTGTCATATAGGTGGAGGGACACCGCACTGTTAGTTGATAGATAATTCATAAGAAAATCATATTATATTTGTGATGGAAAAAGGTGGCTAAGAAACTGTAATATATTATATGGTTAGATGTCTGCTAAATGCAATGGATCTTTTGTTTGATCTTCATATTAGTTTTCTAGTCGAGTGATCTCCATATACGAGCAATGAGTATATTCCAGGTCTGCACTTATAACTTTTGTATGGTATGCGACTTGCAGGACACATGTCTACACACTTCAATGCTAGTGCAATAGTTGTGCAACTGACATGTGGTCGTGGCTTTCTTACATCACCCATGCATGCCAAATAATTGTATCTGTGCTATATGGATCTTCAAAAAGATTGGCGTTCGTGTTGGATATGTCATCTAGAAGTGTTAACTATTGTACATTTATCAGGATAGTAGGCTTGTATGGAAATGCAGATGCATGTCTGCATTTGAAACTATATTGTTGAACCTCGTTGCTTTCAACCTCGATTAACTTACAAGGCCTTGTATTTGTAGGTACACTCCATCAATGACACGAAGGCAACTTTACATGGACATGCATGACAGGCAGATGTATTTCAATAATGATGCATTAAATTGCTCCAATTTTGTTGATATGGACTGGCTTTCTTCATCGGGGAATTCTTGTGAAGACGAACTATTAGACAGGTAAGTTTGAATTTGCTCAGCTATAACCTTGAGCTATTTATGTAAGATTGGGAATTGGGATCAGTGTACTTATGGTCTTCAACATCTGAAGAAACAAATCACATGAATTTCTGAATTTGCCAACAGTTTTTTACATGGATTTAACTTATTAAAATATCTATTATGTATAAAAAAAACTTATTAAAATATCATTTTCTTGAAGAAAACACACCTAATTATCTGAAGTTTCTCACGTGTTTCTTTCATCTAAATCTATTTTCTTTTTTCATCTCCACAAGCTGCTCTACTAGTGCTTTCTCTCACTCCCCACTATTTGTATATCTCTGTTAGGAACCTCAGATTTAGGTCCAAGAAAAGAGAGGAAAAGACAGTTGAAAAGTTTTGATTTCCTTAAATGAAGGGAACAAAGGATGTTTTGAATAAACTATGATCCATATTATGCAACGTTTCAGCTCTTCAATTTGGCAATTCCAAGGGCTCATGTAATATGTGCATTGGTCTTGTACCCATATGTGTGTATGTATGGGTCAAACTGGATCAATAGACCATTGATCTGAAGCCTATCCATTGGTTCGAAATCCTTGATCTAGATTCAATCCTACAAATCTGGTACCTTATTCCAATATGATTTTTGTCATGCCTTGATTGCTCAACATAGCTTCACTATATATATTGTTCAAAAGAACATTGAGAAAACAAATTCCAATTTAAACCAATTTTTGTCAGCTGTATTTTTTGCCTTCTTTGTTACATAGCAGTTATTTGGATAATTTTTTTTTTTTTTAGCACATACCTTTTTTTAGTTTTTTTCAAAATGTGATAACTTAGTCCAATTCAAACCAATTTAGATTGTACATCGAATTATTTGGATAATAATACTTTAAGAATCATTATTTAGTGAGGTTGAAGCAGTAGCATGTTATAGAGAGTAGATTATGGATCAAACTTTTAGAAAAATTTGTTTTTCAATCCAGAGTGTTCAGATATTTCAAGAAGCTCTATTCCATCTCTATTTGTTGTATTTGATAATGATGGAGAGATTCTAGGACTTACATCTATCCTTAATGGCTTTAGGGCTGCGGTCACAGATGATCTGATTACTAGTATTGCACCAGAGGATGATGTGAATGAAGTAACTATTGAGGCAACTCCACCTATGGCTCCTAGTGACAACCGATCCCATATCAAGGTATGTTATTTCATTGTATTCTAGTGTCTTTTTTAAAGAGAAGTCATCATGTTCCTCATTATTGAAAATACACTCTTAAATACACATCTGTGAAGACAAACACAGCTTGAAATTTCAAATGTCGCAGTTATTGCAAAAACAAATTTAAAAAAAAAAAATAAAAAATATATATATATATATATATATAAATTGCAATTTTCGGACGCTCACTCTTATTCATATTTTACTTGACTGTGCAGGGAAGGTTACCAACAGATGCGAAACTGCCATGTGAAACATCCCCAAATTCTGATGGTGGTGAATTTTCTGACAGTTTTGCGTATTGGGTAAATTGTGGGGAAACACTCTGCCGTTAATATCATGGTTGAGGATTTACTTTTCATCCTTGTCTTGACTTCAATTGTTCCAAAGATGTTCACAGAAGAGAAGCATGCATATACATGGAAAGAGAATAAAGATGTTACAGAAACAAGGAAGAAGAACAAGTGATGAAAACCTACAGTCATTCTTTATAAGATATCTCATCTTTTCTGATTTGCTGCATAGTTTCAATCGAAACCTGGGAGTGATTCGTTTGGAACTCAGGCTCCTTTCTTATTCTTTCAAAATTCATATTACTGTAGTTTTGACTCTCAACTTTGTAAATACTCAAACGTTCTGCTTGTTGGAACTCCACTTGTGCACTGACAGGTTATGGTTTGTCTCTGGTGATTCTGAAGTTATCCAACTGCATCTGCACGCATAATGGACATGCATGTTTAATAAACCAGCTAGCACAAAGCACTTTATATTATGGCGTTCTCATACGATTGTCAAATTGGCAGAAATATTTTTATACTGATTTCTGGGATGGCACGGAAATTTTCTGCGGATTTTTTTATTTTTTAATTTTATTTTTTTACAATATACCCTGTTTATTTAAAATGAAGTTTACATTTCCCAGTTTCTAGGCTTCAGTTAGT
Source organism: Berberis vulgaris (assembly GCA_963556465.1). NCBI lineage: Eukaryota > Viridiplantae > Streptophyta > Magnoliopsida > Ranunculales > Berberidaceae > Berberis > Berberis vulgaris. The sequence goes on along the minus strand of OY747125.1, from coordinate 72,663,501 downwards.
CAAATGTTGAACAATAACGGTGAATGCAATTTTCGTCAATTTATTGTTCAAATTTTTTTGAAAGAGAATTGTCCTTGATGAAAATAAAAAGTGAAGATGTAAGAGAAGGTGGAATCTCAATGAAAGCGAAGATCAAAAAGTAAATTTTAGCTCAAAATTCAAACAACCATCTCGAGGTAAAGCTAAGAGAGGAGATTTTTTTTATTTAAAAACAACAACAAATTTTCTTCTCCTTACCCAACGCCACCGTTCCCTCACAACCACCACCACTATCACCCCCGTCTCAATGGCCACCATCGTGGAATCTCATTGTCGCCCACCACCTATCTCTCCTTGTTCCTGCAAGCCCACTTCATCCCTCCAAGATCTACGGGATTCATTACGTATGCCTAAATTCTAACAAATATATATATTTGTAACAGTCTCTTGTTCTTAAAGACCAACCTCAACCTTTTGATATTGCTAGCATAGGAGTTTCAAGTGAGAGGAGTTTTGATGTGGGTGCTCCGTGTGACAAAATTTCTTAGCCCAACAGAACTTTAAATTGATCACAAATAGTTTATGAGGAAAATACAAGAGTTGAACCTTGTGGACGCAAACCCTAAATCCAATACATGCATGGATGCATACTGTCTTACTCTTATATATGCTGCTAGACAAAGCTAAGGGTTATCTTCAATCAGTAAGTCTCAACTCCTTAGTGTTCCAGCAACCAATTACTATACTAAATGGATTAGACTAGAGCTTCTTCCTCTCATTCACATTCACTTGACCCAAGATGAATTACTAGTCTGTGTAACCTACAACAGGTTCTTGGGTATAAAATGTAGCAGCTCTAACATGCCTAGTCAATCGTGCATTCATCTTAAATCTCAAAACCAAGTCCGGGTTGGAGATAAAAGTGACGACCATAAGACACCGCCAGATCAGCTTCTCCATTTGCCACAGCTCTCTAGTCTAGCTAGTGTATATCCACCACTGGATATATATGAAGCAGGTACCCTTGTAAGCACTCCGCCAACTTCTCAACATTCTCGACTCGATCTTCAACTTCACTACCATGTCGACCTCATTCTGTTTGTCCCTATGCAGTGTATTGAGCGAGGTTGGGTCACGTGGAGATAGGTAAGTTGTTTGAGTTTGTTCAGCTTGTTGATCACTGCTAGCTAGACCAAGGTTGAATGGATCGGAGTCCATGGCATCTAAATGATCAATTGCAGGTGAGATCCGTAAACCAACTCTATCTGCTCCAATCACAGCTTCGATAACCTGTAACAAACAATTTGCACCGGTTTGCCAAAGATCCACCATATTCATCTGTTTGATCTTTGATCCCATCTTTGAGAAATTGGTCGATAAGGTATCCATGGGCTCCGTCAATGCCATCAAATCCTGTTGTCATCCAAAATTTTCAGTTATTGCATGCCTATATTATTGCTTCGCTTGGTAATTATGTGGTACAGTAATAATCCATTTTGCATAATACAGTTACACAAAAATAAAATCAGAATATGGGTTAAGTGGGGAATATCATAATGGTGCACTGGCTGAATTGAGTTGGTTGCGAGGATCACGATGATTCTTAAGGGTGTGTTTGGTTACATGGAGTCCTATGTCATGAGGGAACCACCTAAATTTAAGCTAATTTGAGGTTCACTCACTAATCCACCACCATTAAATCTTGTGATCAATATTGTGGGAATGAAAGTATTATGTTGGTTCAAGAGCGTCGGACGTGCCAAAGTTGGCAGAAAATGATGCTGCCTTTGGCGTGAACAACATCATCAACTACATGCCTATATCTGCTCTTTTTTGTATATTCCTGGGCAATGAGGAAACCTGTAGGTGGGACAGTAGGTCCATCCATCGATCCCACGTTTTTTATATCAGTCCACATATATATTAGGAGGTGACGGTGGTGGTGGCGGGGCGGGGAGTGTTCAAAATATCAAAGATTCCCAAGTGTTGCAGCGGTTATTATTTTCGATCAACCCCTAATTTTATATACCAGTAATTAGCTAGTAGCATCATCTAAATGAATTTTGAACTATGATCAAATTAGCGAAAAGTATGAGCATTAATAGTAGTACTGTTGGAAATATGGTTTTTTAAAATAAAAGAAAATGGGTGTGAACCTGGGTTTGAACCCTGAATCTCTCTCTAATTTTAGTCCCACATCTTTTATACAACTTATTGTAAAAGAGTTTATAAGGAGATTGTTAGGACTTGGGCTTGGACCCCTTGGGGGTACCACACTTTTGTGAAGAGGGGAGAGATAGACTCTCGCCGCCGCCATCCGTCCATCCAATCAGGTCGGGTCATTTAAAGAGCAACCCATTCTTTTGCTGAAAATTTATTTAAACGAAAATAAATTTTGAATTACTGAGAAGGGAGGCTGAGTCAAATGCATCTAGACGGAATGTTGGCTGACTCTATCCTCCACGCGTTGCGCCAACAGTAGCGTGATTTTCTCCCCACGTTTTTCATGCAAATGTTGTGTCCATGTATCTAGACAGGACTTTGTCCATGTATCTAGATGTTTTCTTAATTCCACACGTTTTCCATGTTTCTTTTAATTGCATTCTCTAAGCAATGTATCTAGTTGTGATTTCGTATTTGAACGAATCTGTATTCTTCGTATAAATACAATACAAACTTAGAGTTTAGATACAAGAAGAGAAAAACAAAGCATTTTGCAAAAACAAGCATTTTCGTTTTGCAATTAGTTTCCGTTTAGCATTTCAATCAAAGAAGAGTTTTTCTTATTGTTGATTTTTATACAATGTATTGGTGATTCCGAGCAAACAAGAGATTAAGGGTGAAAAGTATTCCGTTCATCAACAGTGTAATTGTTTGAACGAGACAGAGAAGATTCTGGGCTGTTTTATCCTGGGGACGGCGGGGCTACCAGACTGCTTGCACAATTTTTGGGCAGAGCCGCGAAACGTCTTAAAGAGAGCGACCTAGTCCGTGACTCAACCCAAGAACAATTGGTACCTTCGTTCATATCTTTTAATTTGAACTTTTACAGCATTTACAAACAACAATTTTAAGACGAGTTCTATTTCTGCCATGACTACAATTACTGAACTTGCTGCAAAAGACCTAAACAGGCCCTTTCGCTTTGATGGCCAACATTTTAAAAGATGAAGACAAAAGATGTTGTTTTTCCTAACAACACAAAAGGTTGCATATGTTTGTAATACTGAAAAACCAATATTGCCTGCTGAACCTGATGAAACCCACACTAAAGAATTAGATCGTTGGATAGAAGATGATTTTTTGTGTAAATTTTTTTTTATCTTAAATGGTCTTTCTGGTGATCTATATGATTATTATTGTTCTGAAAAAACTGCTAAGGACATTTGGGAAGCCCTTAGGAAAAAATATGACACTGAGGAGGCTGGTACAAAAAAATATGTTGTCAGTCGTTATCTGAAATTTCAAATGACTGATGACAAGTCTGTGGAAACCCAATCACACGAGCTTCAAAAGATTGCTCATGAAATTATATCTGAGGGGATGACTTTAGATGAACAATTTCAAGTAGCTGTTGTGATAGACAAATTGCCCCCTAGCTGAAAAGATTTTAAGAATGTCCTTAGGCATAAAAACAAAGAGTTTTCCCTAGAAAGCATGATTACCCGACTTCGTATTGAGGAGGAAGCCAGAAAACAAGATCAGAAAGATGAAGTTCTGATTATTTCAAACCCAAAGAAATCTACACCTGTGGCTCGGAAACCCAGTGGAAAGACTATGAAAAATCAGAGTCAAAATAAAAATCGGAACCATCAAAACCGGAACAACCAGAACCGCAACCAAAAGAATCAGAATCCTCCGCGAAATCAGAATGGACAAAAACACCCCTCAAGGACTGGATCAGCACAGTTCCTATGCTACACATGTGGTAGGCCAGGGCATATGGCCAGGAATTGCCGGAATGGATCTCGCCCTACACCTCAGGCGAACCTAACCGAAGACCAACTTATTGCCATGATCTCTGAGATCAATTTTGTTGGTGGGTCCGAGGGATGGTGGGTTGACACTGGTGCTTCTTGACATGTCTGCTATGATCGAGAAATGTTCAAGTCCTATTCTGAAGCTGAGGACAAGAAAGTGTTGTTGGGTGATTCCCACTCTACTATAGTTGCTGGAACAGTAGAACTGAAGTTTTCCTTTAGAAAGACTGTTATCCTGAAGGATGTCTTGCATACTCAAGAGATGTGGAAGAACTTAGTCTCTGGTTATCTTCTGAACAAGGCTGGGTTTACTCAGATTATAGGGGCTGATTTATATATTATCACAAAGAATAATGTATTTGTGGGGAAAGGGTATGCTACTGATGGAATGTTTAAGTTAAATGTTGATGCGAATAAAATTTCTAGTTTTGCTTACATGTTGTGTACTTTTAATATTTGGCATGCTAGACTCTGTCATGTTAATAAGCGTATTATTAAAAACATGAGTAATTTAGGACTAATTCCAAAATTGTCCTTAAATGATTTTGAAAAGTGCAACTATTGTAGTCAAGCTAAGATAACCAAAACACCACATAAATCTGTTGTTAGAGAATCTGAACCCTTAGATTTGATACACTCAAATGTATGTGAACTTGATGGTATTTTGACTAGAAATGGAAAACGTTATTTTATTACGTTTATTGATGATTGTTCTGATTATACCTTCGTCTACTTAATGAAAAATAAGAGTGAAGCCTTTGACATGTTTAAATTATTTTTTACTGAAGTTGAAAATCAATATAATAGAAAGATTAAGAGATTTAGGAGTGATAGAGGCACTGAATATGACAGCAGTACTTTCATAGAGTTCTATAATTCTCAAGGAATTATTCATGAAACAACTGCACCATATTCTCCTGAGATGAATGGCAAAGCTGAAAGGAAAAGTAGAACTCTTACCGAGTTAGTAGTTGCCATTCTGTTTAACTCCGATGCTGCATCGCACTGGTGGGGAGAAATTATTTTGACGGTCTGTTACGTGCTAAATAGAGTCCCCAAATCGAAAAGTAAAACCTCTCCTTATGAGATCTTAAAAAATAGACAACCAAACTTGTCATATTTGAAAACTTGGGGCTGTTTAGCTTATGTTAGAATTCCTGATCCTAAAAGGAATAAGCTTGCTAGTAGGGCATATGAATGTGTATTCATAGGATATGCCATGAACAACAAATCTTATAGATTCTATAATCTTAAAGATCAAGTTATTATAGAATCAAACGACGTTGACTTCTATGAAGATAAATTTCCTTTTATTTCGAGGAATAGTGGGGGTACATCCTCAAATAACGTGCCCTTGATTCAGGATGAATGAAACTGATAAAGCCACAGAATCTGAGCCTATAAGAAGTAAACGGAAACGAACTTCTAAAAATTTTGGCCCCGATTACTATGTCTTTTCAGTCGAGGAGGATCCCCTTAATTTTCAAGAAGCCTTATCTTCTATAGATGCCAATTTTTGGGAAGAGGCTATTGATGATGATGTACTCTCTTGAGTCTAATAGAACCTGGCATTTAGTTGACTTGCCACCAGGTTGCAAAACAATAGGATGTAAATGGGTATTTAAGAAGAAATTGAAACCCGATGGTAATGTTGATAAGTTCAAAGCTCGTCTCGTAGCCAAAGGGTTTAGACAGAGAGAAAATGTTGACTTCTTTGACACATATTCTTCTGTTACCAGGATTACATCTATTCGAGTGTTAATTTCTCTTGCTGCAATACATAATCTAGTATTGCACCAAATGGACGTTAAGACTGCGTTTCTTAATGGCGATTTGGAAGAAGAAATTTACATGGACCAACCTGAAGGTTTTGTTATTCCAGGGCAAGAACATAAAATTTGCAAACTAGATAAATCACTTTACGGTTTGAAACAAGCTCCAAAACAATGGCATGAAAAATTTGATAATCTTGTTATCGCACATGACTTTAAAGTGAATGAAAGTGACAAATGCATTTACTATAAAGCTGAAAATGGCATTTGCACTATTATATGTCTATATGTGGATGACTTACTTATCTTTGGTTCTAATATCCATGTTGTGAATAAAGTGAAAGCTTTATTGTGTGCGAACTTTGATATGAAAGACCTTGGAGAAGCAAGTGTAATCCTTGGTATCAAGATTACTAGGTCTGAAAAGGGAATTACTTTGGATCAATCACACTATATAGAGAAGATCCTAAATAAATATAATTACTCTGACTGTAAACCTGCATGTACTCCTTATGATTCTAGTGTAAAGTTGTTTAAGAACACCGGTAACGGTGTTAGACAATCTGAGTATGCGAGCATCATTGGTAGTCTTAGATATGCTACCGATTGCACTAGGCTTATGCCGTGGGATTACTATGCAGATTTACCAGTAGACCTAGTATACAACATTGGCATGCAATTGAAAGGGTAATGAGGTACCTGAAGAGGACTAAGAACCTCGGATTACATTATCAGAAGTTTCCCGCTGTCCTTGAAGGATATAGCGATGCTGATTGGAACTCCCTCTCAGATTACTCCAAAGCCACCAGTGGCTATATTTTCAGTATAGCTGGTGGAGCTGTTTCTTGGAAATCAAAGAAACATACCATTCTGGCACAGTCCACGATGGAGTCAGAAATGATAGCTCTAGCCATGGCTAGTGAAGAAGCAGGTTGGCTGAGAAACCTGCTAGCAGAGATCCCTTTATGGGAAAGACCGATTCCAGCTGTCTTGATCCATTGCGATAGTACCGCGGCTATTGCAAAAATACAGAACCGTTATTATAACGGCAAGAAACGACAAATACGTCGTAAGCACAGTACAGTTAGAGAGTTTCTGTCTACTGGTGCTGTGAGAGTAGATCATGTATGAACTGATGCGAACTTGGCTGATCCTTTGACGAAAGGATTAGCTAGAGAGAAGGTTTTCAAAACCTCGAAAGGAATGAGACTAATGCCCTTAGATTGATGAGTTATTCATGATGGTAACCCAACCTATAGACTGGAGATCCCAAGAAATAGGTTCAATGGGTAATAACAAGTCGAGAATGATATGATGTGAATCATGCTGACAAAATAACAATCTCATTCCTAGATTAAAGCATGAATTCCTGAAGCGATAGTAGGATGAGTTAAAAACTTTTAATGAGGTCTATACTCTATGTGGAGTGGAGTACCTAGCTACAGGAGTACTCTTGATAGACTCACCTAAGTGATTGTGGAAGTTTGGTCACTTCCTATGGAATTTGTGGGCAAAATTCCTAGAGCCTTCACTATACTGGGATATACGTGCATGGCCGTAAGGCATGGACTTTTTAGACTTCACCCTGGTAAGGTTGTGCGTGTAATGTCTGTTAGAGATAGAGTTCAAAACTACGAGTTACTCTAGTATAATCTAAAGCATGAACACTACGCAAGAGTTCAAGTCAAAAGACACTTTTGTTTATGCACAATCTTATATTTTTTTTAGATTGCTCGATGACAATTGTTTTAAAAATCCAAGTGGGGGATTGTTGGAAATATGTTTTTTTAAAATAAAAGAAAATGGATGTGAACCTGGGTTTGAACCCTGGATCTCTCTCTAATTTTAGTCCCACATCTTCTATACAACTTATTGTGAAAGAGTTTATAAGGAGATTGTTATGACTTGGGCTTGGACCCCTTGGGGGTACCACACTTTTGTGAGGAGGGGAGAGATAGACTCTCGCCGCCGCCGCCGTCCGTCCGTCCGGTCGGGTCGGGTCATTTAGAGAGCAACCCATTCTTTTGCTGAAAATTTATTTAAACGAAAATAAATTTTGAATTGCTGAGAAGGGAGACTGAGTCAAATGCATCTAGACGGAATGTTGGCTGACTCTGTCCTCCACGCGTTGCGCCAACAGTAGTGTGATTTTCTCCCCTCGTTTTTCATGCAAATGTTGTGTCCATGTATCTAGACAGGACTTTGTCCATGTATCTAGATGTTTTCTTAATTCTACACGTTTTCCATGTTTCTTTTAATTGCATTCTCTAAGCAATGTATCTAGTTGTGATTTCGTATTTAAACGAATCTGTATTCTCCCTATAAATACAATACAAACTTAGAGTTTAGATACAAGAAGAGAAAAACAAAGCATTTTGCAAAAACAAGCATTTTCGTTTTGCAATTAGTTTTCGTTTAGCATTTCAATCAAAGAAGAGTTTTTCTTGTTGTTGATTTTTATACAATGTATTGGTGATTCCGAGCAAACAAGATATTAAGGGTGAAAAGTATTCCGTTCATCAACAGTGCAATTGTTTGAACGAGACAGAGAAGATTCTGGGTTGTTTTATCCTGGGGACGGCGGGGCTACCAGACTGCTTGCACAATTTTTGGGCAGAGCCGCGAAACGTCTTAAAGAGAGCGACCTAGTCCGCGACTCAACCCAAGAACAATTGGTACCTTCGTTCCTATATTTTAATTTGAACTTTTACAGCATTTACAAACAACAATTACAAGTGTTAGTTGATAATTAGAAGAAGAAAAAAATTAGTGGTTGTGGAAGAAGGCAAAGTAGCCAAGTGCAGTAGTGTTGGAGACGAGGGTGCCCTCAGTGATCAAGAATCCACCCTGGGTGGCCCTAGCCTCTTGTGTATTATATTGAAGCAGTGCTTGATTTGGAATCTCATTAATTAATTAATATAGCTTTGCATCTTGTCATTGGTGCATGCAAGCACTATATATTATATTCTGTTCCCTCCAACCAAATAAACAAAACCAACAATAAGAACAATTCTTTCATTTATTAATTAATTTTTCTGTGATCTCTTCTGAGAGTGCATCTGTTGTTAGATGTGCATAAGTGTGATGAAGAACAAATATATATGTTGTTATTTCAGTATGTGTATGTCTGGATTAACATTGATGCCACTAACTAGCTGGCTTTCTCACTGACACCTTCATAATTGTTGATTATGATGATTTCTAGCTGTTAGAAGTGGTAATTTCCCAAAAAAAAAAAAAAGCTGTTAGAAGTGGTAATCAAATATAAGTGTTATGTTATGTGCATGCATGGCTGGCCTTAGTTAACCTACAGCAAGCAAGCTAGCAGATGGTTGAGCTTTTAGTCCCTAAATTAAAGAAGGAAAAGCTAGGTAGGTAGCTACACGCACGTAGAGTTGAATTGAATTAATTGGCCTGGCCATCATCTGTATTGAGCAGGATCTGAACTGATGAATTAGAAATATTTATGTAGCCAAGCAATAGCAGATAAGCAACCTGTAGGAGAGATTGAAGATACCCATCTTGGAGGGAGAAAAACAGTTCTCTCCTCTTCCTTCCTGTTGCTGATGATGATGTTGTTGTTGTTGAATCCCCCATGCATTTTCCTTCCTTTCAAGCTGATCGATCAATGATGGAGAAAACAACCTCGAAGAACAAATTAAGACTAAATGTTTTGTGTGTGCTTCCTTAGATAATAAATGATGAGGTGAAGTGATGAGAGATGAGGAATAAAAAAATAAAAAATAATATGGGTTGATATATAATATTGAGGAAGATGGGCATTGATCATTTGATTTGATGCTCATTAAGGATAATAATGAAGAATAATAATAGGAAATGAATGGTAGTTAACATCACATTCACCTCTAAAGTGTTGGAAATACAAACCAAAATTAGATGAATCTTGAAGTGTTGAGAATGCAAACAAACATCACTCTTGATGAGATGTGGGCCCCCAAAAAGGAAGCAGAAGCTAAACCCTCCGGTCCCAGAGATAGGAATGAGGCAAATCAGCAGGAGGACAACGAAAGAAATAAGAGGAAGCAGAATGACAGCAAGCCAGACTCTGGCTGTACAAGGCCAGATAAAGCCTCTAGCTACGTCGGCTTCCAACCCTTCACTCTCTCAACTCCAGCCTGTCCAATATCCTCAACACCATTAAGGATTGGGGAGAAGTGAAGTGGCCCTCCAAACTCCGAGAAGATCCCTCGCGATGGAACAATAGAAAATAATGTTCATTTCACAAGGACAGTGGCCACGATACCAAGATTGCAAGAATCTCATATAGGAAATTGAGCACTAGATCAATAGGGGAAACTCAAGGAATTCCTGAGCTCAGACGTGGAACAAGACTAGGCGAAGGAAAGAGAGCAAGTCGTCAAAGAAATTGAAGACAAGGCGGCGAACATTGTATATGTCTTGCATGGAGTGTGCTCGAAAACTTAACAATCCAACAGGTCCCGAAAGAGAACACTCTACGAGATGCAGACTCGATCCACCTACGAGGACCAACAGGTGCAACACACTCGTGTTCAAAACTCGATCGTGTCCCTGACTTTCACGCATAGGAACCTACAGAGCGTCCAATCTCCGCATAATGACGCCCTAGTAATTTCGGTCTTCATAGCGAAGTGGGAAGTAAAAAGATCCTTGGTAGACACCAGGAATTCTTTGAATGTTCTATTCCTCAACGTGCTCCACAACATGCAACTAAAGGAAGAAAACCTAATGCTCGCTAGTCATCTTGTGGTTGGGTTTAGCGGAGAGAAATGCTTCCCTATCGAGAAGATCAAATTGACAGTAGTGGTGGGAGAACCACAACTTCAGAAAGTCCTGTTCCAGGAGTTCATGGTGGTCGATGCTCCATCTACCTACAACATCATCCTGGGAAGGCCTTCACTCCACTAGATGGAAACGACAGTTTCTACTTTGCACCAATGTATCAAGTACCCTACGAACCAGGTAGTAGGCACCATACGAGGAAAACAGCCAGCATCGAGAGATTACCACTACGCAGCGCTGAAGCGGTTTGACAACTATCAATTACAGTCCACGCTCGTGAATAAGACATCTCAGAGTCGGGGACCAAAAATTGAAGAAAAGTCTCCCCACTTAGATGATGATACTCCAGTTAGTACGAGGGGAAGACCCAACGTCATGTCAACCAGAGGAGGAATCTATCACGATCTACCTCGACAACCCCAATAACAACAGAGCCATCCAAATAAGTTATCGCCCAAGCAAAGAATTAACGGAACAACTGATAAAGTTGTTGCGGCATAATCAGGATGCCTTCGCCTGGATGATGCAGGACATGGTGGGAATTGACCCCTCCGTAATTACTCATCGCATGGAAGTTGACCTTGCACGAAAAATCTTCAGGCAGAATAAAAGATTTATTGCTCCCGAAAGAAAACAGATCATAAACTACGTCGTACAGAGGTTACTCAGTGCGGACATGATCAAGGAGGCACGATACTCATACTGGTTGTCGAATACCATCTTGGTAAAAAAGAAAAACGAGAAGTGGAGAGTCTGTGTAGATTACACAGACTTGAACAAAGCATGTCCAAAAGATAACTTTTCGCTTCCTCGCAATGATCAAATCGTGGAAGCCACATCTGGACAAAACCTACTGAATTTCATGGACGCCTATTCCGGATATAGCCAGATAAAGATGCAGCCCCCAGATTAAGAGAGTACCTCTTTCATAACTGAAAGAGGGATATACTGTTATCGGGTGATGTCGTTTGGCCTAAAGAACGCAGGAACAACATATCAACGACTGGTAAACCGAATGTTCAAGGAACATATCGGTAGGAACATGGAGATCTACATAGACGACATGTTGGTCAAAAGCCTCCACATTCCAGATCACACCACTGACCTTGCCGAAGCATTCAATCAGTTTCGTAAGTACTAGAGAAGCTCAAACTCGCAAAAATGCACATTTGGGGTTGAGTCAGGGAAATTCCTAGGTTACATAGTGAACCGAAAAGGGATAAAAGAAGATTCAAGCTCTTCTCGATATGAAGTCCCCGACTACCATCAGGGAAGTTCAGAGACTGACTGGGAGGGTGGCCGCAGTCAACAGGTTTATTTCTAAATCATTCGACAAAGGCCTTCTTTTTTCAAAAAATTTAGAGGAAGCAAAGGCTTCAGATGGGATGAAGAGTGTGAGTGATCCTTTCAGAGTCTGAAAACATACATGGGAAGTACGGATCGGTTTTTGAAACCGACGCCAGGAGAGACACTTTACTTATATCTGTCTGTCTCAAAACATGCCGTCAGTTCAGCTCTTCTGCGGAACAATAAAGGAGTACAAAGACCAGTGTACTACGCCAGAAAAACCTCCATAGAAGCATAGGCAAACTACCCGGTCCTAGAGAAACTAGCTCTAGAGGTGGCCGTCTTCTCCAGGAAACTGCGACCCTACTTCCAAGACCACTCTATAATGGTCCTTACCAAGCATCCAATTCGCACAGTGCTGCTCAAGCTAGAATTATCAAGCGGGATGGTTAAATGGTTAGTGGAACTAGGGCAGTTCGACATCAACTATGCTCCAAGAACAACCATCAAAGCTCAAGCATTAGCGAACTTCATCGCTGAACTTACTGGAGGTGGGGAACAAGAGTCAGACGACCAAGAGCTGGGGTCAAGCAACTAATGATGGATCCTGTGCTGTGACTGGTCATCCACAATAAATGAAAGCTAAGTTGGAATCACTCTTCGTTCTCCAGGCAGTTTCACCCTGGAAAACACTGTCAGGTTCGACTTCCCCGCCTCAAACAACAAGGCAGAATACGAGGCCCCCTTGTTCAGCCTGAAGCTCGCCAAGGGGATCAGGATAGAGGAGCAAGCCGAGTACAGCGACTCACGCCTAGTAGTCAAACAAGTCAAAGGGGAGTTCAGCAGCAAAGATCCCAGGATGGTGGCTTACCGCGAGAAGGTAATCAACGCCATGAATGGATTGAAAAAGTTGGAACTCGTGTAGTGTCCCCGAGATGACAACGAAAGAGCCTACACATTGGCGAGGAAGGCCTCAGCTATGGATGAGATTTCAAACAGGCTTGTCAAATTTCAATAACCATCGAGTCTGGAAGAAGAGGAGTCCAACGAGGTCTACGCGACAAACGTAGAGATACGCTGGATGCATCTCATCATTAAGTACATCAAGAATGGAGTCCTCCAACTGAAAAGGTAGAAGCCAAAAAGCTGAAAAGCAGAGCAACGCGGTACACTCTCCTAAATGACAAGCTATATAGAAGGTCAGCCACGGGACCCCTACTCAGATGCCTAACCCCCTCAGAGGTGAACTATGTTCTTAGAGAGATTCATGATGGCATCTGTGGGAACCACCCAGGTGGGAGAACTATGGCCTACAAAACCCTAACCTGAGGGTACTATTGGCCAAAGATGCAATAGGATGCCAAAGACACAATTCGAAAATGCGACAAATGTCAGAGGTTTGCGTTGTATACACACATCCCCGCTCAACCCTTGACTCTGATAACCAGCCCATGGATGTTCACACAATGGGGAATGGACATCGTCAAGCCGCTCCTCGTCTGAGCCAAAATGTAGTTCCTCCTTGTAGCATTTGATTACTTCACCAAATGAGCTGAGGTCGAGTTCTTGTCCAAAATAAACCAAAATCAAATCGAGAAATTCATATGGGCCTCCTTCATCTATAGATTCGGCATTCCACGGAACTAGTCAGTGATAATGGAACCCAATTCAAAAACAGAAAGGTTGAAAAACTATGCGAAGATCTTGGCATCAACCACCACTTCTCCTTGATAGGGCACTGATAGGTCAACCACCAAGCAAAAGTTAGCAACAGGATGATCTTGTAAGCGCTCAAAAGAAAACCTGGCGCGGCCAAGGGAAATGGGTTTCGGCATTACCAGGAATCCTATGGGCATATCGGACCACCAAAAGAACCCTAGTCAGTTCTGACTAATGACGATAGTTTTTGGTCCGCTCTAACATCTAATCCTTCGAGCGCGGATGATGATGGCTTAGAAAGTGGGAATCTTGTCAGAGCTTCTCAAGCCTGATCACAATTGCTTGTCAGGGATCATTGTCCAACTACAGATTGATGACGATAGCAATGCTCTAATGCCTAATCCGTCGAGCGTGGATGACGATAGCTTAGAAAGTGGGAGTCTAGTCATAGCTCCTCGAGCCTGATCACGATGGCTTGCCAGGGATCATTGTCCAACTACAGACAACGATCGCCGAACCCGATCAAAGCTTAGTTAGTTTCGATTAGTGATGGCTTCTGGTCCACTCTAACTCCTAGTCCATCGAGCCTGGATGATGATGGCTTAGAAAGTGGGAGTCTAGTCAGAGCTCATCGAGCCTAATCACGATGGCTTGCCAATGATCTTTGTCCTACCATAGACAATGATGGCCGAGCCTGACCAAAGCTTAGTTAGTCTCGACTGATGATGATAGCTTCTGGTTCGACCTACAGCCTAGTCCGCCAGTAAGATGATTAAGATGGTCTAAGAAATATGAAGTGCAATGACTTCAGAATTTACTATGCGAGTTACACGTCTAAGAGGCTGACGCCACGACATGGCAATGCAGCTAAGCTCTAGAAAGTACAAGTACAAAATACTATTTAACAAGCTTTCTTCAAGTCCATTTTAGAGGATCTGCTCCAGATGCCGAAGAGCCAATTACATCAGAAGGGATTGTAGGGGATAAGTCAGCGTCGTCATAGACCTGTCCCGAATTGCCAGTCGAGGGCACTGGATTGGAAGCTTCTTCTTCATCAATCTTCTAATAAGTAACCTTTTGTAGTGACCGAAGTCGAGTTCAAGTCAGGGTGCTATTCTTCGATTAGCTCCAGCAGATCCAACCTACCCTTGACAATCTCAGCAAAGTTCAGAGTTGCCTAACGCTTTTGTTCGGGAGCTTTGGACTCCGTCGAGCTTTTCTCCGCCTCCTTCAGTCTGCCCGCAAACATGGCCACTTGAGACTGCTCCATTACTAGTTTTTGTTTCAGCGGATTCACCTCATCCTGCACGGAGGCAGCTCGATCCTCCATTTTGCGGACACAACAAAGTCCGCTAGCAACATTGGATTCAAGCTTTCGACGTAAAACAACCCATTCCGACTTAGCTTGCTCCCTTTCAGCAGCTCGAGCTAGCAGATCAGCCTGCGGCCTACTCACCACCTCTTCCACGCTCTTCAACTTGAGTACGCCCCAACTCCACTTCAATAGACACCAAGCCAGCCTTTAAAGAATTTAACTCATCCTTTGAGGCCTCCAGCTTGGCCTCAACATCAGCCTGCGCGACCCGCACTTACTCAGAGTCCGTCTCAGCGTTAGACTCTTACAGTTACTTGTTTAAGGAATCTATCTGATAAAACACGTCAGAATATGTCTTCTACAATTTAACAAAAGCCTTCTCCAAGGCATGCACTCTATTACGGGAGTCGAGGTGCAGTTCACCTCGATCCAATGATACGCATCTTCCGCCCATAGACGTCATCACTGTCCTAAGGGGACCCTTCGAAGATTTCCGCTCCGCAACCGAAGCCTTCTTAACTGGAGGCTCAGCTAAATGCCCAACATTAGGATCTGAGGGCGGGAGAGAGATAAGAGATACACACCCTATTATGATCGCTTCGACAAAACTGGGAAGGGGAGCATCAGTAACTTCGGTGGTAGGATCCATATCCAAAGGCCTAGAAAATTGTGAAGCTTCAAAGCCACCAGTGCCTGCCAGTCCTGAATCATCCCCTGAAGGTCAACAACGAAGGCAGGAGATTTGGGCAAAACACCCTGCTCTTCTAGAACTATCTCCTGGGCAAATTGAGCAGATCTAGGCTCTGTGATGGTCACATATTCCTCCAACGGAATTAGTGGATGAAAAGAGAGAGTGCCCTTGAGATTAGTTTGCTTCTTCTCGAGCCGAGTAATGGGTGACAAGACCGCCTCCAACTTAATTGGCCTGCCTTGTCGGGATAGGAATTTTCATCTTTCTCTTCTTTGAATGATGACTATCGACCTCCTTAGTTGACGTTCTAAACAGAGTGAGAGCTTCATGAAAGTTCTCAAACAACCCACTATGCACGATGTTGCTCGAACCATAACCTCTTCGATGGTCATAAAAGAGAGCTCATCAAACTTTTTCTTTATCAACTCCTCTTCCTTAGTGAGAATTGGAGCCATAAATTTCTCTGCAAATAAATAAAACAACAATTCAATGCAACATCCACAACAATCATACAAGAAAAAGGAAGAGGAACATTATGCTTACTGCAATAAAATTTAAAATATCTGACAAGCAGACGCCCCTCCAACCTAAAGTACGAAGAGTCCGAGAAGCAAGAAAACAATACTTCTACCAGCACTTGAAGTCGTCCGATAGTGGACCCAAACAATCCGGTGTGCTCATCTGACAAGCCTCGTGAGCATTCAGCCGAGGGGAAGTCAACAGATGGACCACTAGCGGAGCCAACCAAAGGCCAGCGTCCTTCACTCTAATAAAGACAACGATCAAGGTCCTGAACCCGTTCGAAACCATCTGAGTGGGAGGAATGCGAAGATACGCTAGAAAACGCCAAATATCTTCCGAAATCGGAAAACAGAGTCCAGATTAAAACATGCTTTCGTGCAAGGCGATGAACCCTTGCGGAGGTGTTAACTGGGTTCGGTCAGTAACCAAGGTGGCAAGTTCCAGGTCTTTGGGAATCCAATATTGATCCTGGAGTTTAACCAGATTGGATTCATCGACCAACCTGTCTAAAAAAAACTCGTGGCAAGCGTAGGATAACTCCTGTTCAGGAGTAAGTTCAACATTGTCTGCCATGGAATAAAGTACAAACTTTGAGTGCACTTGTGAAATAAAAGCAAGAACGCAGAAGCTAGAAAATAGGAGGAGTTTTAGAAAGACCATAGAAGTAAAGAAACTCTCATCTGCATAGATGGAAACTTATATAGAGCCAGGGATTCGCGTCCCTTTTTCGAACACTCACATACTCATTTAACGATGCGAGCCATTTGAGACGATGTTTTGGGCTCAATCATTACGACTGTACAGATCCTATTGAAGAGATTTAGTGGACCGACAAGATGGCCCACTAACTCAGCGAGAGCAACAGATGATACACCAAACCATCCATTAATCTGCGTCGTACGGTGTCCTGACAATTTCATCAACAAAACAAAGCGGGCCAAACTACGCGCCCAATCTGGCAAAGACCATACCACATGAAGCCCATCGAGGCAGGGTCCAGGAAGTTGGACCCAAATTGCAGCACTCAATTAAGCCCATACGACACATGGTCAAGCCCAATACCCGTAAGACCTAATAAGGCAAGTATCTGGGGGATCGACCTAAGACGGGCATGCCAACAATACATTGATTCCGACTAGGAACAAATATCGGAGTATAAGTCGTGCATGGAAACTCCCTTGCATGGACAACATTCTACAAGGAAAGAATCTTCTGTAGATCTAGGAGCACAAGTCGCGTAGGAAAACTCTTCTACATGGACAACTGCTAGCAAGGAAATGATCTCCAACAAGATATATTTCCCTAAACTACGTCACCAAAGGCCTAGCCGAACAAGAACTCTCGCATTATAAATAAGACATAGGTTTGAAAAACAAAGGAACGCTACAAAACCCAATTTACAACATTACGCCTTTCTCAAGCCTTGTCTGAATTAAGCATCGGAGTGCCATTGGCCGCTACAACGGTGGTCTTTGGCTCATGTGTGTTCCCTGTGTAGGTCAAGGTCAAAGAGAACAGGACTACATCAGTAAGAATACTTGCACAGTGATTATGTATTTGTGTTTTTTATATGATACAAATAGTGAAAAAATAGTAGTTTACAATCTAAGCTCTTCCAATGGGCTTTCTTAATTCATACAGTTACAGTATGAGGAGTGGTTAAAAGAAGAAATTTCTCATTATGTTTTTAGTTATTGAGTTTGAAACTATTACGCCAATCTGTTAAAATTACTGAAAACGCTGTTGAACCCTCAAATTGAATACCCAAGTTTGAAATCTTTGTTTGTTAACACTACATTGACTGATAAGCTTTTGAAAATGTCGTGTTACATTTGAACCATTTACCCCAACAATGTCATGTTACATTCCCAGAAGCAAGGAGGTTGTTGTGCCGGTGGCACATAAATACAAATGTGAAAAAGAAATGCAAAAAAGAATTTGAGGATAATGAAGGATGGCAGAAGTTTATTGAATCTTTTTCGGACTTGTAAAGATCAGCTACAGAGCAAGGATGGAACAAGGGCATTATTGAGTTTGAGAAAAGATGGGCATCACATTTCAAGTGTTTGGACTATCTGCGGACTGTTTGGTATCCGCATAAGGAGTTCTTTGTGAATGCATGGACTGACAATTTCATGCATTTTGGCCAACGGACAACTGGTCGCGTTGAAGGCGCACACTCTAGGTTGAAGAATACTTTGGAGAATTCCCATGGGACATTTAATAATGTATGGACAAAAATGCATGACATGATCCAAGTCCATTTGTAGAGATTGAAGCATCCTTTAGAAAAAATCTCACGAAGGTAAAGAAATAGCACATTGTTCTATTAGTTGGAAAACTTCAGTGGTTCGTGTCTTGTAAGGTTGTTGACTTGATGTTATCTGAAATTGGTAGGTTTGATGCTAAGTTTGTGGGCACCAACCCAATCAAGTGTCGATGTGGGCTGAGAACCACTCGCTACAAGAATTTTGGCACTAGGTGGCGAAATTATAAGTGACGCTTCGATAGTTGTCACCATTTTGAGTTTATGTGAGAAATTTTGATAAGTCGTCGCATATTTGTTCAAGCGAAATTTTGGTTCCTAGTTTCTCACATAAACATTTCACAATCGTCACACAGTAGATAGCGGAAAAATTGGTACCTAAATAAAATACATTGTGCGAAGAAAAGTATGATTTCGTCATATTTCATCCAAAGCCCAACTCAAGAGAATGGAAACTTTTTTTTCCTCGCGGAATTATTAGGGCATAATCATAAATAACCAATCTAAATCTATTTCTTCCCTAAACACAAACACCATTCCCATCTGCCCATAAACCCTTGATGCCCCAGCCTCTCTCTCTCTCACCCAAATCTGCCTCCAGCTTTTCTTCTACGCTTGACTCCTTACTTCCCACGGTGGCCTTTCCACCTCCTCTCTACATCGACTCAAAGTTTTTTGAACAAAAACGAAGAAGAGCAAAGGCAGACAATAAGGAGAGAATGAATTCATCCATGTCTGAACAACGCAAGTTAGGTATTGGATTTTCTCTCCCTTTTTCATTAGTGGAATTTATTTTTGTTTTCTCATCTATTTCTGGTTTCAGATTCCACCCATTCGATTGTAGGGTTTTAGTTTATTTGCTCTTGAGTTTATCTCTAGATCTTCAATTAGATCTATCAACCTCTGTTTTTTCATTCTCATAGACCATTCTTCTACTCACACAAACAAGTATGGTAGGGATTATGCTCAAGCTTCTCCAATTTCATCAATTTGGGTTGAAGTTAGTTCATATGACCTTTCATCGTGAGTAATTGTTTTTTCCTTCTCTGAATATGAATGGTTTTGTAAGATATATGGTTACTTAATTGATATTTTGAATGCATATTAGAATAATCCATTTTATAATAATATTAATGCATTAGATATTGTACACACTGACGTATTAAAGTCAATCGAGCAGGATTCACCATGGTTATCAGGTTTACCAGCAAGTATGTGCATCTTTCCATTTAATGTCTTTGATTTCTTATTATGATCTTGTTGGCGTGGCATATACTGAAAAGGAAGTTAAGGAAAAAAATGGTCGCTAAATGGAATTGGTTGTGTATGAAAATTTTAATTTTGTTGAAGTGAGGGGAGACGGTTTGATGGAGAAGCATTTTTGTAGCGTCTAAAGAACGTTCCATAATTGAAAGAGATGAAAAGGAAAATGGCAAACATGTGTTGATCGGTATTTGCATTAAGAAAAATAAATTGATCTGAAGCAATTATTCCCTTGAAAGTGTGCTACTTTCGACATTTATACTAGGGATCCTTGTCATTTTTCGGTGAAATGTTGTGTTTCAAGGCGCTTAATCAATAAAGGTATAACTTGAGGTTTTTCTACTTACACTGAAAAATGTTGGTGTGATGGAATTAATGAACGGAAATATCAATGGTGATATATGTCTATGAAATGTCAACGGTGATATAGGTCTAAACATTGTTGGGAGCGCAAGGCAAGGGCTAGAAATGAAATCTAGGCCACAATATTAACCAAGGGGTAATAAGCAAAGCTATTAAACCTCTGTCACAGCTCATCAATTTTGTTAAAGAAGACTCTCATAAACTCAAGTCAATGTTTTAGCTTTTAGTTTACTAAATTTAAGGTAGTAGTTGATGTAATAAAATAAACTTTCTAGCATTCAGATGCATTGCCAAACGTATATATAAGTTTGGCAATGCATGTCATAATAATCCATGTTATAATAATATTAATGCATTAGATATTGTACACACTGATGTATTAAACTAAATCGAGTAGGATTTATTGTGATCATTAGGTTTAACAACAAGTTTGTGCATCTTGCCATTCAATGTCTTTGATTTCTTATCGTGATCTTGTTGGCGTGGCAAATACTTAAGAGGAAGTTAAGGCTATTGCCGTGAGATTGAGGTGGTTGATGGACCTAATGACGAGGGTGGGATGTTCACCCGCCCTAGTAAATTCAGTGATCGTTTTCCACAGCCATATGCAAATGAGCAAGCAGCAAGGTTTGCCAATGGAGAAGCGTATCCTCCAGATGTGAGTCTCATAGAAAGGTAAATCCAATAGTTTAGATTGGTTTCAATTGGGATTTTTTTTGTTCTTCCTGTATTTAATATTTAGTTCTTTGTGTTTCAGGCTCGTCACAATGGTCAAACTATATATTTTCTCTTTTGACTGGCTACCATGATCCCCCTGCTAGTGTTTTGGTAATGTTATCGTTTCTCTGATTTTATTTATTTCCCAAATGTGTCTGGCCATGTTGTCAACATAATATGACTAAATAACCTCATAATCGTATATCATTACGATCTTGTATCACATTGTCCTGACTTGGTATTAATACCCTTTCTAGACTATTTATGGGTTTTATTCATTTTGTTTCAGGTTAGGAAATGTTATTGGAAATTTTATGTCCCCTATACACTATACTGTAACATACTTGCATAATGTCATTTGATTGTGGTCGTCCTGTCGCACCTTGTCTTGCAACTTGTTTTTGTTCACATTGTTTCTAAGTCCTGACTGTTCAATCAAGGGTTTGCTATGTTTTAAAATATCAGGAGGATTATCTTAGCTAGTCCCTCCAGTTCTGCACTATCTCCTTTCTCGTTTAATACTTGCGAAGCCTACTGTGAGAACTTTGAATCTTTTATTTAGATTGTTGACGTTGCTTTTTCATGATTTTTTTGGAGTCATGCATAGTAATTTTTCTTTTGTGGTCGTTTAGGGATTGTCAACTTAGAGTTTGCTAGAAAGGTAAGAGATATTAGCTGCAGAGATAAGGTTTTTCATGTGCTTCTTTTGGTGAAGCTATAGAGAAAAGATACAGTGTCAAGTGCAAGACAAGATTGTTTGTCTATTTTTGTTGAGAAATGTCAAAGTTTTATTGTTTATTTTGAACATTTCACCAAATCACCTTTTCTCTCACTCAAAAGGAAAAAGCAAATTATTCCAAGGAAGTACCAATTCATAGAAACCCATGGTAGATCATAAATCCTTTCATTATCATCGAATACGCCTGATATCTTGTATCAGTTGTATGCATTTGAGCTTTTTTGTACTCAATTGTTTTGGCATCATGTGCACAAGACAAGTAAGTCAGCCACAAAATGAGTTTATTATCAACTTCCTCACTGACTTGAAACATTCCACCCAATTCGTCAACGCAAATCCGAGAAGGATTACATTACAATCCTTACTTCCCTAGTGGAGCAATGGCAATGCCCAAAATGCTTATTGATGGGGCTGTTGAGTATGAAGATGGGACTCCTGCGACGGAGGCTCGGGTATTTGCATCCTTCTGTTATGAAAAATTATTTATAGCATTGAGCTTCATTGTGAGGACTCGCAGTTTACCTAAGTTATATTAGATCGTTGTGTGTCCATATTATAACCTTATCACTTATATTTAGTTAGTTGGTATTGAGGTACATATTAATATTATAACCTTATCTATTAAGTTGGTATTGAGGTACTAAAGTCTTACTTAACTAGTATTTATAGCGACGAGAGAACAAAGCTCAAGGAAGTCATTAGATGATGACGGAATTTGGATTCATGTTTTGCAAATAATCATCACTACCTCTGGTTTGATATTTGTTTAGTTGTATTTTGAGTTTAGATATATAATAATTTCTTAACTTGATATCGCAATTTTTTTTATCCTACACTTTTTTTCAACACACTGAAGTAACATTTGTAGTTTCTTTATACATCTTTACCTTATTCTTAGAAAAACGAATTTTACTAACACTTATACTTTCTAATGTCGGATGCAAACTTTTTTGGCAACTTCAATGCAAGGTCGTACCAACAATGTTTCCTTCCGCCACGATCCAAACAGTTCTAACGGTAGGTGTGTACATCCAAATGATACTTATTTTGATGAGCTCGGTGACCATAATAGTGATGATGAAGAATGATTCATTGAGGTTGTGGGTTTGGACAGTGTTAGTGAATCATGAATCGTATAGTAAATCGGAAAGGGTAAGATTTTGATTTAATCGTAAATCGAATCGTAAATCGTAAGATTTATAAAATTATAAATATATGTATTTAAATTAATAAATATTCATAACTTATACCAAAAAAAATCAAAATGTAAGAGTGCACTTTCATTAGTAAGTCCAAAAAAAACTTCCTACAAGAAATAAGCCCAAAAGAAAATTACTAATTAAATCAAGCCCAAATGAAAGAATGAAACTAAATTAAGCCCAAATGGAACCCAAATTTCATTAAATTTCATTTCAATCTCATTTAATCTCATTAAAAGTGCAAGACAGTTTGATGGTTATGGAAGAGTTTGGGTGTGGAGGTTTGTAGGTAACAGGAGAGATTTGAAACAGAGATACCGTGACTCTGTTTTTGGAGTCAAAACGGCTTGGATCAGCAGGTTGTTCAAGTCAGTTTTGCAGCAAGTCGGAGGTGTTGGGGTATGCAATTTATCAGCAGGGACGTGTAGCAGCAGCTTTGTGTATTCTTGCAGTCGATGCAGCAGTAGGAGCGAAAGAAATCAGGACGGGATTATACGTGGTGTACTTCAACTTAATGGTTTTGTTCTTCAATGGAGTAATGGAGTCAGAGAGCAGCAGAGATCGATCGATTCAACCCACAGACGCAGAGATCTGAGCCATCTTTCTCAGATCTGAGCAGAAGCAGCGGATCGAAGCTTTTTGTTTCTGTTTTTTTTCCCTCTTTTCTCAGTTCTTCCCCATCTTTTCTTGATTTTTTTGTATGTATTCTTCTTCAATAACACTCGGACGATTTGTAACAATCGCGATTTGGCGATTTACTCTTTAAATCGGGGGCGATTTGCTCCGATTTGGGAGAATCACGATTTAATCTGTGATTCAAATCGATGGTGTACCGATTCGAGTCAAATCGGCGATTTGATTCGCGATTTGGACCGATTCGTATAACACTGGGTATGGATAGATGTTGATGAGTTAAAGAGCTTAGTGTTACTACAATAGACTTTGCTATTTTTGGACATCAAAATGGTGTCACTTTATGTCATTATTAAACCTTGTTTCTTTTGAAGAGAATCACTTGTGCTCACTTTCCCACAACAATGATCCTTAATAAATTTCATCTCCACGAAACTCTGAACTTCTGGACATGCTTTTGTGTTTCACTCTTTTGAATTCCCAAACCATCCACCAAAAGTTGAACACACTCCTCTACCTCCATTTGAGTCTTCTTCACCATAACCGGCTTACCAACAATCGGCAAATGAGTGATACAATAGACATCATCGATGGTGATGGTCACTTGCACACCCTCGTTATCCCCCTCACCCTTATCTGCTTCCTCAATGTCTCGAACCACACTACGTTGACTTTGGATGCTACGTGTGAATGAATTCACACTTTTTTCCATCCACACGCCCCCAAAATAATAATAATAATAATAACAACAATAATAATAATAATAACTAAGTGTTTAAAAATGCGTACAATGTCAAATTTTTTTTTTTGATAAAGCATAATGCATTAATAAGGGCTAAATACGATTACAATAAAGACATCCAGCAGTAGTAGCTAAAAGATGAGCCCCCTATTGAGGTCACGAGGAATAAAACTACAGTACCAATTTGAAAGATTAAACAACAGTGTCTTAATACTAATAATAATTGGCTTCCACATCCATCGCAAATCAATTTGGCTAGTCCTCGACATTTTTTGAAATAGTGAGTGAAGTGTTCCAAAATCGCCTAGAAGAAAGTCTGAATTCCATTGCCTCGCTTGGATTAGTAAAATAGCGGCTTCTGCTGCAAAGCACTCCGCCATAGTACTATCATAAACTTGGCCTGGAATGCTACTAGCTATCCACGCACGAACTCTGCCAAAAGCATCAACTGCATAAATCCCAAAAGCGCCCTGCTGAAGAGGCGAAAAAACAAGCATCATTAGTAACCATAACCATCACTACACCATAATTAGCTATTAATAGCATTTAATTATAGCGTTTTTTATACTTGTGTTGTGATAAGCCCAATTTTAATGCCATTCCATTGTTAAACGTTGTGGAAAACCAGAGCGGGATATTGAAAAAATAACACCGCTCAATTTTTTTTAATAAAAACACAGTGCCTTGTCTCTCTCTCTCTGACTATCCCTCTCTCGGTCTCTTTGTGATGCTCTTATTTACTCTCCTCATTTTGTCTTTCTTTTCCTCCTTGTTTATCTTCTTCTTCCATTGTCTAAATTGATTTGGAGCTAGGGTTATTGAAATCCCTAATTTTCTCTGACTTAAGAATACGAGCGAGATCCTGGGTGAGAGAAATTGAGAGACAAAGAGATTGATGAAGAGAGAGATCCATGGGACAATTAACAGAGTTTTCCTCTCCTTCTCGCTCTTTCTTCCTCCATGCAAGCAGCAAACACGATCTCGACAGCCTTCTCTTCAAGTCGCCAGCCACAGGTCCATCTGCAGCCACCAACAGATACATCATGGCCTCCTCTTCTCCATCTCGCCATCAGATACCCAAGAATCGAAACCCACTATCAAATCCCTCCGCGAGGTCCTGTATCTCTTCTCTCTTTAATCTCAATTTCAATAATTTTGGTTCAGTTTTGATATTCGGGGGTTTGATTGTTCAATTCAAATCAATGAGATCCATGGGTACTATAAGCTTCATCACTAAGTGAAGGTTAAAAATAAGAACACTGACTAGAAATTGAACCACTTGAGACTCTTCTCTTCTCTTGTTGATTCTTTCGCACTCCAGACACCCTTTTGTTTCCAAGTTTGATTTGGACTCAACATTCATTATTTCGAAGATCAATGGAGCTCATACCACTCTCTATTGTTGCTTCAATCAAAATTCACCCACCAAAGGTAAAGTTCACTCACTCGCTTAGTACCCAATTTGTATTGATTTTTTTTTTGTTTTGATTTTCAGATTTTGGTTTTGATTGGCAATTGGGTTTGTTGTTATGTTATGTTTGTTTCATTTGTTTGATTTTACAACAACCATATTAGTTAGGCTAATTGACATGTTGAATTGAGACAAAATGGAACAAGTTTTTTTGTTTTTATAGCGTTTTAAGACAATAAGGACACATGAAAGACGCCCCATTTATTTTGTTCCTGCATTGTCAATGTTAATTATAGCTGACGCACACTACATAGCACAATCTTTACAATTGAAGTTAGACATAAGAAAGCAATAGTCCTAAAGCATGCTGACAGGAGCAAACAAAAGATGGATTCTTTTAATTGTTGATTATGATTGTATTTTATTTGTTTGAGATAAATTTAAGCCAAATTTGGCCCAATTCACTAAGTGTTGCATATTTGCATTGATATTTACTGTTAATTTGCTTTGGTTTTTGAAGTTGTTTCTTTGGATTCTGGTATAAAGACTTCGGGCAATACTAAAAATGTGATCATGGTAAGTCTTTATTCCATTTCCAAATTTATTTGTTGCCTTTTCATATCAATGAATGTATGAACCAAGAATAAGCTTAATTATGTTGCTGGGATCGGAAGGGGTTAAGGAGAGAAACACTCCTCTTACTCGCCTTTCTTCCTCTCTCCTATTGGTCGTTGTTCTTCATCTCCCTCTTGGTCGCCGTGTTTTGTACTCTACAGATTGAAAGCTCGGATTCTATCTGCTTCATTTAAAGACTCGATTGATTCTTCTTTCAGGTAAGCTTTTGATTTCGATTTCAAGTGTTCTTGTTCGGTCAATTGAGTTGCAATTCTTGACATTTGTGAACAAAAAATCTGTTGAAATTTGTTTCTTGACCGATTTGGTTTTTAGGTAGTTCTTGATCTTGATATGTTGAAAGCATATGTTGATCTTGAAGTGTTGAAAGCATGTGTTGAACTAAGATTTGTGTTTCTTGAAAGCATGTGTTGACTAAAAGCATGGTTTCTAGGTAGTATGCATGCCACATCCTCACATTTCACTAAATATGTTGATCTCTTGCTCAGGGAAGCCCTCTTGCTCAGGGAAGCCCTCCTGTGGAGATTTGATGAATTTCTTGTACATTGTGGAACACGCGGGTCAACGAAATAGCTTCACCTTTGCCAATAATAGTGTGTAAGTATGTAAAGCTCTTTGTTTATTTCCTACAGTTGCTCCTCAAGTTCTACATATACATCCTGATTTTAAATGTACATCCTGACAGGTTGTTGCCTACCCCTTTTCTGCAAAATCTTTTTGTCGGTGTTGTATAGGTCGTTGCAGCCACCCATTTTCTGCAAAATCTTCAAAGAAAGGTTTGGTTTGGTTTTTATCTTTCCATTCTTCATCGTGTTCATCTTATCAGGATCTTCTCCATTGATCAACTTTATTGTTGATGTTCATGGACCAAAACACCGGGCTTGCAACGCTTCAAATTTTTTTAATAATTAAGACATGTGTCTTATAAGAGTTCAATTGCTACAAATCACCAATTGCATTCATTTTCAGTTTGCATATTCAACTGTTTTTTTTTTTGGTATATAGGTCTGTGTTTTTTTCCATCAAACATACACATATAATCCATGAATCTCAAATGAGACCTTGGATAACTACCCTGTTCAAAGTTAATGAATAATAGTATTTGATAACTGACACACTTGCTTGATGTCAATGCATTATGCTTGTCTTCAATCCAAAATTCTTGAAATATAAGAACGTTGTAGAAAGTGTAGAGGTGTATATTTGTGCTTTAGTAATTAATGGTCTAGATGAATAATTGGGTGTCTTTATGATATCCAAAGATTTCGGGGTAGCTTCTTCGGTACGTTGAATGTGAGTTCATTGTATCTTTCTTCTCTCTCATCAATAAAAGTTTTATCTTAAAAGCCAATGTTTTTCTTTGCTAATGCAAGTCACTATGACCCACAATATGATAAAAAATCTTTACTTATTTTCCACTAGAAAATTGAAATGAGAAAGACCTATGTAGAAGCTTATTTTTTTCCTTTTTATTGAAGAAAATTTTCATCTTGGAAAAGACCTACACTTTCAACTTTTGGATCCAATAAAATTTCAAACAAGTCATTTGACATATTTTTCGCTTGAATGTATTACAAAAGAGATGTTGGTTGAACCTGCAAAGGCATTGTTCATGGATGAGATATCGACTGGTCTGGACAGTTCAACAACTTTTGAGATACTAAATTCTCTTGGACAATCCATCCATTTTCTACAAGGGACAGCTGTCAGCTCCTTTCTCCAACCAACCCTAGAGACATGACTTCTTTGATGACATTATTCTTATCTCTGATGGGCAAATTGTGTACCAAGGTCAGTTCAAATTCTTCTAGTCCATGGGCTTCAAATGTCCTAAGAGAAAAGGAGTTGTAGACTTTTTGCAAAAGTAAGTTCCCTCCCCAGACAAAAAGGAAAGAAAAAAAGAAGCATAATTTTTTCTTCGCTCTGTTCACATTTTTTTCACTCTTATGATGATTATGTTTAATGGGTTTATAAGCTCCTGGTATGGATTTATTTTACTTTTGATGAAATTCTTTGTTTTATTTTTGGCATTGTTGACAAGCATATTCTCTTGCTGATTACCTTGTTCAAATAATGTTGCCTTTGTGTGTGCGTCAAATTTTTTGGTTTCAAAGTTGTTGCTGAATCTTCTAAAGTGTATGGCTATCCTCCTTGTTATACATTGACATTCTTATGTGATTATCTGATCATACGACTTATGAAGTTGATTCTGCATTCAGCTACAAGTATAATCAACAGCTTAGTATATGCGATAGAGATTGGCTAGCTATATGCGATAGAGATTGGCTTGCTATATGCTCGAGATATAATACAAGCCATGGCATTCCAGTATGCGCGATAACCTTGATATACTTTTGGGTATCTTTGCAAATCAAAATGAGGATAAGTGATAAAGTATAAGATGTATGACTTTGTGCTTCCAATATTTAGTTCAATTAGATTTCTTGATATATGCTAACTGTCAAGATTCTTTTCGCCATGAATGAATTCTACATATCCACTCAAAATGCATATGACAATCAATGTTTTAAAAAGCGTTTTTAAGACTCGAGGCGGTCAAGCTTTTTCCGAGGCGAAGCGTAGCCTCGAGGCGTAGCGAGGCGGAGCGAGGCGTTTTTTTGTAAAAAATAGTGAAAATATATATCAATGGATCCCTTAAAGAGAAATGAAGTACCCCAAAAACATGTACCTAGTTAGAGGGCTTTGCCATTAAGCATCTTAAATGGACTTATTAATTTTGATGCATTGTTTCACAATACCAATGGATCTTAAAAAATGATTAAATACTTCTTTCTTATTTTCCAAAAAACTCAATAAAAATATATAAGGGATAATAAGTAGGAACGAAGTTTTTTATTGGCATGTGTGTTATATACTTATGGTCTACACGAAAAAAAAAAAACTCAGAAAAAACTTCACTATTCCTTCCTCTCACAAGCCCTAATCAAAGAGCAGAGAGCAGTAGGCAGAGAACAGAGAACAGAGGCAGAGGGAGTCGACTCGAGCCTCGAGGGTTCGATCGATTTCGACAGATCCTGGTTCGATCGAAGCAGAGAACAGAGGCAGATCCTGGTTCGATCGATTTCGACAGATCCTGGTTCGACCGAAGCAGAGAACAGAGGCAGATCCTGGTTCGATCGACATCAATCGATCTTCTTTCTGGTTCAATCGATCTTTCTGGTTCAATCGATCTTCGCAGATCCTGCTCTCTGCTCTCTGCTCTCTGTCTCGTCTCTGGTTCGATCTTCTTCTTCTCTTCTTCCTTCCCCTCTTCTCTGTGTTCTTCTTCTCTTCTTCTTCAGATCGTCCTCCCCTCTTCTGTATGCAAATGAAAAAACAGATGAAATTAGGTTTTGGCAAATGTAATTTTAATGACAGTCGTTGGATCTGTCTAAAGATCCGAACAGATCAGATGATCCCATAATTAACTAAGCGTACGCCTCACCACGCCTTGAAGCGTACGCATCGAGGCGTACGCCTCGCCACAACAAAGCGAACGCTTCCAGATGCCACACCGACTCGTACGCCCAGGGGCGATTTTTGGTCGCCTCGCCTCGACTCGCGCCTCAAGGCGCGCTTTAAAAACGCTTTTTAAAACACTGATGACAATATAGAGGTTAGGTGAAGTCAATACTCCAACATGGTTTTGCCTGTTCTAAACATCAATCTTAGTCTCATGTACCGCTTTCATTGCTAGATTAGAAAGTTGTTGGGGGCTATAAGACTATAATGTCGGCTTATCATTTTATGTTGTAGATTAATATGCTGGCAGGACATTAATTGATGGTATTTGGGTTCCTCTGTACTGTTTTTGGTTAACCAAATGAAAGATCATAATATTTTGTTTACTAGAACACGGTCCACTTCTATTCATGTATTTTATCTCCAATTTCAGTTTGTACACTGAACTATGTTTTTATCTACTACTAGAAGGGCGTCCTTTTTTTTATCTCTACTGAAAATTTGATCAATTTTTAATGTTCATTGCTATAGTAGAATTGGAATTGGCAGAGCATGTGGGCACAGAGAGTTGTGCTGAGTTTGAACTACAGAAGCACCTACCTAGAATCTCCACAATTCCATCTTTTGGTGTGACATTTTTATTTTTTGTAAGTATGAAAACAAACCATGACCTAAAAGTTAACATACCATTGATTTCTTATTATTTGTATACCTTTTAGGACATGACTAGTGTTATGAGGAAGAACACAAATGAGCTTCTTGCGATGGCTAAAGAACAAAATAAGGGCAAAAAAGGTTAGTGATCTCTGCAAATGCCATAGATACTATGTTTCATGTCAGAAGTCCTTGGATTTGGCTTCGAAGAAAGGTGCTCCTGACGCCATGCAAGTTCAAGGTTAGACTCAGACTTAGATTAATGGACTGAAAGTGGACTGTTCGTGCACATCTTGTTATTTCTTCTCTCTCAAGATTCAGGTTCTGAGACTCCAAACCTCCAGTTGATTCAGGTTCAAAGGTTTAGTTCATCTTCTCAACTACTTTTCCACTGGGTTAGTGCTTTGTCTCCGTTTTTTCCCTTTAATGATTGGTTTGTGTTATTTTCAAGGAGTTTAAGAGGAAACCTCCCAATTGAATCCTATCCGCTGAGTTGAGTACCCTTTGTTTTAGTTTTATTGATTAATTGATTCAGAGATCATAATTTGATCATCCACATCTTTCATTTATTGTTTTTTAATGGGTTTTGTGTTATTTGGTTGATTGTGGTTTGATTTTGCAGGGAGATATAAGGAAAAGGGAAGACATAAACAAGCTATTTTCTCAAACAAAGTAAGTATCTATATTTGTGTTTTAGGCTTTGTTAATTTTCTTTCATTGTTGGGTTTTTATTTGTTCAGTTTGCAGAGTTTGAATCCACTATTATTTGAGGTTTTTGTTCTTTATCCATTTGATGCTTAATTGGAGGATGGGCTAATTAGTTCAGAAGTCAGTGACAAAATAGATGGCCATCTGCATGATCCCGAGATGGAGGGTGAAATTAAGTAATTTAGTTGGGTGATTATTTTAATTTAGTTTGGTGTTGGTTAACGATTTATTTGATTGATGAAAGCAACCATATTGATGACAGTTCTATGCATTTGATTGCAACAGAAACAAACCTCATATACTCTTGCATTGCATAAAAAATTGCTCCTTAAGAAAATTCAGAGTGGGTAAAGATGTCTGTGGTGATGGAAGGTGTTGCATTAATAGTTTTGCTTCCAGGTGGATCCATTTCTGGCCATTTTATCCAACTCCCTCACTCTGTATGCTATTGGAACAACATTTGGGAAGGGACGTGCAAGGGTTTTTAAGGATTGGTTATGGTTTGTGGATTAGGTATTGTTTGTTGTGCATTGGGTGGTATTTATTTATTTTTTGTAGGTTCAAATTGATAATCTAATGATGGTGCAAAATGATTATCATTCAAGTTTTAAACTCTTTTAAATTTGGTTTTGTAGGTGCCTGAAATGTGCTTTATAAGTACTTATATTGACCTCAACAAGGAATTATTGTTTCTACAATCACCACGGTGCGAAGTATGAGACTGCCCAGCAACTATATGTCAAATTCATGTAATGGTGGGAGTAAAGAGATCAATTTTCATTGAGATATAGTGTAGTTCTTTTGAGACAAATGTTTTCATTGAGATAATATTTTTATTATATTGTATTCATTTATTCAAATCGTGATGGTACAGTTTGTATGTTTATGAGATGATTAATATCTATTTTTGGATCATTTGGATGTTTTGCATATAATATATGCAATATTATCTTCTATGGTTAAAGAAATTAGTGTTATAAAAAGTCATTTGATAGCACTTGATGAGTGCTATAGAAAAAAAAGACTTAAGAAACTAATACAATAGCATTTGTTAAATGTTACGTGAGGGAAGACAATAGCGTTTCAGAAACGCTATTGATAACTAGACAATAACATTTTTTAAGCGATGTCACAAGTTAAACAATAGTACTTTTTACATGCTATTACAGGTTTAACCATAGCGTTTTTAAAACGCTATTACAAGCTAAATAATAGCACTTGAAAAACACTATAAATGGTCTACTTACAATAGCTATAAATAACTCAGTATCTATTATAACTTCGGCTGACACAGCGTTTACTAAAACATTATGATATCCTACAATAGCGTTTTTGAAACGCTATGAATAAGCATTTTTGGTGTAGTGCATGTCAGATTCGAGGGAATGGGGGAAAGGCTATGGGTTTCTAGAGTGAGAGTTGAGTTGGTGGTGTTGGATAGCCTGGAGTTGCAAGGTGACACGATGTAGTCTATATATTGGTTATCTGGTAGAGGTCCTGATGAATTGACTTGTGAAATGACTTGTGATGGAAAATGAGGATGATTATTTCTTACTGTTGTTTCAAGGACATGCAGAAAGGATATGGGTCATTGTTCTCTCGGGCCCAGTAAGGATGTATGAACCATTGTTTATGCCAAGCGGACCAAGTGTGATTAATGATCCATGTGAAAAGTTGAGTGGTGAATTTGAGTTTTGAAAAGATGATCTGTTTATGGAGGGACCGGATGGTCTAAATCACCGTTGAGAATTGTGACAACATTTCATTTTTCATGAGGGGATGGGCTGAGGCGATGTTCCACATGAATTGGAAGAACCCAGGAGTCGAGTGCTCTACTAAGTTGGTATTAATCCAATTGATAGGAAGTGGGGAAAATGCCAGAGACGTCGAATCACTAGACAAAGAAAGAACAGGTGCGTAGTTTCTTTGTTATGGTTTTGGCAAAAGATGCAACAATTGTCTATCGGCATGTGAAACCTGGTTAAGTTAGTTAGATTAGGGAGGATGTTTTAGGAGACTTTCCAGAGCAGGAGAAGTGTACTCGCCGGAGCTTTAATTCTCCACATTTCACGAGAAATTTTGGTTTGGAGTTGGGGGCCAGTGTGAGAAGATGTGGAGGTCTCAGGTCTCAAGATCTTCATAGACGAAGCTTGCATTGCACTTTTGACGGAGAAGAGACTTTTTTGTCAAAATTTCATATTAGAGTATACGAAGAAAGAGATGGTCTTGTAGCAATATCCAGAATGTCTTTGACTACCGTTTGGGGAAACATGGAACTTGTGTTCGAAGTCAATATGCTATCAAAGTTGCTTATGTCAAAGTGTCTATGTTATCTCGGCCACTTGTGTATCTTTCTGATCTTTAATGAAATAATTTTTAGGTCAGGGCCAGGCATGACAACTAACTTTTTCCTCTTTTTCATAACTATCATATCTATCCATTAAATAGTTTAAATTTTAATAACGAAGGAAATCGTTTGTGATGATTTATTACTTTTTTCAGTTTGACAACAATTGCATGTTTTTGTTGTCTGTCATGCTATAATTTTGGGGAAAAAAGAAAAAAAAATATTGATAATTCTAATGGTGTGTTTGGTTGCATGGAATCATATGTCATGTGAATTCATGAGGGGACCACTTAAATCTAAGTTAATTTGAGGTTCACTCACCAATCCACCATTAGATTTGCGATCAATGGTGGGAATGGAAGTCTCATGACATGAAAATCACACTCCTTGGTAGGGGTGGGCACAGTTCGGATTTGTTTCAAATTTGTAAGAACCTAACTCGAACCGTTTAAATTTAACGAATCTGGTCTGATCTATTCTCTCATTTTGAACATTGGGAGCGAACCTAACTTGAACTGTTTAGAACGGTCTAGTTCTTACAGTTCCAAACAGTTCTAGAGTACACATCCGTTTGTAAATGGAGAGTTAGGGCTTCGGAGGCAAGCACATAGGGAAACAAACTTTGGTTAGTAGATGTTTTACTAAAATCAAAACACCCACCATCAAATTCAGACTAGAACCTAAAAAACCCAAAAATAATTGACAAAAAAAACCCAATTCATTCTTGAAATTAAACTGTTAATCAACCCTTATGTTTTCATCATTGTTATTAACAACACTAGCATTATCATCTGATCTTGGACTTGCACTTGAATTTTGCAGAAAAGCTAGAATCCCTTCTACCATTAAAAGCAAAACTAACCCAAATCTCCCCCCCCTTGTCTTCTTCCCATCCTCTTCTTCTTCAATAGGCATCTTGAACCTACAAAAAGAAAAAGACCCATGAATCCCCAACGACTTCTCCCCACCAATCCAAGCAAATCGTGCACTCCCCATCCTCCTATGTGATCACCACATTCGACATCGCTTCGACCGAAGCTTTCAAAGCAGGGGCAGGCCCTTGTTTGTTTGAATACCCTTTCAACAGTTGACAAATGCATGGAAGGAGGAAGTATCGCCGCCGGTACCTTGGCAGCTCTTGAATCGCAGTTTGCAAAGATTGGTGCAGTTGTTCCAGAGACGGCTAATATCAGTATCCCCTACTCAAATTCCCGACAAAGAGAGTAAAAGTGACAAGGAGAGATGTGGGCGAGGTGAAAATGAGAGATTTGGGGTTAGTGAGAGAGTAAAGTGGAGAGAGATCGGTGGTTGTTGTAATTAGATGGAAGACAGATTGAAAGAGAGGATTTGGAGGAGCGGTGGAGTTGGAGACAAGAGAGATGGAAGAGAGAGGGAGGTGTTGTATTATCTCTTGGAGGAGTTCATCACACACTAACTCCTCCATTCCATTCAGAGAGATGAAGAAATGATGATGATGATGTGGGCATGTGGTCGTGAGACTGTGACTCAAGTGACTGAATTTGTGGCTGCTGCAGAAGAAAAGAGGATGGAGGAGGAAGGATTCCATTTGGGGAGATTTTAATTTTAGGGTTTATTAAAAATATTATGATGATGATGATTAAAAATATTATAAAATAATAGAACTTTGTAACCAAACGGGTTGGAACCGAACTGCTTGAATACAAATTTTTTGAACCGGACTCAATCCGTTCTACAACGGATTCGAACCGTTTCGAGCCAAACGGTCCGGTTCAGTTTGGATCCACGGTTCTTCAACTTGTTTGCCCATCCCTATTCCTTGGTCCTCCCAAAGCATGTGATTTTCATGTTTACGCGACTTTCATTCCCACCATTGATCATAAAATCTAATAGTGGTCGATTAATGGTAAATTGGTGAGTGAACCTCAAATTAGATTAAATTTAGGTGGTCCCCTCATGAATTCCCTGATAGAATAAAAGTTGTAAGGTTTTGGATTATGAACTATTGCTACAGGATTTGGTTCTGGGTGTTGCTGTTGCTGATCCTTACACTCCTAAGGCTGTGGCAGCTGCTCAATCTGCTGCCATTTCTGGTGCACAACCTATGATTAATTTAAATCCTAAAACTGATGGATCCGACTTCAAAAGCAGTGATGGCAATGATCATGACAGTGATGATACTGATAGTGATGGTGATTGTAATGACAAAACAAGGAGTCTAAACAAATGGCAGAACCAAACTCAAGTCAGTGGTGGTTGTACAAGTAAATCTCAACCAAAAAAGCTACAAAATATTATTGAGCTTCTTTGAGACAATCTCAGTTTGATAATACCAAACTTAAAAAGCTTCGTTAAGAGCTTCCAATCCAATGACATATAACTTAAGACATGGGATCACGTCGGTGATTGCTGAGTGCTGAATGAGTTGAACTAAGGGTGTGTTTGGTTGCATGGAATCTTATGCCATGAAAATTCATGAGGAAATCCCTATATTTTAGGCTAATTTAAGGTATAACTCCACATGCACTATTTAATTTTGTTATCAATTGTGGGAATGAAAATCTCATGAACATGAGAATCACATGCCTTGGGGGATCAATGAGTGAGATTCTCATATTCATGGGACTTTCATTCCCACCATTGCTCACAAAATCAAATGGTGGATATGAAGTGATATATCAATTTAACCTAAAATGTAGAGATTCCCTCATAAATTTCCATAACATAGAATTCCATGCAACCAAACACACCCTAAAGTTCAAAGTCGTTGATGCAAACACGAGTTATGATTTGACGTCTTCTTAGCATGTCAATCTATTTTCTAAGAGATCCCATCCTGCGGCATCGTCAGATTGGCACGAGGCTTAATCTTTTATTAGTAATATTTGAATGTAGAATCTATGATCTTTATCTTATGTCAGTCTTTATTTTGTAAGAGATGATAGTTGCTATTGTTGAATGACATCTTGGAAATTTTTTAGTGCAACATTTTTCATAACCATGTGTCCTATTGACAATTCCGCTGTACAATTGTTGCTGGCATGATCTACAGGGAGATATGCTTTACGCCTTCCCTGCCTATCCCGGTTTTTTATGATAAAAGATAGGACTGGTCCGTCAAAAGAAGGCTTAGGTCAGGCAGTCCTATCGGCAAACTTTCACCTGAGAAATTCATGCATTGTATGTTCTAAACTACTGATGTTGTACACTATGACATACAAATGTAAGCATCTAAGGAAAAGCAAAATCTGTCCTTGGGTCCTTGCGAAACATTTAATTACAGGTCCTAGTTTATTATTTGCTTCCCAATTTTCTATGTTTACACTGAAGAGTTTAGAATAATTATTTCAATGTTGTTAACGTTTCAACACAATTCACACGATACAAAATACGATTAGAGGGGATTATAAGTACTTGTATACTCTGGGTTGATAAAGTGTGCAACTCCCTGAAACCCCCGTTCTACAGAACCTTGTATTGTCTCTGCCTCCGCTGTGTGTGAAAGAAATCTTCTGTTGGTTTACCCTGTAAATGCATTTCAAAGACATGCACATTAAGTTGTAATGTTTCTTCCTCAAAATCCACAATCACACTATTGCCGGACATTTCAAGCAGAAAAAAAAAAACCAAGACGAATTTTGGTGATAAGTTTGTGGGGACAAAGCAACACCTTGATATAGAAGGCTGGCTGACTAATCACCATTACCTACTAGAGATGAGACTCCTTTTATCTTTCCTTTTGTGGCCAATGTTACTCCTTTTCCTTCTCACTCAATAGTGGTACTTATCCATCCATGAAGACACCTTCATGTATAATCATCATCATCATCAAAGCTCATTCCCGATATTTTCGGAGAAGACGCCTTCATGTATAATAACAAGTTTTAATTGATTATCATATAATTCTATGAATACACCAATGATCAGACTAGATGTCACTAAAACTCATGGTAAGTGGGCTTAATTTTATCAATAGGTTTGACTTCTAATTTATATGTCTATATGGTAGCCATTACTAGTACCCAATTAGTTCTACAGTGTGTTTGGCTTATCATAACTTGCAGGCAATATTTCATGACATACACAACTTTACAGATTTTGGTATCGTCAGGGCTTAGACATGTAATCAGATACAGTTATAAAAATTCATAGAAATAATGCAACTGAACTCGCAATTCAAGCAAGCCAAATGCAGCCTTATTAGAATTCCTAAGCATTACAAAGAATTAAATGCAATGGATACACATTTAGAATCTTAGATTACAAAAACCAAAGAGAGAACTCCAATCAATCTTATTGACTAGAGTCTCTTCATCAGTTCAGCACACATAATAAACATAAATTATTATAAAGAGGAGAATAAATTTTAAAACCTAGAACTTGGAGAAATGGGAATGAAGAACACAAGACTGCATGCATGCATGAACACTCAATTAGCCAGTACCACCTAGAACACCCTTGAGCTTCTTAACTTGAGCATCATCAAGGAAAGTAGTCTTCTCCACCAATTCAGAAGGCAAGTTGTTGGCAAACAATGCGTAGTCAAGGATCTGGAGACCAGGTTCAGCGCTACTGAAACTAACAGAAGCAATTGCAGGAACCCCACCAGAGTTAATCTGGAAATGCAACAGGCCTCGTGGAAATATCATTATATCTCCTGTCTTAAGGGTCTTAAGGTAGACAGCATTTGCTGAAGAAATGAAACCGGCACAGATTTTACCCTGGATGACTAGTAGGACCTCATTTGCACCTGGGTGAGTGTGGAATGGAATGACGCCGCCTTTTGCAAGGTCCAAGCGAGCCAGAGAGATCCCTAGTCCATTCACACCAGGAAACTGAGCAGAGAATGCTGGGGTTACAGCAGCACTAATGATGTTTGTGGTGTTACCAGCAACGCCTAGGCCTGAGAACACAAAATCATCAACAGTGACTTTAGCAGCAGGCTTGCAGGAGTATCCAGCAGGGCTGACAGGACCCTTCAGGTCTCCAACACAAAAGTCAGCCGCATGAGAGGAGGAGGAAAGGAGGGCTAACAGGAAGAAGAAAATGTGAGGAGACATCAACATTCTCAGTAGCGAACCTTCCCTTGTATCCAAGTATCGTTGGTGTGGGTTGGTTCTAGCAAGGGTTGGTTACACCATATATATAGGATGGATATTTTGGCATGACTACCGTATGGTGCAAGTTGAGGTAGGAAGAAGATGAGTCTATGTGGCATTTCACGTGCATGGCAATAATGATAAAGAATAGTAATAAGCGACAGATTTTTATTTCTTGTGCATGTGATCTTTGTTCATCCAGACAAACAAAAATCTTTTTTTTGCTTGTGATAACGTGATTTTAATTTGTTTGGACATGGCAAGTTGTTGGATGATACGATTGACTATCCAAATATCACGTCATAGTAATTCAGCTGAAAAAAACTGAATGCAGCATGAAATCACAGTACTACTCTATACTGAATCATTAGCAAAAGATTTTCATCGCTTATTAATGGTCATTACGATCTCAACGTTCAATATAAGAGAAAGGGTGAAGAAACCGTGAATTTCACTGCTAATGATGATACAGCAAATATGGTGGTCCATGAACACTTGCTGACAGAACTGGGAAGTGAGCATAAGAAGAAAACATTTTGACAACTAAAAGATGCCTCTTTCTCTCTGCAAGTCTTCCTGTCACTTGACACAAACAAAAACCACTCAAGAAATGTGTGGGTTATATTGATTCCCCATCTTCTAGGGTTCTACCTTTCCATGACGAAAACAAGGTCTTTTAGTTGGCAGACAACCTATGCAAGACCAAACCCATCATCCCTATATCAATCAAAAAAATTACTAACATTTTTAATCATTTCCCCTAAACTTCGTTTACAATTAGCAAGGATTCACGGACATGGATACGTGCGCCGTGTTGGACACGGACAAAACACACTGACTCAACATTTTTTTTAAACTAGGACTCGGTGACATGTCATACTTTTTTTTCAATCAAATCATATGAAGATGAACAACAATTCAATAAAGAAAGAGTTTCAATAAAAAAGAATAATAAGTATGAAGATGAAAAATGAAACACAAACAATAAAAAGAATATGAATAAAGTAGAGAAAGCCAAAGATAGCAAGGTTAGTTTGCTGAGGTCGTGATGGTTTGACTCCCATGTCTTGGGTTCGATACCCATTAAAAAGGCTCTTTATAGAGAAAGAAGAAGATGTACAAAAAGGCAAAGAAAATGACACTCTGTTGCAAACAAAAAGTAAAAATGTAGAGGAGAAGAGAATCAACAAAGATTAAGATGAAGGTTTTTGGTATATGGAGCGACAGTCATGTTGAATACATATCATACACAAGTATGACAAGTTTTCCGAAGAATTTGTGCATCATTGGCAATTAGGTTACATACTCTATCCTGAAACTTCTAAGTGGGTTCTTATATGCAAGAATAATGCTTTCAATTTTTTTTTTTATAAAATGAGAGAAAATTGATCTACCCCACCCATCTGAAAGTATTCAATATAACAGAACTCTACTAGCTAGAAACCCTTGAAACTGAAATGCCGCATTTATCTTAAATATAAAACCTCCCCCAAAAGGCAACATACAAATACCAATTGCTCTATTGCCCTAGGTACTAACTAATGCCATTATATTTTAGCTACAGTGCTTAGCATTATCTCTCTCGCCCATGAGCTCCAAGTTAATGTTATTCCATCTTTCGGTTTATCACTAGTGTTTTGATAATGGTTGGTTTGATCACCTTACTCTGGCAGAGGAGATGAAAGCTTGGTGGAACAATTCAGTAGTCTCTGACCACCCTGGCTACTATTTATGGTGGAAGCTTAAGGCACTCAGATACAACCTTAAAAGTTGGAGGACTAAAGTTTGGGGTAAGACAAATTTATGTATTCAAAATATTTCTGCCTTAATTGCTAACATTGATGCTGATGAAGAGATCAGAGACCTGACTGCTGAGGAGAGGTCTTGTAGAGTGCAGCTACACTACACCAAAAGGCCTGTTTAGCTACGGGGAGGTGGCCACGGCTCTAAGCCGTTGGTTTATTTGCCACGGCTAAAAACCGTGGCTATAAAGGCCAACGGTTTAAAACCGTGGCCAAAAAACACTACACCAAAAGGATTGCTACGGTTTTAAACCGTGGCTATAACTGCCAACGGTTTATAACCGTGGCTAAAACTGCCAACGGTTTAAAACCGTAGCTATAAGACCAATCACTTTCGCGCTTTGGCGAAAATTCTTTCACGCTTTGGAGGGAGCAGTTTCCCGCTTTGGTGAAAAAAATTGGGGAAAAAGAAGGAGAGGACGAACTGAGCAGATTCTCACTCTCTCCACACCTCCTCTTCACAAGCACTACTGATTCTCGAAGCAGAGAAGGAGAAGGACGAAAGAAGGAGAGGACGAACTGAAGAAGAACATGAAGAACTGAAGCAGATTCTCAAACTTTTCTTCTCCTTCTTCTTCTTTAGATCTTGAGAGAATCGAGCTGAAGAAGAACATCAAATTGGTTCAGATTTCCTTCCAGGTAAGATCCTTGTTCTTCTTCTTCAGATCTGTTTCAAGAGAACAAAATCCTTCAAGAACCCACACAAAATTTGACCTTTATAAGTTTTTCTCTGATGACCCCATTTCCTATTTTGATCCCAAACCATGGGATTTGAGTACCCTTTTGTTCTTTGAGTGCAGGGAGAGTGAAAAATAAGTGGGATTTTAGATACCCAGAAGCAAAGATGATTGCAGAGGAGCCAGGTTGGGTTAGGCATGAAGGAATGCAGATTTTCTCCATTGATATTCAACCTGGTGGCATCAGGTTTGCAACTGGTGGAGGAGATCACAAGGTAGCTTCTTTTTCATTCTTGGTTTTATCTTCGGTTATTTCATTACAATCAAGTTGAGTTTTTTCTTCTGTTGTTCAACTTCAATCATGATTCTTGTGAGTGGGTTTTCAACTTGGGAAATTTTGATGTCTTGGAAAGTTATTTTTATTTGAGGATCCTTACTTTTGCTTGAATTGAATTAGGTTGTCATCCGTTTAGGGTTCTAGTTAGTCTCAGTATTAAAATATTGTATATGAGGTGTTTCCTTTCTTGGAAAGTGAATATATTTAGAGTAGTAGTTTGGGAATTTACAACTTCATTTACTGGGTTTAGCTACTTGGATGGTTTAAGCTATTCTAAGATTAGAATGTATATGCTGGAAAGCTTTAATTTTTGTCCTTAGAGAATCTTCAGTAATGTCGAAATATTGAGATTTGTTCATGTTCAGAATATACAATTCAAATATGTTATGAGCAAGGAGAAAGAAAATTTACGATACAAAAGTTGGAATACCCACGTAAAAATGAAACTATGAGGATGATGTTCAGGTAAGATTTATGTGAAATATATAAAGGAAGATGAGTACAATGAGGATGATGTTCATGACTGGTTATTAGTTTTATTAAAAAATGTAATTTAGTAAATATACTTTTTGAGGATAGTGTTGAAATTCCACTGCAAAAAAATAAAAAAGAAGTGCAACAGAGAGAATCGAGCTGAAGAAGAACATCAAATTGGTTCAGATCTCCTTCCAGGTAAGATCCTTCTTCTTCAGATCTGTTTCAATTTTTTTTTTCTTCTTTCAGCAAAGCAAAACAGTTTGATTTTTTTTTTTTTTGATCTCTTCTTCTTTTTTTTTTTTTCTTCTTTCAGCAAAGCAAACCCTAGAACTCACTTTCTTCTTTTCTCGAGCTCGATTTCTGAAGAGGAGAAGAAGAAGACTAAGATAACCACTCAAAACAACAGGTAAGCTATTCAACATTATCTCATTTCATGTCTTTGTTCATTGCCTCATTGGATTGTGAAACATATGGGGTGAGATTCTAATTGGGGTGTTGGGGTGTTTGGCAGCTGTTGGAGGTCAGGTACATTTCCTCTATGTGATGGAACTCATGTGAAGCACAACAAAGACACTGGAGATAATGTTGGTCCTTTGCTATTGAAGAAGCGGTAGAAGAACTACTTGGTGAGTATAGGGTCTTCTTTAATTTTTTGAGACTTTTGTTAAGCACTAATGTTTATTATGTACAAGGGAACATTTCAATTGGAGGGATTTGAGTCTGCTACTATGTATAGACCATCAACATGATTTACTCAATAGTCTTCTTTAGCCATGTCTGTGTGTTTGTATTGTTATGAGCATGATCATTTGGGTATTCTAGCGTAATTGGTTTAAATGTTTTTTAGCTTAATTGCAAAAGAGGTAATGAAACAAAGAAACATATACTCAATTGGCCTCAATAGCAATATGCTGTATCCGTGGGTTAGGAAAATTTAAGCTTTAGACTTCGATTTTAATATGAAAAGTGGACTACTCTTAAGATTTAAAATTCATTTTAACTATGAAAAATTGGACAGTGCATATAATTTTATAGCAAGCAAAAGTCCTCTCTTTTAGTAGATGTCAATAATTGATTATACAAGTCTCTATAATGTGTGTGTAGTTTCTCTCATGATTGCTCTTATGTTTCTGTAATCTAGATTTGTTCCTCCTGTGAAAACTGTAGAATCTGCCTTTCTACTCACCTTGCAACTCTTTAGGCAACATTTGGTTTTAAGACATTCACTTAGAAGCAGTATTAGTTTTTCAGGAATGAACAATTTACATAGCTGACAATCTGGTTTGGGTTTCAGGTTTCAAAGAAGCAATTTCACTGTGATGGATGTGGAGTTTGCAGGTTGAATCCTCTATCCTTGTTCCATACAATGTTTTTTGTATTAATTATTCAAAATTTGAATAATCTGAAGTTTTTTATCTTATGTTTTTGCTGTTACAGAATCGGAGGCGAAGAGAACTTCATCCACTGCAATAAATGTGGTAAGTAAGCTGCTTGAGTGGTCATTCTTCCTAGGTTTCATGTTTTCAGTTCTTGTAAACTAATTGGTGTTGTCTGGCGTGATGATCTCTTCTTCAGAATGTTGTTATGCAAGGTATTCCTTCACTTGAATAATTTATATTTTTGTTTCTTTCGAACTACTAGATCGACTGATTAGTGCAAAGAATCATCAACACTGAGACAAGTTTGGAAGATAATGAATTTTTAAAAGGTTTTGTCTGCGGATAGAAGATAATGAATTTTTTTTTTCTTCTAGATTTTGTAGTTCAGCTGTCCAAGTGTAAAATTTAATATATTTTCTTATTTCGTTTTAGAGAATTAAGTTGCTTCTTGGAGGTTTAAGGTAAGATCTAGTGTCATGTCCTTGGTGTGTGCTAAATGTAAAATTCTTATACATATTTTATGTTTGTGTCTCAGTTGCTTCCTGTTGAAGGATTTTTATATGATTTGTGATTTGTGATTTGAGCTTCGCGGTTATTAATGTGTTATGCACCTCTTTACCAAACAAGGACTAGACTTTACCGCTTCCTTTCTTTTTCTCTTTGTTTTCACCATGTTTACACCCACCTGATTGAGGAACTTGATTGTTGTTTATTTCTTATGGTTATTCTGGGTTCAAAAATCAGGGTTGGTGCTGTTGTTAGAGATGCTTTTATGTAAAAGATAACTTACTTTTATGTAGTGCTGGGTGGACACTTTAAGAGGTTGTTTCTCAACATATCAATGTCTTTTGGTCAACTGTTGTTGTTGTTTTCATTTATA
Source organism: Berberis vulgaris (assembly GCA_963556465.1). Lineage (NCBI taxonomy): Eukaryota > Viridiplantae > Streptophyta > Magnoliopsida > Ranunculales > Berberidaceae > Berberis > Berberis vulgaris. The sequence continues at coordinate 72,619,747 of OY747125.1, read as the reverse complement.
ACTCTCGTAGAGCTTTATAAGGTATTATTTGGAAAAGAAAGTTAAACCTGGATGATGTGAAACATGATCACTCCAAGATAAAAGATCAATTTTCATCATATAACTTGAATCACCATTTTGATTTATTGTTTGGATTCTTTCATAATTTCTGGTATTCTAATTGCATGCTCTAAATAAATCTCTTCTTTATTCTTCAGGTGTTTCCCATAAAAAGTTTTCAAATTTTCACAGAGGAGGAGCTTGAGCTTTTGTTATGTGGCCAACAGGATGCTTGGACGGTATGTATTTGATAATCTATTGACATGTGTGGATTGCTAGAAATTATCCAACCTAACATATGATGTTACTGCTCTGTCCTATAGGCAAATGATCTCTTAGATCATATCAAGTTCGATCACGGGTACACAGCCAAGAGTCCTGCCATCAACAATGTCAGTATCTATTTAACAATCTTCATTTCTTCAACTATTCTTAAATTTCCAGTACTGACCTTTAAAAAACAAATTGCAGTTTCTGGAGATTCTACAAGAGTTTGAAAGCGAGCAAAAACAAGCATTCGTGCAGTTTGTGACGGGAACACATAGGCTGCCACCTGGAGGCTTATAAATTGTTTTTTGTGTGGTCGTAGACATGATACACAGTAAGGCTCATTTGATAAAGTGGGTCTTAATTTCTTGCATTATGCACTTAATTTCTTGAGCTTCATGATTAAGAATACTTTTTAGTTAGCCCCTCCCCCCAAATAAAAAATATTAACATGTACTTTTTTCAAGTGTGTCTTAGGTTTCAATTTAATAAGATTAAAAGTCTATAGTATTTAACTTCATTGGACAATGTTTGAACGGTTTCTCTTTAGGTCGTGGGTGTTTATGTACTGGTCTTGCTTTCATATGTTAGTTCTTTGTCTCTAAAAGAGCTCTGAGATGATAGCATGAGGAGACACTCTTTGTTTTTCCTACTAATTAGTATGTAGAAGGTGGTTCTTCTTCATTGGTTTATTTTTCGAATTTGTGAAAATCTTTTATTTTATTTTATATAAATGGTGTATATATATTGATATCTGTTGAGTGTTTGAGTTTCTTGTCAGAAAGCTAGTATCAAACTTCTCATTTTCTCATATATGAAAATTATATATATATATATATATTTATATATTTATTTATTTATTTATTTATTTTTCACATGCAGCAATGGGAACAAAAGTGCATTATAAAAGCTACTTTTCTGAACGTTCCATGAGGGGTCTTAATGAGGATGCTGAGAGTGGTCATTGGTCTTTGTTCTACGAAGATAAAATGATGGTGCGCCCGCAACACTACAACGGCTTCTTGCCAAGGTCTTCTGCAAACGAGCATGCAGATTATGATAAGGAAATGTTGAAGCAAACTATGCTTGAGCATGAAGCTATTTTCCGGAATCAGGTAATGATAGGCTCATTTGTGTATACTTGATTTTGGATTTTTATGTTATTTGCTCAGCCCGAGTAATACGTGGGTCAAACCAAATCAGCTTGGTCTTTTGACCATCTGTCAGTTTTTAGACTGGCCTAACTTGTAATGTGTCATTGATTGTCTAGGTATATGAAATCCATCGTCTTTATAGAATACAAAGAGATCTGATGGAGGAGTTCAACAGGAAAGAACTGCCAATGGAAGTATCACATTCTATATATCCCTCTTCATCCCAAATGCCATATGTTTATGTTCGAAATATGGCTCATATCTCAAGTGTTCCTTTTATGAATTCTGCCTGTAGCAAACCATCTAAGTCAGGCACAGACAACAGGCAGTCGCCTCTGAGTTATGTGAAAGAAAGCAAGATGCAGGTTGAGAGAGTTCTAATGCAAAATTGTAGTTTTAAGTCCATGACTGACCATGTCTGTTCTGATTGCTCATGGATTGGAAAAGTCAAATTATTTGTACTGTCACGTGATATACTGTTCTGTTTCTTATGATGTTTGAATTCCAATGCAACTTACAGGCTGGTCAAGAATCCTTCAGATCTATTACTAGGTCTTACTACAGAGGTGTTGTTGGTGCTTTGCTTGTCTATGATATCACCAGGTAATGAGGAAGCCATTTGTGTTATTTGATTGATCGTTTTGCAAATATTATAAGCACTTACAGTTGGGACAACCGTCTTTGGTAGTTGTTAAGAGGAGGAAAACTTCCTTGGTAATTGTGTCAGTTTCTACATTTTCATAGTTGGCTGACATTTTCGATCTTGGTATATTCAGGTGTTGGAACCTAAATCCCTTGGCAAACTTCTTGAAGTCGTTGACTCAAGGTCCGTCGATCTTTCCATTGTTTAGTCTTGAATGCTATTTCATATTCTATTATATGGGTCGCCTTTTCAGACACTTAAATGCTTACTTTGTACAGTCAACTTCCTGATTTCTTGGGTGGCTCATGTACATGCTCTGCTGAAGGAGGGTGCCTTAAGTCTAATAAAGGGCCTTGGAATGATCCTGAAATACTGAAGGTAGTGGTGACTCGTATATTCGTATCTGGTCTGGTTACTATAGTTCAGATTATCAGATAAAGTTATGATTTTCATCTGTAAAAATAATTAGTGACCAGATTGCATCTCATGTTTATAGCTTGTCCACAATGAGGAAGCAACACTTGTCAGGCAAATTACTAGAATATTTGACGAGGAACGGAAAATTAACTCTTACATCAAGATACGACCATTGAAGGTAAAAATTTGAGTTCTTTAAGTTGATCGATATTTAGTGCATCTTGTTTTTAATCCTAAATTTGTTCCTCAACTCATATTTTCTCTTCCTTTCTCAGGGAAGAAGTAGTGACACATCAACAGCAGAATCGGGGTCAGATATTGATGATCCTTGCTCTCCAGATGGGTTAAAGAATTTTACATTTCAACGATTGGCCCCAGTTCATGAAGAAGTGAGTTTTTCTTATGATTGTCACTCATCTCACGCATTAGTTGACATGCGGCCTGATCATCACAATCACAATTCAGTAATTTCATGATTTTGAACTACCCGTGTCATTGTCCAACACTGGTACGAGTGTTGAACACGTCAGTTAAAATACCCCTAAAATGGTGGTCTGCTATGTTACACTATTTTTCTCTTCCAAGTACAAACTTCAACTGGTTACTTGTCTAGTTTTTCCCCGATGCATTTTGCATTCTTACTCGAAGTAGCTTTTCTTGTATATTTGTGTGAGATATAAACAGATAGTATGCATATATTCTTTCAATAATGGATAATGACCCTTGTGATGATCATGACTCTATACATTTATCTTTTTTTACTTCATGCCTTAGGCAGCTACACCTACCTATATGATGTGCAACCAATAAGTTTATGTTTGGTTCTTTTGGTGCTACTATGAGGTTAATTTTCTGGACACCCCAAAAAAAAAAATGTTATCTGGACACATTGTTTGGTGGAGGTTAGGTAACTTGTGTAAAACATGCCAAATAAAATTCTCACCTTCAAACAATGTCAACCATCTCAATTTCTTCATTCTTGGCTGTGGTTCTAATGTTTGGGTTTGCACTTGCAGTTTGCACAAGCCAGAACATCAGACTCAACTACATACCATAGTTGTGATGATCATTTTGTTGTGATTGATAAAGCTGTGGATTGTAGCCAAGGCAATGGTTCTTCTGAGAAGCAGCCGTTTGGAATTAGGGAACCAAGGAATCCTATGGACCGAACATCAAAATCAGAAGGTAGTTGAAGCAGTTATACGAAGAAAAAAAACACTTATATTTGTCTTTCATTTCTAGTCTTTAATAGTTATAAAGTAAAATGTGAAATGGCGAGTGATTTAATAATATTATTTGGAAATTGTTTAATTTGAATGTGTGGCCTTTGTGGGTGTTGGTATTATTTTGTTGTCCAGGTAATCAGATAATCAATAGATTAACTGCTGTAATGAATGCGATAGGGCAGAGGGGAGGTTTTCAGTGTCTAGCACAAGCGCTACTAGCTTTTGTTGTGAAGCTTTTTACTGTTTTTCGAATTCTTCGTTATGGAATTGGAAGGAGGCTGGGTATTGCCTTTCCTTCTAATACACCGGAGTCCACAATAGAAGGTCATTCTCCTGTTCCAGAAGTTGCCCCTGTCCCTGTTGCAGAAGCTACTTATCAAGAAGACAATGTTCTTCCTTGCTTACAGCATCTCCAGAAGCTCGAGACGATGATGGAGGATCTTAACAGCAAACCAGCAGAGATTCCCTTGGAGAAGGACAAACAGATTATGGAATCTTTGGATCGGATTAAATGCATCGAGTCTGACCTTGAAAAGACGAAAAGAGTAAGCCTTTGTTTTACCTCCTTTTGTTATATTTGGATTTTGAAAATGGGAATTTGAAAATAGGTCTTAGATTTTTACTTTTCCTTGGGTCAATTGACACATCCTTTTTTTTTTCTCAGGTATTGCATGCTACTGTGTTAAAACAAATAGAAATTGCAGAGATTCTGGACAGTTTAAGAGAATCTTTGGTTGGTTTGGTTCTATCTTTTGATTTTTCTTCTGCAAATCTGCTGCAGAACAGATAGGGAAAGCTTGGTTCACACACATTCTCTCTTAAACCACAGAACAAGGAGAAGACAGAGCAGGGAAATGGGTGAAGATTCTTTGACAACAACAACTCCGTTGGACAGCAGAATTGAACAGGTTTCATCTTCTTTTGATTCCGAGTGTTACCCATTTCTTTGTTTTTTCATTTTTAGATGTTACTTTCTGGGTTCTTCAGTGTGTTTGAACTAAATATTGTTGATTGATTCAGATTATACATTTTATTTCGTCTCTCCAAAATTCTGGGAACATTTTCAGATCCATTTTGCTGAAACACAATAGAGATATATAGGGAACCCCTTCTCAAATTTTTGTTGAAATTTCCCTATATAAGTTTCAGTGCATCATTAGTAGATTATGGGTGCTTGGGAACTTTAGTTGGAGGGAGGTTAATGTTAGGACTCAGCCTCCCATCAAGTTTACATATACAAGGAGGAAATATCAAACAGAGAAGTGAATTGGGTGCAAGTCTTTTATTCTGTGGCAGTCTGTAAAGACATTCCTGTTAGGTGCTCTGTTAGTCTGTAAAGACATTATGTTAGGTGCTCTGTTAATTAGAGAATGTTCTGTTAGATCCACTGTTAGTCAATGTTAATTCTGATTGCTATAAATAAGAGTTAGCAAAAGAAATAAAGGATTCATTCCTGTAAGAAAGTATTTGTACATTGAGCTTTGCTCAAATAGGAGAGTGGCAATCTTGAATACTGCCTGATACATATCTTCTTTTTCATTGTAATCTCAGAATTCATTCTATACACATTACATTCTTACTGAATCAGTCTTCATTGAACATATAATCTTTGCAGTTGTTATCAACTTGTTTGTATCTTGAATAATTCTTTTGCTTCCAGGAATCACCACTCTGACATTGAGATCTGGTGTTGAAGTGTTTGGAGTCTCAATTCCTGCAGGACATCAGTATAAACAGGTAAGTTCCTATCAGTTAACTATTTAAGTTAATTATTAGTTGGGTTATTGTTTAAAGTTAAAGGCCTCTTGAACTGGCATTTTCATAACTTAGTAGGATTTGTTTTCGTTCGGTTGTTTTTGTTATGTTTTTATTTTTCTTCTCCATTTGTAAAGTGATCTAGTTTTTGGGATTGCAAATGATAGGTGTAAATAAAGTAATAATTGGCTAAGCAGAAAAAAGAAGAAGAAGAAACTGATAATTGAATTAGTTGGAGACAAAATCTATAGTCCACATTTCTTTGTTTTTTAATGTTTTTACGAGTTCAGCTTGCCTTGGGCTAGAAACAGCTACCATTTGGAAGAATCCAGCAGCCAGATAAAGCAACAAGGAAGGTCAGCAGTTCAATTTATAATTTCTTATCTTTCTTTTCTAGGCTATGTAATGTGGAAATATATAGTGCCCTGTGGTATACCAAAGGATGATTCACCAATGGGATATGGTTACAAGCAATATACCTGCAAGAAATCTGGGGGGTTATCTGTTAGCAAGTCTGGAAGTCTGGATGGTTACACAAAACTGTTGTGGCATTGTTGCTATATCAAATGCAGTGTTGTCTTGTGCTTTATGGAGAATTATAAAGGCATTAGGAACTGATATAAGTAGGGGGAGTCTGTAACAGAAAGTATTGATTCATTTTTGTAAACACATTGTACAAGTGTAGGAGATTGGCAATCTCGAATTGTGCCTAATACATTCTAGTCTATCAGACCATTGTAATAACCTTTACATTCCAATCAAATAAATCTTTCCTTCCTGTGAATTCTTTGTCTTCCCTTTCTGTGATTCTCTTGATAATGCTTGATTGCTGAAACTGCAATATCATCTTTCAGTATTCTCTGTGATTGCATTATCAGTTTGAAATTGGATTGTTCCAATTCTGCAGCAGCAGCAAAAAAATAATTTTTTTTTGTATTATATTATTTTGCAACGACTTGTATTATATTATGTAATCAAAAGTCATTTGATAGCACAAAAAAAAAAAAAAAAATTTGCAACGGTTTAGAACCGTGGCTAAATATTGCAACGACTTAGAACCGTGGCTAGGACTGGCCACGGCTTAAAACCGTGGCTAAAACTGTTGCAACGGCTTAGAACCGTGGCTAGGACTTGCCACGGTTTTAAGCCGTGGCTATTCCTGGCCACGGCTTAAAACCGTGGCTAACATGTTTGCAACGGTTTATAACCGTGGCTAAATTATCAACCGTTCTCGAGCATAAAACCGTTGCTAATATTTTTGCCACGGTTTTTAGCCGTTACTGAGGATTTAGCGACGCCTCTACAGCCCACGATTCTAAGCCGTGACAATGGGTTACCCCCACGGTTTAAAACCGTTGCTAATGGGCATTTTTGGTGTAGTGCTACATCAGGAGTGGGCAACATTAATCAAAAGAGATTAGGAGTTTTGGAGGATCAGATCAGGAGTCAACTGGGTTTTTCATATGGATCAGGGGTCCAAATTCTTTCATAACTTGGCTAACAGACGCAGACTGTTTAACTCCATTGAATCTCTTAGCATGGGTCAGGAGTTGGTAGTGGATGCAGTCAGTATTAGAGAACTCTTGATATCTCACTTCAAGGAGTTGTTCTATGAAAAGGAGGAGTGGCGTCCTTTCTTATCGGGGATTACCTTCAAGTCTATCTCTCAATCTACGGCTACCGCCTTGGTAGATAATTTTTCGGAGATGGAAATTAGAGCGGCAATGGAAGAACTAAAATTTGAAGTTTCTCCAGGTCTTGATGGTTTCTCAATAGTGTTCTATTTGAAAATGTGGGAGGTAATCAAAATTGATTTTTTGAAAGTTGTTGAAGATTTTAACTCGAGAAATTTTCTTGATTAGCGGTTGAATACCATTATCATTTCGCTTATTCCTAAATGTGCGGGAATGCGGACAGTCAGATTTTAGACCTATCAGTATTTTGAATGGGGCCTATAAGATCATTGCTAAGGTGTTGGCTAACAAATTGAAAATAGTTCTTCATTCAGTCATCTCTCTTTTTCAAAATGCAGCAGTCAGTGGAAGATAGGTGGTTGATAGCCCTTTGATTGCCAATGAAATTATTCATTTTAGGAAAAAACAAGGTGTTCCAGGGCTCGTTATCAAATTAGATTTCTCCAAAGCCTTTGACAACGTCTCTTGGAAATACTTGAATTTGGTAATGGCTCGCATGGGGTTTGACTCCAAATGGATTTATTAGCTTCACACTTGCAGATCTACAGCTAATTTCTCTCTGAAGATTAATGGTTAGCTGCACGGGTATTTCAATAGCTCGAAAGGTTTGCACCAAGGCGATCCCCTGTCTCCTCTTCTATTTACTATAGCAGCAGAAGGTCTAACACAAATGATTCTTAAAGCGGTTGATGCTGGCCTTGTGAGAGGGTTTTCTATCGCGGAGGGTAGTCCTCATGTTTCTATTCTCCAGTATGCGGATGATACTATCATCTTTTGTGATGCTTCCGCTTCTCAGGTTCTTGCTCTTAAGAAATTATGCTTTGGTTTGAAGTTATTTCAGGTCTGAAAATCAACTTTCAAGGGTATTGCCTATTGGAGAAGTCCCTCATCTGCACCAGTTGGCGGGTTTATTGGATTGTTCAGCAGGTCATCTTCCGATTAAGTATTTGGGCATGCCTTTGGGTGCCACTTTTAAAAGTAAAGTTGTGTGGAATGAGACGATCGAAAGGATGGAATCGAAACTAGCGTCTTGGAAACGCAAATTTCTTTCTAAAGCAGGCAGATTAGCTCTTGTACAATCCACATTAGCTTCTATCCCGGTGTTCATTCTGTCTCTTATCAAGGTTCCCTGTTCAATAGCAGCCAAGATGGAACAGATCATGCGCGATTTTCTTTGGGATTCTAATCAAAACTCTAGAAAGATGCATTTAGTGGGCTGGGAGAAAATCTGTTGTCCTAAATCTCGAGGTGGTTTAGGCATTCGTCAGGTGCTCATATTCAATATTGCATTACTTTCTAAGTAGCTTTGGCGATTTGCAGAAGAAAAAGACAATTTATGGAGATCTCTCATTATGGACAAATATGGGCGCAATAGATGGGTTTGGGAAAAGAGAACTAAGTACACTTCCTACGGATGCTCTTTGTGGAAGTCCATCTCCCGGTGCGCAAGTGGCTTCTACCCTCACACCTCTCTCCAATGTGGAAATGGTGATCTCATCTCTTTCTGGCATGATTTTTGGTGTAGTAACCAATCTTTGAAGGATTTGTTTCCAATGTTGTTTATCATTAACAACAATCAATATGGGAGTGAGCAATTTTTGGTCTAACGACAATTCTTGGGATCTTTCCTTTCGAAGACCCCTAAATACTAGGGAGCTAGAAGAGTTCGCTAATCTAATGCATCTGTTGGATAGACAGATGCTCTCAGAGGGATCTGACAGTTTGGTGTGGAAGGGTAAAGGTGTGGGCTTCTCGGTGAAAGAATTTTCGGATATGTTAGCTGGATCTCATTATGAGACCCACTCCAATCCCTTCATTTCCTATCACAAAAATCTGGTCTGGGAGAAAAACTTTTTTCCTCAGATTAATTTCTTTAGTTGGTCAATGTTGCATGAGAAGATCTTGACTAAAGATAGGTTAAGGAAAAGAGGAATCCACACAGGGAGTCTTTGTGTGCTTTGCAATGAAATTGACAATACGCTGGACCATTTGATGCTTCACTGCAGTTTCTCCAAATCCATTTGGAGCAGTTTTTTGTCAGAATTTGGTTTGAGTTTGATGTTTCAATGCTCCATTTTAGATTGGCTAAGTTGGTGGTCTCAAGCTAATCCTTTCCGTCGGGTGCAGTGGTTATGGTGTAGGGTCTCTCACGTTCTCATATGGTGTGTGTGGAAAGAAAGAAATAAAAGGGTATTTGTAGGACTCAACAGATCAGAACACTATCTTTATCGAGATTAGAGAATTGCTCTGAATGATGGGTTCAGCTTGTAATTTGTTTAGAGATTTGGATTTTGACACTTTCATGGTGTCTTGGCATTCCTTGTTATAGGAATGTTTCTCTTTGTTTTTTGTTTCCTTTTCTTTCCTTAATAAACATCTTCGTGTTTGACCCAAAAAAAAAAAAAACCTTATTATTCAAAAATACAAACGGGTCGTCTTTTTGCCTTCTCTATGTAAGGCAGCTTAGCATGGATAAAATTGGTAGTGATAGGGTGGAAAGATATCCTCCTTGAGACATGGAATAACTCAAACACAATAATCCCTAATCTCTTGCTATTTCTTTCTTTTTCTCCACCTCCGATCGTGCTGCTCCTCCTACTTGCATACATGCTATAAAATGTAATAATTGCACATGGCAAAGACGCATATGAAGGTAATGATTCATCAGCTTTACAGATGTGGTATTTTGTACATACAACAACAACATGTAGACTTTCACTCTATTTAAAAAAAATTAATAACAATAACTGCAATTTGGAGGAAAATGACAGTTTCACTTAAATCCATTAAACTCTAAAACTGAATGCACTGAAGTACATCACCACCTCCTCCCGCGGTTCTTTTTTGTTCTTCTCTTCGTCTAGGTTTTTTTTCCCTCTCCTTCGCCCTCGAACAAATTTCAGTGAGTGGGGATTCTTCACTCGCACAGATTGCTGTGCAAAAGCCAAATACTTTGCCCTCTCGCAAGTTCTAACGAGAAAACAGAGTAAGAAAAGCAAAAGATAAGAAAAGAGGAAATGACAGGTATGGTCGACCAACGAGCAGCTGAAGCAATGCAGCTGGTGACGGGGTGATGGAGAGTGTTGTTCCTGAGACGGAAGAAATGGAGAGAAGTTGAAAAAAAAGGATTTATATTGGTGGTGATGGTGATTTCCAACAGAAGGTGGTTGTCTCCTTCAAAAAGTTTAGGTGATGGTGTCAGCAAAAATAGTGGTGTTAAACAGTTAGAGCCTATATATATATATAAACACTAGAAGGTGCACAATTACAACTCAATATATAATTCATTGTGATCATGCCAATGCATTACCATATATGGTAATGTGCACCAAAAACATGGAATTGCCATTGAAAAAAAACCATAAAGAGACACCCATGATCTCTATATAGCCAAGGATCCCAGTGCTTTTTTTTTTTTTTAATTCTGCTTCCCAAGTGATTTTTTATTTATTTTTTCTTTGCAACCGAGCACGGCCTTCCATAGTTTTTCTTCTTGTTCCCCCTCTTCCCGACCATATATATAGGAGGTAATATATATATACAAAATGATTAAATTAAATAAATACAAAACACCCACTATTTTTTGCAATTACCACTGGAATATCAAACACGCTGACTACAAACAACAGGTGTCCACCCCAATACATTTAATATTTAGTTTTATCAGGTCCTTTTACATTTGAAATAAATGTTCAACTACATCAAACCAACCCTGTTCTCACAACTGGTTCTCACAAGGCATCAACAACATATGGCAATTGGAAATCAAATATTTACAACATGGGTGCATGCATTGTCACAGATCTTACCATGGAACAGCAGAAAAAGATGCAAGTAACTACACTCAACTGCATGGAAGAAGTCACAAGGTTGGCAGGCTGCTAAAGATACGTTTCAAACTAGGGCATACAGAACGTAATCTCCCCATACTCACTGGGAATATCTGGTATTCACATGACATCAAACAAGTTATGGTCCAATTAGATTGCAAAATATGAATGCACTGATAACAGAAAGAAGGCCCCCATACCTTGGGACAAAAACGGACATCAAGAGTTTCCAGTGTGCTACACTGCACTATCGCAGCTTCCACAGCTTCCTCTGTAATATTGCACGACTTTTGAAGCCCAACAGTCGCAATGTTTACAAAAGAAAACCAAATTAAAACAGTATCAAATGAAACATTAACATATTATACAATCTTAACAAAGGAAGAGATAAGACGTGTGGATAAAGGAAACTGGGACAGATGTGCTGCTCTACCAATAGAATTCGTCAAATTCATGATGTGCAAGAAATTTAAAATTATATGAATCTTAAAATTACTAGAGACCTACAACTACAGTAAAACAAATTAATTAACATGAAATAGTTGTCTCACAGAAAAATGAAATCAAGGAATATATATAGAGAGAGAGAAGTGAAACACCATTTTAATTTGTACTGCCAAAAGAGTAATAATTACAAGGGTACCAGAGGAAGAATAGTGAATCAAGGCTATCATATCTTGTTGGAAATTTCATGGTAAATCCTTGAACATCTCTTTGATTGCAACAGAAAGCCACTGTCTTTGAAACAGTCGTTTGTATATGAACAAAAAAAAAAATCTCATTTGTAATATTTTCACAATCCAGGTAAGAGAACCATTTCTCACCCCTCCCATATGAAATGAGTTTTTCATGGGATGAGCAAACAAGAGATGTTGACAAGTCATTTACACAAATCACACCAACTTCCACACAAATTTTGATAAAGCTTACAAACCGAAACATCGAAACTTGTATTTGTCAAAGTTTCACAAATTCAATTAATTCTCAAAATCCAACAAAATTGATTACGACTTTTTGATTAAGCCAACTTAACCAAAATAAAACCCTAAACCTATTTCCTATTTGGACTCATACTCCTGCTAGGGCCTTAACATGGACTGACCAAATTATTAATTAAATAATACAATAAATAAAAATACTCATATTACATCATTCTCCCCAACCTCGAAAAGCTCATCCTTGAGCTTTGAGGATGCAATATCAGAAACATGCACTACTAAGAATCGGCCTCAGACTCTCCCTTGGTAATTGCTTACTGCCATGAACAAATCAAAATGTTGCCGCTAATAATACGTGAATTTGTGGCTCAAAGCACACCACTTCATGATTTGAACATTGTGCGCAAACTTTTCCTCAAAATTAGCCCAAAAAATCCCAGATTGGATCATAAAAGCTATCATGCATAGGTACATGTCCTGTCATGCAATGGTGAATAGTTTAAATAACATAATCAAAAGTTTGTGGTGGTACATGGTGTTTTCTATGGCTGTGAATAGCAACAGAGACATCTAAGTCAAATTTGTGTGGTGGTCTGACTGTGATGGTGCAAATAACACTCACGAATTGAAGAACTCCTTCACGACAAGGTCCATCTTTTTTAGGAAAACTATAATGGATGGTGCAATGAAAGTTGGGTCGTTAGGGATTGTGACGAGTAGTTGCAAGCTCTGGGGCAAGCTGAAGGAGGTGCTCGGGTAATTTTCAGCGACCTTGGACCAATGGAGACTCCATGTGAGTTGATTGCAAAACTGTTCTTCGATTTGAGAGAGTAGTGGCGAAGGTGATCGGCCGGCGATGGTGTGATTGAATCCTAATAACTCATCTTCCTCTCTCACCTCTTTTCTCATTCTTTTTTGTTTTGGTTTCGGTTAGGGCTTGCAAAAAATTTCAATATGAAATGACGCCACGGTGTGGACTGATGATGTCGTCGGATCTATTGGGGACGACGGAAAGACCGGTATTGGCTAGACTCAAGTTAATTTTCACGTTTTCCTCTTCAAACTTTTATTTCATATTTTCTTTGTTTGTTCTTTGGGTTTGGGTTTTCAACAAAATTGTTGTTGATTTTCTGATTTCGAACAAAATTAATGGGACTACAACTTGTAAATCGCAATTTTCGTTTGGAAGGCTCGGGAAAATGATGGTTGTTCTCCACAACCACCCCTTTCTTGCACACTTTTTTCTTCTTCAAATGTTCTCTGGCGTGAAAACTTGTAAAAATTTTGTGATGTATTTCGGCCTCATAACGCAACAACTTGCGGATAATCATATACCCTTAGTACATATCAAACATGGGTGGTTTCTCCCAATCAACAACTTTTCGCAGCATCTTTCTCCAACATTTTACCGCTTTGATACCACAGCGAAAGCTTACAAACCAAAATGTATAAACTTGTATTTAAGTTCACAAATTCAATTAATTCTCAAAATTCAACAAAACTAATTACAATTTTCTATTTAAGCCTATTTAACCAAAATAAAACCCTAAACTTTATTTTTATTTAACTCATACTCCTAGTTGAGCCTTAACATGGACCAAAATTATTAATTAAATAATATATTAAATAAAAATACCCATATTACATCAGATTTGCATTATATACAACCCAAATTACAATTGTGACGAGTCATTCATGTAAAATGACAATGCTTGTCACTGCTTCCATGCATACATGTGCAAGGAGCCTATATACAAGGACTTTCCGACGAAAAAAGGTTCCAATGTTACCAACCAAAAGTGCAAAATAACAAACCTTTATATCCTATTAGGGATGGAGCCAGGTAAAATATTTTGTAAGAAATGGAACCTAATCTCGTAAACTATTTTTGTTGTTGTCTATGTAACGACAGGAAACTAATTCTACAAGCGACTAGTTTGCCCATCACTCGTGTGAATCCAAATTTCAACCCCCCTAGAAAATGAAATCCACAAAATTGATTTCAGTTTCCACGTGACCAAAGGTAGCAGACCCTATATGATTTTTTTTAGTTGTGATTAATTAAAAAATTAATAATATTTTTGTGTCTAATTTGAATTATAATTGATACATTTTGTTTGATTTTTTTTTATAAAAGTAAATATTTAAAACCTAAGAAGTACAAGTATTTGTTTTTAATTTTTGGCCCACCCTAATCTCAAACCTTTATCCAAGGGGAGATTCCCAAACTCATCCACCATCTATACCGTACATACTAGAGAATATGTTGCATTGGGTTTCTTACTTTCTTATTCATTTTTTATTCCTCAATTTGGCACTTGGGCGCATACATAAAAGGATAAAATAAAAGATACAGAAGGTCTTATGAATTTATGATAGAAAAGGAAAAAGAAAAAAGTGCCCCACTACTTCTTTATGCAATTTATTTCAAAGTGCCCCAATGTGTGTATACTCTAAGAGATTTTGATGAGTTGGCTCCATCCCTGAATCCTATTAACAGTAATGTTGAGTGTTAAATGTAGTGAGATTCATCAAATTGCTACGATATTATGTTATCTCACAGGAAGGAAGGAAAGCAAGTTTCACCATGCAATAAAAAATACACGAAAAACAACAGAATAAAAGGCACTTCTTGTAACAGAAAAGGCATACCTGAAGGAAGAGGCTGGTCAATCTAGGACACTCGAGCTTTAAAATTTCCAGGCAACAGCAATTACTGAAGAAATATGAGCACAAAAGGAAAGAAAACTCAGAAGACAATTTTCCACAAACATAAAAGACAGAGACTGCCACATTTAAACTAAATTAATATAGAAAAACAAGAAAATTACCTCAAATTAAGAAAAGAAAGATTAAAACAAGCAACTTCAACCTCCTTCAAATTGGAAGATAAGGAAAGATTCAGCGATGTCAAGTTGAAACAACGAGCCTTCGCGGGAATTATAACTTTCTTGACATTCGGGCATCCAACACAATTGAGATTCTCCAGTAGGCGGTCAGGCCCTGGTACATTCTCCACTGAAGACATATCCGAGCTTGATAACTCCGAAAGGTGGTACCCACTCGTATCCCAGTCAAGGTCATGCATATTCAAACAACCATTTAAGCTCACATGAGTAAGATGTGTACAACAAGAAAGAAGCTCTTCTATGGCTAACTGACAGAGACTTCCATAGGACAAATCCAATTCACAAAGTGCAGGTAGAGCGCCTTCCTTGTAAAGAGCCTCTAAAGAGTCGTCCGTGAGATACTTGCAGGCTTGTAATTTCAATACCTGCCATAAAATAAAATATATAACATTATGTAAAGAAATCGAAGCAAAAGAACATAACTGCTTCAGCTGAAAATCACTGATAATAAGTTGCTGGCCATCATTTGTTAATCCCCAAAAGTCCTCACACGGTAAAAATTGAAAAAATTAACAAAACATCTCCAAAATTTTCAGCATGAACTCTAGTAAACTGTAAACATCATCTCTTGGTGAAAATTTTGGGTGTTTTAATAATACATACAGTATTTAGAGAAAGCTTAAATTTGGTATATTTTTAAATGTGGAAAAGGGTAGATTTTGTATACTTCAAAATAAAGGGCAAGGCTAGATTTGGTGTTACAAAATACATGTAACTGTTTTTTATTTTGTAGATTCTTATATTAACTTCAAAGGTAAATCCATTTCACTCTCCCACTTCCACTCTCATCCATCATCCTAGTCCACAAGATTTTTATCATTCAAAACCATATCCTGAGAGTGAGCTGCCTCCAACTCCCAATCAAAACGATCTCTTGTTGAGAAACACTCCACCAATATGTCATTATACACAACTGTCAATCAAACCAATAGCCACGAGGTTCATGGAGGAGAGTAAACACAGTACATACATTCTAGGAAAAGATTCTTTAAAGCTCTTCCACATGCCGAACCACCATGCCAAAATTTACCCTATCACTCCTTCCCGCCTTGAATAAACATCATGAATGTTTCCTTGATTGTGGAGCTGTGTTTATCCCATAACTTACCCTAAGAAGAGTAGAGCCATTCTCTATATTTAAGCTTGTACACCGAAGAGCATGGAACACCTTTTATTATCCCTTATAAATTTACTTATAATCCTCTGTTGGTTGGCAGGGAAGATTTAGAAGATATAATAAACGGGACTGTGCTATTAATGCGGCAAAAAATCGGTCAAAAATCGCTATTCGGGGTTGGACCGAAACGCACAGGGTCGAATCGGTTGGCATTAAGCGGAACCAGTAAAATCGGTCAAACTTGGTCAAAAGTGATAAAAAATTGGCGAGTCAGCACTTAATCGGCCGACCTGACTCGCCGATTTGTAGGTCTTTATATATGGAAAAAAAAAACCTAATCGATCTGTTCTTACCTTTTTGCAGCTGACTGAAGAAAGAGCGACAACTTATAGATCTGAAGAAAAAGAAGAGACGAAGAAGATAAGTAGATCTGAATCATCAACCTCCCTTCAATCGAAATCATACGAAGAGATTGGCTGCTGAATCGATCAATCGAAGACGACAAAAAGATTGGTTTGCCAACTTCCCAAATCAGGTAAGCTTTCCCTCTCCTCCCAGTCCCTCTTCAAGTTTCGGAAGGGATGCATTATTTTCTTCTCCTTTACTGTCCTCTTCTTTGTATGTGTCAAAATCGATTCAGCAAGGTTCGGTTTCAACAACCCCTTCGGCTTGGACAGTAAATGGTTGATCGATTCAACAAGGACAGTAAAGGGTTGATTGATCAACCGAATCATCAAGAAGAAGGCACGATTTTCTTTCTCTTTTTCTGATGATCAACCGAATCAGCAAGGACAGTAAAGACTTCATTGGATTCTCTTTTTCTTTCACAAATGCTTTATTTTCTTCTCTTTTTTCCTTTAATGTCCTCTTAATTGATATGGGTATTATTGGTTTTATTTTTGGGTCTCATTTTTGTAAATTGGTATGAGAATTGGTGTAGTGATTAGAGTGGTTTCTATTGCCTATCAGTGTAGATTAGTCCAATTATTATGGAGTTTTTCTTCCAGTTTTGATCCATAAATGGAGAATTTTTCCTAATATCTAGATGTTTGCGTTTTGGAATGATTCATTGTTTTTCAGCTCTTAACCTAATTGGAGTCTGAAAGTCGGAGATTGCCTGGACATATTGAAAATACTCCATACTCGCTTGCTACAACTCTATAATGTGCTACTTTTATTGTTGTATACATTTGCTACAGTTGTTGTTTTATTTATTTTTTGTTACTTGCAACTCTTGACTTCTTGCTCTTATTGTTTGCAGTTTTTGTTGTTGGGGTTATTGCTATGAGTTGCTTTCGTTGCCATCATTATGTTGCTTTCGTTGTATTGGTTGTTCGTAAACAAGTCCAGGTAACTATTAGTGTTCCAACCTGCAAAATTAAATTCATTTGATTAATTAGTAAAGTAATACATGACTATGATTACATATTTACACCCTTTTGATTAATTATTTATTTTGTAATCTATGACTATGATTAAATTTTAAAAATATATACTTTGAAAAATTGTCCGCATAATTCCGCTTAGTCCCGCATAATTATGAAAAATCGTAATGCGGTCCTGACCGCTTTCCGCATTAACTGCATAGAAACGGGAACGTTCTTGATGTGTCTTAATCAAAGTCAATCAACCCCCAACCCCTATTGATAACAATTTACACTTCCAAAAAGCCAGCCTTCTTCCAAAAGTCTGGAACCATGGATTCAAAATATCCTTATTCAACCAACCATGCATGGTTACCGCGAGTAATAGGTCAAGAGACCATACAACACTCGAACGGATGGGCAGCAAGCATCTTGGACAAGAGAAGCATCATCAACGCACAAAATGCAACCCTTCACAAAGTCCACCTTTGAGCCCAAATCACAATTCAAACACCTTAACAAGAAATTTCAGATCTTCACTTGGTTCGAATCATGATCAACAAAAAATAAAATAAAATAATAATAATTGAAAAAAAATTGATTCAATTAATTAGTAGTGGCATAATAGTGAAAATATTTCAGAAAAGCGAACTACTAAATTAATTAAAATTGAACTCGGTGTACAAATTTGTAAAGTCAGCAAAACTTCGATGTTACAAATTTCAACCCCCTAAGAGCTACACGCATATGGAAACATCACTTGACGCTGAAAGCTTATCAATTAAGTACTAGTGTACTATGAGACTATGTCGAGCAAACATGTAAACCTTGAATAGAATGGCCGAAACAAGAAATATTATATTAAAGTTCAAGATCATAAATCTTAAATTATAATATCCTCGAGAGAGTATTAGTATCCAAAATATCCTCGAGAGAGAGAGAGAGTATTAGTATACAAAATTACCTTCAACTGCTGACAGGATTCAAAAATTGGTTGTAAGTTCATCAAGAAAGTATATGATAAATCAAGAGAGGTCAAATGCACCAAGCAATTCAATGAACAGAGACCATCAGGACCAACTGATGGACATGACATCAATATCAAGGACTCAATCAAAGGGCACGAAATAGTTGTCGCAGACAAGCAATCATCCGTCAGCTGGCTGCATATGCAGAAAAAAAATTGTTATCAGCCTCAGTCCAAGTCAGAGATCAAACCGACATATTTGTGAGAAAAACATCTCACCTGCAAAAGGAAGCATCTAAAGACAATAACAATGGGCAATGGATTGATGCTTCAGATAGAACACCACATCCCTTCAACTCCAAAACCACCACATGAGGCGCATCAATCTGTAGCATATTCAATTTAGGGCATATCCCTAAATTAAGTGATCGAAGACCAACCTGTAGAAAAATATTTGACACTAGGTTAAGAAACATCACTTCTACTAGATTGATAAGCTTCAACTGAAACACAAAAAAAAAAACGAGTTTAGTTGTGAACAGTAATACATTCACCAGAATTGAAGATTCCCACTTGTGTGATCAATACACACTGATTAACCATCACGTCACGTGACACCAAAATAATGTGATTCTGTTTTTATTTAGAACCATCAGATTTAACTTGAAAATTTTGTGAAGTGTATTTCACTTGGTCAAGATGGAAAATAAGAAGGGGCTGATTGTGTTACTGTTCATCATAGAGGTCATTCTCTTAAAAATCAGCTTACTCTAACATTGACAGTTATACCAAATACAGTGTTGAAACTTGAATACCATGGACGGCCTCGCACATCAGATTTAACTTGAAAATTTTGTAAAGTGTATTTCACTTGGTCAAGATGGAAAATAAGGGGCTGATTTTGTGTTATTGTTCACCATAGAGGCCATTCTCTTAAAAATCAGCTTACTTAACATTGACAGTTATACCAAATACAGTGTTGAAACTTGAATACCATGGACGGCCGTGCACATACTATAGCCTAGGGTCAACAGGATCACGCCAGGTAGGCCAAGCCTCCAATAGTCTCTACTCAGATTGGTCAAGCTGGACAGTGTGTTGGAACCAGGAACCAACCCCTGCGCGAGTTCTCTGCTTGGTAGACCAAGTATGAAGTCAGCCCAGGTTCAAGTAGTAATTTTTTGGTCAAGTTAACCGACTTTATGTAAGAATAATAGCTACAAACTTCTATAGGGGAAAATGCATTGACTAGACTTTACTCCATGTGGAATGCGGGAAAAGGTACCACAACAACTGAATCAAGTCATCATGACCATTAGAATGACAACATAACACATAATATAATCATGTGCACCAATTTTGAACAAACAACATCATTTGTTTTTCTTCAAGCCTAAAAACCTATAGATACAATTTAAAAAAGGGCCAATTGTGAATTGCCCCTATAATAAATAGCTAATTAGAGGCACCCCAATATATATTTGTCACTCCTTTAAAAAGCGATTGGGGCGTTCAAGTCGACTCAAAGCGCCAGAAAATCAATCGCCCCAAAGCGCCTGCTTCATGTGTATTGAGCAGGGCGAACGTGTTTTTCTCCTAACTCGTACAAGTCAAGGCATATGCCTTGACTCGGTTTGAGGCGTACGAGTCACACGTGTGGATTTAAGATTTGATAAGATGTATTCAGATCTTGAACAGATCGAATGGATGAGAGCTACCCATAAATGAAACCTAATAACTTAGACCTATTTATGCCTCTCAGTTTCAGTTTCAGTTTCAGTTTCAGAAGAAGAAAGAAAAGAAAAAAGAAAAAGAAAAAGAAAAGAAAAGGAGAAGAAGAGAAGACGATTCGAAGAGAAGAAGAGCTCAAACTGAACTTACTTGGAGTTGGATCGTCTGCTCGAGCTCGGCTGCATCTCCTCTGTTTCTTCTTTTCTGCTTACTGCTTGCATCTCCTCCCCTGTTTCTGCTTGAAGACCACGTAACTCTTCACGTGCATCACGTAAAATTCATTAGTCGTTTGACTCATTTCTAGTCATTTTGTATTTGAATCAAGTGAATCAACTCTTCTTCTTTGTTTATTTTACTCTATTGACATGAAACGTTAGCAAAGAATGTGCTATTCTCCTTATCTGTAACTCCTCTCCGTTTCTACTCTTCTACTCATTTCCGTTTTTTGCTCTGTTGAGTGTGAGAATGGGACTATCTTTAGAGGCTTTGACTCCTTGCTAACATGAAAATTTTAGCAGAGTCAGAGAATTGCACATGCACTGATGCACATCTTATATAAATATATAATATATCATATTAGACATGCTCATTACTATTAACCATCTTATATTTTAATTTGTTTGTAACTTCTAATATTTTTTCACCTTTTTTATAAAAAAACACCTCGCTACGCGAGGCACCACTTCGCCTCGAAAAAAGCTTGACCGCCTCGAGGCTGAAAAACGTTTTTTAAAACATTGATATTCACATTGCAGTCTGCCCCTAGGACTAGCATCCGTGCACATTGACTGTTAACTCACTTGCCTCATTTTGCTTCCTAAAATACCCTTTAGACAAATGAGTGAAACCTCGAGATGTCAAAATGAAACTCGAGGCAAATCTCACAATAAAAAACAATAGCATGACCTTGAGATGCAATGCACATCTCGAGGCAATCAGCAGTTTTAATAAATCTTTTTATTTGTCTTCTTCCTCTGTGTTTTGTGTTGGTGGTTGTTGGTTGTTGGTGAAGTAAAATCAAATGACGAGGAGTTCCTGATCGGTGGTGAATTTAAGAGGAAAGGGTGGGGTCTAGTCGGTGGCACTTTGAAGAGGAAAGGGTGGGGAGTTCAGGTTGGTGGCAATTTGAAGAGGAAGCGGAGAAGGGCGGTTCTGGTTGTTGAAGAACTGAAGAGGAAGGGGAGAAAGGGGGGTTGCGTTAGTCGTGGCGAAATGAAGATAAAGGGATAGGTGTGCTGGTTGGTGGCTATTTGAAGAGGAAATGGGGGTCTAATTGGATAACTTAAAAGGAAGGGGAGAATGGGGGTGGTCTGTGGAAATTTGAAAAGGAATGGGGAGAGGGAATTGTTGGTCGAAGTTGAAGAGGGGAAATGGGGGTTGTTGTTTGTTGAAGAAATGAAGAGGAAGGGCAGGGGGTTTACTGCTGGTCTGGAAGAATTGTAAAGGAAAGGGAAGGGGGTTTGTTTTGGTCGGAGGTGAACTAAATAGGAGGGGTTGGTTGAGGGGCGACCGGTGGTGGTTTGTGTTGTTTGTAGAGAAAGGTTGTTTGTAGCGAGGTAATAGGTGAGGGAAGAGAAGGGGAGGGATGGAGAAGATTGTCTTCTTTTTTTAACCATTGAGTTTTCATCAGAATATGCATTTTTTTTACAATCTAAACCACCTTGGGATATAAACCTTTTAATCTTAGCCTTTAGATCTACTAAAAGTACTTTAGTCATCATAATACTGACATTTTGAAAACAACTGGTGCCACATGGCCAAAGTGTGTGGACCGCTAGTCCTAGGAGCAGACTGCAATACAGATATGTATTACAAGTAAGTATTGATGGTAACCTCTAATTAGCTATTTATTATGAGGAGCAAATCACAATTACCCAATAAAAAAATAAACTCTCCAAACCAGGTCATGGTAATTACTGTTGTAGCTAATTTCATTATCAAATGTCATAAGAGGTAAAAGGTATTTCAAAACTTTCAATATGGTAAAAATTACTTATTTTGTTGTTGGTGGTTTAAGGGACAGCGGGCAGAGTTCTCAATGTGGCACAAGCCATTCAATTTGCTCTAGGGAACCAAGGTTCGAGTTCTACTCTAGGGAACCAAGGTTCGGGTTCTAAGGTGATAGCAAGAGGATCATCAACAAAGGG
Source organism: Berberis vulgaris (assembly GCA_963556465.1). Taxonomy (NCBI): domain Eukaryota; kingdom Viridiplantae; phylum Streptophyta; class Magnoliopsida; order Ranunculales; family Berberidaceae; genus Berberis; species Berberis vulgaris. Next base: position 72,597,549 of record OY747125.1, on the reverse strand, counting down.
GTTTAGGGGAGAGGTCAGGGTGGAAGTCCATCAGACTATTGGGTGTTGCGAAACGAGGGTTCTAACGCGGTAAGATGATGGTGAGGCTTCATGTCAAGGCCAACTCAGAGGTCTGTGGTGACTGGTGAGTGGTGAGTCCTCTCAGGGCAGAAAGGAAGTTGAAGCAAAGTGTATTAACTTGTCTTTTAAATCGAGGTGGCAGGCAGCGGAGGCGGTAAATGTTTGAGATGGCAAGATGAGTCAGTTAAAGAAATGAAACCAAAAACATTGGCTAGGCTTCACGAGTACTACAAAGGTAAGAGTGGGAATTAGTTCGAGTCAGCTAGTAAGGAGGATTCATTCTTTAGGTTCCATTTGTTGTTGTAGCAGATTCATGTCTTCGAATCGTAATCAGGAGGTGGAGCAGGTTTAACGGAAGACATTATGGGTGGCTTACTAGATGTTGGGAACAATTTTAAGATGTAGATTAGATTGCTTTGTAGGGGTGGGCCCCTTCAAATGTGGTCAAGGCTGGTGCTTGTTCTTTTTTGGTTTGTCATTGTATCTACGACACACTCTAAGGGTAGTATCCACACTTCAATCTCTAGAACATATAAATGTGTTGAGTCAATTGTCATATATAATACATTTAAATGGTTATATGAGCAGGAAAAATAATGTGTTATATATATATATAACTTAACAACCAAAAAGCTCTGTGTTGAACTTCAGCCTCTTCCCTTCGAATTGGCCGCGGGGCAACAGCCTCTGAGGCCCCACACCGTTGCGACAAGAAGGGGCTTGCCCATCAACCTACTTTGCCAAGAGGTGGTAGGAGCGCAACGACCTAGCCCAAACCTACTTAGATGAAGCAGCAAGAAGTATGAAGGGAGTGATGACCCTTCTTGGAGATAACTCCAAAAGATCAACCAAGCCTAGCCCAACCTACTTAAGCAACCCACAAGCTTGGCCCGGTCTGAAACTCATCATAGATTTGATAATTGATAAGGTGAATACCCAATCCATTCAATGCTAGGCATAATGAGTACAAAGACCTCAAAAAAATCTCTTTTCGTCTTATGAACTTTAAGGTATATGAAGTTTCATATTTGACGCTTTGGGCAAAGCAATAGATACTCCATTTAACTTAGGTTGATTTAGGCCAGAGGCAGACCTACGTCAAGTAACTCTTCTTTGAAACATATTGGTATTGCTCCTGTACAGAAATCCAAATACTAAATCAGAGCATGTGGATCCATCTCGTCATCTTTCTGTCAAAAATAATATATAGTTCATCCATCGCTTCCATATAATTGATTATAGAGAAAGCAGCGATAAAAAGATGGCTCATCCATCGCTTCCATCTAATTGATTATAGAGAAGAATGGAAATCTAAGTTCTGAGAGATACAGCGACTCTCGTACAAAGCGGAAAAACATAAGTTTTTTGCCGATCCAACCCTTTAAATTTTCCACAATAGAGGAATACGAGCAATAAATTTACCTTGATTGGTGTGGTGTTCAGTTTATATATATATATATATATACATGTGTAACGAAAGATCAAGCAGTCTGTGGCTAAGGAAATAACTGTATGTCGTGTATAGTCATACTTACAGGACAAAATAATGCTTTTTCCAGATGATCACAACCATCCAAATGAACTTGTTCAAGATATGGGCACGCAAGATCCAGAGAAGTCATGGCACGACAACCAACGAGCGAAAGGCTAGTTAGAGATGTACTGCTGAGTTTTACGTCAGTTAGACTCTGCACAGAGTAACAAGGTACTTTTACTCAACTGACAATCCTCAACATGCATAACAGAAAAATAAATATGATTTGATATAAAAACAAGCGGAAACTCGAACTCTACCCATGGGAAGGCTAAACCAGCTACATATCAACAGTACGGAACTAACATCTTGCACCAGACGAAAATAAAACAAAATAAAGAATCTCACTTTATCTTCAGCACTAAGATATTTGAATGCCTCCATGCAAATCCTGGCATAAACCCTTGCACACCCATAATTACAGGATATGACATTAGAGATTCACTGCAATTTAAATCTAGCTAACCTCAATTAGCCAATCTAAAAAATTAAAGAGTACTAACTTATCAAGAAAATGTTCAAATATCAAAGATCTTTTACGACTTACACTTCCAAGACGAGTGTGTTCCAAGGAGATGATTAAAATCAGTAAAATGTAAGTAGAAATCATCTACGATACCGGACACTTCATTATGTCTAATGTATCACGTCCCTCCAAAGCTCAAGATTCTATAGCATTGATATTTAGTTGTTGACTGTTTGGCTCTTCCACTCTGAACTCGAGACCATCTCTTTTCAAACCGAGAGTATGATTTGAATTTTTTCCCATAGGGATGCATCAATGTGAGAACCTGCCCCATTAAACCTATTTTATTTGCTGATTCCTTTATTAGGAATGTTTGAATATGTTATTTTACTAGCTGCTTGCGCAATTGAAATAATCATTACAAATAAGGCTGAAGCTAACTGTTTTGTATTTTATTGATTGAGAAGTTGAGATTCAAATTTTAATAAAGAATTTTGTGTTTCATGGCGAAACCCCTTTTGATTTCAACCATTTTTAATTTAAAATGGTGTTCATCTCTTTGCTTGCTTCCGTTAAAGAGTTTGCATCATCTCTAGAAGTAATCCTTAGCTTTAGCGGATTTCTTATTCGGTGGTATAATTCATAAAAAGGAATTCATTTATGTTAGCAGACAAAATCTCTAGAGAACAAAGACGTAACACAATTAGTTTTATGCATGTTGCAATATATTTCTAGCAATTGATGCAGTTATTATGGTTTAAAAATACATGACAGAGAAAAGTATGAAGACTTTCCTAGAATGAGGCAAAAGAGGCACATGTGGAATTGAATATACAGATTGAGGTATGACATCAAGGATATTCTGCATTCTAATGCGCGCACGCCTTGATATGTGTGTGCTTTATGAAGCACGTGATCCAAGAGCATACTTTAAGCATCTTCTTAAATATTTCAAGATATTAGTAAAGGCGATTGAGCAAATTAGGGTTTAAAAAAAATTGGAACTGGCTTGATATCATAGAATTTAGTTTCTTTAGTTGAGGGATGTGATTGATATTTATGAATAAATAATTATTGATTATGTTTGGAGAGTCTTCGGCTCTCTTCTTTCTAACGTTCACCTCTTCTCTATTTCCGCGAAAGGATTTACACTTCCTTCACTGGGACCGCCCATGAGCATTGTCCAAATATTTCGTCAGCCTGAACATTTTGTGCTTCAATTCTGTAATTCTGTTAATGTTTATGGATGCATAGTCATAAATGAACTCAATACTAGTTGACAATAAGATTTTGAAAGAAAACAATTCACCTACCTCACAACTGTCAAGAACCAGTGACCTAAGCATTGGACAACCATTCCGATCACTAAAAACTTCACAAACTGAATTTTTCAAGGACTCGCATTCCGTTAGGTCTACTTCTTGTAAGCATTGGCATTGCAACAACAAAGTGGTCAAACTCTCTTGCTTATGCAGTACTAGTTTCTGCATACATAAACCAACTCTTATGAGTGTCCAGACATTTAAAGGAATTTAATTTATGAGAAAAAACACAGAAATTTCATTTTCTAAAGAAAGCTAACCTGGAGTGAATTTGATGTGATGCTGATGCGATGGAGTGCAGGGCAATTAGAAACTGTAACAGATGAGAGGGCGGGGCTTCTTAAATTTAACTCCACAAATCTGCAGAAAACAAGGCAATGGATTGATTTGATTCGTAGTAAAGGTACATGCAAATATAACTAGAAGAAGATATACAGAAGGCGGTTGATAGTACTTGCGGCAATGTACAAGTCTAATAGTTTGCAAGTGCAGAAGATCCAAGGAAACTGATGTCAATAAGCCGCAATTATCAAGCTCCAAAACCTGCGCGAAAAATGCATATTCGGCATTTCCAGTGAAATTTGAATTACTTGCAGACTGTGAAAGTAGTTCAACAAAAAATTAGAATATAATACCAGATAAAGATAAATATGAAAAATGTTTAGTTCACCTCTAACATAAAACTATGTGATATTGAAGTCACTGATGCCGAAGTTATTCCTTCACAATTATCAAGCTTCAGAAGATTCAACATTGGCAACCTAACAGACTTCAGCAATAAATATAAAGCAAGTCAGCTGGAGACTAAACATAAAAATGTAAGTAAGGTTGGAGAGAATGTCAAAGATCGCTCCACCAGAAAAATTTTAGAAAAAAAAAACACAAACGAACCTCCAGAGAAATGTTCGGGCAGTATGATGCATTCAGAACACGAAGATTAACACAAGTAAGGGCTATTTCACGTAAAGTTTCATCGCTAACACAAGAACAGTTTGACATATCCACAGATGTTAATAAAGGGCACGACGTCGCGGCAGAACGAATGCCTGCATCTGAAAGCTTGTGACATGAACCTATGTCTAATTCGTGCAATAGTGGACAATGCAGCATAGCATGTGCCATGTTTGTTCGCTTAAGAGACAAAATTTCAAGTTGAGGACACCTGGAAAGTAGTACTCCTGGTTTAGTGCAAAAGTTTAAAGTACTTCAAAAATATGAAATGCTGGCTCTGACATTTGACTTTGTCTCACCTGATTGATATACGAAGCACGCGGCATTTTATGATTTGAAGATTCCGCAGTTTATCATGATATATGGGTATCTCTTGGATACCATTACCAAGAGTTGCATCACCAATATTCAGACTTTTCAAAGCAGCACAATCTCCCAGAGCATGGAAGAAAGCATCACCTAATATGCCTTTACCCAAGATTAACGTCTCAAGGTTCCTGATGATCAAGCACGTAGATGGATACACATGTAACTACAATGGATAGTAGCAAAGAAATATCTACAAAATGATGATTTATACAAGCGAATAAAAGAAATACACAAATCATACCTCAGTGAAGCCATTGCGTTAATAGCAAGAAGGTGAATGGAGGGCACACCAAGAATATTCAATTCAGTAGCATTTGGGTACCTGCGACACATATCAACAACTGCAGATGCTTGTAGCGTTAATACTTTGGCCTTAGTAGGTATGTTATAAGAATAATCTTAAGGAACTAACCAAATATTTTCTGGAAAATAAATAAATAATTAAACGTCTTATATGCTACTAACAAGACACCCCACCTAAGCTCCTGAAAGAGTTGTTTTAACTTTTAACTTCAATGAATAAGCCCTGTGAAAAGTAAGAAAACTCGAGTATGAGCAAGTTTTTGCTAATGCTCATTGTTAAGCACTTGCAACACTGAGGCATGTGGAGACTTCACATCAGAGCAATGGAAAGTTCTACTTGACTGATTCTACACGATTTCAACACATCATCCTCGAGAACTAACATTTTGGTATCAGTTAAATCAGGAGATTGTATTTGTATTAATAAGAAGAAAAGAATGCGACCAGGGAGGAAAAAAGGGCCTACAGGAACTTCAGATGCATGAATCAAAGAAAATAAAGTGAAAGCAATCCTGAATACCAATTTTGTAACTTAATGTTCAAGGTCACTCACGCAACATATGCAAACAGAAGACTCACACTGTGCTACGGAAATATTCCGAGTTTCAAAATTCAAACACCTCCAAAAGTCTTCATGAGCACTTGCTGCTCGCCACTGCCGGCACACTCTAGCAGCTCGACAAAGATCCATCTGGTCCAAAAAGGAGAAAACCTGCAGCCAAATGGGGTAGAGTTGAAGACAACCATAGAATTGTAGATATGACAACCATGTGATGAGTTACCAGAAGAGTTAGACATACCATGTGTAGTAAATCATCTGTAAGATCCATCCTCACAATTGCATCTTCCATCTTTGAAGTACTAGAATTAGATTCTACATTGTCTAGATGACCACCATTATTACGATAAAGGGACCTGTGGTTTTCAACTGGAACTGAAGATGCCAGAGATAAATTGAGACCTCCATCAGCAGGTGAGGTGAACGAATCTGGAGAGAAAGACAGCGAAGATGCATAAAGGAATTCCCTGAAAAGTATAACTTCTAGGTTAGAACCCACTCATTCGCACCAAATAATCTTTGTAACAACACAAACATAGCTTCGCCTTCATTAATTTTTTATTAACATAGACCAGGTTGAACTGAGTGGGGTTTGGATGTGAATTTGTGTAAGCGGATAGTAGTATGGTTTAGTTTAGTAACATTAATTGAAATTGGGCTTATTAAGTAAAACCCATAATAGTTACGGCATTATTAGCCAATCAGGGTTAGCTAATTAGCTTGCCAAAGAATTTATGGAGATTATAAATAAGGCAAAGAATTGTTCATTGTCTCGGTTGGTTGAATGAAAGTATATTTGTTTCTCATTTATCTTTAAATTAGGGTTTATCATAGATGAGATTGAGAAGTCGGTAAATACAGTAGAAGGGGGATGAAGAAGATAGAACTGAGATCACGAGACTCCTATTAGCCAACAAGGAGCCCATGAGCACCTGCAAGGGGTACTCGTCAGCACCCATGGACTGCAGAGCACCACCAGCAGCCACAACTCATCCAGCAGTATTGACGATGGCAGTGCACCATCAAGTGGGTAGATCGGCCAAGCCGATCACCCTTTCCCCTCCCTCAGCGTCCTTTCCTAACCCGCACCACCTCTCACCACAGATGTCCAACCACCACCACCCTCCTCGCAATCCCCTCACCCTCCCTCCCAATTATCTTATCCTCTCCTAATTATCCCACCCTCTAACAGCCCTCCCCACAATCTTAGGAAGTTCCCAACCTCAACAACCCCCTTTCCACGCCCCTCCTACACCCTCTAACAGAATTTCTCACTATTGAGTATGTACGCCAAGCCTCAAGAACCAGAATGACAAACCACTTTCCCTTTCTACCATGGTTTGAATGCAAAGTTCATGTTTGTATCAGCATTGGAGGAATTTGATACACTTTTAGCAGTTGAGGACATCGCTAAACATGCAAAAATAAAGTTGTAGTTACGGGATCGCTCCAAGAAGAAATCAACTCTACCATGCATGTCCACTTCCTACCCACAGCGGCCTACTACTTATGGACTTCTTAAGTGCTTAAGATGTGGTCAACCTGGCCATGTTCGGAGTAATTGTCTGAAAGAAAAATCCATGTTGCTGACTGATGAAATTGATAAACAAGAAGCATGGTTCAGGTATCCCAAGTTGATGGTGCAGGTGAACTTATCTCCTTGGTTGTGCAGTTAAAATGGCATTATAACACTGATATAACTCCGATACAACTCTTAACGGGGGTGAGCCATTACATTATGACATTATCACGTTATGGTATCCTAGCTCTGATATAACGGCGTTATATGACCGTTATTGAGATAATTTTTTTTTCAATAACCCTGTTTTAACGTTTTGTTCTAATACATAAAAAAATCACCCATTTCATTTTTTATCGAACGAGAACCCTAGACTCATAGGAAAGAAGGACTTGAGCTAGCCGTCACCAATCGACAGAGAACCAGACCTCGCCGTTTGACAGAGAACGAGAGTATAAGGGAAGAAGACGAAGAGTCGATCGCACTCTCTGTTGCGATCTCACTCTCATATGAAGGAAAGGTGTTTTTATTAATTTTTTTTTTAATTTAATATTATGAACATGATTTACTTTTTTGACTCTATAATACATTAATACTTTGTGGAAGTATTAAAAATATATTTAAAAAACTATTCCGTTATATACTGTTATATCCTGATATATCATGTTATAACCTGTAACGCTCTTGGACCGTTATGGGTCCGTTATCCATTTTAACTGCATAGCTCCTTGGTAGTGGAAGGCACAACTTGCACTTGAAGCTTGTGGACAAGCTTCTTCAACCAATGGAGGTTGATGTAAGCAGGTAGTAGAATGGGTCATTTTAGTAATATTCATTTTAACTGGGCCTATTAAGTAAAGCCAATATTAGGGCATTATTACTCAATTAGAGTTAAGTTAGTTAGCTCGCCGACGAAGTTAGGGAGATTATAAATAAGGCAAAGCATTGTTCATTGATTCTCGATTGATTGATTGAATGAAAGAATATTTGTTTATTAATCTTTGAATTAGGGTTTAGCATAGTTCTAGCTTAGTTGTAGTGTAGGTCTATCAGAAACAAAAGTTCTACAGCACTTTGACAGCCAAACCAGGACAATTCCAATGACAGAACTAGTAAAAGATTAGGGTGGGCAGCTTTCACCCTTGATTTCAGTTTTCATAAGTTTGTTTCAAAAATTTTGTTTGAGCTTATAAATTCAAATAATGTATATACTCCACTCAGTATTTGCATAATGAGAGTGGAAACTTGTCCTTCAAATGGTGCATATGCAGAACCTATGTGAAGAAAATAAATGGGCTTGGATATTCCAACAATTGATCAGAATGTATGCTAGTGTTGTGTTTCAAGAAGGTCTGAATTGCTAGTGTTTAAAGAAGGTCTGAATTGTACGTAGGATCTCCAGTTAACCAGATTAAACTTATGAGATTATATCATACCATTCTCAGTGTGATGTAAAGATTGTGTTATACCACTCTCCGTAGAGGATTGAGAAATGCTACAAGGAAGAAGATGAAACATCACTTTAAGTAGTGTGGACATTGTCTGAATTGGTGGACACAGATAACCTACCTACCATTCAAACCTTCTTAGAACACTAGAATACCTACTAGTCATTGTTGCTCAGTTGTTGTGCAGTGCACCGTGTCCAATCCCATCAATGCCAAGGAAAATGTTTTGCTGTCTATATGCCAACACTAGACAATACAATACAATCTTGTTAACTGATGTAAAGATTTGCTTCTCTAACCCACATGAAGTGTAGAAGAACTTTGTTTCTTCTGTTTCTTTGGGATAGAGCAGTCAGAAGTTAGTATCTCGTGGCCTTTGGTATACCATGAGCAGAGCAGGCAAGAGATAAGAATGAAGCAAGAAAAAGGATGAATGGTGACCTCTGGAAGTAGTGGAACCTCCTAATACACATTGTTTTGTGTGATACTCGTCCACATGAGGGAAACTAAAGGGTAAATTCAATGTACATGATGATTGTTGTGGCTATTTGTTTACTTTATAAAATACCTTCCAGTTATGTATAATTGTACACTTTTTTTCACAATAAAGTTACAGTCTTGAAGGAAAATAGAACCAAATATAAATCAAAGCAAAGAATGTGCAAATTGTAGTAAAAGAATCCGCTTGATTTGAATACTCACTGATAATCATAGCGAAGTTTAGCCCTTTTGTGCTGAGAATCTGCTCTTGCCAAGCCTAATTCAATCTCATCTTCCAACCCCATCGCATCAATTAGGGCATTGTGCTGACTACTGCCAGATGCATACTGATCAAAATTCCGAGAAGTCCCAATTGATAACTCCCACGCTGCAGCCGTCCAACCATCTCCATCATTCGCATTTCCGGCTCGTCCAACACTACTGCTACCGTGTGGATCCCTGTGAGGCTCATCCAGCAAGGGGAAAAAGTTCTGCTCCACCGCTCCTTCCTCCTCAAGAAGCATCCTTCTCAAATGTGAACTCCCAGATTCATCATCATTTGGGCCCCTTTCAATTTCTTCCCCTTTACCTCTATCCATGGTCTCACCACTACTCAAGTCTTCTTCTTCTTCTCCAAGACCAAAACAGCACCAAAGCCTCATGCAATCAAGAAAACAACACAAAAACCATACCTTTAAGCCATGATTACCACCTAAAGGTACAAACTTTACAAACCCTAGATCAAGATCCCTTATTTCTCACCTAAAAAACCCTAATTTGTGCCCAATTTCACAATTTTCAAATAAAATAGACGAAATGCTTCTCCAAGGAACAAATTTCCCCAAAATGAAATTCTGTTGAGCTAAAGCTTTGTAATTTGGAGAAATCTAGCTGAAATTGGGTGAAATTTGAGAGGGAATTGACAGATCTAAAATGTGATCTTTCACTCACCTCTCTCTTCCCCTCTCGCTCTCTCTGTTACCTCATCGATCGGCGCTGTAATGAAATGAAAGGGCGAGTGAGAGAGTCCATAATTCCTACTTATACGGCAGTTTTTGTTTTGGCCACCTTATTTTATTACCAACCATGCTATTGTTATGCTATAAATATCGTTTTTTTGTATGTTATTTATAATAAAAAAAAATTTATTTTAAATACTCTAAATTTTCAATCAATACAAGTTTTTTTTTTTTTTTTTTTTAAAGACAAGCGTGGGGATTTATATGGGCTCCTCGTACCACAGAAAAAGAAGTAAGGAACAGATTGGTTACATTCGCGCATATTTCCTACTTCTAGCATCATCAAATACAATCTTTTTAATATCTTCCGCAAAAGAACTGGGTATGATCTCAACAAACTCATGACTTGGTAACAGTTTTGCTAGTTTATCCGCCGCCTGGTTTGTTTCCCGTACTGCATGCATGATCCTACAACCTGCAAATTTGTTTAAAGCTTCCTTGATCCTTCTAGTTATATGGATTGCTTCCCATGGAGGGACTTTGTCAGTAGTAAGGTACTTGAAAGCCATATTGGAGTCCATACTCAACTCCACTCTGTGTAGGGCATATCTCTGCGCTAGTTTGATTCCTAATTCAATCCCCTGTAGCTCATGAAAAAGAACCGTTTGTGCTCGTTGACTCCCTGCCCCAGTTGTTACTACCAATCCATCGTGGTCCCTAATCAATGCTCCATGGCCTCCTATAGTTCCAGTGAGTGAACCATCCGAGTTTACTTTAAACCAACCTTGTTCAGGCCGTTGCCATGCATGCATGGTGATAGTGCGAGTAAAGAACTGCATATCAAGTCTCCATTTGTCAAAGAGTTGCCTATTATCTGCATTATCTTCAACTTGAAGGTCCAGGACTGAGGCACGTAATCTGACATCTTCGATAATCTTTGTCTCCACTTTAATAGCTGCTCTGAATTTGGACTGAAATAGTCTGCAATTCCTCTCTGTCCAGAGGTGGTACGTGGTTGCATTCAGGGCAAGCCTCTTCAGCACACTGCTTGATGATGTACCAGATAACTTAAGCTCACACCATCTCCACTCAGCAGCCCAGTTCATTGCCTGGTGTCTGTAGCCTAATAAGATAAGGATGTGTGTCCATATGAAGCCAGAGTACCTGCATTTGAAAAAGAGGTGCTCTTCACACTCTGGTTGATCACTACATAGTGGACATATAGACCGTTCTATAACCCTCCATTTGAGCAGTTTATCCTGTGTTTTAAGAGCCTTATGCATTGCTAACCAGGTGATGAAGCTTTGTCTTGGTATTCTTCCTATGAACCACACCAACTTGGACCATGATATTGATTGTGTTCTGCTCCTCATTGAGTGATATGCACTCTTGTTTGAGAACTCCTCAGCTTGGCCCCCCATCCAGGTGACTACATCTTTATGTTTAGTGTCCATCTCTACCATACCAAGGTCGTCACATATATCAGCGAGGTTTGTTCTTCCATGCCTGCCAATATCCCATTTGCCATTGTGAATAAGTGCGCTGATTGTTGCATTGTGGTGCAGTGATGAATGGTAGGTTAGGTGCTGTGGAAATCTATTAAGAAGAATACCAATAGGATGCCAAGGGTCTTTCCACAGCTTAGTGTCCTTTCCATCACCAATAGAGTGCACAATAAGTGAACTAGCCTGACCTCTGCACTTCAGGATATTGCGCCAACACCAAGAGGCTTCATTCGGTATGTCCATGGTCCAGAAATTATTTCCTTTGATTAAGTTGGCTTTAGTCCACTGTACCCATAGGTTATCCTTATGAGAAGCAATATTCTATACATGCCTCATCATTGCTGCTTTGTTTGACGTTTCAATGCACCTTATGCCCAAGCCTCCCTCATTGTAAGGACTGCAAATACGTTGCCAATTAACCATAGGTTTCTTTGCGTATGTATCAGAGCCTGACCACAGGAAGTTCCTCATTATTATTGTTATATCATCACGGACACTTTGAGGCAGAATAAAACAAGATGTCCAGTAAACATGGAGACTGTTCAGGACTACTTTTATAAGGGTGGCTCTGCCTGCATATGAAAGAGTTTTGTTCTTCCATGATTGAACCCTTTTCCTGACTCTGTCTATCAGTGGAAGGCATTGATTATAGTCCAACCTAGAAGATATCAAAGGGAGACCCAAGTACCTTACTGGAAGCGCCCCTAGATTGAAGTCAAGACAACTAGTAATCAGCTGAATTTCGTCCCTGGGCACCCCAGATGCAAACAAGTTGCTTTTAGAGCAATTGACAGCAAGTCCAGTAAATGACTTGAAGGTGCTCAAAGCCTGTGAGAGTGCCATTGCAAACCTGGTAGTTCCCTTGAAGAAGGCTAGTAAGTCATCTGCAAAGCATAGATGAGTGATTTGTGGATTGGTACACTTAGGATGCAGCTCATACTCTCCTACTTCCACCTTCTCCTTGAGTATCAAGTGTAGAATTTCCATCACCAGAACAAACAGATATGGTGACATCGGACACCCTTGTCTTATGCCTCTCTTGGCCTTGATGAATCCTTTAGGCGACCCATTGAGGGATATGGAGAACCTAGGTGTCGTGATACACACCCTCACCCAGTCAATGAACAAATCAGGGAATTGCATTTTCCGCATGACATGCTCAATTGTCTCCCATCTAACTGTATCATAGGCCTTCCGAAGATTGATTTTTGTTGCACATTGAGGCACTCCATTGTCTCTGTGATAGTTCCTGACTAGTTCATGAGCTAGCATCACATTGTCATGAATGTATCTTCCACGTATGAAGGCTAATTTATCTTAGCTAACTAGCCTATGAATCACTTTCTTCATCCTATTTGTCATGATCTTGGTGATGCACTTGTACAAGACATTACAACAGAAGATCAGTCTGTAATCAGCCAAGTAGGAAGCATTAGGCACCTTTGGTCTGTAATCAGCCAAGTAGGAAGCAACAGGAGATCGGTCTGTAATCAATACAAGTTTTACATCCACTACCAAATATATTACATTTTATTATTAATAAAAAAAAATTTGATATCATATTGTTATCGTATAATAGTAAAGCAATATATGCTCATTAATACCTTATCAAAAACTTGATACGAAAGTCTCATATAATAATATAAAACTTTCTTAGTATTGTTGGAGAATTAGAGGAATGCCAATCCATTTTGTCACAACAAGAAAAAAATTCCAAAAATAAAAAATTACATATTAAATAAAAAGTGTGATTGGTGATTGTAACCATTCAAGACCACATAGATGCATCTAAAATATCTTGTTCATTGAAGTATAATGCCACGTTTCAAGCCCACAATAGGATAATGTGTAAATGTTGTACGTTTGGAGAGACAAAGTTTGTGCCTTCACGTATAGACCACATAGATTCGTATAAAAAGGTCATACTTTCTTAAGGTTATAAAGCTACGTTTCAAGCTCGAAATGGATGATCTGTAGGTCATGTACATGTTGAGCGGCAAAGTTTGTGTATTCAAGTATAAAACCACATAGATTCGTCTAAAAGATCTTGCTCCTAAAGTATAACGCTACGTTTCAAGCCCACAATAGGATGATATGTAAGTGTTATACGTTTGGAGAGATCGAGTTTGTGCCTTCACGTATAAACCACATAGATTCGCATAAAAACGTCACACTTTTTGAAGGATAAAGCCACGTTTCTACCATGCAATAAATGATTTATAGGTCTTGTACGTATTGAGCTGCAAAGTTTGTGCATTCGTGTACAAGCCACGTATATCCTTCTAAAAGATCTTGTTATTTAAAGAATAAGGCCATGCTTCAAGCCCACAATGGATGATCTATAGGTCTTGTACGTGTTAAGCGTCAAGTTTATGTCAGGCAGCGATTTAAAATTGAGTTTTTGTTATATATTTTCACTATTGTTTCGTACTAATTTCAATCAATGTGTCTCCGCTTTTCCTTATTTATATTTTCATCCTTCCTTATCCTTCTGCACGTGTCTCTCTGGCTCCTATTCTCTTTCACTCACTTATAGGGGTGAACATCCTATCCTGCAATCCCAATCTCATCCATGTCCCATCCCATTTCATCCCGATTTTTTAGGGTCTTTTTGGGATTAATCAAACTCATCCCGACAAAATCTAGAGTGGGATGGGATCGGGATGGAGATTTTTAATCTCGCCCATTCCGTCCCATCCCGAACTTATTTATTTAATATTTATTATTATTAATTTGAATCAAATTACTCTTCTAAAGGAAAGTTTAGGATGTGTTAAAATTAAATCAGAACAACTATTGTTTGAAAACTTGTTTGATTTGAAAAAGTAGTTGTAGTTTCACGTCTGAAGCCGATCCTCGAGAAACTTGCCTTAGTAGGACTTACGGGTATTGAGGACAATTGTGAGACGTGTGAGTCTAGCGTGCTGTGAGAGTCCGAGTCCGCCTGGCGAACTGAATTGAGCGGACTTGGAACCATTTGGCCATGTTCAGTGTTAGGCTGATGTTGGGGCCCGTATTTCCTCGAGATCATCATGACACACGTGTGGCTTAGAGGTATGACCATTTTTATGTATCATCAGCTACTCCCCCAGAGTTAGTGGGCAGTCACATCGGTCTGCTAAGTCATTTCTTGAAGGGACGCGCCGCTCATGATGATTAAGTTTGAATCGTTGCTTGAGCCGCGCGCCGCATTAATGGAACGTGCGTTGGTTTGGCGGAAAATAGGTAGGAAACCAACATCTATTTTGGTCATCTGTAGTTTAAAGTCTGACTCTTCTGCTTTATTTTCTTTTGAGAACATCGCTTTATCTGGAAAAGAGTGTTCATCTTCCTCATGGCCCAACAAAACCTTCTTGACGACTTAATCTTGGTTAAGGGTCTGGAGTTTTTCGAAGACAGACTGCTGTCTGAATCTATCCTCACTAAGACCCGTGTGAAGTTTGGAGTTCCTGAGGACCTACTGTTGTATATCCTGAAGGGTGACCAAACGCCAATGTTGCCTTCGGTCGGTTTTATCTGTTTGCATCGTGGGATGCTTCAGACTGGAGTGCATGCATTTTCCAGTTCTAGACGTGATTTGGGAGTTCCTGGATCTTTTAGGGATTCCTCCAGCCTAATTGGGGTCTAATGGATATATGATCATCCTCATGATTCTGCTCAGTGCCAAGGATGCCAGTGTTACTGACTCTGAGGGTAATTCAGTTGTTGGCTTCTCCCCGGCTAAAGGGTAACGCTATGTGTAAGATGATGTCGTCGGCTTGCTTCGTTGATCTTTCTGATGACTTCAAGTTCTGGCAGAAGTACTGCTTCTTGGCTCCTACGGGCTCAAAGTATTTTCAGTGCAAGGGTCGTCCGCTCGAGCGACGATTCTGGTCGCTTCGTAAGTTCAACCTTTTTCTTGTGACTTTGATATGATTGATAGCGGGCTAACTGATTATTGCTCGCGTCTCTTTGCAGGAAGGTTTCCTACTATTCATCTTACCTTATAGGAGCAAAATACCATAGAGACCTTTTGTGACTTGCCAAAGAGGAACGTGACTGATGTCATAAGAGTTTCCAACTTCATCTGTAGCAGGTTGTGGGACAACTTGCACGTTGCCCCTACTCTGTACCAAACTTTGCGAGTCAAGTTGGAAGATGGGGCCTCTTCAAGGAAGAGGAAGGCTACTAGGGCCAAAGCTCTCGTTCTAACATAGAGGAGTCGTCTAAAACGTTTGCCTCCTTTGTGAAAAAGAAGTCCCGTGTTAGGATTGGGTCGTCTTCGACACGACCCGCTCTAGTGAAAGAAGAACGCGAGTTCGCTAGGCCTATTGGGGCGGAGGTTGTTGTTTTCGGCTTGGAGAAAAATTACATGCGGTTTGCAGGAGTTGTAGACTGGTTGAACCTTAGTGACACGCAAGTCAAAGCTCTGAATGACCGACTAGTGCGGGTTGCAATGGTAGCTTTCGCTGGTGCTGATTCGTGTGGGATTGTTCTCGTAGAAGGCGCTCATGAAGATTTGCCTGAGGTTGTAGAATATGATCATCCCATTGTTGTTTTGCCTGAGAGTGGCCGCGATACTGGCCATGTCTCCTGTAGTCCGAATTGCTCATCGTCTCGCTCTAGGCCACAACTAGAAGTGTTGGAGGGTCCTTTGGATAATTCATTTCCTTTTCTCCCTCCGGATCCCATCAAGCCGTCTCATACCAAAGGGCTGACTGTTAGTGACAAAGGGAAGGCCACAGAGGAGAGTCTGAGGACGGTGGCAACCGTAAAGGGTGGCACTGGCGTAATCCCTAATCCGAGGAAGCTTCATCCGGGTGCGCAGATAAGCCTGTTTGCACCAGACTTAGTGAAGATGATTTCACACGTATGGCACCAAGAGATGGACATAAAATATGCTTCGATGAGGCATATAAGCAGGCCTCACAGCTGGCTGATGGACCACGCTCCAAAACCTGAGGAGGATATGTTGGAAGGGTGTATGGATAAGGGTTTGAAGTACCTAATGTTGGGTATGTCTCATTTGAGCCATGTGGCCGTTGCAGGGACGAAAGACAAGGTGGCTCATGAGAGGGTATACACCTTGGAACATGTTTTCTCGCACATGCAGACATTGTATTCTGATGCACTCTATGAAATTGAGCAGCTGAAGAAGCAGGCTGAGGAGAAAAGGCTGGATCAGTCAACTGTGGCCGCTGAGACTCAAAGGGCTCGCTTGGAAGACCTTGAGCGTAACCTGTCAGAGGTGGTGTACAAGAAATACGAACTTTAGAAGGAATTGAGCCAAATCCGTCAAGAAGTCGAGGCTGCGTAGGAAACTACGGCTAAGGCATGTTCTGAATTGCGGTCTCTTGCTGAAGAGAGTGCTTTGAAGAAAGCCGACTAGGCTACTGAAAAGCAACAGTTGGAATCTGATGTGGAGTTTTATGCTCGCGAGACGAGGAAGACTGAGGACCAGCTCGAATTGGGGTGGCATGAGATTAGTGCTATGAAGAACAGTCTGGCCACAGAGCATTCTCAGGTCGACGCGCTGACTGGCAAGTTGAAGCTACTGGAGCCTAAACTTGTTGACACGAAAGTGCGAGAGAAAAAACATCTTCAGGAGTGAGGCAAGTGTGAGTTCTGCTGGGTTGTACATGGTCGGCTGGAGCTGTTGGCGCTGATGAATAAGGAACATCCGAAGTGGGATCTTGGCCGCTATAAGAAGATGTCATATGTAGATTTGTCTGTTACCTCTGCGTCATCGGATGAGGAAGACTGTGTGGGCCCTGATGCCCAGGTCAAGGCGTGTGTGGACGTTATTCCTGCTCCATCTTCCACTAGGCTTAGCTCTTCTGTTTCTGTACCTTTTCCTGATAGGGAGTAACCTTGGTGTGATTGTATCCCTTTTTATTTTGATCGTTAATGAAAACAGTTTCATCAGTTTTGTGTTTATTGTCTCTATTGCATGTTTTTCATTTTTCCTTGTCGTCTTGCTTCGACATAGGCTAGTTAAATCAATAGGACATTGACTGGTTTATCTACGATAGAGATCTTGATCGTTTTGTATTGTGAATGATTCAGAGTCATTGCTATGTAGTCATGTTCGATAATGGGCATGTTGCGGACAATCTAGTTGGGGGTTGACTTGCCCGAGTTGTGCCTTGTCTCTAAGGTAAGCTGTTCGAGTCTCACCTTATTAGTCTGGCAGATCGGCTGCAGTTGCACCTTTGAGTAAGTTGAGATGGGAGAGTGTATGTGTAAGAGTATTCGCGCCGGCTCAAACACCGTAAGCTCGAGTTGGCATCCTAAGTAGCTCTTAATTGGCCATTGGCCGTACGATCTCTGTATCATTGCGAAGGGTCATCGCTAATATTATGATGTCAATCTGTTTGAGCGTGAATACGTTGACTCAGCTAGATTCGTGTTTGGCGACCAGGCTGAAAAACAGTGGTCTCATAGCAAGTCGTCGGAATCAGTTCAGGACTGACTAGGCTCCCACCTTTTGAATCGTTTATGACCAAGTAAAGTGGGCTATAGATTCAAGAAGTAAAAGTTTGGTGACCAAGCTGAAAAACAGTGGTCCTGTGGCAAGCTGTCAGAATCAGTTTAGGACTGACTAGGCTCCCACCTTTTGAACCATCTACACCCTCCCTGCGCGGTGGGGGCTACGAATTCGATAGGGGAGTTTGGCGACCATACTGAAAAACAGTGGTCCCGTGGCAAGCCATCAGAATCAGTTCGGGACTTACTTGGCTCCCACCTTCCAAATTATCTAAACCTGTGCGCAGCCAGTTACAAATTTGGGAGTGTTTGGAGGCCACGCTGAAAAGCAGTGGTCCCGTGGCAAGCCATTGGAAGGTCGTGGCTGACTGGGCTCCCACCTTCTAAACTATCTACACCCTCACAGCGCGAGCTACAAGTCCAAGTTTGGTGATTTGCCGGCCACGCTGAAAAATAGTGGTCTTGTTGTGAGCCATCAGAATCAGTTCGGGACTAACTAGACTCCCACCTTCTAGGCTATCTACATCCTCGCAATGGGGGCTACAAGTCCAGGTTTTGATCAGAAGATTTACTTGCTAGTCGTCACCAACTAGGCTTACCTGATTAGGTTTGGCGATCATTGAGCACGAAGGGGGCAATGATCCCTGGCGAGTCGTCGTCACCAGACGTGATAACGTTGATTAGATTCTCACTTCCTAAATCGTTAATGCCCGCGCTAAGCGGACTAGGTGTCGGGTTGAACCAGAAGTCGTTGTCATCAGCTTTGGCCGATTGGGCTTGCCTGGTTTGAAAAGAGGTTCCTCCTGCTAAGGGCGTGCGAACCTAGTCCATCTGCTCAGTGCATGGGGTGGACGAAGTTACCTTAAATCAGCTAGTGATCTGTAAGTACGATCCGTATGTCAGGGGTTACTAGGATTTCTTGTGTTCGTGCCAAGCATGTGACAGAATATTGTTTGAGTAATAGGTCGAGCCCATGGGCTCGCAAAGGAAGAGCTAGGGCACGGTGCGTTGTGTGTACAGCGCAAATCACGTGGTAACACGTGTACGACACAGGTTGTGTGACAGTTGAGTATTGGTTACTCCCCCTCAATTGATGGGGTTGTGTGCAGCGCGGCAGCGCCATCAATTTGAATGACATGGTCTTTGCAGTCTCCTTGGGAACCGTCGTCTCCTCGTTTCCCACACCGATTATGCTTGGCAGTTAATGAAGGAGTGCTTGCTTGGTGAGCCATCATGTCTATATTACGGTGTTTCCCAATCGTTGTAGGAACTATCTTTCGCAGAGCTTATCTCCTGTAATGTTCTTGCTTTAAGAGAACGCCTTGGGTTTTTCAAAAGCTGAAGAAAATGCTTTGGGTATTCCAAAAGTTGAAGGCGGGTCTCCGCCTATGGAGTCTTCGGACGTTCTGACATTTTCGTTGGTCAAGCATAATGATAGTTACTGTTATGTTTGGTCACCTGTTATGGGCGAGCATGTAGTTGATCCGCCAAAGTCAAATAATTTCTTCTCATATTGCGAAAAAGTAGTACGAATTTTCTCCAAGGGAGATGCCTTGGTGTTACACCATACCACTTTTGCCTTCGTGTGCTCGAATCTCGCTGCTAACCAATGGCTGATTGAAGTGTTAGTCGATGTGCAATGTTTTCGGATGTGGTAGCTCTTAGTCACACCTGCCATCGCATATGCGGAAAGTGGCCTCGCTCGATAACACTGGGAAACCATGACCCGTCGTTGCTTGTGGCCATCCTCATCTTCCTTCTTCTAAGCTATTTGAGGAAGTTAGAAGGGGTGTGATGTCTCTTGAGAAAATCAGCAGCCCGTTGAGAGGTCTACAATGTTGTAGGATGAACACTTTTTCGGAGTGATTTGAAGGAGCAATCTGACTGCTCAGTCCTTTCAATCCCTTCTGCCACCTCGTCTTTATCTTGGGAAGGGGTCGAGAGTATCTCGTTCGCTTATCTTTGTTGTTACTTGCAGATTGCTCACATAGGAGGGTTTGCAAGTTTTCGTCGGATGCTTATAGTACTCAGTTCTTTGTGATGCCTTCGGACATTTCGTAATATGTAGCCTTTTGTATCTGCCTCAATGTGTTTGTTGTTACATTTTTTTAATAATCAATAGAGTTTGTTTTCATAATTCTTTTTTTATTTCTTAAGTGATTGCAAATCACATAAGTCTTTTAAGAACTAAAACTCAACATTGATCATGGAAAGGGAAACAAATAACTTAAAGCAAACTAACTATTAACGGAGAGAAATTGATCTTGGCCTTGGAGTGAATTCGGATTGCTCTCGGGGATCATTCAGCGGATTGTCGAGACGTTACATAGGTTACTGAAGAGTTTACCTTACAGAGGGGCGGATCTCCACGCCGACAAAATGTCGGGGGGATGTGTTCCTGCTTGCCATGGCCTTTTCGACTCGCTGGGCGGAAGAGTTTATTATTCCTGTATTGCTCGAAAAGGATGTCTCTGCCGTCTTTTGTCCTTGCACTGGATCAGGCTGGTCTGTATGATGTAGCTGAATCTAGGAGCATCGATCTGTTTCAATGAGGCGTAGTACAGTCTCGTGTCGTAGGTTGGTCTACACGTATTGTTCCTTCGGAGTGGTTAGCGGTATACTTAACATACTGGTAAAGGGTGGATACCACTACTTCCATCTGGTGAAGCAATGGTCTTCCTAGGATGAGATTGTAAGATGATGGTGCGTCTACCACCATGAAGTCTAGAAACAAGACCTTCCTAAGCTGCGGCTCTCCTGTTACCATAGCCAACCTTATCTTTCCGATGGGGAAGCATTTCTCCCCGCTAAATTCGATCAGCGGGTGTTATGAAGATGTCAGGCTTTTCTCCTTGAGGTCCATGCTGCGGAAAGTGTTGTAGAATAGAACGTTAAGCGAACTTCCTGTGTCAACTAGGGCTCTCTTTACTTCCCACCTTGCTATGGAGACCGAGATGGCTAAGGCATCGTTATGTGGCGCTCAAATTCCTTCAAGGTCCTTGTCCGTAAATGTCAAGTTGGGAATGGAGCTCTGAACCCTTGAGTGCCAGATGTGTCTGTCCTCATTCGCGGATTGTGTTTGCATATCCAATAGTGTCTGTTTGCAAAACTTGTATGACTGGTTTTCATTTAGTCCGACTCCATGAAGGATTTATATTATTCCTGGAGTCTCATTCTCTATTTCTTTAACTGACTCCCCCTGTCCTTTGTTAGATCTGTTGGCTTCTTAGACTTCAGGGACACTTTCAGTTTGCCTTTGCGGATCCAGTACTCAACTTCGTACCTTAGACTCTTGCAGTCATTGGTGTCATGGCCGTCTTCCTTGTGATACGCATAGTATTTGTCGTTGTCGCACTTGGCAGGTTCTTCGCGTGTCTTTAGGGGCCACTTAAGTTCCTCCCAGCTTTTCATTGATTTTACTACGTCCAACAGGTTAGCATTTAGGGGTGTCACCATTCTGAATCCAACGTAGTTGGACGATTTCTCCAGCCTGAATCGACCAGGGTCCAGCTTCTTGTCACCGCGCTTCCTTTTGCTTCGTTCCTCATCCTCACGACTCTTTCCCTCCTTCTTGTCTCTGGGAGCGGAAGACTTCTTTTCGCCTTCGATTTCCCTCTTTGCGGTCCTAGACTCTTCCAATGTGATGTGTTTCTGGATGCTCTTGAGGAGCCCTGCCATGTCAAAGAGGGCTCCAGGGTGAGGTCCTCGTAGAGTTTCCCCTCTTTGAGGCCCGCGGTGAAGGCCGTCACGGCTGTATCATCGCTGCACCCGTTGATGAGGATCAACTCGTTGTTGAAGAGCATGACATACTCTCGGAGTGTCTCACCGGACCTCTGCTTCAGGGAGAGTATGTAGTACGGGCCTATTCGAAAACGTTGGCTCCCGATGAAACGCGTCAAGAATTTCTTTGTCAGTGTTTTGAAGGAGTAGATGGACTTCAGCGGAAGGCTGTGAAACCACGTCAGTGCTGAGCTTTTCAGACTAGTAGGAAAGATTATGCACATGACGGATTCAAATCCTTCTTTAAGGACAATTACATGCTGGTAATGGCGCAAGTGGTCGAAAGGATTGGTGGTCCCGTCGTAGGAGTCGAGCTTCGAGGGACTGAATTTTCTCGGAAAAGCCTAATTCATGATCCGATCTACAAATGGTGGGATGGAGAGGCGGTACAGTACGTCCGAGTCATGCACCCCTCTGCGGAGGGGGCTCCCAGGGCCGAACCTCTTTGTCTTGGCATTGAACTCAACGTTAGCCGCGCAGCCTCCTTTAGTACAGTAATAACTAGTGGTGTTTGGCTTTCATGTGCTTGCTCCCTATCATCTTCTGGAAGCGAAAGTCCATGCTGCTCCTAGTCTCCATTAACGGGTGGTGGATTATGTCGCGTGAGAACCTCCATTGCTTTGGCGATCCGTTGTATTTGAGATGCCAACATATCAATTCTGGGATCCGTCGTTGCTGCCGTCAGCGCAAGAGCGTGAGTCGGCTGCCCGTGCAAGATAGGAGCTGCTGAAGGAGGTGGTATAGGGACAGCCTGAGCGTTCGACGTGTCCCCTGGTTCTCCGTTGTTGCGTGACCTAGTGGTCACCATCTCTCTGTGTTTTGAAAGAGGACAATGCTTAGTGTAAATTTAAGAACTTTGTCGTCCCCACGGACGGCGTCAAACTGATGTAGTCATTTTTCCCTCCCTGCCAGCTTGTTGACTTGCACAAGTAACACACGTGAGCCACGGACCACCGTTGTGGTGGCCGATGACACTTCGATGCTGAAGTCAGATAGGAATCTGAGGAAGGTGTAATGCTGTAATATGGAATTTGTAACGTACCTTAGCTTACCAACCTCATGTCTTATTTAAAGTGCAAGAAGTCCTTGTTCTACCAGGTCATCGTAGGCGTAGTTTTGGAAGGAGATCTTCCTCTAATTAGGAGTCATGTTGTTGGATGGAAGTTCAATGTTACCCTTGTGCTCCTAGATATGAGGGAAAGAGTTCCTAATGCGAGAGCAATCCGTATAAGGAAGATTCCCTGTGCGGAATGTATTATGGCATTTGCTTCTTAGTTGGAAGTAAAGAACAACTATAGTTGTCGTCTGAAGCCAATCCTCGAGATACTTGCTTTAGTAGAACTTACGGGTATTGAGGACAATTGTGAAACGTGTGGGCCTAGCGTGCTATGAGAGTCCGGGTCTGCCTGGCAGACTAAATTGAGCGGGCTTGGAACCAATTGGGCATGTTAAATGTTGGGCTGATGCTGAGGCCCATATTTTCTCGAGTTCACCATGACACGTGTTTGACTTAGAGGTATGACTGTTTTTATGTATCATCAATAACTTTTCCCAGTAACTAATTTCTTTAAAAGCCTATCCCCATATCTTCACATCTTTAATAAGAAAAGCACAACACGTCTCCTCTTCCATATGCAAATATAGAACAAATGCAATCAAGTTGGGACGGCATGAGTACCATGCTCCCAAATGATTACATTGTCAAGGGTACTAAATCCTAATATGAGAAACATAGTATAAACAATTACTACTTAAGAGAACATCATGGCACTGACAACTTTGATGACTTTGTTTTCAATCCCTCAAATTTGTATCTTGATAAAATCAAGATCAATATGTTGTCTTCTCTTACTTTTTGAATTAATGGTGGTTAGAAGTTACTTAATGGTGGTTAGAAGTTACCCAGGACTATAGACTTGTGGCAAAAATTATCAAAGATAATTCATAGTATATATGTAAGTGCTTAAGATAAAGCAATAGTAACAGCAACGTCTACTCCCTTATAGAAAATTTAGCTACTAAACATCATAATTGAAAACATGTAATTTTATTGAAGGAAATTGACGTACAAAAAATTGAAATAAACTTGAAAGACTTATAGAATACTTGAGATTGAAACTTGAAATACAACAACTTTGTACAGGGATTACAAGAGGATTGGGGATGGCAGAGGCTATATGAGAGATGATAAAATTTGTAAGATGGAAAAATAAAAAACCAGATTGTAAGCAGATGCCTAGAACTCTTGAAACTTCTTGATTTTATAGACTTAAAGGAGCACTGAATTCCTTGATTATTGGTAGACATCATGATAGAAATTTGGACAAGCGGGTTAGGTATGGATTGAGATGGTTTTGGCATGATGTAGAATAATTGAGTTTGAGTGTAATACACGTTCGGTGCATTTGGATGGTTATGGCAGTATTGGTAGTTGGATGATGGTATGTGAGCCAGGATTGGGGGCACATGGTAAATAATGGTATTTGAAAATGATGGGTAGGTGGAGTGTCATGATTATGTTTGTGATAGCATTTTGATGGAATTTGATGGAAATTGACTTAAAAATGGTATTGTCCATTATTGGTGGGTTTGGTGACAATGATGAAGGAAATTTAATGAAATGTCATAATAATGATAATGACATATTGATGATTTGTTTTGGTAGTGAATTGGACTTTTCTTTGGTTTTTTGTTAAAGGTTGATGGTTGTTGGGAATCTTAGAAAATAACAATACTAAGACCGATATAGGGCCAAAGCAGTCATCTTCATTATCATTTGCTTGAGATGTTGTGTCATCAATGTTGTCATCGCCATCCGATGAGCAGATATGTGACATTGTCTAATAAAATTGTTTTGTTGAGGTAGTCGCTAGAACTTGTTCTTGGACTTGTGTTTTAAGTCTTGCTAACTTTGAAGAATCATCTGTGATTGATTTAGTTGGTTTGTTGATCTGAAAATATTTTTCCATTACTTGCTTTGTAACTCCTGAAAATTTAAAGTATGTCTACCATTTGACTTTGAACCTTTGACATAGTGATTGAGGAACTTGAGCAGATAAACTTGGATCTGCCATTGGTGAAATAACATAATCCCAGCAGCAAATCCACGTTTGGGAAAATTTTAAGAAAAACCATAAAGGTAGATTTTGTAAAGATTGGGGTTGTGGTAATTTGAAATTTGTTTTGAAAACTTTGAATCCTTCTTGAACTTGCGAAGGAAAGATTTCATGAACTAGACCATAATGATTCCACCATTGGTGAGAAAACCAGCAGGGAAAACTTTGAATTTTGAATTTTGGACAAAAAATAAAAAACCATGAGTGAGAGAAATTTGGAGTTGAAAACAAGAATACTCTAAACCATGTTTTTTGATAATTAAAATAAATTGTAAAATTTACGTTTGAAAGTTCAGCTAAAATTGGGAGTGAAAGGAATTTGATTCCACTCTTGTCGCGAGAGAACCTTGAAAATTTGGCATTTGAGTGAGTGACAGAATGATCATTTTTTTCTTGGTTATGGGTGATTAGAAATGATTATGTATCTACGAGAATAAACTCATAGAGCAGTTGACTTTTGTCAGGATCACCAGAGATGAATGGAGACTTTTGAGGGAGGAGATTGTTGGCTATCTTGATGGGATTGTCACTTGAAGTACCATAGTAACTATCTATGGAACATATTGGTTCAAAAGTAGGGGTTGGGATGTAATGAGAGGTTTGGCTTTTTTGAGAAGTTGGGTTTTGCTCGAAAACTTGGTTAGTTTGAGAAATTGGTTTTGGGATTGAAGGGTTGGTTTGAAGTGGTTCAAACATGTTCTTGACTATCAGAGCATAAGAATCTCTAATTGAATCTATTGACTATGATGGAAGAAGTTTTGGAAAATTATTGTCGTCGATCATTTCAGACCATTTGGGCTTTTGCTTTAAAGAAGAAGCCATGTGATGACTTATTGTCTCTTGATTGCCTGTAGGAGAGTAAAGAGTTTTGTAAGTCGGTTTGAGTGAATTTCTTCACTTGAATGAGAAAGGTCAGAAGGAGAAATTTCAGAAGGCTAAGTCTCTTGTTTCCCCTGAAGAAATTCTTAGGCGAGGATGTCTAGAAAGGAGTTTGAGCTGCATTTTATAAACTCGATTTTGAAATCAAAGACAGACGAAAATGTTTGCCATCTGGCAAAAATATGTTTTGACAAAAGGTTTTGAACATCTTTTTTCAAAATCTTTTTGGCTGATTGACAATCAATTCTTAATAAAAATGGTTGATTGTAAATATCATTTTGAAATTTCATGATGCAGAAAACAATTGATAAAATCTTTTTTTTTTGACAGTTGAATAGTTTGATTGAGTTTTATTCAAAAAACCAGAATGAAATCGAACAAATTGTTCTTTGTCATTATTTTTTTGCTTAAGGATACCACCATACCCTATATTTGATGCATATGTTTCAACAATTTTGAAGGCTGTTGGATTAGGTATACCTAAACAAGATAAACTTTTGACAGTTGTTTTACCTTGTTTAACGATATTTGTATGAAGATTTGACCATGGTTGACGTTTTTTATAAAGTCTGGCATATAATGGCTTGACTAAAACTCTGAGATTTTTGTAAAAATCAGCCACATAATTTAGACTTCCTAAAAATCTTTGTAATTGATTTTTATCTTTGATTTATTTGAAAATTTGTCTACAAATGCTATTGATCTGTCAATTTGGATAATTGTACCATTGTTGATCCAGTGACTAAGGAACCTAATATTGTTTGGAATAAGTGTATCTTTGTTGGTGATAACACTAATCCATTGTTTTTACAATTTGGAAGAATTTGCCTAAATGTTTCCAGTGTTCTGCTATTGTTTTTGAAAATATTAAAATGTCATCTATTTAAACAATTGAAAATTTTGTGTAAGGATTGAAAATATCAATCATTATATTTTGAAATTCTAATGGAGCATTTTTTAGACCAAATGACATCACGTTTCATTCGTAATGATCAAAATGTACATTGAAAGCTGTTTTGTATCGGTCTTCTAGAGTTATTTGAATTTGCCAAAAACCTGATTTGAGATCAAACTTTGAAAATATTGTAGTTTGAGCTAATCGGTTGATTAGATCTCTTTTGTTTGGAATTGGATATCTGATCCACCTAAGTGCATCATTGAGAGGTTTATAATTGATGACTAAACTTGGGCTCCACGTTCTATCTCAGATGCGTTTTGGACAAATCTGAGCAGCCCCGTAGAGATTTGTTTTTTTGAATTAGTTTTTACTAATTAAAATATTTATTTATTCTTTACAATACTTTATTAATTCAGCACTTATTTGAATTGATCTTGCTTTTGTTGGAATTCTTATTTCACTGAAGTCATCTTCATAAGGAAGACTACCCATATGTTGTTTTCTATTCCAAAATGCATTTGACAAATCAAAACAAACTTTTGTTTTTATTTTTGTTTGAAATTGACTAATTTGAGTTTTTAATTTTGAATCTTTTAATTATTTTTCTATTCATTTGTAATTGAGTTCTTATTTTAAATAATTGATTTGTTTAAATTTTTTGTTTATTAAATTAGCAATTAGAATTTCTTTCTTCACTTCATTGAGATCATCAATTTTGGGTTTTGTCATAAAAGAAAAAAATAACATTTTCTCCTAATATTTTTGTTATTATACCATCTTGGTTAACTTTGAAGGGTAGATTGATGTCAGGAAGTAGGGGTGGGCAAAAACCGATTTAAATTCGGTTAACAGACCGAACCGGTTTTCAAATTCGGTTCGGTAACTGAACCGAAATATGAGCAGAAAGAAAATAATTTAAACCGAACCGAACCGATTATAAACGGTTCGAAATCGGTTTACGGTTTTGAACCGATCGATTTATAACCGAACCGACCGATTAATTAGATATATATAAATAACTAAATAACAAGTAGGTGTCAATACCTGATTAGTGCAACAAATGCACTGCAGTATACCCTGTTGCACTGAATCACCTCATTCTCTCAAAGTTTTCAATTTTGGGCTAAATATTGGGTCCGTAAAAAAGCTGAGCCTGTAAAAAAATTGGACTTGTTTTAATGAAAGTCTTTCAAATGCTTGAGCCTGAAATTTCAGCCCAACCGAACCGAACCGATCCGAAATTCGGTTCAACCGAATTCATCGGTTTACAAATACAAAATTCGGTTTCGGTTTGGGTTTTGGGCAAACCGAATGAAATCGGTTCGAAATCGGTTTGGGGCTCAAAACCGAACCGAACCGACATTGCCCAAATTTTGTATAAGGATTGAAAATATCAATCATTATATTTTGAAATTCTAATGGAGCATTTTTTAGACCAAATGACATCACGTTCCATTCGTAATGATCAAAATGTACATTGAAAGCTGTTTTGTATCGGTCTTCTAGAGTTATTTGAATTTGCCAAAAACCTGATTTGAGATCAAACTTTGAAAATATTGTAGTTTGAGCTAATCGGTTGATTAGATCTCTTTTGTTTGGAATTGGATATCTGATCCACCTAAGTGCATCATTGAGAGGTTTATAATTGATGACTAAACTTGGGCTCCACGTTCTATCTCAGATGCGTTTTGGACAAATCTGAGCAGCCCCATGGAGATTTGTTTTTTTTGAATTAGTTTTTACTAATTAAAAGATTTATTTATTCTTTACAATATTTTATTAATTCAGCACTTATTTGAATTGGTCTTGCTTTTGTTGGAATTCTTATTTCACTGAAGTCATCTTCATAAGGAAGACTACCCATATGTTGTTTTCTATTCCAAAATGCATTTGACAAATCAAAACAAACTTTTGTTTTTATTTTTGTTTGAAATTGACTAATTTGAGTTTTTAATTTTGAATCTTTTAATTATTTTTCTATCATTTGTAATTGAGTTCTTATTTTAAATAATCGATTTGTTTAAATTTTTTGTTTATTAAATTAGCAATTAGAATTTCTTTCTTCACTTCATTGAGATCATCAATTTTGGGTTTTGTCATAAAAGAAAAAAATAACATTTTCTCCTAATATTTTTGTTATTATACCATCTTGATTAACTTTGAAGGGTAGATTGATGTCAGGAAGGGTGTTCCTAAAATGATTTCTTGACCCATATTTTTTACTAAAATAAATTCTTGATTGATACAATATTTTTTATGGCAGATATTAGAATTTGATAATTTTTAATTAACTTGCAGTTGTTCTTCATTTGCCGCATATAATTTTTCTTTTGTTTTTTTTTTAAATATTTGTAAGAAATTAATTCTTTAGAGACACAATTTAGATCAGGACCTGAATCTAAAAGTGCAGTGGTAACAATTTCGTATTATTTGTTTATTATTAATGTAATATTGACATACTATCTTTATAATTTTATTTTTGAGCTTGTATTAGGAAAGTTTAACTTGATATCTTCGGGATTGGTATTTTTAATATGATGAATTTCTTTTTTTAGAATATTGATTTCTCTTTGGACATCTTGCAAGGTGATCTGCTGGTCTTTAGTTGGTATTGATTTTATTGTGGGTTTAAATTCATTGGATTATTTAACTTGATTAAATCAGACTTTATCTTGACTAGTTTGAATCTTGTCTTTAAAATTACTTGATTTTGATTCGGATCGCAATACCTGAGATTGTAATATAAGCAATTTGTCTTTTTCTTTCCTACTTGTTATGATTTCTTTTGATGTGGCCCGGTTGTCCACATTTTAAGCAAAGTCGTTCTGGATAATACTTTTGCTTTTCAATTACTTTCTTTATTTGTTGTT
Source organism: Berberis vulgaris (assembly GCA_963556465.1). Classification (NCBI taxonomy): domain Eukaryota; kingdom Viridiplantae; phylum Streptophyta; class Magnoliopsida; order Ranunculales; family Berberidaceae; genus Berberis; species Berberis vulgaris. The sequence continues at coordinate 72,568,066 of OY747125.1, read as the reverse complement.
TTGTGATGTGATGTTTTGTTTTTTGTTTACGATTATCTTTTTGTGTGCTTGGTAGAGAATTATTGAAGTTGTTATTGTCTTTAAAATTTTTTGTCTAATTTGAAATTGGTATTCATGTTTTGATTTTTGGAGAGATCGTTAAGATTATCTTGGCAAAAATTATCTCGTTCTGATTGGAATTCTTAATTAATAGTTTGATCTTGATGAAGATTGGTGGGACTAGATGTTATTGAATTTTTTGTGAAGGTTGTGATCCTAAGATTGGTTTTAACTTAATTAGTCTTTAATTAATTTGTTCTTCTATGTTGAGGGTTTTGTATTTATTGAGTAATTTGACGATTTTGTGTAGTGATTGTCGAACCATTGGAAAAATGAAATATTAATTTTGTTTGTTTTACAAAATTCATAAAACATTTCCCCTAATTGATCTCTTTGGGTTTAATTGGTAATTGAGTAAAATTGTTGTTTTTTTGTAGCATTGTAATCTTGCATAAATTCTTGTTGGATATAGGCTTTGTTTAACTTAAATTCTTATGCAGATTTATGTTCCTTCATTTTATCTAAATAATCTTTGAGAGAAAACATGATTTCAAGATATTGGAAACTAAGGGATTCGACTATTGTTGCCACTTTTGTTCTACTTCAAACATTTAGCATATAAATCATAAATTATACCTGATGTTCTTTGCCTTAAGGATGAAGTATGGGTTATCCTAAACTCTAAAGACATTTGGACATCATATTTTCATAAGAGGGTAATGAGATTACCTCAAATGGGATCATCAAACGGTACCACTGAGCGTAACCACATACACCCATCAACAATGCCTACCACGGCAACAAGGGTATCAATGGTTGATCAACGCTAGCTACAAGGTTGTGACACCTACCAACGCTTGACTACATGGGCTTTCCCCAGAGACTCTGTCCGAAGAATTTGTCTACCAACATATAGATTGCAAGGGTTTTCCCCATAGACTTTGTCAAAAGAGATTTCATCTATCAATGTTACTCTTGGCTAACCACTATTCCCTTCAAAAAAATGTTTGACACGTGGCTCTGATACCAAAAGTTAAATAGCCTTTGCAGATAAAATCAAAGATAAAAATCAATTACAAAGATTTTTAAGAAATTTAAATTATGTGGCTGATTTTTACAAAAACCTCAAGGTTTTAGTTAAGCCATTATATGTCAGACTTCGTAAAAAACCTCCACCATGGTCAAATCTTTATACAAATATCGTTAAAACAAGTTAAAACAACTGTCAAAAATTTACCTTGTTTAGGTATACCTAATCCAACAACATGCAAAATTATTGAAACAGATGAATCAAATATAGCGTACGGTGGTATCCTTAAGCAAAAAAAACAATGGCAAAAAATTAATGACAAAAAACAATTGGTTCGATTTCATTCTGGTTTTTAGAATAAAACTCAATCAAACTATTCAATTGTCAAAAAAGAGATTTTATCAATTATTTTCTACATCATGAAATTTCAAGATGATCTTTACAATCAACCATTTTTATTAAGAATTGATTGTCAATCAGCCAAAGAGATTTTGAAAAAAAAATGTTCAAAACCTTTTGTTAAAACAGATTTTTGTCAGATGACAAACACTTTTGTCTGTCTTTGATTTCAAAATCGAGTTTATAAAAAACAGCTCAAACTCCCTTTCAGACTTCCTCACTAGAAAATTTCTTCATGAGAAATAAGAAACTCAGCCTTCTGAAACTTCTCTTTCTGACCCTTCTCATTCAAGTGAAGAAATTAACTCAAACCGACTTACAAAACTCTTTACTCTTCTACAGGCAATCAAGAGACAATAAGCCATCCCATGACTTTTTCTTCAAAACAAAAACCCAAATGGTCCGACATGATCAACGACGACAATTTTCGAAAACTTCCTCCATCATCATCAATAAATCCAATCAGAGATTATTATGCTCTGATAATCAAGAATCAAAACAGGTTTGAACCACTTAAAACCAATCCTTAAATCCAAAAAAAAATTATCAAACTAACCAAGTTGTCAAACAAAACCAAACTCCTTAAAAAAGCCAAACCTCTTATTACATCCCAATCCCTATTTTTGAACCAATATGTTCCATAGATGGTTACTATGGTAATTCAAGTGACAATCCTATCAAAATAGCCAACAATCTCCTTCCTCAAATGTCTCCATTCATCTCTGATGATTTTGACAAAATTCAGCTGTTTTATGAGTTTATTCTCTTACATACAAAATAAATTATAATCATCCATAACCAAGACGAAAATGACCCTTCCAGAACCACTCACTGAAAATGCCAAATTTTCAAGTTTCTTTCGCTACAAGAGTGGAATCGAACTCCTTTCACTCCCAAGCGTTTTAGCAGAACTTTCAAATCTCAAATTTACAATTATTTTGATTATCAAAAAAATGGTTTAGAGCATTTATGTTTTCAACTCCAAATTGCTCTCACTCATGGTTTTTTATATTTTGTCAAAAATTTAAAGTTCCAAGTTTTTCTTGCTGGTTTTCTCACCAATGGTGGAATTAGTATGATCCAGTTCAGGAAATCCTTCCTCCGCAAGTTCAAGAAGAATTCAAAGTTTTCAAAGCAAATTTCAAATTACCACAACCCCAATCTTTACAAAATCTACCTTTATGGTTTTTCTCAAAATTTTCCCTAGCCTGGATTTGCTGCTGGGATTATGTAATTTCACCAATGGCAGATCCAAGTCTACCTTTATGGTTTTTTTTAAAATAAAAAAATTGGGTCGTTGACCCTTTTTATTTATTTATTTATTTATTAATCCATGCCCAAAGGCTATAATATTGTTGCCACTTAATATCATCGTCACCTCCATCTCGCATAGAGATTTGCTTTCGCTCCGATCCATCTTCTCCACCATGCATGAAGACCCGCTTTCGCTTCGCTCCGGTCTAGTCCATCTAAGCAGCTGCATTCAGTACCCGAAGGCTTATCAACGGCGGAGCACATGTGCTCCTAATAATCGGGCGAAAACTCACAAAATCCTAACTGGTGAGTCTCGAACCCGCGACTTCTCACAAGGAGATTGGATGTCCGACCAACTGAGCTACAATTGGTGGACACATATCTACTTATCGGATGACGATGACAACATTGATGACACAACATCTCAAGCAAATGATAATGAAGATGATTGTTTTGGGCTATCTTGGCCTTAGTATTGTTATTTTTCAAGATTCCCAACAACCATCAACCTTTCATAAAAAACCAAAGAAAAGTCCAATTTGCTACCAAAACAAATCTTCAACAAATCATCAATATGTCATTATCATTATTACGACATTTCATCGAATTTCCTTCATCGTTATCACCAAACCCACCAATAATGGACAAGACCATTTTCAAGTCAATTTCCATCAAATTTCATCAAAATGCTATCACAAACATAATCATGACATTCCACCAACCCATCATTTTTAAATACCATTATTTACCATGTGTCCCCCAATCCTGACCCACATATCATCATCCAACCACCAATAATGCCACAACCATCCAAATGCACCGAAAGTGTATTACACTCAAACTCAATTATTCTACATCATGCCAAAATCATCTCAATCCATACCTAACCCACTTGTCCAAATTTCTATCATGATGTCTACCAATAATCTGAGAATCCAATGCTATTCTAAGTCTATAAAAGCAAGAAGTTTCAAGAGTTCAAAGCATCTACTTTCAATCCGGTTTTTATCTTTCCATCTTACAAATTTTATCATCTCTCATAGCTTCTGCCATCCTCAATCCTCTTGTAATCCCTGTACAAAGCTGTTGTATTTCAAGTTTCAAGCTCAAGTATTCAGTAAGTCTTTCAAGTTTATTTCAATTTTCTGTATTTCAATTTTCTTCAATAAAATTGCATGTTTTCAATTATGATGTTTAGTAGCTAAATTTTCTATAAGGATTAGGCGTTGTTGTTACTGTTGTTCTATCTTAAGCACTTACATATAAACTATGAATTATCTTTGATAACCTTTGCCACAAGTCTGTAGTCCTGGGTAACTTCTAATATCAGAGCAGTTACATATAAACTATAAGGGAAAACCCTTACAGTCTATACGTTGGTAGGCGAAGTCTTTTGACAGAGTCTCTGGAAAAAACCCTTGCAGTATATACATTGGTAGACGAAGTCTTTTAATAGAGTCTTTAGGGAAAACCCTTGCAGTCAAGTGTTCGTAGGTGTCACAACCTTGTAGCTAGTGTTGGTCAGCCGTTGATACTTTTATTGTCTTGGTAGACGTTGTTGATGAGTGTAGGTGGTCCTGTTTGAGGTAAGCCCATTACTTTATTATGAAAATATGTTGTCCAAGTGTCTTTAGAGTCTAAGATAACCCATACTTCATCCTTTAGGCAAAGAACATCGGGTATAATTTATATGCTAAGTATTTGAAGTAGAGCAAGAGTAGCAACAATAGCCAGATCCCTTAGCTCTTCAAAACATGTCTATTTTACCTAAGATTAATCGTTCTTCATCTTCTAGAAACAAGGCCAAAGAACCAATTAATAGTTTAGAATGTCAAATTTCAGAAATTGAGAACAAATTGCAACAATGGTCTATTCCTGGAATTAAAGAAGAAGATGTTTACAAAAAAACCATCAATTTTTAATCAAAAATCAATATTTAATCAACAAACTGAACAAATCATCAAAACCATAGAAGATACTTTACCCTTAGGACCAACCCATGAACCAATCCATTTGCTCACTCCAGAAAAATTGGAAGAACACATACAAAAACAATTCAATTATGTCCATATCAGACTAATTCTAGTAGGAATCAAGCCCCTTACAATAATAGGTTTAGATGCCTCTACTCTGATTTGTCTTAGAGATTGTAGGCACAATAAGTTTCAAGACTCCCTCCTAGGAATAATAGAAATATCCCTAGGATTAGGACCAACCTACTTCAATTGCTATCCCAATTTCACAATATCACTCTATGATCCAAACATTTTAGAAACTTTAACTCAATATACAAACCTTTGGATATGATATACTACCTGGTGCAATACCATTAGCATTATTATACCGCATCACATACAAAACAATGAAACCCAAATCAATCCTCAAGCAAAAGAAACATTCACAAAAAGATACACAATCATTTTTCAAACAAATAAAAACAAAACAAATGTCATTGTCCCAAAGACTATTCGATGGGATCAAGTCACTCTTCCAAGCTCATGGAAAATTCAAACAGAACCAAGGCCTCTTCTACCAAGTGAATTGTCAAAAATAGTATTTCATGAATATGAAACTGTTGAGTTACAATTTACATCACTAGGAAAACCAAATTGGCAATAGAAATCCTTCAATCACCAAGAACTTCAAGTTCTTCATATAGGACAATACCTCAAACTCTTAAAAGTCAATCTGTCACAGATATAGACTTAACAAGATTAAGACGAAACCCACAATATCCTCAAATCCCTCAACCGATATATATTGATGACCAACAATCTGACATATAACATCAAGCAAAGCAAAAATCTCAAACTCCTTCAGAAATATGAGACACATCCCAAATTTATATGTTAACAAGAGAATTCAAATTAGACAAATATTACATTAGGCAAAAATATAAACAATCCTACAATGAAAACAAAAGAAATCAATTCTTTCAAAAACATCCAAATCATGAAGAACTAATACAGTTAGGAGAACTCTTTTATCAATTCTGTGAAAAACTTCAAGTCAATTACCACTTCTTTGACTGGTATGAAAATAATTATACAAAATGCTTAAATGTCAAAACAAATACAAACACCTGAAAAATTAAAGACAATACAATCACAGAATCCAAAATACCTCATTTAGAACAAATTTATTACAAAACTCAAAGCGCAGAAGTTGTAGCCTCCCTAATCAAATATGCAAATCAAATCGCTTCAAATCAAGTTTCTTATGGAATAGAAAAAATCATTGACCAAAACAATAATACAAATATTCTTTTACACACAATAGGCCAACATGTGGTCAATGATAAAACAACAAATATAGAAGAATCCACAAAAACAATTCCAAAACCAATTCCATATTTTAAACCAGCAACAATTGACAAGAGAACAATCTCATCTCATATTTTTATTATGGATCAAATCAATAAACAATTAGCACAATTAACACTCAATGGTAAAGAACCTACAAAATCATCCTCAAACTCAAATAACATTAATGTTTTATCACAATTATCGGATACTGAAAAAGAATCTGATTCACAACCTCAATTAATTTCAAAATTAAATAGGTCAACCCCTTTCACATCAAAATACACACCATTACCCTCCAAAGAAACTATTATCCAAGACCTTCCTTCCCAGATCTTCAGTTTGAAGAAAATGGCCAAATCGTTTCATCCCAATATTCCACTGAAATGTTCTATGAGTTGAATATAGATGGCCAAAAGTGAACAAAATATTATCGATACTACAATAGATATGACAATGCATGTCTCAGCTTTTAGAAATGAAGGCAAAGATGACAATTCTATAGAAAAAGTAATCATCGTTGGCTTTACTGGTCAGTTAAAAGGATGGTGGGATCATTATCTTACCCAACAAGAAAAATACAATATCATAAATGCTATCAAAGTATATCATTTAGGCCAACCAATCAAAGATGAACTTGGAGGAACCATCTATGATATTGTCACAACTCTCATTTTTGCTATACTCAAATAAATCATGGGAGACCCAACCCGCTTTTCAGAAAAATCAAAAGAAGTTCTTATAAACCTTAGGTGTCCAACACTCAAATATTTCAGATGGTATAATGACATGTTCTTATCTAAGATCATGCTTAGACCAGATGTCAATAGTCCAAATTGGAAAGAAAAATTCCTTGTTGGACTTCCTCCTACATTCATTGAAACAATTAAACACAATATTAGGCTTCAATTCAATGGAACAATCCCATATGACAATCTCACTTATGGAGATTTGATCGCAAAAACAAATGAAGTGGCATTAACAATTTGCAATGATCTCAAACTTAGAGCCTAATTAAAACATCAAAATTTAACAAAGATAAAAGAACTAGGTGACTTCTGTCAACAATATGGTTTTGAACCAATCAAAGCCCTATCATCAAAGTTAAAAACATCAAGTCACAAATATACAAACAAAAAACCCACATACTCAAAACAACCTACATATTCAAAGACACATTCTAAGCCCAATCCATACAAGAACCCACAAACCAAACAACCATACACTAAAACATAAACAAATCAACCAACTTGTTTCAAATGTGGCAAAACATGACACTTTTCAAGAGATTGCAAATTACAAAGAAAAATCAACGAATTACAAATATCAGATGAGTTAAAAAACATGTTTCGAAAAAATACTCATCGAATCTGACTCTGATTCAGATCATGATGATCCTCAAATTTACAATATCCAGACATCAGAATTTGATTCATTCTCAAATGATCAAGTCAATTCATGCAACTGCAATGAGGTTTCGTGCATTAATGTAATCTCAAAACAAAAAGAAGCAAATATTTTATTAGATTTTATTGACAAAATTGACAATCCACAATTAAAGCATGACTACTTAATCAAAGTTAAAGACTTAATAGGAAAGCAAGAACCAACAATAACAGACAAACCTTATTACAATCTCCAAGAAATTATTGATAGATTTAAAACCAAAAACCATTAACCTTACAAGATCTCCAACAAGAAATTAACAATCTAAAATTAGAAATATCACAATTGAAACAAGAAAATGTACAAATAAAAGAATTAATATTTTATAATTTCAAAGAACAAGAAAAACCTGAAACTTAGAACAAAGGAAAACAAATACCTCAAGAATAAGATAAAAAAGAGAAAAAAATTCTACAAATATTTTCACAAATCAAATTTTGCAAATGGTACATCAATATCACTTAATTATTCACAAAGAATTTAAATCAATATAACTGCATTGGTTGACTCTGGTGCAGATTTAAATTATATTTCTCCAAGATTAATCTCCTCAAAATATTTTGAACAAACAAATGACAACCTTTACACAACAAACAACCAACAATTAAAAATTAATTACAAATTAACAAATATTTAAATTTATCATCAACCATTTTACATCAATAAATAATTCACTGTCATCAAGAATCTAGGACAATAAATTATTCTAAGAACTCCTTTTTTTTTTTTTATCAACAATCAACTCATTTCAAACAAGTAATAAATGAATGTTTGCAAATATTTTAGGAGAAGAAGTCTTTTTCCCATTCATTTTACAACAAACATCTAATGATCTAACAATTTTACAAGAACAATTAATCACCAAGGAAGCCTCATCAAATTATGATTCAACCTTGCTAGGAAAATCCGAGTCGTTTTTACACGAATCAATATTTTAAAACCTAATTTTAATTTTCAATTTTTATAAGATTTTCAAATTTGCATCATTTAACAATTTTCAAATTGATAATTTTGCAGCTCAATGGAACGGTCACAAATCGTTCAGGACAAACTGTACTCTCAACAAATTGGAGAAAAATCGTGTTGATGATGTATGGACAACCTTCAAATTCAACAATGAAACCTCATTAAAAAGGCCAAAGGAAAAAGGCCAGTCAAAATTGACAAATCCAAGGCTCGGTCCATTATGACCAATAATGCATTAGCCAGCTCACCTCAGAGTGAAACCCAAGCTCAAGCAATTCTGTCTAGTCCAATAGCAATGACAGTTCAAAAGTCAAAAGGACAAAGCCAGTATGATTAGTTACATGATCAACCCAGCAACATATCTCTAAGTGATATAGATTATAACTTAGTAGATTATGTTGAATCAACCAAGATGATGTCTTATGAATGGACCAAGGATAATTGATTACATCTTAATGAGTTCATCAATGGCAAAGCATTGGAGGAATCCAATGAAACAATTTTTACTAACTTTTACGGAAAAAATGTTGTATCTCTCAATGTCAATGCAGATCCAAAGGCAAAAACATATTTCCATGAAATGAGGTTTGTTGGCAGAATCCTATCAAAGTCTCTAGAGGACCTTCATTGGTGTCCTCCAATTCTCAAGAACACTGTCAGAAATCTTGCGCACATGGTGTATCAAGATACAGATGAAATTGAAATCGAGATGGCTGCCACTCCACTCGAATGGATCAAAGAAAATGAAAAAATCTTGTTTTCTCCAGGATACAAGATTTTAACTGTCAGAATTTCAGATCACAAATTTCAGATTTTCCTCATCAATATGAAGTTCTTTCTGGTTTAGAAGATCAAAGAGTCAAATCAATCATGGACCTAAATATTCAGGCCAATCAAGACAAAGGTATTCAAGTTCTTGCTAACGGATACAAGACTCTAATCTGCAGTACCCGAAGCAATCCTTATGTGGTAGAAAATACATATTTCTATCAATATTTGATCCAAGACAAGAATTGAGACTCAACTTTTCAAACTACCAAGTATCTCGAAGAATTGGAACAACAATGATATTTTCAAGATTACCGTCAACATCTTATCCACAGGAACCTCCAATACGGATGGTTTAACCAATCCCACCAATAATAAACAAGACCATTCTCAAAGTCATTCTCCACCATCAAAATGTTATCACAAACATTATCATGACATTCCACCAACCCATCATTTTCAAGTATCATCTTAAATCATTATGTGTCCCCAATCCTGGCCTACATATCATCATCCAACCACTAATAACTCTACAACCATCCAAATGCACCGAAAGTGTAATCCATTCAAACTCAATTATTCTACATCATGCCAAAACCATCTCAATCCATACGTAACCCACTTGTCCAAATTTTCATCATGATGTTTACCAATAATCAAGGAATCAAATGCTCCAACAAGGCTATATAAGCAAGACGTATCAAGAGTTCAAGGCATTTTTCCATCTTACAAATTTCATCATCTCTCTTAGCCTCTGCCATCCCCAATCCTCTTGTAATCCCTGTACAAAGCTGCTGTATTTCAAGTTTCAATCTCAAGTATTCTGTAAGTCTTTCAAGTTTATTTCAATTTTTTGTACTTCAATTTCCTTCAATAAAATTGCATGTTTTCAATTATGATGTTTAGTAGCTAAATTTTCTATAAGGGATTAGGTGTTGTTGTTACTATTGCTCTATCTTAAGCACTTACATATAAATCATGAATTATCTTTGATAACTTTTGTCACAAGTCTGTAGGCCTGGGTAACTTCCAGTCTATACCCTTGTAGTTTTGTGATCCACTTAAATAAGGCACATAACACTTTTTGTATTTTGTACTTTTGTTTCAATTTGAGTATCTATATTTTCAAAAAAAAAAAGGTCATCAACCTCAAAACAACTTGTCCAACTCGAGTTGTTATTGAACAACTAAAGCAAAGCCCAAACCAAATAAGTTAGGATAAGCTTGCTTGGGCTCATGTTGCCCAACACAAATGGTATAGTCCATCGGATAAAGAGGAAGTCAAAACCCTAAACCTATTTTTTTATTTATTTTATTTTTATCTCATCTCTTCTTGCATTGTAGTCAAAGAACAAAAGCAATAATGGTGAGAACCCAAATCATCCCCTCTTCATGCAATTAACTTCATATTTCCAAGTTTTGTTTCCGTTAGATCTGTTTCCATTTTATCAAGGGTTAGGGTCCAGAATCCTAAACCCAAATGACAATGTGATAGATACCGTTTGTTTGCTTGAGATTTTCACTCATTTTATGAAATTGTCACTTGGGTTTTTTTTATTATTAGGAATTGCACTAGTGTGTGTTAATTAGGAACTCATCAAGCCCAAATTCTGAGTTGTTGTACAAAAAATGTTTAGAATGGTACCTTTTACCTGACAATAAAAATCGTACTAAACAAAGTTATCAATTGTTATAATTCATCAATTAAGACATCTGTATCAACTTTAGTAATGTCATCTAATGGTTTATTTATCACCTTAGATCCCACAACATTCGCACCACCACCATAGCGAACATACATGTCTTTATGTTTTTCTCATATAAAAGGATAACTTCTCTGTTATCCATGCCTAAGTGGGAATATCACATGTGGCCATGCATTATTAGATACGCCTAACTACATGAGTACCATAAAAGCCATACTAGGGCTAACAATGCGCAAAACATCTCATTTTTTTGTTATTTTTTTTACGGAGGAAAATCAAAGCTTTTATTAGGCATTCTAAAACTCCATTGCTTCCGCAAGATTCAACTTGAAGGTTACTTAGTTTCTCTTTAGGAATGAGATATTCTACTCCACAAGACCCAACTCGAAGGTTTCTTAGTATTTCTATAGGAGAGAGGTACCATAAAATAACAAAAGATATGGTAGTTCTCAGGGATAAAATTCAATGTGATTAAAATTCATGAACTCAAGGTTATCCATATCACTTATTGTGTTATCAAACAATTATTAAACGATGACATTTTGTCAATCATAAACAAATCCTCCACAATATCCATCAATTCTATATAGAAATTTAGGTCAAGCTCGGTGAATTCAGACTTTTTTATGAATGCATGGAGTCATGGAATTTCATCCAAGGGGGGTTTCCATTTGTTTATTTTTAAAAGCCTCTTTAGGATTATGGGTAGGATTCGATCAAAGATCTACTCACGCAATCCACATACTAGCGTCCCACTGGGAGTGGTGATCAAACTCATTCAATACGAAAAACCATACTCCTTAGCAAGTCAATTTACATAACAATAAAATTGAAATTTAAATGATGTAACAATGCAAATGCCAATTGCAGTCACATTCACATATCCAGTCTCCTTGCATCAAATGTAAGACAACACAAATATCAACTTGCATAACAACACAAATACCAAACTCATTTCATCAAAGAATGAATCATCACAAATTAATTCCCTCTTAACTAACAACAACTTCATCATCTAAGGTGAACATGTAGCACAAATCTACAATGCAAATGTTCCCGCGACTCATCATGACAAATCATGCCTAAACACCACATTAACAAATCAAGAAAACAAGTATGAACCATCATAGTCGATGTATAAGCAACAAATGAACAAACCAAAAGATAAACACAATTCATGTAATTTGCATGTGCATTGTGATAACAAGATAGGAGAACATTAACTCACTAAAATTTTATTCAAGTTCCTAGTCAAGCCAAATAAATAAAATTTCTTTAATAGTTTGACACAAAACCCTAAATTGCACCTAATATCAAGGATTGTGTTTCGTGAAATATCACGAAATTTCGTCGAAATTTTCATTTTTTTGGAAATTACGAAAAGAAAAAGGGCAAAATAAAAATATTGCATTTTATGAGATTTTTTTCGTAAATTTCGGAGTTTTTTCATAAAATTTGGGTTTTTTTTTTCTTTTTCTAATTATCATTTCTTCTAGTTATTTATTGATTTTTGAAACCACCCCCTAATTTTCTAATTATCATTTCTTCTAGTTATTTATTGATTTTTGAAACCTCCCCCATGATTTTCTAATTATAGGTATTTAGGCTTCATTTAATATATTTAATAGATTTCTTTACTTGCATCTTATTTTTTTTTTCACATATTTCATATATCGTATCCTTGAAATTTTTACTTTTCCTTTACACACCGCAATATTTCTTAAAATCAAGAGACCAAAATTAACCTGAATAACGAAATCACAACCCTTGCCTAATATGTCCCTGACTTCGGCCTTGCCTCGAGAGAATTCAGGTCGTTGGATCAACTTGGATTTTATATATGTTCAAGTTTCAATAGTTTTTAACTACAGATTTAATTCCTGAATCAAAGAAAATCTTGAGACCGCGCATGGTTGTTTGGTATTACTGAATCTCATAAAAAACCTAGTTTAGGTCACTTCTTTAGTTCAAGCTAATTCCTACCAAGCATATAACAAAAACCTTCCACTAATATGGAGTTTTAGGCTTATTTATCTATTAAACTATTAAACCTAACCCTAATAAAAGGATGAATCTAAGTAAAACATAAAAGATAATGAAGAAAACTCACTGTTTGTTTGTTTGTTTGTTTGTTGTGTTGAATGAATTTTTTTTTCATTTTCGGTTACATGTGTGATTCCCCCTTTTTTTTTTCCTATCCCAAGCTAGGGAGTTGTTGTTGAGTGTAGGAATAACAAAATAAGCATTAAAAGAAAATGATCTCTTTATTGGGTTTGTTTTTGCTAGGGTTGTTCCTATTTTAAAATCCTCCTTATATTTTTGAATTTATACAATTAAACCCAAAAGAAAAAAAATCAATCTTGAGTCCATTCTACGAATTAAAGAATATTTTAATAAATAATAAAGAGATAAATAATATAATTAAATACCCTTGTAAAAAATAGGGGTAGTTTGTTTGGGTTTTCATCGCTTTGTTTTTTGGCTTGAGATTTTCACTAACTTTTGTTAGTACACGTTATTGAATTGTCGTTTTGTTTTTTATTAGGAATTGCAAAAGTATGTGTTAATTAGGATCCTATCAAGCCCAATTCCGAGTAATTTACTGAATTTTATTTCATCTTATAAAAATTGGGAGAGGGTAGTAGTGATACTAATCCCTTGAATAAGAAAAATGGGTGGGTGGGTTGGTGGAGGTCGTCTCCTAACTATGAAGATTCCTAACTATAAAAGAAAATTTGGGTTGGTTCCAAATGATTTTCTTAGATTGGCTAAAGTTGCAATGTTTGTTTATGGACCGCCATACACTTAGCACATACATTAATTAAAACTCTCTCATGACTAAGGGATTAATTCATTTGGACTTCCACGTATTCACTAATAAATGCAGCTGATATGCCCAATTACGACTAATAATTGACGTTTCGTGGTGCATTTTGGATTGAGGCTTTGCCAATGACAACCAATGATTTGAGTTTGTAGTTTTTTTTTCTCCCAATGATTAGAATTCATATGGGTGGTAATTTTTTATTTGATATGCTAGTTTGTTTGTAACATACATTTAAAAAAAAAATTCTCCTTGTCATTTTTTGGAAAACACTCAGGGGGTTGTTACCGAGTATCCGGCGAGTACTCTCCGTGTAAACTACTCAACATGTTTTTTAATTATGGATAGCCTTTTTTTTAGTGCGTCCTTAGTCTCATGAACTTCCTGTCAAGAGTGACACGCTTCAAAATCTCACTCTAGCATTTCGAAGCGAATCCTTTTCAAATCTGAACTACGAAACCCCGCTCAAAATTTTGGATTTCCACCGTGAAGATTCAAGATTAATACTTCTTGAATCTTCACTTTTTTATTTCAAAAACATCACATTTGGAGTTTTACATCGCCTTAGGACAATTTATTTCATCAAATTTTGTTAGTGTACATATGTGCTTTTATCATTTGCATCTTAAGATCAAGTCAATCGCATTTTAAAAACACATTTTCCAACAATCTATGAGTTTATATATCCAATTATTTACTAAAAAAATCTATTAATCTTAAATAAAATTTTGAATTAATGTTAAATAAATACATAGTGCATGTAATATTTGAAAAAAGAAAAAGAATAAATATATTGTATGTATTTAAGCTCAAGAGACATTATAAATACTGAAACAAATACTTATAGACGTTCTCAAACACTCCGAACACTGAGAAAATTTGAAGTTAACCATTCACGTTCCACTATCGGGTGATTAAGGACGTGCACGATGTTCCATTATGGTATAAGATGGAGATGGATGAGACTCTTTCAAATAGTTGTCGCGGGAAAAAAAGAAATGTACAATTTCAGATCTAAGGTCAATGTTAATGAATTTAGTCGTTAGCACACATTGTCTTTGAACTAAAGCAAGCTACATGTGTTTCGTGCATGAGATATCCCACATTTCTTTGTAAGAAATCTATATGTTTGATGGCCTAAAAAAATTAGTTGAAAAATCATTTTCCAGGTAAAATTTCATCTTTCGGTGTTTGATTTGCCACATAAGTAGGAAAATAGCTTTCCGAATCCACTTTCATTTTTCGGTATTTGATTAGCCACATAAGTAGGAAAACAACTTTCCAAATCCACTTCATTTTCCTATCTCAATTAACTTCATTATTTTCAGGTTTTGTTTCATCTATTTCCATTTTTCAAGGTTTAGGGTTTAAAACCCTAAATCCAAACTACAAATATGATAGATACTGTTTCTTTGGGTTTTCAGCTTTGTTTTTTAGCTTGAGATATTTATTTCACTATCTTTTGTTATGGAATTATTGTTTCGTTATTTATTAGGAATTGCAAAAGTGTGTGTCAATTAGGATCCTATCAAGCCCAAATTCTAAGCAATTTACTGGATTTTATTTCATCTTAAAAAAATTTGAGAGAGTAGTAGTGATAATAATCCCTTGAATAAAAAAGATGGGTGGGTGGGGATCATCTCCTAACTCTAATGATTCCTAACTATAATTTTTTTTTGGTTGGTTCTAGATGATTTTCTTATATTGGCTTAAGTTGCAATGTTTGTTTATGGATAGTCATACACTTAGCACATACATTTATTAAAACTCTCTCGTGATCAGGGGATGAATTCATTTGGGCTTCCACTGCCGCTGATATGCGCAATTACCATAATAATTGACGTTTCAGGGTGCATTTTGGAACGAGTCTTTGTCAATGACAGTCAATGATTTGATTTTATAGTCTTTTCTCCCAATGCTTAGAATTCATATGGGAGGTAATTTTTTATTTGATATGTTGGTTTGTCTCTAACATACATTTTTATTTTTTTTATTTTTTTTATTTTGCTAGTCATTTTTTAAAAAGCACATTGGGGTTGTTACCGAGTATTCGGCGATTACTCGCCGAGTACACTATTCAACACGTTCCTTAATTAATTATGGATAGCTTTTTTTAGTGCGTCCTTAGTCTCATGAATTTCCTGTCAAGAGTGACACTCAGTTTTCAAAATCTCACTCTAACGATTCGGAGTGAATCCTTTTCAAATCCGAACTATGAAACCCTACTCAAAAATTTTGGATCTCCATTGTGATGATTAAAGATTAATACTTATCGAATCTTCATCTTTTGATATCAAGAACATAACATTTGAAATTTTGCATCGTCCTAGGACAATTTATTTCATCAAGTTTGGTTAGTATAAATATGTATTTTTATCATTTGCATTTTAACATAAAGTCAATCACATTTTAAAAACACATTTTCCTACAATCTAAGGGATTATATATCCAATTATTTACTAATTTTTTTATTAATCTTAAATAAATGATAAAATAACCTTTTGAATTGATGTTAGACAAATAAATAGTGCAGGTTATATTTGAAAAAAAAAAACGAATAAATATATTGCATATGTTTAAGCTAGAGGGACATTACAAACACTGAAACAAATACATACATATGTTTAATAGCATAGCAGTAGCCAATGGCATGACAGCTCAACGGTTAGAGCTTGGCGGATGGTACTACTAGGTCATGGGTTCAAACCCAGCTTGCGACATCTTTAGTGGGTTCTGGGATCCTATAATAATCCTGCTCGTCTTTCAAAAACAAAAAAAAAAAAAAAAAAAAATAGCAGTTCACTGTAGCGTTTTTACACTTCGTGCTATTTAAAGCTCACATTTTAGTTTGGAAACGCTATGAAAAAAAAAAAAACGCTATTAAAAGCGCTCCGGTCCCTCACCCAAAAGGCCAAGAAAACACCGCTGTCTCTCTCTCTCTCTCTATCTCTCCTTTGAAACACTCTTCTCTCTTTTGCAATAATGTAGTTCATTCGTCTACACTTCCAAACATCACCACCACTTCCCTCCCCATCCTCAAATTCTTCTTCCATAGTTGAAATCCCGACGACCCTTGGTCCTCTCATCCATTTTCCATTACCATCTTCACCCATCTCTTTCTGTTTCAATTGCAACAACAACAACAACAACAATCGTCGCTGTGTTCTCGCTCACTTTGCAGTCGATTCTCCACCTGCCCTTTCTCCCACAGACATCGCCAGCAGTAAAGAAGATGAGTCTTATCCACAAGTTCTGCTCCAAGTTAAAGATCTGACTGTTGTGATTGCAGAGTCAAAGCAACAAATTCTCAAGGGTGTAAATCTCGTCATTCGCCAAGGAGAGGTTATTATTTGTGGAAATAAAAAAACAGTTCATTCATTTGTGTAATTGTTTTTGTTAGCGCATTTAGAAAGAGTGATCGAGGGAGATCCAGGGAGAAAGAGAGATCGAGGGAGATCGAGAGATCCAGGGAGAGAGCGAGAGCGATAGAGAGAGAGATGCACAAACCTATTTAACACACCCACTCTGTTCTTTAGATCGATCTGAAGAAGAAGAAGAAGAAGAAGAAGAAGAGATGGAGATGTTCTACTTCCTGGTGGTGTTTGGAACTCAATATGATTATTGCAATTTCTTGGAAGGGTTTTTGAACTGATAATATTGGTTGCAGAATCCAGAAAGAAGCAGTAGCTGATGAGACGTTAAAGGATGCTTGCTTGTGACCTTGACCTAAAAAGAGCACTGGAAACAGTGCATTGTTTGAAGCCAAACTGAAAGAAATATGAGTCCAAACCTTGATTCGATCGCATAATATTTTTCTACTACATAAACCAACTTTTCTAGGTGACATTTGAACATAATTTTAAAATTATACTTTTTCATCTATAGGAAAAAGGTTGCCTTGTACTATGAACGCGTCCAGGAGCTGAACTCTTTAACTCAAGAACGTGATGATCTAAAGAAAGAATACGATGAATTAAGAAAGAGAAGGTATCTAAATATCTTGATACATTTAAATGTTCTTGTATATTTAATTTTATTATTATTGTTATTTTTCTCTTCCTATCTGAACATGGATCTGTTTCTTTTACGACCAAACCTAAATTGTTTTCAGATTAGATGAGTTCATGGTGGGATTCAACACAATATCGTTGAAATTGAAAGAAATGTATCAAGTATGACGTATGTGAAATGTGCATTCATGTTAACTTGTAATGCAAGTTGTTTGAATTTAGTCTCCCTCATCTGCGGTTACAAGAAATCTTGCATGTTTTCTTGACTTTGTTTTGTTTAAGCCTACTATTGGCAAAGTAAAGCATTATGGATATTTTGTGAACATTTATGTGATGTTAGAAAACACTTTCATAAGTCAATGGATTTCTAACTGTTTGGTTCAAAGGGTGCAAAAGGAAGATGGATGATCAAAACTTCATTGTTGCATTGGTTATTTGCACTGCTCAAGTCTATGTCCATGTTTGTATATTTATTTATTCTTCTGACCATTAAGTTTGATTGACTGACCTGTTGCAGATGGTTACTCTCGGAGGTGATGCAGAACTAGAACTAGTTGACTCTGTGGACCCTTCTCTGAAGGTGTTGTTTTCAGTGTCAGACCTCCCAAGAAGAGCTGGAAGAACATAACAAACTTATCTGGTGGTGGAAAGGTAATCCTTGATAATACATTTATGAGAATGTTATATCAGATATGTTAATGAACACTTTGATTTGGAACATTTGCATTTAAGATTGTGTACTATTAGCTTTGCTGACTGATTGATTATAAATTTCAGAAATTCTAAATGGCGAGGAAACCAGCGAGGGAGAGGGTGTCACCGCTCACCCCCCTCGAGATGTGCGCCTTCACTCTCGAGGTGCGCAGCAGCGCGAATCTCGAGGGGATTAGTGGTAACCCCCCCTCGCTGGTTTCCTCACCCCTTTCCTCGACAATAAGAAAGGTTCTATAAATTTTGTACTTCTAACTATGCTGACTTATTTATTATAATTAATTCTTCATCGCTTAGACGCTTAGCTCATTAGCTTTGGTTTTTGTCCTCTACCACTACAAGAGCCCTTCTAGCCGTTGAGGAAAGGGGCGAGGGGGTGGGTATTACCACTCATTCCCCTCGAGACGCGAAGTTGTGCATCTCGAGGGCACAAGCACACATCTCGAGGGGGATGAGTGGTCACACTCACCCCTTCGCCCATTTCCTCGCCATTTAGAATTTTCCACCACTACAAACCAATGCCACTTTTTTTTTTTTTTTTTGAAAAGCAAGCGCGAAACAATGCCACTTTATGTGATGGATGTGATCGATGCTGCTCTAGGTATTTCAATTTAGTCACAGTGACTATTCTACCTCATATATATATATTTTGTTGACAGTGAGCCTTTCATTGGTTTTTCAGATTTCAACGTTTCAATTGTTGGTCACTATGTGAAAGACCGCACAAAGGATGCACAGTTTATAATCATCAGGTAGATGAGGATTACTCTTGTAAATTAGCCAAAATTGCTGCTCTTTATCCATCTCTCTGATATTCTTGTGCTTCATTCTATGCGTGTGCAGTCTAAGGAATAACATGTTTGAGTTGGCGGATAGACTTGTCGGAATTTACAAAACTGATAACTGCACCTAGAGCATTACTATCAACCAGTGTTCTAAAAAGCGGCCTGGGCGGCCGCCTAGGCGGCGCCTAGGCGCTAGTAGGTAGATAAACGCCTCGACTAATTGCTGGGCGGAGGGAAAAATCGGACAGGGCGCCTAGGCGGGTCTGGGCGGGTCTGGGCGGATCTGGGCGGACCTAGGCGGGCTGGGCGGACCTAGACGGGCTGGGCTTTTTTTTTTTTTTTGCTGGTTGCAAATAACTAATAATTAGAAATAAGTTAATAACCAAAATCCCAAAACCAACCAATCGACCATTACGAAATTTTAGGTTTTGCTTTTGGCCTTTTGCAAACAAAACAGATAGAAGAAAAGGGGAAGAAGGAGAAGAAGAAGAAGAAGAAGAAGAAGAAGAAGAAGGGGAAGACGAAGAAGAGGAAGACGAAGAAGAGGAACCAATCGACCTTTTTGCTTCTCTGCTGCTGCGCTGCAAGCGAAGCATTTCGCTGATTCGCTCCACTTTTGGTAGGTAATAACAGTTTGTTTTCCATTTAATTTTGTTCTTTGCACTTTAATCAGTATTTCACCCTTCATGGACACTGAATTTTTTCAGAAACTTCATATGAACCTCGAAATTTTTTTTTAGGTTTTGCAAACAAAACACTAAAAACAGAGAGAAGAAAAGGGGGAGAAGGAGAAGAAGAAGGAGAAGAAGAAGAAGGGGAAGAAGGGGAAGACGAAGAAGAGGAAGTTGAGGAACCATTCGACCATTTCGGTTTCCCATCGAAATTTTTTTGCTTCTCTGAATCTCTGCTGCAAGCCTGCAAGCGAAGAATTTCGCTCCACTTTTGGTAGGTAATAATATCAATATAACTTCTCATCTTCTTTCTTACCTTCACATTTACGGTGGATGCTCACTGTACAGCTGCCGAGTTTATTTCATGAGGTTTATTACTTATTTTACAACTTCTGTTTTGGCTTGTTATGTATTATACATTGTTTCTTCTTCAGAATCATTTTTAAACCGGTCAACCAACAGAAAACAAAAAAGAACAAAAAGAAGAAAATAATTGGTTCAGATGATTGATCCTCAGAGCAGTTTCTTCTTATTGTTCCCAACTGATTTCTGCATATCACACACATTGTAAACTCTATGAGGAAATGAGAATTCATATTAAACAGAAAAATCAAGAAATGCATGCAGTTAACTCTATCCCATATTCTGATATCAGACATGTTTGATAAAAATAATTGATGTGTTGTTGTTTGACAACTAAATGTTAAAGTTTTGCATATTTAAGTACTGACTATGCATGTCATATCTATATAGCCAACGGAGTGAATCACTACTAATGTCCCTAATGATGTTGTGGTGTTCCCTGAAATTTCACAATGATCGATAAGCTAGAGGAATGTTGGACACTCCTTAAAATGCCATGCTAGATCAAAATAATTGATATCAGACATGCTAGATCAAAATAATTGATGTAATTTTATTTGAAAACTGAAAATTACTTCCAATGTCGCTAGTGATGTTGTGGTGTTACCTAAACTTAACAAAATTTGACATGTCAGATTCTGGTAGTTCAATGTGGAGTGATTGTTATGACTAATATCTTTCAGAATGAATTGTCAAGAGTATGTCGAGTACTGGATAAACAACTGTACATAAGAGTCTCATTTCCTTTTGTACTCAGCTTGCATAACGATTAAAAGATAAATGGATGTGAAAGGTCTCCACCTAGCTCTTGTTTTGATTATGATTACATTCATGCTACTCTAACAACAAGCAGCAAATTTAACTATATAGATATGCTGATTTTTGAAGTATAGGGCAACATGCTGCCTGTAATCCAAGTTGTAGCCTGTATACACTATATAGATATGCTGATTTTTGAAGTATATGCTCATATTATGCTGCCTGTAATGCTTCCATTTATCCCTTCTAGTTCTAGGTTAGCTATGCTGATTTTTTAAGTAGTTTTGAATGGAAATAATTAATGTTTCTGCTGATGAAGCCTCATAGTATAATACATAGCATGAATCTTCAGATAGTGATCTCGCTGATCTTCCTGGTAAATATTTCTTATTAATTGGAACAGATTATTATATTTCAGTGCATATTGTTTGGAGTGGAGTTTATTTTGTCACAAATCATAATTTCAGACTAGACAAGCATTAATGGCTGTTTAAGTTTTTAGACAATAAGGTTTCATACTTTGAATCAGTATGTATGGAGGTTTGAATATGTTTTATGGTGTTGGCTTTCACACACCCTTTCTTTCAAAGGGACGTTCTTTGATTCATTGTATGCCAAATAGGAATCAATAATTTGGGGGCCTTAATGCCTTTAAGGTCTTCTATTTTTTGTATTCGTTTAATAGTTTTTCGTCAATGAAATTTTACCTTTAAATTTGACATTGGAGGAATGTCTAACTCGTTTTCTATTTATGTTAGGCCTTTCAAAATTAACCACAGATGAAAAGCTTCGCGATGCATTTTCTCCCTTTGGACAACTTGTTGAAGGTAGCAGAACTAGGTTTTGTCTATTTCTACTTTCACTGACATTTCTGTTTATCACATAATTATTTTTTGCATATTGTTTTGCAGCGAAAGTTGTAGTTGATAGAGCATCTAGGAGATCAAAGGGTTTTGGTTTCGTTAGATATGCAACCATAGTAGCTCCTATTCCAGGCCGCTTTTTAGAACACAGGTTGGTACCATCAACTCATCAAGTATGTAATTCTTTTTTCTCTCTAATGATCTAATCTCTAAGAAACTCTATGTTATGCAACTTATGCTATTATAAATTTTAATGTAAGCTTAATTTTTCATGTTTATAAATTTTTCATATGTATTCTGGCATTAAATTGGAAGTAATTGATAAAATATTAATGTATTATGCTAAATTTTTGTAAATTATGAAAATTATAATATAAAATCTAAAACCGCCTAGGCGCCCGCCTAGGCCCCTAGGCGCTAGGCACCTGCTGGCCGCCCGCCCACCGCCTAGCGATTTTTAGAACACTGCTATCAACCTAGGAAGCTTTGCGATTCCCAACAAAGCCACTTGGAAGTATTGCAGTAACTTCCCTCAACTATGTTATTAGTTGACTATGTAGTGTTTTTGTTTGTGCTGATCTACTACCATTGTAGAATGAGGTAAGCTCCTGCAAAGCATGTGAAGGACTAATCACATTTTTTTAATGTATTTTAGTATTTAGTTATTGTAGTTTCTGTATAAATATTTTTAGCATAAGTAGTGGCAAGTAAAGCTTGTGTAATAGATATGTAATCCTGAGTACTTCTCAATACCTTACCATATCAGTAATGTATCAATCTCTAGTTCAAATGGCATTGTGACTTGTGTTACAGAAATTTTGAGCACCTTTAAAAAGTTTGTTTCCATTATCTAATGTTTTCTGACCTCAGTATGGTATCTCTAGTTCTAAAGGCAATAATGATTGAAGACAAGATAGTTGTGCTGCATTTATCTAATGTATGTAGGTACGTAATTTGTCTTTCAGCAGTATAAGCTAAATAAATTGGCGATTGATCCCAGCAGTGCAAGGGGTTTTGAAAGACCGTTCAAATCATCATATCAGTCGCAGGAGCATATCGTTTCTGAAGAAATCAATGTCAATGGTTCATGAAGTTTCTTTCATGATGCCAAACCAATTCTAGTGTCTAAGGTAATCTCTCGTTTGATGCAAGCTTCAAGTGTTGTCTCCCCAAGTTGCTGGCCGCATGTTGTAGCAAACGTGTTATTATGATTTGGTTGTGATAACTTCTAAGAGAAGATATGAACAAGAGTTTTGTTGCCAATGACATGACAGCTCAACGGTTAGAGCTTGGCAGATGGTACCACTAGGTCATGGGTTCAAACCCAGCTTACGACATCTTTATGGGTTCTGGAATCCTATAAAAAACCCTGTTTTCCTTTCAAAAAAAAATTTGTAATCTGGAAGTACCAAGAGCCTTTGTAAAAATATCAGCAACTTGATCAACTACTGAAATGTGATGGACAGTAATGAGCTTGTGAACAACCTTCTCACCCACAAAGTAGATTTCTAACTCAATGTGTTTGGTTCTGGAATGAAGAACAGGATTGACACTCAGCAGGACAGTGCTCTTGTTATCACACCAGATAGTAGGAGATGCACAACCAATCTTTAGCTTAGAGAAAAGTGATTGTAGCCATGTTAACTCAGCTGTGATAGAAGCTGAACTCCTATATTCAGCATCAGTACTATTTCTAGATACAATATTTTGCTTCTTAGAGGACCACGAAATGAGATTAGAGCCCAAATATACGCAATAACCAGAAGTGGAACGTCTATCATTTGGGTCAGATGCCCAATCAGCATATCCAGATAAATGAAGAGAAGGAGCAGGAACTAGATGAAGGCCAAAGGTAGATGTAGCTCTTAGATACCTTAAGATTCTTTTCACCACTCGCCAATGAGACTAAAAAGGATTTTGCATGAATTGGAAAACGCGATTGACTGAGTATGCAATCTTTGGTCGAGTGATAGTTACATATTGTAAAGCTCCAACAATACTCCGATATAGTTGAACATTTTGAATAGGATCACTACCCGTTGCAAACAACTTCTCACCACCACTCATAGGAGTAGGCAAGCCATTAGCAAATTGCATCTTGGCACGCCAAAGAAGGTCATTAATGTACTTGGATTGAGAGAGGAATAGACCATTGGCAGTTTGTTGAACTTGAATGCCAAGAAAATAATGAACAAGTCCCAAATCTTTCAAAGAAAACTGAGAATTCAACTGCTGAATCAACTGAGAAATGTCGAAAGAATTTGAACCAGTGACTAGAATGTCATCAACATACACTAAGATAAAAATAGGAGATGGAGAGTGTCGAATGAAGAGTGTTGAGTCTGACTTAGTAGTTGTAAAGCCAAACATGAGAAGAGTATCTCAACTTGTCAAACCAAGCTCTAGGAGTCTGTTTTAAACCATAAAGAGCTTTGGTAAGCTTGCAAACTGCATTGGGACGAGAATGATCTATAAACCCAGGAGGTTGCATCATGTAAACTTCTTCTTGTAGGTCTCCATTTAAGAATGCATTGTTTACATCCAATTGAAATATTGGCCAAGCATACATGACAGCAACTGATAGCACAACTCGGATGGTAGAGGGTTTAACATCCGAACTAAAAGTCTCTTCATAGTCAAAACCAGCAACTTGTTGGAATCCCCTAGCTACGAAGCGAGCTTTATATTTGTGAATTGTGCCATCTGAGTTCTCTTTGATCTTGAAGATCCATTTACAACCAACAATGGACCTATTATGTGGAAGATTAACCAGTGACCAAATATTATTGCGTAGCAATGCCATATACTCATCTTGCATAGCAGAAAGCCAATGAGAAGTGTTTAAGGCCTCATTCAAGCTAGATGGTTCAGCTGAAGCCATGAACACCTTGGGTTTATATATAACTGCTTTAGACCTGGTTATCATCTGATGACCAGGAGCAACAGTAGGAGGTAGCACTGGATTAGAAGAAGGAACCACTGGACTAGAAGAAATCACTGGACTAGAAGGTGAAGCATGAAGTAAAGGTGCATTACTGTCAGTAGAAGCAATGGGGTTGTGTGGAACATGAATTAAAGATGCATTACTATTAGTAGGTGCAGTAGAAATTGATATAGATGCAGGGGTAGGTGCAGTGGAGAGAGGAGTAGGCATTTGATAAGTAGAACTCAATCTTTTATGAGGAAAGGAGTTCTCATTAAACAGAACATCCCTGGAAATATTGATGCGGCCAGTAGGGGACAAGCACTTATACCCTTTTGTGTTGTAAACTATAACCAAGAAATGTACACTCAATAGACCTGTATTGAAGTTTATGAGAGTTATATGGTCTTGTATTTGGAAAACATGAACAACCAAAGACCTTGAGACTAGTATAATCAGGAACCTTGTGATAAAGAGTTTCATATGGAGAGATGCCATTTAGAACAGATGAAGGAACCCGATTAAGAAGGTAGACTGAAGTCCTTACTGCTTCATCCCAGAACTTCATGGGAAGAGAAGCATGAGCAAGAAGAGTTAAGGCAAACTCAATGATATGTCTATGCTTCCGCTCAGCAACTCCATTTTGTTGATGTGTTGTGGGGCAAGCCAGGCGATGAAAGACACCATGTTGAGATAAAATTTTTGAAAAAAGTTTGTATTCCCCGCCCCAGTCAGATTGGATACACTTAATGGGAAGACCAAACTCCAATTCAACTTGTGACTTGAACTTAAGAAAGGTAGGATAGGCATCTGATTTGTTTTGTAACAGATACACCCAAATAAAACGACTATACACATCAATAAAATGAATATAGTATTTGTAACCAGAGGAAGACACAGTAGATGCAGGACCCCATAGATACGTATGAATGAGTTATAAGGGTTTATTATACACAGTAGAAGAACTAGGAAAAGGAAATTTGTGTATTTTTCCTAAGCAACATGAGGAACAAAAATCAACATCATTCTTATATGAAACTGGAATTTTACATCTGGTAAGGATCTTTTGCACAAGTGGCAATGAAGGATGATCAAATCGAGCATGCCAAAGAGACAAAGATGAATAATCACTTGAAGTAGTTGTATTGACTGAAATTCTTTGATTGAAACAGGAAGGATCTGACTTTGAAGCAACAAGAGATGTGGATAGAAAGACATAGAGACCATTGTTAAGCTTCCCTTTCAAGAGAATTTGGTTGGTGACCTGATCCTTAACAAAACATAGATCAGGGTGAAATTCAGAGAAAACACCATTATCACTTGCAAATTTAGACACTTAACAAGTTTTTAGTGAGTTTAGGAACTTGAAGAACATTCTTAAGAAACAACTTTCTTGAAGAATTTGAAGATTGTAAAGTAGACTGACCAATGTTTTGAATTTGTAATCCAGTGCCATCTCCAACAAAAAGGTGTTCATTGCCATGATAAGGAACAAAAGATGTCAAATTCTGAGTGTAGGAAGTGCAGTGATCTGTCGCTCCAGAATCAGGATACCATCTACGATCAGATGGTGTAGATGAAGCAACAAACGTTTGCATTTGAGACTCAGATTCAGCTCCCCGACTAGGATGAGTAGATTGACTGGAAGAAGCAGAGAAGACATTGCAAGGTGGCTGAGAAGGCATGCCTGAAGATGAAGTCTGCTGAGGAGAGCTCCATTGTGAGACCCTGAGTGGGCGGACCTGAGGTGAGGTTGAGGGTTGGAGCCCAACATGCCCAATAGGCCGAGAGTGATTGGACGAGCTACAAGGGGAATCATAGTCCCATATCGCCTAGGTAGGGGAGGAGGATGATCCTTATATGTGTGGGGTCAGCTCCCCATTGTATCAACACGTTTAGAGCCCCAGTAGGTGGGTGAAAGAAGCAAATCCTTGAGGAACTGTGACGACCCCCCTCCTGCACTGTACCGATATTGTCCGCTTTGGCTACCATCCGACCCTCACGGTTTTAAAAGGCCTCGATCCAATGGGGAGCTGACCCCGCACATATAAGGATCATCCTCCTCACCTACCCAGGCGATATGGGACTATGATTCCCCTTGTAGCTCGCCCAACCTCTCTCGGCCTATTGAGCCTGTTAGGCTTCGACCTTCACCCTCACCTCAGGTCCGCCCACTTAGGGTCTCACAATCCACCACCCTTAAGGCCCAACGTCCACGTTGCCCGAGGGCCCACCTCCATGTGGCATACTTTCGGCTGGGTCAAGCTTTGATACCATTTTGTAACGACCCGATCCGCACAGTAAGATATTGTCTGCTTTGAGCCCAACCGGCCCGCACGGCTTTAAAAGGCCTTTTACTATGGGGATCCAACCTCTCACATATATAGCACATCACCATCCAGCACCCAGGCGATGTGGGACTATGATTTGCCCTTGGTAGCTAGTCCAACCCCTCTTAGAATCCATAGGCCTATTGGGCCTGTTGGGCATCTTGGGCTCCAACCCTCACCTTCACCTTAGGTCTGCCCACTCAGGGTCTCACAATCCACCCCCTTAAGGCCCAACGTCCACGTTGCCCGAGGGCCCACCCTCACGTGGCATACTTCCGGCTGGGTCAAGCTCTGATACCAAATTGTTACGACCCCCCTCCAGCACTGTACCGATACTGTCCGCTTTGGGCTACCATCCGGTCCTCACGGCTTTAAAACCCGTCGATTCAGAGTGTGCACATCGCAACGCATGGCCTCACCCCGGCCCCACCAGAATCAATATTGTCTGCTTTGGCAATCACAGGCATGCCGGGCTTATTGGGGACCTACCCTCACCCCCACCTTGACTCCTCACGGGTTTCAACGCATCGATACAATGGGGAGCTGACACCGCACATATAAGGATCATCCTCTTCACCTACCCAGGCGATATGGGACTATGATTCTCCTTGTAGCTCGTCCAACCTCTCTCGGCCTATTGGGCTCCAACCCTCACCCTCATCCTCAGGTTCGCCCACACAAGGGTATCACAGTCCACCCCCCTTGGGAGCCCAACGTCCTCGTTGGCCACACAGGCCCAACGTTCACGTCGTCACACTTTCGGCTGGGTCAGGCTCTGATACCAAACTGTGACGACCCCCCTTCCGCACTGTACCGATATGTTCGCTTTGGGCTACCATGCCCTCACGACTTTAAAATGCGTCGATTCAGAGTGTGCACTGCGCAGCGCATGGCCTCACCCCGGCCCCACCAGAATCAATACTGTCCACTTTGGCAGTCACGGGCATGCCAGGCTTATTGGGCACCAACCCCCACCCCCACCTTGACTCATCACGGGTTTCAACGAGTCGATACAATGAGGAGCTGACACCGCACATATAAGGATCATCCTCCTCCCTTACCCAGGCGATATGAGACTATGATTCCTCTTGTGGCTCGTCCAACCTCTCTCGGCCTATTGGGCCTGTTGAGCTCCAACCCTCACCTCAGGTCCGCCCACTTAGGGTCTCACAATCCAACCCCCTTAAGGCCCAACGTCCTCGTTGGCCACACAGGCACACCGTCCACGTTGCCTGAGGGCCCACCCTCACGTGGCATACTTTCGGCTGGGTCAGGCTCTGATACCAAACTGTGACGACCCCCTCCCGCACTGTATCGATACTGTCCACTTTGAGTTACCATCCGACCTTCACGACTTTAAAAGGCCTCGATACAATGGGAAGCTGACCCCGCACATATAAGGATCATCCTCCTCCCCTACCCAGGCGATATGGGACTATGATTTTCCTTGTAGCTCGTCCAACCCCTCTCGGCCTATTGGGCTTGTTGGCCTCCAACCCTCACCTCAGGTCCGCCCACTCAGGGTCTCACAATCCACCCCCCTTAAGGCCCAACGTCCTTGTTGGCCACACAGACACAACGTCCACGTTGCCCTAGGGCCCACCCTCACGTGACATACTTCCGGCTGGGTCAGACTCTGATACCAAACTGTGACGACCCCCCTCCCCCACTGTACCGATACTGTCCACTTTCGGCTACCATTCGGCCCTCACGGGTTTAAAATGCGTCGATACAATAGGGAGCTGACCCCGCACATATAAGGATTATCCTCCTCCCCTACCCAGGTGATATGGGACTATGATTCCTCTTGTAGCTCGTCCAACCCCTTTCGGCCTATTGGGCATCTTGGGCCTTTTGGGCTCCAACCCTCACCCTCACCACAGGTCCGCCCACTTAGGGTCTCACAATCCATCCCCCTTAAGGCCCAACGTCCTCGTTGGCCACACAGGCACACCGTCCACGTTGCCCGAGGACCCACCTCAGCGTGGCATACTTCCGGCTGGGTCAGGCTATGATACCAAACTGTGATGACCCCCCTCCCGCACTATACAGATACTGCTCGCTTTGGGCTATGATCCGGCCCTCACATCTTTAAAACGCTTCGATTCAGAGTGTGCACTGCGCAGCGCATGGCCTCACCCCGGCCCCACCAGAATCAATACTGTCCGCTTTGGCAGTCACAGGCATGCCAGGCTTATTGGGCACCAACCCTCACCCCCACTTTGACTCCTCACGGGTTTCAACACGTCTATACAATGGAGAGCTGACACCGCACATATAAGGATCATCCTCCTCCCCTACCCAAGCGATATGGGACTGTGATTCCCCTTGTAGCTCGTCCAACCTCTCTCGACCTATTGGGTTCCAACCCTCACCCTCACCTCAGGTCCGCCCACTTAGGGTCTCACAATCCACCCCCTTAAGGCCCAACGTCTTCGTTGGCCACACAGGCACAACGTCCATGTTGCCTGAGGGCCCATCTCCACGTGGCATACTTCCGGCTGGGTCAGGCTTTGATATCATTCTGTAACGACCTGATCTGCACAGTAAGATATTGTCCGCTTTGGGCCCAACCGGCCCGCACGGCTTTAAAAGGCCTTTTTCAGAGTATGCACAGCGGACACTGGACCCCTATCTGGCCCTAATCATTCATATATTGTCCGCTTTGGGATCCACATGCTATTGGGCACCAACCCTCATCCTCCCCCTCAAGGTTTTGTTGCTTCCACCCACCTACTGGGGCTCCACAGGCCTCTTACTATGAGGATTCAACCTCACACATATATAACACATCACCATCCCGCACCCAGGCGATGTGAGACTATGATCTGCCCTTGGTAGCTAGTCCAACCCCTCTTGGGATCCACAGGCCTATTGGGTTCCAACCCTCAGGTCTGCCCACACAAGGGTCTCACATCCATGGATTAGGAACACTATTGTCAAACCTGTTATAGCACTTGAATGCTAGATGTCCAAGTTTTCAACAGATTTGACACTGAGGTCAATTAGATTGATGACCAGAGGGCCTAAAACCTCTCCCAGATCCAGATCTTACACGTCTAAATGAGAAGGAATTGGATGGAGATCTGAACTATGGTCTCCAACCATGTG
Source organism: Berberis vulgaris (assembly GCA_963556465.1). NCBI lineage: Eukaryota > Viridiplantae > Streptophyta > Magnoliopsida > Ranunculales > Berberidaceae > Berberis > Berberis vulgaris. Next base: position 72,537,806 of record OY747125.1, on the reverse strand, counting down.
AGTTTTAAGCAAAAGATCTAGAGAAGGTTTGTATGAAGTGTGAGCAACATTGACAGAACTAGACACATCAAGATTCTTCATATGTCTTTCAATTCTTGATTCTTGAGCAACCAAAAGTGACTCAATCTCTGCTACACTATATGCATCTGATTTAGAACTCACCAAGACCACAAATGTATCATAAGACTGTGGTAATCCATCAAAAATTGCATTAATATGATCTTTAGGAGAAAATGGATGCCCTACAAATGCTAATTGATCAATGATGGACTTTATTTCCAGCAAATAGCCATTAATGGAAAGATCTCCTTTCTCGAGGTTCTGTAACTGAGTCCGAAATTGAGAGATTTTGGCAACAATTTGAGAATTGAAGAAGGTTTTAAGGATCTTCCAGACATGTTCAGATGTTTCCCAACCTACTAACCTTGTGAGTAATTGAAAGAAGCCATGAGAACGGTAGTTGATCTTGCTGTTCCCAGTTGACTAACTCTGGATTGACATTGTTGTGTGCTTCATCTTCAGCAGATAGAAATTTTGGAGGAGAAGAAGCATTTTCAATAAACTTCTGAAGTTTGTGACCTCTGATTGTTGCCAACACTTCTTGTTTCCACAACAAGTAGTTGTGTTGATCCAGTTTGACAGATAAAACATGAGTAAACATTACTGGTTTAGACTCTGCCATGACATAGTTGGTGAAAGACGCAACATTTGAGGAAGTTGAATCCACCATTAACACTACTGAGAAAAGTTGAAATGAAAAAGAAGATAAAAAGAGCAATGAAGGTGCTCTGATACCATGATAACTTCTAAGAGAAGATATGAACAAGAGTTCTGTTGTATTTCTTGACAGTAAAATGTACATCATACAATGCTTATATAGGCATCTAAAGTGCATGAATAACTGTCATAACAGACTAACAAAACAGACTACCAAACAACACATCTGACTAACAACCTATCTGACCTATCTAGCTAATTATACGTAACAGGTTGGAACATGTTTTATTTCATTGCCTCATATTATTCACCTTTGTTTGCTCAGGCCTTACAAAGTCACTCTTTCTTTCTCATATAGATGAATATCTTGATCACGAGCAAGCTTCCCTTAGTCACCTTTATCAGGCAAAGGTTTTTAGTTACTTTTTTTTTTTTTTTTTTTAATTGTCCTCTTTTACCTTTCAAACTCTCCAATTTAGGTTTGGGATGTGCATCTAAGTTTGTTGATTTCATCAGCCTTAAGAGTTATGTTCTGCTAATGGAATAATTGCATGCTGAAAGCCAGCAACAATTTGAATCTAGTGGAACAATTGGGCGCTCAAAAGGTGCTTCACAACCTTCTTCACACCAGTAGATATCTGTTACTGTAGTAACAGAGTTTGTGCGCTGGAATAAAGAAGCGATTTCAAGATGTACATTGTTATCATCTCAGGTAAAGCTGACTAAACTATTCTTGGTGATATTGTCATTGATGTATATGTTTTAATTAACTTGAGAAATCCTCTAGTATAAATAAAGAGCCATTAATCCTTATCAAACTAGATGAAACTAGCAACCTACACCTGGACAGATTTGGTAGGCTAACAGAATCAGGTTTTTGCAAAGTTAACATCTCATTCCGAAGGGCCACATGTAGAGTTGGAACAAAAAAAAATTTAGGAACTGATGACGTTTTTGAAGTTGTTGAAATTTAGTGATTATCTTATCAATAAAATTTATTTCAAATTTAAATAATTAGACAATCACTCTGTATCAACCAAAGCTTTCCAGTTCCTCCGTCTGTGTTTGTCCGTGTTTGATTGATTCACACTATATTCATGCAAACCAAAGAATTAAAAAGTTAAAGGCAAAATGTTAAGTCTCGTTGTTTATGTTTGCCAAGTAAAACTAGACCAGGACTTCGTGAATTTGGAAGGGACTTACAACGAAAGCTAACTTAATTTGACTGTTCTACATTGGGAGTGATCTGGGGAGCAAGTATTGTGAGTGCTTAGAAGTTGAACTACTGAGAATTGCTTCTACTGGCATAATACACAAGAAAGGGAGGGGATGAAATTACAAATGGTTGTGATATTAATAACTTAAACCCTATGGGCTAATTGTTAATGGTTCCAAACAGTTTATAGTGGATATAGCAGATTTATGTATTCCCTGCGTCCCCAGCCTGTATTTTCTCTATGTAGAATACTTCATTTGAAATTTTACTTGAGATGTACTGTGGCCATATATCTATAGTAGAGATATATGTATCTTTATCATTGTTCTCATTTCTGCAGATGTTGCTTCCTTGATCTTGATGACCGCCCAGTTGATGGCAGTTACAACAGTTTCATATTAAGATAAAGAAAATCTAGCACTTTGAAAATGGTGGAAGCTTACAAGCCTCCACCAACCAAGAAGTCCTGGAAAGAGAGGAACCGTGGAAAATCTAATGGGATCACTGAATCAAAAAAAGTAATGGAATCGCATATCTGGAAAGAATTCCCTGAGGAATTCCGGAGGGCCACATGTAGAATTGGAACAAAATTTTTTCTTACATGTTTTGTAATAACTAATGAGATTTATTTAGTTTGCCATTGTAGTTATGTTTCTATCATGTATTAAACTAGTATGATTATCCCATAAATGATGATTTTTTTTCCATGGTCGGATTCTATTTAGTGTTGCACTTTTGATAGTAGGTAGAACATTTGCAAATGATACTAACATAGCTAAAGAGGGGGAGGGGGGGGGGGGGGGGGGGCATAGACTTTTAAAGTGCCATAGTTAACTAATTTTACCACACTCTAAAAAAGTTGTATAAAACTATGTAACAATATAAATGCTACGAAAAATGTTGCAACATTTAATACTATACAACAACATTTTCTAAGCGCCATAGAAGGTGTTGCAACAACGTTTTAAAAAACTATTAAAAGAGCACTTTTAAAAACACTATTATAGAGCCAGACTTTTAATAACAGAGGCTGTCATAGCATGTCATTTAACGCTATCATATCCAGTTATAGCGTTTTGGCATTCTATAAATGATAATTTTTGGTGTAGTGATATAGACGTTTTCAAACGCTCCGAAAACTGAGAAAATTTTTAATTAAGCATTCGCATTCCATAATCGGGTGATTAAGGACGTGCATGATGTTCCATCAATGTCTAAGATGGAGATGGATGAGACTCTTTCAAATAGTTATCGTCATAGAAAAAAAGAAGCATACAATTTCAAATCTAAGGTCAATGTCAATGAATTTAGTCGCCAGCACAAATTTTTCATTGAATGAAAGCAAGCTACATGTGTTTGGCGCATGAGATATCCCACATTTCTTTGTAAGAAATCTATCTATTTGATGGCCTGAAAAATTTAGCCCCGGTAAAATTTCATCTTTCGGTGTTTAATTAGCCACATAAGTAGGAAAACAACTTTCCAAATCCACTTCATTTTAATAATGTTTTTTGACATCCGATCCCTCCCCTTCCAAAGAAAATTGATTTACAAGTATGCATGAAAAGTATAGAAAAATAAATTGTTCAAAAAAAAAACTCTCAAACTCATATACAACAAAACTTGATTTGGAATTAAGTTTGTAACAATGAAATTCAAGTATACCCACGACAAAAATATTTTTCGAGTATATTTTGTCTGGTTACAATCAAATAGTAGAAAAGTGCTTTTCTCAGGAAAGTCATTTTCCCTAGCAAACAATTTTTTGGGCAATCACACATAAAATTATGTTTGGTAGCATGGAAAACATATACGAATTGAAATCTATTCCAAGGGTTCCAATTTCATTTTCTACTAAGAACTGTAAAACTCGATCTCGAGTTAGCTTTTGAAGCATAATGCAAATCCAAACCAACCACTAGGTCTGAAGTAAAAGCCCTAACCCAATTTGGAAAAGAGATAGGTAAGCCCTTTGGGTTTTCGCCCTTAACCCAGAGAAGAGCAATAGCAACTCCTTCGAAGAAAAAATGGGACTGGATTCAGAATCACTTAATATCTTCAGTGGAGAAAGCTCAACTTCAACTTCAAATTCGAGTTCTTCAATAGAACCTAGTGGAGGTTGTTTTTATGTTTTGTGTTTTGTTTAATGGGAGGTTGTTTTATGTTTTGCTCAGGTAATGCATTGGAGAACATGAAGCTGGATGAGAAGCAGGCTTCATACTCGATCTCGACCTCGATCTCAGTTCAAGATTACAATGAACTGAGGAAGGTATTGTTGATATTACATTTTTCATCTCTTATGTGTAGTATGGGTTAATTGGTATTTGTTTGTCATAATTCAGGAAGAACTTTTGAAGCTTTTCGCAGAGAGAGAAAACTCTTCTGTGTTGTATTTAATTTTTTTTTGTTTCATCCCTTTATTGCAATTTACTTATTTTTTGGTGGATGGATTTGGATCTATTTACAGGAAGTGCTGCAGGAGAACAAACACCTTGCTCAAGCAGTAAGTTTGCAACTACACCAATAAGTACTGTTGATTCTATTGCTTTTGTCTTACAAAACTCAACATATTACTTACATTTGTTGTCCTCTGAAGGTTCAAAATCTTGATAATGTGGAGGTTCAAAATTTTGACAATGAGGAGGTTCAAAATCTTGATACCGAGGAGGTTCAAAATCTTGATAATGAGGCTAAACTTTGCATTTATATTTTCTATTAGACCTATACTTTGGAACTAAGCCTCACCCTTTTTTTTTTTTTTTTTTTTTTGTGGAAACAAGCTTTGTATGAGAAGAGAGTCCTCAACTGGAAGGGCCATGCAAAAAGCTGCCCTGAAAATTAAGTCATACAAAGAACTTCCAATTAAAGTCAAAATGCGAAGATACACATAAGGACTAATGAGGGATGAATGACTGTCCGTGTTGATAGTGCTCACGTTTTGGTAAATATTTTGATTATGGACTAGAGAGATTAATTGGAAGTTCTTTGTATGACTTAAACTTTCAGGGCAGCTTTTCATGGCCCTTCCAGTTGAGGACGTTGAAGTAGCCTTGAGCCTAGAAGACTCTCTTCTCACACAAAGCCTATTTCCACAAAAACAAAAAAAAAAATGGGTTGAGGCTTAGTTCCAAAGTATAGGTCTAACAAAAAATATAAATGCAAAGTTTAGCCTCATTATCAAGATTTTGAATCTCCTCAATTTCGAGATTTTGAACCTTCATAGAGGACAACAAATGTAAGTAATATGTTGAGTTTTGTAAGACAAAAGCAATAGAATCAACAGTATACACAATGTATACATAAACTAACTAATGTTTTGGTAACTAGAAGCAGAGTGCACATTGAGAAATTCTAGGCAGCAAACCAGGCCGGTTTCCCAGGCCAGCTAGAATTTCTGGAGATATTAACAAGCATAAGTTCATAGATGCTAGACAATCTTAAGAAACCCATATCCTTCTCATGTCCTAGATTTTATTTTTGTATCATGGATATCTGTATCTGGGCATTATATTCGTTAGTATTGGACAAGTGTGACCGCACCAACTAAAGCTAGATGGATACTGGATTACAGCACTTTTGTTAACACACTCTTGCTGTTGGTGCTTTTTTGTTTGAAATCACAGCCCATAAAAATAGACTGTGTACCAGTTGTGTGCATCTCTGTCTTGAAGAATTCTTGTAGGAGGGATGTGGTGCTGTTGAGCTTGGCTAACTGGCGAGGAAAACAGCGAGGGAGGGAGGGGGACCCTCCATCCCCCTCGCGATGCGTGCGTTCCATCCCTTGCACGTATTGCGAGGGGGATTGAGGGTCCTCCCTCCCTCCCTTGCTGTTTTCCTTGCTGGTTTCCTCGACAATTAGAATTCCCCGGTGCTGTTAGTTGGAACATATAACATGTTGCCGCTTGTCCATGTGGTAAAGTTCATTACTGCTACTGATGACACTTATCTTGTAAATCAAGCCTTCTTTCCTGCCATCATGCTCCATGTTCCTCATAACCGAGCCAGTTTATTTCCTCTCCTGTCAAATACTTCATTTTACTAAATTTTGTATGCAAGTAGTATGGAATTGGTATGAATCCTTCAATTATGGACTCTGCTGTTCTGCATGCAATTTAAACCTCAGGCTGAAATAACTAACATTTGAAGTGTTGAGTGGGTCTTAAAAGATTTTTAATACGTATCATCTCTGCGGCAGACAATGGAAGCTGTAGAAAAAGATGTACACTAATTTTTAAGTCCAATCTCTCTCTTGCACCACACCTCCACACACACAAACACACTATTATTATTTATTACTCCAGTGGCGTTTATTGTGGTGTTTTGAGTTTTCATCCCATATTTTTCTCCCCCAATTTCACTACTTCCAGATCTGAAATCTGACTTCCAAGTCCTCCCTTCATCTACATTCCCACACTGAAACCCATTTCTCAATTCTTCAGATCTGTCGGCAATCTTTCTGCAGGTATTATATTTTCTCCCTAGTGATCTCTATAATTGTCCTTATTTAAAATTTTATTCTAATAATTAGTTTGTTTGCACTATTCAACTTAATTTCTCTGGGTGCAATCTTTCTTCCCATGGTTTATTCTCTAGTTTCAACAATGGGTTGTCTAAAATGAAGTCGAATTTTGTTGATTTTAATGCTTAGAAGACTGAGTTCCTGTAGACAAAAATATGGGTTTTGATACAAAGTCATAAAACAATGTTGAGGTCAGTCAGAGCAGCAAATTGCATTTGTTTCCTGGTTTGTTATTGCATTTTAGTTGATGGGTTTGCTTCTATTTATGGAATATCTGAGTTTATTCATTGGTTAAGTTTATATATATATTTGAGGTTGGATGAGGAAAGTGTGTTTTCAAATATTTCTAACCATAGCTTGTGCTGTGTGTGTTAGAATTGTAAATCAGGTTTATTTCACCCATAATTTCATTCATGTTTAAAGGCACCGATGATCACAGCAACGATGGGGGGGATCTCATTGGGCAGTTGCCCCATAATAAGGGATCTGTTAAAGATAAATTTTGATCTTTTAAGATTTCTCCGACCCCAGATCCCAATCTTTAGGACCATCATATCAGTGAGTTTGTCTTTCGAACCATCATATCATGTTTATGGTCAGCAAGTTATGCATGACAGTTCGTCATTCTAGTGTTGTCCATGTAAGAATATTTCATACCTATATTAGTAGGTCTTAATTTGTGAAGGAACTAGTGCCTAATTCTAATGTTTAATAGTTGAGATGCCCACTATTTCAAATAGAAATTGGGATGGTTTTGATTGTAAAGACAAGCCATTTGGCCTTGTAAATGAATACTCATCTTTTTGGACTGCCTATCCCTATCCAAATGGTATCACTAATGCTACATCAGTCTATTATCATTTATCAGCTGTCACTTCATTCGGCAATGTTGCCATGACCAAGTACCACATAAATCTTTAAAATTATTCCATCGTCATTGTTCACTTGATAAGTCTGTGCCCATTGTTTCGTACAGTTGGAAGGAATTAATTGTCCCCTTGCCCAATCAATTTGGGTACAATTAATTAGCTTAGGGCTGACTCTAGCACCCTGTCACCAATTTTGAATCATGTATATCCACTTGCAGATCTGCCACATCTCATTGCTCATTGCTCATTGCTCATTGCTCATTGCTCCACCACAGAAATTGTTCACCGAGACAAACTTCTTCTTAAGTTCAAACTTCCCATAAGGAGTACATTTTTTTTCCCTCGAATACACCCTTTGTCTCATGACATTATGCATCTACTTAGTGGATTTGTACCAACACAGACGGGTCGAGTCGTTTTATGTGATCACGATGGTTGTGTGATTGTTGTTTTCAACATGGCATTGGGTATTCTGGAAAACAATTATGCTGAAGTCCCAACAATTATAAAAGGTTTCTTATTGGCAAAGGCTTGCTTATTAACTGTGTTGTTTTGCAAATTGATTCACAAGTCATTTACATGTTTTACGTGATATCATGACACTAATTGGGAGATCAACACGGTTATGCAAACATGTTTCTTCCTTTTTCACTCTTTTGAGACATTATGTTTGTGCCATAGCAATCGAGCTACTGACAATCTATTTCGTCAGGCTTTACTTTTTGTGGTGTACTCGGAAATTGTTGGTCTCCTACAATAGTTGTGGCAATGGTCGCGGTGGATGTGAAACTGGTTGTAGAAAGAAATACTTCAATTTTTGTTGTGTTTGATTCATTCCCCAATAGGGGTATATATACAATAGGATTTTTTGTCTTACAAGAAACAATATTACAGAATATAGAAACTAGGTTACCTAAATATGAATTTAGAATATCCTAAAAATATATATATTTATATAATCTATAATTAGAATATACAGCTTTCTATACTCCCCCTCAAGTTGGTGCATAGATGTCTATCATGCCCAACTTGTCAACTGAGCTGTCAAACATTTTCTGAGATACCCCTTTAGTTAAAACATCAGCTAATTGCTCCTTTGATGTTACAAATGGAAAACGAATAACTTTCCTGTCAAGATTCTCTTTAATAAAATGGCTGTCAACCTCCACATGCTTTGTTCGATAATGTTGAACTGGATTATGTGCAATATGAATGGCAGATGTATTATCACAATGTAAATTCATAGGCCTTTGTAGCTTGAAACCCAATTCCTTCAGGACATTACGGATCCACAACATTTCACAAACTCCATGTGCCATACCTCAAAATTTAGCTTCTGCACTTGATCTAGCAACAACTTTATGTTTTTTACTACGTCAAGTTACAAGGTTCCCACCAATAAAAGTGAAGTACCCTGATGTAGAGCGTCTATCAGTTTTATCACCAGCCCAATCCGCATCTGTGTATCCAACAACTTTCAATTCATTTTTTTCAAACAATAATCCCTTATCACGCGCCATCTTCAGATATTTCAAGATACGAAAGACTGTATTCATATGCTCTTCACTAGGACAATGCATAAACTGGCTAACAACACTCACTACATAAGCAATGTCAGGTCTAGTACGAGAAAGATAAATTAACCTCCCTACAAGACGTTGATACCTCCCTTTATCAGTAGGGACTTGATCAGGAAAAATAACAAGTCCATGATTCATCTCAATGGGTGTCTCTATTGGTTTGCAGTCCAACATCCCTGTTTCAGCGAGCAAATCAAGAACATACTTTCTTTGTGAAAGTGAAATCCCTTTCTTCGACCTTGCAACTTCAATACCCAGAAAATACTTTAGTTGCCCGAGATCCTTCATTTCAAATTTCTTCGACATATACTTTTGCAAATCATTTATTTCTTTCGGATCATCTCCTGTAACGATCATGTCATCAACATACACAATTAAAGCTGTAATCTTACCATTCTTGTGTTTGATAAACAAGGTATGGTCAGAGTTGTTTTGTTTGTACCCAAAAGCTCTCATGGACTTCGAAAATCTTTTGAACCAAGCTCTTGGAGACTGTTTCAGGCCATACAAAGACTTCTTCAATTTACACACCTTACCAGCGTCTCTTGGGTTACCAGCGTCTCTTGGGCATATTCATGTACACTTCTTCCTCCAAATTTTCATTGAGAAATGCATTCTTCACATCAAGTTGATGCAAGGGCCAATCTTTATTTGCTGCAAGTGAAAGTAAAATTCGGATAGTATTAATCTTCGCCACTGGTGCGAAAGTCTCCTCATAATCAATTTCATGGCGTTGTGTATATCCCTTGGCAACTAATCTTGTTTTGTATCTATTAATAGTTTCATCTGCATTAAGCTTCACATTAAACACCCAACGACATCCTACAGTCTTCTTTTCAATAGGCTTGTCTACTACCTCTCAAGTGACATTCTTCTGAAGAGTTTCCAATTCTTCATTCATTGCTTTGTCCATTTTGGATCCTTCAAGGCGTCCTGCACGTTACTAGGAATAGATACAGTAGATAATTGATTAATAACAAGTGCATGTAACTCAGAAATCCTATGGTTAGACATAAAGTTAGCTATAGGGTATTTAGCTTGGGCTTTGATGTCTGGTTCATATTGCTTTTTAGGAACTCCCTAAGTAACCTTTTGTAATTTTCTAGGTTCAACACTTTCTAAGTGTTCCTCCAAGTGTGGTTATAGGAACTGCGGGAACAGTTTCTGCTGTTATAGGAACTTCAAATTGTTCCTCCAAGTGTTCCAATTCTTCAAAGACATCAATAGAACGAGGATTCCCTTCACTATCGCTCTCCCCCTGAAGGGAAGACTGGGAGACTCCCCCTGAGTAATATGACTCAGATTCATGGAACGAGACATCGAAAGATATATGCATTCTGTCAGTGAGCGGGTCATAACACCTGTACCCTTTTTAGAGATCTGCATAACCCACAAAAATATATTTCGTCGCACGGGGATCAAGCTTGCTCCAGTGTGGTTTTGGTATGTGGACATAGGCTGTGCACCCAAACACTCGGGGCTCCAAATTAGGCATAGATGGGATGGACAAAAGTGTATGAAACTTCTGATGAGAATTCTTGAACTCAATTACTCGTGAGGGAGTACGGTTGATAATATATATTGCAAATTTCACTGCTTTACCCCAATAGGATCGAGGTACATTCATGCCAAACATGGAAGCACGAACAACTTCCAACAACTGTCTGTTCTTTCGTTCTGCTAAACCATTCTGTTGAGGAGTATTAGTATTGGAGGTTTGATGACGAATTCCATTTGACCGGCAAAATTCAGATATAGGGCCATTGACATACTCACCACCATTGTCAGATTGAAACACTCTGATGGATTGTTGGTACTGTGTCGCTACCATTTTGTAAAAATCAGTAAACCTTCCAAATACCTCACTCTTTCGTTTTAGTAATGACACCCAGGTCATCCGAGTGCAATCATCAATGAAAGATACATAATATCGAGCTCCAGACAAAGAAGGAATTATTGCGGGACCCCAAACATCTGAGTGAATTTTCATAAAGGGAATAAGACATCTATGAATACTTGGCGAATATGGAATACGGTGGCTCTTGGCCAGTTCACAAATGTCACAATGAAATTCTGAATCACTAACAACCGAAAACAAATGAGGATGCAACTTCTTAAGATAACGAAAAGACAAATGTCCTAAACGACGATGCCATAATCATACTACCTCCTTCGCATCATCGACCCTAATGACTTGATTAGCTTGCCCCAAAAGATTCTTGCGTTTCTCTCCCGTCTTTGTCAGATCCAAGTAGTACAATTTCCCCCTTCTAACACCCTAACCAAGAATTCGCCGAGTCAGAATGTCCTGAAACACACAGAAAGATGGATAGAACGTCACAATACATGCAAGTGTTTGAATAATTTGACAGACAGACAAGAGGTTATACGCTGGTGATGGAACAATTAAGACGGATTCAAGAATTAGGGTATCAGATAACACGATGGAACCTTCTCTGCTAACCAGAGTTGGAGTACCATCCGCAGTAGAGACAACATTTTGAGAGGAAGCTCTAAGATTTACCACAAGATTAGGGTCATTTGTCATATGATCAGATGCACCTGAATCAATTATCCATGTACTATTCAAAATAACTTTATCATTCATACCTGATTGTGCTACATTAGCAAAAGAAGATTGCATGGTGTGATCGACTATTGGCTGGATTGTGAATAGCATAAGAAGAGATACAAATCAGAATCTGATAGTGATTGATGGATTGCTTCTCTGATGTGTGAAGCGATCTTCTGCTTCGTTAATGGAGATTTCAGTGTAGAAGCATATGGGGGGTTAAAGGCGATTTCAGGAAATCAAAGAATTAAATTAGTGTTGCAAAGGGCAAAAAAAGAACTCTGTTTTGTGATGTTGCGATCTCTGTTTTGCTGTGTTGCCGTGCGATCTCCTCTGTGGCTGCGAGAGAGAGAAACAGAGGTGAGGGGAAGTCGAAGTCTGTGGTGATAAAAGATGATGGCGCAGGTGACTGTTGACTTGAGAAAGCAATGGGGTTGGGGATGAAGATGGTGGCTAGGTTGGTGATGACGAGGAGGGTTTTTTGGCTCTGTTTTCTGTTGTGGATTCTGCTGCATGAAAGGGACGAAGATGTTCGTGGTGGAGAGGGAGATCAATTGGAAGGTGAGCTAGAGAAGAGAGATCAGAACAGAGCAAGATCGTGGTGGAGCAGGATCTGTTCTCGTGATCTGAGGATGGCGGAGAGGTGGAGGGTGATGTGGCGATGACATATCGACTCTTTGGCACCTACTTGGCTGCTTAATGGCATCACCAATCGCCTCGTCTATTTGTGTCTATTTGATGTATGTGTGTGATATGAATTCAGGGCGATGACAGTTGTGAGGTTGCGAGTTTGGTGTCCTCCGGGATTAAAAAGAAAAAAAATATGCAAAACAAGTTCAAAGGATTGAACCTGCTCTGATACCATGTAAAAAGGAATACTTCAATTTTTGTTGTGTTTGATTCATCCCCCAATAGGGGTATATATACAATATGATTTCTTTTCTTACAAGAAACAATATTATAGAATATAGAAACTAGGTTACCTAAATATGAATTTAGAATATCCTAAATATATATATGTTTCTATAATCTATAATTAGAATATATAGCTTTCTATACTGGTTGTGGTGAATGAGGTGTCTACACCGTTTTGCATCTTGCATATTAAACTTTTATAGCCTCTTTTTAATGTATTATGTGTGAAAATGTGAGTTTGCCTACACTACGTCCCTCCTTATTTTAATAGCACTGGTCTCTTTGCAGCACCAAGATCCATCACATCAAAGTGTAACAAAATAAGACTTTCAACTCATCTATATGAGATGACACTTAGCAACAATCAACATAGCTTTTGCATGACAAAAACAACCATCGCCAAGAAAATGAACAACATAAAGCGCAACAATCATACTCACATTCTGTGTAGCTAATGCACACCATGAAGGAATCAATCAATATTCTATACCATTGTCGTAGAGACTGCTTCAGCCCATGAAGTGATTGTTTCAATCTACATGCATACACACTCTTCAAACCTTTTGGTTGCTCCATGTAAATAGTATCCTATAATTCTCCATGAAAGAAAATTTTGTATACATCCATCGGCTCAAGTTCTAAACCAAACTCTACACACCAAGGCCAACAACACTTGGATGGAAGTATTCATTCATAACCACTAGAGGTAAAACCTCATGTAATTAATACCTACCTTCTCTATGTGAATACTCCTCCTTAGCGAGAGTCTTGCCTTGAGTCGTTTTCCTTAAATCATTATGAGCTTTATTTTTCTTATAGACCCATTGCAACCAATTGGCTTCTTCTCATCCTCGGGTGGTGGAACCAAATCCCAAGTCCCCTTTCTAAAGTGATTCCATCTCCTGCATCTAGCTGTTTACGATTGCACCATGAACAGGACATCAACAGCCCGTGGTGCCAATAGCAACAACTACTCCTCTTTGCAAAAATCATACTGTCGCCCCCGCTAGAAATGAGCCACCCCCCCCCCCCCCCCCCTTGCATTCCCCTTGAAAATGAAGGCAATAATACTTGTTCATTCCTCATGTATATTCTATGGGTCACTGTTGCCAAATAATCATTATTAACGAATAATAGAGGTATCAATAGCCTGAAGAGTAGTCCAATTTTAGGCACCACCGTTGGGGGGCAAAGTAGTGCCCAATTTATTTGTAAATCACTCTAATATTATGGGCTTTCCTCAAAAGAACTTAATGTTCCAAAATGAGTTTGTCATAGGCTATCTGTTGCTCCCCTAAAAGCCACTCAAAATGGGTTTATTCTAGCTGCTTCCCTCATTCAGGGGCGGATCTAGGATTGCAGACAAAGGGGGCAAAAAAATTATAGATAATTTAATTCTTAAAATAAATAGATAAATATGATTAAAATAGAGTTTTAAAAGTGTTACAAGATAAACATACATAATGAGTCAATGTAGATGCGCAGTAGATTTAGGTAAAAGCTCTCTGCGGGTTTTCATGTTTTGGTAATGCTACATAATCTCCTCATCATCGATGCCATTAAATATATCTTTCTCAACATATGTAATCAAACTATCTGTCATCCACTGATCTCCCATACGATTACGTAATCGATTATTGACAATCTTCATAGCAAAAAAAATTCTCTCAACACTGGCAGTTGCAACTGGTAATATTAAGGCTAAAGTAATAAGCCTATAGATCAAATGATACAAAATATTTTATTTTTTTGTCCTTACCATCTTCTCAGCAAGATTGCTAATTCTTGTCAAATTCAACAAACAATCCCAATATTCATATTAAAAAATGCTATCCTAGATTCCCAAATTCTCAAATTCTCAAATTCTCAAATTTGTAATGTAAATCAATAATTAACACATGAAAGAGAAGAAATCTCACCAAATATCAAGAACTTGAAATAATGGCCTTTTCAGCAGATGAAATTAAATACTCACTTAAGCTTCATGGATCAAATACCCACTTTGTCAAAGCCTAAACAAATAAACAAATTAAATTAAAAATCAAATATTAAACTCTCCTGTATAAAGATGATAAATTAAATGCTTGAACAAACATGAAATACCTCATCAAAGCCTCATCAAAGCTTAAACAAATATGGAACAAAAGAAACGAATTTACCCCTTTCTTTGATTGATTAGAATAATATTTTGACTAAATTTAATAAAACAATCCTTTCATCTCTCTCTTCTCTTTTTTATCAAACCCAACCCCATACGGCCAAACCAAACCCACACTCAAGCTCACTCTTCATCTCTGAGAAAGCAGGGGACTCTCTCTGATATGATATCTCTCTTTTCTCAATTGTTTTCATCAGTCTCAGAGAGTTAGAGAGATCGAGATCGAGTTTTCGTGTTTGCTTTCATAAGATTCAGAGAGATCGAGATTGTGTTTGTTCAAGTTTGCTTTCATGATTTCATCAGATTCAGAGAGATCGAGGAGTTTGTTCGAGTTTGCTTTCATTAGATTCAGACAAATCGAGAGATCGAGGAGTTTGTTCGAGTTTGCTTTCATCAGATTCAGAGAGATCGAGTTTTTAATAGAGACCTTGACTTTTGATTGGAGATCAAACCGCCTATATCCTTTGATTGGGGATCAGCCACCAATAAACTAAAATAAAAACTTGTATTGCTTGCCTAAACTCTATTACATCATATGTATTTATAACTGAAAGCAAAAATAATACTTCCTAATTGAATTCAAACCTAATTCTAATCAAACAATAACTCCTAATTCAAAACAAGCTAATATTCCCTAAAATAATACTTCCTAATTGAATTCAAATCTAATTCTAATCAAACAATAACTCCTAATTCAAAACATGCTAATACTCCCTAAAATAGAATATTGTTCTAACTAAGACATTCTAATCTCAAGTAAATACTAAATAAGATTGGCATCCTAACATCCCACGCCGCCTGAAACAAGGCTTGTCCTCAAGCTTGAAAATCTGGAAAACGTACACGAAACTGCTCGTAGTCTTCCCAAGTAGCTTCCTCCACAGGACGGCCGGTCCACTTGATAAGCCAGCGTGTAACAGCCTTATTATTGCGTTCAAATAATCCTCGATCAAATAGTTTCTCTGGTACCCATGAGGGTTCATCGGCAAGAGTTACCTAACTTCTTCTTTAAAAGAGAAACATGGAAAACGGGGTGGATACGAGACTCAGCTGGAAGATCAAGTTTGTAAGCTACAAAACCGATCTTTTCAAGGATTCGAAAAGGCCCATGAAACTTGGGAGAGAGCTTAGAGTAATTCTGAGATGCAACAGTGGATTGTCGATATGGTTGCAGTCGTAAGAAAACCCAATCATTAACTTCAAAATGGCTCTCAGTGCGCTTACCATCAGCATATATTTTCATACGGTCCTGAGCCTGATGAAGGTTATCCTTGAGAACTTGCAGAGTGCGATCACGGTCACTTAAAGCAAGGTCAACGGCATGAACCGCGGTGCTACCAGGGATATAGGTTGAGATTTTCGGAGGTGGCCGACTATAAACAGCTTCAAAGGGAGTCATTTTGATTGCACTATGATATGTAGTATTGTACCACCATTCTGCCTAAGGTAACCATTTTGTCCAACGGCTAGGATGATGACTAGCAAAACATCAAAGATAACACTCTAAGGTACGATTGGTAACTTCAGTCTGACCATCAGTTTGGGGATGGTAGGCTGAACTATGACATAATTGAGTATCTTGCATCTCAAAAAAGGCCTCCCAAAAGTTACTTAAGAAAACCGGATCACGATCGCTCACAATAGAATGAGGCATACCATGGAGGCGGGTAATATCCCGCACAAAGACTTCGGCAACTGAGGCGGCGGTGTAAGGATGAGCCAAAGAACTAAAGTGCGCATACTTGGATAGACGATCAACAATGACCAAAATTGTAGATTTGCGATTAGACATTGGTAATCCATCAATAAAATCCATAGAAATATCTAACCAAATATCGTCGGGTATTGGTAAGGGATTAAGCAACCCTGGAGAAGAAGAGCTTCACTCTTATTCCGTTGGCAGATATCACAATGAGAAATAAACAACTTTACAACAGCTTTCATACCAGGCCAGTAAAAATTATTTTGAAGACGTTTATATGTGCGGAGAAAACCGGAATGGCCCCCAGTAGGTGAGGAATGGAACTCATGTAAAAGTTTAGAACACCAAGATGATGATGGAACTCCCACAAGTCGACCTTTATAGCGAAGAATACCATGCTCATATGAATAATGTGGCCGAAGAGATGATTGTTGACAACTATCAATAATAGTACGCATGGAAGGATCGAGATGCCACTCCCGGCTAATTTCATCAACACTGAAAAATGTCGGGGAAGATAGAGCCAACAAAAAACTGTTGGAAGGCAAGCAAGAAAGTGCATCTGCAGCTTGATTGACGAAACCAGAACGATAAATGATTTCATAGTCATATCCAAGTAATTTAGAGAGCCAGTTTTGTTGTTCAAGAGAGGAAAGTCGTTGGTCCATAAAATATTTGAGACTACGATGATCTGTATAGATTTTGAAGTGCCGACCCAAGAGATAAGGCCGCCATTTCTGTACTGCAGCAACAATAGCTAACATTTCCTTATCATAGATGGACATGTTCAAATTGCGTCCAAAAAGACCTTTACTGAAATATGCAAGGGGACGACCTCTTTGCATAAGTACCGCACCATGTGACGCGTCACATTCAATATAAAATTCAGCATTGAAATCAGGAAGAGCCAGTACAGAGGTAGAAGTTAAGGCCATTTTAAGAGCAGAAAAAGACTTGGAGGCATCATCATTCCAGATAAAAGAATCTTTCTTTAATAACTTGGTCAAAGGAGCACTAATCTTACCATAATCACGAACAAATTTACGGTAGTACCCGATGAATCCAAGAAACCCACGAAGATCCGTCAAAGAAGGACATGGCTAGGAGACAACACTCGTAATTTTATCATCGTCAACTGCAACACCAAGACCCGAAATAATATGCCCAAGATACCCAATAGAGGATTGAGCAAAAGAACACTTGACGCTTTCGCAAAAAGCTTATGAGTGTGCAATAGCCCGAAGACAATAGAAAGACGGTGAAGGTGATCAGAGAGTGAGGTACTATACACAAATATATCATCGAAGAAAACTAGGACAAAGTTATGCAAGTGAGGACGAAAATTGTCATTCATCAAACTTTGAAAAGTGGCTGGGGCATTGCTCAACCCGAAGGCATAACCAAAAACTCATAGTGACCATCATGTGTGCGAAAAGCCGTCTTGGAAATATCCGGTTCATGAACCCGAATTTGGTGATAACCTGAGCGTAAATCGAGCTTAAAAAACACCGATGCGCCGTGCAGTTCGTCCAATAATTCATCCACAATCGGAATGGGAAAGCGGTCCTTAATAGTGATTTTATTAAGGGCTCGATAGTCAACACACATGCGCCAAAAACCATCCTTCTTTTTAACCAAGAGAACCGGTGAAGAATAAGGGCTGGTACTGGGTCGAATAAGGCCTGCAGCCTTCAATTCAAATACAACTTTATCAATTTCGGCCTTTTGAAGTGAGGATAACGATATGGCCGAACATTGACTGGATAAACATCTGGTAAAATCGGAATATGGTGATCATGTGCTCGGGCGGGGGGAAGGGTGGTGGGATTGCCAAAGGCATCTGAAAATTCAGCAATAAGTGGTTGAATGACAGCTGAAATGGAAGCACCCAGGTCAACTTCTTGAGTTAACTGTAAAAGAATGTCGTGACGTTCTTGTCGTAAAGAACGATGGACCGGGGTACTATCCATGAACATGACCATAGGAGAATTATCGCCAATTAATGTATAAGTACGATTTGCCACCGAGGTCATAATCATCTTGTTAAAGTCCCAAGTAATAACACCCAAAAAGCGAAGCCTTTCAGCACCTAGAACCACATCACATCCAGTGATACCCAGATGGAAGAAGTGGTCGTGGAACTCATAATCTTGTAATTTAAGGGAAACATCCCGACAAGAGCCTGGACTATGCAATTGGCCACCATCCGCAATCATGACGCGTAAAGCCCCATCTTTGTGGATTGGAAACCCACATTGTTTGGCAAAAGACGGGTGCAAAAAAATATGAGTTGAACCAGAGTCAACAAGGACAGTGACAGTCCTGTGTTTTAATTTTTCAGTAATACGCATCGTTTCAGGTCGTGGGGACCCGAGAAGAGCATGAAGAGAAATCTCTAGAGAAGGTTCAGATAAAGTATGATCCGGAATAGGAGGCTCAACATCAGAATCGTCTTCTTCTTCCTCATTACCCTCGAGGAGCAAAACGTGGGGTTGAGGACAACGATGGCCACGCTTATATACTTCATCGCAGTTAAAGCAAAGTCCTTTGGCATGGCGTTCTTGTTGTTTAACCCATGACAGACGTTTAACACCTGGTGGTATACTAGTAACAAGTTTTGAAGAATTTGCAGCAGTCACAGGGTTAGCCAAATTTCGGACAAGCCCTTTAGATCGAGTAGCATTAATGGCATCTTCTTGACATAAAACCAACTCGAAAGCATGTGTAATACTGGTAGGGTGTAGCATCCTAACTTCTGCTTGAATATCAACACGCAAACCCGATAGAAAAATGCTAATTTGATGAGATTCAAACAAACCTGGCACCAAATTAGATAGCTTCTCGAACTCGGTAATAAAGGAGCAAACTGTGTGTCGTTGTACTAACTTGGAAAGAGAACTACATGGATCGATATGTTCGCGAGAGCCAAAGCGAGAGCAAAGAGCTTTAGAAAATTGTTGCCAAGTTAATGTGCCCAGTGATTGGCGAATCCATCGGTACCAAGAGTTGACATCACCTTCAATGAAGAGCAGCAATGGGAAGCATTTGTTCGCTGGAAAGGCCGTTGAGTTCCTGGTACTGCTCGGCCTGAAATAACCAACCATACAGATCAGTTCCATCGAAAAGGGGTAAATCAATATGGAGGCCCTTGCCAAAAATAGGAATAATTGGCCGGTGTTGTTCCGGTCTAATGTATGGTGCCGGGCGATATGGTTGGAGATTCCTTAATGCCTCTAGAATAGTGGCATTAGTGGTCTCAAGTGTGTGGAGGTGGGATGAGATCCCGGTAACTTGAGCAGTAAGTTCATCGACTTTCTCTTGTAATTCAGCAACAGTCATTATAAAGAGGGTTGTTGGTGTGGTGTGAATATTCGAGATCCCGGTAACTTGAGCAGTAAGCTCATCGACTGGGGATAATCTCTATGGGTGCAAATAACGCGGTGAGTAGAGTGAAATCTCGCTTATTCACTTTCGATCTCTACTACTGTTTCTTCTATGTGTTTTATTGTTATTGAAGAAGAAGACTGCGATCGGGATGGAGGCGATGAAGAAAGAAAATGGATGGCGAGGTGGAGACTGGACGACGGTCAGTTGTGAGATGGTTTGAAGCGATGAACAGGAGGGAGATTTTGAGAGAGAAGTCAAGCGAAAGAGAGATGGAGGCTGTGTGAAGAAGAGATCGAGGGTTACAGTGGTCTGGTCTGTGTTTGATGTGATAATGGTGGTGGACTGTTGGTTAGATGGACAGAGATGGTGACGGTGAGTTGGCGATGAACAGTGGAAGAGATGGAAAGATCTAAATGGTGATGGCTAGAAGAGTTGTGACTGTGGATGACAGGTGCGTGGAAGGGAGGTTGCTGTTGCGAGGATGGTGATGGCTAGAAGGACGACTTGCTGTTGCGAGGATGGTTGATGATGGGCGCGTGGAAGGAAGGTTGTTGTTGCGAGATAGGTTTTTTTTTTTTTTTTGGATTAAGATCTGTGAGGTCGGAAGGTGAGGAAACGGTGTTGTTGAAGGTGATGGCCGGTGAAGAACGAAGTAACAAGAAAGAAGAAAAAAATTGGCTCAGAATCGATGATGCTCTGATACCAGATAATAGAGACCTTGACCTTTTGATTGAAGATCAAAGCACCTAGATCCTTTGATTGGGGATCAACCACCAATAAACTAAAATAAAAACTTGTATTGCTTGCCTAAACTCTATTACATCGTATGTATTTATAACTGAAAGCAAAAATAATATTTCCTAATTGAATTCAAACCTAATTCTAATCAAACAATAACTCCTAATTCAAAACAAGCTAATATTCCCTAAAATAGAATATTATTCTAACTGAGACATTCTAATCTCAAGTAAATACTAAATCGGATTGGCATCCTAACAGTTTTTATCAAAGATTTTGAGTTTGTTTCATCAGACTTTGACGCGGATCTAGGAGAGATCAAGCTCGGTTTCATCTCAGAGAGATCGAGTTTCTGATATCTTTCGATTTTCTGATCAGATCTCTCTCTGATCTTTTTGATCTCTCTGATCTCGCTCTGATTTCTCTGAGATCTTTTTCTTATCTCTCTCTGATCTCTCTCGAGTTTCTGATCTCTCAAAGTTGATTTATTGTTTCAATTTTGGATCGCCAAAGAGGGAGACAGAGTCAGAGACCCAAGGTAAGAAGAGATGTTAAAGCTTAAGGTGATTTTGTTGTTGTTCACTTATCTTGTTGATTTCATTTAGAACCCATAATCAAACAAACTCACCTTGTTTTGCAGGGATGGAAAAGAAGTTATTGTTGAGGACCGAAGGCGTGGAGGCGTAGATTAGAGGCGGCGACTCAATTTTTTCCCTTCAATTGTGATATGTGATATGTTATTGTAATTGTTGGTTTTATAAGAGGGGCAACATAAAATTTTTAAGGGGGGGCAAGATTGAAATTATATATACTTTGATAGATTGTTTTCAAAACCTAATGGGGTCAATTGACCCCTTTATCCAAGCTGTAGATCCGCCCCTGCCCTCATTCCCCTTTTTCTTTGTCTTAGCAGTATGATTTCTTTCTAGAACGACATCATTTCAGATCTACCTGTCCTATGGCTTCACGAATGTATAACATCTATATGCGTGACCTACATGTATAAGAAAAATAAAGCTCATAATCAATACTTTATCCTATCATTTGTCACCAATCAGTTTCTATCCAAGTTCATATAACAAAACATTTGTATAAATATTTATTTCAATGATTTTTGAAATTCCTTTGGAATTAGTTTGGGAAGAAGAGTCTTTCAAAGGAGAGGCTGCAATAGTCTGTCATTGAGTTTGAAATTTGATTTCTTCTAAAGGCGGTAAAACAAATTCTATAACAGAACCATTTTTCAAATGTCAGGCTGTTTTATAAGAATCTTTGACAACATTTATTTTGGGAAGATAAAAAGATTCATACCAGTGTAAAAATGACATATTTTCTCTAATTTCTTCGCAAAATTCATAAAACATTTTCCCCAAAATGGCTCTTTGAGATGAATTATTTTGTGCATAAAAGATTTTCTTTTGTCAGAATTGTAATTTTGTAAAAATTCATTTTGAATCCATATTTTGATGAGAAGGGTCTCTCATCTCAGATTGAGTTGGAGATTTCTCGGATTGAATTTCATTTTGAAAATGATAAACAGGTTGAGGTATTTGTGGGTATTGGGGATTTTGTCTTAGATTGGCTAGATCTAAGTGTGGTAGAACTTCTGATGTAGGAGTTCTAGGGATACGGGTTGGAGCAGTTCTGAATGATGATTCAGATCTACGTCCAGATTGAAAATCTAGAGGCTGCAATCTAGTCGTTCTTGATTCAGAGAACTGTAAGTCAACAGTTCCATCTTCAAGAGTTAGGATTTGGTTAAGGCGACTAGGGGGAGGCTTTCTAGGTTGTGATTGAACTTGCCAAGTTACAGGAAGAGTGACTTGGTTCCAATGAATTGTCTTTGGGACAATAACATTAGTCTTGTCCTTGTTAGCCTGAAACGGGATTGTATATCCTTTTTCAGACTCGTGCAAAGCACGAGGGCTCAATTGAGTCTTCATGGCTTTGTACGTGATTTTGTAGATCAACGCCAAAGGCTCAAATCCTGGTAACATATTGAAACTAGAGGTTTGAATATTCAGCGTAAGTGTTTCAGGGACGTTTGGATCCTTGAGAGACACAGAGAAATTGGGGTAACAGTCAAAATAGACTGGACCCATTGCTAAGGTAGACTCTGCTATTCCTAACAGAGAATTCTTAACGCTAAGCCTTCCTCATCCAAACAAATCAATACTTTATTCAATCCAAACAATACTTTATGATCCAAAGTATAGAAACTGATTGGTCTATCATGTCTAGAGGATTTCAAAATCATAGATACCGAGATAATCCTCTAATTCGCCTCTGTGTCTATCCTCAATTGATACTGAGATAATTAGCCTCTATGTCTTTCTCAATTGAATGTTTTGTTTTAGACAAAACATGGATTCAAAATGATTTTTTACAAAATTACAATTCTGACAAAAGAAAAATCTTTTATGCACAAAATAATTCTTCTCAAAGAGCCATTTTGGGGAAAATGTTTTATGAATTTTGCGAAGAAATTAGAGAAAATATGTCATTTTTACATTGGTATGAATCTGTTTATCTTCCCAAAATAAATGTTGTCAAAGATTCTTCTAAAGCAGCCAGGCATTTGAAAAATGATTTTGTTATAGAATCTGTTTTACCGCCTTTAGAAGAAATCAAATTTCAAACTCAAGGACAGACTATTGCAGCCCCTCCTTTGACAGACTCTTCTACCCAAACTGATTCCAAAGGAATTTCAAAAATCATTGAACAAAATAATTATACAAATGTTTTGTTACATGAACTTGGAGAGAAACTGATTGGTGAATCAGTAACTCCTCAACAACCCTCTACTCAAAATTTCATTCCAAAACTAGTTACATATTTCACCCCCTCTACAATTGAACCTAATGTTCTTTCAACACCAACTCATCTCATCGATGAAATCAATCAAAAGCTTGCTGCATTGAATTTGCAGAATAAGCCTTCTTCATCCAAACAAATCAATACTTTATCCAATCCAACACAGTATGAAAAGTGAAGACTCAGACCATTCTGAGGATCCAAACCCTGATCCTTTATCTGAATTGGAAAAGCTTCAGGCTAATCCAATAAGATTTTATTCTAGTGACCGTCCTAGACGATCCAATCCTTTCCTCACTACTAGGAATTTCTATCCTAGACCGATTCTTCCTGATATGCAATACGAGGAAAAGTCTCTTCAAACCTTCGGTTCATTTTCCACAGGATCTATCTATACATAGAATATATATGGCCTTACTGAGGAAAATAGTCTTGAACTTACTAAAGAAATGATCATGTTGGCCTCTGCTCATCGCAGTGACCATAAGAATAATGGTCATATTGTTCAAGTCATTATCGCCGGATTTTCTGGACAATTGAAAGGATGGTGGGATAATTATCTCACAGTCGTTGAACAACAATATATCTTAACATCAGTTAAAGTCGATATGGCTAGTCAGCCTATTAAATCTGAAAATGTTGAAACTATTTCTGACGTTGTGTCAACATTAGTTTTCGCTATTCTCAAACATTTTATAGGCGATCCTTCAAAATTCCAAGATAAATCTCGTGATCTCCTTATGATCCTTAGATGTCCCAAACTCAGCGATTTTCGCTGGTATAAAGATGTGTTCTTAAAGAAAGTTATGCTTCAATATGAGGCTAACAATCCTTTATGGAAAAGGAAATTTCTTTATGGACTTCCCCCATATTTGCAGAAATAGTTCGTGACAAATTGCAAGCCCAATTCACTGGAGATATTCCATTTGACAGGCTTACATTTGGTGATCTTATAGCTAAGATCAACAAAGTTGCTCTGCAACTATGCAATGATCTTACACTCAAAGCCCAACTCAAAAAACAGAATATCTCAGGACCGAAAGAGCTTGGATCTTTCTGTCAGCAGTATGGCTATGAGCCTATCAAGGCCCCATCAAGCAAATCTCGCAAAAAGTATAGATCGCACCCAGCCCGTGCCTTCAAAACCAAACACCCTTATGGCCCAAAGCAGCCCAAGACCTATAACAATTACTATACCAAGCCCAAAAGGCATGGTACTTATAAGTCCAAACCTTTTAAAAAACATAATAGCCCAGCTACTCAAAAGCCCATTTGTTATAAATGTGGCAAGCCCGACCATTATGCCAAAAACTGTAGATTACCCCAAAAAATTCAGGAATTACAAGGTCCTGAAGAAATCAAACATATGTTTACAAAATTGTTGATTAATTCTAAATCTGATAATACCTCATCTGATGACCTCCAGGTTGATCAAATGAGATATGATTCTGAATCCTCTTGTGAAACAAAAGATCAAGATTAGGATTAGTGTGTTACTGCTTGCCACTGCAACGTATTAACATCTGTCAATATGTTATCAAAATCCAAAGAAAACAAATATTCTTTTAGATTTTGTTGATCGTATTGATGATCCACAATTAAAACATGAGTATCTTACCCATATCAAACAAACAATTACAAAAAAACCCATTCCTAAGATTATAAATCCTTTTTATAATCATAAGGAAATTCTAAACATATTTAAGGCAACCCCTCAACAATCTGTTTCTTTATCTGACTTACAAGCTGAAGTTAATATCATGAAAAATGAGATTTATCAGCTCAAGCAAGGTCACCTTGCTTGAACAACACCTTATGAATCAACAGATTCATAACGAATTATCTCTTGATATTCCTTCAACTTCCAATCAAACAAATACAAAGAATGATCCTTCATTCCTTCATGAAATCACTATAGTCAAATTTCATAAATGGTATATTAATGTATCTCTTGTTATAAACCAAGAATACATTATTAATACCATTGCTCTGGTTGATTCTGGAGCAGATTTGAACTGTGTTGCGGAAGGATTGATACATTCTCAGTATTTTCAAAAAACAAAACAAAAACTTTATATCATAAGCAATGAGCGCTTGCTTGTTCAACTTACAAATGCTCATATCTGCCAAGAGAAAATCTGTATTAAGCAGGATTTTATCTTAGTTAAGAATATGGCTCAGCAGATTATACTGGGTACTCCATTCTTAACTACCATATATCCTTTTCAGGTTACTAACAAGGGTATTCATACCCAGGTTCTTGGTGGAAATCTTACCTTTCAATTCCTTCTCAAAACAAAAGTTGTTGAAATAAATTCTTTGAAGCAAAAGAATTTTTTCATTAACTTTATTTCTCAAAAAATTCAACATCTTAACTTCCTCAAAATTGAAATCTCGTATCATCGTATTGATGAACAACTCAAAGACCCCACTATTCAAACTCGAATTGCCCACTTTCGTGAGCAATTAGTTTCAGAACTTTGTTCTGATCTTCCCAATGCTTTCTGGCATGGAAATAAAAATATGGTTTGATTACCATATGAACCAGACTTCCGAGAATCCAAAATCCTTACTAAAGCTCGACCTATTCAAGTGAACTCTGAATTAATGGAGTTCTGTAAGGAAGAAATCAAGGGATTAATTTCAAAAAAATTAATCACTCCTTCAAATTCCACTTGGAGTTGTTATGCCTTTTATGTTCGCAAAGCTGCTGAACTTGAAAGAGGAACTCCTCGCCTTGTCATCAACTACAAACCTCTCAATACAACTTTACAATGGATTAGGTATCCCATACCTAACAAACGAGATCTTATAAAGAGATTGCACTCAGCTAGAGTATTCTCTAAATTTGATCTTAAGTCTAAATTTTGGCAAATTCATATTCACCCTCATGACCGTTACAAAACAACCTCTAATGTCCCTTTTGTTCATTATGAATGGACTGTAATGCCTTTTGGTCTCAAGAATGCGCCAAGTGAGTTTCAAAATATCATGAATGATATTCTCACTCCATTCTCCCATTTTCTTATCATGTATATCGATGATATACTCATCTTTTCCGAATCCCTCACTGATCATTGGAAACATTTGTATCAGTTTTACAAAATTATCAAAACAAATGGTTTGGTTTTATCCCCAACCAAAATTGATTTTATTTCAAACAAATGTTCGATTTTTAGGTCACAGAATTCATCATGGAACGATCATTCCTATTTCTAGGGCAATTGATTTTGCTGATAAATTCCCTGATGAAATCAAATACAAAAACCAGTTGCAACGTTTTTTAGGATCTTTGAATTATGTTGCAGACTTTTACAAGAATCTTAGAGTCTTACTTAAGCCCTTGTTTGCAAGATTTAAGTCAAATCCAAGCCCATGGACCGGCCCATATTCAAGTTGTCTATCAAGTTAAAGCCCAGGTCAAGAGTCTTCTTTGTTTAGGGATCTCCAATCCCGTAGCTTTCAAAATTGTAGAAACAGATGCGTCCAATCTAGGATACGGTGGTATTCCCAAACAACGTCTACCCGAATCTACAATCATTCAACTGGTCCGATACCATTTTGGTATTTGGAATTCCACTCAAATCAATTACTCTACTGTAAAAAAAGAAGTTTTATCAATTGTTTTGTGCATTATCAAATTCCAAGATGATTTGATAAGTCAAAAGTTTTTACTGCTAGTAAATTGTAAATTTGCAAAAGAGATTTTAACCAAAGACGTTTTAAATCTCGTTTCAAAACAACTTTTTGCACACTGGCAAGGTCTGTTGTCAGCTTTTGATTTCGAAATTGAGTTTTTAAAAGGAGAATCTAACTCTCTTGCAAATTTATAGACAAGAGAGTTTCTTCAAAAATGAGCTCCCAATCTTCTTATTCCAAACCTCATTCTTCTCCTCAACCCCAATCAAAAGCCCAATATGCTATGAAGCCTTCTGCTTCAAACCTAAAACCCCTCTTTCTTATGCCATATCTCTTACAAATCCATACCAACCCTTGTCAAACGTAGAAGATTCAAGTTCTGCAATGACAAGTTTTACAAAACCAAAATCATCAAAGACACCAAATCCATATATTACAAAGTCATCAATGGATCCAATCACCTTGATAAAGCCATCTCTGTACTCTATCGCCAAAGAACCAAATCTCATAGCCAAACATCTCTTTGATCAAACGTCTCACTTTGAGGAGCCAAACATCCTCAAAACTCGTGAGTTCTATGAATTCAAACTGGTCGACACTGACTCAGTATTGATCACTCATCACAAAGAATCTACAAATCCCTCCAAAGTCACCCATTCAAAATGTCAAATCCTCCAAATTCTCTCTGAAGCATACTGGAAATAGAATCTTTGATTCCACAAAAGGTTTTCAGTTTCCTACAATCCCCAATCCTACAATTATTATGATTACAAATTGGCCTGGTCTCGAGCCTTCCTGCTCGCCACCCCAAATTGTTCTCATTCCTGGTTCTTTTTGTTCTACAAGAAGTTCTCTTCAAAATCAGTTTCTTTATGGTTCCAACACATCTTCAAATCAAAGTTTCAAGCTCCGATTCCTTTTTTAGAGCAAGTTCTTTCGCTCTGGTTCTTCATCAAATTCAATTTAGCATGGATCTATTGCTGGGACTACAATTGTTCTCCCTCCCAGTCCCATGTCAATCTTCTCAGGCGCCCCTCTGGTTCT
This sequence comes from Berberis vulgaris, assembly GCA_963556465.1. Taxonomy (NCBI): domain Eukaryota; kingdom Viridiplantae; phylum Streptophyta; class Magnoliopsida; order Ranunculales; family Berberidaceae; genus Berberis; species Berberis vulgaris. Next base: position 72,509,936 of record OY747125.1, on the reverse strand, counting down.
GCCGTCGTTTCAAAGTCAAATGGTGGTCTCAGTTTGACCACTCCATTGTATTAAAAGAAGCAGTTACAAAGTTTTTCCAAATCCAGGGTTCCTCTCCAAGGATTCAAGTGAACCCTATTCAATCATCATCTCCAGCAAAGCTTCTCAAGCAACATATCAAGAAGCAGTTTGAAGGCAAACCTACAAAAGCTCAGCTATTGGAAACCCTGTCGCAGATCATCTCCATGGATGGTTTAGACGAAGAAGATGATCCAATAGTTTCAGACAATGAGGATGATTGCTTTGGCATTTTTTCGCCACTTGCATGATTCCTACCCCACAAATCAACAACAAAGTCATCTATGAATCATCATGGTCCTAGAGGCCATCATTACAAAAGTTACAAAATCTCCATCAAAGCATATTCCACCTCTACAAATGACAAACAACTTTTGGTGCCTACCGAAAATCTCAAAAGTCACGCAAAGCATCTTCTACAGTTTTCGCACTCAACCACTACAATCATTTCAAAAGCAAAACATCTTTACCAACCACCATCATTACAAAGGACAAAGCTCCACCCACTCTTCACCAACTGGAGAAGACTTTTCTTCTCTTCGAATTATTGTATCATCTTTTCTTTTCTTATGTTAAAAATTTGGAAAATGTCAGAATTTTGTTTACCAAACAATAAACTAGTTCATTGATATTAACATTTAGTATGTCTCCACTTTCTCCCTCTGTAGATCTGGTCAATTTGTCAACTCATGGTATGACATTTATGATGCCCAAATCCAGCACAAAAAACTGAATCTAAAATGAAGTAGAGATCTATGATTCAACAATTAAAACAAAACACCTTGTCGATTTAATCTAACCAGAACAAAACATACAACTCTCAAAAGTTGTAAGGTATCAAAAATGTTCTAATTCCCCTCTGCACTCTCATTCATCATCATCGTCTGCACCAGCAGTAGAGTTCAGTGCATTCGATCGCTCAATCAATTTCATTTGTCTCTCCTCATAGGCCAACTTCTCAAGGTTGTAACTGCAAGATCGAAAAAACTCAACCAATTACGCGTTGCATAAATGTGGAACATATAAACTAAAACCATGTTTGTTATGTTTGGCTACATGAAATTAAAATTTTAATTGTTGTCTATCAGCTACTACTTTTCTTATACCATAACTTCCCTGCCTTAGTTGTTAATAATCTCAGTAATGGGGAATGATGTAAATTACCTAAATCATATAAACATACTACTTAGTGTAGACATTCACTCAGGCTTTGATCAAACTACCACAAAGTATAAAGTGATAGATAGTACAAACTTTGGGTGACATTAATTTCTGGTATGAAAATCCTGACTAAATCGATGTCTTACGAAAAAAACAAGGCTATACAAAACATAGCCATAATTACACAAAATTCAATAAAGAACAAGGTATTGACCACATGAAGGGAATTCAAGCTAGATAGATATTAGTTACGCTTGGGTTCATATTTCACTGGGTTTAGACTAGACAGGGATGTTGCCAGCTTACTCAGGTGGTAGCACAAAATATAAAAATGTCAGATGATATGCATGTGGGAAAATTGTATTACCAACTCTATGTACAACAAGAACATACAAGTGGCAGATTAATCGTTGTGTATGCCTACCTCTTGTGTTCCTTTGGTTGTGGTTTTTCGGCCTTTTTCAATGTTTGATCACCATGCACCTTCTTGTATAATTCTTCACATATTATCCGGATCAATTCCTCACTTAATGTACTTGCTAGAGTCCTTCTAGGGAGCGAGGGAGGGGTCGAGGGAAAGGAGCGAGGGATGGGTGTAACCACCCATCCTCCTCGGGATGAGCGCATCGCGTTGGAGATGCGCGCGAGCGCTCATCGCGAGGAGAATGGGTGGTTACACCCATCCCTCGCTCCCTTTCCCTCGACCCCTCCCTCGACCCCTAGAATTTCCTGTACTTGCTAAAATGAGTCTGGTACTTTTCAGGCTTATCCTCAATCAATGTCTAAAGTATTCATAAATAGAGCAAATTAGGAAAAAAAAGATCAATAATAACTTGGGGAATATCATTAATCCACTGAGATTCATGATTTAGTGCTGACCCTCAAGTATGAAGAAACATGGTCACCAAAAATGTACTTGCGATGAACTTCTGGATCAAGTTGTTTGCTCTCTTTGTTGAAACCGTCAAACCTCTTTGTCGCTGTAGGAATATCGATACCAGCATCCAAGGCTCCCTAGATATATATATATATATATATATATATTAGTTGAGAAAAATAAGTGATGTATTATAGCATGATTAGGTATTCTTTATTATTACGATTTCAATTAAACAAATCTAGTTGTTTTAGGTAAATAGTACGTTTATTTCTAGTTTAGTTAGGGTTAGTTTTTTTTCCTCTTTATTATCATCCTCTTTATTATTTACTTGTCTTCTTCAATCCCTCTAAATTTTCCTTCTAAAAAAAATCTCCCATTTCTTCTATTCTCCTTTCGAAATCTCCGAATCTCCTTATTCTTTTCAACATCCGTTGCGCCAACTGTTTATCTTCATTGTTTTCATCATCTTCACGTGTTCATTGTTTTCACCAACCACCACCCCTTCCACCTCCACCTTCGTCAATCCCATTAGGGAAAAAAAAGTCATCGCGGCTAACATTTCCCAACCAAAAGGCAAACGATTGCAAATTTGCAAGCTGAACTAAAAAGGCAAACGACAAACTAATGGGTCTAATTACTTTTCTGTTTAAGAAATCGTTGCTGACTTAGTCACCCAAGTATTGAAAATACAAGGCAACCCTCTATTCAAATCAATACCTTTGGAGATTGAATCAACAAAATCAAAGAATGACAACACAAGACTTAGATGTGTGGATTGATTACTATCATCCTCCAATTTTCAATGATTATTTGGATGATCAAGTAAAGCCTACTTGTGGTCCCGCCAAAGGAACATTTGAAGTCAACGATGTTTCACTTTTACCGAATGGAAACCAAGATAAAAAATATATGTTTAAAGAAACATAAGTGGTTACGAAAAAATAATCCTGCGATCAAGACCTCTTTTTAAAGAAGAGGAGATACACTTTTTCTAGCCTATGTAGATCCACATACAACCCATTGTGAGAAGTCAAATTTTTTATGGCAAGTATATTAGTGATTTCCTTAGTCTATGCAACGTGAAAAATACCATTCATGACATTTTCATTATCATATCTAAAAGGTCGGTGAGGAAAATTCGCCCAAGGAGCCGCAAGAAGCATTGGAAAATTATTTGCATCGTGTTCTGATCGTCAGAGGAAAGTGATTATATCATCTTCTCGATATGCAACTTGAGGACGAGCTTTTAAAGAGGAGAATCTGATGTAAGACAACTTATTGTTTTAGCGTGATTAGGTATTATATTTTTATTAGGATTTCAATTTTGCAAGTCTAGCTGTTTTAGGTGTCACAATATAAATAGTAGGTTTGTTAGGATTAGGTTTTTTTTTAATATTTAAAGTAGATAAAGTTAAGCATTGTAGAAGAACGAACAACAAATTATCAATAAATCAAATTATTTTTCTCCTAATTATCATCTTTATTATTTCTTCGCCATCTCTGATTTCCCTAATTTTCCTTCTATAAAATTTCTCCCATTTCTTCTATTCTCCCTTCGAGACCTCTTAATCTTCTTTTTTTCAACATCTGTTGCACCAATAAGATAGATGAAATAAATATTAATGTACCCATGATTATTTGAGGAACACATAAAGCAAAGGGGGCACTCGCTCCCTCTCAATTTCCAAGTTTCGTTGAAATAACATATAGATTAGTGGCTCCATTATAATGGGGTACATGGGCAAGGAAAAAAGGGAGGGTAGCTGGGAAGGCATTTCTAAAAATAATTTAATATGTATGGTAACGGTGTGCAATGTCTGACATTAAAAGGCAACACGAGCTAGTTTAGGATACACATTTCGTGATGTCATGATGAAGGTAGTTCAACTATACATGCAAGCACAACAGGACTCGGGCGAGGGGGGGGGGGGGGGGGGGGCGCTCTTGCGCACAAAGCACAGGAGGACCTCCTGCGCACATGTCTCAGCCGTCGGATCTGATTCGACGGTTCAGATCAATGGATTTCAAAAGAGAGAATTAACTGTTTGTTTTGGCAGGGATTGAATCTCTTTTGAAATCCATCGATCTAAGCCATCAGATCAGATTCGACGACTGAGATATGTGCGCAGGAGGTCCTTTTGTGCTTTGTGCGCAGGAGGCCCCCCGGATCCAGCACAACATGGGTAGACAACCACCTATTACGATACCGAATTCCAGGCATTCATATGGACGTCATGAGATCTATTTCGCGACATGCAAGGCATGTCCTTGAAAACATAATATTTTGTAGTCTGAAATTATTATTCACCCCCAAATGGTTGTCTTAAATTCTCAATATTAAACTGATACTTTAGTTCAACCCTTTATAAGTACTAGGGTGTCGACGCGTTTTAAGTGCGCGAATATTCAGTACTTTATTTTATTTTATTACATTTCAATAATAAGTAAAAAAATTATTATTGAAATTCTAAACTAAATAATTATTTATATTTTTAAGGGCCTATGTATAATTTACAAAAGGACTTCAAATAAATGTAGGGGCTTAGGTATAATTAACAATATTTGAAAGTGGTGAGTTTTTTATCGTAAATAATCTGAATTTGGGATGGTAAAATGATACATGTGTAATTTTAAATGACAAAAACACTCCTGACCACTATTCACCAAACTATTAATTTTTCTTGTAAATACTATAAAATTGAAAGAACATTTAAAAAATCAGGACAAAAACACACATTCAGCGTTCCTAAGGGAACTTGCATCGGATAGATAGCTTTTTCACAATAATTATTAATCCTTTATGGTGGATGACATAAAATTTAGATAGATAGCTTAATGGGAGGGAGATAAAATTTCACACATACAAGGCGCCAAAGTTTTTCTCTCATACTTTCAATCGAAGAGAAGGAAAGAAAAGAAGGAAAGAGAACTGGAAAGAAAACTCTCCCTCCCTGAAAGAAGGTCTGACCTGCTCTCCGTCACAGTCTGCTCTGCTCTTCTCTTCTCTTCATCCGCTCGCTCTGCTCTCACTCTCCCTCTCCGATTTGCTCTCCATCTTCCTCTCACTGTGCTCTCCCTCTCCAAACTGCTATCCCTCTTCAGCTTCAGCTTTGCTTGAACTTTCATTGTAATTCAAGGTACTCAACTCACTCACTCTCTCTTGTTTTGCTTTCATCGAAAACCCAACTTTTAATTTTTATTTTTATTTGTATCAGTTTTTGAAGTTATGGAATGGTAGATTTAAGGGTTTGAAGGATCTTTGCCTGGTATTGAAGCACAGTTATAATAACTGTTCTATTGCTTACTGGTGTGTTTCTTTATAACTACCTAGCCCATGTTCTATGTAACTGGTGCCCATGTTTCTGTGATATATTGTTGTAACTGTTCTGGGTGTTTATGATATATAAACCCCATGCAATGTGTTTAATTATATGCAATAATTAAAAGCAATTACTTCTCTCAAAACTGTCATGGTATCAGAGCAGTAACGACTCCAGCGAGTTCCTTTTTGTCTCTCTTCTCTTGATCCATAACCCCTCTTGATAATATTCTGCATCATGGCCAAAAACACAACCAACAACACCAATGTTTCTCTCATTTCTTCTACTCCTTGCTTTGATGGAATTATCGCCATTAATGCCACTGCCCAACTACCTATCAAATTGAACAGCAACAACTTTCCCTCCTGGAAAGCACAATTTGATGCCCTACTATATGGTTATAACCTCATGGGATTTCTTGATGGGAATAAGACATGCCCATCCAAGGAAATTATTGCCGAAGATGGAACATCTATGTCAAATCCAGATTTTGCTATTTGGACTAGGCAAGATAAATTGCTGCTTCATGCAGTCCTTGCATCTCTTTCAGAAGGAGTTGTGCCTTTGATTGCTGCTGCTACTTCTTCCCGTGATGCTTGGGTAAAGCTCCACAAGCTTTATGCTAACAAATCCAGATCACGGGTAATGAATCTCAAGGAGAAACTTACCAACATCACTTGCAATACCAATTCTGTTGCAGAGTATCTTCAAACCATCAAAGGAATTGCTGATGAGCTAGCTCTCATTGATACTCATTTAAGTGATGATGATCTGACTATTTTTGCTCTCAATGGCCTTGGCAGCAGCTTTAAGGAGATTTCTGCTGCAATAAGAGCCCGAGACACTCCTGTTTCGTTTGAAGAACTTCATGACAAGCTGGTAGAACATGAAGCTTTCTTGAAAAGAGAAGAGTCACGTGGTGGCTTAAGTGTAACTGTGAACAGTACTCGTACAAGTTTTGGCAACCATCAATCTCGATATGGCAATGGGCAGAATGGCAATGGACAAAGTAATACTGGGAAGAGGTTCTTTAACAACCGAAATCACCAAGGAAGGAAGTTCAACAATAATGGTAACAATCAGTCTCAATCCAATGTTGTCTGTCAATTTTGTCAAAAAAAAGGCCACACTGCTAGACAATGCTATACAGCCAAGAGGCTCATGCAACAACAGCCAGAGGTTCATCAAACCTCTCTTGGGCACTCGTCTTCTTCAAACTGGATTGTGGACTCTGGCGCCTCTCATCATGTTACTGGGGATCTAACTAATCTTCCTCACCACCAGCCTTATGAAGGTCCTGACGACATTCTCTTGGGTGATGGTTCAGGCCTCAACATTACTCACACTGGTTCTTCTACACTCCCTACTACTTCTAAGTCTTTTTGTTTGGCTAATGTGTTATGTGTTCCTTCAATTAAACAAAACTTAATTTCTGTTTCTAAGTTTTGTAAAACCAACAATGCTTCTATTGAGTTTTTCCCTTCTTCTTTTGTTGTCAAGGATCTCAAAACGGGGGCGCATCTCACTCAAGGGCGGAGCAAGAATGATGTGTATGAGTGGCCTTGGCCTAACAAGAGAAATACAGTGGATACCTCTCCAAAACAAGCATGTGTTAGTGTCAAGACATCACTTGCCAATTGGCATCATCGTTTAGGACATCCATCATCTCGTACTTTTCAGTTTTTAATTCGCAAACATAATCTTCCAATTCATCCTACCGAGTCATTCCACAGTTTCTTTTGTGAGTCATGTTTATGTAATAAAAGCCATAGATTGCCTTTTGGATTTTCTTCACTTCAAAGTCGTGGTCCTCTTGATTTAGTTTATTCTGATGTATGGGGACCTTCCCCGGTTGTATCCATTGATGGTTTTCGGTACTATCTTATTTTCATTGATTATTTTACGAAATATGTTTGGTTATTTCCTATGGCTTACAAGTCTGATGTTTACACAATTTTTCCCAAGTACAAGTCTATGGTTGAAAAATATTTTAAAACATCATTGATCACTCTTTACACCGATGGGGGTACCGAATATAAAAGTCTTAAATCCTACTTTGTCTCACAAGGTATTCAACATCAAGTATCTCCCCCTTACACACCTGAACATGTAGGCTCTGCTGAAAGGAAACATCGTCATGTTGTTGAGACAGGGTTGGCCATGCTCCACAAAGCTTCTCTTCCTTTAAAATATTGGTCTCATGCTTTCCTTGCTGCTGCCTACTTAATAAATCGTTTGCCCACTCCAGTTCTTCACCATCAGACACCTTTTGAGTCTCTCTTTCACCAAATGCCAAACTATGATAAGTTACGAGCGTTTGGATGCTTATGTTTTCCTTGGTTGCGTCCTTATTCTGACCATAAACTTGATAAACGCTCCAAACCTTGTGTCTTTATAGGATATTCAAACACTCACAATGCTTATAAGTGTTTAGACTTGACTTCCAACCGTGTTTACATCTCTCGTCATGTCAAATTCATTGAACAACAGTTTCCTCTTGCCTCAAACAATTTGCCTAAAGATCTGGCCAACACTGTCTCCACTTGGTCTTCATGTTCCCCTGCTCTTGCTGCTATCCAACCTTCTTATTTTGTGGTTCCTACTTCCTCTAATTTTCTGCCACAACAAACACCTTCTTGCACTAACACACAGCCTGATCAGAATTTGCTCTCATCACCTTCTCTTGCTGGCTCAAGTCCATCTCCTAGTACTTCAGCTCCTCTCTCGGTGTGTGATGCTACTCCAAGGTATGATTTCTCTCCTCCCTCTCCCCCTTTATCTTCTGACTCCTCTCATACTTCATCTCCATCTTTGTCCTTGTCACCACCTACCCATACACAAGAGTCTGTTCCTCTACCCGAGCCTTCTCCTCGAATTGTAACTCGTTCTCAAAATAATATCCATCGTCCTAAACAATTTCCTGACTTTAAAACAAACTTTCATGTAACAAAACATCCACTTCCTACATCCCTTGAACCTTCTACTGCCTCTCAAGCTCTTACAGATCCCAAATGGTGTGCTGCCATGGATGCTGAGCTTGCAGCTCTAGCTCAGAATCGTACATGGGTTCTTGTACCTCCTCCTTCCAACCATAACATTGTGGGGTGTAAATGGGTGTTTCGTATCAAAAGAAATCCAGATGGTTCCATTTCCAGGTACAAAGCTCGTTTAGTTGCTAAAGGCTTCCACCAACGTCCAGGGGTTGATTATCATGACACCTTTAGCCCCGTTATCAAGCCAACCACCATTCGAGTTGTTCTATCCATTGCCTTGAGTAACGGTTGGCCTATTTCACAGCTTGATGTAAATAATGCTTTTCTGCATGGCAATTTAACTGAGGCTGTTTACATGGCTCAACCACCTGGGTATGTTGATCAGGATAATCCATCATATGTTTGCCGCTTGCAAAAGGCTCTTTACGGTTTGAAACAAGCCCCTCGAGCTTGGTACATGGAGTTAAAGACATTTCTTCTCCACTTTGGGTTTATCAATTCTAAATCTGATTCTTCATTATTCATCTATCAATGTCGATCAGTCACCATTTATTTCCTAGTGTATGTGGATGATTTACTTGTTACAGGAAATTGTTCTCAGTCCATTCGGCAGTTTGTTGATGCCCTTGCTGATCGATTTTCTCTAAAGGATCTTGGTTCCTTGAACTACTTCTTGGGTATTGAAGCCATTTCTAATTCTGATGGCATATTTTTATCTCAACATAAGTATGTTTGTGACTTATTGGCAAAGTTTCATTTGGACGGCATAAAGGCATCTTCCACCCCAATGTCTTCATCTGGCCATTTAACTCTCAATGATGGTTCTCCTCCAACTAATGCCACTCATTTTCGAAGCTTGATTGGTGCACTTCAATATCTCCAGCTCACTCGTCCAGACATTGCATTCGCCGTCAACAAGCTTGCTCAATTCATGCATGCCCCGACTCAAACTCACTGGACTGCAGCTAAGAGGTTGCTTCATTACCTCAAACATACCATACATCTTGGTCTCACTTTCCGACGTCAACAACCTCTCCATCTTCAAGCTTATTCCGATGCTGATTGGGCTGGTGACCAGGACTCTTACAAGTCTACCACTGCCTTTGTTCTTTTTCTTGGTGGCAATCCAATTTCTTGGTGTTCAAAGAAACAGAGGACGGTTGCTCGTTCTTCAACAGAGGCAGAGTATCGTGCTGTCGCTTCTACCGCTGCTGAAGTCACTTGGGTTTCTCATCTTCTTGCTGAGCTTGGTGTCACTCTTCGACAATGTCCTACCATATTTTGTGATAATTTGAGTGCCACATATTTGTGTGTTAATCCGCTTTTCCACAGTCGAATGAAGCATGTTGCATTGGATTATCACTTTGTTAGGGAAAAGGTTGCTGATGGGTCTCTTAAAGTTTCTCACGTTAATACTCACTCCCAGCTGGCAGATGTTCTTACTAAACCCCTCTCCAAAAGTAGGTTCATTTTTCTTCGATCCAAGATTGGCATTTCAGATGGAATTGCCATCTTGCGGGGGCGTATTGAAGCACAGTTATAATAACTGTTCTATTGCTTACTGGTGTGTTTCTTTATAACTACCTAGCCCATGTTCTATGTAACTGGTGCCCATGTTTCTGTGATATATTGTTGTAACTGTTCTGGGTGTTTATGATATATAAACCCCATGCAATGTGTTTAATTATATGCAATAATTAAAAGCAATTACTTCTCTCAAAACTGTCACCTGGTAAGTCTCAGATCTGGCCTGCCTCGTCTTCATTTTGCTTGATTCATCTATGGTGGACTGAAACCGAAAATCCTACTTTGTTATTTTTCACATGTTCAATTGGATTGTATGAAACAGAGACAGAAGAGGTATATTTAGATTTCTATGTGTTTTGTTTGTTTTCGAAGAAAAGCATCCATGGGTTTGCTTAACCATCTTTGTACATATTTTATCTTTTTCACTTAAAAATCACTTGTGGTTTTCTGATAAAAATGGGATTGATGAGTTTCTATGTTCTGATTTCGGACTCTAGTTGAAGCTGAGGACAACAGAAACACTGAAGAGGTATTGTTGGTTTTCTATAAGAAGAGAGAGAGGTGGAAGGAAGAGAAGTGCAGTGAAAGAGAAACATTGTATAATCAACTTGATCCACATAAGCGTTATTAAAAAATGGTCCACATTAGGGATGGTAACAGGGCGGATTGGGTGGATTTGAGCAAATCCCTCCGTCAGAAATAACGGATCCCCAAATTTGCCTCACCAATCCGTTTACAAAATTATATATAAAAACTACCTCCGCCCCGCACGGATTGGCGGATATTCGTCTTGCCCACATATCCGTTAAAATAATTTCTTCATTCATACATATATACAGTAAAAGATACTTCTACAGAGATTACAAAAAATTAAAAAAAAAAAATCATACAACAAATTACAGAGATTACAAAAATTATAAAAAAATTACAAAAATTACAGAGATTACAAAAATTATAAAAAAATTACAAAAATCATACAAAAAAAAGAAAAAACGATCTAAAGAATATCTGAGATCTTTGATGGATCAGATTTTTGATCTGGGCTCAGATCTCAGAGATTGGATCTCAGATCTCAATTTCTGATCTCAGATCCAAATATCTGATGAAAAAGCAGAGGATGGTGCACTGATCTGAGATATCTGATGAAGAAGCAGAGGATGGTGCACTGATCGTTCACTGATCTGAAATCTTATGATGCTCTGTTCTTGAGTTATTCACTGCAAACTGTAAAAGAGAAGAAGAAGAAGAAGAAGAAGGAGACGACTGTGAGTGAGACCTCTTCTGCTCATTCGAGTAGGGAAGTCGGGGAAGGGAGGGGGAGAGTAAGGCGGGGAAGGGAGGGGAGAGGGAGGGGAGAGTAAGGCGGGGAGGGGAGGGGAGAGTGAGGCGGCCTCTTCGGCTCCTTCGAGTGAGAAATGAGAGAGTGAGAAATGACAATGTGAGGTTATGGTTTATTTCCTTTATATAGCTGAAGGGCATTTTGTAATTTTATCGAATAAACGGATATACGTGGGGCGGATATGGCCAAATCCGTATCCGCCCCAACTTCCATAGACCCTTTACCAAATCCGCCCCAAACGGGGCGAGTGGGACGGATATCCGTGAAAATCTGCCCCATTGGCATCCCTAGTCCACATATATATAATTAAGAATACCGAACATGAACAACTTTACCAGTGATGACTAATGAGAGCAATTAAGACAATATATCAATTCATTTTTTAATAGAGAAAACAAAAAGAATCTCAAAAATGCATTTTGTTTCATAATTTTCATGCTACAAAGAGAATCTCAGAAATATACTATTACCCTGAGTTAAACGTGAAAGTATCAAACCCACTTCTCGGGAGAATTGAATCTTGATAAAAAAAAAAAAACAAACACCAATAAGGTTTTGAACTTGAAACCATTCTGACCTCATCATGTGTTCCATTACTAACTTCCTCATGCAGCACAACCTTGGCTTGAAACAGATAGCAAACTCATACCCTTCAACCTTCGAGCACAAGAGTTTCTAACACAAAACAAAGAGCAATAATCACCCGATGTTCAATTACCTGTATTGATTCAAACATAAAGGCATAGGAGTGAAATGAATAATTTACTTGTCATTTCCCTAGAGGAGCAGCGATCTCTTACTCTAATATGCGGGAACATTTACTGCCTCGTGCCAGCACTTTCAATAGCCACATCCCTTAGCAACCTGTATGTATAAAAATTGGTTTGCTGACTTAAGCATTGCATCCTTTTTTTTTTCCTTCAACTCAACAAAAGAAAGCACCAAGAATACGTTATGGACTGATTTTGCTCTACAATAGCAAAAAACAAAGCACAATAAGGTTTTGAATCACCAGATGTTCAATTACCTTAGATGTTCAATTACCTTAGGGAGGGAAACGACCCAAGTACTGTATTGGTTCAAACATAAAGGCTAGGAGTGAAATGAATAAATGACCAAAGATATAAATGCATAAATGACAGTATTCGCATCTTACCTTGCAATTGCAGAGAGTTGTTCCTGATCTTCTTTCAGTCATTAGTTTGGCTAGTGAATGAACTGCATGTAGGCAATGAATATGGTTATACTTTAGTAGATTAACCAGATCTTGTTCAAGCAAAATCTAACTTCTATCCAATTTTACCCACACTGAATGCATAAAAAAGTACCCGTATTCTTCAATCTATAATTTGTTAAACTTGATTGCTAAAGTTAAAACAAATTCGATGAGAACACAATTCACAGTGACTAATCAGTCAATCTTACCAAAGCAAGTGTCCGAGTATCTTTGAAGGCGCTTCAACTGCTTACTTCCCCTCCGATAAATGAGCACATTGTGTGTGTGCTGACGTCACTAGACTCTTTCAGCAACTTGCCTGATGATTTTAAATCCTGACAGAAGTTTTATTTCATGGCTCTTGCAGGCTTGATGTACACTTTGAGCTTGCTGGTCGTTCGGTCGAGCGTGAATTCAAACTATTGAGTAAGTTCAACTCTTTTTTTGGTCTTGCTTGTGTTAACTGCATATTAGATTGACCTGTGTAGTTTTTGTAGGGAAATTCTAAACTTCGCCACTATCTGCTGAGGATAACACAACTTTTGGTTGCATTTCGCGACATCCCTCGCTTGCCGATAGAGAATGTCATTAAGTCTTCTAATGTCGAGCGCAACGGGCTGTGGGCTCATTGGTATGTGGTTCCTACTCCTTTTTTTAGGTAAAGAAGCCAAAGCCCGAAGGTGTGTCTGCTTTGAAGAAGATAAAACTCCCCAAGATTACGGTCCCAAGCCCATCAAGGAGGGTAGAAATAGATGAGGCGCTTCCTTTTCAAGCGCCTCTGAAGAGGTTTCGTGCTTTGTCTAGACCTATCCGCGAGGGTTAACTTTGTCCGAATGACGTAATGTTGTTGGGCAAGTACCTGATGACATTGTTGTTTATGAGGGGTGTGATGCTCAAGCCAAGGCCCCTTTTTCCCTTTCTGACTTGGAGAGGGGGTATTCGCAAATGGTGGGCGTAGAGGATGTAACCAAATGAGTACCAACCAGGCAAAGTTTCTAAACAAAATGTTGTTGTAGGCGGGCATGGAAGTTTCATCTGGTCGTCCTTTTTCGATAAAGGACTTTGAGCTCCGCTTTTCTCTGGATCATGAACCCGTTGAAGAGTCATCCGATCATCGATGTTATGGTAAAGGGTATTTTCCTCATCGCCAATACTATTTTCCATCTTGTTCCCATATTCATATTGAATTGACGACGAATCCAAGGAATAACTCGCTTCTCTTTTCACCGACAACTGATTCTGAATCGGCGCATGAAAAAGAGAGTGATTGTTGCAGGCAAAGGGAAAGTTGTAGATGAAAGCTCTGATGTAGTAAAGACGACCAAGGGCGCTGCTGGGGTGATTTCGGTCTCGAAGGATCTTCATCCGGACGCACGAATCGGTCTGTTTGGTCCAGACGTAGTTAGGATGAACAACCAGGCTTGGCATCAAGATGTTGACATTTCTTACACTTCGAGGAAGCATATTAGCAAATGAAATGACTGGCTGGTGAATTGTGCTCCGTAGTCAGTGTGAGAGACGTTGGGAATGCGTATGGATAAGGGCAGAAACATCTCGTGCTGGGGATGTCATACTCGAATCAAGTGGCCGCAGCTGGAACCAACGTTTAAGCCGCTCGTGAGAGAGTGTATACTATGGAGCGAGTATTTGCAAACTTGCAAAAGTCATAATCTGATGCTCTCTACGAGATTGAGTAATTGAGGAAACAACTTGGAGCTTACTCTGATAATGGAACGGAGTCCTGGTGCACGAGATCAGAAGGTTTGTTTGGAAACATTGTGTCCACTAGGAGTCAGTTTGAGAATGAGTTCTAATGGACTGTCTGATGTCAACAGCTGGAGGTCGATACAGAATTTAGTGCCAAGAGTGTGCGGATCGCTGAAGAGCAGTTGCTTCTGGCACAGAATGAGCTAAGCACTGTTAATGACAAGCTGGGTGCTGAGCAGTCCAAGACTGACTTGTTGTCGAGCAAACTAGAGCAGCTGGAGCAGGATCTTGCTGAATCAAGAGTGCGTTAGGAGAAACTTCTTAAGGCCCAAGGTACGTTTGAGTTCAGCAGAGTCATGCATGGAAGGTTGGAGCTGTTGCATCTGATGAAGGATGAGCATCCCGACTGGGACCTTTCCTATTATAAATAAATTGCATATGCAGAGTTTGGAGTGGCCTCCGATTCGTCTAAAAAGAAGGTGACCCTGATGAGGGTGATCGAGAGGCAGTACGCACAGATGTGTCTCCTTCTTCCCCTGCTAAGTCTAGTTTTGTTGTATCTGACTTTCCTTCTGATGAGGGGTGAACCTTGTATTTTCTTTTTGGCTTTTAAATGAATAGTACTATGTATGTGTCCATTCTTACCTTTCCTTTACTGCTAGCTTTTACCTGTTTGTCTTATTTTGACATTAATTGTCAGACGAGAGGCTCTGCTAGGCCAAGAAGTTTTATGATTGATATGCTGGTGAGAGTTCTGACTCCTTGTGTCGTGATAGTTTGTGCAATTCTGGTCAGAATCATTTTAGAGATCGGGGAGTGTAATATACCCTTTGTCTAACGGCTTGGTTGTATGTTTAACCAACAGTTGATGTTGTTATTATAAGCGAATTGGTCAGATTGTGGTCCCAACACGTGCGCCGTTATAGATGATTGGACAAGCTCCCAATTTCTAGGCCATCAAAATTCGCCCGCGGCAAACTAAGCTTCCAGCAGACCAAAGCCATCGTCATCAGCCACTAACTAAGCTTTGGTCGGGGATCGATGATCACTATCTGCGTACGAGTAGTGACTTCTGGCAAGCCATCTTAATCGAACGTCGAGAGCACTGACTTGACTCCCACTTTCTAAGAGGTTAGAATCTGTTATTTGCAGACTAGGCCTCAAGTAGACCAGAAGCCATCATCGTCGATCGTCACCGAATAAGCTTTGGTTGTGTTTGGTCACTATTGCCCATGTTTGGACAATGATCCCTGGCAAGCCATCTCGATTAGGCATCAGAGTGTTGATTAAGCTGTCACTCTCTAAACCGTTGAAACCCGTTTGGTTTAACGGACTGGGCGTTAAAGCATACTAGAAGCTATCATCATAGGTCGAAACCGACTAAGCTTTGGTTAGGTACGACGACCATTATCTACACTTGGACAATGGTCCCTGGCAAGCAATTGGGGCCAAGTATTAAAAATGTTGACAAATTTTCCACTTTCTAACCCATCATCGTCCGTTTTTAGCGGGTTAGATGTTAGAGCAGACCAAAAGCTATTGTAATCAGTCGGTGCTGACTAAGCTTTGGTTAGAATAAGATTTTGGTCGTGTAAATTTGACTTGGGTGTCCTGACTTACTAAGTTCACCTTGCGGTCTGATTCTAGAGTCGGATCGATTTATCGGGCTAATAATAGATTGACCGGCTTTAATGATCAACAACGGAATAATAATAGATCTAGAGTTGATGCCTTGGATTTAATGATAATATTCTGTAGGCGCTCTCCTTATTCTATGGGCGCTCAGGGCCTTTGTTGTTTGTTCCTTTGCATGTGTTGGGCCGAATCCGACAGGGCATAAGGTTTGGCCCATTAGTGGAGGGGCCCAATTAGAGAAAAATCTTTGTAGATCAGCGTGCTAGGGATACGACGCATATGTGAGACGGTTCAGTATCGATTACTCCCCCCAGTTAATGGGTTTGGGGCTACTTGCAGGGTCATTAATTCGAAATATGTGGACTTGTGCAGTTGCAATTGGAACCGTCGTTTTTTCGATTTCTCGCACGACATTTAATGTTGAGTAAACCATTATGCCTATATGTAGGCTAGCCATTTCGCATTCAAGCACTGCAATGAGAATAGTAGAGTAGTTAATCAAATGCATCTTACCGGAGAGTATGCTTTGGGTTTTCCAAAGACTGAAGGAAGATCTCCCTTACTAGAGTCTTCGCGTATTCTGACATTTGCGACCATGAGTCTTAATAAGAATTAATATATGTTGTGTTGCCTGATCTGGGTGAACACCTGATTGATATCATGAGATATTTTAATATCTTCTTATATTTTGAAGAAGTACAATCTCTTCCTCAAGGACAGGTATGTCTTCCATCTTTTATGGCTCCCAAGTTCCCATTCGCCACTGCTGTTGGGTGATAATAATTGCAGCTAGTTTGTAGCAGTTGTTCCCTCTGTATCTGCTGGGCTTCACGTGTGACATCACAACCAGAAGGCAAGTTGGTGGAGCGGAGTTCTGATGAATGCGATCTTCTTTCCAGGGACTTTCACTCAGCTGCATCCCAAACACTTCCACTTTGAGGGTCATCCTCTTGTTCCTTCTGACATTCTAGTTATGCTGCTACTTTCAAATCATCCCGCAAGGTGATTCAAGGAAGCAATGAATTGAGTGCGATCTTTCGTTTTCTTTTTCAGATGTTTTACTTTCACTACCTTCTCTTCTGGAGGAGGACTAGTATAATGAAACTCTACCCTTGTTTCAGTGGATTGATACTTGCATCGGACTTAGATACTTGTAGTGTATAAACTAATGTACTAGTTGGTCAACAACCTTTGTAATAACTCTCATTGGAATCAATAAAATTTGTTTTATTTCTTGAATGTGTCTGGTGTGAGCAATTCTTCTAAACTGAAATGAAAAATGGAAAACAAGAAACGAGATCAAAGTAACAAAATAATTTAACTCCGATCAGGGACTAAATTAATTTGGCCCTGAAGGATGCTCATATGGTCCTGCCTCGGATTGCATAGTCCTTCTAGCGAAGTGTTTTGCTTTGCCAAAGCTAGCAAAGTTACTGAACAGTGGACTTCGTGCTAGCGGCCAGTTCTTTGTTGATTAACAACTCTCGGAGTAGGTGCCCGTTTGCTAAAGTATCGTTACTTAGCTCTCTTTTAGTCTGGATTACGCTGCTAGCTCTGAATTCTAGCTTTTCGCATAGCTGCATTTTGGATTGGGCTCATCCGCCCATATAGATTTATTCCCCTATTTGTCTAGGCCTAGTGCCTGACATGTTGGTTTTGTGGGCCCGAGCTGCAATTTGCACAATTCATCTATTTTAGGGCTGCATAATGGCAGTCTTTTGCTGCAAGTTGATTTCCTCGGATAGTTCATTGAGCCTGGTTGGCTATATATTTGATGCATTGGTGCAGAGTAGAAACTACTGCCTCCATATGATGAAGCCACAACCTTCTCAGAATAATGTTGTAGGTGGACGGAGCATCTACCAACATAAATTATTGGACAATGTACTTCTGCAATTGTGGCTCTCCCGTTTCCACCATTAGATTGATTTTCCCAATGTGGAAGCACTTTTCTCCACTAAATCCGACCATGGGGTGATTGGCGGGGGTCAAGTCTTTTTCTTGTAGTTGCATGTTGCGGAATGCGCAATGAACTAGAACTTTGAGTGAGCTTTATGTATCCACTAAGGCCCTCTTTACTTCCAACTCAGCAATGAAGACGGAGATGACTAGGGCAGCATTGTGAGAAGAATGTACCTCCTAGAGACCCCTTTCCGTAAACTTCAGTGGTAAGATCGTGTTGTGAACTCGTGCATGCTGCACCCGTCGATCCTTATACTGAGATGGTGTTCGCATCTCGGTCAGTGTCCCTTTGCGGGACCTGTTAGATTGCTTCCCTTCGGGACTGACCCTGTGGAAAACATAAATGATGCCAGGAGCTTCATTTTCAATCTCCTTGACAACTTCTGCTATTTCCCTTGCTCGGCCCCGCCTCTTGTCCGAGCCTTGAAACTCCTTGAGCTTGCCTTTTCTGATCCAGTACTCGACTTCTCCTTTGAGGTTTTTGCAATCCTCAGTATCGTTTCCACCTTCTTTGTGGTTGGCGCAGTATTTGTTGTTGTCTTGCCGAGCGGCGTCTCCTCACTGCTTAGGTGGCCATTTCAGCTCTTCCCGGCCAGTCTTTGATGGAATCAAGGATGTCAGACAGACTGGTGTTGAGAGGGGTGACTAATTTGGACCCAACATAATTCAAGGCCTTGTTTTGCCTTGTGCGGCTCGAATCGGTCTTGCTGTCAATGTGCTTCCTCTTGTTCTCCTCATCGTCTTCTTCTTTCTTCTTGCCATCTTTCTTGTCTCTGGGGACATAGGGTTTTATTTGATTCTACTTCCTTCTTGGCGGTCACCATCTCGTCTAGAGTGATATATCTCTAGGCATCACTGAGCAAGTTTGTCATATTGGTTGAGGGTCCAGGGTAAGGAAGTCATAGAACTTGCCTCTTCTCATACCCGAATTGAAAGTCGTGACTGTGGTGTCATAACTACAGTCGTCAATGAGGGTCAACTCATTATTCAAATGAGTGACGTACTCTCTCAGTGTCTTGTTCTACTTTTGCTTTAGGGTTAGGTTATAATGCGGGCCTTTCCTGAATTGTTGGCTGCCCATGAAGCGTGTGAGGAACGTCATTGCCAACATCTAGAATGAATTGATAGATTTTGGAGGGAGACTGTGGAACCATGTCAGTGTTGACATCTTCAGCCTGACAGGGAATGATCAACACATTATCACATCAGACCCTTCCTTGAGTGCCAAAAAGTGTTGAAAGTGACGCAAGTGATCAAACGACCTCTTGTCCAATCATAAAACTCCAGCTTCGGTTGTGTATATTTGTTTGTCAGCGGTTCATCCATGATATGATCCATGAATGGGGGGGGGGGGACCATGAGATTAAACAACACGTTTAGGTTTGTAGCCTCGTTCCAAATGGGGTTGTGCGATACGTGTCTATCGGCTCTAGACGATGGGTTTCTGTTGGCCGCTCTCCCACCGTTGATCCATTGAGAAGTTGTTGAGGCAGCGCGACTCTCCTGAATGTGCTATTTGGAGTTCACTGGGGACTGGGCTTTTCGTTGCTAGCGGGCTCCTTCTACAGGTGGAAGGTTCTGATGTTTGAGTGCCTCCAGCGCTTCTGTGATTTGTTGCATCTGGGTCGACAATAGATCCACCCTTAGGTCTGCCTTGGTTGCCATCGACACGGGGGTCTGAGAGGGTTCCTTTTGCAGTGGTGGTGGTGCCCGAGCAGGCGACACTCTGCAAGTTCGAGCGTTTGAGGGTTCTGCAACATTTGCATTGTTGTAAGACCTAGTTGTCACCATCTTTCTGGTTTTCTTGGAAAGGTGGTACTATTGTTTCTTCCGATGAACTTTGTCATTCCCCACGGACGGCGCCAAACTAATGTAGTCGATTCTTGCTCTCCTTCCTCACTGCTTACCTAGACATGCACAAATAGCACATGTGAGCCAAGGACTACCGTGTGGCAGCCGATGGCACTCCGATGCTTAAGTTAGATAAGGCTTAGGAGAGGCTTAAAACTATAAATTGGGTTTTTGTAGTGTACCTTAAGTTCATCGACCTTATCTCCCTTTTATAGTGTGAGAGTTCTTGTTCGGCTAAGCCTTTAGTGGCGTAGTTTAGGGAAAAAAATATAGTTGGGGAGCCTTTCTTGCTTGGGAGCTGTCAGTATGGGATAGTTTCCCTGCACGACTTGTGCTTATAGATCTGTGCAAGATGTTTCACTTTTTGAGTGTTGTCCATACAAGGAAGTTTCATTTCCTGACTTATACTCTAGTATTTGTTTCCTAGTCGGAATCGATGTACTGTTGGCCTGCCTGTTTTGGGTCAATCCCCCATATACTTGCCTTATCAGGCTTACTGTTGTCTTATCAAGGCTAACGAGTATTGGGTTTGAACACGTGACGCATGGGCTTATTAATACGCTGCAATTTGGGTCCAATAGTTCTAGAATCTGCCAATAGTGGGCTTAATGTTGTTTGGGTCTCACTGAAATGAGCATGCAATCGGGTCTACTTTTTTCTATTGACGAGATTATCATGACACGTGTATGGTGCTGCTGAGGACTGTCTGATGTATCATCACATATCATTTCCAATTTTCTTTACCCAAAACATGTACTTCTTCTGCATTGATCAACTATTTATATGTTTCCCATTGTGGTACCTTGCCCTTTACTTAGCATCTACTTTATGACCTGGAATTAACCAAGGAAGGTGATGATACACAAAATAGTCTCTCTTCTACACTGTATACGCGTCATGATGATCTCGAGGAATAATAAACCCAAGCGTCACTTATTCGGCCCAAGCAGTTACAAGCCCGCACAATGCAATCCTTCAAACGGACCCGAAATCATAACAACCTGCTAAGCCTACACATCTCACAACTATCCTCAATACCCGTAAGCCTTGTTAAGGCAAGTATCTCGAGGATCAATTTCGAACAGGCAAGACAACAACACTTTGCTTCCAACTGGGAAGCAAATACCAAAGTATATGTCACACAGAGACTTCTATCTATGGACTACTATTTGATTGTGAACTATCTCCCACGTATCTAGGAGCACAAGGCTAACAGGGAAACTCACCTTCACAGCATAACTCCTAATTAGAAAATGATCTCCATGAAGATCTTCTTCCCTAAACTACGTTACTGATGGTCTGGTCGAAGTAGGACTCCAACACTATAAATAAAACATGAAGTTGGCAAGCTAAGGTACGCTACAAATTCCCTGTTTACATCATTACGCCTTCCTCAAATCCCTATCTGACTTTAGCATCGGACTGCCATCAACCACCACAACGGTGGTCTGTGGCTCACATACGTTCCTTGTGCAGGTCAAGGTCAAAACAGACAGCGAAATTCGACTGCATCAGTTTGGCGCCGTCCGTGGGGACGAAAAAGTTTCTAACCTTTCACTAGCGTCATCTCTCTTCAAAATATGAGAAGATGGTGACCAATCAGGCAACAATGGAGAACAAGAAGGATAGGTCAAACGCTTAGACTGGCGCTATACTGCCACTCTCAGCAGTATCGGTGACACACGGGCAACAAGCTCACACCCCGCGCTAGCAACAACAACGACAGACCCCCAGGATATATTTGATGTCGTCTCAAATACAACAAATCGTCAAAGCGGTGGAGGCTCTCACACAGCAAAACCCTCTACCTGCTAATGGAGATCGGGAGCAACACAAGCCCCCATCTTTAGAAGACAACATAGAGCAAGCAGAACCCCCTCCGCAAAGGGGCACATGACCCAGACGTGCTATATCACATCTCTATTCCACCGTTCCTTGACTGTATCATGAATGAGGCTCTTCCAAAGAAGTTCACGCCTCCAAAACTCGACTTCTATGACGAGACTACTGACCCATTTGATTACTTGCACCATTACCAACATGTAATGACACTCAAAGAAGGATCTGAGTCGATGATATGCATAACTTTTCCTACCAGCCTAAATAAGTCAGCACTAACATGGTTCCATAGCCTCTTGCCAAAGTTGATCGATTCATTCAAGATGCTGGCTAAGGAATTCCTGACGCGCTTTGTCGGAAGTCAGCATCTCCGGAAAGGCCCATACTACATATTCTCTCTGAAGCAGAAATCTAATGAGACGTTAAGATAGTGTGTCACGCGCTTCAAGTTTAGTTGACTCTCATTGATGGCTGCAGCGACGACACAACCGTGATGGCTTTTACCACGGGCCTAAGAAAGGGAAAATTTTAAGACTTCCTCACCTTGGAACCCCCTTTGGATATGGCAGAATTCTTGAAGGGTGCCCAAATGTACATCACCTTGGAAGATATGAGAACAGTGAAAAATGAAACATAAGTTGAGAAGAAGCCCTCCGTTCCTAAGGACAAGAAAAAAGGGAAGAAAGCAAGAGGCAAAGAAAGGAGCAAGCTAAGTGCAATGACAACAGGTTAGACCCTGGCTGGGCTAGGCCAGAGGAAGCTTCCAACTACGTTGGATCCAGATCCTTGACCCCTTCAATTCTAGCTTATCGAACGTCCTGAATTCCATGATAAACTGGGATGATCTAAAGCGTCCCCCAAAGAAGCATGGAGACCCCTCCAAACATGACAACAACAAGTAGTGCTCGTACCATAAGGAGGGTGTCCATGACACCAACGACTGTAGGAGTCTAAGGTACGAGATCGAATAATAAATCCGTAGGGGCAAGCTAAAGGAATTCCTAGGTGCAGATATGCGACCGAATTGCCCCAGGAACAGGGGAGAGACAATCAAAGAGATTGAGAAGGAGACTCCGGGCATAATCTATGTCCTTCATGGAGTCAGATCGGATGAAGACCAGTCAAACAAATCTCGTAAGCGGACTCTACTGAAGAAGCGAACACAACCAGCAGACGAGGACAAACATGTATACTACTCGAGGGTGCAAAGCCCCAACCCCACCATAACCTTTACAAACAAGGACCTTGAAGGCGACACACCGTATAATGACGCTCTCGTCATTTTGATCTCTATTGTAAGGTGGGAAGTGAAGAGAGCCCTGTGGATACGGGAAGCTCCCTCAATGTCTTGTTCTACAACGCGTTTCGCATTATGGACCTCAAGGAGGAGAATCTGACATCCTCAGATTAACCGCTGATCGAATTCAGCGGAGAGAAATGCTTCTTGATCGAGAAGATAAGGTTAGCAGTTGTGATAGAAGAGCCACAACTGAGAAAAGTCCAGTTCTTGGACTTCATGGTGGTAGAAGCACCGTCTACCTACAACCTTATCATGGGAAGACCATGGTTTCACTAGATGGAAGCAGTAGTCCACCCTTCACCAGTGCGACAAATACACTGCTAACCACTCGGAAGGAGCAATACATGGGGACCAACCAATGACATGAGGCTACCATTGTGCTGCACTGAAGCAGATAGAATGTTTCCAGATCCAACTGAAGTCCATAGGGCAATTTGAACTAAAGCCAGACCCAGAGACTGTGGATGAGTCATTCCACTAACATGGAGACGAGATCCCAACAACGGTGACTCAACTCAGAAATGGAGGACATTCATATGTCACGGGAACAATCCGCCCTTCAACCCAGCAAAGCGGAGAGGTCAATGTAGACGAGAGTACAACCCCCCAGCAATCAGACGGCGTGGAAAAAAACTCCCATGCAAGGTTTACTTTCCAGTAACCTCAACGACATCAGCGAAGCGTGGCAGTTTGCTAAAGGTATCAACTATCTATAAAAAAAGCCATGCAAATTCACTTCAGGGCCAGATCGACCTCTCTTCGCCAATAGTTAGTCTATTCAGTTGGTTATTTTCCTTTCCGTAGTCAATGTAGAGTTTTAGTTCCTATAAGCTTATGTGATATGCAATAATTTAAGAAATAAAAGGGAATTACGCAAACACACTCTATTGATTACTGAAAAGATGTAATAACGGTCACCCTAAGACGAATCCAAAAGACTACAAACTACAAACATTTGAATCTGATGCAACATACAGTAAAGACTCACTTAAACAGTTAGACTCCGGAAGAATACATCAAAGGTACCCCAAAGTAGACTCAGCGCTCCTCGGAAGAAGATATCCCAAGATCAAGGACAAATGTGCAAAAAGGGGGTTGAAAGGACAAGCGCAGCTAATCGCTAATTGCTCCGCCAAATCACCTTTAAAAATGGCATGCCAACGACAATGTAGACCTTTCGAAGAACTGTAGACATCTTCAAACCAGCACCCAACCTCCTAAAGGAGGTATAAGAAGACAAAAAAAGATGGTTGCAAGTGACAAGGAAGTTAAGGTCTCATAATGCTGCCAAGCGAGGGCACTTCTCGCATGCGCGATACTCGGGGTGACTTAGAGATACCACCCCCGGAAGAAACGATGCATCTGCCAACACTTCGATCAACCCTAAGATAGCCATAGGGAATGTTTCCCGACAGACAAAGTAGCACAAGGTAATACCTAAGTGTTGGCAAATAAACGACAGACTCATCCCTTTGGAGGGAATCCATAAATCTTCTTCGCAATACGAGAAGAAATTACAAGATCTCAATGAACAAATTAGGTGCTCACCCAGAGCAGGTGACCACGCATAACAACAATTCTTTTCAAGACTCATCGATGCAAATGTCAGAACATTCGAAGACTCCACCGTTGAAGATCTCCTTTCAGCCTTTAGAAATCTCAAAGCATGTTTTTCAAGTAAGAGAATTTGAGGTGTGCTCAATGGAAGATATGCCACCATTATATAGGCATAGTGGTTTACCAAATAGGTGCTTCAGCATTAACTATCATCCTTGAATACCGTATGGGAAACGAGGAGACAATGGTTCCCAAGAAAACTGCACATGACCACGTTCATCCAATTAATGATGTTGCACACAATCCCCATAATTGGGGGGGAGTAACCGATACTCAACCGTTTCGCGATCCATGTCATACATGTGTTACCATGCAATTTACGTTGTACACGTAGTGTCTTGAACCTACGACAAATCCTAGCTCTTCTTCTACGAGCCCATGGGCTCAACCCACTAGTCAAGCGGTATTCTACCACATGCCTGACATGAGCATTAGAAACTCTAGTCACTTTTAACACACAGATCACACCTGCATATCACCAGCTGATTTAAGGTATTCTTTTCAAAACTCGCCTGCATGATACACTCCCCTCGCGGATGTAGGCTCACACACCTGTAACAGGCGAAGCCCTGACCTAACCGGGCAAGCTTAGTCAGCCTTCGGCTGATGACGATGGTTTCTAGTTCGTCCCAACGCCTAGTTCGCCCAGCGTGGATGTCGATGATTTAGGAAGTGGGAGTCTAATCAGTGATATTACGCTTGGTGACGATGATTCGCCAGGTACCGTTGCCCCCCTCGCGAACAACGATCACCAAACCTGATTAGGTAAACCTAGCCAGTGACGACTGACAAGACAGTGATAAGTACCCAAAACATTGATTTTTACGCTCGAGTTACCTCTTTATTAGCCTCTAATTGTGCTTAAACTCAATTAAATGTCTCTATTTGTCTCAAATTTGATTATTGTTACAAATTTTGTAGGAAATTGAGAAATGTGCAAAATTCGGGACAATTCTACGATAAATGAGCAATTGGAGAAATGATGAAATCAATGAAATGTACAAAATTCAAGGCATTAGGCACGTTCGTGGCACATGTGGATCAACTGTTTCATTTACAATATTATGGAAGTCAACATTTGATGGAGATATGTGGCAATTTTCAAGATGAAAACTTCAATTGTGGAGCATGCAATCATAAAGAAAATAAAGCATCAACCCAAGGCATATTCCAAGGATCAAATCAAAGAATATTCTATTACCTTGAGTTTTGTCTCTTGTATCTACCTCCATTTAGGACTACCTTGATGTATCTATCTCTAATTATGACTTTCATTATTTTATATGATATGATTTGGAGTATAATCAAGGGATTTGTAGGATTTTTCCCATTTCTAACTTGGAAAAAAACACTATAAATAGGTTCTCAAACTCTTGGAAAAATGACATCAAAAAAAGATATTCAAGACATCTAGCTTTATTTTATACATCTAGCTTAGAATAGTTTTCTTTCTTTCGTTGGAGCTTTGTTCAAGTTACATGTAAATTTTTAATTTTTAATTTAATAAAAGTAAATTTTGTTTTACGCAGTGTTTCAAAAAATGCTAGGTGGTAAGCGGGCGGCGAGCAGGTGCCTAGTGCCAAAGGGATTAGGCGGTTTTAGGTTTTGTATTATTACTTATATAATTTACAAAAGTTAAGCATAATACTTTATCAATTACTTCCAATTTAATGCCAAGATAGAAGATACATATGCAAAATTTATAAACATGAAAAATTAAGCTAAAATTCATAAAAACATAAGTTACATAACATAGAGTTTCATAGAAAGAGAAAAAAATTGATGGTATGTACTCCAAGGGAAGCACTCCCCAACCAACTTCAAAGCTACCGTCGCCCCAGAGTTGAATATGCATTTGTTCTCGTTGGGAGGTGCATTGCAATATTCAAGAACCAGATTTTTTAATTAAAAAATGTACTTACTTGCTAGCATAAAAAAGGCACTAATTAATTAGAACATTGAAGTGGAAGCTTTCTATGAAAATTTTCAATAAAAACGTACTTTCTGACGAGCTGATCGTATGACATAGAAAGTAGCTGAGCCCACATCACTTTGTCTATCTATATTATCCCCAACTAAGGACTTAATTACAAATTAAGTTAACCAAAGAGCATTAGTGACATAACAAACCAATAAGCCTAAAGCAAACTCAAAACAGAGAAACTGGAAAGATGGAAGGAAGGATACGAGGGTTTCCATAAACATTAGAAGTGAAATCTTTGAGGATAGATTCCATTTGCATTTCAGAGTAGAGAGTGGCACCCGCGTGATCCAAGTAAACAAGACCTAAATATAATTAACACAAAAAAAATGTAATTTTGAATTAAATCTTGCAAATTAAACGAAGGAGGAAACCAAGAACCAACCTTCCAATCTTTTGAACTCAGAAGATCGAATCTGGTCGATGTTCTTGGGAGAGTTGGGGTATCCGTAATCTTGGCCGAATTCTTTCAAGAAGTTCATATTTTCTTCTTCCATTTTCATTTTGCTGGTAAAGAAGATTCTACGGAGGATTAGAAATGGATATGCAAGAAGAATAAATGTTGAAATGTTGGGTTGGACAAGAATCTTTTCTCTTTTCTTCCTCTTCCTCTTCTTCTTCTTCCGCTCCTTCTTCTTATTATTCTTCTTCTCATTTTTTTTCTTCTGTTTTGCAATTGGAAAAACCTAGATCGATGGGAACTAGTGATCGATGTGGGTGATATTATTTTTTTTAGTTATTTGCTTCCACTATTATTATTAGCACCAAAAACAAATCGTCTATATTTAGACCCGCCCAACCATTAATCTGGGCATTTCTCTAACTTCTAGCACAGGCGGCCGCCTAGGCCGTTTTTTAGAACACTGGTTTTATGCATTAGTTATCTTTTAATATAATTAGTTACTTCCTCATCTAGCTTTCTAGTTCCACTCTTAGATTATTTCATCACAATGACAATGATAGGCTAAACCTCTCATCTTAAGGAGAGAAGATGAAACCTACTTGAGTGATGTAGAGATTTTTTTAACACAAAAAAAAACTTGTATAATTTCTATTAATCCTAGATTCAATCAATGAATCAAAGTTTTCAAATCGAAAGATGGACAACGAAGGATTATGCGAATTGAAGATATGAACTTGGAAACAAGAATTATATTTGTTTTTTCATAGTTCTTCAATCCTTCTTAAATTATAATCATTCATAAAAAAAATCGCCATCGAAAGAGGGGTGGATTAATGATGGTTAAGGAGTTTCTTTTATCATCGAAAGAGATAAGAGAAATTTTATCTTAGAAAAGAATTTTCTTTTGAGCATTGGTCTTGAATTAAAAATTAAAGGAATTTGTGCAAGTGTTCAAAAAAATATTTACAAAAATGTGTTAAATTGGTCTCTACAAAGCTAAGAGGTGGATTCTCCAATCCTTGAGATATTTCTTTTAATTCTTAAATTTGTTTAGTAATTTTCATCCTCATTTTTAATCAAAGTTTGTTTAAAAAAAATCAATGTGCTTCTGGGCCCTCTCGAGGAGCACCTTCATGTCTAAAGGGGGTTCCGAGGTGAGGTCTTCGTAGAACTTTCATTCCTTTAGGCCCTCAGTGAAAGCTGTCACGGCTGTTTCGTCGTTGTAACCGTCAATGAGTGTCAGCTCGTTGTTGAATTGTGTGACATACTTTCTGAGCGTCTCATTGGTTATCTGTTTCAGAGAGAGTATGTAGTGTGGGCCTTTTTTAAAATGCTTACTTCTGACGAAACACGTCAGGAACTCCTTTACCAGCATCTCGAAGGAGTTGATCGACCTCGATGGGAGCCTATGGAACCACGTTAGTGATGTCTTCTTCAGGCTAGTGGGAAAAGTTCTGCACATCACCGATTCAGATCCTTCTTTGAGGACCATCACGTGCTGGTAATGGCGCAGGTGGTCGAATGGATCGGTGGTCCCGTCGTAAAAATCGAGCTTTAGAAGCGTGAACTTCTTCAGAAGGGCCTCGTTCATAATACGGTCCATGAAAGGTGGGGTTGAGAGACGGTATAGCACATTTGGGTCATGTGTTTATCTGCGGAGGGGGTTTTGAGGGTCAAGCCTCTCTACCCTGGTAGTTGGTTTCGCGTTAACTCCGCCACCTCCTCTGGTCCATTGTGAACTTGCAGAGGCCTGACTCTCCTGTGCTCGCTCTTTGTCGTTCTTGGGAGACAGGGGCCTATGCTACTCCTAATCTCCATTAACGGGTGGAGTGTTTTGCCGAGCGAGAGCCTCCACCATTTTGGTGATCTTATGTATTTGAGATGACAGCATGTCAATCCTAGGGTACGTCGTCGATGTTGCTGGCGCGGGGGCGTGTGTCTGTTGCCCGTGCATAAGTTGCAACGGGGAGAGCGGGGGTATTGTACCAGTCGGAGCGTTTGATGTATCCCCTTGTTCTTCATTGTTGCATGATCTGGTGGTCACCATCTCTCCGTATTTTAAAGGGAGATGATGCTAGTGTAAGGTTAGGAACTTTGTCGTCCCCACGGATGGCATCAAACTGATGCAATCATTTTCCACTCCCTACTTTGACCCTGCACAAGGATACACGTGAGCCACATACCACCGTTGCGGTGGCCGATGACACTCCGATACTAAAGTCAGACAGGGATTTGAGAAAGGTGTAATGTTGTAAACAGAGAATTTGTAGCGTAACTTAGCTTACCAACCTCATTTCTTATTTATAGTGCAGAAGTCCTAGTTCGACCAGGCCATCGATGGCGTAGTTTGAAAAGGAGATCTTCGTGGATATCCCTATCTAATTAGGAGTTGTGCTGTAGGAAGGAAGTTCCATGTTAACCATGTGCTCCTAGATACCCGGGTGATATGTAATTTGATATTTGCTTCCTAGTTGGAAGCGGAGAGCTACTGTAGTTGTATGTCTGAAGCTGGTCCTCGAGATACCTGCCTTAGTAGGGCTTACGGGTATTGAGGATAGTTGTGAGACACATGGGCTTAGCTAGCTGTAAGAGTTCGGGTCCGTTTAGCGGACTGCATTGGGCGGACTTAAACCCGCTTGGGCCGGATCAATGTTCGGCTGATGTTGGGGCCCATAGTTCCTCGAGATATCATGACATGTGTATGGCTCAGGGATGTGACCGTTTTGGTGTATCATCAACCACTAAGACTAATGATCACAAAATTGTTGTTTCAATCATAATGGAGTTTATCTTTAGTAGATTTGGCACCCCCAAGGGTATCATTAGTGATGGGGGTAAACATTTTTGTAATCGCGTCTTTGAGCACCTTGTTAAAAGGTATGGGATTACTCACAAAGTTGTCTTTCCTAGCATCCTCAAACAAGCGGCCAAGTTGAAGTCTCAAATCGTCGAATCAAGAACATCCTTGAAAAGACTATTAATCCAAATCGGAAAGATTGGTCTTTACATCTTTTGGATGCCTTGTGGGCACATCGAACTGCATTCAAAACTCCTTTAGGTGTGTCTCCTTATAGATTGGTCTTTAGTAAACCTTGTCACCTTCCTATCGAACTCCAAAATAAAGCTTATGAGGCTACAAAGAGTTTGAACTTCGACCTAGATATGGCTGGTCAACAACGAAAGCTTAAGCTTGATGAGTTAGAAGAATTGAGGTATGATGCTTATGACTTATCCAAGAACTACAAAGACAAAATGAAGTGGATACATGACAAAAGCATCACGAGGAAAGAATTTCATCTTGGTTAGAAAGTCCTACTCTACAACTCTCATCTTCATCATTTTTCAGGTAAGTTAAAAACTCGTTGGTCTGGTCCATTCATTGTTTAATATGTTAAAAGCTACGATGTCGTCACTGTAGAAAACCCTACTAATAGAAGTCGCTTTTAAGTAAATGGACAACGTCTGGAGCCATACCATGAACTTCCCACAAGGTCAGTGGAAACCATTCAGTAGATTGATCCTACCTATGTGGATTTGTCACGCCCACAATTCCTACTTTACTAAGCTTGTTTGGGGGTGGTATTCACCACCCCATTGTGTCTAGCCAATGACATTAAACTTAGCACTACTTGAAGATAACCTAGTCAGTTTATGCATTCATTCATTCACTCACAAAAAAAAAAAAAAAAAAAAAAAAAAAATACCGCCAATGCATGTTTGGGGGCGATGTATAAAAAAAGTACATCACCCCACCAACTCCATCTATTTCATTGCAGGGACGATAGATTATGATCAAAGCTCAGACCTGTAGTCCTCACTGCGAGGGTGTAGATGGTCTGGAAGGTGGGAGCCTAGTTAGTTCTGACTGATGTCGACGGTTCGCCATGGGACCACTGTTCTTCTAAAGACAATGGTTGCCAAATTACCAACCTCATACTTGTAGCTCGTTCCGCACGGGTGTAGATAGTTTGGAAGGTGGGAGCCTAATCAGTCCCGAACTGATTCTATTGGCTTGCCACGGGACCACTGCTTTTCTACAGACCATGGTCGTCGAAAACCCCCAAATTTGCAGCTCGATGCGCACGGGTGTAGATGATTTGGAAGGTGGGAACCTAGTCAGTCCCGAACTGATTCTGACTACTTGTCACAGAACCACTACTCTTCTACAAACCATGGTCGCCAAATCCCCTCATTCCAAACTTGTATCCTACTCTGCATAGTGTAGATGGTTTGAAAGGTGGGAGCCTAGTCAGTCCCAAACTGATATCGACAGCTAGCCACGGGATCATCGCTCTTCAATAGACCATGATCGCCGAATTCTCACATCCTAAACCTTTAATCCGCTCCACACGGGTATAGATGGTACGGAAGGTGGAAGCCCAGTCAACCCTGACTAATGTCAATAGCTCGCCACGCGACCATCGCTCCCTTTCAATACAACGGTCACCGAGGTAAATCACAATTTGGGCAGCGTTTACATGCTCGCGGGCTGACATTCCATTATCAGCAATGACCACTCATGCCGACCTAAAACCAACATGCTAACACGCGGACAAATGCTACATGGATCAGCCCGAGATTATAGAACCTGACTCGGGACAAACGCTCTAACTATGAGACAATGCATGTGCTCGGCTACCAAAATTCACAATGCCAGCAACCAAAACCAACAGTACAGTCAAATACGCAAACTAAGTCCCCAGTGGCTTACCTTAAGGATGAGCTATAGCCTGGGAAGCGTAGCCTACTGCTAACTCATCCAAAGAACACCCACTATTGGGTGTAACTAAGAAATAGAGACTATGAGACCTCCCAGAAGAACATGTCAGAATATCCCGCGACATAAATGGTCAAACTCTCAACAACAGACAAACCACATGGCTTCCTACTAACCCAACCAGATCTATGTCAAATTGAAATGACAAGGCAAAATGGAAAGCGCGAGATAGGGAGACCGAACACAATGCGGGCATAAAGTGTACTCAAAATAAACTTGTTTTCATTAACAGTTGAAACAAAAAATTACAAGTGAACAAAGTCTACTCTACATTAGGAGGATGTACAAAAATAAGAAAACTAAGCTTAACAGTGGAAAGAGCAGGAATTGCGTCTGCACACGCCTCAGCCTAAGCATCATCTAGATCGCCCTTTTCTTCTGATGATGTGAAGACCACTGCTAAGTCTACGTAGGACATCTTCTTATAATACGCAAGGTCCCATTCTGGATGTTCTTCCTTCATCAACGTCAGCAGATCTAATCTCCCATGCACGACCCAGCGGAATTCACATTTGCCCTATGCCTTGATAAGCTCTTCCTCACGCGCCTTCGCTTCAACAATATCACTTTCCAACAGCTCCAGCTTGCCAGTCAGCGCATCAACCTGAGACTGCTCCGTAGCCAGACACTCTTAACAATGATCTCATGTTGTTCCAGACACTCTTAACAATGATCTCATGTTGTTCCAGTTGAAGCTAGTCTTCAGCTTTCCTCGCTACTCGAGCATTGAATTCCATGTCGGCCTCTAATTGTTGCCTCTGGGTAGCCCAGTCAATCTCCTTCATGGATTTCTCCTCAGCAAAAGTTCACAACTCAGAACGCGTCTTAGCAACAACATCCTGTGCAACCTCTAGATCATGGCGGATTAGATCCAACTCTCGCTTGAATATGTTCCTTGCGGACACCGCCTCTGCCAAATCAGACTTAAGGGCTTCCAGACAAACCCTCTGAGTCTCAGCAACTACGGCTGACTCTTCTAGCCTCATCTCCTCAATCTGCTTCCTCAGTAGCTCAATCTCTAAAAGTGCATCAGAGTACAACTTCTGCAAATTCGAGAAGACACACTCCATGGTGTACACCCTCTCACGAGCCGCCTCAACCTCCATCCTAGCAACGACCACCTGGCTCAAAGGAGACATCCCCAACATAAGGTGCTTCAAACCCTTATCCATACACCCTTCCAACGTATCCTCCCCGGGCTTCGGAACGTGGTCAATTATCCAGCTGTAGCGTCTGCTTATATGCTTTCTTGAAGCATAGTCCATGTCTACTTTCTGGTGCCAAGCCTAGTTACTCATCTTCACTACGTCCGGTGCAAACAAATTTATCTGTGCATCCGAATGGAGCTTTCCCGAATGCGGAATTACGCCAGCGCCACTGCACCCAAGCCCTCTTTCGCGACCTTTCCTTTGTCCCCAGCTACCGACCCTTTATTGCAAGACGGCTCAGCAAAACCCGAAGGAAGAGATGGAAGCGAATTGTCCAACGGACCTTCCATCAACCTGATATTCGGTCTGGAACGAGATGGGGAATAATGCGGACTACAAGAAGGATGGCCCACATCACCACGGCCGCTGTCAGATGATCTAGTAGTTGAGCGATTAGACTCTAGGACCTCAGGCTAATCCTTATCAGAAACCTCCAACGGAACGGTTCTAGAGTGGTTAGCACCAGTAGAGCCACCATGCAGCCAACATCAGCTTCTCGCTCAAAACTTCAGCTTGCTCGGTACTTAGATTCGACGCATCTTCAACCCCTGTCAATCGCAGATGGTCCTTCTCCCAACCGGATACTTCAACCTCCACCCTGGCAGGCTGACTAGGATTACGCTCCTCCCTTACAGAAGCAGACCGTATGTGTAACGACCCGATCCGCATAGTAAGATATTGTCCACTCTAGGCCCAACCGGCCCGCACAGCTTTAAAAGGCCTCTTACTATGGGGATCCAACCTCGCACTTATATAGCATATTCCCCTTCCACACTTAGGCGATGTGGGACTATTTTCCCCTTTGTAGCTTGCCAACCCTCTTGGGTCTGGGCCTATTGAGCTTTAACCCTCACCCTCCCCTCAGGTCCGCCTACACACTTGGGGCCCAACGTCCACGTTGGCACACTGGCCCAACGTCCACGTCGGCACACTTTCGGCTGGGTCAGGCTTTGATACCATTCTGTAACGACCCGATCCGCACAGTAAGATATTGTCTGCTCTGGGCCCGCACGACTTTAAAAGGCCTCTTACTATGGGGATCCAACCTCGCACATATATAGCACATCCCCCTTCCACACCCAGGCAATGTGGGACTATCACCCCCCGTTGTAGTTTGCCATCCCTTTTGGGCATGGGTCTATTGGGCTCCAACCCTCACCCTCTCCCTCAGATCCGCCCACACAAGGGTCTCCACAGTATGGGAGCCGGCTCAATCCTCGTACGGGATCTCTTCGAACTTATAAAGGAGGCGAGTGTCTCAGAAAGCCCCTCCACGTCGGATGAAGTAGGAGCCTTAACTTTAGAAGGAGCTCTAGCTTCAGACTTAACCTTTGGCGTTTGGTAAAGAGTGGAGCCCACATGCCAGTTGGCCTACAAACCACTGCGACTGAAGTTAGCAGGACATATGACTCTCTCCACACTCATCTTCGGCAAGTCACGTAATGTCTTCATAGTGTCTTGTTCGTCTAGGGAAAGGGGAGTAGTAGGGAACCTCCCTGCGAAAAAACATATGCAATGATCGTCATACAATCAGCGCAACAAAATCAAAAGATGAAGCTATACTTACGAAGTGGCCTGAACTCTCGCTCAAACGGACGACCCCTGAACTTGAAGTACTTCGGGTCCAAATGAGCCAAGGAACAATATTTGTGCCAGAACTTGAAGTCATCTAGCAACTTCCCAAAGTAGGTCGGCAACATCATCTTACAAATGGCGTGGTCATTCAACTGAGGAGAAGTCAACAACTGGATCACCCGCGAAGTCACGCAGACGCCAACATTCTTCGCTCTGATCAAAATAAGAAGGATGATCTTATACCCATTGGGTACCAACTGGATCAAAGGGGTTATGAGGAAATCCAAAAAGATCCAAATCTCGTTAAGAACAGGAAAATGGACTGCAATTTGAAGTATTCTGCGGAGCAAAAAAACGAACCCTTCCGGAGAGAACATCGGCGTATGATCATCCTGCAGAGCATAGAGTGGTAGGTCCTTAGGAACCCGGAACATCTTTCGGATTTCACCAAGGCTCGACTCAGAAATCGACTTATCTTCAAAAAACTTGAGGCCCCTAGACCAGAGTTTTATCATTAAGATGGTTTTGATGAGCCATGACAAAGGTGAACAAGTTTTCAATCAAAAGATGAACATAGTAAAATCTCTAAAAACAAAAAAATGGAAGAGTCAATCTCTGCTGGGAGGAGGATCTAAATAGGGATTAGTTTTCCGCTTCTTCTCCACTGAACCAACACACACTTAATTAATGAAGTGCGGGGCTCAAGCAACGATTCAGACTCAATCATCATGAGCGGCGTATCTTTTCATGAAGTGACTTAGTGAACCGATGCGATGACCCACTAATTCGAGGGGAATAGCTGATGATACACCAAAACGGTCTCTCTTCTACACCATACATGTGTCATAATGATCTCGAGAAATAATAGGCCCAAGTGTCAGCCCGACACTAATCCGGCCCAAGCGGTTCCAAGCCCGCACAATGCAGTCCGCCAGAAGGACCCGAAATCATTACAGCCTGCAAAGCCCACATGTCTAATAGGTATCCTCAATACCCGTAAGTCCTATTAAGGCAAGTATCTCGATGATCAGTTTCGGATAGGCAAGATAGCAACACTTTGCTTCCAACTAAGAAGTAAATACTAGAATATATGTCTCACATTGAGACTTCTATCTATGGACTACTCTCTGATTGAGAATTATCTCCCGCGTGTCTAGGAGTACAAGACTAACAGGGAAATTCCCCAAATCCTAATTAGAAAAGGATCTCCATGAAGATCTTCTTCCTAAAGTGCGCCACCGATGGTTTGGTCGAACCAGGACTACAGTATTATAAATAAGACATGAGGTTGACAAGCCAAGGTATGTTACAAATTTTCTGTTTACAGCATTACGCCTTCCTCAGATCTTTGTATGACTTTATCATCAGAGTGCCATCAGCCACCATAATAATGATCTGTGGTTCAATATATATTTCTTATACATGTCAAGATCAAAGCAGGGAGCGATAATTGACTAAATCAGAAGGTAAAGTTAAAGATAGCAGAGAAGCCATGATACAGTTAATAATTACACGATGACTAAACTTAGCAGTGACCAATGTGTCTAGTCTTAAAATTGATCAGAGAGCAAAAGCTGTTCTCTTGATGTTTGCCCCATCAATGACATATAAAGGCTTCAGACCTAGAAATTCCTAGAACTTAATAGTTGCAATTGATCCAAAGGAAAAGGTGGATTGATCATCCAAGAGGCTTTCTAGTGACTACTTGCTGGTTATGATCTTTTATTAGAAACAAAGAAAAGAAAAACAAGGTCAACATAACAAGTGTAATATACAAGAGAAAACAGTGAAAAATTGAAGAGCTTCTCATGCCCCAACAACTCTGTAATATTGTTGCTTCTCCACTCGAACTCTAGGACCAACTACAAAGAAGCTATTGGAATTTTTGCTCCCATGCAACCCAAGCATCGAGAGCACCATAGACATCATCCATAGAATCCTTGAGGTCCAAAAGCTGCCGGAATTTATGAAGTCAGATTACTATCGTTGTGCAAAATATCAATTTTACTAAATGCATAAATTTTCTGAAATAAAATGTATTCAAAATTCAGTACTACAGGAAAGAAAATCCAATGATGGAATACCAAATGATTCAATCAAAATACTCTTTGGCATATGTTTGGCTTCTTAACATTTTAAAGAATGCGATTCGTTGCTCTATGAAATACCATTGTTTCAAAAACTTTTATTGCAATACTTCCACATAGAGCCATTAGTTCAGTGTCAAAGCTTATTAAATCACATTCAATAGAAAATTACAAGTGTGGTCTGAACCCACACATGTTTATGACAAATGGTCTTTAACTCTCAACCCACACTTACGTTTTCAATTTATTGCATTATGAATAAGCTCAATTAATTATGAAACATAAGCATCTGTAGGCATTTCTTATCCTAAAGACGAAACCACAATCCACCTTTTCGTAGTCGCTAAGCATAACCAACTTTTTCTTGAGCAAAATAATAAAAGTACGACGAACTGGACTGTTGTAATTACCGTGTTCACGAGAAATTTGATTTCTTCCTTATTTGAGATATTTTCTCCTATCCGGTATTCGGTTACACCTCCAGTACCATTCCTTGACTTTGTATCTTGATCGTCACATTGGAACTAGATATCATTTGAATTAAGGCAATGTTATGACCATAACAGCTATATATGGATAAACATACATTCTTGGCTAATCAATGTACTGAATTCCCAATTAATCGCCAATTAATTGAGATTAATCGCGACTAAAATAACCCAGTGTAACAATGTACTAAATTCTCATATTGAATTTCAGTAAATTTGATAAAATTGTAGCAAACCTGGCCCTAAGTAACATGCATGTATACGATGATAATGTCAATCCATGGAATTTCCCAATCGTGGGGGTTATGAACTATAGGTTTTTGGGAAAAGAAATGGTTTAACCTTTAACAATGAAACAACCCTACTTATATAAAAATGAGAAAATATCCTATTATTAATAGGGGATAAACCAAGTGACTAGAAATTCACAAAGGAAATGATATAGGAAAGATACAAGATGCCTAAGGCACAATTACTCGAAAAGTAATATATCCCAAACAAACATACACACATTAAACTCTATAATGGAGATAATTCCCTAGATGTTGCCCCAAAGCTAGACTAGTCCAGGCCTTTGACCTCATTACAAACAACTAGGCAACCCATTTATATTCTCTTGAAGACTCTAATGCTTCTCTCCTTCCAAAGTAGCCACATGCCTGCCAGCACTCATCCACAAACAATTTTAGTAATTTTAGTAATTACAAACAACTAGGCCCTTGACCTCGTTACAAACAACTAGGCAACCCATCTTTTCAAGGCTAAAATCCATTGTTTCCCCTTTTGAATTTACAATTTTAGTAATTTTTTTTTTTTTATGGTAATATTTTATTCATCGTTTAGGAAGTGATTCTGAACTCGATTTGGGCCAGATTTTTGGTAGATTGTTTCTTTTATTACGTATTTTGTTTTAGCATGATTATTGGGATTTGCTATTTTTGGTAAAATTCTAATAATCACGAGGTTTAGCTATAAAGCTCGGCTTGTGGGCTGATTTAGAGATACCTTTTATTTGAATAATTTAATTGAACAATAGAGTTATTTCTCTTTGTTTTGGACGAATCTCTTGTATCTTTTCCTTGTGAATTGTATGTTGAACTAGCCTGCAGGATAATTGTTATTATGTCCGACGTCAGTTGGTATCAGAGCTTCAACATCTTCTTGGAGTGAGATTTCATCAGTTTTCATAGCTGGTGGTCGTGGTCGTCGAGGGCAGGTTTCGAACGAGGAAGCCCCACACCGTGATCGTAACGTTCAGGATGTGATGATTGAGGATTGACAAAGGCAAGTTGCAGAGTTAACCCAGCGTCTAGCGGTGCAGGATTTCGGTGATCGTGAGATAGAAGATCACGATTCTGATTCCAGTTTTGAAAACCCGTATCACAAACATTCTCGATTTTGGGAGCGTCGTGGTCGGGAGGATCGTCATGGAAACCTCAATTTCAGAGTGGATATGCCCAAGTTTTCTGGTACGTTACAGGCCAAAGGATTCGTTGAATGAAGTAGAACATATTTTAGTATAAGGAAGTTCCAGATCGTGTCAAAGTGAAATTGGTAGCCATCAAACTCAAAGGCAGAACATCTACGTGGTGGGAGCAGTTGAGGCGATCACGAGACAAGCAGGGCAAGGCCAAGATCACTTATTGAGAGAAGATGAAGAACAAGATGAAGGGTCACTTCTTTCCTTTCGGCTACACTCAAACTTTGTTTCAGCGACTTCACTCGTTGAGGCAAGGCACGCGATCGATAGATCATTACACGAAGGAATTTTATCAATTGATGGCCCAGAATGACTTATCTGAGACGGAGGAGTAGATGGTGGCATGGTATTTGCGGGGATTACGACAACCCCTGTAGGATGTCTTCAGCATTCACTCGCTGTGGACCATTTCTGAAGCATACCAGCGTGCACTTACTGTGGAAAAATAGTAGAACAGGAGACCAATGATCAGAAGTGATCAAAGTAGTCGGCCAGTTCGCCCTCAAGAATCCCGTCCTACCCAGCAACCACCACCGGGTAATTCTAATTTCAATATTAGATGTTTCAAATGTGGTGAACAGGGACATAGAGCGACTGAGTGCAGGAAGCCTACTATTCAAAAGAGCAACAATCTCCTGATTGAGGAAGACGTGGTAGAGGACAATGACGAGTTTGGAGAGCATGTGTATGACGATGATGAAGATGGAGATGTGTTGTATAGAGATGGCCATGAGACTCTGGTTGTTCGTAAGAGCCTATTGACTCTCAAGGGCGATTCAGAGGACGATTGGTTGAGAACCAATATTTCCACACGACATGCACATTTGCAGATAAAGTCTGCAAGTTGATCATTGACAGTGGCAGTTGTGAGAATGTAGTGTCTGTCCAAAAATTGCAGTTGAAGACAGATCGTCATCCCAAGCCGTACAAATTGTCGTGGCTGAATAAAGGCAGTGAGGTAACAGTAGATAGCCGATGCCTAGTGTCTTTTTCGATTGGCAGAAAATATTTTGATAATGCTTGGTGTGATGTTGTGTCTATGGATGTTTGTCATGCATTGTTAGGCAGACCTTGGCAGTATGATCGCAGTGTTATTCATGATGGGCGGAAAAATACATATTTCCTTAGCATCAAAGGGAAGAAGATTGTGTTGGAACCTCGTCGGGAGAAATTCGTTGCAGTTTACTTCGATGACATCCTCATTTATAGCCTGACATGAGCGTCACATTTTGATCACCTCCGTGCTATTTTTGATAAGTTGAGGACGGAGCGCCTATTCGTCAATCAGAAGAAGTGTTTTTTCTTCACTACTTCTGCCACTTTCCTTGGTTTTGTTGTGTCTACTGATGGTGTTATCAGTCAAAGATAGATGTGGTCTTGGAGTGGCCCAAACCAAAGACCTTACACGATGTTCGAAGTTTACATGGATTGGCGTCCTTCTACCGCCGGTTCATCAGAAACTTCAGCACTCTGATTACTCCTATCATAGAGTGCCTCAAGGGACGTGATTTCCAGTAGTCCGAGGAGGCGAAGGCTAGTTTTCAACTGGTCAAGCAGAAAATGAAAGAGGCACCAGTTTTGGCACTTCCTAATTTTGAAAAGGTGCTTGAGGTAAACTGTGATGCATCTGGGGTTGGCATTGGTGGTGTTCTGAGTCAGGAGGGGCGCCCAATAGCTTTTTTAGTGAGAAGCTATCAGGATCAAAGAAGAATTATTCCACCTATGATCTGGATTTCATGCCATAGTTTAGTCCTTGAAGCATTGGCGTCACTACCTAGTACAGAGGGAGTTCATTCTTCCCACTGATCATGAGGCTCTGAAGTACATCAATGGCCAACACAAGCTGAGTAGACGACATGCCAAATGGGTGGCGTACTTGCAGGAGTTCACGTTTGCACTGAGGCACCAAGTAGGGAGTTTGAACCGTGTCGCAGATGCACTGAGCCATCGTACGTTACTCCTCACCACCATGAGCACTAGAGTTGCAGGATTTGAGGCTTTCTCTGATATGTATGTTGTAGATCCTTTCTTCGGGAGGATAATTTAGGAGGTAACTGATGGTCAACGTCATGATTTTACTTTGCTTAATGGTTATCTGTTTCGTGGATTACAGTTGTGCATTCCAGATTGTTTACTAAGGCAGCAAATTATTCGTGAACTTCATAACAAGGGTCACTTTGGACGAGATAAGACGTTGGCCATGATCTCTTCTACCTATTATTGGCCCAAATTGACTAGTGACGTGGCTCATTATGTGGAGCGTTGTTATGTGTGGCAGCGGTCCAAGGGGGTTCTCACTAATGTGGGCATGTACACACCTTTACCTGTACCTGAAACCCCTTGGTTTGAAGTTAGTACCCAACGGGCCTGGGATTCTATTTTGGTAGTGGTTGACAGGTTTTTCAAGATGACCCATTTTGTAGCTTGTAGAAAAACAATGGATGCTGCCAGGATCGCCCATCTCTACTTCAAGGAGATTGTA
The DNA here is from genome assembly GCA_963556465.1 of Berberis vulgaris. Classification (NCBI taxonomy): domain Eukaryota; kingdom Viridiplantae; phylum Streptophyta; class Magnoliopsida; order Ranunculales; family Berberidaceae; genus Berberis; species Berberis vulgaris. The sequence goes on along the minus strand of OY747125.1, from coordinate 72,469,051 downwards.
CGTTTACATGGTGTTCCCCGATCCATTTCTTCAGATCGTGACACCAAGTTCATGAGTCATTTCTGGAGGAGTTTGTCGGAGAAACTGGGGACGAAATTGAATTTTAGCAGTGCATACCACCCCCAGATGGATGGTCAGACCAAGGTGGTGAACCAGAGTTTGGGAAACATTTTCAGGAGTTTGGCAGGAACTAAACTGAAGCAGTAGGATTTGGCGTTGCCTCAAGCAGAATTTTCCTATAACAGGCCAAAGAACATAACCACAGGAATGAGCCAATTTGAGATTGTCTATGGTCAGAATCCGTCCGGTGTACTTGACTTAGCCTCTATTCCATGTGTGGGTTGTTTGAGTCACAAGGCAAATGCGATGGCATAACATCTTCTGGGTATCCATGAGCAGGTGAAGATGGCCATTCACGAAAGTAATTCCATGTACAAGGATTACGCCGACAGTCACCGTCGTCAGGTATTTTTTTATGTTGGTGATTTTGTTTGGGTAGTATTAACCCGTGATCGTTTTCCTGTTGGAGAGTATAATAAGCTTAAGGAGCGGAAGATTGGACCCTGTGAGATCTTGTTGAAGATCAATGATAATGCCTACAGACTGCGCCTCCCCAGTCATTTGAGGACTTCTGATGTCTTTAATGTAAAACACATGAGTCCTTGTTTTGTGGATTTCGATGAAGCTATTGTGAACTCGATGACGAGTTCTTTTCGACTCGAGGCGACTGATGCAGGAGGATCTGAGACAGATGATGCTGAGCTATTAGATAGCACATTATTGGCAATGAGATACTTTGAATTGGCAGATCAGCGCAAAGATAACAGGAAATCGTGATCTCTTGGGCAATTTTGGGTGCGTTTTGGTATTTTGGCCATAACTTTAGCTACGGGTATCAAAATCGCAGATATGACCCCAATTCGGAAAGCTATTTTCGGCGCACACGTCGTAGCCAATGAGATATACTCGTTGCACATCTTTTCGAGGCCAAAATCCACTGTTTCTCCTTTCGAATCTACAATTTTAGTAATTTTTTCCTTTTATAATAATATTTCATTCATCGTTTAGGAAGTGATTCTGAACCCAATTTGGGCCAGATTGTTTCTTTTATTACGTATTTATTTTAGCATGATTATTGGGATTTGCTATTTTTGGTAAAATTATAATAATCACGAGTTTTAGCTATAAAACCCGGCTTGTGGGCTGATTTAGAGATACATTTGATTTGAATAATTTAATTGAATATTAGAGTTATTTGTCTGTGTTTTGGATGAATCTCTTGTATCTTTTCCTTGTGAATTGTCTATTGAACTAGCCTGCAGAATAATTGTTATTTTGTCCGGCGTCATATTGTCTCCTTTTCAGACGCACAAATACTGTATCTATTAGGAGTGTGTTATGTAACAAGGATTTTCCACCATAAAAAGCTTTCCGACACTCGCAAATACTCCCATCAAACAATGCATGCTTAGATCATCAACTTTTCATATACGATTTTCAAATGCAGAAGCTCAATCATATGAAGTAGATATGGTACCTCTTGATATTTGATTGCTCTTCGATTCCCCAAGTTCCATTTGGTTGTGTTTTCTTTAGCTCCAATAATAAATATATTTGCAACAAACCTGTTTTTAAGAGAAACAAATTGAAAAACAATCAAAACTGATCCTTATCATTTCATAAATCTATTATTTAACTATTTCCAAGCAGAAAAGATATTGGCTTAAGGTTCATTATAGATCTACACAAAGAACATTCATAAAGAGTTGTGCCAATTTTAGTGTACTATCTTCCTGTTTGCAACCTATATTTCTCTTGAATAATTGTTCTCCATAGAGTACCTTCCTCTTAACCAAATCTCTACAACCACGTCAGTAACAATGCTTAGTTAAACTGTTTGAGTCTTCTTATGCCTAGCTCAAAGGTGATAGCTTTTACTTGACCCATTAGTCCCCAAAAGACAAACCCAAATGCTTAGTAGGGAGCTTTCCTTCTCTACAATGTAATAAGTCAACCACCTGCTCAAAATTAGGAACACTGCCAACAACAAAAAGAGTTGTCTTGTTGAAATTGATCAACAGTACGATCCATGAATAAGATTGTATCCTTGCAGATTGAAGAATAGGGACAGGGTGCCCTCTTTCATAACTTTGACGCCATGAATGAGATTGTAGTGTTAACTTATGGTATCAGAGGCTTTTGATGACAAGTCAAGTTTACACACAATACAAGGCAACTTAGTCCTAATTAAGTGAGTTCATTTGCTACGAGAGAACCATCAATGTGTTGTCTCCTTCCACATGGTAGGAAATTGATGATGATCTCAGTTGAATCCTTAATAATGTCTATGGACACGTTGATAGCTTCTTTAAATATCAAAATTTTGGGAAGAAATTTTAAGTATTACAAGCTTATGGGGAGGCCCTTGGCGGCTTGGAGGTGATTATAACGCAATCAAACCTCTACATGATAGAAATGGGGGTATTAGAAATAATTTGCATCTCAATAGATCTAAAAGGATTATTTATCCACAGATTCCACCTAAAGTTGGGAAAGTTCACAACTAAAATTATCACTCACCACCCCCCCCCACCCCCCCCCCCCCCCCCCCCCCCCCCCCAGATGAAGTCATAATCAATAGTTCTTGAATTAAGGACATACAAGGATTTATGTTCAATAGGAGCTTTCTCAAATTGATCATTTTGTCCACTTACATTTAGCCCCCTCACATTCCAAATTAAAACTTTAATCGTCATGGTTTAACTCAACTACCCCTATGTTTCCAAATTGTTGTTCTCCTTTATCTTTGCCTTTTGCTTCCATTTTGTGGAGCATTTCCAAGAGCCTCTCTCAATCTTTCTTCCACTGAAATTCCCACCAAGGATCCCACCTGAAAGTGAAATTCTGGTTGGTTTTTGCCTTCCATCTTTTGCAGCTCCAACAAAGAAGATGTAACCAAGAAATGAGATTTTACGAAATCTTGCAAAATTTTGGCGAAAATTTATTTTTCGAAATTAAGAAAAGGAAAAGGGAAAAAGAAGAAAGATAAATTTTCTAGGATTTTTTTTTTTGAAAGTTCGAGGATTTTTTGCAAATTTCGGGGTCAATTCGTAAAAATACAAAATCAATGTCAAAAAAATACATTTTTTCGAGTGTTTTTCAAAAACATTCGGGGGTTTTTTTCGTAAATTTTGAGGCTTTTCTAGTTATAATTTATTTTAAATATTTACTGATTTTTATACCACCCCCTGATTTTCTAATTATCATTTCTTCTAATTATTTATTATTTTTTATACCACCACTTATTTTCTAATTATCATTTATATTCTACTTATGTATTGATTTTGAAATCACTCCTTGATTTTCTAATTATACATTGATTTAATGTTTGTTTTATTTCTTGGTATCTAAGCTTCATTTAATGTAAGCTAATAAATTTATTTACTTTTATCTTTTTTTTTTCACATATTTCATGTACACCCCGGAGATCATTATATATATTTCATCTATCCTCAAAATTTTATTTTTATTTTTTTTTTTTCTTTTACACACCGAAGTATTTCTTAAATTCAGGAGACCGAAATTAACTTAAAAATGAAATCACAATCCTTGGATGTAACTGGCGAGTTTGGATTTATGGGTCAAGGGTTTGGGAATTAGGGTTGTTTTCTGCAAGCTAAGAAGATTCAACCTCAAGGAAGTGGGGTTTGTGTTGGATCTTATAATAATCTTGAGGTGGGTGAGTGTGTTGTTGAGGTGCATGAGATGAGTACTAAGCAACCAGTTCAGATACGAGATTCCCATTATGAACTTTGGTGACCATAAATTTAAGTACAAATGTCAATTGCCTTTTCACCTTTTCAGTTGCACTTTAGACTTCCAGGCTTGAGCCTGAAGCCTATTTGTTCGCCTTCTGCTCAGTGGGCACAACTATGGGATTTGGGGCTCCTTAGTTTGAACTGGAATTGGAATTGAAATTGTAGTTGGAGTGGTTTCTGCTCCAACTCTCTCTCTAAATTGATTCTGGTATAGGATCTGATGTGGCAGTTTTGATACCCTTTTCCCTTTTGAGTTTATCAGTTGATTTTTTCTTCTTCGAGGTTCCCTTCTCAAAAGTGAATTTTACTTTGTTAACCATCACCCCTACTATGCGTAGAGAGGGAAGTACTGGAAAAAGGGTTGTGTTACTAAAGGCCAATTAATCAATCAGAAGATTCAACTCTTGTATCTGAAAGCCATGCAGTCGTAATGTGACAGTGTTGATCATTTGGTGGAGGCTAGAGAAAAGCTTAAACAGAGGTGTATAAGCTGGGGAAATTTTTTTCTATTTGGGTATTGGTATTAGTTATTTTCTGTTTTATATTAAAAAATGAAAAATAGTAGGGAGGGGGAGGAAAAAGGTTTTGGCTTGAAGCTTGTAAGTAGGGATGGTACGCTGTGAAAATGGTGTTTTTTTTTTTTTGTGAAGATGGCAGTGGCGTTAGATAATCAGCGTAAGGAAGAAGGATGCTCTCCAATATCTACTATCAAATTTCCCATCACACAAACAAAAGAACTAAAACCAGTAATGTAAGCAACTAAACAAACAACAATCAAACCAAATACAAGAGTAAACTTGCCTCAAATCCACCCCAACGTAAAGGAAAATCTCCTTCTAAGTCGTTGAAAGATCACTTCACTAGTAAGAATGGATGAACTGAAGCTTGAAACTCTAGAAATCGTTTGAAATTCATTAATCATTAAAAACGTAGGTTTGATAATTAAGTTCACAAAACCTAAACCCGAGGTGCCTTGGAATTGTCAGTTAGGTTTTGTCTTAACTATTTTTCACGTTGAAAGTTTGTATATTGATGTATATATATACCAGTATACAATCTTTTAAAATTGTTCATGAATTCCTCCAATCATACAGAAATTCTACAATATAAAATTTGAACGTGCAGCTGTTTCACATGGGAAAAGTTACATTAATGTTCCACATAAAAGAGAAAAGTGTGACTTTCAACATGGGATTCCGTTTTGCTAATTGTAATTTGTGAACAATCTTGTCCTCCGATGGCCTCACTTTACCCCTGCATTGAAGGATTTATTTTTCTGTTGACTCTACGTAGGCATCTAGAAACTCGGTCCTTGATTTGAATCGACACTATGTGACCCAAACCGTCTAGGTAGATCTTATTTTTTGGAACCTTTCTTATTGTCGAGGAAAGGGGCAAGGAAACCAGCGAGGGGGAGGGGTTTTACCACTCATCCCCCTCGATTCGTGCTGCTGCGCATCTCGAGGGGGGTGAGCGGTCACACCCTCCCCCTCGCTGGTTTCCTCGCCATTTAGAATTTCTGTATTTTTTTGAGTTGAGGTGTTTGGATGAGGAGGACATATTTTGACATAAACTTTTTATTTTAATTAAAAAAATTAAAGTTTGTGCAATGAATTTTTTGTTCTTGAACATTATACTCAAGATTATTGGAAGTAGTTGGTTCATGCAGTGCGCTTATTACTGGTTTATCTCACTTTTTAGTTTGATGCACCTACTACTAAGTAGTTTATAAAAATATATACTGAGGATGAAGATCCCCACAAAATGAAAATAAAAGGGATCATGATGGACTTCATTCAGGCAATGATGAATATTTAGGCATGATGATTTGTTACTTTTTGTCCATAATGAATGTTCGTGATTTATGAAGAATAAGTCAGGAAGCTCGTATTCTTTAGAAAACTTGTCGTATCCGTGCCAGACACATATCCAACATGCATAAGAGACGTGGTCAATGTATCGACAAGTGTCAGACATACGGTCAAGGGAATCAACGTGTCGGACAGGCCTTCGACACACTTAAACTGTGGACCAAACATAATCAAGACTCGACAACTAATTTTATTTTATTTTTTACTTTAGATTGTCCAAATAACCACTTAATTTGAAAGTTATTAATCCATTTGAAGTGAAAAGACTCGAGGGTGACAAAAAGCCACAGAAGCATAAAGCACGAAGATAGTTTACAGTTATTCTTTTCTTAATCTTTGTTTCACCTTCATCTGTCTTTTGCTTTTTCTCTCACCTACTTCTCTATTATACTTTTTCTTTACTTTGATTTTTCTTGCAATACATTGTCATTTTCTTTTCCACTTTTATACATTTTCTTCTTCTCTACTTTTTCATTCTTCATGTTTTTTTCTACTTGTAACAGAAGCGAAGTCAATGTTTGTGCTACATTTTCATCTCCATTGCTCCTTTCTATTAAACTTCTTTTTTTTATTGAATTATTGTCTATGTTCCTATGACTTAGTATAAGAAAAAATAAAAAAAATTTATGATATGTCGCTGGGTCCTAGATTTTTGGAAATTGTCGGGTTTGTGTTCGTGCATTTTTGTGCATAGGGTTTATGGATGATTACTAATGTTCTATGTTTTATGGATTACGGGCAACACTAGATTTATCGATTTTATTTGGCAACCACTCATGTATATGAATAATTAGTGCCTTCATTCAATTTTGATAGCCTGAATATTCAGAAAATATTAAAAAAAAATAAATAAAAAGTAACTTAAATAGTTCATTCTGATAACAGATTTTAGTTGTTTCATAACATGGCTGAAAGTCAAAGTAATAAGCCTCTCAGAGTGGAACTCCCTTTCAGCTTTTTGCGCTACTGTCCCTTGAATAAGGACAGAGCGGCTGTTGAACTATGGTTTGTACAAGGGCAACAATTGTGTATAGTTTGTTTCATAGTAAATGATTACGTCGTAAAACACTCACTCGGCTAATGAGTATTCTTGGTGTTAAAAGGCACTGATGAATGGTAGATTAGGAATTGTTATTGGACCATTGCAGGAAACTTGAAGAGCATTAAAGGCACCACGGCCTTGAATATATTCATCTTTCTCCCATACTCATAGGTGTATGTTTGATATAACTTTCCTAAAGAGTTGGGCCAGGCAAGCAAAACCCGCACAAGGCCAGGCCCAATACCATCCATCATCTTAGAGATGCTCATAATGGCTAAATCGAACACAATCACACGATAGATAACCCCCCTGTCACTGTCTTGGCTGTAAGGGCCTGGCTCTCTAGATTTTCCCACGTTTGATATGTATGTTCAAATTTAAACATAACAGGCCACTGGGTGCCAACAGCTTAAACAAATACTGTGGTCACATCAATTGACAAGAAAGAGAAAATGGCATACCAATTTGATATAATTACATTACATTTGTCTTTTTAGCCTTAGAGAAATTAAATCAAACATCTAATATACAGAGATGATGATAGTGAGTGTTACCTGTTTTCCTTGCACCCCAACAACAAGTTTGGGTTGAAAAGACGGCTGATGATATAATGGGTGATGGAAGGGAGTTGGCGGTAGTCTAAAAACCTCAAGTCTTTGCAATAATCTAATCGTTCTAGATTGATTCCAGAGGAAACGTAGTAGTTAATGATGGAAAATTCTAGGGGTCGAGGGAGGGAACGAGGGAGGGAGCGAGGGATGGGTGGTAGCCACCCATCCGCCCCGAGATAAGCTCCATCGCGCATCTCCAATCCGATACGCTTATCTCGAGGCGGATGGGTGGTTACCACCCATCCCTCGCCCCTTTCCCTCGCTCCCTCCCTCGCTCTGTAGCAAAGCTCGTTAATGATACACCGAATCAGAGGAAACGTAGTAGTTATGATGATCAAGTTAGTTCGGGCCTTCAAGTGAGCGACTGTCATGGTCCAGCCTAAGGCTAGGAAACAAAGCGAAGATTACTCAAAGCCCACTGAAGTGAGTATCTATAAGTTACCCAATCAACAAGGTCCTATTAAGTTCATAAGTCATATGGTCAAGCCCAGTGCTCGTAGTATGATATTCACATAATTATTACATAATATATCCTTTAATTTATATATGTTAGTGTTTCGATTATTATAATTTATAATAATTATTTCGTTTTCATGTTTTGGCAGAAATTTGAGCGTTAACGATGAAATGATATTAAGGCGACAACTTAAGGACTGACAATTGGTCGATTCTAGTGGTGGTACAAAGCAAAGAGACACATATCTAAACCTAACCCTAATAAACCTAGGTCCACCTAATTTAACCTAAGCCCAAACCTAAAACATGCTAACCTAAAAACCCAAGTCCAATATGAGAACCCTATTTAGCTTCCCCATCTTAGAGAAAGGAAGGGGGATCTCTTATTCTCTCCTTCTTCCACGTTCCTTCTCCCTTCCTCTCTTTTTCAGCCACCACACGAATCCACCCTGCCGGCAATCCTCGCTAGATAGGAGAGCCGGCAGTGCGATAATCCCGCCATCACCCTTCATCTCGTCATATCTCTCTCCTCCTCTCAGCTTCCACATCTTTTCTCCCCTGTCCACACAGCCACCATCTACCTTCCCTCTCCCTGTCCATCATCCATCACCTCCGCCACCACCTCCGCACTGACCACCGTCACAGACCGAGCACCATCACCCGAGAACCACCTCGCGAAACAGAGTTCACTGCGGCTCTGTTCCGCCTCGCGACAGAGCCACAGGCCGTCCTCCTCTCCTCTCTGTCCTCTCCTCTTCCAGGCTTCCTTACCGTCTCTCCGCCACCGTCCAACCACCACAGAAAGGCCTCACCGCGGCGCACCACCATCGCTGAAACAGGAAGCGAAAACAGGGAGTATTCACCGTGCTCGGTTTCTCTGTTTTTGAGTTTCTCACTGTCCCTCTCTCTCTTTTTCAGGTTTTGGAAGCATTTGGAGGTCGAGGGGACTCGCGACGAGCACGGAGGAAGGAGGAGAGCGCCGCTGTCGCGCTGGAGAAGACGAGCGGAGCGAGCGGCTACTGTAGCGTCACTGTAGCGCTACTGTAGCAGAGGCGGGAACCGGTTAATTCGGTTATTTGGCTATTCACACCCCAGGTATCTGTAAGAGCCACCACAGTGCCTATAGCATCCCTTCCCTCGGGATTCGCGTTCGTGCAGAGATGAGTTGCGGCGTACCACATCACGAGGAGATGACTACCACTACCATGATCAGCTAAACCCTTCACCAAGGCTACGATGAAACCACAGGATTTCCTAGAGTTTGTGTATTTAAATTTATTATTTTCTTTATGCTTGAACGTTAAACACATTTGATTTATGATTTTTAATAAATTGCTTTCACCGATTATATCCTGATTAATTATCTAGACTAGTCGGTAGTTAGAAGTACCCTTTGTTGAAATTCAAAAGCCTGATTTAATCAATTAATCTGAATCTGTGATTGTGTGTGCCGTAAGAAGACACGCAATGCTAGGGATTAGGATTAGTTATAATAAACTTGTGATTGTGTGTGCCGTAAGAAGACACGCAATTCTAGGGGTTTATACCTATGCTAAAATCAATTGTGAACTTAGATTAATCTTTAGGTTAGTCATGTTAAATCTTGAAAACAATATTTTTGATTACACAAATCTCAAAGAACCTGTGGTGGATTCAACGCCTTGGTTTCCTTTCTCATCTTCTTAACAACCTTTTATTTTGTTTTTTTTTTTAATTTGATTATTAGTTTAGATATTTTAATTGTTGTAACCCCAATTTAAATTAGCTTAAATTAACTCTGAAATTTAATTGCAACCACAGTCCTTGTGGGATCGACCTGTACTTGCCCTTGTTTACCAGTTAGACACTGTGCACTTGCAGTTATTAAAATTAGGTTAAATTAACTTATTTATTTAGGTTAGTTTAATCTGCATCAAGTTTTTGGCGCCGTTGCCGGGGACTGTAACGGTGTAATTGAATTCAAGAGTTTATTTTCACTATTTGTAGTTTAGGTTAATAAAAAAAAATTAATTAATAAATAAAAAAAATTAGGTCAGATATAAGATTGCTTTTGCTTTTAGGATAGGATTGATTTTATTTTTTTTAGTTATTTCTTTTAAGTCTTAGAAGTTTTGATACTTGTTTTTGTCTTTTTTTTATTTTTGCAGGTATTAATAGGCAGGAAGCATATATTACAGATTACACGCTTCTCGAGAAAATTGAATGATCCTGCAAACATCAAGCAAAGTTATTTTTTTTTTTTATTTTGTGAGGAGAGTTTTAATTTTATTTTCACCTCGTTTTACGAGTGTGTGGTGTAATAATTTTTAAACTCTACTATTTCTCATTTTGTTCCATCACAAAAAAAAAAAAAAAAAAAAAAAAAAAAAAAAAAACAAAAAGCACATGGTTTGAATTGTTTACAGGTTGCTATCGTGTGGACACTCTCAGAAGTTGGCGAGCCGTCAGGTGGACGGTGCTTCTGATCGACGTCAACTCGACTTCTACCCGGCGTCGCAAGTAACCCAAGAGAGGTTCACGCCGGAGGTAACTTCTTTCCACCGCATCTGCACGCGGTTTCTGAGTGGATTACTGTGTTTTATTTGCTAGGTACTTATCTAGGGTCATTTTTCATTCATCTTGCTTGCGCATCATATAGGTCCTGATTAGGTTTTACCATTTTTATTTTAGAGTTAGGTTATCTTCATATATAGATTAGGCTTGCATAATTTAAAAAAAAAAAAAAAATGAAATCTAATAATTATCCATCTCGCAGGAATGCATTTAATCCCATGCGACCACCTGATTATGCTCCATATTCAGATTATTACAACTCAGGTTCCGCATATTATCCTGACTTCCTCTCCCCTTCTAATGAGGATAAAAACTTTAAGGATTACTTCTCCCCTTCTACCTCGAAGCTTGAAACAGCCCTTATGACGATGACTCAGAAATTAGATGCACTTATGAATTTGACTCAACCCCTACCTCCCAGTAATGTTTCATTTGAGGGTTGTGTTGCATGTTCGAGTCCTAATCATTCTACAGCTGATTGTGATTTGCAATATGATTATCCTGAATATTTCGCTGAGCAAATCCATTCTTTTAATGCTAAATGGCGACCTGGTTATAATTCAAAGTTCAACTATTACAGCCCTGATTTCGCCAATAATCAAAATCTCTCTTGGGCTCATCACTCACACCAAGGAGGACATATTTTCTCTCAGGCTCCTCAATACCCTAATCATGTTATGCCCCACCATAACCAAGTCCCTCCATCCAACACATCAAGTTTAGAGGAAACGATTAATCAATTTTTGCAGCGCTCAGCAAGTATACTTGATCAGAATTCTAAGGACATATCTGAGTTGATAGCCACGACTCAAAGACTTGAGATAGTTGTGGATCATATTACTGAGGCAGTATCTGAAAGTGAGTTAGGAAGAGTTCCTAGTCACTCTGTTCAAAACTCAGAGGGTCAATTCATAACTGGTAACACATTGGAATCCGAGTCAGATGATGTTTTTGTGGATAATGTGATTGAAACTACTTTGCTTACTGACCCATTCCCTTCCCCACATTTTCATGAAGACCCACTCAACATATGTCTTCCTAGTGACTCATGCATAGAATCAAACTGTGAACAGTCTTTAGAGTCTCCTTTTGACTGTTTTCATGCTACACATGACCATTTAGAGGCTTGTTTGACTCATTCTAGTTTGGACTTTGATGTTGATGATTCCATTAGGGAAGTCAAGGATTTGCTTGACTCAGTCCCCATTGTGGATCCTAGTTATAAATGTAAGTCTAAAGTGGAGCCTCCTCCACTCAGTGAGTCAAAACTAGTCCCATCAGTTGAGCCACCTGAGCTTGACCTTAAACAATTACCTGACGCCCTCAGGTATGCGTTTTCAGGTACTGATGATACTTTGCCTGTTATTATTTCATCTATATTGAATTCAAAACAGGTTGTCCCAAAGAGGTCGGGAGATATATTTAATGAGAGACTACATGCCATAGGTAGTGCTAATTCTAGGTTTGGGGGTGTTGTTGAGTCGTCTAACTCGTCGTCTTGGTGTAATCCATTTTGTTACGATGAACCTGTACCACCCGATATATTTATAGACATACCTCTTTCCATCCCTTTCATATTTACTGATGCTACCTATGTGGATCCATTGTTTGTAAGAGATGATTTCAATTTTCACCATCCTGCTGTGGAAATTATCCAATCTTCTGATTTGGAACCAGACTTAGGATGTTCCATTTTAGGAGTAAGGGAGGATCATTTGTTGCATATCACTACTTGCGACCTATTCATGTTTAAGATCCCTATTGACTTCCAAGGAATGCGAGATTCTTTACCATTTCTATATGATTTTAGATGGTGTCCTTGCAGCTTTTGGGATGTGCTAGTATATCTTGTGCCGCATGTGGTTGCTATTTTTGCGTGGACTGATCCTCAACTTTTTCGGTTGTTGGTATACGATTCCTTAACCCTTTTGACTCGTTTCTATCATAGACTAGGTTTGGAGGTGAATGCTCCCTATGTTCTTCCTCGTCACTTCATGATATATCTTTCATGAGGGAGAATATATGTCAGGCTGACGACGTTAAACCAAGCGCTCCTAGGAGGCAGCCTAGCTTCAGTTGTGTCATGATGGTTAGTCTGGATTGATTTTCGAGTTCTTTCTAGTTGCATTCCACTCATACTCGTTAGCTCCGTAACAATTTTGACTTACAACTGATACATGTAATATTTTTATTTTATTTTTTTAATTTTTAACTTTTTTTTCATTTGTGTCCTGTATTGTTTTTATCAATTTATCATGATGAGTCCACAATTCTTATGTCTCTGCGCGTTCATTGGTGGAAGATTTCGTCGAAATTGGTAAAAATTTTCCCATGGTAATATCCCTTTCACTCTCATCTTTTCTTTTTCCTGCATTTGTCATGATCATCATTTTATACATTGAGGACAATGTTTGGTTTAGGTTTGGGGGTGAGGTTTATGAGTTTTTCTGCATTTTTCAAGAAATTTTGAACTAAAATTTATTTCACAATTTACTATTGTATTCTACTCAATCTCCATTGAATACATAGTTAATTATGATTGTGTGACAAATTTTCACTTTGAAAATGCATTCAAAATCTAAGTTTCTTTCCAATGAAGAGGATGTGTTTTCAAGTATGCCTTTAAATTGGAGGAATACATGCTTTCACGTGTCACTTTTATATATCAATAGGAAAGCATATGGTTTGATATTATCTTTAAGTTAAATATATTTCATGAGATTTTTTTTTTCAACTCGATTACTTTTTGCACTATAAGCCATATTAGCATGATTTGAAGTTGATGAGTGAGATGTGAGCTAGAAAACCTTAGAATAATAGTGGAGACTTAACCCGTGAAAGTTTTGAGCCATTCTTTTCTTTCTGAGTGTTAGATAAATATACTCTAATTTTTCTTGAGTTCGCATTAAGTCGTTGATGATCTCATTATTCTCATTTTTTTTTTTTTATCAATTGCTTTGAGAATTAAATTATTGCACTAGAACTTTTTAGTTTATTTAGTTGAGATGTCATAATACCAACCTGAACTTAAGAAATGATATAGGCAAGTTTTTCTTAAACATTTTCTAGCCTTTTTACTTACCCACTCGTTAGTTCCCTTTTGAAGCCCTTTGAGCCGTTGATAGCCTTTTATTTGTTAACCCTTTATCAATACCCAATTTATCTAAGAATGTATATGGATGAATGTTAGTTGGAAATGGGCAATTAGAAAGAACAGAGTCAAATATACCATGAGTCATCAGTGTTGAAACATTCTATTGAGGATAAGAGGAAAAGCATGTAGTTGAAAAAAAAAAAAAAAAAAAAAAAAAAACAAAAAGAAAGGAAAGAAAGAAAGAAAAGCGAGGTCAATGAAAAAAATGAAGAAAGTAATTGATGGTTAGAACATTGATAGCCCTTGTGTTAGTTTAATGGGTGTATACATTCTTAGAGATTTTTCGTATACCTTTTTCCATTCTTTGTTAGTCATTACCTAAGCCCCATTACAACCTATTAAAGTCCTAGTTGATCTTAAGAGATGGTTAGTTTCGTAGATGTGGAGATTAAATAAATAAGAACTATGGTGTATGATTTAACATTCTCAAAAGTAATTGATATTCCTGTCCATGAGATCATATTCATTCCATTCTTGAAAAGTCCGTTCTTCATATTACTATATGTGAGATGATTGTTTTTCATTATTTACTCTTTTCCTCACATATAAACTGAGTGAAATATCAAATCTCTGAGTGTTTCATTGTGAGTGACATGAAATGTTTGAAGTCAAAACAAACTTTCTAAAGGAGATTTAGTAATTGTTTTACTCTAAAATAAAAAGTTATGTTGATAAGGCCATGCACACACACACTTCGAGTTGGGAATAATTGATGAAATTTATTTAACCTTTGGGTATTATTAAATTATTGTGAGACTCTTTGATATATTATTGTGAGACTGTTAGCTATTTTCAAAAATTTTTGGCAATTAAATTCTTACTCTGAGGATAATAGATTGAGTTACCATGTTTTGGAAATTTATGAGTCATAATGTTTGTGGGTAACATTTCTGGAAACCCTCACGAGACTATAACTCGTCCACTAGAGGTAATCTAGGGGTTTAAAGCCTTGTTGCACGTTTAAGGTAAGTGCAACCGATGATTCCTGCGAAAGTGAGTTAGATTTTATTTTATTGTTTTGCTCGAGGACTAGCAAAATATAGGTTTGGGGGTATTTGATATTCACATAATTATTACATAATATATCCTTTAATTTATATATGTTAGTGTTTCGATTATTATAATTTATAATAATTATTTCGTTTTCATGTTTTGGCAGAAATTTGAGCGTTAACGATGAAATGATATTAAGGCGACAACTTAAGGACTGACAATTGGTCGATTCTAGTGGTGGTACAAAGCAAAGAGACACATATCTAAACCTAACCCTAATAAACCTAGGTCCACCTAATTTAACCTAAGCCCAAACCTAAAACATGCTAACCTAAAAACCCAAGCCCAATATGAGAACCCTATTTAGCTTCCCCATCTTAGAGAAAGGAAGGGGGATCTCTTATTCTCTCCTTCTTCCACGTTCCTTCTCCCTTCCTCTCTTTTTCAGCCACCACACGAATCCACCCTGCCGGCAATCCTCGCTCGATAGGAGAGCCGGCAGTGCGATAATCCCGCCATCACCCTTCATCTCGTCATATCTCTCTCCTCCTCTCAGCTTCCACATCTTTTCTCCCCTGTCCACACAGCCACCATCTACCTTCCCTCTCCCTGTCCATCATCCATCACCTCCGCCACCACCTCCGCACTGACCACCGTCACAGACCGAGCACCATCACCCGAGAACCACCTCGCGAAACAGAGTTCACTGCGGCTCTGTTCCGCCTCGCGACAGAGCCACAGGCCGTCCTCCTCTCCTCTCTGTCCTCTCCTCTTCCAGGCCTCCTTACCGTCTCTCCGCCACCGTCCAACCACCACAGAAAGGCCTCACCGCGGCGCACCACCATCGCTGAAACAGGAAGCGAAAACAGGGAGTATTCACCGTGCTCGGTTTCTCTGTTTTTGAGTTTCTCACTGTCCCTCTCTCTCTTTTTCAGGTTTTGGAAGCATTTGGAGGTCGAGGGGACTCGCGACGAGCACGGAGGAAGGAGGAGAGCGCCGCTGTCGCGCTGGAGAAGACGAGCGGAGCGAGCGGCTACTTTAGCGTCACTGTAGCGCTACTGTAGCAGAGGCGGGAATCGGTTAATTCGGTTATTTGGCTATTCACACCCCAGGTATCTGTAAGAGCCACCACAGTGCCTATAGCATCCCTTCCCTCGGGATTCGCGTTCGTGCAGAGATGAGTTGCGGCGTACCACATCACGAGGAGATGACTACCACTACCATGATCAGCTAAACCCTTCACCAAGGCTACGATGAAACCACAGGATTTCCTAGAGTTTGTGTATTTAAATTTATTATTTTCTTTATGCTTGAACGTTAAACACATTTGATTTATGATTTTTAATAAATTGCTTTCACCGATTATATCCTGATTAATTATCTAGACTAGTCGGTAGTTAGAAGTACCCTTTGTTGAAATTCAAAAGCCTGATTTAATCAATTAATCTGAATCTGTGATTGTGTGTGCCGTAAGAAGACACGCAATGCTAGGGATTAGGATTAGTTATAATAAACTTGTGATTGTGTGTGCCGTAAGAAGACACGCAATTCTAGGGGTTTATACCTATGCTAAAATCAATTGTGAACTTAGATTAATCTTTAGGTTAGTCATGTTAAATCTTGAAAACAATATTTTTGATTACACAAATCTCAAAGAACCTGTGGTGGATTCAACGCCTTGGTTTCCTTTCTCATCTTCTTAACAACCTTTTATTTATTTTTTTTTTTTAATTTGATTATTAGTTTAGATATTTTAATTGTTGTAACCCCAATTTAAATTAGCTTAAATTAACTCTGAAATTTAATTGCAACCACAGTCCTTGTGGGATCGACCTGTACTTGCCCTTGTTTACCAGTTAGACACTGTGCACTTGCAGTTATTAAAATTAGGTTAAATTAACTTATTTATTTAGGTTAGTTTAATCTGCATCATAATACCAAATAAGGAAAGTATCTAGGAATTTGACCTAGGACAGACATGCCAGCAAAACATTGGCTCCTACTAGGAAGCAAATATCAAAGTATAAGTCGTGCATAGAAACTCTCCTGCATGGACAAGTCTCAATAAAGAAAGGATCTCTGACAGAGGCATAGACGAAGAAGGACTCTTGCATGATAAATAGAGAACAAGGTTTAGGAATTAAAGTACGTTACACAACCCTAATTTTAAGCAATGCACATTTTTCACGCCTTGTCTAACTTTAGCATCAAAATGTCATCAGCCAACACAACGGTGGTATTTGGCTCACGTGTGCTCCTTGTGTAGGTCAAGGTAAAGGAGAACGGAAACTGACCCATTAGTTTGGCACCGTTCGTGGCAAACGACGAAGTTCCGAAGAAAACAGAGATAACACCCCTTCATTACAGTCCAGAAAGATGGTAGCCACAAAATCTCATACTAATGTTGAAATCACCGAAACTTCAAACGCTCGAACTGGCTCAGTACCGCCAGCTCCAGTGATACCAGCCACACGAGGAAAACAGCCCCAAGTCCTCGTGCCAGCTGCAGTCGCGATGAACTCTAGGGTGGATCAACTATTGGCCCAAGTGCAGCAAAATGTGCAAATGGTGGAGATGCTGGCTCCGCAGAACCCACCATTTATAGGAGGTGACAAGGAGGCGGAAAAAACCATGTCCCCGCAGGATAATAGGAGCGCGTTCAGGAGAGTCACTATGTCCCCATTAGCTTTCAGGGGATCAAAGACGGTGGGAAACTGGGGAATGGAACAGTCTATGGAAACCCTACGTCTAAGGTTGACAAGCCCAATTTCACAAAACCCTCTCTGGCTTGGGGCCACCAATCCGGATGTCCTGTACAACCTCACCGTCCCCCTGTTCACGGATCATATCATGAACGCACCACTGCCGAAGAAGTTAAACCCCCCAAAGCTGGAGTTCTATGACAGGACAGTAGACCTGTCCGACCACTTACGCCATTACCATCACATAATGACATTGAAAGAAGAATCTGAAGCAGTTATGTGACGAACATTTCCCACCAGCCTGAAGAAAGCAACACTAACCTGGTTTCACAGTCTCCCCCCAAGGTCTATTGACTCGTTTTAGACACTAGCAAAAGTGTTTATCACTCGCTTTTTCAACACCCAACGGACTAGGAAGGGTTTGGACTACTTGCTCAACCTCAAGCAAAAATCGAATGAAATACTGAAGGAATACGTTACTTGCTTCAATAATGAGTTAACTCTGATCGACGATTGCAGCGATGACACCTCAGTCACAACCTTGACCTCTGGTCTAAAGGGAGGTAATTCTACAACTTTCTCACCCTAGAGCCTCCGACGGACATGGTGAACTTGTTATAGAGCACTCAGAAATACATCACCCTTGAGGAAATGTGAGCCACCAAAAAGGGGGGAGAAATTGTAAAAATATATTTCCCTAGCCCTCGAGATAAGAATGAAGAGAGGAAATCAGAGGATGACAAAAAGAGCAAGACGAAATGGAGTGACAGTAAGCTAGACTTTGGCCGAACGAGGCAAGATAAAGCCTCCAACTTTGTCGGATCCAAATCCTACACTCCCCTCAACTCCAGCCTGTCAAACATCCTCAATACCATTAAAAATGAGGAGAAGTGAAGTGGCCCCCCAAACTCTGGGAGATCCCTCTCGGTGAGACAATGGCAAGTACTACTCATTTGACAAGGACAACGACCACGACACCGAAAACTACAAGAATATCATAAGCGATATTGAGTACTGGATCAAGAAGGGAAAACTCAAAGAGTTCCTGAGCCCAGATAAGAGACAAGATCAGGCGAATGAAATAGAAGAATCTGTCAAAGAAATAGAAGAAAATGCAGTAGACATTATATACATCCTGCATGGGGTGTGTTCGAAAGGTGAGCAGTCCAATAGGTCCCGAAAGAGGACGTTTCGCAAGATGCAAACTAAGTCCACTTATGAAGACCAACAAGTGCAATACGCTAGCATTCAAAACTCGATCCCGTCGCTGACATTCACGGATAAAGTCTTCCAGGGTGTCCACTCTCCTTGTAATGACGCTCGAGTTATTCAATCCTCATAGCGAAGTGGGAAGTGAAAAGATCCTTGGTAGACACTAAGAGCTCCCTGAACGTCCTATTCCTCAATGCGCTCCACAGCATGCAGCTCAAAAAAGAGACTTCGCCCGTCTATCAACCTATGATAGGGTTTAGCGTGGAGAAATGCTTCCATGTTGGAAAGATTAGGCTAATGGTAGTGGTGGGAGAGCCACAACTGTCGAAAGTCCTATTCCAGGAGTTAAAGGTGGTCGATGCCCCATCTACCTACAATATCATCTTGGGAAGGTTTTGGCTCCATCAAATGGAGTTGGTAGTTTTCACTTTGCATCGGTACATCAAATACCCCGTCAATCAGGCGATAGGGACCATTCGATGAGACCAGCCGTCAGCAAGAGAATGCCAATATGCAACATTAAAGCAGCTGACAGATAGCAAACACAGTCTGGGTTTGCGGGTCAGACATCTTAGAGCCCGAGCCCATAAATGAGAAAAGAGTCTCCCCGCTAAGACAATGAGACTCCAGTCAGTCCGAGGGGAAGATCTAATATTGGCCAGCCAGAGGAGGTGTCAGTCACGGTCTACCTTGACAACCCCAATAACAACATAGCCATCCAAATAGGTTCCCCCTTGAGCAAAACATTGGCGAAATTGCTAACAAAGCTGTTGAGGGAGAATCATGACATCTTTGCTTGGATGATGCGGGACACAGTGGGAATTGACCCCTTTAATCACCCATCGTCTAAAAGTTGACCCTAATCGAAAACAAATTAGGCAAAATAAGAGACCTATGGCCCTCGAATGAAATCAAATCATCAATGAATGGATACAAAGGCTAGTTAACGCTAACATGATTAAGGAAGCACGGTACCCAAACTGACTGGCAAACACCGTCTTGGTGAAAAAGAAGACAGCGAAGTGGAGAGTCTGTGTAGATTACACATATATGAACAAGGCTTTTCTTTAAGACAACTTTGCACTTCCCCACATTGATCTGATCGTGGACGCCACCACCCGACACAACCTTCTGAGCTTCATGGACGCTTATTCCGAATATAACTAGATACAAATGCACCCCCAGAACAAGAGAAAACTTCCTTCATAACTAAAAGAGGGATATATTGATATCGGGTGATGTCGTTCGGTCTAAAGAACATGGGAGAAATTTATCAACGACTGGTAAACTAGATGTTCAAGGAACAAATTGGCAGGAATATGGGGTCTATATAGACGACATGATGGTCAAAAGTCTCCGCAGTCCAAATTGCATCACCGACTTTGTCAAAGAATTCAATCAGCTCCGCAAGTATCCGATGAAGCTCAATCCACTGAAATGCACTTCGGGGTTGAGTCATGCAAATTTTTGGGTTACATAGTAAATCGAAGAAGGATAAAAGCCGATCCAAAACAGATTCAGGCTTTTCTCAATATGAATCTTCGACCACCGTTAAGGAAGTTCAGAGCCTGACTGGGAGGGTGGCAGCATTCAACAGATTCATCTCCAAATCATTTGACATATGTCTCACTTTTTTCAAAATTCAAAGGGGAAGTAAAGGGCTCAAATGGGATGAAGAGTGCAAGCAAGCCTTCCAATGCCTGAAAGCATATATGAGAAGTACGAAGTAACTTTCGAAACTGATATTAGGAGAGACACTTTTACTTATATCTATCATCTCAAAGCATGTTGTCATTTCAGCCCTAATCTGAAATGATAAAGGAATACAAAAACCAGTATACTACGCCAACAAAACCTTTGTTGAAGTGGAGACAAACTACCCAGACCTAGAGAAGTTAGCCTTGGCGTTGGTTGTTTCCTCCAAGAAGTTGTGACCCTACTTAGGCCCACCCTATAACGGTATTAACTAAACATCCACTCCGCAAAATATTGCACAAGCCAAAGTAGTTAGGCAGAATGGTTAAATGGTCAGTTTAACCAAGTCAGCTTAATATCAACAATGCCCCAAGAACAACCATCAAAACTCAAGTGTCGGCACTAGGAACATAGGTTAGATTACCAAGGATGGGACCTGCGCTGTGACAGGTCATCCATAGTCAATGGAAGTGGAACTGGAGTCATTCTCCAATCTCAAGGTGAAGTGACTTTGGAAAAAGTTATATAGAATGGCACCTTAGCAACGGGCTCGTGGCAGACCTTCTGTAAAGTTTGTCATTGATCATTGCCGATGTAAACCTCCATCATTTTGCTGATTTGATTTTTGAACATTCTTTTCACCAGCTGTTGGTTCGTTGCTCCCGTGTTCCTTAATCCGAAGGGCATTACCTGATAACAGTATGTACCCCTTTCCATTATAAAAGATATTTTTTTTGTCGAGAGGGTACATATGTATCTTATTATATCCAGAGTATGCATCCATGAAGCTCGGCAGGTCGTGACCAGCGGTTGCATCCACTATCTAATCTATTCGCGAAAGAAGAAAATTGTCTTTTGGACATGCCTTATTCAGATCAGCATAGTCCACGCATACCCTCCATTTGTCGTTTTTCTTTACTAACACCGTGTTTGCCAACAAATCTGGGTAGTGAGCTTCTCTTATCATTCCCGCATTAAGTAGGCGATGCACATCCTCGTTTATTGCCAGATTATGTTCTGGAGCCACCGACCTTTTTTTTGTCGAACCGGATTCTTGTCTGGGTTCACTTGTAATTTGTGAGAAATGACGGATGGGTCTATTCCTACCATGTCCTTCACTGTCCATGCAAAAAAATCTTGGTTATCTTTCGGCAGTTGGATAAGTTCTTGGAGAGTTCAGGATGAGTCTTTGTGCCAATCTGGACTACTTTCTTCACTTTGTTGTCTAGGTAAACCACAATCGTTTCCTCTTCTAGCTGTCCGGTGTTAGGTCAATCTCGTGGGTTGGCTGGAGCCATATTATCGTCCATAAAATCCGAACTCGTCTGACCAAGTTGTTGTGAAAGCTCCTCCGATTGTTGCAGTAATTGCTATTTGTCAGAAGTCTTTATCGTTGCAAAATGATACTCACGGGCTGCTGGTTGATCTCCTTTTATTCTCTCGATACCAATGTCGGTATGGAACTAAAAAAACATTGGTGCATAGTTGATTAGACTGCGCCCATTTTGTGTATCCAGGGTCTCCAGAGTAACATGTTATACGCGGAAGAAGCATTAACGCTAAGGAAGTCTGTCAATAACACTCCTTGCTTTCCTCGTTCTCCTACTTTGACCCGTAGCTGAATCATCCCCAATGGACGGCATTGTTCCCCGCTGAAATCCACCATTGGTTGATCACTTGTGAGAGCATCTCATTAGTGAACCACATCCTTCAAAAAGTTTTCAGGTATAAGAGGTTGGCTTAGCAGCCGTGTCGACAAACACCCTCTTGATTTCCCACCTAGCTATCATGACCTAGATTACAAAGGCAATATTGTGCGGGAAATTTGTTTCGTCTGCATTTCATTTGAGAATGTTTGAGTCCTCTGCATTGTCTTTGCACGATGTACTGACTGTTTTTGGTATCTGATCTTTGCTTGTAGGTCTCTGACTACTCACTTTCGGGATCTGTTGGATTGCTCCTTTTCTCAAGCTACACCATGCTAGACATATATTGTTTCTTTTGGTCGTTCCCTCGATGTGATTGCTTCATCCTCGAGCTTAATGAATTCTCTGATCTGACATGGTGTTCAATCTCGTCTCTCAGGTTATGACAATCTTCAGTATCGTGGTCGTAGTCGACGTGGAAGAGGCAGTGTTTGCTTTTGTACCGTCTTTCTAGATCTCCTCTCATTTTTGGTGTCCATTTGATGTCTTCCCTTCATGCTATAGCTTTAAGGACCTTGCTTCATCCATCGCACCGTTGAATGATCGCACTCCAGAAGCCTTTTACTAGTTTTGTGGTTTTTGGTGGTAGGCCTTCATTCGGGTGTCTTTGACTTGAAACTCGTCGTTTAGTTGATTGACCACCAGTTTGGAATCAGTAAAGACATTGATATCTTTTATTCATACGTGTTTTGCTAACTACAGCCCAACTATCATAGCTACGTACCCGGCTTCGTTGTTTGAGGCTTTAAAGTTGAATTTTATCGGTTTCTTCAATTCGATGCCTTACAAATTATACAGAACTAATCCAACACCACTTTCCGCCTCGTTGGATGCACCGTCACAGCAGAGGATCCATCCGTTGTTGATTGGTTTGGATTGTTCTCATTCGCTCTTGCTTTCAGTATGTTGGTTTTTGCTTCCTGTGAATTCAGTGATGAAATTTGCTAATGCCTTAGCTTTGATTGCGGTTCTGGGGGCATAACTGATTCTACCCCAAATGTGCACTTCTCCGGATTCAATTTCATCTTATACTTTTGCAGTTGGGAAAAGGCATATTCAAAATTTATGATGTGGTCTGCTCAGCGTGAGCTTTTGACAAGCATGTCGTCGATGTAAACCTTCATCATTTGGCTGATTTGATATCTGGACATTCTGTTCACCAGCCATTGGTACGTTACTCCCTCGTTCTTTAATCCGAATGGGCATTACCCGATAACAGTATGTACCTCTTTCCGTTATAAAAAGATGTTTTTTCTTGGTTGGGAGAGTACATTTGTATCTGATTATATCAAGAGTATGCATTCATGAAGCTCAGCAGCTCGTGCCGAACAAATGCATCCACTATCTGATCTATTCGCGGAAGTGGGAAACAGTCTTTTGGGCAGGCCTTATTCAGATCAACGTAGTCCGCACATACCCTCCATTTGTCGTTCTTCTTATTTTCTACCACCGTGTTTTCCAACCAATCTGAGTAGTGAGCTTCTCTTATCATCTTTGCATTAAGTAGGCAACACACCTCCTCATTTAATGCCAGATTTCGTTCTGGAGCCACCGACCTTTTTTTTGTCAAGTCGGCTTCTTGTCTGGGTTCACTTGTAATTTGTGAGAAATGACGGACGAGTCTATTCCTACCATGTCCCCCATTGTCCATGCAAAAACATCTTGGTTATCTTTTTGCAGTTGGATAAGTTCCTTGGAGAGTTCAGGATGAATCTTTGTGCCAATCTGGACTGTTTTCTCAACTTTGTTGTCTAGGTAAACCACGATCATTTCCTCTTCCAGCTATCCGGTGTTAGGTCGATCTCGTGGGTTGGTTGGAGCCATATTATCGTCCGAAAAATCCGAACTCGTCTGACCAAGTTGTTGTGAAAGCTCCTCCGGTCGTTGCAGTAATTGCTATTTGTGAGGAGTCTTTATCGTTGCGAAATGACACTCACGGGCTGCTGGTTGATCTCTTTTGATTCTTTCGATACTAATGTCGGTATGGAACTAAAAAGCATTGGTGCATAGTTGAGGAGACTGTGGCCATTTTGTGTATCCATAGTCTCTCGAGTAGCATGTTATACGCGGAAGGAGCATCAACGGTCAATAATACTCGTTGCTTTCCTGGTTCACCTGCTTCGACCAGTAGCAGAATCATCCCCAGTGGACGACATTGTTCCCCACTGAAACCCACCATTGATTGATCACTAGGTGAGAGCATCTCATTAGTGAACCCATCATTCGAAAAGCTGTCAGGTATAAGAGATTGGTTGAGTTTCCCGTGTCGACCAACACCCTCTTGATTTTCCACCTAGCTATCATGATTGATTACTAAGGCATCATTGTGCTGGGAAATTAGCTTTGTCTGCAACTTCATTTGAGAAGGTTAAAGTCATCTGCATCGTCTTTGCGCACTACTCTGACATGATTCGAGCCATAATATCGTCCAAAAATCTGAACTCGTCTGACCAAGTTGTTGTGAAAGTTCCTCCGGTCGTTGCAGTAATTTCTATTTGTGATGGGTCTTTATCGTTGCGAAATGACACTCACGGGCTACTGGTTGATATCCTTTGATTCTCCTGATACCAATGTCAGTATGGAACTTTAAACATCGATGCATAGTTGAGGAGACTGTGCCCATTTTTTGTATCTAGGGTCTCCCGAGTAGCATGTTATACACGGAAGCAGCATCAACGACAAGAAAGGCTTTTAATAACACTCGTTGCTTTCCTGGTTCTCCTGCTTTGACTGGTAGTTGAATCATCCCCAGTGGACGACATTGTTTCCTGCTGAAATCCACCAATGGTTGATCGCTAAGTGAGAGCATCTCATTAGTAAACCGCATCTTTCGGAAAGTTTGTCAGGTATAAGAGGCTGGCTGAGTTGCCTGTGTCGACTAATACCCTCTTGATTTCCCACTTAGCTATCATGACCGAGATTACTAAGGCATCATTTTGCAGGAAATTAACTTCGTCTACATCTTTATTTGAGAAGGTTAGAGTCATCTACATCGTCTTTGTGTGCTGTACTAATGACTTTTGGTATCTGATCTTTGCTCGTAGGTCTCTAACTACTCGCTTTTGAGATTGGTTGGATTGCTCCTTTTTTCCAGTTGCACCATGCAAGACGTATATTGTCTCATTTGGTCGTTCCCCCGATGTGATGCTTCATCCTCGGGCTTAATGAATTATTTGAGTCGTCCTTCTCTCACATGGCGTTCGATCTCGTCCCTCAGGCTATGATAATCTTCGGTATCGTGGCCGTAGTCGTCGTGGAAGATGCAGTATTTGCTTTTGTTTCGTTTTCTGGATCTCCTCTCATTTTTGGTGGCCATTTGACGTCTTCCCTTCCTGCTATAGCTTTAAGGAGCTCGCTTTGACTCACTATCAAGGTCTCGAACGATTTTTCTCTGGTTCACATTTGGGCTTCTTTCGTTGTAGTTTTCCAAACAATCATTGGTTAAATTTGAAACTGTTATTGATTCGATGTCTCTTAAGCTGGGTGATTTTTTCTTGAGGTTTGTTGCCCTCCAGGTCTTGGATGAGTCTCTCTGCCATTTCGATTAAGTGGCTCATCTGAGCCATGAGCATCTTTACACAAGGGTCCGAGAGGATTCCTCAGGATGTGAGAAACGTCTGAATTATTACCTGTTGGAACCCTCTCCTCTCTGACGAAATTAGTTCGACGGTTGTTGTTAGGTTGATATTATGAGACATGTCATATCATCCATCTCCAAATTGAGGTACAACATTCCATTGACTTTGATAATTTCTTGATTGTTAATTAGATTTCAGTGAATTTCGTCACTGTGAATTTTCTTTTTAGAAAAGAAACTCGTCGTTCCCCACGGACGGCGCCAAACTGATCCGTCCAAATCTCGTCATCCTGTGAGTTTGACCTACAAAACAGATGTTAGACTGCCAAGGACCATTGTTTTGGTGGCCGAAGGCACTCTGATGCTTAAGTCAGCAACTCTGATTGACGAAGGAAGTAAATCTGGACAAAACGCGGTTAAAGTTACATACCTTTTGTCAAATGTTCCCTTTACCTTTTATAATGGTCGCGGTTAAATATATGTGTGACTTAAGCATGTGAGGTGCAACAGAAGAAAATGTTTCTTGTAACAGTTTCCTCATTTATGGAAATGCATCCGTGGAGGCTTAACTTCCTCCACGACTTTTGTTTGTGCAACGTTCCTCTTCTTTATGAGAGAACTCATGTTGGGCCTGATTTCGGCTTTGATTCGTTCAGGCTTTGATTATGTATTCTTATAGTGGGCCCTGTTTGGGCCTCTATGGTTGATTTTAACCTTCTTAGGTTTTATGAGCTTGCTAAATAGATAGGACGCCAGATCCTCGTGATGGATGTTCGCTGCCACGTGTATGGCTTCGATGACAGTCCATTTTGATGTATCATCATCTACTTCCCCACTTTGTTAGTGGGTATGTTTTACTTTCATTTGCACCCCTTCAATCTCCAGTTGTTGATTCCTTGATTTCTCGCGTTTGGTTTGCAATCATGTCTAGCTTCAGAGTTTTAAGTGGTGATGTTCTTGATATGTGAAGCTTTATTTTCGACTAAGAGGACGACAAATGCGACTTTGGATAATATCCGTCATGATTACTCGTTGTCGGCTGACCTGGAAATCGTTATCCCCAAAGAGGGCGATATTCCTTGTCATCCAAAGCATGGTAATATCACTTTGTACCCTGGTATGTTCCATTCCTGCCTTAGGCTTTCGGTTCCTATAATCGCTTGGGAGTTCCTAGACTTGGTTGGCATCGTCCCCGCCCAACTGGTTCCTAACGGTTGGAAGGTGATGATTGCGACTTTAGCAAGGGCTACCACATCCGGTATCCCTATGAATGTCAGGGTTTTGTATTCCTTGGTGGGGTTTAGTGTCAATGTTAATCGCACCTGTTATCTTCGCTCTCCATCTTGTTTCAAGGGCCTGCGAGAGGAGTGTGGGGGTTGGTTGAGGTCCTGGTTTTACGCTTCCCTTGCTTCCAATTGTTTATAGCTGCGCGGAAATCAAATTCTACGGTCATTCTGAAGCCTAAGAGAGTCAATTTTTCACTATCGTTGGAAGAACATGAGTTCTGTAGTCGGTGGGGTTGTGTTCCCCAAGTCTCGATGGAAGATTTTCTTACTACGACTTCCATTATCAGTATTGGCTTGTATTCATCGATTGAGGCGGGTCACACGGAGCCTATTGTTGGTCGCACCATGGAGGTGACTGTTTCACGTGTTGGTGATGTGGATGTCAGCCGCATAGAGGGTTCTATTGATGAGCCTGAAAGCCGAATTGCTTCTACCATCATTAGAGATTCTGGGAGTACCGGCTCCATTGTTAGGAAAAGGAAAGTTCATAGGCCTCCCAGCCCATCTAAGATGTTGGCTGTTAGTTCTAGCCGTGTTTCGAAGAGGAAAAAGCTCGCCACCTTGGTTCTTGACATTGTTTGGGCTCTTTATCCTGCTGCTTCTTTCCAAAAAGGAAGTCATGGTTCGAAGGATGACTATTTTGCTCAAGAGGATGAGGAAATGGATCGAGTTCTTGAAAGGAGCAAAAAAAAGGTTTCCTCGTATGGTTTGCAAGTTTCTGCTGGCCTCATGGTTGACGACCCTCGCATTATTGAAAACAAAATGCTTCAGCTTGGTCTTTGGCAGTCAGAGAATCCAAAGAGTACTAAGACCTTGTATGATTTCGAGTACGATCCGACATTGGAGGATCGAGTTGCTAGTCGAGCTCGGAGCTTCAAACTCCCTGTTTCTTCTGTTGCTGCTGGGACATCGAGATCGCCTGCTATTCCTTCCACTTCTCACTTTGTTTTGACTTTGCCCGGGGAGTTTTGCTGGCCTTTCGAGATTGATGTGTAGGATAGTGTTTGCAACCTCATTGGCGGTTGTCATGGGTGGTTGACTAATAGGGTTCTTACGCTCGTACGTCCACCACGTCATCATGTTGATGAGGGCCTTCAACACCTTATGGAAGACATGACTCATCTTACTTATGCGGCCGTGTTGGGGTCGGACTGTAAGGCTGCCAATGATCAGGTGGCGCTCATTGAGCAGAAGTTGGCGGGACATATCCTGGTTCTCTCTCATGTTTTCTGCCAACTTGATTCATTGAAGGCGCAATGCATAAAATATGCAAAGGTTGCAGATACTGCACAGATGTCGTTGAGGGAACTCAAGGCCATTCGGGATATGTTTGCTTCTGATCTTGAAAAATCTGAAATTGAGTTGGGTAAGTTATGGTCTCGTCTGGACGCTGCTGAGAAAGAGTTGTCCGCCCGAAAGGCTGAACATGACGAAGCCATACGAAGCCATTCATTCTACTGAAGAATGTTCTTCCAGTCTTTAGGCTACTATGACTCGAATTATTCAGCTGAATTCCGATTTTGTCGTGGCCAATTCTGCAGTTTCCGTTAGACTTGCAGACGTTGATAACGAATTAGCGTCGATCCAAGCCGAGCTATCATCTATTACCAAAAGGCTAAATGCAGCAGAGGCCACGGATTAGAAAAGAGTGGTCGATGGTCGCCATGACTTCTTGGATTTCCTGGAAACGCAAGGTTTAGACATGTCGGAATATTGTTGCTTTGTTGAGCAGGAATTTGATGATGCCAAGGAAGTTGTTCCGGATTCACTGAGTGAACCGGTTGTCGAAGAAACTTTTTCGGCACTTGTCTGAGCCTATACTACCTAGAGATGTTGCTAATGTCGATGTCCTTCCTAAATTGTTTCTTTATATTATCTTGTAATCTCCTTTTTTAAAAGATCAATGGAAATTTTATATTTCGCATTTGTTGTGTCCAGTATGTCTAGCTTATCAACTTTTTACTTGCGACATTCCTGGCAAATTTCCTACTCGTTCGTCCAGATTTTTATGAATGGCTTCAATGTTCGACATTCTAGTCACGTAGAAGCCCTTTTTACGGAATCCAATTCTATATCTGGATTACGATGTTATACATTATAGTCGACGAGAAAAAGTATGGTTCTCACGTCCTAGTACTTTATTAATTCATGGTTTATCAAGCCAGAAGTTTTTGTTTTAATGTCCGACTCGTTCGTCCTATACATATATTTGTTTTAGCTTGATACCCTAGCCATGCTTAGTATTTTCACGAGTTGAGTTTTTAATCTGACTTCCTTTTCCCGACTGAATTTTTGGTCGTTTTGAATTTGAGATGGAAGATTCAATGAAAAAATTCATTGATAATATTTTTTTAAGTGTTATACCTTCCATAGCCAAGGTAGTTTTTCCTCCTATTTGTTTTTCAACCATTATGTTCCTGGTTTGTTGATCTTTATTACTCTGTATGGTCCTTCCCAATTTGGGTTTAGCTTGTCCGCACCAGGTTCCTTTGTGTTGAGCTGGACTTTTCAGAGTACCTAGTCGCTGATGTTAAAAGTGTGGATTCTCACCCTCTTGTTGTAATATCCGGCTATATGTTGTTGGTAGGTCGCTATTTTGATAGTGGTTGCTTCTCATTTTTCCTCGAGGAGGTCTAGCTCGACTCTCAGTGCCTCGATGTTATCCTCAACGCGAAATTCTTTTGTTCGAAATGTCGGCATACTGATCTCCAAGGCGATCATTGTTTCTGATCCGTACACAAGGGCGAAAGGGGTTTCTCCCACAGGAGTTCATTTTGTTGTTCTGTATGCCCAAAGGATGCCAGACAACTTGGATGTCCACACCTTTTACTGCCTCGAGCCTTCTTTTGATTGCTTTCAAGATTGTCCTGTTTGTGAACTCAGCTTGTCCGTTTGCCTGAGGATGGGCGAGCAAAAAGAATTCTTGCAGAATATTAAGGTTTTCACATAGCTCCTTGACCTTTTTTCCCTCGAACTGTTCCCCGTTGTCCGTGACGATTACCCTTGGGACCCCGAATATGCATATTATGTCTTTCTAAATAAACTTTTTGACTTGGGTTTTTCCTATCTTTGCGAGGGGTTCTACTTCTACCCACTTAGGGAAGTACTCTACTGCTACGAGGAAAAAAAAACTTTTGTCGGATGCAGGGAGTGGTCCTACGATGTCTATTCCCTGTTGTGCGAATGGTAGGGGCTACTCATCGGGATTAGGTTATGTCTTGACATTTGAGTGTACGGGGCAAATCTTTGGCATTTGTCACATGTGCGAATGAGCTTTTGAGCATCTGCATGCATCGTTGGCCATTAGTAACCTAGAGTGAGTGCTTTATGGGCTAGCGTTCTTCCCCTAGGTGATTTTCGCATGTATCGTGGTGGATCTCTTGCTGAACATACTCGGCATCTTCTGGCGAATGAAAACTTAGCTACGAGCTCGTGGCAGACCTTCTATAGAGTCTGTCATTGATCATTGTGTATCGTGCCACCCGATTTTGTAATTTTAGGCTTCCATCTTATTTGTTGGGAGTTCTCCGTTTGATACATACGCCAGGATTGGAGTTGTCCAGTTGCTCTCTTAATTCGTGGCGCATGCTTCTTCCACCTAGCTTTCAAGAATGAAGCTTTCATGCATCATGATGAGCGGATTATCATTTTCCTTAGTTGTCGACACTTCCTTTGCCAGTTTGTCAGCTCTTTTGTTCTCTATCCTTGCGCACAATTGAATGATCGCATTCTGGAAGCCTTCTACTAGTTCTATGGGTTTTTAGTGGTAGGCCTTCATTCGAGTGTCTTTGACTTGAAATTCATCGTTTAGTTGATTGACCACCAGTTTGGAATCAATAAACACACTGATATCTTTTATTCCTAAGTGTTTTGCTAATTGTAGCCCAGCTATTACAGCTTCGTACCTAGCTTCATTGTTTGAGGCTTCAAAGTTGAATTTATCGCTTTCTCTAATGCGATGTTGTAACGACCCCGGTCCACATGATACAATATTGTCCGCTTTGGGCCCAAACCGGCCCGCACGGCTTTAAAACGTGTTGTATCATGTAGAGCCAAACTCGTACATATAAAGCACATCACCCTCCCACACCCAGGCAATGTGGGACTATGATCCCCCTTGAGTAGCTCGTCCAACCCCTCTTGGGATCCACAGGCATGTTGGGCCTATTGGGCTCCAACCCTCACCCTCCCCCTTAGGTCCGCCGACACAAGGGTATCACAGTCCACCCCCCTTGGGAGTCCAACGTCCTCGTTGGCTACACAGGCCCAACGTCCACGTTGGCACACTTCCGGCTGGGTCAGGCTCTGATACCATTCTGTAACGACCCAGTCCACATGACACAATATTGTCCGCTCTGGGCTCAAACCGGCCCGCACGGCTTTAAAACGCGTTGTATCATGTAGAGCCAAACTCGTACATATAAAGCACATCACCCTCCCACACCCAGGCGATGTGGGACTATGATCCCCCTTGAGTAGCTCGTCCAACCCCTCTTAGGATCCACAGGCTTGTTGGGCCTATTGGGCTCCAACCCTCCCCCTCCCCCTCAGGTCCGCCCACACAAGGGTATCACAGATGCCTTCCAAATTGTACAAAACTAATCTAGCTCTGCTTCCTGCCTCGTTGGATGCTCTGTCACAGCTGATGATCCATTTGTTGGTGATTTGTTTAGATTGTTCTCCTTCGCTCTTGCTTTCTGTCTATTGGTTTTTGTTTCCTGTGAATTCAACGATGAAATCTACCAATGCCTGAGCTTTGATTGCGGTTTTGGGGGCATAGCTAATATCGAATTGCCCAAGTTCTATTGCTCATTTCACCATTCTTCCCGATAGATCTGATTTGTGCAATACCGACCGAAGCGATTGTTCGGTCATAACCGGGATTGGATGCGCTTGGAAGTACGGTCGTAGTTTTCTTAAAGACACGATCAGGGTGAGCACCAATTTCGCTAGGGTCGAATAGTTGATCTCTGCATTTGCAAGTGTTTTGCAGGTGTAATGTACTGGTTTTTGCACTCTTTTTTTTCCATACTAGCTCTGAGCTTACCGTATGATCAGACACTGATAGATATAGATACAATGTTTCCCCGTGTTCGTCTTCATTAGTAGCTCTGTGCTCCCCATATATGTTTTTAGGCTTTTAAAAGCTTCCTCGCATTCCGTATTCCATTCGAATGTCTTATTTCCCTTTAGAATTTTGAAGAATGGTAGATATTTGTTGGACGATCAAGGCTGTTATTCTTCCATTAAGACTTTGTACACCTTTTTTTGTTCATTGGTGACTGCATGTTGAGAAACACCTTTATCTGCATTGGATCGGCCTCGCTTCCTCTTTGATTGACCATGTACCCGAGGAATTTTCCTAATTCTACCCCAAATGTGCACTTCTTCAGATTCAGTTTCATCTTATATTTTCGCAGTTGGGAGAAGGCATGTTCAAGATACGTGATGTGGTTTTCTCAGTGTGAGCATTTGAAAAGCATGTTGTCGATGTAAACCCCCATCATTTTTCCGATTTGAACTTTGAACATTTTGTTCACCAACCGTTGGTACATTGCTCCCGCATTCTTTAATCTAAAGGGCATTACCCGATAAAAGTATGTACACCTTTCCGTCATAAAAGATGTTTTTTTGGGTCAGGTGGTTACATCTATATCTAATTATATCTGGATTATGCATCCATGAAGCTCAGCAGCTCGTGCTCGACGGTTGCATCCACTATCTGATCTATTCACGGAAGTGGAAAACTGTCTTTTGGCGGTAAGCCTTATTCAGATTAGTGTAGTCCACGCGTACCCTCCATTTTTTCTTTACTAGTATCGTGTTTGCTAACCAGTCTAGGTGGTGAGCTTCTCTTATCATCCCCTCATTAAGTAGGCGGTGCACTTCCTCGTTTATTGCCTAATTACGTTCTGAAGCCACCGACCTTCTTTTTTGTCGAACTGACTTCTTGTCGGGGTTCACTTGTAATTTGTGAGAAATGACGGATGGGTCTATTCCTACCATGTCCTTCATTGTCCATGCAAAAACATCTTAATATCTTTCAGCAGTTGGATCGGCTCCTTGGCGAGTTCAAGATAAATCTTTGTGCCAATCCGGACTGCTTTCTTCGCTTGATTGTCTAGGTAAACCATGATTGTTTCCTCTTTCGATTATTCGGTGTTAGGTTGATCTCATGGGCTGGTTGGAGTCATATTATCGTCCAGAAAATCCGAACTCGTCTAACCAAGTTACTGTGAAAGCTCCTCTGGTCGTTGCTGTAATTGTTATTTGTCAGGAGTCTTTATCGTTGCGAAATGACACTCACGAGCTGCTGGTTGATCTTCTTTGATTCTCCCAATACCATTGTCGGTATGGTACTTTAAGCATTGGTGCATAGTTGAGGAGCTGCACCCATTTTGTGTATCCAGGGTCTCACGTGTAGCATTTATATGCGGAATGAGCATTAACGACAAAAAAGTCTGTCAATAACACTCGTTGCTTTCCTGGTTTTCCTACTTCGATCGGTAGCTGAATCATCCTCAGTGGATGACATTGTCCCATTAATTGATCGCTGGGTAAGAGCATCTCATTAGTGAACCGCATCCTTCGAAAAGTTGTCAGGTATAGGAAGTTGGCTGAGCTGCCTATGTCGACCAACACCCTCTTGATTTCCCACCTAGCTATCATGATTGATTACTAAGGCATCATTGTGTGGTAAATTAGCTTTGTCTGCATCTTCATTTGAGAAGGTTAAAGTCATATGCATCGTCTTTGTGCACTATATTAATGGCTTTTGGTATCTAATTTTTGCTTGTAGGTCTCTGACTATTCGCTTTCAGGATCGGTTGGATTGCTCATTTTCTCCAGTTGCATCATGCAGAACATATATTGTCTCCTTTGGTCATTCCCCCGATGTGATTGCTTCATCCTCGGGCTTAATGAATTATCCAAGTCGTCCTTCTCTGACATGGCGTTCGATCTCGTCCCTCAGGCAATGTTTGCTTTTGTTCCGCCTTTTTGGATCTCCTCTCCTATTTTGTTGCCATTTGACGTTTTCCCTTCCTACTATAGCTTTATGGACCTCGTTTCAACTCGCTATCAAGGTCGCAAAAGATTTCTCTACTAGTTTACGTTTGGGCTTCTTTGGTCGTAATTTTCCAAACTTTTGTTGGTTAAATTTTGAATTGTTATTGATCCAATGTCTCTTAAGGTAGGTGATTTCTTCTTGAGGTTTGTTGCTCTCTAGGTCTTGGATGAGTCTATCCACCATTTCGATTACATGGTTCATTTAAGCCGTGAGAATCTCTACACAGGGGTCCGAGGGGATTCCCCAAGATGTCAGAGACGCCTTAATTGTTACCTGTTGAAGCTCCCTTCTCTCCAGTGCAATTGGTTCGACAGTTGTTGCTGGGTTGATATTATGAGACATGTCATATCGTCCGTCACCAGATTGAGGATTTGTATAGCGTTCCATTGACTTTGATAATTTCCTGATCGTTAATCAGACTTCGGTGAATTTCGTCACTGTGTTTTTTTTTAGAAAGGAAACTTGTCGTTCCCCTCGGACGGCGCCAAACTGATGCATCCAAATCTCGTCCTTCTGTGAGTTTGATTTGCAAAATAGATGTTAGACTGCCAAAGACCACCATTTTGGTGGCCGAAGGCACTCCGATGCTTAAGTCAACAACTATGTTTGAAGAAGGGAGTAAATCTGGACAAAACTGAATTAAAGTTGCATACCTTTGTCGAATGTTCCCTTTTACCTTTTATAACGGTCGCGGTTAATTCTCTGCGTGACTTAAGCATGTGAGGCGCAAAAGAATGAGATGTTTCTCGTAACAGTCTCGTCATTTATGGAGATGCGTCCGTGGAGGCGTAACTCCATCTACGACTCTTTTTGGTGCAACGTTCTTCTTCCTTATATGATAACTCATGTCGAGCCTGATTTAGCCTTTGCTTCATTCGTGCTTGGGTTTGGGCTTTGATTATGTCTTCTTATAGTCGGCCTTGTTTGGGCCTCTATAGTTGGATTTAACCTTCTTGGATTTTACGAGCTGGCCTAATAGATCCTTGTTATGGATGTTCGCTGCCATGTGTATGGTTTCGATGACAGTCCATCATCAGGGACGGCGGTCAGGCGACCTTTTCACCAGAGTAAGAAGACTTTTGATCCAAATAAGAAAAATATTTAAAGTCCTTTAAAGAAAAAGGACGAGTGTGGCCAAAGCTTCATAAGAAGTGGCTATTTTCGCCCGCAGTAGCAGGTTGTTCAAGATTTTTGCCTACTCAATACTAAACTGTCTCACATCATCCACCCCCACAAACTTCAGATACTCATTCTCCAGTTCAGGAAGGGAAATAGGAGTTTTAGCTTGAGAATCTTGCCCATCAAACGTAGCAGCTTTCGCCCTAGTGGATATAACGAGCACTCGCTCCGCAACATTTAACCCCTCATTCGAAGGGGCCAATGGCCTAGAAGCAATCTTAGCCTTAAAATGAGGCTTCTTAGAAAGTAGAGATGGGGGTGTGTTGCATCCATTTCCATGAGGCTTCTTAGAAAACATAGATGGGGGGTGTGTTGCATCGAACTGCGCCTTCCATGATGGACTGGGAATCTTGACCTTTAGGAGCTTCCTCTTCATCGAAAGAGGTCCGCAGTAGGCTTCGATTTTGAAATTCGGAAGAGAGTGTGAGCCTCATTCCAGTAATCCCACAGTCCACTACGCTTGATGTTGTTAGATTGCACAACATCTTCAATTCTCATAAAGGGCTGGCCAGCAAATTGGTCCATGGCTTCTTTATCTTATGAAGAAATGGGCGTTGTCGAAAAAATTTCTACAAAAAGCACAAATAACATTCAAATATGCAGTCAACACAATTTGGAGCAAGAAAGGTATTACACTCACTCAATTGTTTGAACTTCCAATTGATTGAATGACCGCCAAGCTCGGAATACTTCGAATCCGTAAAAGCCATAAAACAATACTTCTGCCAGAACTTAAAATCATCAAGCAAAATACCAAACCAAGTATGCGTTCTCAACACACATACAACATGCTCGTTCAACTGAGGAGGCGTGAGTAGTTGGATCGCTCTCAGAGACAGTCGAAGGCCAACATCATTCTCCCTGATTAGAACGACGATCACAGTTCTGTACCTGTTTGGCACCAGCTAAGCGGGTGGAATGCCAAGGTATGCTAAAAAGCGCCAAATTTCCTCGATAATAGGAAAACGAACTCCTAGATTGAAATATACCCTGTGCAAGGAAATGAATCCACTCGAAGGAAACAATGGTGTCTGACTAGCTCCCAAGGTAAAAAGATCTAGATCGTCGGGGATCCGATACTTCTTGCAAAGATTCACTAAATCCACCTATGAAATTAACCTATTCTCAAAAAATGCACAACCTTTAGCGAATAGTTTATCAAGAAGTTGATTCTCGCTAGCCATTGAAGAATGTATGAACCTTCGATTAACACTCGCGAAAGCGAAAGTTGAGCAAAACAAGAATGCAAAAGCGAAGCAACAATGCAGGGTCTCTGAGAAATTGCAGAAGTAATGAAACTCAACTCTGTAGAGAAGAAAACTTAAATAGACGTAAGGATTTGCGCCTTTTTACCAGCCACATACCCATTTAATGATGTGCGCCACTTGAAGAAACGTTTAAGTCTCAATCATCACGACTGTCCAGTTCCCTTATGACGGGACTTAGTGGACCAGAGAACTGGCACACTAACTTGGGGGGAGTAGCTGATGATACACCGAACTGTCCAATAATCTGTACCATACATGTGTCATGATGATCAAGCTAGCATGGGCCTCCAAGCGAGAACCTACCCTGGCCCGGCCCAAAGGTTAGGAAACAAAGCTCAGATTACTCCATGCCCACTGAGGCGAGTATCAGAAAGTTGGGTCCAATCAGCAAGGTCCTATTAAGCCCATAAGTCATATGGTCAAGCCCAGTGTTCATAAGACCAAATACGGCAAGTATCTAGGAGTTTGACCTAGGATAGGCAGACCGACAACACAATGACTCCTATTAGGAAGCAAATATCAGAGTATAAGTCGTTCATGGAAACTCTCAATAAAGAAATTATCCCTAATAGATATCTTTCCTAAAGCACGCCACCAAAGGCATAACTGAATAAGGACTGTTACATGATAAATAGATAACAAGGTTGAGGAACTAAGGTACGCTACAAAACCCTAATTTCAAGCAATACACATTTCTCACGCTTTGTCTGACTTTAGCATCGAAGTGCCATCGGCCGACACAACGATGGTATTTGGATCACGTGTGCTCCTTGTGCAGGTCAAGGAAAACGGAAACTGACCTATCAGTAGTTATATCTTCTCGCCTTTCTTTATATATATATATATATATATATATATATATATATATATTGTGTGTGTGTGTGTGAAACAGTGAGAGGAGAAGGAAAGAGTAAAGGTCGACTGAAGGAGGAGGAGGAGCTAGAAAGGGAAAAAAAATTGTGTCAAAGGGACGCGAAAAATGGAGGGATTTCAGGGGCGAGGCAGAGCAAAACCATCCAGTTGCTATGTGCATCCGCAATTATTGTTTCATGCATTTGTCTCTATGTGCCCCCACATATTTTTCCGATTTAGGCAAAGTAAGTTTGACCACAAATTCTCATGTTCACCCATATTAAATGTTTTCAATATTATTCTACCTTTCTTTTACTTTTGAAGCTTGCTGTCCGTAGTCCCTATTTTTCTGATTTCTCTTGTTTGTACTTGATTTTGAAGTGGATGTCAAATTTGAATGTCACACTTTCCCACTTTTTTGTTCACGTGAGATGTTCACGTGTTTGAAATTGTTGATTACGAAAATAACTATTTATAATATTAAAACAACTTGGTTTCAGCTCATCTTCCTTATTGAATTCAGTTTGAGGAATTCTAAATGTCGAGGAAACGGGCGAGGGACGGGACGTGGCGGGGTGGGGTGGGGACCGTCCACCCCGCTCGGGATGCGCACACCAAAAATGATGGCACGCATCCTGAGCGGGGTGAACGGTCCCCACCCCGCCACGTCCCGTCCCTCGCCCGTTTCCTCGCTGTGTAGAATCTCTCATTCAGTTTTCAATCATACGCAATATCGAAAATGGGACAACCCCTCATTTCCAAAAGCAAAAATCTGGATGTCTCCCTTCTCTGTGAGTGTTTTTATCAATCCTTACATAGTTGTCTCTCCACCCCCCATAGAGGACTTTCTCTTTGCATTTCTAGTATTTTAAATCAAATTTGAGTCTTCTAAATCAAATAGAAAAGTCTTGCCATTTGATTTCCTTTAATAACATATTCTTGGACAACAATCAATCAAATTTGTAATTTGCTCTGCAACCTGATGGGTATATTTTCTTAAGTTGGGGTTTTAATCCCAAACCAACACCAATCACAGTTTAAGACACGAACATTCTTTCCATAACCATCCAACATTCTAATTGGATTAGGAAACCCAAATAAAAATAGTAAGGGTAATTGCTTGGAATGTCATTCTATTTTGGCATGTAATGTGTTGCAAATTGGGGGTATCGGCCTACTTGGACAGAGAATAAGACGAGTTGAAAAGATGATGAGGTGGAGGTGGTGGTGAGACATGAAAGAGAGAAAAGAGAGGGTTGTGTAAGAGGAGGATTACGTGAGAGTATATGCGCAAGATGGTGGTGGAAGGGTTGTTTCATGATAAAGGAAACTTCTTATGGTAGAGGAAAAAAGATAGAGTTTTCCTTTGTTGTTCTGTACATGATATGAAGAAAAATGAAAAGAAAAGTATTGGTTGCTTAGTTAGAGTTAGGTCATACCAAAGGTGCTTTAGGGTTGGCTAATTTAGTAATTAAGCCTATTTGGCTGAATTATTGATTATGAAACTTGATGATACATCAAAATAGACCGATCATCATGGTCGTACACGTGGCATAAAGATCCATCACGAGAATACAGCGCCCAATCTATTGGGCCAGCTCATAAAGTCCAAGAAGAATAAAGCCAGTTGCAGAGGCTTGCAAATGAAGGAAAAACAAATAGGACCTAAATCCAGGCCCAAACGAATCAGAGCCCAGATCCAGATCCGACATGAGTTCTCTCATAAAGAAGAGGAACGTCGCACCAAAAAAGGGTTGTGGAAGGAGTCACGCCTCCCCGAACACATCTCTAAAAAATAGGAGACTGTTACAAGAAACACCTCTTTCCATTGCGCCTCACATGTTTAAGTCACGCAGAAAGTTAACCACGATCATTATAAAAGGTAAAGGGAACATTCGACAAATGTAAGCAACTTTAACTGAGTTTTATCCAGATTTATATCATTTTTCTAATAGAGGTACTGACTTAAGCATTGGAGTGCCTTCGACCACCAAAAAGGTGGTCCTTGGCAGTCTAACAATTGTTTTGCAGGTCAAACTAACAAAAGGACGATTTTTGGTCGCATCAGTTTGGCCGACCATAGGGAACGACGAGTTTCTTTTCTAAAAACAGAACACACAGTGACAAAGCTCACCACAACCTAACGAAAGATCGACAAGCCATCGAAGAAAATAATGCAGTGTGCAGATCCTCAATCTAAGTAATGATCACGACAACTTTCCTACCAACGCACCAATGAAAGCTCAGGGAAAAGATGCAACCCGAATCATCGGACCAATAACATCTGAGAATGTGGATCTACTTCACGCAATAGTCCAGACAGCCCAAACAACCGACGGCTCAGCGACAGACCCTCGGATAGATTTTCCCATGGCCTAGATGAAATACATGACAAAGATGCTGGAGAAAATCACCCAAAAACGCGTTCACTACATGATGGCTCTAAAAAAACCATGGAGTCGATCATGTGCAAAACGTTCCCAACCAGCCTCACGTCCATAGCAATGAACTGGTTCAATAGCCTACCTCCGAGGTCAATAAACTCTTTCCAGGCTTTAGCCACCGCTTTCATTACCAGATTCATTGGGAGTAAGCAGATGAGGAAATGACCCCACTACCTCCTGCAAATCTGACTGAAGCTTGGAGAAACGATACAGGAATATGTCACTCGCTTCACCAACGAGTTAACAATGATTGATGGATGCAGCGACGACATAGCCGCCGCAACTTTCGTCACCGGAGTAAAGAGAGGCCCTTTCTTCGATGCCCTTAACTTGGAGCCCCAAAAGGCTTGGCATTCCTGCTGAAAATAACATAGAAACATATCTCCTTAGAAGAAATGAAAGTTGTGAGGAGAAATAATGAGCAGGAGAAGGAGAACCATTCGAGGAAACGAGAAGGGAAAGATGAAAGAAGGTGAGATGATGTCCACAGGAGGACAACAGTCATTCAAAGAAACGTTTGAGCGACGGACATATTGAGTCCGACCAGCGGGAATCAAGGAAATCGCAATCGGCACGGTCCAGTCATGAGCGAAAAACCAGTGTAATGAGGAAAGAGTACAAACCGTACACAGCCCTAAAAACAAGCAAAATCGACATCTTAAAGAGACCCCGAAGGACCAGAAAAGAGCAGGTACTACTCTTTTCACAAGGATCACGAACATGATACCTTTGGGTCGACTTGAGTGTCGCACTGATGAAGCAAAAGTTGAACGAACGAGTCAACCAAACACATAAACTTTGAATCGACCAAGATGTCGAGTCAACGAGTTAAAAGTTGAGTGAACGATTCAACTAAACGCATAAACTTCAAATCGACCGAGATGTCGAATTAACAAAATGAAAAATTGAACGAATGAGTCAATTAAGTAAAACAACTTCGTGTTGATTGAAATGTTAAGTTAGAAAAATCAAAGCGGATGATTCAACAAAGTAGAGGCAACCTCAAGACCTCCAAATCTGCAAACTAACTCGAAAGAGAAAAATTTTGTGGTTGATCAAACAACTGAAGTGAGCAAATGGAGGAGTAAGTCAGCACAACCCGAGAGAACCATGGATTAACTAACGTACCAAATCAACAAAGTAGAAGACAAGCAAGCAAAAAATCTTTCCACAAAGATTCAAAGACGACAAACACAAGATAAAGACATACATGCTAAAGCATCAGGAAATTCAAATCACCAAATGATTGCTACTGATACATCTGTGAAACATTGGAGCTCAAATATGAATTGTCATGACGACAGACGAACAAAGTCAACAAGAAGAAAATAAAGGGAACAATTCCTGTAATTCATTCAAAATCTATTCAATTAAATTCAAAGACTAAGGGGAAATATCTATAATAGCCTCAACAATACTATCTGCAAGAGTCGGATCATCGATAGGAACTCTTTCTTCAAGAGGAGGAAGAAGCGGCTTTTCAACCATTGGATCGCCTGGAGGATCCTCGACACCTTCGTCATCCTTGAAGGTCTGATAGACCAGATGACGATATTGAGACAAGTCGACACTGAGACCTCAATATAATCC
The DNA here is from genome assembly GCA_963556465.1 of Berberis vulgaris. Classification (NCBI taxonomy): domain Eukaryota; kingdom Viridiplantae; phylum Streptophyta; class Magnoliopsida; order Ranunculales; family Berberidaceae; genus Berberis; species Berberis vulgaris. Next base: position 72,427,973 of record OY747125.1, on the reverse strand, counting down.
AGAAGCTTAGTCCGACCATCAACAACGCGCTGCTAATCTACCACCTCCATAACACATAGTCTATCCTTAACAGAAGCAAACTCGCTTCTTACCGCGATAAGTTGGCCCTCAAAAGTAGTAAGCATCGCAGAGGAATCAACCTTGACCTCGTCAAGCGAAGCCAATAACTGCTCCACCTTTTGTTAAGCAATGTCACAACTCTTAGAGTGTTCAATCATGGCACTCGTGACCTTGTCATGAAACGCCTTCTCAGCAGAAAGCTATTTTTCCACATCTTGCAAACGTGTGTGGACGCCGTCTAAGTCAGCTCTCTGGGACTCAAGCGTGGCCACAGACCGATTCTGTACACCCTCCACCTCGCCCAACGTAGCCTGAGCAGCCTCAACCACTCTGGCCCGTTCAGAGCATCGCATTTTTAACGTGTCACACTGGTGAAGAACATATGAGAATACCAATAACAGCACGGAGAGTTTCCTCTCCAGTGAAACTACAAGATTGTGATTAGCCTGATGAATCAAACCCATCACTTTCGCATACACAAGATGGATCATCCCATCCATTATAAGCATGACACCATCGTCAAGATGAAGATTTAGGTTCAGCATGGACATAGAAGGCATTTCCATTGACCGTCTATGCCATTCATTAATTAGCTTATGTGCACCATCCTGCACGCCCATATGAGAAAACCAACAGAACTTTCCATCCGATTTGACTTGAATTTCTTCGGGAGTATGTTCCTTTCAACTAATTTGCGAATGAAGAACACGAGGATCCGGTAGTATGGATGAACCACTACCACCCACAGCCGGGAAAGAAGAAAGAATGACAGGAGAACCCCCATCACCCTTTCATTATTAAGCAAAAATGGAACGAATGGCGGTCCCAACAAGAGCAGAAGAACCCAAGTAGGCTGTGGAATGAGGGGTCTCCACCCCTCCATCAACAGGAAGGGAAGAAGAAGGATGAGACCGCACCTTGGGAACCCAATCACGATTCCCAAGCTTCTTAGACTGAACAACAGCCAACTAGAGCATCCTTTCATCTAAAGACCGAGGATCCTCATTAGAGTACTTGGTAGCATCAAGGCCGCCATAAGCAGAGATAAACTTATTTTCCTCATCGTCCAACGGACGAATGATATCTTTCTGACTTCTCTCCAAAGCCAACATAATCTCTTCCACCTCTTGCAAAGAGCAGTGATCTTCCCACGAAGGCTCTCTATCAACAGAATCTGAATAAAGAGATGTGCGACGCATAGAGTCAACAAGCCGTTCTTCTTCAAAACACGGTCAGAAGGTAGAAACAACAGCTTCGACGAGCTAGCAGGCTTGGAGACTTTTTTCTTCCTAGAAGAAGGATCGGTAGCACTACAAATAGGAGCAACGAGATCCATAACACCCGAGCTCGGTTTCCAATCAATGATGACGTCATCACATTCGACAACGACAGTACGGGCAGCAATCTCCACGACTTGCCTCTCGGTTAGCAAAGCCTGTTCGGTCTCATTCATGCTGTATAGTAAGATAGGTGTCCAAAAGAACTATCGGAAGCTCTAGGAAACACTCGCTGATAACCTGTTCCTCAGAGTCGACAAACGCATAAAACCAATCCCGCGACCAACCCCTGATGTCATCATTGAGATTACCAAAACACGCAGGAGAATGCAAGAAACATGTACGATTGGGTTTCACACTAAACCTCACCAAAATAGTGCAAAATTCTAGCGGTTAAAAAATACTAGAAAGAATGGCCCTGGCATACGTGAAAACCATAACCCTCAATCGTTCGGGTCCATCTGAGCAGGAGGAATACCAGGAAATCAAGATATGACTACAATAGCTCCGGAACTGGAAACCGAATACCAGCATAGAACATGCAAGGATAGAGAGCAATATATCCCTTCCTCGGGCAACAAGGACTGTCGTTTTCACGAGAGAGAACGATTTCAAGGTCTCGAGCAAAACATAGTTGGAACGAACGCTATCTAGAGTAGCCTGAGAAGCTTTGTTTCGAGAAAAGTGAGCCTCACAGGTAGAAAGCTGATCACCGACCAACAAGTCACCATAAAAAATCGCAAATAAGACAGAAAAGACAGAGAAAAAGAGGTAATAGTGGAGAAGAAATAACACCAACAACAAAGATGGCGTAAAGAAGGGAGAAAGTAGCCACGCAACCCTTTATACAACTAGGCAACGAAGAGATTGCTCACTGAGCGACATACGGGATATAATGGCACACCAAAACTCCTAGAAAATGTGCACGAAAATGAACAGACAACGATGTAATCGAGACAATCAGCCAACCGAAAGTTATTAAATATTAAAGTTCTATGCAATAACTTAATCGAAATATCAACTGTCACACAGTTAGTGGATACGTGAACATACCCACTAACTAAGGGGGAGTAGCTGATGATACATCAAAATAGACCGATCATCACGGTCATACACGTGGCATAAAGATCCATAATGAGAATATAGTGTCCATTATATTGGGCCAGCTCATAAGGCCAGGAAGATTAAAGGTAGCTGCAGAGGCCCGCCAATGAGGGAGAAACAAACAAGACCCAAATCCAGACCTTAACAAATCAGAGTTTGGATCTAGGCCCAACACGAGTTCTCTGGTAAAGAAGAGAAACGTTGCACAAAAAAAAAAAAAACTGTGAAGAGAGTCACGCCTCCCTGAATGCATCTCCATAAAGAAAGAGATTGTTACAATAAACATCTCCTTCCGTTGCGTCTCACATACTTAAGTCACGCAAAGAGTTAACCACGACCATTATAAAAGGTAAAGGGAACATTCGACAAATGTAAGCAACTTTAATTGAGTTTTGTCTAGATTTACATCATTCTTTCAACAAAGTTACTGAATTAAGCATCGGAGTGCCTTCGGCCACCAAAAAGGCGGTCCTTGGCAGTCTAATAATTGTTTTGCATGTCAAACTAACATGAGGATGATTTTTGGACGCGTCAAAGCTTATGGTCAAGTTGGGTTTAGGTGGTTAGTTTCCTTCGATCACGTCTCAATTTCCTAATTGCTTGCTTCATTCACTTCATCACTTCCACTTGTATATATATATATATTAAAAAAAATCTTGTGTATGGCACACTACCATTTTGAGTCAATCTTTTTAAGGGTGAGTATGGACTTTATTGGTTCGCAGAACCATTAAATGTCTTTGATATGGTTCATAGATAACAATTCTGAAAAGCCTAATTTACACAAAAAAAAATAATAATTTAACAACAAATTAAACTTATATAATCACGAAGCAAAAATGCTACAACAATAAGCTTCTCCAACTTCACAAACACTCACAAATTACACTTTAGTACAACAAGAACTTTGCGAGATGTCCAACGAGAAAGGATGAGTAGGAGAGTGTAGGATTCAATTTGACAATCCCTCGAAAAACAACCAGAGAAGAAATGGGATTAAGTAGAAAGAGTATGATTAAGTACAAATGTGCAACCATCTTATTAAGTCGCACAAGTTTATGAGTGATATTCACATAAATATTATATAAATACCTTCTAACTTATGTTTTTTTAGTTGTCCATATTACTACCAGAACCCTTTTATTCTAAAATTTAAATATTAAAAATTAGAATTTTTTTTTTTTTCAAATGCTACAACCAAACTCAAGTTCTCTTCCCCCCTAATATTCACCCCCTATTTCCCTTTGCAAGTATTTTTGAATAAACAAAAACTCAAAGGCTCTAGTTTATGGACCTCAGTCCTTACAAATCACCTACTTCATCTTCCTCTCAACCCCATTCCATTGGAGTTTTAACTTTGAAGGCTCAAATGCCGTGTAGGTTGTGTCAAATCCTCTAAAGTAAAACATTGAAGACCGGGTTCACATACGAAATGCTAGTTGAATGTCTTTGATATGTAGTATATTTAGTTGTAGGTAGGTATTAAGAGGATGTTTGTCCATCCCTGAGAACAAACAATAAAAGCAAGAAAATGTAAAACCTATCATACCCATTTGGAGGTGGTGGGATGTGGTGTGGAATTTTTAATCGCGTCTTCAATACCCTTGGCCATAGTTGCTTGGTTAGTAGGTATGAACCTGCTCCTTGTGTGGCCCATCATACCTTGACTTTTAAAAATGAAAAAAAAAGTTTGTGTGCTCTTAATGTTGGGGCATGGAGCAGTAGTGAGCAGCCATCCAAAGAAGCGGCGATTAATGGAGTTTAGTGTTGCATAGACATTGACAAGTGTCATGTGTAAAAACAACAAGACACGCAACATGGCAAACCTACTAGTACTACAGATGGAATGGCATGGGATCTATTATTCATTTATATTTATTTATCTACTTAATAATAATCTACTCACTCGAGTCTCCTAGTCTCTCCCTACTCTACTCTTGAGTCTCTCTCGCACTAGAAAAATCAAATCTCACGATCACTTCTCTAGTCGTGAGTCGTGACCAAAACAGAGAATGCAGAGCCTCCAAAGCCAATCAACACCGCAATCTTTTGGCATCTCGCCATTAGAGTCTCTCGTCCGCAAGCAATCTTTTCTCCCTCTCACCTCCACCGTCAACAACAATGTGAGAGCAGCCACCACCAAGAGGCGAAGCATCCGCCTCATCTGCTCTGCTTCGCCCTCTCCCTCTCCCAAGCGAGAGAAGGATCCCAAGAAGAGAGTCGTGATTACAGGGATGGGATTGGTTTCAGTGTTCGGAAACGATGTTGATACTTACTACAATCGATTGCTTGCCGGTGAAAGTGGGATTACTTTGATCGATCGATTCGATGCCTCCAAATTTCCCACCAGATTTGGTGGCCAGATCAGGGATTTTAGTGCTCAGGGTTACATTGATGGAAAGAACGATCGTAGACTCGATGAATGCCTCCGTTACTGCATTGTTGCTGGCAAGAAAGCCCTCGAAGACGCTGCCCTCGGCGCTCACACACTCTCCACGGTGCCCATCTCTTCTCTTTCATCATTTCTTTAATCAATTTACATCTGATTATTCTTTCTTTACTCTTCAGATTGTAATTTGTGAATGAAAACTTCTCTTGAATCCATCCAAATTTTAGATCCAAACTGTCTTTTCTTTCCGCTTTAGTTATTCAGATTATACATTCGGCAACTTTAACTAAAGTTTGTGCATTTTTGTGTATCACCAGTATTTGTGTAAATTAATTCCACATTCGTTCCTTTTCGTATTTTATGCATGAATGATGGAATGGAACTCTTAATCGACTTCACTTTTAGATCCAAATATGTTTCTTTTGTTTATTTGGGTATAGAAACTTAAAGTTTCAGTAATTTATTCTATTCAAAATTTGGGTAAAAAGAAAAAAATATTTTTTCCCATCTAAAACCTTTAAATCTGTCTTTTACTTGTAAAAGTGCTAAGAGGTTCCATCCCTTTGTCACAGCATAATCTGCATGGTAGACTTTGTCAGCAACACTACTCATAGTCATGGTGATAAGTATAAATTTTGAGGGATGTAGTGTTGACATGTTGTGAATTATACTCTATTAATGTCTCGCAATCAAGATGCATGTGTCGCAGATACACAGAGATTTGGAGATTTTAGGCCATTGTGGGGGTATCATTCCAGTTGTAGGTTTGTTACAAGAATGGTAGAATCAGTGGAAATCCAATGTCTTTACAACCAAGGGTAAATGGCTTTGGAAGCAAACCGTGGCTGCATAAGGCCTTGGGACCCTTTGGAAGAAGGAAAGAAACCGTTGCATTTTTCAGGATAAAAAATTCCTCATTGCAAATTTATTTCTACTGATATTAAATCTCTCGTATGGTTTGGGGGGCTTACTTGAGATCCTGTTAAAAGGGGTTGTTAAAAGGGGTTCTGTTTCACCAATAATTATTATTATTATTATTATTTATTTATTTATTTATTTATTTTTATTTTTTTTAAACAAACACTGAATCTCGATTTATAGCTTTATCTTATGAGGAGATTATTGGACCAGTGTAGACAAAAAAAAAAAAACTAAAAAAATGGCCTGATACCATTTTTTTTTTGTGATTGTAGGGGATCTTCCACAATTAAATTTTCAGTAATTATTTATGGTGTAAGAACACCTCAAATGGTGGTATGTTTTGTGTGAAAATGAATATGAAACAAAGGTTTTTCGTCCTGAAAATGTACATACCATGCACATTTCCATCCTTCAAAGTTCAATAGTTTTGGTTGAATAAATGAGTCAATTGATGGAACATAATGATAAAATAATAAAAAACTTATGGGTAGCATTCACGATCCCGATCCCCCTCCCCCCCCTTCTTATGAAGGGAGAAGGTTAAGAAACAATTAAAAAAAATATCAAACGCGACATAGAGAATGCCATTGTGCCAACCCTCCTTTAATAGTGCAAATATGCTCAAATGCGTACATCTTTCCAAAAATCTCTTAATCTCCGAAATGTCAGCTCATGGGATGAATCTTCAAAGTTCAAAGACCTTCCTATTATTCTTCCTCATGTTGTGAATGGTAGGGGTGGGCACGGGACGGGATGGGACGAGATATACCCATTCCTATCCCATCCCGTTCATACGGGATCGGGACGGGATCAGCGTGCTACCTGTGACTGCCGCGAACATTATGATCATATAAGAGCGTGAAAAATAATTTTCTTATAATTAGATATAGATGTGGCATGCAAATATAAGGGTAACCACTAAATCCCCTAACAATGAAGTCGAGTGGGCTTGACTTCTAGAAAATGACATGATAAATGGGACCCACTAAGAGTATTGTGTCGCTGTGATGGCCTCCCAACTGATTTTACAATTTCATTACTGTGGGAAACAAAATTCATGGTTCCTTGACAAAATGACATTTCATCTTTTGTTAGGGAAAAAATATAGACCTATTGGTGATGCTCTAACATATTCATAATGGTTTACCATCAATATATATATTGTATTAAAAAAAAATTATTTTTACAGCCCGGGGCATCTCAAATTCTTGGCTCCACCCCTGAATGTTTCCTTCTAAATATGTATTACTCAGTTAATTGTCATTTTTCATCTTCACCTAGGTATTATCAATATTTGGAAATTAAATAATTGGAGCCACTTTTATTGGGAATCCAAAGAACAGTCTGCTATCTTTCTCTTGCTTAATGAATATTTATTTCTTGAAGTAACATTTCTGTTACCACTGCAAACACTATGAGTTTCTGTCAGTCATCTGTAAGTTTATATGAATAAAAATAAAAATATTAATAATAAATATTAAAAAAATAGCTCGGGACGGGACGGGATTGGCGGGATTGAAAATCTTCATCCCATCCCATCCCATTCTAGATCGGGACGGGACGGGATCGAGATGAAATTATTCAATCCCATTAAGACCCGAAAAAATTGGGACGGGACGGGATCGAGATCGCGGGATGGGATGCCCACCCCTAGTGAATGGTATAACATGGCCAAAACTTTTTCCATTTGGTTGAAATGGAGCCAATCCTCCAAGAATCTACTATTATTCTTCCTCATGTTGTGAAGGGTATAACATGCCAAAACGTTTTCCATTTGGTTGAAATGGAGTCGATCCTCCAAGAATCTACTGAGACTCGACATTTTGAATTCCTAAATAATGGCACTATTTATTCAAAAATAAGTGTGTTAGACATTTATCGCTTCGGATATGCGTGTCGATACTTTTATCGGACACTTGATGCTTTGATCATTAATTTTTCACATATTTTCAATTATTTACAACAAAAATTTAATGACAAATTAGTAAATACATGAGTAGCAATATTATTGACCTAGAAGTATTCAAAAGTTTTTATTAAAAAGTTAATTAATAATAAAATGTACTTATGCCTAATGTAGTCGCATTGTTTTGTTTTATAAGATGTGTTTGACACCTCGTATCCATGTCGGATACCAATACCCGTATTTGTATCCATTGTAGTCAAGGCGACTGTCTATGTGATTTGAGGTGCACCTCAAGGCGTTTTTATAGGAATCCGCCTCAAAGTGAGGCAATGCAATGAAATAAGGTGTCCGCCTCACCACCTCACTGCCTCAGGCATATTTACATGGAAAAGAGGAATATTAATTGGTTATTTTCTTATATAATATACGTATATTTCCATTATTTTCATAACATTCAGATCCATAAAAAAAAGAGGACTGGAGCAAAAACGCCTCAATGATTTGGTTTCCATCAAGTACAATCAAAAGCTTAAGAACTGTTATGCCCATCGTGATACAATTGATCCTATTTCCTTATCTGACTTTGATGAAAGCGATGAGTGGCTAATTGGGAAGATGCAGGAGTGCAGATGACGAATTGGTATTTCCTCATGATACCTTGACTAGATGTCAAGTTGCTAGAGTTGGTGAATGATCATCATAACCACGTATAAGTTCTAGAAATAGTACAACTCCAACAACTTACTCAAGAAGAGCATCTGGATTTAGAGGAAGACATGATTGATTTTGAAGATGATGAAAATTTTGAAGTGGATGTTGAAGGAATTGCAAAAAATGATGATCAAGAATTGGGTTAAGAGAAGGATGAGTGAAATAGTGAGAAATGAGAAGTGGTGAACTAGTTTACAATATGTTTGATGTTCTTGTTGCTATGTCTTTCTTTTTTAATGATTTAGTAGATGTTTTTAAGCTACTTGACACTTATGTAGTGCATTTTTTCGCTATCAATGCACCTTTATTATGTTTCCATTTTGATTCTAAGTAGTTGCATGATTTTCTGTATTACCTATTTGTCAAAATGATGATGTATGCTACTATGCTTCAATTTATTTATTCTTAAAAATCCAAAAAAAAACTTAAGACCACCTTGTGTCTGAGGCGTGTGCATCGTCTTGCGCCTCATGCCTCAGGCGTTTTCCAGCCCGTCTGCCTTACCTCCGCTTCAACGCCTTAACTACAATGTATGTTTCGATATTACATAGCTAAATAATTGATGATGTGACCTACGTGTATCTCAGTATTGATTCTCAGTGGACTACATGTAATCTATATTTATTTCTTAATGTATGACCCAAGATGCAACAGTATGCATTTCATGATTTATGGATGTCACTGTGGATATGTCTTGCCTGACTTCATTGCTGCTTTTGTGTTATTTGCAGATTGACAAGGAGCGAGGTGGTGTGCTTGTTGGAACGGGCATGGGTGGTCTTACAGTGTTCTCTGATGGTGTTAAAGCCCTAATAGAGAAAGGTCATAGGAAAATTACACCATTTTTCATTCCATACTCTATAACAAACATGGGCTCTGCATTACTTGCAATTGAACTTGGTTTAATGGGACCAAGCTATTCAATTTCAACTGCATGTGCTACCTCAAACTATTGTTTTTATGCTGCTGCCAACCATATCCGGCGAGGTGAAGCTGATTTTATGGTTGCCGGTGGAACGGAAGCTGCAATTATTCCAATTGGCTTGGGGGGGTTTGTTGCATGTAGAGCTTTATCACAGAGAAATGATGATCCACAAACTGCTTCAAGACCATGGGACAAAGATCGTGATGGTTTTGTTATGGGTGAAGGTGCAGGCATATTGGTATGTTTTAGAGGATAATGTTCAGATTTAAGGGTTGATTTTTCTCTGCGCTACTTGTCTATATACACTTCTCTTTATCATTGGTATTGGGCGATACTGGACATGGGACTTAATAATAGAGTTTGTTTATAGGAGTGCCTCTTAATAAGTTTGGAAGCCAAAAGTTTCATTTTCGCTGTAAATCAACCAAATGATTGCCCAAGTCTAAGTGCTATATCATTGACACTGCAGATTACTTATTCTCAATTTTAACTTTAGCTCTGATATTTGTATGAAACAAATAAAATTCTAAGCTGTGATTAAATATTCCAAGTCCTAATCTTATATTTTTTCCTCTATGGAGATTCGTTGATTTTTATTTTTTAACTTTATTTGACAGGTCATGGAAAGCTTGGAGCATGCAATGAAACGTAATGCACCAATAGTTGCTGAGTACTTGGGAGGCGCAGTTAATTGTGATGCTTATCATATGACGGATCCTAGAGCTGATGGTCTTGGTGTCTCAACATGCATTGAGAGAAGTCTTGAAGATGCTGGTGTATCCCCTGAGGAGGTACTCTCTCTTTCTTATCTTACTCTGCTAGAATGCTATGTGATCTCTAACATTTAGTTGTATAAATGTTTCCCCTGATTTTCCACCTTGAACTCTGTTGCTTTCTGTTTAGTTAGGCCTTAATGTACCGGAATGCTCGTGTTATTCCTCAAACTTCCTAGTAGAGTGTTAATAAAAACGAACATGTTCTTTTCCAGGTCAATTACATAAATTGCCATGCAACATCCACACTTGCTGGTGACTTGGCTGAGGTGAATGCTATAAAGAAGGTGTTCAAGAACACTTCAGGGATCAAAATAAATGCAACTAAGGTGACTTCTTTTGCTTATCATGATATTTTGTTACTTTCTAGATGTCCAAGTAGTTTTAATCTGGCTACATGCTTGTACTTGCTTCTTGTTTCATTATTCACTTGTGACATGCCTGTACCCATAAAAAAGGGAGGAATAGGAATTCATTCCAGGAAGCATATTTCTTGAACTTGTATCTTACTTTTATTTGAATAAAACAGCCACAGCCTCTGGAGAAGTTGATTTTTATGGTGAAAACAATCTGACAAGCAAGTCGCCTTCTTAAACTTTATGAGCAGAACTTATCTTCCTCGTACACATATTAACTCGTATTTTATTCTTATATTTTTTGTTTCAGTCTTTAATAGGACATTGCCTCGGTGCAGCAGGGGGCCTTGAAGCCATAGCTACAGTAAAAGCCATAAACTCAGGGTGGTTGCATCCTTCCATCAATCAGTTTGTAAGTTTTCTTTCTCCAATTTTTATTCTCTTGTTTAAATACGAGGGTATTCACCATGCCGTTGGCACGATAAAAGTTTAACATGATAAATATTATTTATTCTACTTTAAATATCAAATTAAATAAATATCAAAATGTTGGGTATGAGAATCAAACCCATGCACTCTTGGTGCTAAGTTCTATATGATATGTTAGATGCTTATATTTGATAAATCTCATCAATCTTTTATCTCCAACCTCAAACACGATCCTGATTTTTAATATAGACTAGGGTATTCGCCGTGCCAATAAAGTTAAACATGGTAAATAGAGTTTAGTCTATTTTTTAAGTATCAAGATAAATAAATATCAAAATGTTGGATATCGGAATCGAACCCATGAACTCTCGGTGCTTTAAGTTTTATGTGATTAGTTAAATTCGTATATTTGGATAAATCTCAGTCGTCTTTTATCTCCAACCTCAAACACCATCCTGATTTGTAATATAGATTAGGGTAACTACCGTGCCGGTCAACTTTGGCCAGGGGTATTTTAATCCTATGCAAACATAAATTTTAGTCAAACACCCTCACATCCCTCTCTATGTGATCTGTTAGATCTTTATATTTTCAATATGTCTTAATATTGAAAATACTTACGACGTGAAGTGCATTAAATTACAGTTATCTTTTGAAAAAATGCATACGCTTTGAACTGCATATTTAAAACTTTAAGCGTTTGTAATAATGATTGGTTTCCTTGAAAAAATATTTAAAATTGCAGTTCAATCATACCAAGTTTACTAAAATCTGACAACTAAGTAGATAGTTATGTCGATTTTTGTTTAAAAATATACAAATTTTCTTTCTTCACCACATGCATTCCACCAACTTTTTCTTTTACCTTTTTGTCCATTTTCTTTGTCCTTCTACATGCAACTTATTTACAAAATGTCATTGTTGATAGTGAATCTTCACCATCAATTTTTTCCCAAACTTTTAATCTTGGGCATCTTTTATCTCAAACACCATTCTGATTTGAAAGATAGATATTTAGATATATCTCAGCAGTCTTTTATTTCCAACCTCAAACATCATCCTGATTTGTAATATAGATTAGGGTATTCCTTGTGCCTTCAACACTCAACTTTTGCCAGGGTATTTTAGTCATATGCAAACATAAATTTTAGTCAAACACCTTCCCCTCTCCCTCTATGTGATCCGTTAGATCTTTATATTTTCAATGTGTCTTAATATTGAAAATACTTGCAATGTGAAGTGCATTAATTACAGTTATTTTTTTTTAAAATGCATACGGCTTGAACTGCATATTTAAAACTTTAAGCGTTTGTATTAATGATTATTTTCATTGGAAATATATTCAAAATTGCATTTCAACCAAACCAAATTTACTAAAATTTGACAACGAAGTAGATAGTTATGTCGATTTTCATTTAAAAATACACAAATTTTCTCTCTCCACCACATCTATTCCACCAACTTTTTTTTTACCTTTTTGTCTCCATCATCAATTTTTTAATCGTGGCTGTCTTTTATCTCAAACACCATTCAGATTTGTAAGATTGATATTTAGATAAATCTCAATCGTCTTTTATCTCTAACCTCAAACACCATCCTAATTTGTAATATAGACTAGGGTATTCCTCGTGCCTTCGACACTCAACTTTGGCCAGGGTTATTTTAGTCTTATGCGAACATAAATTTTAGTCAAACACCCTCCCCTCCCCTCTATGTGATCCGTTAGATCTTTATATTTTCAATATCTCTTAATATTGAAAATACTTATGACGTGAAGTGCATAAGATTACAATTATTTTTTGAAAAAATGCATACGGCTTGAACTGCGTATTTAAAACTTTAAGCTTTGTATTAATGATTGGTTTTTTTGGAAAGATATTTAAAATTGCATTTCAACCATACCAAGTTTACTAAAACATGACAACTAAGTAAATAGTTATGTCAATTTTTATTTAGAAGTATACAAATTTTTTCTCTCCACCACATATGCATTTCACCAACTTTTTTTTTTTTTTTTTTTTGTTTTTTACCTTTTTGTCTATTTTCTTTGCCTTTCTACTTGCAACTTATTTACAAAAATGTCTTTGTTGATAGTGAATCTCCACCATCAATTTTTTCCCAAATATTGGTCGTCTTTTATCTCAAACACCATTATGATTTGTAAGATAGATATTTAGATAAATCTCAGCCGTCTTTTATCTCCAACCTCAAACATCATCCTGATTTGTATTATAGACTAGGGTATTCTCCGTGTCATTGACACGATGAAAGTTTAGCATGGTAAATAGAGTTTATTTTTCTAGCATCAATACGCCATTAGAACTTGAAGAAAAATATATTATTGATCACCCTTAAGTTTTCATTGTTTATACTTACATGCCTAATCACACCATCAATAATTGAAGAAAAATAAATAAATATAAAAATGTAGGGTATGGGAATCGAACTCATGCACTCTTGGTGCTTTAAGTTCTGTACAATCCGTTAGATTCTTATATTTGGATAAATCTCAGCCATCTTTTATCTCAAACCCCAAACACCATCATGATTTGTAATATAGACTAGGGTATTCCCCTTGACGTTAGCACGATAAAAATTTAAAATTTGCCAAAACATGATCACCCTTAAGTTTTCATCCTTCACACTTATATGCTTAACCACTACCATCAACATTTGAAGAAAAATAAATATATACGAAAATGTTGGGTATGAGAATCGAACCCATGTACTCTTGGTGCTTTTAGTTTTATGTGATCTGTTAGATTCTTATATTTGGATAAATATCAGTCGTCTTTTATCTCCTACCTCAAACATCATCTTGTTTTGTATATATAACTAGAGTATTCTCCGTGCCATCGGCACTCAACTTTGGCCAAGGGTATTTTAGTCCTATGCGAACATAAATTTTAGTCAAACACCCTCCCCTCCCCCTCTATGTGATAGATTTTATATTTTCAATTTGTCTTAATATTCAAAATACTTACGACGTGAAGTGCATTAGATTACAATTATTTTATGAAAAAATGCATACGGCTTGAACTTCATATTTAAAATTGTAAGCGTTTGTATTAATGATTATTTTCATTGGAAATATATTCAAAATTGCATTTCAACCAAACCAAATTTACTAAAATTTGACAACGAAGTAGATAGTTATGTCGATTTAAATTTAAAAATACACAAATTTTCTCTCTCCACCACATCCATTCCACCAACTTTTTTTTTACCTTTTTGTCTCCATCATCAATTTTTTAATCGTGGCTGTCTTTTATCTCAAACACCATTCAGATTTGTAAGATTGATATTTAGATAAATCTCAATCGTCTTTTATCTCTAACCTCAAACACCATCCTAATTTGTAATATAGACTAGGGTATTCCTCGTGCCTTCGACACTCAACTTTGGCCAAAGTTATATTAGTCTTATGCGAACATAAATTTTAGTCAAACACCCTCCCCTCCCCTCTATGTGATCCGTTAGATCTTTATATTTTCAATATCTCTTAATATTGAAAATACTTATGACGTGAAGTGCATAAGATTACAATTATTTTTTGAAAAAATGCATACGGCTTGAACTGCGTATTTAAAACTTTAAGCATTGTATTAATGATTGGTTTTTTTGGAAAGATATTTAAAATTGCATTTCAACCATACCAAGTTTACTAAAAATATGACAACTAAGTAAATAGTTATGTCAATTTTTATTTAGAAGTATACAAATTTTTTTTCTCCACCACATGCATTTCACCAACTTTTTTTTTTTTTTTTACCTTTTTGTCTATTTTCTTTGCCTTTCTACTTGCAACTTATTTACAAAAATGTCTTTGTTGGTAGTGAATCTCCACCATCAATTTTTTCCCAAACTTTTAATCTTGGTCGTCTTTTATCTCAAACACCATTATGATTTGTAAAATAGATATTTAGATAAATCTCAGCCGTCTTTTATCTCCAACCTCAAACATCATCCTGATTTGTATTATAGACTAGGGTATTCCCCGTGTCATTGACACGATGAAAGTTTAGCATGGTAAATAGAGTTTATTTTACTTTATTTTTCTAGCATCAATACGCCATTAGAACTTGAAGAAAAATATATTATTGATCACCCTTAAGTTTTCATTGTTTATACTTACATGCCTAATCACACCATCAATAATTGAAGAAAAATAAATAAATATAAAAATGTAGGGTATGGGAATCGAACTCATGCACTCTTGGTGCTTTAAGTTCTGTACAATCCGTTAGATTCTTATATTTGGATAAATCTCAGCCATCTTTTATCTCAAACCCCAAACACCATCATGATTTGTAATATAGACTAGGGTATTCCCCTTGACGTTAGCACGATAAAAATTTAAAATTTGCCAAAACATGATCACCCTTAAGTTTTCATCCTTCACACTTATATGCTTAACCACTACCATCAACATTTGAAGAAAAATAAATATATACGAAAATGTTGGGTATGAGAATCGAACCCATGTACTCTTGGTGCTTTTAGTTTTATGTGATCTGTTAGATTCTTATATTTGGATAAATATCAGCCGTCTTTTATCTCCTACCTCAAACATCATCTTGTTTTGTATATATAACTAGAGTATTCTCCGTGCCATCGGCACTCAACTTTGGCCAAGGGTATTTTAGTCCTATGCGAACATAAATTTTAGTCAAACACCCTCCCCTCCCCCTCTATGTGATAGATTTTTATATTTTCAATTTGTCTTAATATTCAAAATACTTACGACGTGAAGTGCATTAGATTACAGTTATTTTATGAAAAAATGCATACGGCTTGAACTTCATATTTAAAATTGTAAGCGTTTGTATTAATGATTATTTTCATTGGAAATATATTCAAAATTGCATTTCAACCAAACCAAATTTACTAAAATTTGACAACGAAGTAGATAGTTATGTCGATTTAAATTTAAAAATACACAAATTTTCTCTCTCCACCACATCCATTCCACCAACTTTTTTTTTACCTTTTTGTCTCCATCATCAATTTTTTAATCGTGGCTGTCTTTTATCTCAAACACCATTCAGATTTGTAAGATTGATATTTAGATAAATCTCAATCGTCTTTTATCTCTAACCTCAAACACCATCCTAATTTGTAATATAGACTAGGGTATTCCTCGTGCCTTCGACACTCAACTTTGGCCAAGGTTATATTAGTCTTATGCGAACATAAATTTTAGTCAAACACCCTCCCCTCCCCTCTATGTGATCCGTTAGATCTTTATATTTTCAATATCTCTTAATATTGAAAATACTTATGACGTGAAGTGCATAAGATTACAATTATTTTTTGAAAAAATGCATACGGCTTGAACTGCGTATTTAAAACTTTAAGCTTTGTATTAATGATTGGTTTTTTTGGAAAGATATTTAAAATTGCATTTCAACCATACCAAGTTTACTAAAAATATGACAACTAAGTAAATAGTTATGTCAATTTTTATTTAGAAGTATACAAATTTTTTCTCTCCACCACATGAATTTCACCAACTTTTTTTTTTTTTTTTTTGACCTTTTTGTCTATTTTCTTTGCCTTTCTACTTGCAACTTATTTACAAAAATGTCTTTGTTAGTAGTGAATCTCCACCATCAATTTTTTCCCAAACTTTTAATCTTGGTCGTCTTTTATCTCAAACACCATTATGATTTGTAAAATAGATATTTAGATAAATCTCAGCCGTCTTTTATCTCCAACCTCAAACATCATCCTGATTTGTATTATAGACTAGGGTATTCCCCGTGTCATTGACACGATGAAAGTTTAGCATGGTAAATAGAGTTTATTTTACTTTATTTTTCTAGCATCAATATGCCATTAGAACTTGAAGAAAAATATATTATTGATCACCCTTAAGTTTTCATTGTTTATACTTACATGCCTAATCACACCATCAATAATTGAAGAAAAATAAATAAATATAAAAATGTAGGGTATGGGAATCGAACTCATGCACTCTTGGTGCTTTAAGTTCTGTACAATCCGTTAGATTCTTATATTTGGATAAATCTCAGCCATCTTTTATCTCAAACCCCAAACACCATCATGATTTGTAATATAGACTAGGGTATTCCCCTTGACGTTAGCACGATAAAAATTTAAAATTTGCCAAAACATGATCACCCTTAAGTTTTCATCCTTCACACTTATATGCTTAACCACTACCATCAACATTTGAAGAAAAATAAATATATACGAAAATGTTGGGTATGAGAATCGAACCCATGTACTCTTGGTGCTTTTAGTTTTATGTGATCTATTAGATTCTTATATTTGGATAAATATCAGCCGTCTTTTATCTCCTACCTCAAACATCATCTTGTTTTGTATATATAACTAGAGTATTCTCCGTGCCATCGGCACTCAACTTTGGCCAAGGGTATTTTAGTCCTATGCGAACATAAATTTTAGTCAAACGCCCTCCCCTCCCCCTCTATGTGATAGATTTTTATATTTTCAATTTGTCTTAATATTCAAAATACTTACGACGTGAAGTGCATTAGATTACAGTTATTTTATGAAAAAATGCATACGGCTTGAACTTCATATTTAAAATTGTAAGCGTTTGTATTAATGATTATTTTCATTGGAAATATATTCAAAATTGCATTTCAACCAAACCAAATTTACTAAAATTTGACAACGAAGTAGATAGTTATGTCGATTTAAATTTAAAAATACACAAATTTTCTCTCTCCACCACATCCATTCCACCAACTTTTTTTTTACCTTTTTGTCTCCATCATCAATTTTTTAATCGTGGCTGTCTTTTATCTCAAACACCATTCAGATTTGTAAGATTAATATTTAGATAAATCTCAATCGTCTTTTATCTCTAACCTGAAACACCATCCTAATTTGTAATATAGACTAGGGTATTCCTCGTGCCTTCGACACTCAACTTTGGCCAAGGTTATATTAGTCTTATGCGAACATAAATTTTAGTCAAACACCCTCCCCTCCCCTCTATGTGATCCGTTAGATCTTTATATTTTCAATATCTCTTAATATTGAAAATACTTATGACGTGAAGTGCATAAGATTACAATTATTTTTTGAAAAAATGCATACGGCTTGAACTGCGTATTTAAAACTTTAAGCTTTGTATTAATGATTGGTTTTTTTGGAAAGATATTTAAAATTGCATTTCAACCATACCAAGTTTACTAAAAATATGACAACTAAGTAAATAGTTATGTCAATTTTTATTTAGAAGTATACAAATTTTTTCTCTCCACCACATGCATTTCACCAACTTTTTTTTTTTTTTTTTTTTTTTTTTTACCTTTTTGTCTATTTTCTTTGCCTTTCTACTTGCAACTTATTTACAAAAATGTCTTTGTTGGTAGTGAATCTCCACCATCAATTTTTTCCCAAACTTTTAATCTTGGTCGTCTTTTATCTCAAACACCATTATGATTTGTAAAATAGATATTTAGATAAATCTCAGCCGTCTTTTATCTCCAACCTCAAACATCATCCTGATTTGTATTATAGACTAGGGTATTCCCCGTGTCATTGACACGATGAAAGTTTAGCATGGTAAATAGAGTTTATTTTACTTTATTTTTCTAGCATCAATACGCCATTAGAACTTGAAGAAAAATATATTATTGATCACCCTTAAGTTTTCATTGTTTATACTTACATGCCTAATCACACCATCAATAATTGAAGAAAAATAAATAAATATAAAAATGTAGGGTATGGGAATCGAACTCATGCACTCTTGGTGCTTTAAGTTCTGTACAATCCGTTAGATTCTTATATTTGGATAAATCTCAGCCATCTTTTATCTCAAACCCCAAACACCATCATGATTTGTAATATAGACTAGGGTATTCCCCTTGACGTTAGCACGATAAAAATTTAAAATTTGCCAAAACATGATCACCCTTAAGTTTTCATCCTTCACACTTATATGCTTAACCACTACCATCAACATTTGAAGAAAAATAAATATATACGAAAATGTTGGGTATGAGAATCGAACCCATGTACTCTTGGTGCTTTTAGTTTTATGTGATCTGTTAGATTCTTATATTTGGATAAATATCAGCCGTCTTTTATCTCCTACCTCAAACATCATCTTGTTTTGTATATATAACTAGAGTATTCTCCGTGCCATCGGCACTCAACTTTGGCCAAGGGTATTTTAGTCCTATGCGAACATAAATTTTAGTCAAACACCCTCCCCTCCCCCTCTATGTGATAGATTTTTATATTTTCAATTTGTCTTAATATTCAAAATACTTACGACGTGAAGTGCATTAGATTACAGTTATTTTATGAAAAAATGCAACGGCTTGAACTTCATATTTAAAATTGTAAGCGTTTGTATTAATGATTATTTTCATTGGAAATATATTCAAAATTGCATTTCAACCAAACCAAATTTACTAAAATTTGACAACGAAGTAGATAGTTATGTCGATTTAAATTTAAAAATACACAAATTTTCTCTCTCCACCACATCCATTCCACCAACTTTTTTTTTACCTTTTTGTCTCCATCATCAATTTTTTAATCGTGGCTGTCTTTTATCTCAAACACCATTCAGATTTGTAAGATTGATATTTAGATAAATCTCAATCGTCTTTTATCTCTAACCTGAAACACCATCCTAATTTGTAATATAGACTAGGGTATTCCTCGTGCCTTCGACACTCAACTTTGGCCAAGGTTATATTAGTCTTATGCGAACATAAATTTTAGTCAAACACCCTCCCCTCCCCTCTATGTGATCCGTTAGATCTTTATATTTTCAATATCTCTTAATATTGAAAATACTTATGACGTGAAGTGCATAAGATTACAATTATTTTTTGAAAAAATGCATACGGCTTGAACTGCGTATTTAAAACTTTAAGCTTTGTATTAATGATTGGTTTTTTTGGAAAGATATTTAAAATTGCATTTCAACCATACCAAGTTTACTAAAAATATGACAACTAAGTAAATAGTTATGTCAATTTTTATTTAGAAGTATACAAATTTTTTCTCTCCACCACATGCATTTCACCAACTTTTTTTTTTTTTTTTTACCTTTTTGTCTATTTTCTTTGCCTTTCTACTTGCAACTTATTTACAAAAATGTCTTTGTTGGTAGTGAATCTCCACCATCAATTTTTCCCAAACTTTTAATCTTGGTCGTCTTTTATCTCAAACACCATTATGATTTGTAAAATAGATATTTAGATAAATCTCAGCCGTCTTTTATCTCCAACCTCAAACATCATCCTGATTTGTATTATAGACTAGGGTATTCCCCGTGTCATTGACACGATGAAAGTTTAGCATGGTAAATAGAGTTTATTTTACTTTATTTTTCTAGCATCAATACGCCATTAGAACTTGAAGAAAAATATATTATTGATCACCCTTAAGTTTTCATTGTTTATACTTACATGCCTAATCACACCATCAATAATTGAAGAAAAATAAATAAATATAAAAATGTAGGGTATGGGAATCGAACTCATGCACTCTTGGTGCTTTAAGTTCTGTACAATCCGTTAGATTCTTATATTTGGATAAATCTCAGCCATCTTTTATCTCAAACCCCAAACACCATCATGATTTGTAATATAGACTAGGGTATTCCCCTTGACGTTAGCACGATAAAAATTTAAAATTTGCCAAAACATGATCACCCTTAAGTTTTCATCCTTCACACTTATATGCTTAACCACTACCATCAACATTTGAAGAAAAATAAATATATACGAAAATGTTGGGTATGAGAATCGAACCCATGTACTCTTGGTGCTTTTAGTTTTATGTGATCTGTTAGATTCTTATATTTGGATAAATATCAGCCGTCTTTTATCTCCTACCTCAAACATCATCTTGTTTTGTATATATAACTAGAGTATTCTCCGTGCCATCGGCACTCAACTTTGGCCAAGGGTATTTTAGTCCTATGCAAACATAAATTTTAGTCAAACACCCTCCCCTCCCCCTCTATGTGATAGATTTTTATATTTTCAATTTGTCTTAATATTCAAAATACTTACGACGTGAAGTGCATTAGATTACAGTTATTTTATGAAAAAATGCATACGGCTTGAACTTCATATTTAAAATTGTAAGCGTTTGTATTAATGATTATTTTCATTGGAAATATATTCAAAATTGCATTTCAACCAAACCAAATTTACTAAAATTTGACAACGAAGTAGATAGTTATGTCGATTTAAATTTAAAAATACACAAATTTTCTCTCTCCACCACATCCATTCCACCAACTTTTTTTTTACCTTTTTGTCTCCATCATCAATTTTTTAATCGTGGCTGTCTTTTATCTCAAACACCATTCAGATTTGTAAGATTGATATTTAGATAAATCTCAATCGTCTTTTATCTCTAACCTGAAACACCATCCTAATTTGTAATATAGACTAGGGTATTCCTCGTGCCTTCGACACTCAACTTTGGCCAAGGTTATATTACTCTTATGCGAACATAAATTTTAGTCAAACACCCTCCCCTCCCCTCTATGTGATCCGTTAGATCTTTATATTTTCAATATCTCTTAATATTGAAAATACTTATGACGTGAAGTGCATAAGATTACAATTATTTTTTGAAAAAATGCATACGGCTTGAACTGCGTATTTAAAACTTTAAGCTTTGTATTAATGATTGGTTTTTTGGAAAGATATTTAAAATTGCATTTCAACCATACCAAGTTTACTAAAAATATGACAACTAAGTAAATAGTTATGTCAATTTTTATTTAGAAGTATACAAATTTTTTCTCTCCACCACATGCATTTCACCAACTTTTTTTTTTTTTTTTTTTTTTTTTTTTTTTTTTTACCTTTTTGTCTATTTTCTTTGCCTTTCTACTTGCAACTTATTTACAAAAATGTCTTTGTTGGTAGTGAATCTCCACCATCAATTTTTTCCCAAACTTTTAATCTTGGTCGTCTTTTATCTCAAACACCATTATGATTTGTATAATAGATATTTAGATAAATCTCAGCCGTCTTTTATCTCCAACCTCAAACATCATCCTGATTTGTATTATAGACTAGGGTATTCCCCGTGTCATTGACACGATGAAAGTTTAGCATGGTAAATAGAGTTTATTTTACTTTATTTTTCTAGCATCAATATGCCATTAGAACTTGAAGAAAAATATATTATTGATCACCCTTAAGTTTTCATTGTTTATACTTACATGCCTAATCACACCATCAATAATTGAAGAAAAATAAATATAAAAATGTAGGGTATGGGAATCGAACTCATGCACTCTTGGTGCTTTAAGTTCTGTACAATCCGTTAGATTCTTATATTTGGATAAATCTCAGCCATCTTTTATCTCAAACCCCAAACACCATCATGATTTGTAATATAGACTAGAGTATTCCCCGTGCCGTTAGCACGATACAAATTTAAAATTTGCCAAAACATGATCACCCTTAAGTT
Organism: Berberis vulgaris; assembly: GCA_963556465.1. Taxonomy (NCBI): domain Eukaryota; kingdom Viridiplantae; phylum Streptophyta; class Magnoliopsida; order Ranunculales; family Berberidaceae; genus Berberis; species Berberis vulgaris. The sequence continues at coordinate 72,405,665 of OY747125.1, read as the reverse complement.
TTCATCCTTCACACTTATATGCCTAACCACTACCATCAACATTTGAAGAAAAATAAATAAATACGAAAATGTTGGGTATGAGAATCGAACCCATGTACTCTTGGTGCTTTTAGTTTTATGTGATCTGTTAGATTCTTATATTTGGATAAATATCAGCCGTGTTTTATTTCCTACCTCAAACATCATCTTGTTTTGTATATATAACTAGAGTATTCTCCGTGCCATCGGCACTCAACTTTGGCCAAGGGTATTTTAGTCCTATGCGAACATAAATTTTAGTCAAACACCCTCCCCTCCCCCTCTATGTGATAGATTTTTATATTTTCAATTTGTCTTAATATTCAAAATACTTACGACGTGAAGTGCATTAGATTATAGTTATTTTATGAAAAAATGCATACGGCTTGAACTTCATATTTAAAATTGTAAGCGTTTGTATTAATGATTGGTTTCATTGGAAAAATATTCAAAATTGTATTTCAATCTTACCAAATTTATTAAAATCTATCTCTTTCCGCCACATGCATTCCACCAACTCTTTTTTTACTTTTATTCATTTTCTTTGGCCTTCTATTTGCAACTTATTTACAAAAATGTCATTGTTAATGGTGTCCATCATCAATTTTTTCCCAAACTTTTAATCTTAGCCGTCTTTTATCTCAAACACCATTTTGATTTGTAAGGTAGATATTTAGATAAATCTCAACCACCTTTTATCTCCAACCTCAAACAACATCCTGATTTGTTATATAGACTAGGGTATTCCCCATGCCCTTGGCACTCAACTTTGGCCGGGGTATTTTAGTCCTATGTGCACATAAATTTTAGTCAAACACCCTCCCTTCCTCTCTATGTGATCCATTAGATCTTTATATTTTTAATGTGTCTTAATATTGAAAATACTTACGACATGAAGTGCATTAGATTACAGTTATTTTTAAAAAAAATGCATATGGCTTGAACTGCACATTTAAAACTTTCAATGTCTGTATTAATGATTAGTTTCATTGGAAAGATATTTAAAATTGCATTTTAACCTTACCAACTTTACTAAACTCTGAGAACCAAGTAGATGGTTATGACGATTTTCATTTAGAAATATACAAATTTTCTCTTTCCGCCATATGCATTCGACAGATTTTTTTTTTTTTTTACTTTTTTGTCCATTTTCTTTGCCTTTCTAATTGCAACTTATTTACAAAAATGTCATTGTTGATTGTGAATCTCCACTATCATTTTTTTTCCAAACATTTAATATTGTCCGTATTTTATCTCAAACACCATTCTGATTTGTAAGATAGATGAGATATCTCAAACACCATTCTGATTTGTAAGATAGATGAGATAGATTATGAAATGTAAAATAGGAATGGAGCTAAATCAAAATAAATATTTCTCAGAATCTAAATTTCAACATTAATGTCAACTGATTTGTTTATTTCCTTATATTATTACAGAACCCAGAGCCTGCTGTTGAGTTTGATACCGTTGCAAACAAAAAGCAACAGCATGAAGTAAATGTTGGTGAGTTTTATTCCTGTTTGCTCTTCACTATCATTTCTCTCAAAAAGATGAACCTAAATTGGCTTATGGACTTTTTCTGGTGCAGCAATTTCAAATTCTTTTGGATTTGGAGGACACAACTCTGTTGTGGTGTTTTCAGCATTTAAGCCTTGATTATTCAGTTACTTCTATTTCTGGAAGAATGGAGGTTTTGGTCTCTCCAACTTAATTACTTGGTAGAGGCTATTGTCTGGTTTGGCATGGTAGTCATCAGTGATTTTGTAATGTTAATTGTCTTGTTTATTTAGGGACAGTGTTGGCAATGTGTGAGGTTTTGTTTATTTCAGTGGAAATGCTCTTTAGAGCTTTGTTTTGGAGTTTATTTTACTTTTGCCTTGCATGGTTGGTATGAATGCTTAGATCCCTGTTTTTCGGATCACGATGAGTTAAAGTTTATGGACTCTTCATTGAGAGCAATGTTCTAAAAAACGGCGCTAGGCGTTAGAGAAACGCCAAGATTAATGGTTGGGTGGGGTGAAAAATCGGGTAGATGCCTAGCGGGTTCTGGGCGGTCTAGGCTGTTTGGGCGGGGTCTAGGCGGGTTTTTTTTTTCCTGGTTGAAAAAATTTACGCGAATAAGGAGTTAAGATTGGTTGTTCTTAGGTTGACGAAAAATGATGCTGAGACTAATTTGAATAAGGCTGATTGTGTTCTTATTTGAGTATTAATAAATTTTGTTCATGATTATTAATTTTTCTTGTTTATAAATTTTGCATATGTATCTTGCCATTAAATTGGATGTAATTGATAAGATATCATGCGTAACTTTTGTAAATTATTAAAGTTATAATACAAAACCTAAAATCGCCTAGTTGCTAGACACCTGCTCGTCGTCCGTCCATCACCTAGCGTTTTTTATAACACTAATTGAGAGTTTAATGTTAATATTTTCAGGTAAATGGTAAGTTGTGATTGATTACACACGAGTTCAGGAGGGCTAAATTTTTCCCACATTGAGTCGTACAGCCACCTTGCGTTCTGAAATCTGTTTAGTTTGTTCATGAATTTCTCAAGTCAGTGTAGTCTGCAACACTACCCCAGTTGCATGGGACGTGTTTGGTTTACAAAATAAAAAACAACATAAATGCTTTTTTTTTTTTTTTTGTTATCATTTTATATGCTAAAGGTCATCAAACTACTGGAAGTAAGACTCAGTTGTGTTTAACAAAAAGAAAAGAAAAAAATGTACTAGGTTGCGTAAAGATTTAATAGAATTTTGGAGGAGACTTCACTTGGATTTTTCAACGTCAAATTAATTATATTGTGCACTTTACTGTGGCTAGAGGATTTCTCAAATATTACTTAGCATCCTCATGATATAAAAGGGGTTTTAAACATGGAAACCATTTCTTGCAATTTTTCAACATATGTGATTTTACACTTCTCCCTCATTTAGAACTTGGTTTGATTGTTCATGCAATTCCAAAATCAAAAGTTCAAGCTGCGTTTTTTTACAAAAGCACGAAGGGCTTTAGTTTTAATTTTATAACTCCAAACCCTTCTACCTTCACCTAAATCTAATTTTTTCACCTCTCGGAACTCATTTAGAACTTGATTCATCCGTTCATGAAATTGGAAAACCCAATATTCGAGTTGTATGGTTTACGAAATTGTGAATGGATTATAATTTGAATTTTGATGGTTTTTTAAATTATCCCAACCTTACTAATCCAAACCTAAAAGTGCTTCAAGGAAACTTTTCTGTTTGAATTATATTTTCAATTAGGACATGTAAAGTTTTATGTTTGAATTATATTTTCTTATTCAATTAAGATAAGGAAAGTTTTCATAATTGAAATTAGAATAAAGAAAGTTTTCTTATTGGATGAAGTTTCTTTGCTTAATTAGGACAAGAAAAAATATCTATTTTTTGGATTAAAAAAAAAAAAAACCACAACTATAACATTATAATTGTATTGGTGTGCAAGTCGGACAACCTTAAAGAGAGTTGTTATTGAGAGATGGTGTCCCAAGCGTGTTGTTCTTTGGAGAGATTGTAGATTATTAAAAGCTTGTTAAGCGTTTTATCTGGAGAGAGTTGTTATTGAGAGAATCTCTGAGTTGTTGCGCATCAATTCAAGCCAAAGGTATCAAATAACATTTACCCAAACTTTCCAATGGAGCTAACTCATGTCATGACCCTGATAAGATAATTTATTTGGAAAAATACATTTTAGACCTAGAATGGTGTTTGGACCGTAGTTCATTGTGAAAAAAGACTACGTCCCACCCATAAATGCAAAAATTGTTGCATATTTGAAAGTTGAAAACCATGTATGAACACATAAAAAAACCATTGCGTGTATACATGTACACTTATGTAGGCCACCAAAATCCATTCTCTACCTGCAGTCAAGATTATGTTTTGTACTAACATAGTTTGTAAAAGTGGGCTCCTGGACCTTAAAAAGCCACTATATGTTCGTGATTAGAGATACATAAACCAAAGTAAAGAGTGAAGTAGTGTGGAACCTCATGCGGAAAGTACGCATAGTTGGTGAGAGAGTAGGATAGAGAGTTTTCCGATGAGAGAGTTGGATATAGAGTTTTCCGGTGATGAAGTTTTCTAAGAGATTTTTCAGTATCATAACTGTGATTAGTAGTGTTTTCTGGTTGTCTGAGTTTCATCTATGAGATAACTCGAACCAAACCCTATCCTTCAATCACGTTTCCACCAATCCACTTGGCTTTCTCCCATATCCCTATGATCCCATTAACTCTCTTCTTCTTCATACCCTTCTTCTTTCTACCCTTTATCTTTCAAGTATTTTATCAAATTTAAAATCAAAGTCTCATATTTCTTCCCCTCACATCATCTCTCCCTCACAACCAGATCCTTGTTTTCTCTTCTTTTTCTACTATGCTACCTTAACACCCCATCACCCTGTCCATCATTTAGCTCTTTCCTCTTAGATGATTTCGCTAATATTGTTCTTGTAACTGGTTCATTGTTTCTCTGTGTATTGTTTTGCAGGTCTTTGGCGGGGTGCAATATTCATCTCTTTAGTTTTATCCATATCCAATCATATCTACTTCTCACCATGAAGATAGCAAAACTTTGGTTAAAAAATAAAGGGGAGGCGATTTTTTATGCTCTGCTAGGGTTAGGTACTAAACTGCGCCGCCACCTAGATTTGGCCATCACCACGACCGACCGCCGCCGTGATCTTGACGTCCTGTTGCTTGGCTTGACGTCCTGCTGCTTGGCCGCGCATTGCGAGGCAGGGGTCTATCTTAGGATGACGACTCCTCTAGCCGTCCCTTCAGCAACCCTCCCAATGGGGAGTAGGGGCCCTATGGAAGAGGCTTCTAAGCCTTCTTTCGCCCAAATCCTTGGAAAAATTCTGTTTGACGAAGTTAAGGAAACACATGTTGAAGGCACCAGATTCTGGAAAGAAGGAGATCCTGCCATTGGGCTTACGACTTCTGACGAAGTACGTGTGGAAGCTTTCATGGAAAAACACGTGATTGTTTTAAAGTTATCTAGTTACAGGCCTACTTTGGAAGATATTCGAGATTCGATTCATAGAACTTGGGGCATTCTAGGCGATTTCTCGCTTGGATTACTCGATCAACGTCACGTGTTAGTCCGACTTCAATCTGAGGCGGAAGCAAAGAAAGTTCTATTGAGGGATTCTTTTTTGATTCGTGGAGTTCGATTCAAAGCCTTCGTGGAATGGTGCAAATGATAGCAAGTCTAAACATACTTGCACCTGGCAGAGGATTTCGTTACCACGAGCTCTTGGCGGCCTCAAGATCCAACTTTTTAGAACAAAAAATCTGGCTCTCATGGCTAAAAATATCTAGAATATGCTCTCAACGCCGGCAAACACCCGCAGCTTGGAAATGAAAGCAATTTATTTCCCGGGTAGAATTTTAACCCAAGTGACTAAGCGAGCATTTGTAGCCTCTTTTGCTATGAGAGGCAATATCACCTCTCTAGCTAGAATGAAGAAACATCTGATTTGGCAGATTCTCTCACGGAACAATATCAACATTTGGACTGATTGTTGGGTTAGGCATGCCCTACTTTTGGAAGACTGTGTATTTCGCCCTATTCCTGCGGCCATGCCACAATTTATATCCGATATGTGGACTGGAATGTTCCTCTTCTTCAATCCTTGGAATGTTCCCCTTCTTCAATCCTTGTTTCTTGATCCGATCATCAATGATATTCTGAATATTCATGTTAGACATACTTAGGATCCTGATAAACTTATTTGGTTACCGAACAAGAATGGCAAGTTTTCGGTCTAAAGTGTTACCAAGGCCTTCTTTAAAGACCTCAATGACAGTTCCAAAGGCTCAGACTCCTCCCCCTCTTCCCCCGACCCTGATGAGAGATATCTGGCTCATCAAAGCCCCGCCAAATGCTTATCAATTTCTTTGGAAAATCAGTCATGATATCTTGCCGACCAGGACTAAGCTAGTCAAACTTTATGTTCCTCTCGAGAATGTTTGTTGCTTCTGCCAGAGACACGAAGTGGATGCCATCCATCTCTTCTTCTTCTGTCCAATAATTCTTAAATTGTGACACCTCACCCCTATCCCCATCAATTGGGAAAGAGTTACCCACGAAAATCCACCCACCATTCATCATATGTTTGGTTTCATGTGGAATACAACCAATAAACACAAATCTGAAAAAGGCAGAATTACTTGCCAATTTGCGGCTGTTCTTCATACCATTTGGCAAGAACGTAATCATACTATGTTCGAACATCAGACTGTTACTTCTCAATCATTCCTCGCGAGGTTCCGCAATACTTGGAATGCCTGGAATTGCCAATGGTTCACTTGTCCATCTCGTACTTCATTCTTGTGACACAAGATCACAAAGATTAATTTGGTTGCCTTCACTATGAATTTTCCAACTCCTCAGATGATGCCTACCAACACTCATCATACTTCTCCTAATTTGGTCTACGGACCATGGCCTGAGTTAGAAACTAAACTCCAGAGTGTTATTCAGCGACAACTCCAGTCAGTCAAAACTCGTCATATAAATGCTAGATCTAATTGGCTTAATCGTGTTCCTCTTACTTTTGATCCAGATATAGTTATTTGTCACTTATGATGCTAGTTTCTTTGACTTTCAAAACAATGAGCAATAGAGATTTTTGCAGTCACAATCTTTTGCCAAGTTCTAGCCAGAGTAGCATGTCGTCTTCCAGGGAGGATCCATGACAACACATTGGCAGAGTGTCTTGCAGCGGAAGCTGTTCTTTTGTTGATCTGGAAACTGCAGTGGAAGAAAGGCTTTCTTTTGGGTGATTCAGGCTTGCTTAACACCATTTTGCATGAAGACGAGCGGGATCACATGACGACCATGAATTTGATGTGGTCTCCAATAATTAGTAGTATTAAACGCCTTTTATCTTTCAATTGTAACTGGTATTGTAATTATATTCCTATAGCACTTAATGTTGAAGCTCACTTACTTGCAACAATAGTAGAACTTAATATGTGCCAATGGTAGCCTGGTTGAATGGTTAAGACTGTGGTGGTTTAACCCCCACGTCTTGGGTTCTATACCCACCGGCGGCACGCTTGCCTTTCAACAAAAAAAAAAAAAAGATACATAAACCAAATATAACAGGATTAGGTGCATAGATTTTGATATCCACAGAATATGGGAAATTTTCTTTAAAATCTGTTCAAAATGTCAAAGTAAACACCTTGTCATCGATGACGTTAAATTTAAGGTTTTAAAAGGAGGTGGATGTCAGAAAGAAGATGTTCTCAGTCTCATTTTGTTCACTTTCGAATGTGCAAATGATGTTGCCGAGCTCATATGATAAGATCTTGTTGTTTTCGTTTTTATCAAAACAATTGAGATGAAGAAACTTTGTTTTGTTTTTTTCGTTGTTGAGAGGGTATGCGTGTAAAAACGGGGTGAACGGGTGTGGAAAGGGGATAGTATGGGTGAAAAGAGCAAATTTCAATTTTAAATGGGGTTTGTAAGTTGGTTTTCCTCCTAGAGCAAAGTAAGGATTGTGATTTCGCAGGAGTTTTCTGGTTGTCTAAGTTTCAATTATCAGTAAACTCGAACCGATCTCTATCTTTTTTATCACGCTTTCATCATGTAAACCATTTGGTATTTCTTCTTCAAACCCCTCAACTCTCTCCATATTTTTATCCTTTTTTTTGCTTGCCTATTAACAAAATCTCAAAAACTTTCCATTCTTCATACCTTCCTTTCTTGCAAGGTGCAAGCTCCCTAATTTTTAATTTCCTTTTTTTTTTATTGTTTATCCTGTTTGTTTTTTTGCAGATCTTCGAAGCTGTGCAATTCCATTCCCAGTTTTCTCGTCCCCCTACCCCCACCACACTATCCACTTTCCCTACCACCTTCTTTCACCGTAACTAATCACTTCTTTCCACTTACCAGCCACAACAACATACACAATCTAAACCACAAAATACTTTCTTTTCCTTTCCAACACCAATCTAATCCCTACCCCATTGCCACTTTCAAATATGGCATTTGGTCATACATCTATCAAGAACACCATTGTTATTTCTAATTATTAATGGATTTCCTTGGTTTCCATGGTACGAAATATCCTCAGCTCTATTCAGATTTCTCCATGCCCAGTCCAAACACTTTGATTTTACCTTACATATACTTTCCATCACCCACTCATTTATTTCTCCACCATCAATCATATATCATCAACATCACACACCTCTTACATTCTCTTCCATGAAAATCCATTCACGTATCTTCCTATGAGCTATTTTACTAAGAGACAACCAACCCTAACAATGTGCCAACTCATCCCCGACAGACTCCAAGCCCTTCATGAACAAAATTCCGATAATGAGGAAGAGGGTTTTCTCTCCCCAAGCTAGAATAGTTGCAGGAGACCTCATAGATCTAATATACGATTGGATTTTAAGAACAAATTCATTTGCCAGGTTAGCCAGGTTACATTCAACTCAGAAAATCTCCTCTTGGTGACCGCAGATGCGGCCATATTTTCTTCATTTAGCTACTTATGGTATCGACAGATCCGAGGTCTTTGTCTTCATTCCTTTTGATGGATGCTAAAATGAAAACTTTGTCTTTTGGTTCCTTTGATACAACTGGTCGGACTCACCGAAAATCACCGCTAGCTGAATTGATGTTACTTTTCTTATCACTGATGGTAGCTTATCGACCACCATTGATGTAATTTAATTCAACACCCAAATTCTAGAGAGTCAAGCCCGCGCCGGGCCAGGCCCAACACCATCCATCATCCTTGAGATGTGTATCTCGAGATGATGGATGGTGTTGGGCCTGGCCTGGCTCTGTAGAAAAACACAATTCAACAGAAGTCAAGCCTCTACCTCGTGCAGCGAACCAAGAAGACTCTTCAATGCTACTAAAGTCAACTGGATCATTTATGGTAACGGTCGCTATGATGGCCTGTCAAAAAGCATGCCTTCTACTAATGGGCGTTATAACGTCAATTCAGCAGCCCGTCAGCCTAGTAACGGTTCAACGATTATTCCCTCCTTTAACAGTTGTTATGACGGACAATCAAAACCCATTTAGCAAGTTAACATTCGTTATGACGAACAGTCAAAACTCGGTTAGCAAATTAACGACTGTTATGACGGTCTGGCAGAACCCGGTTAGCAACTTAACGTCCGTTACAACTGCCAGTCTGACACGTGTCACGCAGTCCACAGCTGCTCTAACGATCACTCACAAACCCCCAATTCTAGGCAGCTAGGCCAGGCAACTAGTTTCATGCCAGGCCTGGCTGTTTTTAATGATGCATTTCCTTTGATGGGGGCAGCTGTCAAGCTTGACAACTCAAGTTCAATGCTAATTTTTATGTCGTTATTCTTGACGGCTAATGGCAACGATGTTTGAATGGTTATTAAAAAGGAAGGATGCAACATTCACTGTTACAAAATGTTCTTTGGATTGGGCATATTTATTAAGGGCCAAGCCCACAGTTCTTTATGCTCAGCAGTCTTTAGGCTTTCCACAGTATCAAGAGACAGTGTTAGACAATTACAAAATTTCATCTTCAATAATTGTTAGTAAACTGCTAATGAGAGTTGTTTTTCTATCGGTAATTTTAACGGTAGTTGACATCATTGAGTTGACAAAGGGCGAGCAGGAAAATAACACTGATTCAGATAAGGTCACCAAAAAAAAATTGGTCATTTGGTTTTTCGACTGGGTACATATTTCTTACTACTATACCAGAGCAATCTGTTCAGTGCACCATTTTGCTCATAACCTTTACCGAGGCTGTTTAGGTTCTGGTGACCGCATAGAAAGGTCGCCCAAGTTCTCATGAATCTCTCTTGGAATGCCAAGGGCGTTGGGTCTGCTAAAACGTTTCGAAATCTAAAGACCTTGTTCCACCAGTCCAATCCAAATATCTTCTTCTTGTTAGAAACCAAAGCCACCTCTCCTTCCATGGACCGCTTGTGTCAGAGACTCGGCTTTAGACATGAAGTCTCAGTTGCAGCTAATGGACTTTCAGATGGCATTGCACTTTTCTGGAAAAAAAGTATTCATCTTACATAGGGGTGTTAATCGGTTCGATCGGTTCAAAGTTGGACCAAAACCGAATCGAACCGAACCAAGAATTCGGTTCGGTTATTTTCAATTTTTTTCCCTTTTTATTTATTTATTTATTTTCAGCTGCTACAAACAACAGAGTTGGCTCTAGCACAAAAGGAATAAATTGAAGCTACAAAGATTGGAAATAATGAAATGAAGCTTGGTTTACAATGGAGGAAAACCCAGAGACAGAAATAGTACAAATAAAAAAAAAGGGAAACAGTAAAGGGAAACAGTAAAGGGAAAGAAAATGCTAGATGAACACAAAGAGAGTTTCAAGGCTCCAACTATTCATTTATAGTGAATTCTTTCAATTTTTCTTGCCTATTTCTCTTGATATTTTCATAAGATTAAAAAAAAAGCTGTCATGTCTCTCATATACACAATATTGTAGCATCATACATAATATTATAACCATAACTGCACTGTTTGCATATTAATTTGTCTCCACCACACCTATGTGATGATTTGAACAAGACTGAAAACCTTCGATGACGATTCTACCTGTCTCATAATTTCATCCTACAAGATGGTTTTTTTTTTATCAAATCATAAGTGTCGAAGTTGTCGCCATCGTCATTGCTCATCTTTGCTGCAAACAAGCAAGTGAAAAGTTTGATTTTCTTCAACAAGATTGAGTTAAACTTAGTCTCTTCTCCTCAACTTGCAAGTAGTTGGATGTAGAGAAAGAGAAATAGAGAGTTAAAACAGAGAAAAAATGACATTAATAAAAAGAGAGAAGTTGAGTAGGTGGGGAAAGGTGGGTGGAGCTTAAATAAGATAGAGAAAATAAGTTTTTTCAACTCTTTATCTGAATGGGGCATTATAAAAAAGAGAAAGTGGGAGTTAAGAAAGAGGGTGGGGATGTAGGGTGCATTGGAATGGGGTGAGAAGTTAAATAAGAGTGGGTTGGTGGGAGATTAAATAAGAGAAAGAAAATGTTAGGGGAATTAAAAACAAGAGAATGGGAAGGGTTAGATTCGGTCCGATTGTTTCGGATGTGTAAAAACAAAAATCGAAATCGAACCAAACCAACTCGGTTCGGTTCGGTTTTCTAATGTTAGGTTTCAATTTTTCTCGGTTCAGGTTTTTTCAGTTATATTTTGGTTCAGTTCGGCCAGTTCGATCAATTTTCAGGAACCAATTAACATACCTAATCTCACATCCTTTCTTCATGTAAATATTATTTTAATTTCATTTTAGATGATTATTGTACTTTATTTACATAGTCGATTATTTTTTGCATATGGTGAACCCAACCCGTCTCTGCAAAAACAGAAATATGTCTATCATGTACAAATGTTAATTTCTCCTTGGTATCTCATTGGGGATCTTAATGCCATTTTTAGACCTAAGGACAAATTGGGAGGTAATCGGCCTACTTTCTCTTCCTTAAATCACCTCTAGACCTTTACCAATACCCGTGCCCTTTTAGTTTTTCCTCTTAATGGTTACCAATTCACCTGGAATAACAAACGAAAAGACAAAAAAGGCATCAAAGCAAAACTTGACCACATTTTAGTGACTACTAATTGGTTGCACATTTTTCCTTCTGTTATTGCTCGTACAATTCACACCTCTACCACAGATCATAAAGCATTTTCTCTGCATCTACTTGCAGATCTCAATAGGGGACCCAAACCTTTCAAAAATTTTCACATGTGGATCAGAGACCCCAATTATAGAAAACTTTTGACTACTTCCTGGGCTCCTAGAAGACATACCTGTCCAGACAATAACTTCCATCTTAAAACCAAAAGTTGAGTTATTGTCTTACTCAATGGAATAAGTCTGGTTTAAAAAACATTCAACTCCCCATTCTAGAAACTCAAAGGGCTTTGGATAATCTTTAGAACGAGCTCCCTTCTAAGGACAATGCTTTGTCAATCTCTATGTTGGAAGATAGACTTTCGGAGCTTTTAGTGACGGAAGAACTGTTTTGGAAAAACAAGTCTGGTCGATCTTGGCTCAGAGATGGCGATAAAAACACTAAATTCTTCCATCTCTCTGCTCTGCTTCGCTACAAAAGGAACTATATCTTCCGCCTCAAGAATGAAAACAACATCTAGCATTTTAACACTTCAGCGGCCAGGGACGTCTTCAATAACTACTTTGCCAATAATTTCACTTCTTCTGCCCCTAACCCCAATTTTGAGATTTTGTCTTTGTTCACTCCTGTCATTAGTAGGGCATACAATGATGTTCTTTTTTCTTGTCCTACTGAATCGGAGATTCGTCAGATTGTTTTTTATATGGGTAGTTAAAAAGCACCTGGTCCTGATGGTTTTCATGCATACTTTTTTCAATATTATTGGGATTTTGTGAGGTTGTTCAACATTTTTTCAACACTCGTTAGATGAATCCTAAGCTCAATGAAACTTTCATTGCTCTCATTCCTAAAATTGGAAACCCCGTGACTCCGGACAATTTTCGTCCCATTGGGCTCTGTAATGTTATCTATAAGGTTATTTTCAAAAATCTTGGCAAATCGCCTTAAACCAATTTTAGATGACATTATCTACCCCAATCAAGGCTCATTAAACCTTTTTTCAGATGAAACACTTTTGAAAAAAAAACAAGGCTGGGTGATGATTAAAATAGACATGGATAAAGCCTATGATCGAGTTGAATGCCCATTCCTGCACCAAATTTTTTATAGGCTTGGTTTCACCTCTGAATGGATTCAAATGATTGAGCAATGCATTTCCACTACCACTCTTCAAGTTATGCTCAGTGGTTCTCATTTCCTTCATATCAAACCTTCTAGGGGCATTCGGCAAGGAGACCTATATCTCCTTATTTGTTCATTCTTGTTGCCAAATCTTTTTTTCCCATCTCCTCGCTCATGCAGAATCTGAACGAACCCTCAAAGGAATTGTTATATAAAGACAATTCTCGTCTATCACCACTTGCTCTATACAAATGACCTCGTGATCTTCTGTCGAGCCTCGCTGGCTGAAGTTCACTCAGTCAAGGATATCCTAACAAATATTGTTCTGCATCAGGGAAAAATGTCAATTTTGATAAATCCTTGGTTTACTATAGCTCAAATGTTCACCCTAAACATGCTAAGATTATCAACAAGATCTTGGGATCCAAACATTTTAACCCTAGGGACAAATACCTTGGATCCCCTTTGCTCTTTTCCAAAAAGAAAGCCAATGACTTCCAATTTCTCTTAGAAAAAATCAATGCCAAACTCTTAAGCTGGAAATCTAGAGTGCTCTCTCAGGCTGGCCGTACGATCATGATCAAAACGATCCTCAACTCGATCCCAATTTACAGTATACAAACTTTCCTTCTTCCTGTCTCTATTTCCATAACAACTGATAACCTTGCCCGAAGTTTTTGGTGGAATGGGACAACTGACAGTAAAGCTAAGCATTTGTGCACTTGCGATCGAATCTCATAGCCTCACAACATGGGTGGTCTTAATATTCCCCCACCAGAATAAAAAAATCTAGCTCTAATGACTAAAAGCATTTGGCAAGAGCTTTCCTCCCCTACCAATGCAAGTGTCCAACAACTTAAAGCTTTGTACTTTCGTTCCAAGAACATATCTCAAATATCTAAATCCTCTTCAATTGTATCATTCACTTGGAGAGGCAATCTCTCAGCTCTTGCCAAGATTAAGCGTAATTTTGTTTGGCAAGCGTTTATTGGGGAATCTATTGACTTTTGGAAAGATTATTGGGTCAAGCCTCAATTGGTTCTAGCTGATTGCGTTCCTAATTTCCAGGACCAGAGCATGCCTACCAGGATCCCGGATCTCTAGATCACTTCTTCTAATCATCATCACTGGGATTTAGCTCTCATTAACTCTCTTTTTCCTTCCCTAGTTGCTAAAGACATTCTGGACATCATGATTAGGCCTTCTAAAAGTATTGATACGCTTATCTGGCTTCCAGACAAAAATGTATTTTTTCAATAAAAAAACACTACCAAGGCATTCATAACTAAACAGTTTGAATCCTCTACTTCTTCTTCTAATGCCAATATATTAAATTCCAAGATTCTCAAGGAATTGTGGCGAATTAAAACGCCTCCTAGTGCGTTATTCCTTCTTTGGAAGATAAGCCAAAACATTCTTCCTATAATGACCAATCTGTAAATGCTTCACACCCCCAATTAAAGATTGTTGTATTTTCTGTAATAACCACACAGAGGATGTTACCCATCTCTTATTTCTTTGCCTCGTCATTCACCAATTGTCGCAGATCTCGCCTACCTCGATTGATTGGCGCAATGATAACTTTCCTAGGCCAACTACTCCTCATTTTCTCAATTTCATGTGGGATACTACAAACATGCACAAAGATATCAAGGATGAAATGCTTGCCCAATTCATCGTCTTTCTCCTTATTGTTTGGAAGACTCGAAACAATTGGGTTTTCAATAATACCAAAATTTTCCCTCAACAGTTCCTATCTTCTTTTCACCATATTTGGAAATTTTGAAAACACAAATGGTTTCCAACAAGTACAAATTTCCCAAGTCACCAACACCTTCTAACCACCCAAGATGTTGATAAAATGGAATCCATTCACCATGTGCTTGCCATAGTAGTCACCGACTCTTAGTCACACCAAGCGTCCACTACTCCCTTTAAGTCAGACTTGCCCTCCTCACATGGTTCTCTCACAGAGTTAAACATCACAAGGATAAAGCTTATTCATGTTCAAATCCAAATAGCCATGAATCATCCTCTTAATTCTAGATCCCTACATCTAAGACCCATTCCCCACCACCATGATCCAGATACAATTGTTGTTACTTATGATGCCAACTTCTTTGCCTCATCACAACAAGGCGCTATCAGTACTTTTGCGGTCAATCTCCAAGGCAAGATTATTGTTCAGGTGGCATGCCCCATTGGAGGAAAAGTAATGGACATTACGATGGCTGAGTGTCATGCATCTAACGCGGCTTTGCTTTTAATCCAAGCACAACAATTGAGAACATGTTTCTTGTTTGGCAACTTCAGAAAATTTATTTCCAGTATATATGCTGATTTACAGCACCCTCGAAAGGACATAGATTGGATTTGGCGGCCTTTGATCACCAACATTCAAAGAATACTTACTTTTCATTCACTTTGGTTTTGTAATGTTATTAATAGAGAACTCAATTATGAGATTCACAAACTAGCTACTACAGCAGGACATCAGTATTGTAACCGATATTCTTAATTTTATATGCAATATGCTTTTATCAAAAAAAAAAAAAAATGGTTTTCCTCCTCAACTCAACTCAAACTCAACTGTTAAAGACTTTCCTCTCTTGAGCAAAATATTGTTATGGGGATTGAATTCGGGAAGAGCAAGCGTCTCGCTCTCGCTAATTGTTTGTCTGTCTAGGGAGAAGCAGATCCAACCGCAATCAAAAGAAGCATGTATGTGATTCTGACTATCGTGTTGCAGCCTCAATGGGCTTGAAATCATCATATCTCTTACATTCTAAAACCCTTCTAAAATTCCTTATTCACTTGTTCACTTAATAAAACCATATTTCCCACTCTTTTTCAATCATCAATTCTCTATCTTCCGCAACAACTCTTCAAAAACTTCACGCACTTATCATCTCTTCAGGTCTTCACCAATTCGACTTCTGCACTGGTAAATTCATTTACGAGACCCTATTTCCTCTCGATCCGTGTTTCGTCAAGTTTCACATCACAATAAGTTTTTTTTTATTCAGCTGACCTGCACAAGGAACGCATGTGAACCACGGATAACTGTTGTGGTGGTCGATGACACTCTGATGCTAAAGTAAAAAAGGAATCTAAGGAAGGCGTAATGTTGTAAACATGGATTTTGTAGCGTACCTTAGCTTACCAACCTCATGTCTTATTTATAGTGTTAGAGTCCTGGTTCGACCAGGCCATCGGTGGCGTAGTTTAGCGAAAAGATATTTGTGGAGATCCTTTTCTAATTAGGAGTTATGTTTTGAAGGGAAATTTCCCTGTTACACTTGTGCTCCTAGATACGCAGAAGATAGTTCTCAATCAGAGTGTTGTCCATAGAAGGAAGTTTCCATCTACGACATATACTCTGGTATTTGCTTTCTAGTTGAAAGCAGAGTGTTGTTGTCTTGCCTGTCCGAAAATGATCCTCGAGATACTTGCCTTAATAGGTCTTATGGGTATTGGGGATGGTTGTGAGATGTGTGGGCTTCGCAGGCTATAATAATTTGGGTCTGTCTAGCGGACTGCATTGTGCAGGCTTGAAATTGCTTGGGCCGGATCAAAGTTGGACTGACGTTTGGGCCTGTTATTTCTCGAGATTATCATGACACGTGTATGGTGTAGAAGAGATGATGTTTTGGTGTATCATCAGGTACTCCCCTGGAGTTAGTGGGCCTTCGTTTCAGTTCACTAAGTCACTTCTTGAAAAGATACCCCAGTCATGATGATTGAGTCTGAACCGTTATTAGAGCGACGCGCTTCATGAATTAAGCGTGCGTCAGTTCAGTGGAAAAGTGGCGGGAAACCAACCCCTATTTAGATCTCCCTTTCTGCAGAGATTGACTCTTCCATTTCTTTGTTTTTAAAGATTTCGTTCTGTTCGTCTTTTAATTGAAAGTTTGTTCACCTTTTTCATAGCTCGCTAAAATTATCTTGAAAATGAGCTTCTAGCCAAGGGCCTCCAGTTATTTGAAGATAGGTAGGTTTCCGAATCGGGCCTTGCCGATATCCAATAGACATTTGGGATCCCTGAGAACCTGCCATTCTATACACTGAGTGATGATCAGACGAAGATGTTTCCTCCAAAAGGGTTCATCTGTTTGCATCACAAGATACTTCAAATTAGAGTTCGTTTTCTTGTTCTTGATGAGATCTGAGGTTTCTTGGATTTTCTTGGAATCTCTCCTGCCTAGTTGGTACCTAATGGGTACAAGATTATCCTTCTCATATTGATCAGGGAGAAGGATGCTAGTGTTCGCGTGATTCCAAGAGTGATCCAGTTGTTGAGTTCATCTCGGCTGAATGATCATGCCGTTTGCAAGATGACGCTACCGGCTTGCTTCGGGAAGTTTTCAGATGACTTCAAATTCTTGCAGAAATAATGTTTCTTGGCTCCTTCGGATTCGAAGTACTTCGAGTTCAAGGGTCGTTTGCTTGAGCGGGAATTCAAGCCACTTCGTAAGTATAGTTTCACCCTTCGATTCGTTAGGTTGATTGTATGTTGATCATCGGAGGACGATATCTGTCCTATTAACTTCAGTCGCAGTAGATTGTGGGCCAACTGGCACAGATTGTCAAAGGTTAAGTCTGAAGGTGGAGCCATTTTCAGGAAGAGGAAGGCTTCCAGAGTTAAGGCTCCTACCTTGCCCGACACAGAGGGGCTTTCTGAGACACTTGCCTCCTTCATAAGCTCGAAGAGGTCTCGTGCTGGGGTCGAGCCGGCTCCCAAACGGTCTGATCCAGTGAGAGAGAAGAGTGAACTTGACCAACCCGCCGAGATGAAAGTCTTTGTATCTGGCTGGGAAAAAGACCACCTGCGATTAGCAGGGATTTATGATGCGTCGAAGCTGAGTACTGAGCAGGCTGAAACTTTGTGTGAGAAGTTGATGTTTTTTTATATGGTGGCTTCCACTGGTGCTAACCAATCCAGAACCGTTTTACTGGAAGGTTTTGATGAGGATTTGCCAGAGGTCCCAGAGTTCAATTGTTCTTCTGGTGGATCGTTCGATAGTGGTCGTGGTAGCGTGGGCCATCCTTCTTGTAGTCCGCATTGTTCCCCATCTCGCTTCATGCCACATATCAAGGTAATGGAGGGTCCATTGGACAATTCATTTCATTATCTTCCTTCGAATTCCGCTGAGCCGACTCACAATAAAGGGTCGGCTACTGGTGACAAAGGGAAGGCCATGGATGAGGGCCTAAGTGCGGTGCTGACTACAAAAGGTGATGCTGGCATGATTCCACATTCGGGAGAGCTTCATCTGGATGCGCGGATGAGTTTGTTTGCTTCGGTCGTAGTGAAGATGAGCAATAAGGCCTGACACTAGGAGGTTAACGTGGACTATGCTTTGAGGAAGCATATAAGCAGACGCTATAGCTGGTTGGCAAATTGCACTCCAAAACTGGAGGAGGGTGCATTGGAGGAGCGGATAAGGGGTTGAAGCACCTTATGTTGGGGATGTCCCAATTGAGTCAGGTAGTCGTCACTGGGAAGAAATTTGAGGCGGCTCGTGAAAGGGTGTACACCATGGAGCGTGTCTTCTCGACTATGCAGAAGTCGTATTTCGATGCACTTTTTGAGATTGAGTCACTGAAAAAACAGATTGAGAAGAGGAGGCTGAGACAGTCAGCCATTGATGCTAAAACTCAGAAGGTTCGTCTGGAAGCTCTTGAGTCTAATTTAATCGAGGCGGTGTTCGCAAGGGATAGATTTAGACAAGAGTTGAACCTGGTCTGCCATGATCTGGAAGTTGCACAGGAAGTTACAGCTAAGAAGTGTTCTAAATTATAGTATTTTGTTGAGGAGAACACCATGAAGGAGTCTGAATGGGTTGCCCAGAGATGACAGTTAGAGGCCAACGTGGAATTTAATGCTTGGGAAGCGAGAAAGGTTGGGGACCAACTTCTCCTGGAGCAACATGAGCTTAGAGCAGTTAAGAGTAGCCTGGTTACGGAGCAGTCTCATCAGGTTGATACGCTGACAAGCAAGCTGGAGCTGACAAACAAGCTGGAGCTATTGGAGCGTGAACTTGCTAAAGCAAAGGCAAGCAAGGAAGAACTTCTCAAGGCACAAGGCAAGTGTGAATTCCGTTGGGTTGTGCATGGGAGATTAGAGCTGCTGGCACTGACGAAAGAAAAACATCTGGAATAGGACCTTGCTTATTATAAGAAGATGTCTTACACTGATTTCAGAATGGTCTCTGAGTCATCAGAAGAAGATGGCGATTCGGATCATGTCGCTCAGATTGAGGCGCGTACAGATGCAACTCCTACTCCTTCCCTCCCAAGCTTAGTTCCCCCGTATTTGTACTCCCTCCTGATAAGGAATAGATTTTGTACATTTGCCCTTTTTGTCTCAATTGTTAATGAAAACAGGTTTGTCTTGAGTATGCTTTGTAGCCACATTATGTTCGCTCTTCCTGTTGCGTGCTTTCCATTTTGCCTTGTCATTTTTCTTTGGCACGGATCTGGTTGGTTTGGCAAGAAGTCGAATGGTCTGTCTGCTGTTGAGAGTTTGACCATTTAAGTAGCTAATGATTCTGACCTACTATTCTGTGAGGTCTCAAAGTTACTATAGCTCGATTTCATCCAGTAGTGGGCGTTCTATGAATGGTTTGGCAGTGGGTTAAGCTACCCATGTCGTAGCCCATCCTTAAGGTAAGACGTTGGAGACTTAAGTTGCGTATCTGATTGTCGATTGCGGTTGCTAGCATGAGTGAACTGTTGCAGCCATGTACATGCGTTGTATTTGAGTTAGAGCGTTTGTCCCGAGTCAGGTTTCATAAGCTTGGGCTGACATCTATGTAGCATTCGTCCGCATGTGAGCGGGTTGATTTTTCGAGTTGGCTCGAGTGGCCATCGTTGATAATAGAATGTCAACCCGTGTGAGCTGTAATTTATTTTGTCGACCGCTATCTTGAGAATGAGCAGTGGTCGCGTGGCGAGTCGTTGACATCAGTCAGGGCTGACTGGGGTGTGACAATTTGGTGATCATGGTTTGTTGGAGAGCGATGATCTCGTGGCGAGCTATTGACATCAGCCTGGGCTGACTAGACTTCCACCTTCCAAACCATCTATACTCGCGCAGAGCGGGCTACAAGTTTGGGATGAGAAATTTCATCAACCATGGTCTGTAGAAGAGCAGTGGTCCCATGGAAAGCCGTTGGCATCAGTTCGGGACTAATTAGGCTCCCACCTTTCAAATCATCTACACTCGCGCACATTGAGCTACAAATTTGGGAGTTTTCGGCAACCATGGTCTATAGAAGAGCAGTGGTCCTGAGGCAAGCCATCGGCTTCAGTTTGGGACTGACTAGGCTCCCTACCTTCCAAACCATCTACAACCGCACGGAGCGGGCTACAAGCCTGAGTGTTTTCGGCGACCATGGTATGTAGAAGAGCAGTGGTCCCGTGGCAAGCTGTCAGCATCAGTTTGGGACTAACTAGGCTCCCACCTTCCAAACCATCTACACCCGCGCGGAATGGGCTATAAGTCTGAGAGTTGGTAATTTGGCGACCATGGTTTGTAGAAGAATAGTCACTACACCAAAAATGGCCATTAGCAACGGTTTTAAACCGTGGGGGTAACCCATTGGCACGACTTAGAACCGTGGGCTGTAGAGGCGTCGCTAAATCCCTAGTAACGGCTAAAAACCGTGGCTAAAATATTAGCAACGGTTTTATCTCGAGGACGGTTGATGATTTAGCCACGGTTATAAACCGTTGCCAAAATCTTAGCCACGGTTCTAAGCCGTGGGCAGGAGTGGCCACGGCTTAAAACCGTTGCAAGTTTGGCCACGGTTTTAAGCCGTTGCAATAGCTTTAGCAACGGTTTTAAGCCGTGGCCAGTACTAGCCACGGTTATAAGCCATGGCAAGGTAGCCACGGTTTTTAGCCGTTGCAATAATTAGCCACGGTTTAAAACCGTGGCAAATTTTTTTTTTTAATAATAATTTTTTTTTTTTTTTTTTTTGTTGTCAAATGACTTTTTATTACATCTTATAAGTTTTATTTTTAGAAAATAAAAATTTTAATGTGCCAAACTTAAACATTCCATGAATGGAGGCAAAGTAATGTAATTAATAAGATAATTTATTACATTGAGTCACAAAATCTATCAAATAATATCTCAAATACAATGACACACACACAAACTTAAATATCTCAAATACAAAGAAAGTGGAACAATGCTGCTGCTGCTGCGAGAGACACAATGCTGCTGCTGCAAGGGACGATCTGCTGATGATGCGAGGTACGCACTGCTGCTGCTGCTGCTGCGAGGGAATCACTGCTGCTGCTGCGAGGGATGAACTGCTGCTGCTGCGAGGGACGAACTGCTGCTCTGCGAGGGACGCACTGATGCGAGCTTGCTGCTGGTCGCAAACCAGAGTGCGCTCTGTTTCACTGCAGAGTACCCACTGTCCTGGCAGTTATGATCTGCGGATTTTTGAATGCAATCTGGGTGCTGCATTTCACTGCTTGCACTCATTCCTGCCACAGGTCTTGGATTCCAAGCAAGTACATTACTTTATCATTTGGAGAACTATTAATAAATATGCAGTACAAAAATGAAACAGAGAAAACTAAAGTTTCATCACCTGAAAACATTTGGAGTGTATGTTCACTTGTTTCAAATGAAAGAAACATGACAAATTCATTCGAAAGATGCTATCATCAAATGCTTCTCTATAAACTTAAATGAGTTTGAGAATACCCAAGTTCTATTAACTTGACAACTGAAAAGTGTTCCATTAAGCTCATGTGGTTCAACAAAAAAGACTAACTTTATGGTTAATAAGAAAAATTTGCCCTAGGCGAGTTAGAAGAAAAAAACAACTAGAGTATCTGCTACAGTACACATGCAAACATACCTCGTTTGCTGGGCGTCCGTAGTCAACGGGATCTCTTCTAGTAATTGCTTCCAAAACAACAACCCCAAAGCTATATATGTCACTCTTTTCATTCAAAAGTCCAGTATTTGCATATTCGGGTGCAACATATCTGGAAAAGTTATGTCACATTGGTATCAAGAACGTATTCATTCACATGAGCAGGAAGTATCAAGTCATCTTCACACAAATCATGCCAGACAAATCCATTTTTGTAACTTCTACTTTCACAAATCCACCACAACAATGATAACAATCAAATTTCTAATAAAATACAATTTACTGGAAAACCAAAACCAGTTCTTATAACACTCTTACCTCTTACAAGACCACGAATACAACGAAGGCATGCCACTACCTCTCAAGACATTAAGCCGATTAATCACATCTACAAAACATACTAAATTTCAGCATTCCCAAATTCAAATAGAAATATAGTATAACAAAGTAACAAACAAGCCAGACACATACCTCTCAAGTGAAGACCTTCGGGCGAAGAGAGTGCAACCTCAATGAAATGTGGATGTTCAAGGTGGTGATTTCTGCAGAGATAATAAACAACAACAACTTTTCTATTATGCCGCTTCGGTGATGGCTCCGTCCAAACTATAGCCCTCTCTGGACTAGTTTGCCTGTACTTGTTCATTCTCCCCTCCATTTCTCTCACTGTTAAATCACCTCAGACTGAAACGGATCTAAAACAAATACATCTTAGTCACTTCAGCCTTCAGCTTCACATTTCATCATTAATCACAAGAAATACAATCTACCTAAGACTTATAACTGACTAGAAGTTCTATTGTCTAGCATTAACTAAAACCTAGCAAAATTTGCTTGCAAATCCAACTAATTGAATGAACTTCAGCTCATAATGTCAAATTCCATCAGTTCCTCTAAATAATAGCTCAAAAAGACCTATAAAACTACTATCTGAGCCTCATCAGATCTAATTTCACTCGCAAAACCTATTTAGTGATCCCATACAAAGGAATGCAACACAAAAACACTACAAATCAACTGTTCAAAACAATTTTCAGTAAAAAAATATCCAATATGGAAGCTACGTTGTTATTCTTTGACATTCATGGATACAAAAGAAGAATATCCAATATGTCTAGCAAAATGGCTTTTGACCAATGGAAGCTTGTCATCTATACAAAATATGATAGATTCATGCAATATGATATGATATGAGAGACGCAATGCTGACTAACCTGTGTTGATTCAGGTTTTCCCTCTTGGTCTGATTCTATGGGCAGGGCCAGGGACGAACTGCGGTTGATGCTGCTGCTGCTGCGAGAGACGCAATGCTGCTGCTGCAAGGGACGATCTGCTGATGATGCGAGGTACGCACTGCTGCTGCTGCTGCAAGGGAATCACTGCTGCTGCTGCGAGGGACGAACTGCTGCTCTGCGAGGGACGCACTGATGCGAGCTTGCTGCTGGTCGCAAACTCGATGATTTCAGAGGGCTTGAACCCACCCATCCACAAAAAGCAGCGCTCCGCCGGAGTCTTCCACATGCCTGAAACGAGATGAAAGAGATCGGCTTTCATGAGCATTGCCTTCAAGCCCATCATCTCATCCAAGTGTGCAAGGCAGTTGTCCACGTAAAGTTGCACAAATTAAACATTATGAAATTCAAATATAACATCCCCAATTTCTAACATGACCAGACAGGAATACCAATTTCTAATCCCCACTGTCACCAACAAAGCAATGTGACCACCCACAATTATAACATCCCCATTAGACATTACCACTCCCTAATCACTTTTTGCTTTTGCTTTGTGACTTGTGCATCCTAGCTTCAACCCTTTAGCAGGAACACATGTTCAAAGTTCATACTTTCAAGAAAAAGAAGAAGAAATCTGTGTATGTCAGGAAGAAAAGTAAATAACTAACATTCAAACTCAAATCATTAACATTCTATTTGTTATGATTCATTTCACACTTGAGTGGAAAAAAATATGCAATAGTAAAAAAAAACATTAACTAGCCAATATTTTTCCTCAAAAGCTAGACTTGTTAAAAGATATCAAAACTAATTAGTTAACTATGATAGTATCGTTCCACCATGTTTCCAAAGTTGACGTTACCGTTGACCTACTCGATCGGCAATTCCCTAAGCCTTGAACATTATAATCCTTGGCTCATAGCTTAGTAATAATTCTTCTACTATTTGACAACTTCAAGTTTTTTAAGAGTATTGGTTGAACCTGTTAAGAAAATATTAGGAGAATTGCATTTTGATTGAATATTTTCTTAACATGGTATCAAAGAAGAAGAAGAAGCACAAGATGGCTACAAGAGATTTTTATTACCTGGGTGGATGTATTCTCTCTATCAATGATTCAAAATCAGGATCATAGTAAGGTTTATAGCCACTATACATTATATCTAACAAAAAGAAAAACCAGTTGTCAGAGAGAGCTTTAGAGACCCCAAGAGAGAGACACAAGAAGAAGAACAACAAAATGGGGTGTAAAAGAGATATGTTATAGTTTGGTTTCATACAATGTTTATATGGAGTACAAGTAATGAAACACGTTTTGTAAAAGGATAAGAGAGCAACCTCTTTTTTGTTCTCTTTCTTGCTTATAAAGATAGAAAGTTGATGTTTTTATAATAAAAGTCCCCAGTGGCAACAACTGGTTTTGCTTGTGTTGGAACATGGATCAGAATATGACAAATCACAAACAGCGGAAGAAAAAAAAATAACAGCAGAAGAAGATAAAAAAGTAACAGAGTGCATCAGGACAGACCACTCTGTCAAAACAGAGCGTGCTGTCCAGTGTTGGACAATGACACGGGTAGCACAAAATCATGAAATTACTGAATTGTGATTGTGATGATCAGGCCGCATGTCAACTAATGCGTGAGATGAGTGACAATCATAAGAAAAACTCACTTCCTCATGAACTGGGGCCAATCGTTGAAATGTAAAATTCTTTAACCCATCTGGAGAGCAAGGATCATCAATATCTGACCGCGATTCTGTTGTTGATGTGTCACTACTTCTTCCCTGAAAAAGGAAGAGAAAATATGACTTGAGGAACAAATTAAGGATTAAAAACAAGATGCACTAAATATCGATCAACTTAAAGAACTCAAATTTTTACCTTCAATGGTCGTATCTTGATGTAAGAGTTAATTTTCCGTTCCTCGTCAAATATTCTAGTAATTTGCCTGACAAGTGTTGCTTCCTCATTGTGGACAAGCTATAAACATGAGATGCAATCTGGTCACTAATTATTTTTGCAGATGAAAATGTTAACTTTATCTGATAATCTGAACTACAGTAACCAGACCATATACGAATATACGAGTCACCACTACCTTCAGTATTTCAGGATCATTCCAAGGCCCTTTATTAGACTTAAGGCACCCTCCTTCAGCAGAGCATGTACATGAGCCACCCAAGAAATCAGGAAGTTGACTGTACAAAGTAAGCATTTAAGTGTCTGAAAAGGCGACCCATATAACAGAATATGAAATAGCATTCAAGACTAAACAATGGAAAGATCAATCAAATAACACAAATGGCTTCCTCATTACCTGGTGATATCATAGACAAGCAAAGCACCAGCAGCACCTCTGTAGTAAGACCTAGTAATAGATCTGAAGGATTCTTGACCAGCCTGTAAGTTGCATTGGAATTCGAACATCATAAGAAACAGAACAGTATATCACGTGACAGTACAAATAATTTGACTTTTCCAATCCATGAGCAATCAGAACAGACATGGTCAGTCATGGACTTACAGAGCAGTAACATCATATGTTAGGTTGGATAATTTCTAGCAATCCACACATGTCAATAGATTATCAAATACATACCGTCCAAGCATCCTGTTGGCCACATAACAAAAGCTCAAGCTCCTCCTCTGTGAAAATTTGAAGACTTTTTATGGGAAACACCTGAAGAATAAAGAAGATATTTATTTAGAGCATGCAACGAAAAGCATTAGAGCATGCAATTAGTATACTAGAAATTATGAAGGAATCCAAACAATAAATCAAAATGGTGATTCAAGTTATATGATGAAAATTGATCTTTTATCTTGGAGTGATCATGTTTCACATCATCCAGGTTTAACTTTCTTTTCCAAATAATACCTTATAAAGCTCTACGAGAGTTATAAATGAAAACAACAACAACAGTTGACCAAAAGACATTGATATGTTGAGAAACAACCTCTTAAAGTGTCCACCCAGCACTACATAAAAGTAAGTTATCTTTTACATAAAAGCATCTCTAACAACAGCACCAACCCTGATTTTTGAACCCAGAATAACCATAAGAAATAAACAACAATCAAGTTCCTCAATCAGGTGGGTGTAAACATGGTGAAAACAAAGAGAAAAAGAAAAGAAGCGGTAAAGTCTAGTCCTTGTTTGGTAAAGAGGTGCATAACACATTAATAACCGCGAAGCTCAAATCACAAATCACAAATCATATAAAAATCCTTCAACAGGAAGCAACTGAGACACAAACATAAATATGTATAAGAATTTTACATTTAGCACACACTAAGGATAGGACACTAGATCTTAGCTTAAACCTCCAAGAAGCAACTTAATTCTCTAAAACGAAATAAGAAAATATATAAAATTTTACACTTGGACAGCTGAACTACAAAATCTAGAAGAAAAAAAAATTCATTATCTTCTATCCGCAGACAAAACCTTTTAAAAATTCATTATCTTCCAAACTTGTCTTAGTGTTGATGATTCTTTGCACTAATCAGTCGATCTAGCAGTTCGAAAGAAACAAAAATATAAATTATTCAAGTGAAGGAATACCTTGCGTAACAACATTCTGAAGAGGAGATCATCACGCCAGACAACACCAATTAGTTTACAAGAACTGAAAACATGAAACATAGGAAGAATGACCACTCAAGCAACTTACTTACCACATTTATTGCAGTGGATGAAGTTCTCTTCGCCTCCGATTCTGTAACAGCAAAAACATAAGATAAAAAACTTCAGATTATTCAAATTTTGAATAATTACTACAAAAAACATTGTATGGAACAAGGATAGAGGATTCGACCTGCAAACTCCACATCCATCACAGTGAAATTGCTTCTTTGAAACCTGAAACCCAAACCAGATTGTCAGCTATGTAAATTGTTCATTCCTGAAAAACTAATACTGCTTCTAAGTGAATGTCTTAAAACCAAATGTTGCCTAAAGAGTTGCAAGGTGAGTAGAAAGGCAGATTCTACAGTTTTCACAGGAGGAACAAATCTAGATTACAGAAACATAAGAGCAATGATGAGAGAAACTACACACACATTATAGAGACTTGTATAATCAATTATTGACATCTACTAAAAGAGAGGACTTTTGCTTGCTATAAAATTATATGCACTGTCCAAATTTTCATAGTTAAAATGAATTTTAAATCTTAAGAGTAGTCCACTTTTCATATTAAAATCGAAGTCTAAAGCTTAAATTTTCCCAACCCATGGATACAACATATTGCTATTGAGGCCAATTGAGTATATGTTTCTTTGTTTCATTACCTCTTTTGCAATTAAGCTAAAATACATTTAAACCAATTAAGCTAGAATACCCAAATGATCATGCTCATAACAATACAAACACACAGACATGGCTAAAGAAAACTATTGAGTAAATCATGTTGATGGTCTATACATAGTAGCAGTCTCAAATCCCTCCAATTGAAATGTTCCCTTGTACATAATAAACATTAGTGCTTAACAAAAGTCTCAAAAAATTAAAGAAGACCCTATACTCACCAAGTAGTTCTTCTACCGCTTCTTCAATAGCAAAGGACCAACATTATCTCCAGTGTCTTTGTTGTGCTTCACATGAGTTCCATCACATAGAGGAAATGTACCTGACCTCCAACAGCTGCCAAACACCCCAACACCCCAATTAGAATCTCACCCATATGTTTCACAATCCAATGAGGCAATGAACAAAGACAGGAAATGAGAGAATGTTGAATAGCTTACCTGTTGTTTTGAGTGTTATCTTAGTCTTCTTCTTCTCCTCTTCAGAAATCGAGCTCGAGAAAAGAAGAAAGTGAGTTCTAGGGTTTGCTTTGCTGAAAGAAGAAAAAAAAATAAGAAGAAGAGATCAACAAAAAAAAAAATCAAACTGTTTTGTTTTGCTTTGCAGTGGAATTTCAACACTATCCTCAAAACATATATTTACTAAATTACATTTTTTAATAAAACTAATAACCAGTCATGAACATCATCCTCATTGTACTCATCTTCCTTTATATATTTCACATAAATCTTACCTGAACATCATCCTCATAGTTTCATTTTTACGTGGGTATTCCAACTTTTGTATCGTAAATTTTCTTTCTCCTTGCTCATAACATATTTGAATTGTATATTCTGAACATGAACAAATCTCAATATTTCGACATTATTGAAGAGTCTCTAAGGACAAAAATTAAAGCTTTCCAGCATATACATTCTAATCTTAGAATAGCTTAAACCATCCAAGTAGCTAAACCCAGTAAATGAAGTTGTAAATTCCCAAACTACTACTCTAAATATATTCACTTTCCAAGAAAGGAAACACCTCATATACAATATTTTAATACTGAGACTAACTAGAACCCTAAACGGATGACAACCTAATTCAATTCAAGCAAAAGTAAGGATCCTCAAATAAAAATAACTTTCCAAGACATCAAAATTTCCCAAGTTGAAAACCCACTCACAAGAATCATGATTGAAGTTGAACAACAGAAGAAAAAACTCAACTTGATTGTAATGAAATAACCGAAGATAAAACCAAGAATGAAAAAGAATCTACCTTGTGATCTCCTCTACCAGTTGAAAACCTGATGCCACCAGGTTGAATATCAATGGAGAAAATCTGCATTCCTTCATGCCTAACCCAACCTGGCTTCTCTGCAATCATCTTTGCTTCTGGGTATCTAAAATCCCACTTATTTTTCACTCTCCCTGCACTCAAAGAACAAAAGGGTACTCAAATCCCATGGTTTGGGATCAAAATAGGAAATGGGGTCATCAGAGAAAAACTTATAAAGGTCAAATTTTGTGTGGGTTCTTGAAGGATTTTGTTCTCTTGAAATAGATCTGAAGAAGAAGAAGAGATCTAAAGAAGAAGAAGGATCTTACCTGGAAGGAGATCTGAACCAATTTGATGTTCTTCTTCAGCTCGATTCTCTCAAGATCTAAAGAAGAAGAAGGAGAAGAAAAGTTTGAGAATCTGCTTCGGTTCTTCATGTTCTTCTTCAGTTCGTCCTCTCCTTCTTTCGCCCTTCTTCTCCTCTGCGCCAAACCTCTCTCTGACTCTGATTTAGGTCGAATGTTTTTCACAATGACCGCGCAAACTGATCTAGGTCGAAATAGCAAATTCTTTTTCGCCAATTTTTCGCAATGACAGCGCCAAAATTTTTGCCAAAGCGCGAAACCCATTTTCGCCAGAGCGTGAAATCCACTCTCCAAATCACTCACTCGCAGGAGCGCGGCACGTGCAAAATGGTTTAGTTTAGCAACGGTTGTTGGCCGTTGCACAATATAGCAACGGTTTTTGGCCGTGGCTAATGCACCCACGGTTTAGAGTCGTGGCCAACTATTTTTGTAGCCACGGTTTTAGGCCGTTGGCCACGCTATCCACGGTTTTTAGCCGTGGCCACCTCCCCGTTGCTAAACAAGCATTTTGGTGTAGTGAGTGATCTCGTGGCGAAATGTCGACATCAGTCAGAATTGACTAGGCTCCCACCTTCCAAACCATCTACACCCACACGGAGCGGGCTACAGGTCTGGGCTTTGGCCAAAAGTTGTTGTTGTCAGTCGTCACTGGCTAAGCTTACCTAATCGGGTTCGGCAACCATTGTCCACGAAGTGGGCAACGGTCCCTGGCGAGTCTTCGTCAGCAGGCATAAGAGCGCTGATTAGACTCCCACATCTTAAGCCATCAACATCCGCTCACTGCAAACTAGGCGTCGGGATGAACCATAAGCCATCGTCATCAATTGAAACTGACTAAGTTTGCATGGTTAGGTCGGACCTCCTCATGTTACGGGCGTGCGAGCCTATTTATGCAGGCGGAGTGCATCGTGCGGAATTAGTTTCTTTCAAAAAGATAGAAGTACCTTAAATTAGCTAGTGATATGCAGGTGTGATCCGCATGTCAAGAGTGACCAATGTCATGTCAGGCACGTTGTAGAATACCGCTCGAATAGTGGGCTAAGCCCATGGGCCCATAAAAGAAGAGCTAGGCCCTGTCGTAGGATCAAGACGCTACATGTACATCGTAGATTTCATGGTGACACGCATACGACATAGATCGCGAGATAGTTGAATATCGCTTACTCCCTACAATTAATGGGGTTTTGTGCAACATCATTAATTGGATGAAAGTGGTCTTGTGCACTTTCCTTGGGAACCGTCGTCTACTCATTTCCCATACGGTATTCAATGTTAATAGTTAATGTTGAAGTGTCTGCTTGGTGAACCACTATGTCTATATAATGGTGTTCCTTCATCGTTATAGGCATTATCTTCTACAGAGTGCACCTCTTCAGATGTTCTTAACCAAAGAATATGCTTTGGGTTTTCCAAAGGCTGAAGAGAGATCTCCAACGCTGGAGTCTTCGAATGTTCAGACATTTTCGCCGATGAGTGATGATAAGACTTGTTGTTATGCGTGGTCACCTGCTTTGAGTAAGCCAAATTGGTTCGTTGAGACTTTTTAATTTCTTATCATATTGCGAAGAAGAGTTACAGACTTCCTCTCAAAAGATGAGTCTGTCGTTTACTCGCCAATGCTTCGGTGTTACCTTCTGCCATTCTGTCTATCAGGAGACACTCCATGCAGCTCGTTTATGGTTGATTGAAGTGTTGGCAGATGCGTCGTTGCTTGCAGGTGTGGTACCTCTGAGTCACCCCGAGTATCGCGCATGGAGAAACGTCCTCGCTCGGCACACTGTGAGACCTTAACTGTCTCGTCATTCACGGGTATCTTTGTTTGTTCTATTCTACCTCCTTTGGGAGGTCGAACACTGGATCAAAGATGTCTACAGCTCGTCGCTAGGTCCATATTATCGTTTGCGAGCCGTCTTTTTGGGGTGATTTGGCATAGCAGTAAGCTGCGCTTGTCTTTTCAGCCCCTTTTTGTACATTTACCCTTGTTCATCGTCTGCCCAGGGTACCTTTGATGCTGCTTTTGAGTCCTCTTCTGCAATCGGACTGTTTAAGTGAGTTTTTACTGTATGTTGCATCGGATGCTTGTAGTTTGTAGTATTTTGTACCTGACTCTAGGCGATTGTTGTTACATCTTTTCAGTAATCAATAGAGTGTGTTTGAGTAATTATCTTTTTATTTCTTAAATGATTGCAAATCACATAAGCTCCTAAAAACTAAAACTCTACATTGACTACAGAAATAAAACTAAACAACTAAATAGATTGACTCTTGCCGGAAAGTGGCCAACCCGGCCCTGAAGTGAATTCGCATGGCCCTTCAGCGAATTGCAAAGTTTTACTGACAATGTTGAGGTTACTGAATAGTAAACCTTGCATGGGAGGGTCCTTCCGTCCCTACCGATTGTCGTGGGGTCGTCTTCCCATCTGCAATGACCTCTTCGCTTTGTCGGGTTGAAGAGCGAACTACTTATGCAATGCTGGGATGTTCTCTGCTACTAAGTTGAGCCACTGCTGTTGGGATTTGTTTACACGTGGGTGGTGTGAGTTTTCCACAGTTTCTGGGTCTGGCTTCTGTTCAACTTGCCCTGTGGGCTACAGCTGGATCAGGAAACATTCTATCTACTTCAGTGCATCATAATGGAAACGCTGTGCCGTTGGTTGGTCCTCGCGAATTGTTCCCTCAGAGTAGTTAGCAGTATACTTGACGCACTGGTGAAGGGTGAAGACTAATGTTTCCATTTAGTGAAGCCACAGTCTTCCCAGAATGAGGTTATAGGTAGACGGTGTGTCTACCACCATGAAGTCCAAGAACAAGACATTTCTTAGTCGCAGCTCTCTTGTCACCACTGCTAATCTTATATTCTTGACCGGAAAACATTTCTCTCTGTTGAATTCAATCAGTGGGTAGTCGGAAGGTGTCAGGCTCTCCTCCTTGTGGTCCATATTGCAGAACGCATTGTAGAACAGGACGTTGAGGAGTTTTCCATGTCAACCAGGTCCCTCTTCACTTTCCACCTTGCGATAGAGACCGAAATGACAAGAACGTCATTATGCGGTGCGCGAACGCCTTCGAGGTCCTTGTCCGTGAAGGTCAAGGTTAGGATGGGCTCTGCAGCCTTGAGTAGTAGACGTGTTTGTCCTCGTTTGCGGGTTGTGTACGCATTTCTAGTAGTGTCCGTTTGCGGGACCTATTCAATCGGTCTTCTTTTTATCCAACTCCATGAAGGACATATATTATGTCCAGAGTCTCTTTCTCAATATCTTTGACTGCCTCTCCCCATTCTCTGGTTCGGTCATGTCGTTTCTCAAGCCAGAAATTCCTTTAGCTTGCCCTTGCGAATTCAGTATTAGATCTCATACCTGAGACTCTAGCATTCGTTAGTGTCGTGGCCACCCTCCTTGTGGTATGAGCTTGTGGTATGAGCAACACTTGTTGTTGTCGCGTTTGGAGAAATCTCCGCGCTGCTTTGGGGGCCACTTCAAATCTTCCCAGTTTTTCATGAAATTAAATACGTCTGATAAGCTAGAATTGATAGGGTCATGGATTTGGATCCAACGTAGTTGGAAGATTTCTCTAGTCTGGCATGGCCAGAGTCCGACATGTTGTCGTTGAGCTTTCAACTTGTTTCTTTCTTCGTCTTCTCATATTTTTCCCTAGAAATGGAGGGTATCTTCTCTACTTCAGTTTCCTTTTTTGTTGTTCTCATCTCTTCCATGGTGATGTACCTCTGGGTGCCCTTCAAGAGTTCTGCCATATCTAGGGGGTTCCAAGGTGAGGAAGTCATAAAACTTTCCCCTTCTTAGGCTCGCGGTAAAAGTCATCGCTGCGGCTGTCAATGAGTGTCAGCTCGTCTGAAGTGCGTGACATATTTTCTTAGCATTTCGTTAGACTTTTGCCTCAGGGAGAGTATGCAGTGTGGGCCTTTCCTGATCCGCTGTCTTGTGACAAAGCACGTCAGGAATTCTTTGGCCAGTGTCTTGAATGAGTCGATCAACTTTGGCAAGAGGCTGTGGAACCATGTTAGTGTTGACTTCTTCAAGCTGGTAGGGAACGTTCTGCACATTACCGACTCGGAACCTTCTTTGAGCGCTATTACATGTTGATAATGACGCAAGTGATCGAATGGGTAGCCGGTCCTGTCATAGAAATCGAGCTTTGGAGGGCTGAACTTCTTTGGCAGAACCTCGTTCATGACGCGGTCCATAAACAAGGGAAGGGAGAGGCAGTATAACACATCTGGGTCGTGAGCCCCTCGGCGGAAGGGGTTCTGTGGGGCCAGCCTAGGTAGAAAGTCGGGTCCGCGTTGACCGCGCCACCACCTCTAGTCCAATGAGAGCTAGCAGGGGATCGACTCTCCTGTGCTTGCTCTCTGTTGTCCTTTGAAAATTAGAGTTTGGGCTACTCCTGATCTCCATCGGTAGGTGGAGGGTTCTGTTGTATGAGAATCTTCACTGCTTTAGCGATCTGTTGTATTTGTGATGACAACAAATCCATCCAGGTTGTTGTTGCTGGCGCGGGGGTGGTGTGAGCTTGCTGCCCGTGTGTCACCGGCATTACTGGGAGTGGTGGTATAGTGCTAGTCTGAGCGTTTGACATGTCCCCTTGTTTTCCATTGTTGCGTGATCTAGTGGTCACCATGTTCTTGTATTCTGAAGAGAGATGATGCTAGTGATTAGTTAGGAAAGTTGTCGTCCCCACGGACGGCGCCAAACTGATGCAATCGATTTTCGCTCCCTGCTTGACCTTGACCTGCTGACCTGCACAAGGAGCGCACGTGAGCCAATGGACCGCCATTGTGGTGCCTGATGGCTCTCTGATGCTAAAATCAGACAGGGATATGAGGATGCATAATACTGTAAACATGGAATTTGTAGCGTACCTTAGTTTACCAACCTCATGTCTTATTTATAATGTTGGAGTCATGGTTCAACCAGACCATCGATAGCGTACTTTAGGGAAGAAGGTCTTCATGGAGATCCTTTTCTAATTAGGAGTTGTGTTGTGAAGGGAAGTTTTCCTGTTAAACTTGTGCCCCTAGATACGGGGGAGATAGTTTTCAATCAGAATGTTGTCCATAAACATAAGTTTCCATGTGCGACGTATACCTTGGTATTTGCTTCCTAGTTGGAAGCAGAGTGTTGCTGTTTTGCATGTCTGAAACTGATCCCGAGATATTTGCCTTAATAGGGCTTATGGGTATTGGGGATAGCTATGAGGCGCGTGGGCTTAGCAGGTTGTAATGATTTGGGTCTGTCTGGCAGATTGCATTGTGCAGGCTTGAAACCACTTAGGCCGAATCAGCGTTGGACTGACGCTTGGATCTGTTATTTCTCGAGATCATCATGACATATATACGATGTAGAAGAGAGGACGTGTTGATATATCATCAAATTATAATTAAATATTATGTAATATGTGAACCCCCAATCTTTCTATTGTAGTTCCTCATCATTAGTTCACAATTTTGATTGATTCAATGCTTCATATTTTGCTTTTATTAATTTATTGTTGCCATCCCTATTAATAAACATTCCTGCTTGTCTGGTCTAGTTCTTAAAAGAAATTTCAATACTTATCTGTTACTTTAACTGATCAATCTCCAATGTTCCAGGCTCTTGACACCTTCCACACTGCAATTGCGTCTCCTCTATACTATGTCATGTTCACAACACTTATAATCCTCGCAAGTGTCATAATTTATGGTATTTATTACCTACTTATGATGGAAATCACATTAGTGAAGGAATTAAACTTTCATGGTTTAAAACTTAGTTTGAGCTAAAACCCCACAACTATTAAGTGGAGACACATTTGTGATACCAAAAGTGGGTTTTTTCAAGTTTGGATTTTTTTTAGTCAGTTTGCTGGTTCCTTGGTCAAGATTATGAGTCTGATCAGCTGAAACCCACAGTTAACAGTTTGGTAATTTAACTATCTCGTTCTAAAGTTCAAATAAAAATAGTCAATAAATCACTGCTCTTGTGGATTCTCACCCTGCTAGCAACTTATTCCAGGATTGGGATGGCCAAAGTGGAGCCAGCATTGTCTCTGAGATATGTGGTTTCGTTGTTCTCCTCTCTGAAACCATCTTATTGCTTGTCACTAAAGATTAAGATAGAAGTTATTCTTTTAGAGGTATTTTATCCTTCCCTTTACAACTTAGTTTAATTTGAAACTGTGACCATTCTTAAGAACTAGACCAGTATAGAGATTTTTGATATAATGCAGGTAGCAGCTACACACCCCTATATCTCTCACACTATCTTTCAGGCAGTGACGGAGTCAGGATTTTTGTTTAATGAGGGCAGAGTGATGAATCATAGTTAAATAATGATAATATAATGATTATTACATTAACATAATTTTTGTTAAAATTTAAACAATACATAAATATATACAAAACGCCAATTGCTAAATAAAATTCCATCTAATTTATGAGGGAGAAAAATGGATCCAACAAGTTACTTTGTAGTAGTATAAAAGATAAATATATTGAAGACAAATCAAATTCGTGTATAAAGTTAATGGCAAAAAATTAATTTTAAATGTGAAATTATATGTTTACAACAATAATATTGGGTTATTTGCGATTTTTACTATAAACAATAGCTAATTAGATGAAACCCCAACACTAATCAATACTGCAGTTTCCCCCAGGACTAGTAGTCAACGTCTGTTGGCTATCAAAATGCTCACGTTAATTATCAAAATGCCCTTCAAACAATAACCCACATATGAATCTCGAGATACAAATATGTATCTTGAGGAAAAACTATTAGATCAAAATTTTCATGTATATCCAGAAAAATTCTATAAATAAATACAAAACAAGACCTCGATATATGAATTAATTCAAGAAAATACTTAAACAAGTCTTCTTCTTTCTCAAAACAAACAAAAGAGGTTGGGGTTGCCAATGGTTGGTGACGATGTGGGGAAATGAGAATAAATTAAACAGAGAGGGAAGGAGACGAAGAGGAGAGGAGGTGGGCAGTTGTTGGTACGCAGTAAATAGATAAAGGGAGCATAAAAGAAGAAAATGGCAGGGCGGAGTCGTCGGCGTCACAAAGAATAGAGGGAGAAAGGAAGGGGTGGAGCGGGATGAGGTCGTCAATGTCGCAAATAACAAATGGAGAGAAAAGGATGGGGCGAGATGATATCTTCGGCGTCACAAGATCGGCAAATAAAAAAACAAAAATAAATAAATAAATAATCAAAAGTCACTGGGGGAGGCACATGCCCCCACTTTACCCCCTAGATTCGGGCCTGTTTCCAGGCTTTCTAACGGAAATGGATATTATTTCAAGAATGACGAGCAAGAAGCCACTTCAAAAGATACTCACTAGTAGCTATTTACTGATGGGTTGCTCATTGGAACCCACTGAATCAAATTATAGGGTCATGTGGGATACCCCAGAAGAGATGGCAGGGCAGTGATACCCATTGACGAATTCTAGTAATACTTTGAGCCCCTTTGAATTTGAAAGCTTAAAGGTATTGTCACATTGGTGTTGTCTCATCATGTTTTCTACTTTGATTAGCTTTGGGGTGAGCTCATGCGCATACCATAGTTGCTAGAATTTGCGATGATTCCTACTTGTGAGTTTTCAGTGGTTGCTGGTTTAGTGGGTGATTTGTTTAATGTGTTCGAGTTATGTGAGAAGTCGATCGTATCACATGGCACGTGTAGAGATCTAGATTACTGTAAATAGGATTTTGTGAGCTTTGTTGTATTTAAACTAAAAACTTAAGACTCTAGTTGATTCAATGGAAACAAGAAGAATAGAAACATACCCGATCGATCCATAGCGATTTTCCCGTTGATTGTGATGAGTTTGGATTGTTTGGATCTTCCGATTGATTCAAGTATTTCCCTTAGTTCTCTGTTGAGAGGATACAGAAGACAATGCCAAAAGTTTTTTCTGTTTCAACGCATACGCTCAATCGGGGACCCATCCTATTTATAATGCCCATAAGTCATAACCCTTCAACTTACGGGCTGTGAATTTCCAATTCTGCCCCTCATTAAATTAGAAATTACATCCTTATTTACACCATGTTATTTATTAATACCTTATAGTCCAACATCCCTATTAGATCACATATTAGATGGACTACACTTTAAGATAGCAATACACGTTATATTACATATGTGTGCCCACATTATTGGATTAGTCCAACAATCTCCCACTTGGGCCACATATGTTACCTTTAATGTGTATAACCTTGTGAGCTCAAAACTTGCTATCACAAGTAAAGGTATTTCGAAACAATATCGTCCATTGACTATACTGATATAGGATTAAAGCGATTTGCGTCACAAGTAGCGTAACGAAATCCATCAATAGTCACATATACCAATATAATCAAACGACATAGATCAAACATGGATGTAGAGCATGGAAATTACATGTGATGTGATCCAAACATGTCTATTTCCAACCGGTCCAACTTTAATCTTTAATGAGATCAAACATATAATAAACAGACAATTGACTGAAGACTTTATTTCTGCAGAAAATACTAAATTACACCAATGTGCCCAAAAAAATCCATCATAGAACAACAAAAAACTCCCACTAAACCATGATATCCTCATGTGACATAACACCCATATGAGCGATGTGCTCATGAAAGACCTTGGGTGGTAATCCCTTAGTAAGCGGATCCGCAATCATGGAGTGTGTCCCAATATGCTCTATGAAAATATGTTTATTCTCTACTCTCTCCTTCACAACCAGGAACTTTATGTCAATATGATTTGACCTAGACGAGCTCCTGTTGTTGTTGGCATATAAAATTGCTGACTTATTGTCACAATATAACTTTAGTGGTCTTTCTATGTCATTCAAAATGCGCAGCCCAGTGACAAAATAACGCAGCCATAATCCGTGGTTGGAGGCCTCAAAACACGCCACATATTCTGCTTCCATGGTGGAAGAAGCTATGAGTGTCTGTTTAGCACTTCTCCAAGAAATAGCTCCTCCAGCTAACAGATAAATGTAGCCTGATGTAGATTATCTACTATCTTGGCATCCAGCAAAATCAGAATCAGCATACCCTATGATCTCCAACTGATCTGATCGCTTGTATGTGAGCATGTAATCCTTAGTTCTCTGTAAATATCTCATAACCCGTTTAGCTGCTTTCCAGTGACTCATCCCAGGGTTATCCAAATATCTGCCAAGCATTCCAACAATGAATGCTATGTCTGGACGTGTACATACCTGAGCATACATAAGACTCCCAACAGCGGATGCATAGGGGATCTTTTGCATCTCTACAACTTCAAGTTTATTCTTAGGACACTGTTTAAGACTGAATTTGTCTCCTTTAGATATAGGGGTATCTCCTGGTTTACAATCTTGCATGCCAAACCTTTTAAGCACCTTTTCTATATAGCCCTTTTGTGATAATCCAAGAATACCCCGAAAATGATCCCGGTATATCTGAATCCCTAAGACAAAAGAAGCTTCACCAAGATCTTTCATTTCAAATTTCTTTGATAGAAATCTCTTGGTTTCGTGCAACATGTCTATATTATTAGTGGCAAGCAATATGTCATCAACATACAAAACCAAGAAGATATGCTTACTACCACTGAACTTATGATACACACAATTATCAACAACATTTGTCTCAAAACCAAACAAGACAATTACTTGATGAAATTTGTAGTACCATTGACGGGAAGCTTGCTTGAGCCCATAGATGGATTTCTTT
Organism: Berberis vulgaris; assembly: GCA_963556465.1. Lineage (NCBI taxonomy): Eukaryota > Viridiplantae > Streptophyta > Magnoliopsida > Ranunculales > Berberidaceae > Berberis > Berberis vulgaris. The sequence continues at coordinate 72,367,066 of OY747125.1, read as the reverse complement.
AGTCTGCAAACCATATTCTTTGGGTCTCCAGACACAAAGTTTTCTGGTTGCACCATATAAATTGTTTCATCAATGTCGCCATTGAGAAACATTGTTTTAACATCCATCTGATATAACTCAAGGTCAAAATGTGCAACAAAAGCCATGATTGTCCTAAATGAGTCTTTCTTTGATACCGGAGAGAAAGTATCTTTATAGTCGATGCCTTCCTTTTGAGTGAAGCCCTTAGCTACAAGACGAGCTTTATATCTTTCCACATTACCTTTTGAGTCCTTCTTGGTTTTGAATATCCATTTACAACCAATAGGCTTTGTATTTTCAGGTAATGGGACAAGATCCCAAACTTGATTGTCTTGCATAGACTTGTACTCCTCATTCATAGCATCTATCCACTTTGGAGAGTTAGAATCCTGCATGGCTTGATTGAAGTTGATTGGATCATTTTCCACCAATCCATCATTTTCCTCATGTTCTTGGAGAAAGACCATATAATCATCCGGAATAGCTCTTCTCTTTTCTCTCGTGGATCTTCTTAGTGGCATTTGATCTTGAGGTTGTTGAGTTTGTTCTTCTGGAATATTTACTTCAATTTGAGCAGGGAGTAGTTCAACATTGTCCTGTTGAGGTTCCAGATCTGTTTCTTGATCAATGACAAGTATTAGAACATGTACATTGTCAACAACAGTAGTAGGAGTCGAAATTGATTCCTCCTCAAAGACAATGTCCTCCTCAAAGACATTGTCTCTTATCTTATTTCTCCCCCCAAACTCGACATCCTCAAAAAACGTTGTTGTCCCCGTTTAAAAAATGGACTTAATAGTGGGATTATAGAACTTGTAGCCCCTTGATCGCTCAGAGTAGCCAATGAAGTAGCTGCTTACTGTTTTGGAGTCCAATTTCTTTTCATTCAGCCGATAAGGCCTTGCTTCAATTGGACATCCCCAAATGTGAAAATGCTTTAGACTAGGTCTTCTGCCTGTCCAAAGTTCATAAGGTGTTTTGGCAGCTGCTTCAGTTGGTACTCTGTAACGGATGTAAGCTGCAGTCTTTAGTGCTTCTCCCCAGAGTGATTCAGGTAAGGTAGAATGACTGATCATACTCCTTACCATGTCCTTAAGAGTTCGGTTTCGTCTTTCAGCTACACCTTTCATGCTAGGTGATCTCGGCATGGTGTACTGTGGGACGATTCCACATTCCTCTAGGAATTTAGCAAATGGTCCTGGACGTTGTTCACCGGAACCGTCATATCTGCCGTAATAATCACCACCACGGTCAGACCGGACACTTTTAATTCGTTTGTTGAGTTGGTTTTCAACCTCAGCTTTGAAAGCTTTGAACATGTCCAGTGACTCAGATTTCTCATGAATGAGATAAAGGTACCCATAGCGTGAGTAATCGTCTATGAATGATATAAAATATTGTTGACCATTCCAAGAAGCCGAAGGGAATGGTCCACAAATATCTGTGTGGATCAATTCTAAGACGTCTGAAGTTCTGTTTGCACCCAATCTCTTTTGTTTGGTCTGTTTTCCCTTGATACACTCAATACAGACATCAAAGTCTGAAAAATCAAGAGAATCTATTATGCCATCTGACACAAGTCTCTCCATTCTCGTTTTCGAGATGTGTCCTAAACGTTTGTGCCACAGTTTTGATAAATTTCCTTCATTTAGCTTACGCTTAGTACCACGAGATTCCACATGCAAGGTTTCATTATATGAGGCAATAGTATCAAGAAGATATAGGTTATCAAATGTGCTTAATGAACCAGTACCAATAATATTGGAATTTAATGAAGGACTAAATTGATTATTTCCAAATGAACAACAATATCCAAATTTGTCCAACAAGGAAATAGAAACCAAATTCCGTCTAAATGACGATACTACAAAAGTGTCTTTCAGTTCCAAATAACAACCAGTTCCTAAGAGTAACCTAAAGTTTCCTATTGCTTCCACTTTTACCGATTTTCCATCGCCCACGAAGATGCGTCTTTCAGCATCATTTGGCTTTCGGTAGCTCAGACAACCCTGCATAGAAACACTTATGTGAGTAGTAGCACCGGAATCTAATCACCAAGTGTTTCTAGGTACTGAAGCTAAGTTAACCTCAGAACAGACCAAAGCAAGAAACATACCCCTTTTAGCACGCCAAGCGTGATACTTGGTACATTCCTTCTTTACATGTCCAGGTTTCTTACAAAAGAAACAACCCTCATTGCCTTTCTGTTTCTTTTGTGCTGGACCCTTAGCAGCTTCATTCTCCTTCTTTCATTTTGTGCCCTTATCTTTAGAGGTGCTTGCAAAATGAGCACTTTCCGTTCTATCTTGCTTCAACCTATCTTCCTCTTGCACACAGTATGAAATGAGCTCATTAAGAGTCCATTTCTCCTTCTGACAGTTGTAACTGACCTTAAACTGACTGTACTGTGGAGGAAGTGATATCAAAACTAGATGCACGAGTAAGTCCTCAGACAACTCAAGCTTCAGTGCTTTAAGTTTTGAAGCAAGATGAGACATCTCCATGATGTACTCTCTAATGTTCCCTTTGCCTTTATACTTTAATGAAATCAAGCTAGCTAAAAGCGTGCTTGTTTCAGCCTTATCGTTTTTAGCAAAACGTTTTTCAAGTTCAGTAAGGAACTCACTGACATTGGTCACCCCTGCGGATATTGCACCCCTAAAGGCTTCTGGAATACCTCGCTTGATGAGCATGAGACTCATGCGATTGGAGCGTTCCCACTTCTCAAAGTATTTCCTGGCATCAGGAGTACTTGCATCTATAAGAGGAGCGGGTTGCTCAATCCTTAAGGCAAGGTCCAGATCCATACATCCAATAACGATTAACACGTTCTCTTTTCAGTCCTTGAAGTTTGTCCCATTAAGCATGGGAATATTATTTACACCAGCAGATATACTAGTAGCAGGCATAGTAGCTGTACAGAGAATAAATTACATAAATAACATATTCACATCATTATTCAATTGCATAAACTTTTAAATTCATACAATAGGTAAATAAAAACCCATATCAAGATACCTAGCACAACATTGTTATTTAGTCTTTGGACAGAAATATCAATCTGTAAGTGGTACTCTTCATACACAACGAAACCGGCCTAATATTATGTCTTTCTTTGGACTGACATAATAAAAGCATGGTAAAGTAAACTTTATCACATATTTAAGACTAGGGATTATCCGGTCAAAACAATCTTCCTTTGGGCCGATTGTTTCACATGGATGTAGCATGCTCACTTATTTAAACTCAACCAATTTTCCTAACAGTGGTTGCTTTGGCAACTTATTAGATAAATTGTGTAAACTTTAAATAAGGAACACAATAGTGATACATGAAAACAAAATTATAATCTATGTATAAATTTGGAGTATGAACTGAATACAAATAAAAATGAAATAAAATGTAGCCCAAAAATGAAATAGGTCCCAATAATGTAAACAAAACAATATTACCAACATCAACAGGCCCAATAGTCAAAGTAAAATTTACTAACAGGCCCAACAGCAACATCCCAAGAGTGAACAGTCGTCAGGCCCAACAGGTGAACAGTCACCAGGCCCGTGAACAATCAACTGAACAGTCACCAGCCCGTGAACAGTCACTATACAAGCCCATACAGTGAACAATCATCCATTGAGACCCAATAGTGACCATGGCCCAACTTCACTTTACACCAAATTGAAATAATCACTTGATCAAAATAATGAATAGTCAATATAATGAATTGCATAATCAATATAAGGAATCAGATATAATGATTTCCATAAGCAGATATAATGAATTACAGTAAGAACGTGATTATAATCACTTGCGAACCATATTCACTGTAATGAATTGCACCATAATTTCACTGTTTTTGTTGCATTACCATAATATTATTGTTGGTTGAACATGAATCAATATAGAGTCCTTATATAAATTGTACATATTGTAAACTTTATTTTATGGAGTCCTTATATAAACTGGAGAATCACTGTACACGCAAAATCACCGTTATAGCGGAATTACTGTAGCAGTGAATAGTGGTAATAATATAATCGACTTAATCGTTTTCACTGTTCACTGTAACAGTGAAATCTCTGTTCACTGTTCATGAATCAATATCACTGTTCACAGAATATCAACATGCATATCATCACAGAATCAATAACACTGTTCACAGAATATCAACATGCATACATGAATCAATAACACTGTTCACCGTAACAGTGAAATCTTTGTTCACTGTTCATGAATCAATAATGAAATTGCTGTTCTATGAAAAATTCTTCTTTATGGTTTCACATGGAATCAACAGGAGATGCTTTGATACCAATTGTTGTATTTAAACTAAAAACTTAAGACTCTAGTTGATTCAACGGAAACAAGAAGAATATAAACATACCCGATCGATCCATAGCGATTTCCCCGTTGATTGTGATGAGTTTGGATTGTTTGGATCTTCCGATTGATTCAAGCGTTTCCCTTAGTTCTCTGTTGAGAGGATACAGAAGACAATGCCAAAAGTTTTTTTTGTTTCAACGCATACGCTCAATCGGGGACCCATCCTATTTATAATGCCCATAAGTCATAACCCTTCAACTTACGGGCTGTGAATTTCCAATTCTGCCCCTCATTAAATTAGAAATTACATCCTTATTTACACCATGTTATTTATTAATACCTTATAGTCCAACATTCCTATTAGATCACATATTAGATGGACTACACTTTAAGATAGCAATACACGTTATATTACATATGTGTGCCCACATTATTGGATTAGTCCAACAAGATTTTCTTAAAAGCATATGCAGCTTGCGTCTTTATGCATTCAAAATAAGAAAAAGTTGGCAGGTGGACGCATGTGTATCTGTTGAATGTTGTCTTGTGTAGAACAACGACAAAGAATGTCTGCTGAATGAAGCATTAGAAGATGATTAATGATGTTCAAATTACAAACATTTTGTGTAGATGCTCAACTTACAGTTTCAGGATTTAGATAGATTTTGTTTATATCAATATTATTTTTAGATTAGCTGCAAAAGTATATTTTTTTAAAATTTTACAAAATTTGTTGGCGAAAATATTCAAGTCCTGGCAGATAATGGGCGAAATTTTATGGCAGTTAAGTTCCTGACAGGGTTCCTGACAGATACACATGTCAACATTCCCAGCGGATATAGGCGTCGTCCATTATGGAGCGCATGCGTATATATGTGTCGTCGCCAAATGTGTATCGGCTGGGTTGGTAGAGGTGTGGTGGATGGAATCACATGTCACGAGTTCGAACCTATTTGGCAGCATGGGATGGGGAGGGTTATATGTGTGTGTGTGTGTGTCGCTCAATCATTTTCTCTCTTAGTTATAAGCACCACGAATAAAACTTTTTTGTCCTTTATATTTGCCACTAAGGTTCTTGGCGGATATCTTATTTATTTAATTATTTAATTTTTTTAAGATTTGAAATTATTACTGGCGGATTAAGGGACTTATCCGCCGAGGCAATCCCAATCTCGACGCTAGTATTGTCGGTGATAATTATATCCACCAGTGCAACATTTTTTTGGCGGATATATGTTTTCCTGCATTGGGAATATGCCTTTAATGTCATATATCATCCGCCAAAATTGCCCCTTTTTGTAGTAGTGAGGGTGAGGCCTTATGCCCCTTCAGCCGTAAAGTTTTTGACCTAGTAAGTCCCTCCTCAGTGGAGGCTTAAAAAGGAATTTACACAATTACCTTAACAATTAATTTTGAGAATTTTTTATTTTTATTTTTGTATGTATTTCAGTGGCTCAGGTAATTATGATAACAACATTTGGTATTCAAATTCAATGTCTATAGTAAAGGCTTTCATTAGTTCATTAAAAGATAAATTGAAGGAGAAAAGAAGACATAAAAAGGGAAATATTTAGCATGACAAGAAACTAAAAAGTCTCTTCATTTCATCTATAGAAAACACTCATTTCTTCTTTTGTTATCCCTTCCTTTTTTTCGGCTCAATACCATGTACACACACTTTGGAAGTCCACCATATATCTTCAAATCTTTCCCCTTCAAATCTAACATCTAAGGAATCTACTAATTTACCTTTCATGTGCCCATCTCCCTTGCTGTGTTGCATCCAGCTTTGCCTGCCTGTAGATCCATAAACCATGCATGCACACATCAAATCCTTACAAAAAATATACTAAGTTCAGGCCCATTGTTCCCTTCCGGACTCAACATGTAAAGAGTTTCTGAATCCTTGGAACCCACAACATGCTCAAAATGAGCTCGCATGTATGCTAATTCACCATCTGGCCCATCCACCTCGGAGTTCCCAGGTAGAACTCCAGCGCCCATTGAAACCATTTTGAGGAGCTCCATTATGTTGAGGTCCTCTTCTGTAGCTTCTCTTTTGACACCATACCCATTTTTCTTTCCATTGCAATACATTGACCATAATGGCTCCTCTAAGAGCTTCATCTTGTCTTTCTCTGGTCTCTTCTCAGCCTCGAGAGCAATTCTTACCATACCTGAACTCATCTCCTTTTGTAACACATTAGTCTGCATGGCCAATTCCACAACTAATGTAGGTAGAGTCCGAGGATTTTCTTGCACTGATAAGCTCACCCTACCTTTTCGATAACCAAATAAAGTTCCTGTCACACGTGAGCCTGAAGGGCTGCGATGGCTATCTGGAAATCCACCACGAATTGTTGGTAGCTTGCACATGGGTGTCATGATAGGAAATGAACGAAAAACAGATCGAAAGACACGGAAGACCTTTCCAGAGCTTTTCTTCTTCTTCTGAGATGGTTGTATTAGAGATACTGGCTTTGGTGGTGGTGGTGGCGGCGGCGACGGTACTACCTCGTCTGGCTCCCCCATTACTTTGTCACTTAGAACCTAACAAAAGGAGGAAGCCATGAGAGAGAGAGAGAGAGAGAGAGGAAACAGGAGATGGAGACAGAAAGAAGAGCGAGAGAGAGAGAGAGAGAACTGGAGAGACAGTTTTCTTAGTTAGTTATGTCAGTTAGGATTGTGAGGGTCGGGCTGTGTTCCCGGACCCAAATTTGTTGGCAAGTTAAAAATTTGAATTTCCCAATTAAATTAAACAAAACAAAAAATGAACCCCAGAAAGAGATTTATATAGGTTGATTTGCCGGATATAGAAAGGAACAGCCTTAGCCAGCAATATATGTTAGCTAGCTTCCTTTCATGAACAATAGCGTCCCTCTTTTTGGGGGGCAAGTAACAGATCCATTCTATGTTTGAACAGTCCGGCGGGCTTGCTTGTATTTCGCTTTAGAAAAGATAAGGATTAGTTTAATAGGGATACTAAACTCCCAAACTTTTTTTTTAAGGTAATTCTAAATATGAAAATGCCAAGAAACCATGTTTTTCTTCTAAATAAACAAAAAAAAAAAAAACCATCTCTTACCAGAAAAATCCCATACTAAAAAACATAACCCATGCCACAAACCACTTATTTGGTCAATCCAAAATCGTTCTATTTTTTTTCCCACTTCTCCAAAGTGGTGAAAATACTTTGCTCCTGTATGGTTATACCATCATGATAGGTCACGAATAATCACTACAAAAAAAATTGAACTCAGCAACGGCTAAAATCAGTTGCTAATTGTCCCAAAACCGTAGCTAAAAGGAATCAGTGACGGCACAACTACCGTCGCAATACCGTAGCTAATATTATCGTCACTATTTGAATCAGCGACGGTCAAATATCCCGTCGCTAATTAGCCACGACAAAAAAACCGTGGCTAAGTCAGAAAATTCCGTCGCTAAATGGTATTTAAAAAAAAAGATTTTAATATTATTTTTATATTAGCGACGGCATTTTACCGTGGCTAAATGGTATTTAAAAAAAATATTTTAATATTAGCGACGGCATTTAGCCGTGGCTAATTGATTTTTACAAAAAATATTTTAACATAATTTTAATATTAGCGACGGCATTTAGCCGTGGCTAATTGATTTTTAAAAAAAAATTTAACATTATTTTATATTAGCGACGGCATTTTGCCGTGACTAATTGATTTTCTAGAAAAATATTTTTACATTATTTTTATATTAGCGACGGCAAAATGCCGTCGCTAAAATGCAAATCTAATTGACAAAACAACCACGGTATTTCCCATGGCTATTTAGGGACAACTTTGTTGCAAATCATATTGACAAATGAAATTTACAAATTATATTTCATTTTTTATAATGAAATTAGCTATTAATGATTTTCCATTCTGAAAATTAATATCAACTACCAAAACTAAACTTAATTGATCAAAATTATAACAAAAATTACACAGTCTATAGAATATAATACAAAAATTACAAAGAATCCATACAAAAATGACAAAAAAAAAAAAAAAATCGATCTATAGAATATCGGAGATCTCTCAGAGATCTCAGATCTCCGAGATCTCAGGTCTCAGATCTAAGAGATCTCATATCTAAGAGATCTCAGATCTCAAATTATTTAGCGACGGTTTTTTATACATTTGTGGGGAAACAGTATCGGGGACAGTAGCGACGGTTGGATGCCGTCGCTAATATTTTAATTTCCCGTAGGTAATGTTTTAATTAGCGACGGTATTAAAAACCGTCGCTAATTTCCGTCGCTAGTAAAGCGTTTTGTTTGTAGTGAATAGGTGATGGCCATTAATACTCGGCCACATGACAGGTATATCAACGTTTATAAAATTTTCAATAGTAATACTAGCTACTTTGTCCATGCTAAGCATGGGCATTTTTTTTTTACTCGGGCTAATTTAATTCTAAGAAATTATAAATTATGGTACTGTGTAATGTTTCTAAATGTATTTAGTAAAAATTAATAACAATATTTAAGCCAATGGCATGACAGATCAATGGTTAAAGCTTAGTGGATGGTAGCACTAGGTCATGGATTCGAATCCAGTCGATGACGTGTGTTGACTAGTTCTAGTCTTTGATTATTTATGGTGTGTTGACTAGTTATGTTCTTTGATTACAAATGGGTTTGGAGGAAGAAGATAATTCTACACAGAAATTCGTAGTGGCTTATGCCTCAAGATTTACATTATAATTTTTAGGATTAAAAATGTTTAAATTATAATTTTCTTTTGGTGGCAAACCATAGTTAACAAATTGAGCCTTAAAAAATTAGTACTTATTAGCCATTCCACCAACTCTAATCCCTAAATGGTCTATTTTTCATAAATGTAGGTGTTCAAAGTCATTTTTCATAAAAATAAAAAAAATGAAGTCAGTATGACATAAAAAAAATGTATAAAACCGTATAAACAAAAATATGACTTGGACCCTTATTGTATGATGATGTGGCTTAATACGCTCATGTATCACTTTTCTCTATAGAGAGTAGTTAGCTACGTAGGAAAGAGACTTTGTTTCTGATTTAATATTATAGTATATATATATCACTGAACTTTACTTCGCATTCTAAATCTTTTTCCCATTTAGAACATTTTTTCTTAATCAACAAAATACTAACTTGCATTAAACCAAAATAAAATCCAAATCAAGAGTATCTCCTACATTATAGAGGTTAAGATATCTTGTACTACTATTACAACAACCTGCATATACAGATGCAGCTAGATGACGTGCTGCTGTATTACAAGAATTTCTTGCATAGAAAGACCTACAGGTAACAAAAGCATCAAGCATTGGCTTCACTCTCTGCTTCCATAACAAGGACTGCAATCAAGAAAGGTGTTATTCTTTGACATTGAGAGCTGACACGAGATTGTTACAATCAGATAGGAAAACCACCTTGTTAACATTCTCGTTTTGCAACTCGTTACATGTCTGGTCGAGTCCCTCCAGGTATGCATGAATCCTTGAATCTGCTCCTGCTGCACACCATCCTTTATTAACCCCTACTATCTTACCTATTGCATCTGTTCCATGGAAGCTAAAGGTCCCTTCACATTTGCCTCTATTGAAAACAACATCTGTGATTATGAATCTACACTACAAGAAATCTGGCTTTAGTTAGCGAACTTATATGTGACACTTCGAAAGTTGTCATCGATTTCGAGTTTATATAAGGAAGATTGATGAATCGTCACATATTTCTTCAAGTGAAATTTTGGTTCCCAGATCCTCACATAAACATTTTGCAATCATCACACAATAGAGAGAGGGAAAATTGGTGCCTAAATGAAATACATTTGATGAAAAAATTAATACCACCTATCATTTCATCTAAAGCCCGATCCAACGGTGAAGTAATAAAAAATAAATAAAAAGTCCAAGAATGAGGAAATAAAATCTTCCTCATAAGAACAAAAAAACTTTTTTTATACCACAAACCTAACAGGGGGGTATTCAATCATGTATTTTAATAGATTCTGAAAGATTTTAAAGTCCATTAAAATATAGGGGTATTCAATTAAGGATTTAAAACAATACAATGAAATCTAGGGGTATTCAAATATAGATTTTAAATGATTGTTTTATAACCCATTAAAATCATGGGGTATTCAATAATGGATTCTAAACAATACAATGAAATCTAGGGGTATTCAAACAACAGTGGATTTTAATGGATTTGTTGACTTGATAGACTTTGAAGGACTTTGAAGGATTTATGTGTGAAAGATATAAATATCAAAGCCCTTTTCAAATCCAGCCTCTTACCCTCAGATTTCAATTTCTCTCTTCCCTTTCTCCCTTTGGATTTTTTCACGCTCTTGAACACAAACAAACAAACAAGAACTAGGGTTTTTGGATTTCTTCCATTGAATAGCAAGACGATGATACAGAGATGATGATGTTCTACCTCAAAGAGATCTCCGTTTTCGGCCACGGATCCGAGACAGCAATCAAGCTGTTGGGTTCAACACCTCACGACCAGCTCTTGATTCAGACGTCCGATTCCTTGTCGGGTTTGCTTTTGTGCGTGATTGGGGGGCTGTTGTTCATGGTGGTTTTTGTTCAAGACAGGGACTTTCAGGGGTTCTTTGCAAAAGGGTGTGTTTTGATTCATGTTTCAGGTAGAGGGATTCAATTGCAGGTAAAAGAATTGGGATTCAATTGCACTGTAGAGGGATTCAATTGCAGGTAGAAGAATTGGGGCTGAAGATGGGATTGTTGTGAGGACTTGGTCGCCGACAGCAATGGCTGTGATTAGGGTTTGTGGATAGAAGGCTACAACGTTTCTGTATGAAGAGAGTTTAGATTCAGAAACAGGTATGTCAATGATGCCATTCCCTTTGACCGAAGAGGGTCTGGGTTAAGCAAAAAGTTTCCAGAAAGATTGAAATTCCAAAGCTTCTGCAAGTTGGTTAGCTGATAGGGAATTGGTCCATCAAATGAATTGTTTGTGAGGCGAAGGTCACGGAGTTCTGAGAGGTTGCCAATCTCCCAAGGGATGCTGCCTGTGAAATTATTGTAACCCAGATTAAGATAAACATGTTTCGAAAGTGAACCAATATCACCTGAGATTTGTCCAACCAGGTTGTTGAGATCAAGGTTGAGGGCAGTGAGATTGGGGAAGGCTGAAAAGTTGAACTTCTCCAGAGTGCCGTCCACGCTTGAGTGGTAGAGGTTTATCTCAACAACTTGCCGAGCTTCATTGCATCGAATTCCAGTCCAGTTACAAGGACTACTACTCCCACCATTGCTGAGAGACCATGAAGTGAGTGTATCTGAATTCAAACTATTCTTCCATGTCAACAAAGCTTGTGCTTCATTTTGTGCCAACACTTGCTTTGGAGGAATGAAATTAGCTCGGTTGGAGGTAGGAGATTCGAGACTTGAGTGCCTATGTTGCAAAAATTGCTGTGAAGCAGAACTTCTCATTGTATTGTTGGACTGGATTGGTTTACTGTTAATTTTTTTTTTTTCAATAACAACATAGTATTTTCTTGTTTCTTCCCCATATTTTCATTGTTAATATTAAAAAACAGAGTATTCAATTAGTTGAAATCTTTTAATGTTGGTCATAATGTGCCGTTCAGGTGATAAGTTTCAATCATATAGTGTTACCTTGATGAGGTAGTAGATGTTTTTGAACAAATAGCAGGTTTCATCTCTACCTCAATTTCAGGCCTTGGTGGGGAAGTACAAGTAATGGAAAGAATGGCATGTTTCTCATCTTCCTCACTTTTGGGCCTTGGTGGAGTAGAAGAGGTATTTGAAAGAATAGCAGGTTTCTTGTCATCCTCCAATTTGGATTTAATAGGATGCTTTAATATAGACCGTAAATTGGTGGACTGGGGATTCAAAGATTTGTTTGAAACTTCTGTCTTCTGCTTTTGATTCCCATTAGGAGATCCACCATTCTTTTCATATTTGCTTTTCATAAACATTGCACGCATATTTGCTTTCTGGATATCATCAACAGACATTGGCCGGGCTTGGTTTGAAGGTACAACTCTTGTCACCTGAGGGTTTCTGTCATTTGTATCCCGACCTGGTTGTTCCATTGGCATAACTTTTCTACGTTCTTTGGTGTCTGTAACTAGTTAAGGAAGCAAATTCCATCTCCAAAAACATGTTTGAGACAATGATACATGATATTGGCAAGAGTTTTTACTTTTTGTAAAAAAAAAATTAGCCTTAGCAGTGTCTAAAACCAACCATGCTAATGGTATTAACTTCTGTGATTTGGTAATAACAGCTAGAAAAACATATACTCAAAAACAAGACAGACAAAAGAAATCAACAAAACTGGTACACATGCTTTTCAGTCAACGAACACAGGAGTTTGCAAGAACAAAATAGTTTCAGGGATTAAAATGTGCCAATGGGAATTACAAATTATTTCATCCATTAAGTAAAGCAGAACACATGAATTTTCTAACTTTCTAGTAGAATTAACCATCTATGTTCAAAAATTGCTTTAAGAAGACATGTTCATGTCTCACTTATTCACCTTCAGAATGCTTTTCAATTACGTTACTTACTAATAGTTGTCTGCCTCTCATTTCATCATTCTAGCCTCCTTTTTTATCAGTGTTTTGATTGTTTTTCAGCGATCGCTAATTATTTACAAACCCTGACCTCTCATTTCATTAAAGCACAAGCACAGTATGAACACATTCAAAAAAATTCCTCCTACCAGACATTTTTCATATTTTTCATATGATGACATCATTACACAGTTTATACTAGCTGAAAATGGACTATCCTCCACGTCCTCAAATACAAACACTGAGAGCACTAATACAAATGTCATTCTCACACAAATTTACATTTGACAGCATAGATTGCATATAAAATAAGGTATGGAAACGGGATGCAGATAGTGCTAGAAGGTCATGGGCATACTTTTTCCATTAACATGTAAACATGAAACAAGAAATAATGACACATCATACTAAAAAAGCAAGTAGTAACAATTTCTCATAGAAATCTCGGAAGAGATGATAAGAGATGGCTTGTTAGATTACAAGAACTCACATGCATCCACTTACCTGTTGAGTAATCTCAATTGATTGCAGTGGAAGCAAAGTAAAGGATTGGAACAGAGCTACTTAGACAAATAGATGTTATAGTTGTATAATTATATCAGTGAGTGCCTGGGGTTTGTTTGCGTAGAGAATTTTGCTTCATGAAGCTTTGCCAAGTTCGAAGTTGGTGTTTGCAAGCTCGATGGCATCACTCTATCAAAGACTTGATGTCCCTAGTCAATGTTCAAAGCACTTTCTTTTGCCAATAAGAATAATAGAAATCCATAACAATCCTTTATAAAATTCATAAAATCCAATAATAAAAATCCATTAAAATCCAGTGGATTCTGTAAATTCCACAAAATCCAGTCACTTAAAATACATCAAAGTTCAGTGGATTCCGTAAAGTCCTTTGAAATATTTTAAAATCCATGAGATTTAAAGTCTTTCAAACTCTATTAAAATCCATGATTGAATACCCCCCTGTAAATCCCACGTATATTCCTCTTCACAATCTTCTCTTTTAATCATTGCGACTGCAACAACACTTTGAAGAGGTGATCCTCCTCTTTTCTTCTACAAAGAAAGACGAATTCTATAAAGCACGCACACACACAGAGCGCCAAAACCCTATCTCTCTTCTCCTCTTCATCTGATCTCACTTTCTTATCGTCTCTTTTCCATTATCGATTTCACGAGTCTTGGTGAACAAAGGGCACATTTGGGTATAAGGGGATAATCCTTACAACTCGCGTGATTCGAGGGATTTTGAGTTGTTCTGTATGGGCTTGTTCAATGTGAGTTTTTTTTTTTTTTTTTTTTTTTTTTTTTTTTTTTTTTGAGGTGATTTTTGTGTCTATGTAGACCCAATTGACGAAAAGTTATGATTTTGTTGTCAAGTTTTGGTTTTTATCAGTTTCATATAAGAGTTTTGAGTGTTTGATCTTTAGTTCAATATATGCATGTTAGATGTTTGAATAAATTGGGGTTTTTTTATGTTTGGTTCAGTAATGATGTTTCAATAACTGGGGCTTCTCAATTAATACTGCAAGTTTCCATTTTTAACGTGAACTCTATAGAAGTTTGGAGAGTATGAAAAAACCCTTTCTTAATGAAAACCCTATTTGAATCAAGTTTTCTTCTCTCTTTAGAGACAAATGCTAATTGATTGACATGGAGAGAGGAGACTATTGGAGCAGTCTACAGTTAGAGAAACATCAATCCCATGAAAGTAGTAAAAACAGGCAACATGAAAAACATCAGGAAAGTAATGGAATCGATTTCAGAGTTATCACGTGAGATGCTAATGGATATCTTCTCTAGACGTCCTGTCAAGTCTATGGGGTTGTATAGGTGTGTTTCCAAGCCCTGGTGTAGCTTTGCCACAGACCCCCAATTCATTAAGATGCACCTTGACCATCCAAATCAACTCCAAGCATCATCTTTCGTCCTTATGATGAATTTCTGGATGAGTTATACTTTATAGAGGGTGAGATCCATGGCCAGTTCTACTGTTTTCCAAACGAAGATGTTGTAATTACATCATTCAACACCAAGTTCAACCGTGACTTTTGCTTTTACCGAATTATCAGTTCTTGTAATGGTTTGGTTTGTTTGTCAGCTTCAAATATCGTGGTTTGTAATTATAGGAGATTACATGCTTGTCCACATGTTTGTTAGCTATTATTTCAAGCTCTAACTTTTCAACTAATTAACGCGTTGTTCATATGGTTTCTCTATTGCAATATCTTATATCTATTTATTTTCCAACTTGACGTGGTAAGCAAAATTACACATTTTCAACTTTGTATTTCATAAATATGTTACTCAGTGTGTGAGATGTGTTGCTCGATGAGGCTGATCTGCTAGCTACATGCATCTTTTGCAGTTAGAGATGACAATAGAGAAGATGCAGATCGAAGGATAATAGACGATTTTGTCTACTTCAAGAGGGAAAATATTGTAATTTACCCTAGATTTTTCTATTGACTAACAGTTCAAAGGTCTGTTTCATTTCTACGCACTAACTATTCTTAAGTTTGGTTTAGAAAAATAAAAAAGAGAAACATATTTCTAGTATTTTTTTTTTCTTTCTTTCTTCCCTCCTTCATTTGATTGCATTTTATAGGAAGATTCTTGAAGTATATGACAAACTTGCCAAGGCCCAACATCCCAAGGTAACACAGAACCTACACTCCAAAGAGTTAGTAAGAAGTTGTGCAGTATAATTCACTCAAGTTACGATATTTATTGAAATGTGCATTTATTCATTGTATAAGCTTTTAAATCATTTGTTACATTAAACTATTTATATATGTGTCTGCAGTTTATGGTGTTTGCATGTGCAGACTCTCGCATGTCTCCTTCGCATATTCTAAATTTCCAACCAAGGGAGGGTTTTATGTATAGAAACATTGCTAACCTGGTTCCATCTTATGATGAGGTTCCAACCCCAATTGACTGTTTTATTTATCAAATGATTGCGCCAAACTTTTATTGAACCTTAATACATTTCTCATAAACCCTTAGTTGAAGAACCAAGTTTGTATGTTTTGTTGCAAGTCATGGATTTAAATATGTATGTGCTGACCAGGTACTCAAGTCAAGCATTGGTGTTGCCATTGAATATGCAGTTTTGCAACTAAAAGTAACAACTTGTTTGTGGTTATTTAGTCTTCTATTATGTATTTACACCTGTAAATTTCATTTCATTTGTGGCAGGTGGAAAATATACTGATTGTTGGACATAGTAGGTGCGGCGGGATTGAACGACTCATGTCAAATAAACCAATGTCTAGGTAACATATATTCGTATGCTATAAAAAAAGATGTCAATATTTGTTTCAGTAATGAATCTGATGCAGAAGGGTTTCTAAGATTCCTAATCTGGGTTTCTAGGGTTCCTAATCTGGGTTTCTAGGATTCATAATATGGGTTTTTAGGGTTCCTAATCTAGGTTTCTAAGGTTCCTAATTTTCTCTTAAAGTTATTTACTAAATAACTTATTTGTAGTCTTTCAATTTAATTAGGAGTCTTTTTAGTTTCCTTTTAGGATTAGGCTTTACTTTTTCTTTTAGTAATATAGTGTTTGTTATTTTAGTATTTGATTCTATTTTTTTTCTTTTAGGAATAGATTGTTTGTTATTTTTGTATTTGATTCTAATTTTTCTTTTAGGAATAGGCTGTTTATTATTCAAGTTATTTGAGCACTATAAATAAAGCTCTTCCTCAATATTGTAAGAGACTTTTGGATTTGAATAATTTTAATTGAACATTAAAGTTGTTTCTCTGTGTTTTGGGCTATTCTCTTTTGTTCTTCCCTGTTAATTATCTGTTGAAACTAGCCTGCAAAATAAGTGCTATTCTGTCCGGCGTCAGTTGGTATCAGAGCTTCAACATCTTCTTGGGGTGAGATTTCATAAGTTTCAATGGCTGGTGGTCGTGGTCGTCGCGGGCAGGTTCCGAACGAGGAAACCCTCATCGTGATCGTAGCATTCAGGAAGTGATGATTGAAGATTTATAGAGGCAAGTTCCAGAGCTAACCCAGCGTCTAACGGAGCAGGAATTTGGTAATCGTGAGATGGAAGATCACGATTCTTATTCCAGTTTCGAAAACCCGTATCACAATCGTGCTCGATTCTGGGAGCGCCGTGGTCGGAAGGATCGTCATGGAAATCTCGGTTTCAAAGTAGATCTACCCGAGTTTTCTGGGACGTTACAGGGCGAAGGATTCGTGGATTGGTTGAATGAAGTAGAGCGTATCTTTGAGTATAAGGAAGTTCTAGATCCTGTCAAAGTGAAATTGGTTGCCATCAAACTCAAAGGCATAGCATCTGCGTGGTGGGAGCAATTGAAGCGATGACGCGACAGTCAGGGCCAGGCCAAAATCACTGATTGGGAAAAGATGAAGGGTCACTTCCTTCCTTTCGGCTACACTCAAACTTTGTTTCAACGACTTCATTCATTGAGGCAAGGTACGAAATCAGTTGATGATTACACTGAGGAGTTCTATCAATTAGTAGCCCGTAATGACTTATCTGAGATAGAAGAGCAGATGGTGGCGCGATATTTGGGGGGATTACGACAACCCCTGCAGGATGTCCTCAGCCTTCACTCACTGTACACTTGCTGTGGAAAAACAGCAGAACAGGAGTCCTATGATCAGAAACGATCAAAGCAGTCGGCCAGTTCGCCTTCAAGAATCCTGTTCTACCCAACCACCACTGCAGAGTAACTCTACTATTAGATGTTTTAGATGTGGTGAACAGGGACGCAAAGCGACTGAGTGCAGGAAGCCTGCTATTTAGAAGGGCAATAACCTCTTGATTGAGGAAGACGTGGTAGACGAATTTGAGGAACTTGGAGAGTCTGTGTATGACGATGATGAAGATGGAGATGTGCTGTATGGAGATGGTCATGAGACTCTGGTTGTTCGTAAGAGTCTACTGACTCCTAAGGATGATTAAGGGGACGATTGGTTAAGAACCAATATTTTCCACACGACATGCACAGTTGCAGATAAAGTCTGCAAGATGATCATTGACAGTGGCAGTTGTGAGAACATCCTGTCCGAAGAGGCTGTCCAGAAATTGCAGTTGAAGACAGATCGTCATCCCAAGCCGTACAAATTATCATGGCTGAATAAAGGCAGTGAGGTAACAGTAGATAGGCGTTGCCTAGTGTCTTTTTCGATTGGCAGGAAATATTTTGATAATGTTTGGCGTGATGTTGTATCTATGGATGTTTGTCATGTATTGTTAGACAGGCCTTGGCAGTATGATCGCAGTGTTATTCATGATGGGCGGAAAAATACATATTCCCTTAGCATCAAAGGGACGAAGATTGTGTTGGCACCTCGTCGAGAAAGGACCACTCCTACTCGGTAGCCAATAATACTAACCTACTTTCTATGTTAAGGTTTTTGGGTGAGATTGAGTGTAGAGATGTGGTCTATGCTCTGCTGCCTAATGGGAATAGTGTTGCAGACGTGAATCCATATTTACCAGCAAATTTGCAGCAGCAGTTACCAGACTTTTCTGACCTGATACCAGAGGATTTTCCTCCTGGGCTGTCACCAGAGGATTCCGATAAAGCTGTTGTGAACTCGAGGACGAGTTCTTTCCAACCCGGGGCAACTGATGTAGAAGGGTTTCTAGGATTCCTAATCTGGGTTTCTAGGATTCCTAATATGGGTTTCTAGGGTTCCTAATCTGGGTTTCTAGGATTCCTAATTTGGGTTTCTAAGGTTCCTAATTTGCTCTCAAAGTTATTTACTAAATAACTTATTCGTAGTCTTTCAATTTAATTATGAGTCTTTTTAGTTTCCTTATAGGATTAGGCTTTACTTTTTCTTTTAGTAATAGACTGTTTGTTATTTTAGTATTTGATTTTATTTTTTTTTCTTTTAGGAATAGATTGCTTGTTATTTTAGTATTTGATTCTAATTTTTCTTTTAGGAATAAGCTTCTTATTATTCAAGTTATTTAAGCACTATAAATAGAGTTCTTCCTCAATATTGTAAGAGACTTTTGGATTTGAATAATTTTAATTGAACATTAGAGTTGTTTCTCTGTGTATTAGGCTATTCTCTTGTGTTTTCCCCTGTTAATTATCTGTTGAAACTAGCCTACAGAATAATCGCTATTCTGTCCGGCGTCAGAATCTGTACTGAAATAGAAGGAATACTAAATAGAACATCAATTGGTTACATGGTTGATTTAAATGCATGCAGGTCTATGCAACTACTTCACCAACGATTGGATGAATGTGGCCTTACCTGCCAAAGAAGAAAAGAGATGTAGCTTGTTGTCATCCATGACTTTCTCAAACATATAGTATGATGATTTTCATTTTCATGGTTGTCTCTCTATGTTTATGCTTGTTAATTTTTTTCCTTTTCTATATTTAATGGAGCAGAACGCTCACTTATTTGATTTATTTCTCTCTTGTATATAGGTTGTAAACTTGTTTATAGAACTTAAACTATTAGTATTTTATTTGATACATTTACCAGAAATGTTTAAAAATACGTCAACCACAAGCCAATATATAAAAGGATAAATGACAAGCCTAGCTAAATGGGATGGCCTTGGATTTAGGTTACTCAAGTGCAATATGGGATTAGGTTGGAGTTGGCTAAGGCTGCAACTAAACAGCCCAACTTTACTCAAAAGTTGCCTCGGGTTGAATATATACTCGAGAGGTATTTATGTAGTTTCATAGAAGAAATGAAAAAGTTTTTGGTACATGTGAGAGAAGGTTTCTTGCTTGCTGTTGGATGGCATTTGGATTGGATGATCAGTGATTCATTGTATCGTTGGCGTTAGCGATTATCAGTTTGGGAATGCCTTGAGCAATAGCTAAATGCAACCCAACTTTCTGATTAAGTTGCAGTCCTGAACTTGGGTTAATCAACCCAAATTGCAACATCTTTAATTAACAAGTTTGTAAGGATTAAGATTTTTCTAGAAATGAAGAACGGGTGAAAAATCACATTGAAGCATTTTCTCTAGGTAAGGTATACATGAAGTGAAGTAATTGTACAGAGACATTTAAAATCCTCTAGGATTCGAGATGAATAAGGTGTTGTCTTTGCTGTACTTGTTGTCTTCATTGCAATAAGTCATGTTGGGATTTAACCAACTATGTGAATGAATAAGAAGATAAGGAATATAAGAGAGAGTGTAATCTCTTGGTGAAACAAGAACTCAATTGTGTAGAGAACTCACTTCATTCATCATACTTGAAACCAAATGATACATAGGTTTAAATAGGACTCACATGACCACTAATAATTAAAGAGACTCTTAGTAAAACCAAAAGACAATACAATTATCTAAAGACACTTAGTAATTCTAAAAGTCACACTAATGGAACACTAAAGGACAATGCATATGGAACATTAAACATCTCTTCTAGAACTAGTCTAGATTAATCTCTAACATCCCCCCTTAAGCTAGACTATCACCATTCCAAGCTTCTTTTTCAACTTGTTGAATGTGTCGGTCTTCAAAGCTTTAGTGAAAATATCGGCAACTTGATCTTGAGATCTGCAAAATTTCACATTGATATGTCCCTCCTTAACCAAGTCTCGAAGGAAATGATATTTGATCCTTATATGCTTGCTTTTGCCATGAAAAGTCGGATTCTTCGTAAGTGAAATAGCAGAACTATTATCACAAAACAATGTAGGAGTACCAACATGACCATGCTTGAGTTCACTCAAAATCCAAATCAACCAAAGTGCTTAACAAGATGCAAAAGCTAGTGAGACATATTCGAACTCGGTTGTAGAGAGAGTCACAATAGCTTGCTTTTTAGATGCCCATGAGATTGCGCCGGAACCAATATTAAAGACATATCCGGAAGTGTTTTTACTATCATCATTACTTACTCCCCAATCACTATCACAATAACCAACCAAACTTGGTTCTTCAACTTTTTTGAATTGAATGCCTTCATTAATTGTTCCACTTACATACCTTAAGACTCCTTTTCCAGCCTCCCAATGATTTTGCCTAGGAGATTCCATGAATCTACTAAGCATACTCACCGCAAACATAAGATCGAGTCTAGTGGAAGTAAAGTACATAAGACTACAACCAAGACTTCTATAAAGAGTTCCATCAACATGCCTATTGTCTTCAAATTTGCTTAGCTTAAAACCGGCCTCCATAGGTGTGCTAATTGGTAATGCGCCATCCATTCTAAACTTTCTTAATAAATCTTTTGCATACTTCCGTTGAGTGATGAAAATTCCATCTCTTTGTTGTTTAACTTCAATGCCCAAGAAATAATGGAGGAGTCCCATGCCAGTCATCTCGAACTCATTCATCATAGCTTTCTTGAAATCTTCATTCATACTTGAACAACTTCCGGTGAAGATTAAATCATCAACATATAAGCATACCATCAAAAGCTCACCATGAGATCCTTCCTTGGTGTATAGAGTATGTTCAAATGGACATCTTTTAATGCCATTCTTCAAAAAATAGCCATCAATACGACTATACCATGCCCTTGGTGCTTGTTTAAGTCCATATGAGGTTTTTTTCAAATGACATACTTTCTTTTCTTCACCAATTTTCACATAACCGGGTGGTTGAGTTATATAAACTTCCTCTTCAAGAAAACCATTCAAGAATGCCGATTTGACATCCATTTGATAGACTTTCCATTCTCTTTGAGCCGCCAATGCAAGTACTGTTCGAATTGTTTCAAGGCAAGCCAAGGGTGCAAATACTTCTTGGAAATCAACACAATACTTTTGTTTGTAGCCTTTCACCACCAAACGCGCTTTGTGTTTATCAACCTCGCCTTTTGAGTTCAATTTTGTTTTGTAAACCCACTTCACATCAAGGGGTTTCTTGTCATTTGGGAGATCTACAAGTTCCCAAGTCTTGTTTCTTTGAATAGCATCAATTTCATTATCCATTGCAAGTTTTCACTTCTCATCATTAGAAGCCTCTTCAAACATGATTGGATCGGCATCAACAAACAAAGCAAAATTAGCCAAATCATCATCCAAATTGGCCAAATCGTCACCCAAATTTCTACTTGTTTGCTCATAAATATCTTGTATACTCCTCGTCTTCTTCGAAGGGGAACATGAAGTTGAAGTTGAACTTGAACTTGAAGATGAAGAGGGCGATGAAGTAGAATTGGGAGAAGAAGGTGGAACACTAACCTTTTCGTTTTCTTCATTTGGAGCTTCGATTTGTTCTTCGATTTCTATGCAATTTGAATTTCCTTTAGTTGCATTTTGTTTCCAATTCCAAAATTCTTCTTCATTGAACTTCACATCACGGCTTACAAGGATTTTCTTGGTGAGGGTATTATACAACTTGTATTCCTTGGAACTTTCACTAAATCCAACAAAAATGCATTTCTCGGACTTGTCATCTAGCTTTCTCCTTATTTCATCCGATACATGTGAATAGGCAATGCTTCCGGAAATTCTCAAATGATCAACACTTGGTTTGTGTTCGCTCCAAGCTTCTTGTGGTGTCTTGTCTTGCACATTTTTAGAAGATGAACGGTTCAAAAGATAAACAACACATGCCACCGCTTCCGCCCAAAAGGAATTTGGCAATTCCTTGGCCTTCAACATACTTCTAGCCAACTCCATAATTGTGCGATTTTTTCTTTCGACAACTCCATTTTGTTGAGGGGTACCACAGACTGAAAATTGATGTCGAATACCAAGCTCTTTTAAGAAATCTCGAAGCCCATGACAATGTATTCTCCCCCTTGATCCGAGCGAAGAGTCTTCAATTGGAAACCACTTTGCTTTTCAACAAAAGCCTTGAAATTTTTGAAACAACCATATACTTCCGATTTTTGTTTAAGAAAGTATATCCATGTCTTCTTACTATAGTCATCAATGAAGGTAACAAAATAACGGTTACCACCAATTGAAGTAGTATGCATTGCCCCACAAAAGATCGGTGTGCACAAGCTCAAGTGGCTTTGACGCTTTCCATGCCTTCCCACTAGGAAAATAATTCCTATTATGCTTCCTCAAGACACATTTTTCACATACTTTATCTTGAAGTTGAATTGTAGATAAGCCTTCCACAAGATTCTTCTTGCCCATAAGAGATAGAGTTTTAAAACTCAAGTGACCATAACAATAATTCCATAGCCAAGACTTGTCTTGAATAGTATAGAAACAAGAATTAATGTTACTTTGGAAAAATAAAGGAAACATTTTGCTTTTAGTCATTCCCACCTTTCCAATGATAACATCATTCTTATCTTTGATCTCACACAAAGCTCCCTTGGAATTTACTTCATACCCCTTCAAAAGAAGTTGCCCAACACTTAAGAGATTGTGCTTAAGGTCTGGAACATAAAATATATTTGAGATCCGCTTTACTCCTTTCTTGGTTTGGACAAGACTATCACTTCTTCCCTTGCCTTGAAGCTTGTTGTCATCTCTGGTTCTAACTTCACTTTGAAATGTCTCATTTATCTCCACAAAGGCCTTCTTGTTTCCGATCATGTGGTTGCTACAACCACTATCCACGAACCACACATCTTCTAAGGAAGCTTCTTGAACATTGCATGTAAGGAAAATATTGTCTTCTTCCTTCTCATGCATAAAATTGGATTCTTTGTTGTTCTCCTCCTCCATATTCTTTCTACAATATTTCATGACATGGCCATACATATGACAATGATGGCATTGAATATTTGATAAGGAAGATCTTCCTCTCCCTCTTCCTCGATTTGAAGATGAAGACTCACCATCATGAGATTTCTCTTGTCCTTGATGTCTTCCACCATAGCCTCTTCCTCTACCACGAGAAGTGCCTCTTCCACGACCTCTTCTTCTCAAGCCATCTTTAGAGGAATCTCTAAAGGAGACTTGTGCTTGAAAGGCTTTTCAATGGAACTAGAATCATATTGCTTCATTCGTAGTTCATGGGATTGTAGTGATCCCAATAAACTCCCCACCGACAAAGAAGATAAATCCTTGGATTCTTCAATAGCAACAACACTAGATTCAAATTTTCGAGTCAAACTCCGAAGGATCTTTTCAACAATTCTTTGGTCTTCTAGATTCTCACCATTCAATCTCAATTGGTTGACAATTGAGATAACATGATTGAAGTATTCTTCAATAGTCTCGGACTCCCTCATTCTTAGTGTATCGAACTCCCCTCGAAGAGTTTGTTGGCGCACCATCTTGACTTTGTCATCTCCTTTGTATGAAGAACAAATAATATCCCAAGCTTGTTTAGCCGTCGTGGCTACTGAAATTCTATCAAGAATAGCTTCATCTACTGTTTGCATAATGAAATACTTGGCTTTGTATTATTTCTCGCGGTTAGACTTCAACTCGGCCAAGTCTTGTGCATTATGAGTTGCTTCATCTACGGGCTCTTGGAAACCAATCTCTACGATCTTCAATAGGTCTTGTGAACCAAATAGGGCCATCATATTCATTATCCAATGATTGTAGTTTTTACTGGTAAAAAAGGAAGTGGAGGTTGGACGAAATTGTTGTTGTTGGACGCCATGGTTCTCTCGGCTAGGCTTTGATTCCAATTTTTTGGGATTTAACCAACTATGTGAATGAATAAGAAGATAAGGAATACAAGAGAGAGTGTAATCTCTTGGTAAAACAAGAACTCAATTGTGTAGAGAACTCATTTCATTCACCATACTTGAAACCAAATGATACATAGGTTTAAATAGGACTCACATGACCACTAATAATTAAAGAGACTCTTAGTAAAACCAAAAGACAATACAATTATCTAGAGACACTTAGTAATTCTAAAAGTCACACTAATGGAACACTAAAGGACAATGCATATGGAACATCAAACACCTCTTCTAGAACTAGTCTAGATTAATCTCTAACACTAATTCCTTTTTTTTTCTTTTTCTTTTGACTGTTGATGATTTTGAAACATTTCTCTTGCAATCTTTATTTGTAACTTATGGTTTAGGCTTTTATTGGTTTTGTTGAAATAGGAAAATGTTTAACATCTCTATGTTTCAATATAGCAATTCACATCTTCTCAATTTGAGATCCATTGCTCAACTTTTATGTGAAAATTGCGAACTTGTTTCATTTTCATAAGATTGCTCAAGAATTCTTTACTGATATTTCTTTTGTATTGTATAATCTCAATCTGCTTTTCAGAAAGTTCTTTAAATGTCTTTCATTATTGTTTGTCATTCTTCAGATTTTTTTTATATATATATTTATTTAAGATTTTCATTTCTTCTTTTCTGGATGCCACAGTTTTTCATAGCTACAATTATATGTTTGTGATCTTTGACTATGTTCTTTGAGCTCTTTAGAAGGGAAACTCTTCTAGGAAACAGATTCAATTCAAATTCTTCACATACTTTAGTACCTTCCATTTTCTTTTTTCTATGAGATTGCTTGACATTGTGGTCAACCTGTAGAATGTTTGTTGTTGTTATCTTTCTAATGGATAATTTTGGAAAATGTAATATTGTACATGTGTAGATCTTGCTTCCATGGACATCTGTTGTATATCATTACACCCTTCCCCTCCCTACCACACACACACACACACACACACACACACATGATCAGTTACAATTATTTTACGAAAGCCAATAGTTTTGTGGAATAAGCATACTTCAAGTTTTGGTACTTTCAACACGTTGTGCCTGTTTTGTTATGCATATTGTTAATGAATATAATATCTTTTACAAATCCGTTCAAATTTACCAACGACATTTTGTAGCTAGTATCTCAGATTACCACTATACGAAGAAATTGATGTAGCATGGCTTTGATCGATACCTTCCTAATGATATGAGCTGGCGAGATTTTTTGAAATTGTAAGTCATTTCTACATTTTGAAAATATTGAACTCGTAAATATTATAATTTTGAGTACAAATTTGTTCGATCATTTGTAGGTTATAGTTGCATCACAAAAACCAGACTTCTTCCAAATGTCACATCCTATCTATGAAATTGTAACGGGTGAGGGTTTGATGCGTCCTTGCTTTAAGACTAAACTAGGTGATTTTTTATTACTCACTGTCGTGGACTATGTATTTTGGTTGTGTTGTTTGACATTATGTCCTATAATTTGTTGTTCTGACAACTCAAGTCTCAGTATATTTCCATGGGAGGGTTCAGCTCTGAACAAGACAACACACAGTTATAACAAGATAATGCAATTGTATACATTTCATAACAAGAGAGTTCTAGAGATGCACATACATATAGGAATATATGTGTAATCCATTCTATACATATAGGGACATCAACTAGCATGACACATATGTACTAGATAAGTTGATATAGTAAATGGGTATGAATGTCATTTTATATAGATCAGATTACATATAGGAATATATATATATATATATATATAATTGATCATGATTTATCCGGATGTAGTTGCTTGCAGCTTGATTTGATTCCTCCTGCCACAGTCCCAACAGTTCTAATGGTAGTGATGTACATCCAAATGATCCTTATTTTGATGAGCTTGGTGACCATGATGGTGATGATGAAGAATGATTCAAGGAGGTTGTGGGTATGAATAGGTGTTGATGAGTTAAGGAGCTTAGTGTTACTACAGTATACTTAGTTATTTTTTGGACATTATTATTAAACTTGATATTATTATTAAACTTTGGTAGACTTATTTGAGGATGACATATACATATGATTTTTTTTTCATTAATGGAGATTCTATTGTTTAAAATTTTCGATTGTGCATTGCACAAAAAATTTAGGTGGTCCTATTTAAGAATATGTGCTAGTAGACAACTACAATAAATGGATAAAGAATGAATTGTCACAAATATTATAAAAATCTTGAGGAAAAATTTCGTCATAGGTAGATAATTTTAATTTATGAAATTATTACCGCGAAAAACTGTTCTCGACGTATAAATTAAATAAGTGAGAGTTCACATTAGATATTTTTAATATATGAAATCACTATCGTGACAAACTGTTCCTCACATATAAATCACATAAGTGGGGAATGGTTCGCCATATAAAGTCATCACACGTGACGCCAACTTTTCATCATATATAACATTGTAGAATGATGGAAGTTTCGTCACCCATGTTGTAATTGTATACCCGTGCGCTAAGTTTATGTGAGGAACCACTTGCCATGTAAATTGACTTTCTGTGGCGAAAAAGGAATTCGTCACATAATACTTTATTTATAGCCCCTTATGTGAGGAACATTGTGACGACTGAAATTCCTCATCATTGTTGAAACGTGACGAATTAACATGTTTTAGGGAAGAATCACGGTCTTCACCAAAACCCAATTTTTTTGTAATGCTAACAATAGCTATATAGTCGATGGCAATGCTAAGAGAACTCAGTATATGATGTATGCCATGCTGATTATAAGATGCAATGCAACTATTATTAATATGGTCACCACTTTTGATGCTGTAAGAATCACCATGATTACTAACAGAATCCACCTAGCAACAAACTGCTCTAGCAATCTGCCTAACATTGAATCTCCTCCCTTCAAACAAAACTTTATTCCTAGGTTTCCACATCTGATCCACAATTGCAGCACATACAATCAAATTGATCATATTCTCCTCGGAATTAAATTTAAGAATTTATTATGTGGTTCACTCGATTTTAGTATTTCAGTATTTCTAAATACATAGGTTAATACTTTATAGAATGAATCCAATCATTATTTCTAAATACATAGGCTAGAAATAGTCTGGTTTTTAACACAAAAAATTCAGGGTATAGACGATAGCAAGACTTGCAGATAGTTCAGTTAAATTCTAGAAGGACTCAAGCAACTTGGAACAACAACAATCAAATGCTAATGATGTCAGAGTTGATACACCACAAGGAGATACAAATGCAAATAACTCTCCTATCTCAACAGTCTTTGAGCAGGCAAAGACATTAGTAGGTCATGAATTTATTATATTGGTCACTGATGCTTTTTTTCCACAGGAACAAGTGTGATGGTTGTTTTGATTTTTACGCCACTGATACGAACGGAAAGATAATAGGGATTAATAAGGGATGACGCAGGAAAGACATGAAAACAAGTTTTGAAGCTAAATTGGAAGCAGTCTGACTAGCTAGTGAATGAGCGAAGACGAAATAGTACAAGAAGGTTGTAGTGATTATTGATAACAGAGACATTGCAGAATTGATTAACGACAGAAGCGAGCATTTATCATGGCAGCAGAAGGTTACTTGGTAGTATCATGTGAAACACAAACTAGTATATTTGGAATATTTCATAGCAATTCACATTAGAAGAAATATGAACCTAACAGCTCATCGACTGGCTGCATCAGTTTATGTTAGTAGTAGTAGTAGTAGTAGTGGTAGTAGTAATAGTAATTATGATGAACTAGAGATGGATTGTACTTTGAACCTGAATGATTTTTATTTTTAATACAATTTCAATTTTGTTGAGAAAACAAAATCCAATCATATTGGGAAATCTATTGGCAACAAAAGTTGTATGTTTCCTATATTTATTTATCATGCTTTGATGGGAAGTAGGAATTATAGTCTAAGTAGAAAATTGTCCTCTCTCTTCATTGACTCTATAAATACACTGACCTATTGATGTGGATGAATGTCAATACATTATTGTAATATAAGAGTGCAAGAAAGAGAAACAAGTTTCCTTAATATTTACTTTCGTGGTTCTTGCTGTTTGAAATTGAATGCTTCTACATCCAATCGTGGTTCATAGATCAATATATGTCGTGACAGTTAGTGATTTAAGATCCTGTTTAATAAGATTTACATGTGGTATAGAGTGAGTGCTAATGAATCGCAATGAAGTCAGTTTATTATTAATTATGCTTGATTTAAGATTAATCAAAATTATTGTTGAATTATGGTGATTCATGTGTGCTAAAATTGAAATCGTGACAATATATTGTGTGTAATATTGAAACCCATTTAAAGATTTATTTTTTTATATCTTACTGCATAGCATAAATTTATGCAATTATTGTTTAGAATTATATTAAATTATTTTTTAGATCTAATTTTAATATATCCTAGGACATCAATTTTTAAGAACCGTATAATTCTCTGGGTATTATTATTGATTGAAAAACTTAAACCTCAAGTAATCAATTTTATTCATAATTTGTGTCCCGATCTTTTCAACCTCATAGTATAAATATGATGTTTATTCACTTGTTTGGCCTAAATTGCTATTTATGATGCACTTGGGTTTTAAAATTTTGGATTTTGTTGATAAATTATTCAAAACATCAATTTTTAGAATCTAAACTATTTTAGGATGTTCTACAGTTCAATTATTTTGTATTTAGGATTATGATGATCTTTAGTAATTTTGACTTATAAATTGAACATGTACTAATTTTTATTTGCTAACTTTTATAAAAACACAAAGATCTTTCAAATTAGGTCTTAAGTTTAATTATGTGTTGGAAGCTTATGAAAAATTAAAATTAGAGGTTTTTGTTATTTAAGAAATAATTTTGATCTCGTTATGATTAATTTATACTCAATTTATATGTTTGCATAGATAATTACATATTTTGCTCCGCTACATGTTAGTGATAGTATGAGCCTATTTAGGATGAACCTTGATGTAACTAACTAAAGGGTTTTTGTTTTATTTGTCTCGTGCTTAAGATAACATATTTAATAAAGATTGGGCAAAATTGTTTTTTCTATATAATGTGCACAACCTGATATTTTAGTATTGGATAATAATTTTAAAATTGCATGAAATCAAATAATTTTTGTTATGATTTGGTTATTATGATTCGTCTTAGGCTTATTAATTTAGAACTGCATTAAATGAGCCTAAATTATAAGTTTTTTCCCCACTTTTATGTTATGCATATGATTGTTGTATCTACAATTTTGTCCAACTATTATAAATTTGATATCATCCTAGTTAGTCAACCGTTTTTAAATATCTAAGTATTTTAGTTTATGGATATCATGATGATATTGTACACTTATGAGATGTCATGCACATATCACACTTATGAGATGTCATGCACATATATTCTTATTTCTTTTATTTTTTCATGTTAGCATTGAGAGACTCGTATAATTGATAATGACACTGTTATGAATCATCGATCATTGTGACATATTTTATTGAATTGGTAGCTGCCATAGTGACCCATTCTCATGAAAATATGCAATTTTTTATTTATAATAAGATAATGATATTAAAAGCAATTTCCTAATGATATAAATGAAAATTTGGCCCACAGGTTAAACTTTATTTATAAAGTCAGGTAATTGAAGGTAATAGATATTATGATAATATTCTCTTGATCATAGAGATGTTACTAATGTTTAATAACTTCTACGAGATATTATAATTAATTTATTCGCAGCCAGTAAGGCTCCCCACATGTGAACTAAGATTGAATGAGTTGAATAAATATTATAGATTTTTTGTATTTCATAAATTCGATAAGATCTCCACAAATACCTTACTTGATATAATATAGAAATACACAAGCAATTAATGATTCTGAAATATAAATACCACGTAGCATCTAATATGAAAGTTTGAGGTTCTACCCACAAGATAGCCCATTATATTTTAGTATTTATATAGTTACTGTTAGTAAATAAGGTTGTTAATGAAATTTCTTAATTAGATTTATAACTGGATGCCCACAGGTTGCAAACGTATCTAATTTTGAAATATTATTTTTATTAACCCTAGTATTAAGAATTTCAATAGGCGTTTTGTGTGTTGCGGTTTTTGACCACAAGTATATTGCAATGATATTATTTGTTTATTCTTGAAATATTGTATTATTGTAAATAACAAGTTAATATATTTTATATTATTTTCAAAAACAAACTTGTCTATTTGAATACACTACAACTACTTATGTTTGTATATTCATTAACAAAAGAGTTGCCAACAAAGACATAAATGATATGTAGACAACGTGGGTCTTGGACGTAGCTCATTATGATTATTTTGGATATGTTATGATTCATGTTCATTATGATTTCACTATTTGATTATTATTATGTGTTTCTGATATTTTTCTATTTCACTAGTGGTAGTATGTACATAGTATGAATGGATTAGAATATTATTGAGGGACATTTTATGGGCAACGCAAATATTAGATTGTATTCCTATTTATGAATTATGTCACAAGTTGCTATTGGTGTGGTACATGAAAGGAAATGTGTCGCAGAAAGATATATAACTGCTATAACTTACATTAGTAAGTTGTTTGATAATGACATTATGATGGCCATCTATTGTTGACACGTGGACTGGATTCCATATCATTTTTTTAGCCGTCACATATAAGTTGTTTTATAGTAAACCCATGATGAGTCAATTTTATAAAAATTTTAAATAAAATATTTTTCAAAAACTTTTTCATGTGGACTAAGTGGGAGAATGCATGAATGTATTATTTGGTCCACACGTTTTTAATATTTTAGTATTTCTAAATACATGGGTTAATACTTAATGGAATGATTTCAATCATATTAGAAATTCTACTCGCAATAGGAGTTGTATGTTTCATATATTATTTATCATGCTTTGATGGGAAGTAGGAATTATCATCTAAGTCAGTGACGGAGCCAGGATTTTTGTTGAGGGGGCGGAGTGATATCATAATTAATTAAATATAATATAAAAATTAATTACTTTAACATAATTTGTTTTTAAATACAGCAAAAAGGGGAGTACAACAAACACAGTCATTGAAGATGATTACTACTATATTCATTGAAGATTATTACTACTTCTAGAAACACAACACAAGAGAAGGGTTTGAATCGTTGATTACTATTACATGAAGAAAAGGAGGAGGAGATTGAGTTGCTTACGATTTTGTTTTGTGGAGATGACCAACACACTGATTAATGAAGGCACCTGGTACCTAGAAGAAGAAGAATAAGGTGGTTTGGACCCTGCTGGATCTTGTGAAGATGAGCTCAAATAACTCAATAGTTATAGATCTTTGAAAATGATGAAATATGGGGGCTTCCCTCATTTTATCCAATCGATGGAGTGTGAAGAAAAAACTGTGGATATTGGTTTCTTGGAGAGATTTGAGGGATTTAACCTCTATCTCTAACTCTAAAAGTAGAGTTTGGATTTGATATGTACATGATTTGAAGGATGAAGTCCTGGTTGAAGTGAGAATAGAGGAGCAAATAAAAAAACTATATGGACAGGAACGGATTCACGTCGGGGCAAGTGCCCACTGACTTTTGAGATTTTTTTTTATTTGTCCCCCATTTAGTTTTTTTATTTGCCCCTCTATTCTCACTTCAACCAGGACTTCATCCTTCAAATCATGTACATATCAAATCCAAACTCTACTTTTAGAGTTAGAGATAGAGGTTAAATCCCTCAAATCTCTCCAAGAAACCAAAATCCACAGTTTTTTCTTCACACTCCATCGATTGGATAAAATGAGGGAAACCCGTATATTTCATCATTTTCAAACATCTATAACTATTGAGTTATTTGAGCTCATCTTCACAAAATCCAGCAGGCTCTAAATCACCTTATTCTTCTTCTTCTAGGTACCAGGTGCCTTCATTAATCAGTGTGTTGGTCATCTCCACAAAAAAAATCGTAAGCAACCCAATCTCCTCCTCATTTTCTTCATGTAGTAGTAATCAACGATTCAAACCCTTCTCTTGTATTGTGTTTCTAGAAGTAGTAACAATCTTCAATGACTGTCTTTGTTGTACTGCCCTTTTTGCTATATTTAAAAAAAATTCATGTTAAAGTAATTAATTTTTATATTATATTTAATTAATTATGATATCACTCCGCTCCCTCAACAAAAATCCTGGCTCCGTCACTGTAAATGGGGGACAAATAAAAAAAAATCTCAAAAGTCAGTGGGGGCAAGTGCACCCACTTGAATCCATTCTAAGTAAGAAACTACTCTCTGTTCTTTGACTCTATAAATACATTGACCCATTGATGTGTAAGAATGTTAATACAATATTGTAAGAGAAGATTACATGAGAGAGAAACAAGTTTCCTTGTTCTTTAGGTTCGTGATTCTTGCTGTTCGGAATTGAATGCTTCTACATCGAATCAATCAAGCATTATGGATATGTTGTGACACTTAGGGGAGTGTATTGTATCTGGATTTTGTGGGCAATTTAATAAATTCCATGGATTCTGAAAATCCAAGTGTATTCAATTTGGATTTTAAAAAGTCCACAAAAGTTTAGGGGTATTCAATCAGGATTTTAAAAAGTCTTTTTGAAATCCACAAAGTCTAGGGGTATTCAATATGGATTTCAGAAAGTCCACAAAAGTTTTAGGGTATTCAAAATATCATTCATATTTATGGATTTGGAAAATCATGGATTCTCATGGACTTTGTAGTGTTAGGTATAAATAACAAAGTTCGATAGTTTGCCAACCTCCATATCAAAGATTTCAACGTGAAAAAAAGTCTCCCAAAGTTCTTCCTTGTGCCAGCCGCGAAGAGGTTGGTTCCCATCCTCTTGTTTTCTCGATTCTTTTTCTATCTTTGCATAAGTGTTCATAGTTGCATTGTTGATGATTTTGGGTTAGGGTTTGGATTAAGAGTTTTACATAGGAGGGTTGTATGGCGTGCGCTAAGAGTTCTATGTAGGAGGTTTGTATGGCGTTGTGCCCACTAAAATGCTTGGTCTTTTCCAATGTATTTGAAAAGACTGTAACTTAACTGTTTTGATGATAACTCTGTTATTGCTTAGAAGAAGTCCAACTCCTAATCTGTTGGGGGAAATGCAAGGCAAAGTAAAGTTGTCGACATTAAAGGTTTGTCAGGCTTCATTGGATTTCTTGAAGCGTTGCTAGAGGTTGTTTCGGTCTGGGAGAGAATGAATGTTTTCACTAATTAATCGCTTAACAAAGAAAAAGACATTCATAATGTATTAGCATTCTCCAGAGCATCATCAAGAGCTTAGCTATTGTTCATCTTTAGTTAGGTTTTGCCTGTCAGTAAAGTATAATGTGGTAAAAACGAATACACGACGAGATAAGGAAAATAAACAATGCCTGTCATTCATTATAACTAATTTGCCTTTCTTTGAACAATCTAAATTAACAAAAAAAAAAAAAAAAAAAAACCAAGAAAATAGCACATAAAAACCTCAGATTGCTTCCACAGTTCTACCGATACCCTAATTCCTCATCTAATAATACATCAAATTTGTTATACACGTGCATTAACAATGATAATGAAGAAAGTGACCATGATCATGAAGGAGAAGAATGATCATAATACAATTTTATGGACGTTTACTTCTTATTTTAAAGATGCTAATTAACGACTTTTTCTTTTTCTAGTTTTTTTAGCACATGTATCTCTCACTTTTGTTAATTATATGCGGACGTTTTTTGTTTCATCACTATTTACCAACTTCTTTTATATCTTGCAAATAATTAGAAATCTGTAAAAGTCGTTCATACAAAGTCCGTGGATTTTCATAAATCTCTAGAAAGTCTGTAGCAAAAGTCTATGGATTTAAGAAATCAGCAGAAGTCCGTGGACAATTTAAAGAGTCTGTGGACAATTTAAAGAGTCCGTGAACTTTTCAAATTATTTATCAATTCCATAAGAATCCATATACAATACACTCCCCTTAGTTATTTAAGATATTCTTTAATAATATCTACGCTATCCTTGTGCAATTATGAGATGAACTCCACACAATCTTTCTCATCTTGCAAGGTGACCCTATTCCATCTCACAGGAACTGATGCAAGACTCCAAACTTGGACTGTCAGTTCACACTTGAATAAAACATGATTGGTGTTCTCTAGCACAGTGTTGCAAAGTGGGAAAACATTGTCCACTGCCACATGGTGTTGTCTAAGGATTCCTCCCACTATGAGCACTCCTTCATATAATTTTCACATCAATATTTGAACTGTGTGGAACACTGCAATGCCAATTGTCATGCTACAACTTCTTACGATCAGCTCTAAAGGATGAGCCTGAGGTATGATTAACTGCTTGTTTACTCAAACTTCTATAAGTTGATCTTACAGTATACTTTAGAACACTATATCCAAATATTCTCCATTTGAAATACCATTTTCCCAAACATAAACCATGATCATACATGTAAAAGATAAACAACCACCTCTTTTATGCTTTCGATAGACTAAAAACACTTTCTTGCATTCTGATCAAGAATCCCAATACACCTAGTAAATACCTTCCAAAAATTCCACAAAGCATAAAAAATGAGACGAAAAGATGGCCAACAATACATATTAAAACATGAATTGCTCAGAAGACAGTGATGAAGAAGAAAAAAAAAGGCTTGTAGAAGAAAATATGATTATATGAGAAAAAGACCAAAAACAATGAGTCTAAATATACCAACTCTGTGGTAAATCAAGGTAAGGGTCTCAGGGTCTTTTCAATCTTGGTTGTTGGATTGATATGATCATCTAACTTGAGTTTCACAATAACTATTTTATGAATCTTAATTTTTAAGGAAATTAACCTAAAAAATATTTTCCTAATAGTTTCTCCCTCTTCTCTCAAAATTTTCCCCTATTTTCACTCTCACTTTCTTCGTCTTCTTTGCATAAACTCAACTCTACATAAACACAAAAATAAAATGCAGAGAACACAAACAAACTTTATAGAAATAAAAAAAAAACAATAACAGTGTGAAATTTTTTTAAAACTTCGTGCATTTCATTTTTTGTAGATTTGTTTTTTAGTAGAGCTTGCATAGAAAAAGATAGGGGGGGGGGGGGGTGGTGTGTGTGTGTGATGTCCAGAAAATTTGGAGAGTATATTTGGAATTATTTTTGTAGATTATTACTTTCCTAAAAAACTGGGATTCATAGAGTAGATAAATTTGAACTCTAGTTAGATGATCGAAAAATTCAGCATCCACAAATGCAAGTCCTTGTGTTCCTAATTTATCATGATCAAATTTGAAATAAAAATAAATTAGTTTTTTTGCCTTAAAATTGCCAGTTATGTTTTCCATTTCTATTAGAAGAGAAAGTGAAAAAGGCATTTTTCAGGATTTTAATAATATCCTAAAGAAGCATTTTAGAGTGTTCAACATCGGGTTTTCATGAAAAATATGGGGTGTTCCAACAATTCCCTTTTTTAAGGACTTACACTAAAATCAAATATTTGAGCTTTTTCATCGGTAACTTAGTGCTCGATGACATATTTATCTGCTTAGTTCTTGATGACATTTTTATCTGAATCGATTAAACGCCAAGACTTTTTTTACTTTGACCTAGTTATATTTTGTAATAGTTGACATTATGTTTATAATACGATGTAATATGTTTGATTGACGAATGTTCTTTATTTTCACCTCATGTTTTTACTAAAATCACTTCTAAAAAACATTTCTAATTGCTTTTTTAGAAGTGTCTTTTTATAAAATCACCCAAAACTAACTCTAATAACTAAAATATCTATAACAAACCTAAAACCCCAACAATTCTAAATATGAAACGTGGGCAATCCTATGACTACGCTTCACATTTCTTCAACTTGTCTTGTGTTTTACTAGTATTCCTCCCTCCCTTCCCCGTGGTTTTCTTGTGTTTCTTGTGAATATTTATAATTTGGTCTGTGATCGATATATTTATACCGTATGCGATGATTTTGTGAAAATTTCTCATCTTCTCAAAATAACTAATTTGTCTATTCGTTATTGTCGAATGACTAGCTTTGGTACTTTTTTTTTTAATATTTGAAGTGATAGATTTGATCATGTTTTTGTGGAAATGAATAAACCAGTTTGGGATTATTGAAAAAGCCTACCCTCGTCATTTTTATACCTGAAACGACCAACCTAGGTCACTGATATTTTGACAAATTAAGGGAGTTTTACATTGTTTATATTTGAATAATTTTTTGAATTTATATAAAATGGTAAGTGAAGCTTGATTTTGATGTCAGAGTAGATGGTGACAGAAACTCGTTGATTGGTTAAGAAGTCTTTGATTACTTTGATTGCTTACTATCGATGAACTCACTCATGATAGCTACACGGGTGAAATCATTGGGACCTCAGTCAATGAAGACGAATTAGAGATCGTTTGAAATGGAGGAGAACAAGAGGATGAGGAACTCTAAATCGCTTAGCCGGTGGAGGGGTCGTGAGAAGTTTTTAGGTTTTCAGTAGTAAGTTGTCGAATTGGCCGTTTTGTTTTAGTTGAGGGTAGGGTTTAAGGCAATGAAAAGAAAATATTTTAATTTAGTTTGGGTGTGATTTGGTTGTTTTAATTCATATTTACGTATCCTAAGAAATTTATAACTTTTGTGGGAACCAAAAAGTTGCTATCCAAAACAGTTTTTTATTTTTTATTTTTTTTATTTTTCACATAATAAAGGTATTTGTGGTAGTGACTGGTGACTACCCTTAGTGAAGACATCTCTTACAGAATGACAATGACAATAAAGTTCTCATCACTCCTGATATTGCCACACATTTTGGAGCGCTTATGTGATCTTTTGGCTTTGATTTTGTGTTAAAGGAAAAAAAAAAAAATTAAAAAAAAAAAAATATATATATATCATATCATATTTTAGTACTATTGAAACGGGGAGGGGTACAATTGTTGTATATGTGTTGATGCATGTGGAATTTATTGGTTTTATGCAAGCGACATGAGCAATGGTAGTGTGGCAATGGAAATCCCATGAACTCAATTCTTTAGGTAAAGAAAAGTCATTTGTCCTCGGACACGGTTATAGATTTTATTCATATGTCGTAGGGTGCGACCCTGGTGAGTTTTTATTGCTTCCTAGGTCCAAGGCATGTCTTACTTAGATTGCAGTGAGGTCAAGAAAGCCCTATCTAGAAATTCATTCACCATATATGGGGTTTGATTCAACATTCAAGGCTTTCCGGTGACATCAAGATTTATGATTATGGGCGGATCCGGAAAACAATATTGTGGGCAAAACTCTAACATCCTTCTTTATAATTCTTTCAAATAAAGGTGATTTAGCAATTCTTTTGGGTATTTCCTGCATGCTGATGATAATTCCAGGTATTTCACAAGGCTAAAATAACATGTATGTCGGCAGTGATAGAGATCATTGATCCACTGCCTTCCAGGATATGGATAGCGATGCCACGGAGTGAAAGATATTGGAAAAACGTGCTTTTCATGTTTAGAATATTATGATTATTGTGTGTTTATTTGGTCATGAAGTTTCCAAGTGTAGAAATTCACTATGCATGGCAAAGAGGGTTACAACAGAGGATGAGAAAAAGGTTTTAGAAAAGGAAACGAAGGAGGACCCTAAAAAACCAAGGGCGAGAACCACAGGTTCAGATCGAATGTTGAAGTTGGAGTGTGTTCTTATGATGAGAGAACAAATAAATAAATAGTAAATTAGCATGGGGAATTTGGATACCTTGCAAAAAAATTACATCATGAAGTGAAATAATATCATGTTTTGGAATGCAAGGGCGTGGGGAATAGAGCTACAGCTACTCGTACCCAACTTAAGAAGATGGTTCAAAGGCATAGATTAAAGGTTTTGATGATTGTGAAACCAATGATTGATGCTAGTAAGCATTTGGCAATTGGTGATAAGATTTAGTCGAAAAATGACCATGAAGGCTTACCTTTTAACAAATTAGACCATTTAAGTACCATAGTTAAAGTAATGGCTAAAAATACCTACTTTTTCAAACTTATTACCAATAAGGCTTTAATTTATTAACCTTGCTTAATCAACAAATTAAATAGACAATCTTTTAAGGGAAATACCTGCTGAAACAATTAGTCCAAAACACCAAATGGTGTAAATAAGCCAACACAAGTCCTTGACCTAGTTGGTGAAAGTGAATGGCTGAAAATGATATACAAGTAATAAGCAAACAACAAGCAATACTCAAAAAATAAATATGACACCGAGAATTTAACGTGGTTCGGCTTTGCCAACTCAACGGACGACGACTCTGTAACAATCTTATTGATATAGGAAAAACTTACAATGAGATTTCAAGAAGAGAAGAAAACTAACTCACTATTTCTTCAACGGAAACACAACCACAAGAATAGCCCTTACTGCACCCTGTTTCTCACTGTTTCCCTACCAGAAAACAACTAAAAAACAACCATATAACCTGTTCTTACACCCTCTTTTTCTCCCTTTATAAAACAGCCAAAGAGGTGGATTTACAACCTGTAGGAATAGCTGAAATCAGCCATGTATTTCACGTTGCACGCGCTGACCAATTTGCTGAGTATGCTGCCTTTTTCCAGCCCTTACACACACAAATTCGGCAAAAACCACACGTTGTATGGCCTGATTTTCACGCTGTGTTTTGGTACTCTATTCACGTTGTAATTGATGCTTAAAAGAGAGAAAAAGGAGTTTGAGTCCTTGTCTGACTCTTCCCTTAAAATTTGGGAGCCAACAAATAAAGAAACAACAAAGGACTTCGAGTCCTTGTCCAACAAAGGACTTTAAGTCCTTGTCTCACAATCTCCACCTTGACAAATAATTTCAAGCCACCACACAAGCATCACAAACAACCACATAAGCATCTCCACCTTGGCATGAAAATCTGGCAAAACCCATTTTTCGGTTACGAGAGTCATCGTCATGCCCCTAAGGGCCCTGCCCCGTTGGGGCGACAACACTGAGAGAGCTTGATCAAGTTGAGACAATGTTTAACCACTTTTGTCAACATATCAACTGGATTGTCTTCAGTACTCACCTTCTCCAAGAGAATCTTGTCATCTTCGATGACATCCCTCAGAAAATGATACCGCACATCAATGTGCTTCGTCTAGGCCTGATGAACCTAGTTCTTTGCCAAATGGATAGCACTTTGACTGTCACATAACATTGTTACCTCATCCTAAGTAATACCCAAATCACTAACCAAGCCTCGAAGCCAAATGGATTCCTTCACCGCCTCTGATAGAGTCATGTACTCTGCTTCAGTAGTAGACAAAGCAACTATAGACTCTAACTGATACTTCCAACTCACTGGACCCATTGCCAATGTAAAACAATAACCTATAGTCGATCGACGCCTATCAAGATCACCAGCATAATCTGAATCAACATAACATCGGATCATATTTGACACATCTCCTCTCTCATAAACCAAACCAGCATCCAGCGTACCTCGAATATATCTCAATATCCATTTCCCATGTTTGATAAGCGATATCTGGATGTGTGCAGATCATGGCATACATAAGACTACCAACTGCACTAGCATAGGGAACCTGTGACATGTATTCCCTCTGATCCTCTATGCTAGGAGATGACTTACCCGGTGTTTGATAGGATCCGTAACCTATCCCCCGAGGTGCCGCCTATAGGCCAACATCACCCCGAAAGAAATTATGCCGCCGGAGGGTCTCGAAGCAAGGACCTGGGGATAAATCCCACAAGGCCTTAACCACTCGACCATAACTCCTTTGGCATCCAAAGAAGTACTTACCGACTTAGACATATCCATATCAAAATGGTGAATAACCTTCTCTAAGTATTTTCTCTGTTACAATGTCAGTCTACCCTTTTTTCTATCTCTCACTATCTCCATCCCAATTATCTTTTCACTAAACCAAGATTATTCTAAGTTTCAACTTCAATTTATCAATTTTTTCCATGTTCTTCACAGCAATGAGCATGTCATCAACATAAAGTAAAAGAAACACGAAAGACCCATCCTTGAGCTTCTGTGTGAATAACAGGGATCATACTGACTCCTCGCATATCCCTGCTCAATCATAAAAGTATCAAACCTCTTGTACCACTACCTTGAATATTGCTTCAACCCATACAATGACTTCTTCAATTTGCATAAATTTTCTTTCTTACCCACAACAACATATTCGTCGGGCTGAGACATGTATATGTCCTCCTCTAAATCTCCATGCAAGAAAACAGTCTTGACATCAAGTTGCTCGAGCTCTAAGTCAAAATGTACTGCTAAAGCCAAAAGGACTCGGATAGAAGTGTGTTTTACCATCAGAGAGAATACTTCATTGTAGTCTACACCTTCTTGTTGTGCATATCTTTTAGCAACCAATCTTGTCTTGTATCGTATACCTGTATAAGTATCCTTGGAATTTGGAATCCCGTTTTTCACTGTGTAAACCCACTTACACCCAATGGACCTCTTCCCTTTAGGGAGTGCCACAAGCTTCCATGTATGATTCTTCTAAAGAAATAACATCTCATCCAAAGCCTCATTCTGCTCCTCTTTGTGAACACTTCGCAAAGCCTGAGTATATGTGATAGGAACATCATCATACCAGTCAAGATCTGAAAAAGTGCAAGTTGTGCCCTTTTCATAGCCAAATCTAAGTGGTGCACGTCCGACTCTAGGTTCTTTAACTGCTGCTAAAAACGGTGTTTGTAACTGTTGAACCTGTTGTTGTGTAGGATCCATGTCCTCATTAGTTGGAACCTCATCTTCCGTCACTATCTCATCAGGCATCATATCTGTATCACCTCTTTCCTCAGTAGAAGGAACATCATGCTCTGTATGAGATCTAGGAGATCTAAGCTCCACCTGCAGAGAATCTCTAGTATCCTCATCTTCAACATAACTATCACCCCTCCAAATAGGGGAAC
Organism: Berberis vulgaris; assembly: GCA_963556465.1. Classification (NCBI taxonomy): domain Eukaryota; kingdom Viridiplantae; phylum Streptophyta; class Magnoliopsida; order Ranunculales; family Berberidaceae; genus Berberis; species Berberis vulgaris. Next base: position 72,325,587 of record OY747125.1, on the reverse strand, counting down.
CATATTTGCATCTCTCACACTTTGCCTATAACAAAACCTCCTCATGGAACTTCACATCTTGACTGATTATAAACTTCTGCAAGTCAGGGCACCATAATCTATACCCTTTCACATTATCTAGATAACCAAGAAAAATAGTTTTCCTAGCCCATACTCCAATTTTATCCTCCCTAACATGAAAATCTGATGGACAACCAAATACTTTCAAGTTAGAATAATCTAAAGAAATACCAGACCATACCTCCATAGGAATCTGAGACTCAATAGCTGGTAAAAGAGAGCGGTTAATGAGATAGCATGTCGTGTTTACTGCTTCAGCCCACCATATTCTGCCCAAACATACATTGGACAACATGCACCGTGCTCTCTCCAATAGGGTGTGGTTCATCCGCTCTGCTATCCTACTCTACTGTGGTGTCGACATCACTGTGAAGTGTCTTCTAATGTCATGTTCTAAGCAAAACTGCTTCAAGGGATCCTCGGTATACTCACCGCCATTGTCAGATCTCACTATTTTGATCACCCTTTTAATTTGTTTCTCAATCATAACTTTCCACTTCTTGAAGATATCAGTGACTTTATTTTTATGTTTCATGGTATACACCCATATTCTCTGGCTGAAGTCATCAATAAAAGACACGATATACTTGAAACCCCCCTTGGATGCGACTCTAGAGGGTCCCCAAACATCAGTGTGGATGTAATCCATAATCTTCACGGTGCTACGAGTAGCATTACCAAAATTGACTCTAGACTGCTTTCCATAGATGCAATGCTCACAGAAGTCCAGCTTTGCCATTTTATCATTTTCCAGCAAGCCCCGCTTGCTTAAAGTTATTAGTCCACTCTCACCAACATGCCCTAATATTTTCCATAATTGTGTGTCGTCAAGTTTTTCTTATCAACAACTGTAGAAACCATAGCTCCACCTTCAACTATACTGCCTTGAAGGAAATACAAATTGGCATGCCTAATCGTTGTCATAAGCAACCAGTCACCAAATTAAACACTGCAGTACCCATTCTCACCAATATACTTATAGCCCTCAGCTTCAAGCACCCCAAGATAAATCATCCTCTTTGAAAGAGCTGGAACATGACGTACCTCGGTAAGCTGTCTACATGACCCATCTGCCAACTGGAATTTGATTGTACCAACGCCCATTGTCTTGGAAGGCTGAAAGTCACCCATTTTAACTGAATTGCCCTTAACCTTGTGATAAGTGCTGAACCATTCCCTTACGGGACACATATGATACGAAGCTCATGTATCCAACATTCAATCGTCATACAAATGATCATAAGATTTTGCCGTCAGTGCATGTGCTAAGTCACCCTCGATTAGAATATGCTTTACCACATCCGGTGTCTCAACAACATTAACTATGCCCTTACTCTCATTCTCTTGCTTTTTGTGATTATCCTTCCACTTTGGACAATCCCTTATGTAATTGCCCTTGCTTTTACATTTGTGACATTCAACCTTAGACATATCACTGCCTTTTGATTTAGACCGATTCCTTCTGTAGTTGTTTCTTTTGTAATTTCTTCCCCTTGTCACCGAAAGACCATGTGTTTGAACCTTCTTATTCAAAACACTCTTTCTAGAAGCCTTTGTAAGTATAGCTTGAACAATATCACTTTACACAAAATTTTATTTCTTCAATGTTGTCATCTGATCAACAAATGGTTCCCATTCTGATAACAAAGAAATTAACACGAATAATGCCTTCTAATTATCTTCAAATTTAGCTCCCAAGCTAACACAGTCTGAGTATAAACATTCAAACTCAGTTATATGATCAGTCATGAGTTTACCTGGCTGCAACCTGAAAGTGAAGAGCTTCTTCTGTAGGTACATCACACTCATTTGATCATTATGAAGATACATAACCTAAAGCTTACTATAAATACCCTGAGTTGTCATCTCATCAGTGAAGTTGTAATCCACATTATGATAAAGACACAAACGAATCGTACTACATGCTTTCTAATCCATTTTATTTCACTTCTCAATAACCTCAACCGTCACCTTATCTTATGATGGTTTCTTCTTCTCATCTAGTGCATTAATCTGATCCAAACTAACCAGAATATTTTTACAATCCATCAGCCAAGCTTTAAAATTGTTCCTTCTATTAAATTGAATAATGTTGAACCCATGGACTTTTACATAGCCATCATCCCGCGATGAAGAAACCCTTTCAACCATTTTATTTGACACCTTCAAAGCACAAACACCAACCAAATGGTGCTCTGATATCACTTGTAAGGGAAATACTTGCTGGAACAATTAGTCCAAAACACTAACTAGTGCATATAAATCCAACACAAGTCCTGGACCTAGTTGGTGAAAGTGAATGACTGAAAATGTTATGCAAGTAATAAACAAACAACAAGCAATACGCAAAAAATAAAGATGACACTAAGAAATTAACGTGGTTCGGCTTTGCCTACTCCATGGATGACGACTCTGTAACAATCTAATTGATATGGGAAAAACTTACACCGAAGATTACAAGAAGAGAAGAGAACTAACTCACTGTTTCTCCACCGAAAATACACCCACAAGAACAGCCTCTGCTATAGCTCAAGAATGACCATACACCTTTTTCTCTTTGTATAAAACATCCAAGGTGGTGGGTTTACAACCTGCAGGAGCAGCTGAAATCAGCCATGTATTTCACGTTGCATACGCTGCCCAATCTGCTTAGTACGCTGCCTTTTTCTAGCAGTTGCACACACACAAATTCGGCTAAAACCACACGTTGTATGGCCTAATTTTCACGCTGTGTACGCTAATTTTCACATTGTGTTTTGATACTTTATTCACGTTGTAATTGCTGCTTAAAAGAGAGAAAAAGAACTTTCAGTCCTTGTCTGACTCTTCCCTTAAAATTGGGAGGAAACCAATAAAGAAACAACAAAGGACTTTGAGTCCTTGTCCAACATTGGACTTTGAGTCCTTGTCTCAAAATCTTAACTGTTATAATCTCGATAATCTTAAATACAAGTCTCAATGCATCATACACATTTAGTCCATCTAAATCTTAATGCCACTCTCAAGAAATATCTATGATATCAGAGTTATCTTCTTCCCCAAATGAAGAGGCAATCCAAATTGGGGTAAAAATCACTTGTTTTTCCACCTTCATATGAGGTCAAAACTCATTCATCAATTCACGGTTAATTCTTCTACCCGAATATAATGCACGTATACAATAAATAATCAAAATGGTTGACCCAACTTTTACTAATACATTTAACCTTTAATTTTAAGCCATGACAATCCAACATAATTACCTTGCCAGTATATGATGATGATACATCAAATAGGCCTTCGATCATGACCAACACGTGGCAAGGATCATCCATCACTAGGATCAGACGCTAAACATAAATAACGAAGTCCAGTCACCAAATCCCAAAGAAGCATTTAGTGACGGACCACGACCAAAGTTAAATACCCAAAAGATAGGCCCAATGAGTCTCTCTTCACTGAGGATAGTGACGTTACGAAGGAGACAAGTCATGACGAGACTCTCTCCCCCAAGGATGTATCTCTATGAAAGAGGAGACTCGTTATTAGTAACGTTCCCCCTTCACTGCGCCATGCATGCTTAAATCATGCTCGGAGTTAATTACTCCCATTATATAAGTAAAGGAGATAGATTGATCAAAGTTATGCAAACACAATACAACTATACTCATTCTAAGTTCATTCTCTCATACAGTTAACTAACTTAAGCATCGGAGTGTCCGACCACCAAATAGGCGGTCTTTGACAATATAATCTTGTTTTGCAGGTCATATCTCGATGACGACGAATTTGGACACATCAGTGTGGCGTCGTCTGTAGGGAACGACAGTTTCCTTAAAAAAACAGAGTTGGTAATTTCCTTAGAACAAACCAACGACAAAAGACACAGAGCAAATGGAATCCCTTACAAACTCTCATCTTAGCAAAAATCAACAGAATCCTTCCACTTGCGAAACTCAAATGCCAAGTGGATACATCCCTAATCCAACATTGGAGGGACCAATTGCACATAATAGTGATTTCTACTATGAGATCTGGTAGCCCATACCACTCAACTTGAATCACAACAAGACCCTACTCTTAGAAGAATGACAATGGACCCTCGTGTGGATCAACTTTTGGCCCAATTGGCTCAGGTCACAAAGGTGGTCGAAAAGCTTGCACAAGAGCATGTTCCACCTGGTCGAGCACGTCAAAGATCCACTTCAATAGAACTCTGCTAATCGTCTCTAGAAAAATCTAGAACTCTTGTAGAGATTCGCCAAGTAAGCCAAGATAGAAACAAACTCCAAGATGATGGATCCAAAGCCGGTGGACGTCCTCCACAAATCTCATTTAGGATCAGGGTCACGGATCCAAATATGTTGTATGAACTTGTCATGCAAGCCTTCTCTGATAAGATCATGAAAAGCTCTATGCCTCATAAGTTCATCCCTCCAAAATTTGAAACTTATGATGGTTCTACTGATCCATCGAACCATCTGCGCCATTTCCACCATATGATGGTGTTAAAGGAAAGCTCAGACTCTACCATGTGTAGAACTTTCCCAACCAGCCTCACATCCATGGCAGTAAATTGGTTTAATAGATTCCCACCACAATCGATAGACTCCTTCCAAGCGTTGGCCATAGCCTTCATCACCAGATTCTTGATAGTCAGTGGATCAGAAAATGTCCTCATTATCTGTTTCACGTCAAGTAGAAGCCCGACGAGACTTTCAGAGAGTATGATACACGATTCACTTACAAGTTAACCATGATAGACGGAAGCAATGACTACACAACTGTGACCACCTTCACCTCCAGACTCAAAGGAAGACAGTTATACAATTTTTCTACTATGGATTTGTCGAAGAGCATGGCAGCCCTATTAAAAAACGCACAGAAATACATCACTTTTGAAGAGATGTGGGCTGCTAAGAAGATAACGAGCCTGATAGGGTGTTCATTTCCCTCATAACGACCCACTGGCAATATTGTGTCAGTAGCCAAATGGGAAGTCAGAAGAGTGCTTATTGACACGGGTAGCTCAACCTACTTCTTGTACCAGACAATGTTCCGCAAAATGCATTTTAGTGAGCTGCGCCTATCTCGTGCAACCAGGGTCTCCTTAGAAGCCTGTTGTATGCTGACGAGGCATCAATGACAAAGAAGTTTGTTAACAGGACTTGTTGCTTGCTTGGTGCTCCTATTATTACTGGCAATCAGATTCGAACGGGTAGCATCGTTCACCACTAAAGCCTACCATAGGCTGATCAGTGGGTGTGTGTTTTCCACCATGCATCAATGCCTCAAGTCTCACATTGATGATGATGTCAGGGTCATCAAAGGTGATCAGCTAGCTGCATGTGAATGCCACTATGTAGCAATGAAGACTTCCAACAAATAGCAATCATAGTCAAGACCAAGGGAGCAACCACAATAGTGGCTCGATCAACCGTAGACGGATCAATTCCTCTCGACCGCGACGAAGCTCCAATCAGTACAAGGGGAGAATCGAACGCTGGCCAACTAGAGGAATAAACGATACCAATCCACCTCGACGGTTTAGAAGGCAACAAGACTGTGTGGATCAGAACAAACCTTTACCCGAAGCTGACTAAACAACTGATCCAACTGCTGAAGGACAACTAGGAAGTATTTGCCTGGACAATGAAGGACATTGTTGGAATTAATCCCTCCATCATCACACACAAATAGTAGGTGAACCTAGACAAAAAATAGTTTGACAGAAAAGAATGCCAGTTGCCCCAAAGCGTAATAAGGCCATTAATGACGAGGTGCAATGCTTATTGAATGTGGGGATGATCAAAGAGTCCCACTACCCAGATTGGCTTGTCAATACGGTTCTGGTAAAAAAAAGAATGGAAAGTAGAATTTGTTCGTGGATTATACGAATCTTAACAAAGCTTGTCCGAAAGACAATTTTCCACTTCCGAAAGACAATTTTCCACTTCCGCGAATCTTAAAAAAAGAATGGAAAGTAGATGTGTATTCTGGCTACAATGAAATACAAATGCATCCACCAGACCAGGAGAAAACATCCTTCATAATAGAAAGAGGTACGTACTGTTACCGAGAGATGTCGTTCGGACTAAAGAACGCATGAGCAACATACCAATGCCTAGTTAACAAAATGTTCATAGATCAGATTGGCAAGACCATGGAGGTATACATTGATGACATGCTAGTAAAAATTCTACACAAAAATGGCCACGCCAAAGACTTACAGCAAGCCTTCTCTCAACTCCTTTAGTACAAAATGAAGCTCAATCCAAAAAAGTGTACATTCGAAGTAGAGTCAGGAAAGTTCCTTGGGTACATGGTCAACCAAAGAGGAATCAAAACCGATCCAAAATAGATACAAACGCTTCTAAACATGCAATTGCCCACCAACATCCAAGGTGTACAAAGCCTCAACAGTAGGATAACAACCCTGCATAGTTTCATCTCCAAATCATCAGACAAATGTTTACCCTTTTTCAAGATTTTGAAAGGGAACAAACATTCAAATGGTGTGAGGAATGCGATCAAGCTTTCAAAAACCTGAAGACATACATGGGGTACAAAACTACTATCAAAACTAAAGCAAGCACTACAAGAAAAATTGTGATCAATAGCGTTTAAAAACCGCTATGGTAGGATACCATAGCGGTTTAGTAACCGCTATGACAGCCGGAGCTATAATAGACCCAGGGTCTATTATAGCGGTTATAAAACGCTATGGTAGAGCATTTTATAGCGGTTATAAAACGCTATGGTAGATCCTTTTATAGCGGTTTAAAAACGCTATGATAGAGAGCCTTTCATAGCGGTTTAAAAACGCTATGGTAGAGTATACATAGCAATTTTTTTTTTTTTTTTTTTTTCTGCTATCAAATGACTTTTCATTACATCTTATATGGAAGACTAGAAGATTTCAACAATCAATTGCTGGAACAGAAATTGTATTGACAATGCTGAAATTGGAATTACAAGATACAACTCGAAAGAGTGAATTACAATGTAATATGAACTGAATGATGTAGGCTGTTCGAGATGCCTTAATCTCCTAATAAGCATTTGCTCAATTGTACAATGTGTGAAATCATGAATCCCAATGTTATTGCCATTCTTGCGTCGCTGATGCTGCTGCTGCTGTGCTGAGTTGCTGCTGCTGCTGCTGTGCTGAGGTGCTGCTGCTGCTACGCATTGCTGCTGCTGTTTGCTGCTACGCTGATCTGTCGCAGCGTTGGTTGGAACATTTGATTTGGGCAATCCGGGGTACTAGTCACATTTCACCACTTGCGTCGGGACAGTAAAGTACTAGTCACATTTCTATGTGGCATGTGCAGCAGGAAAGTAAAGTACTTAGTCACATTTCTATGTGGCTTTTGAATTAATAGAAGAAGACTGTCATAATAAATTATAGCATTTTACGAGTATTTGAAAAATGAAAATTTTGTTATCATCAAAGAGATTTCCACAAAACTCAATTGGTTGTAGTTGTAAAATTCAACTATTGGCATGTGGGATTGAAGATAGAGGGCCATTTGGGGTGGTTCCGACTATACTAATATCCTCAAAGAAGGCGTAATTCAGAAAGTTGGTAGTATTAAACTTTGGTTTGCGAACAAAATTTGTAAATAGTATTTCTTTCCTTTCCCTTTTCATTTCTAATAGTAACATAAGGATCTGCATTGAAGGAAGCACATATGTTTATAGACATGTAAACTTGAACATCCATTCTGTTTTTTTTTTTTTATCAGGCAAAATAGAAGCATTGTGTTGTATAGGTTAAAACTGTAAGCAATCTTAGCTACATAGAATAAGAGTAAACATAAACTATGAAATAATATGGTACACTTGCAAAGAGAGTTACCTGCTTGCGAGCGCGTGACCTTGCTGCAGATTCTCTGTTCTTTATCATTCTTCTCTGCCTCCTTTCAACTACCTTCTCCACTGCACCACTGCTTCTCTTCCCCCTTAAACCATTTCCATTAAACATGTATGGAACTGGTGACAAGGAAGATGAATCCCCGTTACTCTTTCCATTTGCAGGAGACCCTGTTGCAACTGTCACTGCTCCAGCTGATAAACCAATACCCATCCCTCCACCTTGTAGTCCACCTCCTTGAACAAAACTGTTGTTAATTGTTGGATCACCAATTCCCATTATTCCACCCCGCGCCCCCGGACTAGCTAACTGAGCATTTGTTGGATGCAATGGCGAGGCATAAGTCACAGCAGGTTGTTTTGGAAATATTTGTGGCTGCTGCTGCTGTCTCTGTTGTTGTTGCTGTTGTTGCAGATGCTGCTGCTGCTGCTGTTGTTGCTGCTGCTGCAGGTGTGAAGATCTGACCCCATTTACATTCATCCCTAGATTCGGTGACTGATTATTGGATGGAATGTTACTGTCTGCAATTCTATTACCCATGACTCCATTGGTCCGAGCAGGTTGTCCGAACCCAAGAGACAGACCAGGATTGCCATTACTAGGAAACAATTCACCAAAAAGTCCATTATTATTATTATTATTTCTCGCGACTGGCTGCTGATCCTCCCTAACTACACCTGCCCTTACCAAGAACTCCTCCAGTGTGATCTCTCCCAAAGTCTGTTGTCTCTGCGACAAATTTAGACCCCCATTTACATTCGCAGCCTTACCACCACCACTAACACCACCCGCACAACCACCACCACTTGAGCAGCAGCAGCAACAGCGCAGCAGCGGCATCAGCGACTCAGCAGCAGCATCCGCAACAGCAACACAGCGCAGAACAGAGCAGCTCTGTTTTGCAACAGAGTGCTCTGCCAGAATTCTGCCCCTGTTTAGATGTGTCTCCTGCACTAGATGTGGTTCATACCTGAAATGCAAAATCAGTTCCTATATGTTAAAAATAAACTTTTATGACGTCATATGCTCAAAATAAACTATGAAATATTTCTCATCTGAAGTCTTAGATGCTTTTGGTAATCATATGCTCAAAATATTCTAAGTATGCTAGAGTATTTAGAGTATTTCGCCCCTAAAATTTTCTGATTCAAAAGACAAATGAAACTACCTGCATCAAGAACTTGACCTTGTTTTCATGTGATAATAGATTGCATCTCCATTGGTACCTCCAACAAGTTCTCAACTGTAAGAACAAGACAAGATAGTGGCATCAAACGAATTGCTCCAATAAAAGAATTGTATTTACCGTAGGTCGGAAAAAAAAGCCAAAAATGTCTTAGTCATATCTTAGGCACTTGAAACGCCCTTGTTTCTGTAAACACCATTTTGATGTAATAGATTAGCCAATAATGATACAGATTTAAAAAGTAACTACAAACCATGCACTAGGAGTCTGCGGTAGGGAGCAAGGGTAGCAGAATGAGAGCAGTGCAATTTCAATCCTGCAATAGGAGTTCCTGCAGTAGGGATCAAGAGCATACTTTTCACCCAAATACTGCATGCTGTGTCCGTCATACAAGCAGTTCTAACTTACGTTTAGAAGTAAAATCTCTTAACAAAATTGAAAAAATAACCAAAGCAATAATTCAGTAACTATAAGCACAATAAGTACCAAGTAGGCAGTTAGGTGCGCTACAATCATGTGCAATCTCTAGATATAACTCAATTTTCTTCCTAACCTGTAACTTCAGCCACCTCAGGTAATCTTGCATGATCATGTAACTTGTGTTTTTTTCACCTCAGGCCAAGTTCTACATTGATGGGGTAGTTTTCTGCCCCTTTGTCAATGACTTTTGATCTCTTTGTACAAAAACTGCATACCCTCCTCCGTATAAAATCTAGAGCAGCTTTTGTAAAGAAACATAACAATTCTAGCACTACAACTATTTCCGTCTATTATATTGAAATAAATAAATAAAATTAAAAATAAAAGAATTTATAAAGGTTGAAGATAACTGTTACCTCAAAAAGAGGTAGGAGACTTTTATGAAAATCCAAATTATGTTTCAGGAGCAGCTTTTTTTAGTTTCTTTTCAGTAAAACAGCAAAGCAGGGCAGCAGCAGCAGCAACGCGCCAAAGCGTAGCAGCAGCATCAACGCCGCGCAGCAACAGCAACAGCAGCAGCATCAACGCCGCGCATCAACAGCAACAGCAGCATCAGCATCAGCAACAGCAACAGAGCGCAGAAACAGCAAGTACGCCAGTCCGCCCCCGCATGAAACAGCAGCAGAAAAAAATTTCTCCACCCACGTCGCTTTCCTCGCCAGTCCATCATCGAGGAGAACATTGGCAGACTTGAAATTGCGTAGCAGCAGCATCGCTTTCTCAACTTGCTTCTTGAAAACTGTGCTTAAAAGCCTCCTATGAACATCCTCTCTAAGGTATCTCATCATATCATTCTGCACAGGAGGTCTAACCATGAAATTAAATTCAAGTGAATGTAGACAAGCAAAGCCTTTAATTGTGATGTTGATTAGAGATATGGATACCAATACTAAAAGCAGAATACAGTGATTTGGTTTCATTGGTAAGTTAACACAATTAGTCCTGAAACTAACAGGTTAAAGAAGCATAAGAGAGTTTGGTGAACATTTCAGTGGATAAAAATTTAAAAATCCAATTCTAAAAGTTGTTGGAAACACACGACATTTTTTAAACATAATTCAATAAAGCTGTGAAATTGCTTGATTACTTTATTAAAAGAACCACAGATTTACATACTAATAAACATGTGGCCATCATGTATAAAGAATGCTTTGGTTGTTATTGGCAGATCTAGTTTATGTAAGGGTGTGTATAAAATACCTGTTGCACAGTAGCAGGCATACCAATACAAAACTCGCAAACTGTCAAGGTACAAATGCATGGGATCATAATTTTGTAGAAGTTGCAGAGAGGGCACTATTATGAGTAATTAAGAGCTTTTCAACTATCATATTAAAAAATGGAAGTTTGTTGTGCAAACATAATGAAAATATCACCAACTTCACTTCTCATTGACCATGCCAAAGAGTAACGACCCCTTGTCATGCAAGTCCTTTTCACCTCCCCTGCCCTCATCACCTTCTTAGTTGCCTGTTAAATCATCGTCTCCTTGTCATTGTTTCACCATCCTATCTTCTTTGGTTTGCACATTCTTTAAACCAGGATGGTTGATGGTTATGAAGATGTCATTGTTGTTGTTATTTGTGGTTATCTGATTTAATTTCAGTTCTGTAAAAGTTTAAGCTATTAAATAAATGGAAAACAAAGATGAGAATGAAAAGCAACATTGAGTTGATGATAATGGTTTTAGCTTATGCCATGTCATTGTTCATGTAGAGATTATGGTTAACAAAGATTGGATTTTCAGTATAACTTGACAAATAATTTTAGTAATTACATTCTTCAAGGGACAGGCATCATTGCTAAACTACTAGCTCATCCACGCATCGTCACAAGAAAGAATTGCAAACAAATGAGATATATTTGGTGAAAACACAAAGGAGTGTTGTATGATGGAAACAATGATCTATTTGCAAAACAGAGTAAAAGGGAGTCCCATCAATTCAATTCAATTATCTTGTCATATGCTCACATACCAAGGTCAACTTCGAAGTAGATTAGGAAACTTAAAAAGTTATGTCATATGCTCACATACCACCAATGCAGACGTAGTCGGCTTCAATAACTGTAAGGCATCAGATGAGTCCGTTAGTCCAGAAAGTTGCTTCGACAACCAATCGAAAGCCGCAGAATATCAAAAACCACAACCACGCAGCAAGTCAGGCCATGTCATCGCAGTCAGAACACAGTATCGCAGCAGCAGTCCATGTGAACACAGCCATAACACAGCAGCTAGCAGTGGAGTATGATGCAGTGGAGCACTTACTATCTGATTTATCAGTTCTGCTGAGCACCCTTTGAAAAGAGACACCTTATCAATGTATGGCTTATACAGTCTTTGTGATATCTGCAATAAATTTAAATTCAGTCATTAAATTACCACATTGATACCAGAGCTAAACTAACAAAGGCATATCACAAAGGCTTCCCTCCCTTAATATGAAAGAGCCAAGGCAATGATAAGTATCAGTACTTCAGTAGGAACAAATCCTTGGAAGAATATATAAAGGAAGAAAGATTAAACATGAAAAACTTGAAGCAATAGTATACTGATATCAGCTCTAAGAGTTAAGCATTATGATAAATTGCCAATTTTTTCAAATGGCAGTTTCACGCATCTATGTGCTTAAAATTGCTTCTGCTTCATTTTACACCAAAAAGGCTGCTAAGTCTAGACTGGTTCCACACCGTAAGTTAAAATCCATCATCATAGAGATGTTGGAAATCCAATAACCAGCCAATTAGAGTAGTGAAAAAAAAGAAGCAAGTAGAGCTTGCTTTTCATATCATTGTACTATACTATACTGGGTTAGTATTAAGTACTTAATCAGAGTTCCCAGGCAGTTTTCTTGCCATGGAATACCTTACATAGCACCCAGTATGTAGTGCTCTCCCCTCCTGTAATGGCATATAGCTTCTCAGACGATGTGAAGAATTGCAGCTTTCTGCGATACAATGTCTTCAATGAAAAAAGCTAGTGTTGACTTCCAAAATCTTTCACAATAGTGACCTCTTTAAAATTCAGTCCAAAAGATCCACTGGTACTATGATTTTCTGCAAGAATGATGACAATAATGTAAAACCACTTATGATATAAACTCTGAAATCACATATTTTGCTTAGTCTAAAATGAATGAGCTATAATACAAATACTTTACTTTGTAATGGACAGTGTAGAGTATGAAATGCATGTGTGGTTCTTCCAAAATAATTTACTATTTACATGGATAAAAGCAATGACTACTAACCTGTTAGCAAACACAAAATGAGGAAGCTAACAACCATTTTACTTGATGACAACTATGCAACCTGAAAATGTAGAAGAAGCAACAATCAACAGAACAAACATTGAAGAGACTAAACTTATTTTAACCAAACCCATTTACGCTAATCTACAATTGAATTAAAACCCCCTAAATCAATCACTCAATCCAAATTAGAGAGGCAGAACAATCAATCATTCAAACCATAAGAACCTCATTTTAGGGCATTAAGGCTTCATTACACAATCTACAATTCAAACCTCAAAATCAACCTTGATTCACTTCATTTTAGAAGAAAAAAACCCAACTTTTTTTTTATACTAAAACCATCCTTACTCCATGCACGAAGCATAATGTGATCCACTATGTAATTGAGGGTTTCTAGGAGATTTCAACACTTGTGACTTCAGAAACCCTCTTAATATATCAATATGTAATTGAGGCTCATATCTCATTAATTTACAACCCCATTTAAAATACAGAATGTCACTTATGTAAACTGAGATGCTATATCACAAGACACACACCTGTGATCATTTTAACATTTACCCCAAGGTTCAGGGCCCTCTTTATAGTTTCAGCACTGTCATGGCGAGGTGGATCAAAAAGAGGCATAAGACCAATGAACTGCCATGGACCTTCGAGACTCTTTTTCCTTCCAACTGGAACTTCCCGTTTCATACCAAGACAAAACACCCTGAGGATTAGTATTCAGTAAACAATGGAAGTTATTGAAGGATAAAACTTATTTACCTGGTAAGCTACTGCAAGTGACCGTAGGCATTGATCAGCAAACTTATCGATCACAGCATGAACTATTCGCTCTATATCTGACTTGTTGTGAGCAAGATTCAGAATCTGCAAGACATAATAGTCAGAACAAAGCATGCATAGACCATACAAAATACTTAAATATATAAATGTTTATGAAAAATACCTGCTCAGGAGCACCTTTCTTGACTCGATGCATTTTGCTTCAATCATGCATCCCCACTATTTTTCTCTGTCAGAATCTCAATAACCCACTTCACATGTGCAACTCCTAAAGCCCACTGAACATTTGTGTTAGTAGATCGATCACAGAAACAACACAAAAAAGAAGAAAGAAATCAGAGCAAAAGAGTTTTTGTTACCTCAATCAAAAGAAAGAGGTACTCTTGTCATTCCTGAACAAAGATGAAATTTCAGTAAGTCGAGTACAAAGCTAAACATCTTTAACAGTTAATTGTCATTCTTTCAATCAAAGCTTCGGTAATACTCCTCAATATACATTGGAACTTCAAATGACTATAAAAAAAAACCCAGTAAAACACTAGGATTCGATCCACTTCATATCTTAAGAATAAACAAAGAAATTCAAGCTCCACTACAGTGAATGAAATCCATAAAAAAAAACCCTAGATCTTCAAACAGTGAATGAAATCCATAAAAAAAAAACATAATTTTTTTCTTAATCCATCAAAAAGAACCCAAAAGGAAGAAGAAGTAAACCCCATCTATCAAAAGAAGAAGCTAACCTTGTTGTTGCTAACCCTGCAAGAGCCACTAATTTCAAACCCCACAGAGAGGACAAAACTCAAACACCAAGCAATCATATCGACCTGAAAAGGAGAGCGAGAGCACGTACGGTGAGGAGTAGAACACGTTGGAGAGGGAGAAACAGAACGGAGAGGGAGAGCGATCAGAGAGGGACAGCAGAACGGAGAGGGAGAGGGAGAGCGATCGGAGAGGGAGAGGGAGGGCGATCGGAGAGGGAGAGCAGATTGCAGAGGGAGAATGGGATTTGAGCGGGATTCTTCTTCCTTCCTTCCTTCTTCTTTGTTTTGCTTTTATTTTTTTTTTTTCGATTCGAGCGGGATAGTTGGCGCCCAGCGAATTGCAACTCCCGCGTTCATAGCATTTCACGTAGCGCACAAATGAAATTGGATTGATAGCTGTTTGTTTATACACTGTTTCAATAGCATTTTATAGCGGTTGTGTAAAAACCGCTATTCTCAAAAGCTATAAATGCTCATTTTTGTTGTAGTGAAGGTGAGGTGTTATACTTATATCTGTTAGTATCGAAACACGTAGTCAGCTCCGCTCTGATACACGAGGAAAATGGAATACAAAAGCAAGTCTACTATATCAGCAAGACATTTGCGGATGTAGAAGCCAACTATCCAGCATTGGAGAAATTAATACTAGCACTAGTCATATCTTCCAAAAAGTTGCGCCCCTACTTCTAATCCCACTCCATCACTGTAATGATCGAACATCCTCTTCTATCAGTACTACATAAACTAGAGTTGTCCGACATAATGGTGAAGTGGGCAACAGAGCTCAGCCAGTTTGACATTAGCTATGTTCATAATACCACAATAAAAGCTCAAGCACTAGTGGACTTCATCACTGAATTCACACGCGGCAGCAAGCATTAGCCGGACAATGATAAGGAGCAAGAAATAGCTGAACCACACACTCAAGAATGGATCATGCACTGTGACGAAGCATCCAATGAAAAGGAAAGTGATAGGAGCATAATTAGGCTATTTTTAGTACCATATTTATATATATATTTTTTGGCTATTCCTTGTTAATTATGGTACTAATTGCAATTTTCGTGTTTGTGTAGGTTTCCAATTACAAGATTCCAAAATAGAAGCTAAAAAGTACAAATTGGTTTAAATTAGGAAGACTTATTGCAAAATGAAACTACACAAGGAATGAAACCTAAAAAACATGATTATAAAAGGACAATACCTGACTATGGAGAAAGGATGCAACCACAGCCCCCTATTCACAGTCGCAACTCAACCTCGCAACAACTAGCCCTCACTTTCCTCCTCGAAACAACAACCTTAGCCACATCTCATACACCCATTCAGCCTTACATCGTCCTCTCCTCACCATAGCTGCAAAGATCCATCTTCTTTGTTCATCCCGTTGTCCTCCTTCACAACAGCCATCAAACCATAACCCATCCATTGCCCCTTCACACCTCTCCATCGTCTTGAATCCAGCAATAGCCTCCTTCACCTCGCATCCAGCATAGCCTCCTCGCCACACCCATCATCAGGCCCATCGTTCTCCATCTTCATCCACCAATTCACAGACCATCTTCGATCACCATCGCCAAACCACAAACCCCCTTTCTCTCTTCATCTCTTCACCTGATCTCTCTCTCATCCGATCGTCGTCCCTCCATCGCCCGCTTCATCTCTCTCAGTTTCTCGTCACGCACACAACCGAAGCAAGGATTGAAAAAGGAGACAGGGACAACAAAAGCAGAGATCGAGAAGTGGAAAAGGAGAAAAGGGATAACCTTTCATCCCTTTCAGTTCGCTATCCACACCCACAGATTCACTCAGTACCACCACGCACGGCGACATTGTTTTATTTCTTTCACCCTATCTCTTTAACTTATTTTAGTTTGATTATTGATTGGATTACTGTTTGAACAAAATTAATATGTATAGCTAAACTCCTCTTAGTTAGGGGTGGATTCGAAGCCCCGAACATGTGTTTTATAAATTAATTGAATTTAATCTTCCTTGCTATTAGTGATTGTGTTTTGCTTAACTACTTTATAGAGAACTTTTCTTTGTATGTTTGTCAAGGTGGCCAACTTAGTAAGCCTGCTAGGATCTGGGGCTAGAATATAGGAGAATTTTACCTAATTGTTATAATCATGTACTCACAAGTAGTAAATACCAAGGAACGTTGGTAAGGTTAAGTAAAAACCTAGGTAAGAACAAGATGTTGATCATACTTGTAATTGCCTAGTCACTGTTCATATTTTCCACAAAACTTAATGATCTTAGATTGTTATCTAACTTGTGATTCCTGATTAGATATCATGATAAGAATAGTTTGAAAGCGACGCTTAGTTTAATTAACCGAACTTGGGAAAATAATAAGATTAATGCAGTGCTGATGACAGTTAATCTTGAGCATTGTCTCTCACGAGTTAGCAAGTGATTATTGAAGATTGATTTATGCGCATATGTTTGGTGTGTGGAGATAAACCTTTAGCTAATTTCTCATCTTTTCCATCCCTTTAGTTTCATTATCTTTATAGTAATTTTCGTAGTTATTTTCATAGTTTAACTAAGAAAATTTAATCCCCCATTATTTATTTAATTAGGTTGTTAGTTGTATTTTAGCTATTCTTAGTGTTAATTGGCAAGCCCTCTAATCTCTGGTCCATAACAATCCCTACTTATTCTATACTACAATAAAAAAAGGGTATTAAGTTGTGTGCCATTAAAATAGCGCATCAATTTTTGGCGCCGTTACCGGGGATTAGAGAAATTGTTAATTACTTCATTAGTTTTTTATTTATTTATTTTTCTTTTTATTGATTTTTTCTTCTTTCTGTATGTTGAAAAGCAAGTGTGGGGGAAAACCCTTGTGGTAGACAGTTCAAGAAGAAAGAGAAAAAAAAAAACAAAACACAAAACAAAAATAAAATGGTACAAAATTACAGAAGGGACACAAGTCCTTGTCTATATTCATTTAGTATATCAGTACCATACAGATAGTTCAGTTCTTTTCATTCCGTATATACAAAATAATAGCTGAAACTCTTCATTTTTAGCGGGCCACCTCTTCATTTTCCTACTTATGTCTTGATCCATATGATTCATTGCTAATGTATCTAATCTTATTGTATGCTTTCACCATTTCTTTAAGCCCTTTGAAAATTCCCTATCTGTTTTTCTCTTCCCTTGACCCATTGGCCTCATTACAGCTCGTATTAAGACCTTTTGATTGAGTGTGTCTTGCAACGTCACGATGTGGAGATTCGAATGAGGTATGAGCATATGGTGTCACTAGTTCTTGCATTCAAGTAGTAGCATTCCTGCCATGAGATCATATATCGGGGAAAAAAAAAAAAGGTTAGAAAATGCCTTTCTTTCTTGTTATATCATATGTGAGCTATTTGTTTCACTTTTACATCAATCCTCTCACATATAACTAGAATAGGAAGAGTGATTTTACCAAACAATCAGTAAAAAAGAAAAGAGTGCACCTGATGAGTTTTTGGGTTAATTCTTTTTGGCATGCACTTGAGTTTCACAATCACTTGGATTGATTTAATTGTGAATTTTTATATCATTGCTATGAACGTGTATTAATTTTAGAATGATGTGGATTTAATCTTGTGTTTACACTATACCAAATTGGCATATTTGTAACAACTTAAAAAATAGTAACACTTTTGATCTATTACAATCCACCAAACAATTTCAAGTCAAAACTAAATTTAGTCAACAAAATGAAAAATAGCTACACAAAAAAAGTGATACAATAAATTAGATCACCATGAATAGCATCACTTGTAAGCCCATACTATTTGTGGTGATACAATTATTGATCACTTTGTTTGTGAAAATGTGTAAAATTGCTTTGTGGATTGTTATAGCTCAAAAGTGTTACAGTTTTTTTAATTGTAACAAAAATGCCAATTTGGTGTAGTGTTACAAAGAATCTTAACATGTCATGATCTGTTGAAAATCTCTGAGACAAATGTTGGAAAGTATAAAATGACTCATTTGAGTCTTTTATTTTTGTTTCTTGGATTTGCTCAAGGACTAGCGAAGGATAAGTATGGGGGAATTTGATAGGAGCATAATTAGGCTATTTTTAGTACCATATTTCTATATATATTTTTGGCTATTACTTGTTAATTATGGTACTAATTGTTATTTTCGTGTTTGTGTAGGTTTCCAATTACAAGATTCCAAAATAGAAGCTAAGAAGTACAAATTGGTTTAAATTAGGAAGACTTATTGCAAAAGGAAACTACACAAGGAAGGAAACCTAAAGAACATGATTATAAAAGGACAATACCTGACTTTGGAGAAAGGATGCAACCACAGCCCCCTCTTCACAGCCGCAACTCAACCTCGCAACAGCTAGCCGTCACCCTCCTCCTCGAAACAACAACCTCGCCAACCCTAGCCACATCTCATACCCCCATTCAGCCTTTCACCGTCCTCTCTTTACCACAACCGCAAAGATCCATCTTTTTTGTTCATCCCGCTGTCCTCCTTCACAACAGCCATCAAACCAAAAGCCATCCATTGCCCCTTCACACCTCTCCATCGTCCTGAATCCAGCAATAGGCTCCTTCACCTCGCATCCAGCATAGCCTCCTTGCCACACCCATCATCAGACCCATCGTCCTCCATCTTCATCCACCAATTCACATACCATCTTCGATCACCATCGCTAAACTACAACCCCCCCTTTATCTCTTCATCTCCTTCTCACATGATCTATCTCTCAGCCGATCGTCGTCCCTCCATCGCTCGCTTCATCTCTTTCAGTCTCTCGTCACGCACACAACTGAAGCAGGGATTGAAGAAAGAGACAAGGACAACAAAAGCAGAGATCGAGAAGTGGAAAAAGAGAAAATGGAGAAACTTTCATCCACTCCGTCCTCCATTTTAATCCACCAATTCACAGACCATTTTCGATCACCATCACCAAACCACAACCCCCCTTTTCTCTCTGCATCTCCTTCTCACCTGATCTCTCTTTCAGCCGATCGTCGTCCTTCCATCGCCCGCTTCATCTCTCTCAGTCTCTCGTCACGCACACAACCAAAGCAGGGATTGAAGAAGGAGACAGGGACAACAAAAGTAGAGATCGAGAAGTGGAAAAGGAAGAAAGGGAGAACCTTTCATCTCTTTCTGTTTGCTATCCGCACCCACAGAGTCACTCAATACCACCACGCACGGCGACAACGTTTTATTTCTTTCACCCTATCTCTTTTACTTATTTTAGTTTGATTATTGATTATGGATTACTGTTTGAACATAATTAATATGTCTAGCTAAACTCCTCTTAGTTAGGGGTGGATTCGAAGCCCCGAACATGTGTTTTATAAATTACTTGAATTTAATCTTCCTTGCTATTAGTGATTGTGTTTTGCTTAACTACTTTATAGAGAACTTTTCTTTGTATGTTTGTCAAGGTGGCCAACTTAGTAAGCATGCTAGGATTTGGGGCTAGAGTATAGGAGAATTTCACCTAATTGTTATAATCTTGTACTCACAAGTAGTAAATACCAAGGAACGTTGGTAAGGTTAAGTAAAAATCTAGGTAAGAACAAGATGTTGATCATACTTGTAATTGCCTAGTCAGTGTTCATATTTTCACCCAAAACTTAATGATCTTAGATTGTTATCTAACTTGCGATCCTGATTAGATAGCATGATAAGAATAGTTTGAAAGCGAAAAATTTAATTCAACGAACTTGGGAAAATAATAAGATTAATGCAGTGTTGATCACGGTTAATCTTGAGCATTGTCTCTCACGAGTTAGCAAGTGATTATTGAAGATTGATTTATGCGCATTTTTGGTGTGTGGAGATAAACCTTTAGCTAATTTCTCATCTTTACCATCCCTTTAGTTTCATTATCTTTACAGTAATTTTAGTAGTAATTTTCATAGTTTAACTTAGAAAATCCAACCCGCATTATTTATTTAATTAGGTTGTTAGTTGTCCTTTAGCTATTCTTAGTGTTAATTGGTAAACCCTCTAATCCCCGATCCAGAACGATCCCTACTTATTTTATATTACAATCACAAAGCAGAGTATTAAGTTGTGTGCTACTGAAATAGCGCATCAGGAAGCGGAGCTAGAATAACTCTGAACAACTAAGAAGGGTGACTTTTGAAAAGGCCATCAAATTCATTTTCAATGCATCCAATAATGAAGCTAAGTATGAAGCACTGATAGTCGGACTACAACTAGCTAAACATCTTTGAATTAAAGAAATCAGTGTTTTCACTGAGTCTAAATTTGTGGTCAATCAATTGAATTGTGAATTCCAAGTGAAGGACACTTGAATGAAAATATACCATCAAAGGGTTGACCTGATTGAAAGCTTAAATACAATCACTATTCAAATGTGTGCAAGGGAGGACAACCACAGAGCGATAGCTTGGCGAAAGAAGCATCACATACAAAAGCGGACGAAAATCTCCTCATCACAGTTCAAGAAAGTTCAATCTTAGAAAACAATTCACACGAAGTATGTACAACAAAATTGGAAAATAGTTGGATAACTCCAATTCTAGCATACACAAAAAACGAAACTCTACCAACATACAAAATGGAGGCCCGTAAGCTGCGGAACAAAGCAGCGCAATACACAATAATAAATGACTTACTGAACAAAAGATCCACACAAGTTCGCTCATAAGGTGCCTTCCACCCCATGATGCCGACTATGTTCTCTGGGAAATTTATTTCGACATATGCGAGAATCATCTAGGAAGCATAACACTAGCTCACAAAGCTCTAACATTGGGCTACTATTGGCCAACAATGCAAAAGGATGAACTTGTTTGGTTATGTGATAAATGCCAACAATTTGCTCTATACACGCACATGCCAGGGCAAAACATGATCCCAATGAGAAGTCCGTGGCCATTTGCACAATGGGGAATGGATATTTGATACAAATTTTAGTAACCTAAATTAATATCCTAATTTACTACCACAAGTGCACGATTGTCTAGCTGGTAGATAATGGCCAATACGGGTCGATCCCACGAGGATTGAAAACACAGTCGAAAACTAAGATAAACCAATTTGAAAGGGGTTACAATAATTAAAAAATTCTAAACTAACAGAATGCACGAAAACAAATCAAAATTGAGTCTGAGAATTAGATAGAGAGATGCCAAGGCTTTCGAATCATCCATCAGTTTCATAGAATTATACTAATGTTAATTATTGTCTCCTAGCAATGTAGTGGATTGATTTTAGCAAATATGCAAACCCCTAGTATTAATTGTTTGTTTAAGGCACAACTAATCACAAGTTTAACTATTAATGTAAGTAATTGATTTAGCAAAGATGCAAACCCCTAACATTAATTGTCTGTTTAAGTCACAACTAATCACAGGTTTAACTAATACGAATAAAACATGCTTAAACAAAAACATAGAATAATTCTAACTACCATAGATGCATGACATACATGGTGAAAGTAATGTGTTTGTTCACAAATCAACCCAATGTCAAATCATACAATGCAACCGAAAACATTAAAAAATGAAAGTAAATTCTACAAGAAAATATGAAGAAGGGGAAGAAGGAGACGAAGATAGTTGGCTGACCGGAGATGAAAAAGAGTGATTGTGAGGTGGTTCAAATAGAGAAAGAAATAGGGTGCAAGGAGAAAAGGGAGTTCGTGAGGAAGAGAAAAGAGAGTTAGTGAGGAAGAGAGAAGAAGATGCAACTGGCGAGTGGTGGTTGTGGTGTATCTATGACAAAGATAAATAGGGAGCAGGGCGTGGTTGATGGTGGCGTGAGATGGTAATTGGTTGCAGTCTGACTTGTGCGAGATGGAGGGCATGAGAGCTCTCTTAGTGTGATTGCAGGGAGCGATGAAGAAGCATAAAGATATCTATCTGACTAAAACGAGGTGGAGGAGAAAAGATGGTGTTTGTCATTCCTTCTATCAAGTGAGAATTGCCAGCGAATTAATAAAAATGAAGTCATTTCAATTTTGAAATGCTTATACAGTAGTGATTAAATCAACTTAGTATTCAACTTTCTTAGGAAAAATATTGGATAAGCTTATACAAAACTTATCATTTAGGAATCCGTTTTGTTTACACGATCTCATAATCAATCATTCATGATTGGCCAGGTCATTGATATGAATAATATCAAAATACTAAATCCGTTATTTATATAACCTTCGTGAAGAAAAAGAGACTCTTGGAAAGATCAAAGAAAGAACTTGTTCTTCTTCTGTAAAGAATTCTTCCAATAATTCCGAACCTAATCTTTTAAAAAAGTATGGACAATACTTTTATGTTTACAAGATAAAGTTCTATCACATGGAAGTCGAAGGATATACTTTACTCGATACAAACTTTTTTTTAGCATCCACTATAATAATGAGAGAGATTTTTGCATATCCGCCCAAATCTATCGATAATATCATAATTCGATGAATCAGTCTGAGCCGACTTACTAATGGGATGCCATGATGCGTTATAAAATTTTGAGTTAGCCAATGATCCAATCAAAGTAAATTATGTATTAGGCATGTACCTTAAAAAAATGTCAATTATATAAAAAAATTGGAGGCACCAATATAATGGGTCGTCATGGGTAGGGACACTATTGCTAACATAAAAACATCTATATGAAATGCTGACATGGATAAAAATGGAACAATTCAAATCGCACATACGAAGATTACTGAAATGATTGTTAAAATACTTCTACGAGAAGACTTTTGATGCAGATTTAACTAACCTAAATAAATATGTTAATTTAACCCACTTCTAATAACTGCAAGTGCACAGTGTCTAACTGGTAGACAAGGGCAAGTACAGGTCGATCCCACAAGGACTGTGGTTGCAATTAAATTTCAGAGTTGACTTAAACTAATTTAAATGGGGTTACAACAATTAAAATATCTAAACTAAAAATCAAATTAAAAAGCAAAATAAAAAGTTTTTAAGAATGTGAGAAGGGAAACCAAGGCATTGACTCCACCACAGGTTCTTTGAGATTTGTATAATCCAAATTATTGTTTTCAAGAATTAACATGACTAATCTAAAGATTAATCTAAGTTCGCAATTAATTTCAGCAAAGGTATAAACCCCTTGCATTGCGTGTCTTCTTACGGCACACACAATCACAGGTTTATTTTAACTAATCCTAAACCCCTAGCATTGCATGTCTTCTTACGGCACACACAATCACAGATTCAGATTAATTGATTAAATCAGGCTTTGAATGTCAACAAAGGGTACTTCTAACTACCGACTAGTCTAGATAATTAATTAGGATATAATCGGTGAAAGCAAATTATTGAGACTCAGAAATCAAATGTGTTTAACGTTCAAGCATAAAGAAAATAATAAATTTAAATACAACAAACTCTAGGAAACCCTGTGGTTTCATCTTAGCCTTGGCGAAGGGTTTAGCTGATCATGGTAGCGGTGGTCACAACATCAATTGAGGTGGAAGTCATCTCTGCACTGACGTGAATATCGAGAAAGGGTTGCTAATGCACTGTGGTGGCTCTTACAGATTCTCGGGTGTCAATAGCCAAAACTGTTTTAAAAAACAGTTTTCTCCCGCCGAAAATCGCGCAGCTCTGCCTTCGTCTCCAGCACGACGCGCTCTGTGCCGCGTCTGTTGCTTCGTCTTCGCGAGCGTCCTCTTCTCCCTAACTGGTTTCGGTACCTGCAAGAAGACAGAGAGAGGGTGAGGAAACAACGAGATAACGAAACGACGAGAAGGAGAGGAGCGTTGGTGCTCTGTCGCGAGCTCTGTTTCGCGGCGGCTGATGGCGTGGTTGTGTGGTCTGTTGTGATGCAGGAGCAGAGAGATAAGTGTAGGAGGGAGAGACCGTGGAGAAGAGAGGAAAACAGAAAATAGGCCGAGAGAGGGGAGGAACAGGGGCGGCGGCGAGGGAGGAAAATATGGACTTGCTCCATGTTTCTCCTCTGTTCTGTGTGTGCGGTGGTGGTGGTGGTTGTGAGAGAGACCGAAGTGATGCGAAGAGAGGTCCAGATGGTGGTGGTTGATGGTGGAGGACGAGGAGGAGGTGGTGATGGCGGGGTTATCGCGCTGCCGGCTCTCCTATCGAGCGAGGATTGCCGGTAGGGTGGATTGGCGTGGTGGCTGGAAGATCCCCCCAGAGAGGGGAAGAAAAGAGAGAAGAGTTTCTCCAAACTGGGGAGAGCTAAATAGGGTTCTCCTATTTTCTCGGGCTTGGGTTTTTAGGTTAGCATTTTGGGTTTGGGCTTAGGTTAAATTAGGTGGACCTAGGTTTATTAAGGTTAGGTTTAGATATGTGATCCTCTACTTTGTACCACCGCTAGAATCAACCAATTGTCATTCCTTAAATTGTCGCCTTAATACGATTTCATCGTTCACGCTCAAATTCCTACAAAGACATGAAAACGAAATAATTATTATAAAATATAATAATCGAAACACTAACATATATAAATTAACGGATATATTATGTAATAATTACGTGAATATCAAATACCCCCAAACCTATATTTTGCTAGTCCTCGAGCGAAACAATAAAAATAAAATTTTTACTCACTTTCGCAGGAATCATCGGTTTCACTTACCTTAAACGTGCAACAAGGCTTTAAACCCCTAGATTACCTCTAGAGGACGAGTTATAGTCTCGTGAGGGTTTCCAGAAATGTTAACCACAAACATTATGACTCATAAATTTCCAAAACTTGGTAACTCAGTCTATTATCCTCAGAGTAAGAATCTAAGTGCCAACAAATTTTGAAAACAACTAACAATCACTA
The DNA here is from genome assembly GCA_963556465.1 of Berberis vulgaris. Taxonomy (NCBI): domain Eukaryota; kingdom Viridiplantae; phylum Streptophyta; class Magnoliopsida; order Ranunculales; family Berberidaceae; genus Berberis; species Berberis vulgaris. Next base: position 72,300,435 of record OY747125.1, on the reverse strand, counting down.
CACCAAAAATACCCATTAGCAACGGTTTTAAACCGTGGGGGTAACCCATTGTCACGGCTTAGAGCCGTGGGCTGTAGAGGCATCGCTAAATCCCCAGTAACGGCTAAACACCGTGGCAAACATGTTAGCAACGGTTTTATGCTCGATGACGGTTGATGATTTAGCCACGGTTATAAACCGTTGCAAACATGTTAGCCACGGTTTTAAGCCGTGGCTAGGAATAGCCACGACTTAAAACCGTGGCAAATCCTAGCCACGGTTCTAAGCCGTTGCAAAAGCTTTAGCCACGGTTTTAAGCCGTGGCCAGTCCTAGCCATGGTTATAAGCCGTGGCAAATCATGGCCACGGTTCTGAGCCGTTGCAATATTTAGCCACGATTTTAAGCCGTTGCAATTTTTTTTTTTTTTTTTTTTGCTATCAAATGACTTTTGATTACATCTTATAGGTAAGTATAATTCAGCACGTGCATCAAGTAAATAAAATTTAATATGACTTTTGATTAAATTTAAAAACAGCATTTACAACCTCTGATCAGCAAATTCCAGCAATTGCTTTCAAGCAATTCATTACAGCAGAAATTTAGATCATTCACAATTCATTACAGCAGAAACAACAACATTTACAATTCGACATTGTGTAGTCCAATGCATCCTCCTGGAGCTTTTCTTTTCTCAATTACTTTCAGAACTGCATGGCCAGCAGCTGTACATACGGGATTTCCACCAAAGGTGTTGAAGTAACTACGATGCGTCAAGACCTGTGCAATCTCAGGGGTTGTAACAACAGCACCAAGCGGAATGCCATTTCCAATACCCTGAACATATCACAGCAACAAACATATCAGCAGACTGAAAGTAACATTTACAACACAAAATGTCCGTAGAAAAACTTAACAAAGATGCTACAATAAGATAAACTTACGGTACTCTGGCAGCCTGGATTGCTGCAGATTTCCTTCCCGAAGGCCAGCATCCAGCAAGTTGAAATTGGTGGCACGTCAATCAGCAAGACTGTCATTGATAAACAGTTTAGATCGACTCTGCTGAAGGTATACAGATAGATGGAGGCAATTGTTGGTCCAAATGAAAAGTGCTCAATAAATCCAATGGGGATTAAACCATGTTACTGAAAATTAAGTTCTAGCTAACTAGTATATATGTCAAGATTATTATGTAGTATTTCAAATACTTGGAAAAGCAAATATTCAGATGACAAACTGACTGAAAGAATATATATATATATATATATATCTAATTATAATCTATTCATCAAACACAACAAGCCCCTTTCACTGAAAAATTGTTGGGCACTGATCACTTCCTTACATACTCAGCATAGATCAATAAACAAAAATTTCACCTGCCAAACTATTGATCGATGATGATGACCAACAGCCATTACATACTCAGCATAGATGAAGTCCCAACTGAAAAAGTAAAACAAACAAAGTTTGATAAAACTTAAGAGGTAAACATGATCATATCACTTCCACTGGGAAGAAGCTTTGGCAACTCATCCCTTTGCGCATTATTTTGTGTGTGTGTGTGGGGGGGGGGGGGGGGGGGGGGGTAATAAAAGGACATTCAAGGGGATTACCCACGGGGAGGGTTTTGTAAATTAGAGTCAAAACTTCAGCTTCAAGTGCTATCGTGTTTTCCTGCAATTTAGGAGACTGCATATTGGTGACTACATTAAGTGCAAGAGTCTCCTTGTAAATTTGTATTGGTTCTTTAGTCAGACTTTTTTTTTTTTTTTTTTTTTTGTATTTGAGGTTCTCTCGACCTTTGTTGTATTACCTCTTTGTTTTAACATATCAACTTTAAATAATGTGGAAGCTAAGTTGTTATTCTTTGACATTCATGGATACAAAAGAAGAATATCCAATATGTCTAGCAAAATGGCTTTTGACCAATGGAAGCTTGTCATCTATACAAAATATGATAGATTCGTGCAATATGATATGATTAGGAAGAAGTTAATAATTGCAATATCAATTCTCAGGAAGAAAATAGACAAAGAAGCCAATAATAACAAGTAACCTGAAATTGGTGACACAAATGGAGCGAATTCCAGCATCAGCGGCTGCTCAGCATGCAACAGGGACAACGTCTGAAACTTGTTTAATTAAAGCGTCAAGAGATGTAACATTATGTTATGGTGCAATTTGTAATTCCAAATAAAAAGGAATTTTTTTTTCATGGTGTAGCGAGATGATATTTGATGTAGAAGAGTCCCATTGCATCTTATGTGGATGACTCCATTCAAAATGACTCAACTATAAGTTTAAGTTGCAATAACCAACAATGAGAGAAACGTTCAGTTACCACTAAGTCAGCTTTTATAGAGTTCAGCCACTCTACTTCTGTCTCCAAAATAGAGGCACGGGGCACAACAGCTGTCTCGGAATACTATGCCAACAAAAGGAAAGAAATATAACTCAGAGCGTGAAATACAAAAGAAAATTATAGCATAAAAATATGCTGAAAATGACAGATGTGTAAAATGAAACTTAAAAGTGAGATGAACCCATATGAGGATCTTGAAATGAAATTAACTTATGACTTGAGAAGCATCACCGGCTTTTTGATGATTGAATAACATCTTTTTACTCCCCTACTCCATCATTTAACTCAATACCTTATGCAAGGAGGCAAGGCGATCCACCGTCAAAGCATCAGCTTGAACAGCTCCTTGACACTGAAGGAACTGATAATCAACAACACATTTGTACCTGTGTTGATGGTAAAACTCCATTTGTACCTCATCGTCACCTTCCCATTCTGAGCCGCAGCTCCGAGCTGACTAACCTGTGAGTAAAAGCACAACCCATCAATGACTAAGACAATAGTACTTAAATAAAACACCAAATGCAGCAGAATTATTTAACCTCCCCCTCCCCCCCCCCCCCCCCAAAAAAAAATTTTAAATAAATAAATAAATTTTGAAATCCACTGGTTACGATGAGAGAGTAGGTAATGACATTCCTCACCATATCACCAACATACTGCATATGGTACCAGCTTTGAGAACACTTTGGACTTCTCTTTATAAAAATCCCCATACCTCCATGTGAGCCAAAAACTCCATACAAAACCATAACCCTGGAAACCCACTAAACGACCGATTATACGCCTTCTTCGACATCCCACTCATCTTTATTGCACTTTTCCTATCAAACATAACCTGAAACCTACACAAACCAAATCAAATTCATCAAACAAACCAACCCAGAAATCAAAACATCTCTCTCAAACAAACCCAAGAATGAAAACAATAATACCTCGTCACAACAATCTGTCAAGGAGAGATAACACAAATAAAGTCATTGTCCATACAGCAACTTCAACGATTGAAACAAGAATTTTTAAAAATGCAGCAGGAATTTTCAAAGCCACCACCCAACAATGAGTTCAGGCATGCCAAAGGTACAGAAATATAAACAACATATCCAATCCGCAACAACCGAAAAAAGGCATAGTAAGTTCTAGGCTAGAGCTCTCACAAAAAATAGCAAATTACAAGAAAAAGGGAAGAAGAAGCAACAAAAAAGGGTCAAACAATTGGGACTAAAAACCCACCCTCAAAATGTTCCGCTGCTGACTGAAAGATGGGTCTATCTGAAGTTGAACCACTTCCCTTTCTCTGCAACATTTGAGCAAAAAAAAAAGTTTGAATCAAAGTTTTTTTTTTATGATGGGGAGGTCTTGAATTCTGATAAAATGGTTTAAAAAGTGATAAAAATCAAATGTCATGTGGGGTGGTGGGCATGAAAACTATACAAAAGATGGGACTAGTAGTAACAATGGTGAGTGAGTTTGTACATAATATCTTTTTTCTTGAAGTTTGGGTTTTGAACCCTCTTTCAAGATGTCAGAAGTTTTATCAGAAAACTATTTGACAAGAATCTTTTCAGAAACAAGAAAAGGAAAACAAAAACTTTCTATGATTGGTTTTATCACTCCAAATCAGTGACATAACACTTAGTTTAAGAAATGTAAAACATCAACTTTTTTCCCAAGTGTTTGGGATTTGTTTAGAGAAAATTAAAGATTAGTAGTAGTGAGTGAGTGATAAATGAGAATGAAAAAAAAAAAAAAAAACCTTTTCTTGTATTTTTGGTAATTGATCCTGCTGTAGTGGCTCTGCTACTCCTCTGGAGACATCACTTGCCATCTCTACTATTTGCTGTTGCTGGAGTTTTTGGTCAAGAGGTTGATTTGATGCCTTTTTACTTATAGGAGATTCTGGTTCCAATTGAGGATTCATAGCTGATCCTGAGTCAGTACTCTCCTCCTCACCTCCTGTTGTTGAACTCCCCTAATGACAAAAACAAAATACCAAAGTAGGGAACATTTCCAGAGTAGCAGCTGGTCTGGTAGTGAAAAAAGCTGCAAAGAATCACAAAAGAATCCAAAGATGTGATCTCACCTTTAATAATGGCGTCCTAACAGATTTTCCCATCTTTACCAACAATCTTCAAAACTGAAGCCCACTTAAAACTCAATAATTGTATTCCATTCGTTCTTCCTGTAGAGATGAAACTGAAGCCCACTTAAAACTCAATAATTGTTAATAGGATTCAGAAAGCTCTTTTTATGGTAAAAAAAACATGGCGAAACAGAACTAATAGGGTGACAGAATAACCTCAAGTACAACACTATACTGTTGGTGTTTCTACACTCAGATATTTTAGGCAACAGATAACCTTAAGCACAACACCATAGTGTTAGTAAACACTCAATATTTTAGACTAATGCCACTGCCCTGTTCTCTTCATCTGTGATTGAGAATTCAGATCTCATGGGCCTTAGGCGGAGAGCTCGAAACTCTTTTGCTGTAGTTGTCGTGGACTGAATACTCAAGCTTAGCTGAAACTTTGCTTCAGCAAATCACCCAATATGCACCTAGTCACTAAAAACTGCTCATATGTACATTTATATGGTACTTCTGAAGGTAACTCTTTCTCCTAGATGGTTGATTAATTTTAACCTTGTCACATAATATGACTTCTGCTGCATAATTCAACCTACTCTCTTTTTTATAGGCAGACAAGAAAATTTTATTTCACTAGGCAACAAAGGAAGGACAACAGTTACTACAACCAGATGAAATGGAAAGTTCCCTATTTTATCAGACATTCTAAGATATTACTTCATACATGAAACTCATGCATTGCAATTAGATGCTTAGAAGCAAAAACCAAACAAGAAAGTTTTGGTGTTCTTATTACTTGACTTATAATTTCTACTTTGAAGAAGTTTGCTCTGCAACAGCCATCTCTTGGAAGTTGTGACTGAAAGTGTCATTGATATGAGAAACAAGATTTCTTAAAGTTGGAAGCCATTTTTCCTGCAAAAACCAATAACATCAAAAGATTATTTTCCAAGTGAAGCAAAATTTATTATTTGAATAAATTAAGAACAGTAGGAACAACAATATGCATCATCTGTATTTTGTTTCACTGTCTCTATCAATTCATCATAGAGCTGCAGATGCCATAAGTGATGGTGACTGAAGTTTAACCCTTATTGCATATTAAAACATCTCTATCAATTCATCTTATGAATGAGTGAAGAAGAAAACACAAAACACAAAAACAACATCAATGTTTCCACCCCAAAGTGGGTTTTGTACCTTTAGTTTTTTGGTGGGAAACCTCAGAAGAGTATCACCCTCTTTTAATGAAAAGCCATAAAACCCCACTGATGACAGAGATAAGCAAAGAAGCAAAAGATCATATAGTATTAACTACATACAACATAGCACAACAACACCACTTATGCAAACTTTTGATCTCTCTTTTAATGAAAAGCCATAAAACCAGCAATAATCAATTGTTATGCAAACTTATCTCTTAGCAATGATCATACTTTTCATCTAGGAAGCTTTTGACATAATCAATTGTGCTTGTGGCAACATTAGAAACAAAGAAGATAAATAAATCCTGGCTTGGAGCTTCCTACACATTAAGAAACACATAACATATATTTAAGAATTCCTAAAATAAATCCTCAAAAAACTATATGGCGATCATGGAGAGTTTACAAAAAGATAAATACAAAACCTGTCAGACAAGGATGGGGTAAACAACTATTTTTACAGTGGATGTGCTCAAATGCCCTTCCCAGCTACTTATAATTCGTTCTATATAGTTGAATCAAACCTTCATGCTCTAGGGAAAGATTTTTTGCTGATGCATGCTTTACTATTTTCAAAGTTTCAGTTATATTCTTGTTAAACGAAGCTTGGTAGTGGAACCACTAAACTTGAAAAAAGAAAGGGATCAGAATGAAATTATGGAGAACTGGAAACTGTAACATACTCATTGTCAACTAGCCAGTGTAACATTCCTGCAGTTATTCCCTTTGTTACTGAGAAAACAGAAAATAAGCTATCTGGCTGAACAGGACGAGGATCATATTTTCCAAGCACGCCAGCAGCAATATCTATAATAACCTCTCCATCTATATACGCACATACCTAAAAATAGAAAAGAAAAGAAAGACTTAGCCAGATTGAACAATGAGCAATACAGAGATCATAGTAGTAAATCTTCAGATATTTCCAAAACAGAAAAATATTAGTTCCTTGCTGTGCATACTCTCATAGAGAAAACTGCTTGGTCCTTAAACATTTCAATGGAGCTACGGTTCATATGCAACTTTTCATTTTGTTTTAAGCATTTCTGTTTTCTAATTAATAAAAATTGGTTTAGACTAAATAATCATAATTGTTGTGGAAATTTTAGTGAGCATTTCACCAAGATCAACATTTTAGATGAAATGAGTATTCAGGTTCTGGAAAAAAAAAGAGCAATAAAAAACATATAAATAAATTATTGGCATACATGCAAGCGAGTTATACAAATAGTCATTCATTATCAAAAGAGAATGTCATCTTCACTTCATCTACCTTAAGCATACAAGGAAATACCTATAAATATTATAAAAATTAAAGTGGTGCTATCAATGGTTTTTTAAAAAAAGCGGATGTACTAGTAAACTATTAGGCTACATGTAAAGAACTACATAGTTCCTAGGCTATATTGAAATGCCATAAATTAATTTCAGTTCCCTGCATAAAAGTTACTGGTTTTTTTCCGCATAAAATTTGGGATTATTTCCTTCACACAAAAGAATTCTCCAAAATTGTTTGTCTAATTATGCAGATGTGAAAAATAGCTTCACAACAAAATCTGAACCTGGATTCCAAGTATTTTGTCATCCTCCCCTAGCTTAATGAGAAGCTGTCTCAGCTTTGCCTCGACATCAGAGCGAACAGGTGTTTCGTAGATCCATTGTGGATTTCTAGTTGGCCCCTTCTGAATATTCCTGAAAGATGTGGAAGATATAATAATGCATACATATGACCTAAATCAATAGAATGCAATATAAAAGAAAACCAACCCTAGTAGAACAGACTCAGCAAATGGCCTCATAATATCCAAGTATACTATCCGCACATTTAGTGTTGATGATATCCCTTAAAGGCATAAGTTGATAACCAATCAAAATAAGCAGAGTGGTTCATAAAAAAGGTGTGACTCTTTCATGTGTTGATTGCATACCTCTAAGAAGATGCAGAACCCGGACAAATATAACAGCGTCACCTGGAAAAGCATCAACCTAGAAAATACAAATGTTGATCAATTGGATGAGATGACACACCATTTCTAGCATACCTATATCATGTCAGGCCAAGGAATGATTTAGATACAATACGAGTATAAGTGAACTTACAGGATTGAACCGTGAAACCTCTTTTTTGTTTAGTTTCATCTTTTCTTGGAACGTTTCCATACTCTTTGCTCTTTGTTCTGTCAATGATTTCACGTTTTCCTTCACAGAACAAAAGAATCAGCACAGATTAAATATGACTAAATGATAATGATTATGATGATGAATAATTTTTTGAAAAGAAAACTATGCATCCCTTACAAGGGCTTCATGAGCCGGTGTTGAAGCACGAAAGAATACATTTGTGACCATCATAGCCTGCTCTGGCACATCTAGGCGCAACTTGAGTCCCATCTCTGAAAATGCAGACAATAGTGCCACATGGTCTCCCTGAAACAGTGACATCATACAAACTAGTAATGTATATACGTTTCAAGACATGATAGACAAACTAGTAATGTATATATGCAGGAGAATACACAAATAGTTTCGATCGGAATTTTTTAGCTGAGCTAAAGGAAAGGTTTTTTGGATATACTTGAGGTGCATGCAGAGAGACATAATGGAGGCAACTCTCATAACAAATCAAACATCAAATTTCTTTTACTCCACCAGGTTTTGATTGTAAGAAAGACTATACTATATTTCTGTAAGAAGTAGATGACTTAACTTTATTCATTCTAGATCTTAAATACCTGGCTGCAGATATGGGTCTACATCACAAAAGTTGGTGATTGCAGAATAAATTAGCAATGGATGAAGAGCTTGGCACCGAGGACATGAAACCCGATGAGAAATGAGGGTTGATTTTGGTCACTTTGAAGCTATGGGTACAGGAACGTTAAGATGCAAAATAATTGTCACCGCTACTTTCGCTTGTACCTGCAAGTAAAACCTTACATGAGCAATGAACTTTTATCTCACAAAGCACATAGATCAAATGCAATGAACTTTCGCTTGGATATACTTCTTTCTCTTTCTTACCACGGTGTCCACCCTGCAATTTTTCAGTGTCCACGTACTTCATGACTCTAGACAAACTCCCCACCAACAAGGAATATGATTCAGTTAATGCATCTGCAAAAGCGATGATAAAACAGACCTGTTCTATGTCATCGCCTTCGTCCTCCATCTTTTGAGCAGCTTCCAGCCTACGACGCTTCTTTCATGGAAAGTTTTTCTACATCAAAGTAGTGCCTCCACATAATCAACATTTATGTCGTAACAAGCATCCAGAAATGAAACAAACTAGAGGGAAAAATTATGAAACCTCTCGCTCCCGCTTTCGCTTTTCTTTCATTTTGAGATCTTCCGCTTGCTGGGCACTGATCACTTCCTTCCCCATTCTGTTGTTTCCAACAGAGGCCTATAAAAAGAAAATGCACATCTTCATGATACAAGAACATGAACACTTAGTAAAACATATTAGAGTTCATAGACTAACACACTATTCAGTATGGGTGATTCTCAGATTATTATTTGACTCCCCTTGATATCTTAAATACAGGAGTAGCTGTAGCCGTGCACACTAGTGAGGAATAAAAAGAACCAAAAGATAATTTTGTCTCCACAATATAAACCAACTTGCAAAGTTGGACACAAAGGAATGGGCCAAAAGATTTGCAAGAGACAGAACTTCGAAAATTATTTGTGTATCAAAGTTTTTACATTAGCCCACTAATAAAACGAACCTTTGTTGCCTCCATTTCAGCTTCTCTTAGAGCTCTCTCTTCCCTGCAAACAGATGGAACTTTTATTTTCAAATAACACCAAAAAAAAACTCACAAGTAGAGAAAATGCAGTTATGAGACAATAATAACCTTTCTTCCTCGAGAACAGCAGAAACTTGATCTTCCATTTGTTCAATTGTCTGACACCACTTGGTTACAAACAGCAGAAACTCTATCTGAAATATAACAAACAAATATTAGCCAGAGCTCTGTAATAACTCACAATCAATCAAAGTAGACAACATAGTTTTTATTTTGGAAAAGAAAAAATCATCATAATACCTACCAATAAGTCTTCTGGTAGCCTCTCCAACATTGACATGTTCGAGCTCCTCCTCGCACGACATGGCTTCTTCAATGGAGTTTTAGAAGGGGAGTAGAGACACAATGGTTCCACTCGCTTCCTCCCCATTGATCCCATGCGCCTAACTACGCCATATACTTTTTTTCCTTCATCAATATCAAAATCCATCATCTTATTAGGGCAAGTTATTGACAATGCCATTCTTTCTTCTTTAAACTCCAAGCTTAGATCTGTATCATTGGATAAGTACTTGGAAGTTAATAACAACATACAAAAAGCCCCAATTTCACATAAACATCCAATCATTTTTTTTTATCATGAAGTTGAACAATAGCCAAAACCAAATCAAATCCCTCAACCATGCAAACCCTAAATTTCTCAACTAAGATAAGCCGCAAATCAAACTATTCAAAACCCTAATTTACACAAGTAAAGAAACAAACAATTGTTAAACCCAATTGAAACAAAATCCTCAAAACCTCAACCTTCAAAGACACCAAATCTCTACATTGAAAACCCTTAAAACCAACTATGAAATAAACATATCACCTCATTGTGCTAAACACAAACAACAAGCAACCAAATAGTCCATTTCAAAACACTGAAACAAATCAACAACCATATGTACTGAACCCCAAATGAACAAACCCCTCAAAACCCGAAGCTTCTCAACCACCAAAATCCCCAAATTTGATAGTCTTCCTTCCAAAATCCCAACTTTCTGCAGAATGAACAAAACCCCACCATTTCTAACTCGTCAATAACCACGAGTCTGAAACCCCATTAATTCAAAACCGCTAAACCCATCAAAACCCAAAGCTTCCTAACCACTGAAATCCCCAAATCTGACCTTCAAAATCTCAACTTTCCGCATATTGAACAAAACCCCAACATCTCTAACTCATCAATAACCACAAATCTGAAACCCCATTTATTCAAAATCAATAAACTCATCAAAACCCAAACCTTCCTAATCACTTAAACCCCAAATCTAACTAACATCCCTTCAAACTTGAAACACATAAAAATCAGAAATTGAATAACACCCAACATTTCTAACCACAAATCCAAACACCCCCTTGCTTCAAAACCCCGGACACTTCATCTACCAATCAAACTAAACGAATCAAACAACCAGAACAATAAACAAACATTCTTTATTTGTTACCTGATGAAAAACAAAACTTTCTCCTTACTCTTTCCTTGCGAACTCACTCACGAAACTCACCTCGCCAGCTTGAACAAAACACCTCGCGAAACTCATGAAACTCACCTCGCCAGCTTGAACAAAACACCTCGCGAAGCTCACGAACGCTTGAACAAAACACCTCGCCAGCTTCTTTTGTTCAATTCTTTTCGCCAAAGCGGGAAACGGCTCCCTCCAAAGCGCGCAAAAAAATTTCGCCAAAGCGCGAAACTCACGTGAAAAGCAAAAGCTTATAGCAACGGTTTTAAACCGTTGGCAATTAGCCACGGTTTTTTGCCGTGGCAACCCTTTTTTTAGCCACGGTTTTTTGCCGTGGCAATCCTTTTTTTAGCCACGGTTTTAAACCGTTGGCCGTTATAGCCACGATTTTTTGCCGTGGCAAATTAACCAACGGTTTAGAGCCGTGGCCACCTCCCCGTAGCTAAACAAGCCTTTTGGTGTAGTGCAATGTTAGTATCCAAAGGTTAAATAAATTTCATCAATTATTTCCAACTTGGAGTGTGTGTGTGCATGGCCTTATCAACATAACTTTATTTTTCTCAGCAAAGATACGACTAGATAACCTTTGAATTATACGCTTCGACTACAAATCTCTCTTGTCACTCAGAAATGAATCACTCAGAGATTGGTTAGTTATCAATCAATTTATATGTAAGAAAGATAATAAATTATGGAAAGACAAACATCTCACATATAATAATCATGAAAAAATAGACTTTTCAAAGAATGAAATGAATATGATCTCATGGACAGGAATATCAATTACATTGAGAATATTGAATCACACGCCATAGTTCTTGTTTATTTAATCTCCACGTCTATGAACCAAACTTTTACTTAAGATCAATTAGGTCTTTATTAGGTTGTAATGAGGCTAAGATTTTGGCTAATAGGAATGGAAAAGGATACAAGAAAATTCTCCGAGAATGGATACACCCTTTAATAAGCACGTGGGGCTCTGAAGAATAAACCAATGTTGTACACCATTAATTTTTCTTCCTTCGAAATTATTTTTCATATATATATTTTTTTTTCTTTCTTATATACATGTTTTCCCCTTCTGCACAATAAAACATTTCAGTCCCGAGGATTCATGGAATATTTAATTTCAACTCTTTTTTTTATTTGCCCATTTCAAAAATATATCAACCATACACATTCTCAGAGACATTGGGTAAGGATAAAAATAATATGGGATCTTACTCCCTAACTGGAGTAGGTAATGGAGATGGGGTAGCAAAAGAAAAAGTCTATTTAAAGGCTCAAAGGGCTGCAAACGGATATTTATCATAGGTAGGCTAAAAGGCTAAAGAACGGTTCAAAGAAAAAAAAATGCCTATATCACTTCTTAAGCTCTAGTCGGTATTATGACATCTCAACTAAATAAATCAAGAAGTTCTAGTGTAATAATTCAATTTTTCCACCATTCTCAAAGCAATCAATAAAAGAAACAAGAATAATGAGATCATCAACGAGAAAATGCGGATTCAAGAAAAGTCAGAGTTTATTTAATAACCCTCAAGAAAAATAGAATGTCTCGAAACTCACAAGGGTTAAGTCTCCACTATTATTCTAAGGTTTTATAATTAATATCTTACTGATTAACTTCAAGTTATGCTAACTCGGCTTATAGTGCAAGAATGGTCGAGTCGAAAAATCACATGAAATATATTTAACTTAAAGATAATATCAAACCTTATGTTTTCCTATTGATATATAAAAGTGACAAGTGAAAGCATGTATTCCTCAAATTTAAAGACATACTTGAAAGCATATCCTCTTCATTGGAAAGAAACTTAGATTTTGAATGCATTTTCAAATCGAAAATTTTCACACAGTCATAATTAACTATGTATTCAATGGAGATTGAGTAGAATACAATAGTCAATTGTGAAATACATTTCATTTCAAAATTTCTTGAAAAATGCAGAAAAACTCATAAACCTCACCCCCAAACCTAAACCAAACATTGTCCTCAATGTATAAAATGATGATCATGACAAATGCAGGAAAAAAAAAATGAGAGTTAAAGTGATATTACCATGGGAAAGTTTTACCAATTTCGACGAAATCTTCCACCAATGAACGCTCAGAGACATAAGAACTGTGGACTCATCATGATAAATTGATAAAAACAATACATGACACAAATGAAAAAAATTAAAAAAAATTAAAAAAAAGTAAAAAAAATTTTTTTTAAAAAAATTACATGTATCAGTTGTAAGTCAAAATTGTTATGGAGCTAACGAGTATGAGTGAAATGCAACTAGAAAGAACTCGAAAATCAATCTAGACTAACCATAATGACACAACTGAAGCTAGGCTGCCTCCTAGGAGCGTTTGGTTTAACGTCGTCAACCCGACATATATTCTCCCTCATGAATGATATATCATGAAGTGACGAGGAAGAACATAGGGAACATGCACCTCCAAACCTAGTCGATGAGATAAACGAGTCAAAAGGGTTAAGGAATCGTATACCAACAACCTGAAAAGTTGAGGATCAGTACACTCAAAAATAGCAACCACATGCGACACAAGATATACTAGCACATCCCAAAAGTTGCAAGGACACCATCTAAAATCATATAGAAATTGTAAAGAAGCTCGCATTCCTTGGAAGTCAATAGGGATCTTAAACATGAATGGGTCGCAAGTAGTAATATGCAATAAAGGATCCTCCCTTACTCCTAAAATGGAACATCCTAAGTCTGGTTGCAAATCAGAAGATTGGATAATTTTCACATCAAGATGGTGAAAATTGAAATCATGTCTTACAAACAATGGATCCACATAGGTAGCATCAGTCAATATGAAAGGGATGGAAAGAGGTATGTCTATAAATATATCGGGTGGTACAGGTTCATCGTAACAAAATGGATTACACCAAGATGATGAGTTAGACGATGCAACAACACCCCCAAACCTAGAATTAGCACTACCTATGGCATGTAGTCTCTCATTAAATATATCTCCCGACTTCTTTGGGACAACCTATTTTGAATTCAATATAGATGAAATAATAACAGGCAAAGTATCATCAGTACCTGAAAACGCATACCTGAGGGTGTCAAGTAATTGTGTAAGGTCAAGGTCAGGTGGTTCAACTGATGGGACTAGTTTTGACTCACTGAGTGGAAGAGGCTCCACTTTAGACTTCCCTTTATAACTAGGATCACAATGGGGACTGAGTCAGGCAAATCATTGACTTCCCTACTGGAATCATCAACATCAAAGTCTAAATTAAAATGAGTCAAACAAGCCTCTAAATGGTCATGTGTATCATGAAAACAGTCAAGGGGAGACTCTAAAGAATGTTCACAGTTTGATTCTATGCATGAGTCACTGGGAAGGCATATGTCGAGTGGGTCTTCATAAAAATGTGGGGAAGGGAATGGGTCAAGAACAAAGTAGTTTCGATCACATTATCCGCAAAAACATCATCTGACTCGGATTCCGATGTGTTACCAGTTATGAATTGACCCTCTGAATTTTGAACAGAGTGACTAGGAACTCTTCCTAACTCACTTTCAGATAATGCCTCAGTAATATGATCCACAACTATTTCAAGTCTTTGAGTCGTGTCTTTCAACTCAGATATGTCCTTAGAATTCTGATCAATTATACTTGCTGAGCGCTGCAAAAGCTGATTAATCATTTCCTCTAAACTTGATGTGTGGGATTGAGGAGCTTGGTTAAATTGAGGCATAACATGATTAGGGTATTGAGGAGCCTGAGAGAAAATATGTCCCCCTTGGTGTGAGTTATGAGACCAGGACAGTTTTTTATTATTGGCAAAACCAGGGTTGTAATAGTTGAATTTTGAATTATAACCAGGTCGCCAATTAGCATTAAAAGAATGGATTTCCTCAGCGAAATATTCAGGATAATCATATTGCAAATCACAATCACCTGTAGAATGACTACGACTCGAACATGCAACACAACCCTCAAATGAAACATTAGTGGGAGGTAGGGGTTGAGTCAAATTCATAAGGGCATCTAATTTCCGAGTAATCGTCATTGTTTCGAGCTTTGAGGTAGAAGGGGAGAAGTAATCCTTAAAGTCTTTATCCTCAGTAGAAGGGGAGAGGAAGTCAGGATAATATGTTGAACCTGAGTTGTTATAATCTGAATATGGAGCATGATCAGGTTGTCGCATGGCATTAAATGCATTGACTTGCTCAGGAAACCAAGATGGATAATCATTGAGGTTCATTTTTTATTTTTTATTTTTTATTTTTATTTTTATTTTAGTTTTTATGCAAGCCTAACCTCTATATGAAGATGACCTAACTCTAAAAAAATAAAAATGGGAAAACCTAATCAGAACCTATATGATGCGCAAGCAAGATGAATGGCAAACGACCCTAGATAAGTACCTAGCAATACAATCATTCAGATTGCCTTCGAGTACTGCGCAGCTGAAAGTTATAGCCCCACGAAAAGTCGAGGTTTCTACGAAGCAAATTAATCTCGTGAGAAACTATTTTACTAGGTAGAGGCTGTAACGTCTGGTAATCCCTACAAGCACTCCTTTTTATTACCTATGTTTGTTACTAATCAAGGGCTGAAATCCATTTTAATTAGCCTATTCGCGGGAGAAAGCACGGAGTTTCCCAGCATCAAAAATATCCTGAAATCTAATTGCTCCTACCTTCTTTTTCTACCTTCAGCTTAAAGTGTAATGCCAGTTTTAGAACTATTCCAAGATTGGATATGTTCCTTCACTTGACTAATTTAAACTTTCAAGTTTCAAAAGAGGGGTCCTATGAGCGTCTTGTCCAAATTTATCTTGCTACAAATTTTAATAGTGAGGGCTTAGGTCCCTAACCGTAAAATAGATGGTGGTTAACCTATCCGCGGGAGAGAGCACGAAATTTTACAGCATCAGAAATATCCTCAATCTATTCAAATTTGCATGCAATTCTAGCTAAAAACAAAACAAGCAAAACACACAGTAATCCACTCAGAAACTGCGTGCAGATGCGGTGGGAAGAAGCTACCTCCAGCGTGAACCTCTCTTGGGTTACTTGCGACGCCAGGTAGAAGTCGAGTTGACGTCGATCAGAAGCACCGTCTACCTGACGGGTCGCCGACTTCTGAGAGTGTCCACGCGATAGCAACCTGTAAACAATTCAAACCCTGTGTTTTTTTTTTTTTTATGCAACCTGTAATATATGCTTCCTACCTATTAATACCTGCAAAAATAAAATAAAAAAACAAAAAAAACAAGTATCAAAACTTCTAAGACTTAAAAGAAATAACTAAAAAATAAAATCAAGCCTATCCTAAAAGCAAAAGCAATCTATATCTGACCTAATTATTTTTTTTTTAACCTAAATTACAAACTAGTGAAAATAAACTCTTAAAATCAATTACACCACTACAGTCCCCGGCAACGGCGCCAAAAACTTGATGCAGATTTAACTAACCTAAATAAATAGGTTAATTTAACCCACTTGTAATAACAGCAAGTGCACAGTGTCTAACTGGTAGACAAGGGCAAGTACAGGTCGATCCCACAAGGACTGTGGTTGCAATTAAATTTCAGAGTTGACTTAAACTAATTTAAATGGGGTTACAACAATTAAAATATCTAAACTAAAAATCAAATTAAAAGGAAAAATAAATTTTTTTTAAGAATGTGAGAAGGGAAACCAAGGCATTGACTCCACCACAGGTTCTTTGAGATTTGTGTAATCCAAATTATTGTTTTCAAGAATTAACATGACTAACCTAAAGATTAATCTAAGTTCGCAAATGATTTCAACAAAGGTATAAACCCCTTGCATTGCGTGTCTTCTTACGGCACACACAATCACAGGTTTATTTTAACTAATCCTAAATCCCTAGCATTGCATGTCTTCTTACGGCACACACAATCACAGATTCAGATTAATTGATTAAATTAGGTTTTGAATGTCAACAAATGGTACTTCTAACTACCGACTAGTCTAGATAATTAATCAGGATATAATCGGAGAAAGCAAATTATTGAGACTCAGCACGTTCAAGCATAAATAAAATAATAAATTTAAATACAACAAACTATAGGAAACCCTGTGGTTTCATCTTAGCCTTGGCGAAGGGTTTAGCTGATCATGGTAGCGGTGGTCACAACATCAATTGAGGTGGAAGTCATCTCTGCATTGACGCGAATATCGAGAAAGGGTTGCTAATGCACTGTGGTGGCTCTTACAAATTCTCGGGTGTCAATAGCCAAAACTGTTTTAAAAAACAGTTTTCTCCCGCCGAAGTGATGCGAAGAGAGGTCCAGATGGTGGTGGTTGATGGTGGAGGACGAGGAGGAGGTGGGGATGGCGGGGTTATCGCGCTGCCGGCTCTCCTATCGAGCGAGGATTGCCGGCAGGGTGGATTGGCGTGGTGGCTGGAAGATCCCCCCCAGAGAGGGGAAGAAAAGAGAGAAGAGTTTCTCCAAACTGGGGAGAGCTAAATAGGGTTCTCCTATTTTCTCGGGCTTGGGTTTTTAGGTTAGCATTTTGGGTTTGGGCTTAGGTTAAATTAGGTGGACCTAGGTTTATTAAGGTTAGGTTTAGATATGTGATCCTCTACTTTGTACCACCGCTAGAATCAACCAATTGTCATTCCTTAAATTGTCGCCTTAATACGATTTCATCGTTCACGCTCAAATTCCTACAAAGACATGAAAACGAAATAATTATTATAAAATATAATAATCGAAACACTAACATATATAAATTAACGGATATATTATGTAATAATTACGTGAATATCAACTTTATAGCAAATGTGAGAAAACATCAAGAAAACACCAAAAAAATCTTGGTTTCAACTCTGCGATTTGAAGGAATAGGAAGGGCCAATATAGAACTATTTTAAAACAGATCAATCGACCCGGTCAATGAACCTATTCCAATTATGAAAAAATTCCCAAGATTTTTAGGAGGAATAGGTATTGTTATCCTTTCTACCTCTCAAGGTATAATGAAAAACCGAGAAGCTTCGCTTACCTAGCCAATACTTAGATCCGACTCTACCCAAACTTTTCGGATTCACCCCAAGATTATCCACTTGCCCGATTGTTGCTAAGCAGTTTTTGAAAATCAAATGGACATCCTCAGATGGTAATTTTAATGTGGCCGATTTACCTTTTTTTGCAATCAATTTTGCTACAGCACTCGCAACTCTCACTAATTGTAAGCTCTTTCCAAGTGTGATTTCTATGTTATGTATGGTCGTGCCTAAGGGCATATCGATTGAAGTAGATTCTTCTTTTTTTATCAATCAAAACCCCTTCCAAAACTGTACAAGCTTCTTCCAAAGCATACGACTTTCCAGATGTATATGATGATCTCTAGATAGATGGATCTTATATGAATTGTGATGAAGTACCACATGAGTTGATATATTGGAATCCATATCTGTCAAATCACTCATGTTATGATCTTCTACATCCTAGGTCTCCCTAATCCTTCATTTGGCTTATGTTCTTCATGTAGCATTCAGACCGAATTACTATGAAATTACGTCGATACTTCCACATATTACGGGTAATGTAGGAGATATCTCTATTTTTTCCCGGGGGTAGAAGTACCACTGCTTAACTTTCAATTAGCCTCTGACCATCAAATGAAATGTAAATGACTCGTCCTCCTCTCTTTGAAACAAGGGGCACTTCCGGTTTTGACAATGCTTCAAACAATTTTGTCTTTTCCATATTACCATATCTCTAAAGTCAATAATTTTCTATGAGGAACTACTGAACTGAATCACTTGTTGCCGATCCTCTTCAATTTTCTATTGAGGTTTATCCCGTAGAGGTACTCAAATTGGATTAGTGATCGATTTCTAGGTTTCGTTGTAAACCTAACTGGTTACTTCCAATTACGTAAATCAATAATTCAAACCACACTCAAAGGTAGGACATTTCCCATTGAGATATGAACTTTTGTACTAGAAACAATGGTATCTCCAATTATAGCCCCTCTAGGATGTAAAATATATCTCTTCTCACCATCCCCATAGTGTATGAGACAAATGTTTGCATTTCGATTAGGGTTGTATTCTATGGTTATGATTCTACCAGATATGTCTTTTTCATTCCGACGAAAATCAGTTTTATGGTATAGATGCTTATGACCTCCCCTTCTATGCATTGCGGTAATGATTCCTCTATCATTACGACCTTTATCACAATGACGATGTCCATAGATCAAATTATTTCGTGGATTGGATTTCACTTGACTCTCGACGATTCTGCTCGAAATAGAAGTTTTGTATAAATGTATCGTTGTGTTATTAACATATGATATTGGAATTGCTATAGAAATATATGGATATTGTAAACATTGCTGAATGAGTTCCTTTCCCCTTATCATCTAATATTCATTGACAAGGGATTTGATATTAAATAGTGCATAATCTACTAATGGAATTTATTCGGAACTCGGTGGAAGTAGGGAAACCCTTTTTGTTATTAATTGGTCATAGCGTTATTAATTAATAGACTAGGATAAATTAATATGAAAGATAATAACTAGTGTAAGTTCCTTTATATTCGTTTTTTTTTTATAATCGGACTAGAAAGTTAAAGGGAAGAATCCACTCTTAGTAATCAATAAATCCTTTAACATATTCTTTTGATGTATCATGGGAATTCTTTGGAATACAAAAAGAAAATAATTCTCTGTGGTGGAACAAAATATCTCTCATGCCCCCTGCGAATAGATTCTTATTTTTAATTTCCAAAGAAATGTTGTTGCGTTGACTTGAATGGTGTACTAATCCTGTGAATCAAGTACCAACAGGCATCATACCCCCTAAAACAACATTCTCTTTCAGACCCTTCAACCAATCGATACGACCCCGCATAGCTGCTTTAGTCTCAACCTAACTAAAACAACATGGAACAGAGATTTGCGTGCTCCTCCCTTTATGTCGAAGTTAATTGACTTCAGATGAGAGACTTGATCCGAATTTTTTTCTATCCCAATTAGGTATCAAAAGTGGATCGGGGTAAATTTTCATGCCTTGGCTACCCTTTACCTATATTTTTGTACTACACCAATTATGAACAACGAATCTATATCAAAAAAGGTTTAACTGTTAGAATAATAGTATCCATTCATATTTGATACATTGCGGTTTGTAACATTCATAAATTAGATTAGGTGAAGGTACAGAAAGAGAGGGATTCGAACTCTCGGTAAACAAAAGCCTACATAGCAGTTCCAATGCTACGCCTTCAACCACTCGACCATCTCTCATAACAAATATTATAATTAAGACCTAGAAAACGAGTGAATATCGAGTAATTTCATTTATATTATTGCACTAAGTATAGGTATGGTCAATCGATTATAGAAAATAAGTATCTTCTTTCACGGTTCAGGAAATGTAAAGGGATACTTTATTTTAATGTGAAAACCCATTAAAAAAAATGAAAAAGAAAAGATATATCTATTCATGCTTGTTTTGTCAAGACGATGATACATATTTTTCTGATATTTATACTGGTACCGGATTAAACACTGAATTGTAACGAATCCCTTGATGGATCTATAGTAAATACCTTGTTTGCTAAAACAAGGTAGTTGTATACTACGTGAGGGATAGAAATGGCTATATTTTTGGGAGCAAACTCCAGGCGAATATGAAGCGCATCGATACAAGTTATGCCTTGGAATGAAAGACAATTCCAAATCTGATTTGTCTACGAACAAGGAAGCTAAACAAAACAAACACGAATAGATATATCTTTCTTTTTTCATTTTGTTTTTAATGGGGTTTCACAATAAAAATATCCCTTTATATCTCCCGAACCCCGAAAGAAGATCCGTTTTTTTTTACTAATCGGTTGACCATACCTATAGTGCAATACTATAAATGAAATGACTCGATATTCACTCGTTTTCTGGGTCTTAATCATAATAACTTGTAGGAGAGATGGCCAATTGGTTGAAGGCGTAGCATTGGAACTGTTATGTAGGCTTTCATTTACCGAGGGTTCGAATCCCTATCTTTCCATACCTTCACCTAATCTAATTTATGAACGTTATAAACTGCAACGTATCAAATACGAATGGATATTGATGCATCCAAATCCTGTCCTCCAATGAGTTTGACCTGCAAAATAGATATTAGACTGTCAAGGACCACCATTTTGGTGGCTGAAGACACTCTGATAAAATGTTATATCTACACGTTCCAAGTGTTGAGGACAAGGATTCTTCTTCATTGAGTTCCTCGTTTTCAAGCATCACAACTCATATCAGGTACAAAACATTTTCTTGACACACTCCTTCCCATGATTACAATGATCTCTAAGCTAATAAAACAACTATTCTACTCGAAGCAAATTGCTGGAAATTAAATAGAATAAGAAATAAACATAAAACATAAATACTCATAAGAGAAAAGTTGAATGGAGAGAGTGCGAGGAATAGGTTTAGGTGTCACTTTCTCTACGTTAACCTGCAACCAGAGTTTGAACTCTGCTTGTTTTGCCATATTTTTAGCTGCATGAAGTATGTCGAATTCCCGCTACAACACAAGTCCTTATTTATAGCATTTAATAACAGCGTGTTTTTACGCCTGTGATATAAAAATTATGATTTAATGACTTTTGAAATATAAAAACGCTATCAAAATTAGGCGAGATTAAAAAACGCAAGAGTGCTAACCCAAATATTTCAATTAGCACCTAAATGTTGCGATTCCTCTCTCCCTCTGCTACGAATCTGGTGGCCTCTCTTTCGCTCACTTTGGTCGCCTCTCTCTCGCTTTCTCTGCTTGCTTCGATCGCTCTGGATCACTTTTATTTCTAGGGTTTCTATTGATTTTAGCCTTTACTTTTATTTCATGGGTTTCCCCTTTGATAGCATATGTTATTGAAGGGATTTCTTGGTTAGCAATTTGTAAGGGGGAAAGAGAGAGTGAGATGGGAAGAAAGGCAGAAGTAGAATTTGACGAAGGGCCACTAGATGACTTCGATCCAGAAAACCCATGCAAGGATCCGGTAGCCATGTTGGAGATTAGAGACTACATAGCCAGAGAGAAGTGGATACAGATCGAGACCGCAAAGATCATTCGAGAAAAGCTCAGGTGGTGTTATCTCATCGAAGGCATCAATCATCTTCAGAAGTGCAAGCATCTCGTTCAAGACTATCTCGAATACACTTCGCAACAAAACCATTGCTCAATACCTCCATCTCTTCAACAACAACAAGGTTAGCTTCTTCTGGGGTTTACTTCTTTTTGGGTTTTTCTTTTGGTGGATTAAAAAGAAATTTATGTTTTTTTTTATGGAGTTCATTCACTGTTTGAAGCTCTAGGGTTTTTGAAATTGAAGTAAAAATTCGATTTTGGAAGAACCCCACACCGTCGTTTTCCCTCTTTTATCTCTTGTTTCATTGTCTCTTTATGATTTTGTTCATGTCATGTGATGCTCTACAAATTTGCTACATTGATAGTAATTACTTCACTCTTGTTGTTTCTTTTCTTCTTTTGTAGCTCTAATTTCACTTTGACCACTTTATAAACACCATTTCACTGGTTAACATTTGTAATTCTCAATTTCCATTATTGTATTGTCGTTCTTGTCTGGTCTCTAACACCTTTATGTTCTACTTTACCTTATTTCTATGACGTTGTTGAGATGGGGTTCTTACTTCTCAATTACTTTTGCTCTCAAGTTTCCAGTTTCTAAATAGCACCATTACTTCAATCACCATTTGTGTTTCGTTTGCTTTGCCATCCTAAACTTCTAATTTATGTAGTTTTAGGTTTCATACTTAATTTGATATGGTTGTGTTATTTTGCTTTGTTAACATGGGACTCTTAAAAGATTCGCTTGTCATAAAACCACCTACCAAGAAGAAGTCTTTGCTTCTACTGTGGATGTTCGTTTTAGTATTTTCCATGCTATGCAGCATGTATACTTATTCAGTCTGTTTAAGTCAGATAAGCAACTATAGAAAGCCGAAGTTAATAAATATCCAACCTTCTCATGCTTTCGGCACTGAACAACTGAAGATTCCCTATCTAGATTACCCAAAACCATATACATATAGCAGGTAAACCTTCGGTTACATCCTCAACTTTAATTTTAGTTATCATTTGATTTTGATTTATCGAAAAATCATATGCTTAATAGGAATGAATGTGCTTGCAATCCTGTATGGTACTTTGCAATTATGTTGATGTAGCAATCAGGTAGTGGATGGTTTGAGACATTATTAAACTACCATCTCAATGTCAGCTCAAATGGAGAAATCTTCTCTGTTAAAGAGAGATGGAGCAATGTTTCGACAATCATTGAGACTTTGGATAAAGTTTACAACCTTGACTGGTTTAATAGTGCTTCCAAAAATGAATGTACTGCAGCAGTTGGTTTCATGTGGGTGCTTAATTAGGTAAGCATATGTTGCTTTACTACTCGTATCTAGTAATTTGTGATTGCCTTACATAGTTTTTCAATCTCTCTCTATAGACCATTTTTCAGTTTCTTGCTTACATTGAAGGTTGCATTCTCTGTTTTATGTTTTGAAAAAAGTTTGATTTCTATGTAGTTTTCATATTCTTGTACTCATGCATCAAAATAGTGCAGCTCTTGGGAAATCTCAAATCGTTTTATCAGAAAAGACCATGAACGAGAAAATTACAAAGAGAACCGAGGAAATCATTGAGATGTCTTTAGAGGTGATAGAAGTAGTAAGCAGAGTGTCATCCAAGTCACCCTCTGACATAACAAAAGCTACAACAGCAGGTAGTTCAAACAAGAAACGAGAAATGGTTCTCCCATTTGAAAACTTATGCCTTTAGATCTCACAACCAACTATACCATTCAGGAAAGTAATACAAGTTTCAGGTTTAGCTATTAGGAGTTTCCACTTCTTAAGAAAATTATGCCTTTGATCACATTTACTCTCCAAAAGTGATAGAACTTTAAATATAAGTGGAATCATGTTTATTTTTAATATTTTACATCATGTAGTTTCCTAATATAAATCGAATCATAGTTGTATTATGGCATCAAACAATGGAAAGATATAAAAATAAAGGTGTTTGATAGTACCTTGAAAATGTTTTTTCAAACAAATCCCAGGCAACAGAGACAAGGACTTTTAGTGCATTTCGCAACTCAACGAGCTTAGCTATTCTGGGATTATATGTCCTTATTAATCACAATAAATGGTGTAGTCAATCCCCAGCAACACAGTTGATAGTACTAATTGTCGGTGTCTTAAGGGAGTTGAGGGGATTATATGAAGCTGTAGTTGCCTATTTAGCATCTGACTGTGTGATATTATTGCTCATAATGAATGATCAAATGAATTTTCAGGCTTAACTACAGATTCAAGTGTGCATTCCTTTTGTTGATCTCAAGTATCGTGCAGGTTTGCAGCAATGTCCTTATAATTTGTTGCTTTAGGATGTGTCTCAAGCAATCCCATCTCAGGATTTGGTGGCGATCGAAGGACTTGCATGAAGCTGAGTGGCGCTTTCGCCTTATTTTCCGTGATGAGATTTACAGTAGCTTTATTAAACTTTTGGAGTATGGTAGCAGTGAATGAGGACATATAAATATGCATCATAAAGCAAATCATCATGTTTGAACTCGTCACTGTTTGCAGGACTAGTTTTGAGTTTGTTTGACAATTATTTCTCCTGTTATATTTACTAACATGTTGATTTGTAGATGAACCTATTCTTGGTTTCCCAAATCTATTTAGTTGAACAATGTCCAGCTAGTAGAGAAAATATTATCAAGGAATGGAACATGAAGAGGAAACAAGAATACCAATGTCCATTTGAAAGAAGTATGTTTATCCTTTCCCCATCTCTTTGGTCTATGCGAGTATTAGTTATTCTTAAACTGTGCATGATATACCTTTATGTTTATATGGCAGGATGAGGAAGATGGAAAAGAAGCAGGATGAGGAAGATGAAGAAGAAATGTCATTTTCATGTAATAGGTAATAACAAATGACATTTATTTTGTTTGAAATTGTACTTTTTTCATGTATTAAACTAGTTTGATTATCAAGAAGTGAGATTTTCTTATATGGTTGGAGTTGGATTATATTCATTGTTGCACTTTTAATAGCAGGTATAATATTGCAAATGAAATCAACATATATAGCTAAAAACAAATGGCGAAATTTTTTTTGAGAAGACTTTTAATTAGGGGTGGGCATCCCATCCCGCGATCCCGTCCCGATTTTTTCGGGTCTTAATGGGATTGAATAATTTCATCCCGATCACGTCCCGTCCCGATCTAGAGTGGGATGGGATGGGATGAAGATTTTCAATCCCGCCAATCTCGTCCCGTCCCGAGCTAATTTTTTAATATTTATTATTAATATTTTATTTATTTATTTATATTCATATAAACTTAAAGATGACTGGCAGAAACTCATGTGTTTGCATTTGAATCCTTTCTGGGATCTTCATCTTTTGATGTTCAAGATTGCATTTGAATTTCATTTATTTTATTTTGGGTTTTATATATTATGTAATATCGATTTAGACTATATATGAGTGTCTCTTGAGGCTATCATTTCTGGGTTTATCTGAAGTTTCAAGGAGAAAACAGATGAAAACAAAAGCAAATTGAACTCTCCCAAACATCCCAACTAGATTAGCACTTGAGGGAGGTTTGCAATCAATCACGTGTTCGTTACGTATACAATGTTATAAGCATCTTGAGAGACATATTCCGACATGTCTTTTTTATCCATTATTAATTTGGTTTAAGACTAAAGCCTGCTAGGTAATATGCTACTCACCCTCGGGCAATAGGAGTTATCTTGTAGTGTCAGAGAACGTATATTCAAGAGCTGATCTGGTTTACGAGACCTTGGGTTTTCCATGGGGTCGCCTCTATATTGGTGGGTATTTCACTGCTTAGGTGTTATCTATAACTATTTCCAGATTCCTGTAATTTGCTTGTAGGTTAAGAAAATTATTTTTCACGCTCTATATCTAATTATAAGAAAGTTATTTTTCACGCTCTTATATGATGATAATCTTCGCAGCAGTCACAGGCAGCACGCTGATTTCGTCCCGTCCCGATCCCGTATGAACGGGATGGGATAGGGATGGATATATCTCGTCCCATCCCGTCCCGTGCCCACCCCTACTTTTAATAGCATTTTTAAAGAGCCGTGAGTAATCAATTTACAATATTCTAAAAATGTTGTCGCAAACTATGTAACAACATTATTTAAATGTTATAAAAACATTACAATAGCGTAATAAATATATAACAGTGTTTTATAAACGCTATTGTAGAGGTTACAACAGCGAAATGCAAAACGCTATGAAAAACATTCTTTCAACAACGTTCCTTAAATGCTATAATAGGGAAGAACTTACGATATCGCCGGCTGTCACAGCGAGCCATTTAACGTTGTCATATCCTACCATAACGGTTTTGGCAAGCTATAAATGACGATTTGTGGTGTAGTGTCCTCCATATCTAGGATTGACTTGGTTTTTCAATCGAGCCCATGATATAATTTGTAAGTTGTCCGCTACTTAGTTTTTATGTGGTTTGGCTCTCATATTAAGGACTTGAGACTCAGCTAAATAGTCATGTATTGTTCTTGCACTATTTCAAAAGTAACCAAAACACAAAAACTTAGCTAAACAAATCATCAAATCACAACATTATAGCATAGAAAGCAATATGAACACATACATTGACTTGAGCTAATCTAGTAGAAAAGCAAAATGCATATATTTAAAAGCTTAGATACAAGCAAAATGCATATATTTACATTTTTTTATAATATTAAAATCATTTTTTGTCTGACTGTTACATGTGTGTGCCTGTTGGAGATTACTTAGTTCTGGATGTTTGGATTAAAACTGAGTAGGTTACGTAGGTCCTTGGCAGGCATGAAAGGAATTAGTCAGTATCTAAACTCAAACTGCCTCTTTTTGAGATGTGATTCAGACCATTACACGTGGGCATTGAAACTGGATTCTAGACCTTGAAAAATATTTAGTCGTTACTTTATGTAGATTAGGAATCTCCCATGTCCACTATTTTTATCAAATGGATTCTTTTGTTCTTAAACAAATACCCTTGTCCAAATTGAATTAATCTAGAAATATTTGGTGTCTGTGAACTACAGTTATTCTGGCACACCCACCATCTGGGATATTTGTTGGAAGCCATCATAGTTTTGGAATTTGGCTTGACCATCCGAAGGTAAGATTCCATATGTTACCTTTAGCTCTGGCATCCTTTCAAAGTATAAGCAGGGTGAGGTTAAGGATATTATCCAGGAAGGTGGTAGCATATGGCAGGTTTAAGATATCTCTGAGATGAAAA
Source organism: Berberis vulgaris (assembly GCA_963556465.1). Lineage (NCBI taxonomy): Eukaryota > Viridiplantae > Streptophyta > Magnoliopsida > Ranunculales > Berberidaceae > Berberis > Berberis vulgaris. The sequence goes on along the minus strand of OY747125.1, from coordinate 72,273,191 downwards.
AATGCGGTTATACTGAAATAAATGTTGTTCACATTGTTGCCATGTAAGTGTAATTCCAGTAAATCCTAAAGCATTATCTGTTTCAACTTGGCTCTTGTAGAAGTTAGGGCATTCTTTCTTCCCATGCAACTCACCAACTAACTCACCCCATTCAAGAACAGCAAAACTCACTTGTATTTTCCATCTCTCTCTGAACAAATGCTGATTGCTTTGAGCCTCATAATGTGAGCTCTTTGGTCGTATTTATGGTCTTTCAAGCAAAGCTCTGCTATTTAAGAATTAATGTTGCCTGAATGGTGATTTTTATCATATACATTGTGTATGTTTCCTGATAGGGTGTGTTTATTTCATGTTTCTCCATACGCCTGGAAATACAAAATTTTGCTGTACTATCTGATAGTGCATAATCAAATGACGCTGAATATGTATATGTCTGGGTGCGCCAGAATATGTTTCTCCATCTCCATCTTCTTCTTCGTTATTTCTTATCCCCTCTCTCACTCGATCTCTGTGTGTCTTCTCTGCAAACAATCATAGGTCAGTAGAATTTGCATTTTGCCCATAATTTCAGTGAGTTTTTCTCAGTTGTTCATGTGTTTTTAAGGGTTTTTGGCATGTATATATTAGAAGGGGGAATATCCATTTCCATTATCTATCACTTTCGTGAAATGGGTTTTTAGGATTTTTGTGATGAAGTAAGAAGGAAATACGCCATTTCATTAGATTCTTCTTGTCTCTGTGAATGAAGTAGAAAATAGAGGATAACCTTTTTGAAGTTGTTTGTGTTGAGGTTACTTGGGATGTTTGTGGATATTAGAAGATGATACTGATTTACTTACTTTCTTCACTGTTCTGTATGGTTGAAGTAGAAAAATGGGATACACAAGATGGAAATTGGTATGATATGTATTATTCGAGATGACATGAGAGCCTTGGCTTCATCAGGTTCAAGACACTACACTTGCATTTGGTTAACTTAACATTGCATGGTGAGGCCTGATCGGGTGCTTGGTACAAGCAATTACGGGTGCTAAACCTTTTTTAAACACTTTTCAAGTTTTATATTATCTACATATGCATTCGCGTAAGCTATTGCAATATCCACCTGAAAGCCAATAGCTCTTGCATAAGTCAACATAGTAGTTGCATGGATCCAACATCTTGATTGCGTCCATCTCTTCTGCAAATCACATAACCAATTGCATTTTCAGTTTATATCTCATTAGTGTCTAGATGTTTATAACTCAGAGGGTTTTCAATTTAGAACTAGATGATATTAGTACATGTAACTCAGATTCCAATTCCATTGGATAAATTTTTTTTTGTAAATGAAGGAGCTAAAAGACTAATAAAATTTGATAGCGCCATTCACAAATCAGTATTTTCACCTGGAATGGCCTATATCCATAACACATGTTTATTTTTGGATGGTACAATTGATAAACCAACTGTTAATGTAACGTTAACTTGCAACCAACTGTCATTGCTTTGTATAACTTACCATCTTTGTATTCCAATGGTCGATGATTTCACATTCCTTGAGACTATCAACTTCCTAGAGACCCCAATAAATTGTATGTTGGTTTGTATTATAGGAACTCTACTTTCAACTTTTATGTGTTGTGTAAATCAGTCTTTTTGTTTTTTGGACTTATGTAGGTGTTGTGTTAAAAAGTGAAGCTTTAATTTCAGTACTATGCTTGGTGTCATGATGTACTAGAGGATACATTGTATAATCAAATGATGTTGAATATGTATATGTCTGGGTGTTTCTACGCAGTTTATTGCAGTGTGTTGTTGCTTCTACCACTTCAGACCTATGAGTGTTGCTTGGATGCAATCTGTTGTTGCTGCGCATAGATGGCCATGAAGTCAGAAAAACAACTGGCAATACATCAAATTTCCATTTTTGTAACAACCCTCCGAACAATAACACTTTTTAATTATAACAATTCACAAAGCAATTTTGCATATTTTCACATACAAAATGATACAATTATTGTATCACCATTAATAATATGGTCCTACAAGTGATACTATTTATAGTGATCTAATTTATTGCATCACTTTTTTTGTGTAATTGATTTTTTATTTATTTATTTTAACTAAATTTAGTTTTGACTTGAAATTGCTTGATGGATTGTAACAGTTCAAAAATGCTACTATTTTGAGAGTTGTTACAAATATTTCAATTTAATTAGTGTCAATTGCACTGGTGTTCTTTGAACTTCAATTTGATCGAGATTGCTAGACTTGACTTGCAAACCAATCGACTCTTAAATCATTTGGAAAACTTCAAGCCTAGGACTAAAAACACTCATTTTACACTTAAGAAACAATGGAAAATGTCTTTTATTTGCTAAGTATTTTATGATTTTATTGATATGGAGGGACTTTAAGGGGAATCACAACATGCCAAACCCCCAATGAAATAGGCAACTAAAGAATAAATCAAACTAATTTGAATGTATTACCCATGCTAATCTCTTTTTACATTTTATATGTTTACTTATATTTTGGTAGATTAGGATTGGCTGCAACTATTTGCCGTCAGGTTGGGAAGCTGTAATGAGGTTGATGTTTACTCTCTAATCTTCCCAAAGGCAAGGAGCTCTAAAATGCATCGACTATTTAAGTATGACCATGAGGAATATATGATTTAGAGGGAAGGCAAAGAGTGATGAATGTGGTATGGTGAATTAGTGTTTTACCATACGAAAAAAAAGGAGGGGATATTAGTGTTTATTTTTATCCTGAAAGGACCACATGCGATATATATTCACAAGGCCAAATTCAAAACTATAACCAATTGAAAATCATAAAACAAAGTTGATTTCTAGTGTAGTGTGAACAACTACTCATTTGCACAAACATTCATATACACAATCTGCCATTCAACCATTCATTTGAACACTAATTCAAAACATGATAGAAATAACAAGTAAATTAACCATAGCTAGCTGCAAGCAATAACATCCAACAACTACACCACTGCTACTCTTCTCTCATACTACAAATAACCAGTAACCACATTACACCAAATTGGCATATTTGTAACAACTCCCAAAACAATAACATTTTTGAGCTGTTACAATCCACTAAACAATTTAAAGTCAAAACTAAATTTAGTTAAAAAATAAAATAAAAAAAAAGTTACACAAAAAAGTAATAGAATAAATTAGATCACCATGAATAGTATCACTTGTAGGACCATACAATTATTGGTGATACAATTTTTGTATCACTTTGTTTGTGAAAATGTGTAAAATTGCTTTGTGAATTATTATAGCTCAAAAGTGTTACTGTTTTTTGGTTGTTATAAAAGAGCAAATTTAGTATAATGAAAAAAGCTTCAAAGAATCTCAAAATATGATTAAACAACAATGTGAAAATCCAAAGACTAAGAAATTTTAAATATCTCCCAATTGAGAACTATTAAACAATGCTTACAAACACCGTGCCCAAACAAATTGAAACAGATGATGAGAGAAATAGTTGAACTTGCCAAGAAAAGAAATAGAATGAGTTTTTTTTGCTCAGATATTGATTTGGCCATTTGGGTAAGTTCTTAAAAAAAATGAAATGAGTGTCCCCGAGACTCGACAAGGTGTTTACCAAACGCACATACCCGTTCATTTTTTTTTAATTATTAATAATTTTTATTTTATTTTATTTTATTTTTATTTTTATTTTTTAACTTCAAATAGCATTTTAAACAACCGATGAATGGCATTCTTTAACCTTTTTTTAATCAAAATTCAATTTGATCAAATATTCGATAGCAATACCTAACGCAGCCTATTTAGAAACAACTACAATAACACATTTTTATTGTAGTGTTGGGTCATTAATGTCCATTATTCATTGTGAGGAGAAACTTAATAGAGTTGAACAAGGCCCACACGGACCTTAAAACCAACAAAAAAAAAAGATTAATGTAGGCATCACCATTTTCATCATAAACATGTAGTTTAAGGTGTGAGATCACCATGCAATGGATTCATTGGCCTTAGTCGAATCTACTTCCCATCTAACTAAAGGGGTTGTTTGGGGCATTAATGTCAATCATTCATTTTGAATCGAACCAAAATGGAGCCGAACGAGGCTCACACCCACCATAAAACCAACAAAATGAACTCATATCATCACCATCAATTTTTATCATAAACATGTGACTCAAGGTGCGAGATCACCATGCAAAGGAATCAAACCTTAGTCATATCCATTTTTGATCCAATTAAAGGGAGAGTTTGTGATAAGTGCTTAAATACACATATTTTCATATCATTTAATAAACACTTTAACATCCTTTTGCGCCCAATTTCATATTTTTATGTAAATAACATGCATTTTCTCAAGATTATCACAATGTATACATTATTATGTTCATATCAATTTAATAAACACTTTGACATCCTTTTGCGCCCAATTTCATATTTTTACGTAAATAACATGCATTTTCTCAAGATTATCACAATGTATCCATTATTGATTTAATCCCATATAAATCATTTAATTTTTATTGAAAAAATGACTTATAAGGCCTACTTTTTATAAATATATACCACATCATACTCTAACAGTTGAAAATGCCTCAAAATACAAACTTTTTATAATTAAAGACTCTTAAAAGCTACAAACCCAACCCATGGTTTAAAGATTGACATTCTTACCCTTTAACTTATGTGATCAATTTTCAAAATTTATTCACATTCTTAAAACCAATCATAAGTTTGAGCTTTGCTAAGGGTCGAGGGATGGGTGTAACCACCCATCCTCCTCGAGATGAGCGCATCGTCCTGGAGATGCGCGTTGTCGCTCATCTCTAAGAGGATGGGTGTAACCACCCATCCCTCGCTCCCTCCCTCGACCCCTAGAATTTTCGCATAAGTTAACTTCCAAATTTTTATTTTTTTATTTTTTTACTTCCAAATTACTAAGCAAGAATTGATAAGTGATGTTTTAGGGACATGAACAACTTTGAAAAAAATATCAATAACATTAAAAATTGCATATTTCGATTGTTTCAATGTAACTAGAATTTGAATACATAAATAACAACACCACCTCAATGTGTATAGGAATATAGGTATATTTGTCTTTTTACATATCTTTTAGCCATGGTTTAGTTCGTGGTCTTTAAAAGTCTTGAATTACAAAAAGTAGGCATTTTGAAGCATTTTCAATTATTAAGATCTTATATTTTCTACAATTATAAAAATTAGGCCTTATAAGTCATTTTCCCATTTTTATTATTTTTTGTAGGACATATGGAGCATCCATCATCAGAATTAATGCGGATAGCGGGCATTGAAGAGTGTAGAGATCAAGTCAAATTGGAAAACCAAGCAAGCCCTAGTCCATCCATATCTTTCACTTAAACCAAACATCCTTCCCTCTCTCTCTGACCTAGCTCATAACACCAAGACTCCAACCCTTCAATACTTCCTTCATTGCCTATAATGATGATCAGATACATCCACTCCCAACCTCTCATGTGATTCTATCAAGAAGTCCTCACAAATTAAAGAGAGAGAAAAAAATGAGGATTTAGAAGTTGCTTGCCAAGGGAGGAGGCTACTTAAAGAGGGAGAAGGAGGCTACTAAAGCGGTTTTTTTTAGGGTTTGTTTTGAGGGCCGTTTTAGAGGGGTTTATTCAAGGTTTGTTCAAGATTTTTTTAGGGTTGTTTCAAGGCGTGATTCATGGATGTTTTAGGGCGTGATTCAGGGTTGTTTCAAGGCGTGATTCAATGTTGTTTGAGGGCTACTTTGGGGCATGATTCAAGGTTGTTTCGAAGGAAGGGAGGAGGTGTTAAGGGGTTGTTTTGAGGTGTTGTTTACAATAGTTTTGAAGGGTTGTTCTAGGGGGTTTCAAGGGTTGTAACAGGATTATGAAGGAGATGTTGCAAGCAGTTTAAGGGGTTGTTGCAAGGGGCATGAAAGAGCAGTTCCAGGGGCGTGAAAAGAATAATTGTTGCTTGTTGCGTTCCTGTGCTACAAAGAGGATAAACATTACAAAAAGAAGGAAAAAAGACAAATTCCAGCCTCTTTTCCATGATCTATAAATCTTTATTCTTTTTGGAAGGCATGAATATGAAATTAATCTCTGACTAAACCCTCCAACTAGGGTTGATGAGGAAGCCATTGTTATGAATTTCATTCAATAAATTGTTGTAGAATTTCGTTGTTATAGACTTTAGTTCTGCATTATGTTCCCTGTCAGTTCTGTTCATTTCAATAAGTACATTGATTTATATTTTAGTGTTTGTTCTGAATTACATGTTTGATTTTTTTGATAACTTGTTTTTAGCTAAACACATTGAGAAGTTATGCTCAGATAATTGAACAATTTTCCAAGTGAATTAGATTGAACTATCTCATGAGTAAAGTAAATACAAATATTTCATTGTAATTTTCTAAAATCGTGGGTTGAGTTCTCATCGATTTTGTGCAATATTTTTGTTTATTGAAGAAATTTTGGCAAATGGTTTAGTGATGGAGTTTATTTCACTGGTGGAATCCAAAACCTTAGTATTAAACTTCATTGATTCGATCATTTTAGTTGTGTATTAATTCCATTTTCTTAAATCAAAAGAATTTTTATTTTTTATTTTTCGTAATCTAGTCTCTTCGGATAATCAAATTGTGTCATTAGTCAAGAGTTTCTTTAATCTTATTAAGTTAACCTCCCCTAATTCCTTGAGGTTCGACCTAAACTTGATAAACACTACATTCTGATCTTGTACTTGCAAATAGAGTAATATTTATTCAATCAAAATTTTCAATCAAGAAAATGGCTTCGTTGCCGGGGAATTAGATTAGAGATTAGATTAAAAGGTTTAAACTAATTTTTTATTTAATTGTTTTTAAATTTTCTGAAAGTCTTAGGAATTTCATTATTTTTTTTCTTTCCTTTTTTATACGCGTTTGGTTATTTGCTGATTTTTACAGAATCTTAACATTGTTCACCACAGCAGACAAGGTCTTAAAGCTTCATTTGTTCTAAAACTTGGTGGACAGGTTCAATTGATAAATTGTCTTCAAAATGTTGAATGTTTAGGGTAAGCTATTGATGGATGTTTGTCTCTTATATCAAAGTTAGGTAGTATCATAGTTGCCCACAATGCGTAGTAACTTGTGCTTAGGTAGTGTCTTGGTTGCCCATAGTTGTCAGTAGTGTCTTAGTTAGTGACTAATCACTTGTGGATACACTAGTGCATGCGAGCTTGGGTACAAGAGATAGGTCGTTTAGTAGAAAATGACTTGTTTGAGCCATTTGTAGTCCCCATCACCTTTATAGGAAAGTCTTTATCTTTTTTAAGAGATGGGAGAACCACCATCACAACTTGTTGCACGCCCTCCACCCATGACTCTCCGGGATTACATGTATCCCACAAGGATGAGTAAATCCTATTATATTGTCTTGCCCCCATCCACCGTCAATTTTGAATTAAGATCAGGCATGATACAAATGTTACCAATTTTTTGTGAACTCGTACCAACATGTTAGAGAGTTTGAGGACATTTGTGGAACGATGAAGTACAATCAAATGACAGATGAAGTCCTTAAGTTGCGAATTTTTCCTTTCTCCTTGAAAGAAAAAGCCAAGTCTTGGTTGAAGTTTTCTTCAAAAAGTTTTTCCTTGAACAAATGACAACAAACATTCATCAAACCCTCAACAATTTCCATCAATCAGAGGGAGAGACAAATGTACATGTACTTGGAGAGATTCAAGGATCTCTTACTTCAATGCCCCTACCATGGCTTTGAAAAGATTAGTTTTGCCCAAATCCTTTACAAATGATTAGGCTACCCTACAAAGACTATGGTAGAGTCATTTTGCAATGGTGGTTTTACACAAAACCGCTGATCAAACGTGGGCATTCCTAGAAGAAGTTGTTGAGCCAAAGACTTGTTCATGCACCTTATGTGGTAACCCATATCACACTGCACCTGATTGTGTCACATTTCTTATAGGTGAGTATCCTGAAAAGCAATTTTCTGCTCTATACCAAAAGGCGCGGTAAGAGAATAGGCAGAAATATGATCCATATTCAAACACTTACAATGCTGGTTGGAAGGACAACCCCAAACTTTCATAGACCCGGGGTCACCACCAAGGAGGACCATCTGGAAGCAAGCCTCCCTCTTGATTTCAAAAGCAACCACATGCACTAAATGTCCAGCAAAATCCGACACAACGGATTAGCAGTCTCGAGGAAACAATGAACAAATTGGCTAAAAATACACGTAGCTTTCAACAAAGTACCACCCAGAGTTTGAATGCCAATATACAATATATTGCAAAGTTGGAACACATGGTGAGTCAGCTAGCAATAACCATAAGTGCGAGAGACATGGGTACCTTCCTAGTCATATTTGAAACCAACCCTAAAGACCAAGTTAATACTAAAGGCCTTGAACATGTTAATACAATCACTACACTTAGGTCAGGTCATAAGGTTAACAATTAGGTAGAAATGCCCAAGTCAGAGTCAGAGACTGAGAAGGTTCGGTTGAAATAGGGAAATCTAATTGTGAAATACCATGCAAATGGTGAACTTAAGGACAAATCCATGGAAGACCATGATAGTAATCAGACTGTTGAAACTTTTGTCCCCAAGGCGCCTTTTCCATAGAGGTTAGGACGCGTAAGGAATATAGCCCAATTGGATAAGATATTAGAACTTCAAACAAGTAAGACTCAACATTTCGCTCGTAGATGGTATTCAACAAGTGTCATCATATGCTAAAGTCCTTAAAGATCTTTGTACTTTCAAAAGATCCACCAAGGTTTTTAAGAAAATTTTCTTATTGAAACAAGTCAGTTCCATTATCTCGTCAGACACCCCTATTAAGTATAAGGATCTCAGAAGCCCTACTGTTTCATGTGAGATAGGAGACCGCCATATAGCAAGGGTGTTATTAGATTTAGGATCCGGTGTGAACTTATTGCCTTACACAATGTATAAGCAATTAGGTTTGAGAAAATTAAAACCTACCAAGACTATCCTTCAGTTAGCAGACACGTCAATTAGATATTCGAGAGTAATAGTAGAGGATGTCTTAATTAAGGTAAACAAGTTCATTTTTCCTGTGGAATTTATAATCGTTGACACAAAACTCGCTACTCCTAGCAAGATTCCAATGAATTTAGGAAGACCCTTTTTTGCAACATCCAATGTTGTAATCAACTGTAGGAATGGCCAAACGAAAATCAGTTTTGGTACAATGACAGTTGGAGTTAATGTTTTCAATTTTAATAAGCAACCCTATGATGAAGATAGCGAGCTATGTGAAGTGAGCAGCATTAAGAATTGGTTGAAAACATTGCTAGTCAAATGGGCTATGATGACCCGTTAGAGGCATGTCTTGCCCACTTTGGGTGTGACTTTGATGTAGCTGCTCTTATAGATGAAACCAATGCATTATTGAATTCAACACCTGTTATGAAAAAAGAACAAATGGCAGGCAAAACCTGAAATTCTCACACCATCACCTTTATCACCTACATCTTCTATTATCAAAACACTAGTTTTGGACCTTAAACCATTACCTGATGTGCTCATGTATCAATATTTAGGTCCATCAGAGTCTTTGCATGTTATAATTTCCACACACTTGAAAGAAAAATAGGAAAACAAATTGCTAGATATCCTTAAAGAACGTAAGGAAACAATAGGATGGTCAATAGCAGATATCAGGTATAAGTCCCTTTGTGGTGCAACAAAGAGTTCACTTGGAAGACAATTCTAAAACCTCACGTGAACCACAAAACCAGCTTAATCCATCCATAAAGGAAGTTGTAAGGGGTTAGGTACTGAAGTTGTTGGACACTGGAGTGAACTATCCGATCTCGGATATTAAATGGGTTAGCCCAGTTCATGTTGTGCTCAAGAAGTCGAGTATTATTGTAGTAAAAAATGAGGATAATGAACTAGTTCCCTCCTGTGTGCAAGCTGGGTGTTTGTATTATTGACTATCCTTAGTTGAACTTTGCCACAAGGAATGATCATTTTCTACTGCCTTTCATAAACCAAATGCTATAATGGTTAGCAAGACATGTTTTCTATTACTTTCTTGATGGTTATTCCGGATACAACCAGATTTCTATTGTTCCTGAGGATCAAAAGAAACCACATTCACTTGTCTTTTTGAAACGTTTGCCTATCGTCGCATGCCCTTTGGTGTATGATTAGTATTTTCTCTAGCATGGTCGAACGTTTCATAAAGGTGTTTATGGATGATGTTTCTGTGTTTGGGTCTAGTTTTGATGAGTGCCTACACCACTTAACTCTTGTATTGGTTTGGTGTAAAGTGAAGAATTTGGTGCTTAACTGGGAAAAATTTCACTTCATGGTAAAAAGAATGAATCGTTTTGGGCCATGTGATTTTGGCGAATGATATCGAGGTTGGTAAGGCCGAAGTTGATTTAATTTCTAACCTTACACCACCTCGGAATGTTAAAGACATTAGATCATTTTTGGGCCATGCGAGGTTTTATAGACGTTTCATCAAAGATTTTAGTATAACTTCTAGACCATTGTGCAACTTGCTTGCCAAAGATGTCTCATTTAAAGAAATACATTGATTCAATAATCAACAATCCCCAAATGATCGTCTGGGGCAGCTAAAAATAAAAAATTTAACCCAACAACAGAAACCCCACACTAAGATATCCATGTATATAATCAGATTTGATGCAGAGATATCATGGGGATTCAATAATCAAATTAGGGCTTTGAACAAAAGGAGTGATAGGGAAAAGACACAAGTTACCTATTGTTGCTTTGCGACCCGTTCTCTTAGCTTTGTTGTTTGTTTCCTGATATTGCTTGCTTCCATTAACCAATTGCAAAGAGTTCAGATATAGATAGAAATAGAGGGTTTGAAATGTAAAATGACATTGAGTGTGACTTTAGCGTGTGGGTTTCTTGTGGTCCAACGATGTGGCCATTAGCATGACAGAAGCTACAAACCAATTCATTCACTGTGAAATAAATGACCTGGGAACGGGGGAAAAGTTTTTATGTCTCTTGCATTTATGGGGAAATCTTTCTCATTAAATTGCACTGACCACTGGGGGAAATTTTAAAGAAAAATGACTTTTAAGGTCTAATAAAATAGTTCATTTAGATACTGTAGTTCATGTAATAGCTAATTTGTACATACTTTTATATTTTTTTGACAAAAAAAGATTTTTTATTAACCCAAATTAACCCATAATATTATAGGACATTTTTACCATTCCAAAACAAATAGAAAACCTAATTTTGTACTTCTATGACCAACAACAACTATTTTATTATTATTAATAATAATAATAATAAAAACAAAATAAACCACCGTCAAAGCTTATTGCTAAAAATCCAACCCAATATATTCAGTGAACCATTCAATGTTCGAGTCCCCAAAAACATAACCTAGCCCACAAACGGACCCTTTTTAGCAGTTATCCTTTACCCAAATACCTCAAGCCTCACATAACCTATCCAAATACATCAAACCCTAACCCTAAAACCTGCAAACCAAGTCTTTCATTACAATTAAATCACCATAAGACTCCTCTCTTTGCATAAAACACTCAATATTCACTCACTTTTATTGAACCTGGCCTCCAATCCACCAATCCTGATAAACCTAAGCCAAACCAGCAAACCCTGATCCTTTAGAGATTGCTTTTACGTTCTCGTATTTGGTGGCATAAAAAGGAGAGAGAAGACAAAGCAAAGAAAAGATCCCTTGCTTTGAAGAATTTTTCTCCTTTTATTTTAGGTTTATCATATATATCATCTTGGAAACATTTATAAAGAGAAAGAGAATAGCTGAACCTGAATCAAGATGGTTTGTACCTTTATGAAGACTCGATAAAAAAAATTTTCAGTGACATCTTTCCTTTTTTCTTACTTTCAATTTTGTTTTTAAATACATTCTTGTTTATTGTCTTGCCTTATGGATAGCTAATTTCCCCATCTCAAGGGGAGAGATGATGCTTCCACTGTAGTATTGTTTTATAACATAGAAACGAGATGCATCTGAGCAATGATTTCTTACTGTTTAAGATAGAACCTAACTTAAGACCTAGAAAGTAGCTTAAATTGAGTTGTAATAATGTAGTAATGCTTAGAAATAAAGTTGCTATGTTTTTATTATCCCCATATCTTGTTTGTACACGGTTAAGGTTGTGAAACACCTAGAAATGGGGTTGATAACTTGACAAAATTAATAGAAAAGAGTGTTTGATTTTAAATGAAAAGAAAACGATTTTCTTGACTTGAGCTTAATGAAATGAGTTATAGTTCGATATTGTATCGAAGTTGATTCTTGACCTTTGAAAACTTTCATAGTATTTTTTTTTTTTTTTATCTTTCATATCCAATATTTTTTGCTATTTGCATTGTCATAGAAAATGAATTACTTGTTTGCAAAAAATAAAAAAATAAATAATAATAATAATAATAATAAATAAATAAACCCAACAAAACAACACCTTTCTATTCATATCTCTAATCCCTCCACACCATTTCTTAACTTTTTATTTTTATTTTTACTCTTCTATGATTTTTATTTCTTTCTTATTCAATATTTTCATTTTGATCAGTTCGTTGAACTTTTTCTCATTGGGAATGATTTGACACCTTTGGATAGAATTAGAATATTTATTAACATTAGACAATTATAGTAGTCTTGTAATATGTATTCCAATTAAGGTTCTCACATTGGTTTCCTATTAGATTTAGGGCTTGATTTGGAAAACAATTAGTTATAAATAAGGTATAGGTTATCCATTGTTAATTGGTTGATTGAATAAAAATTATTTATTATTAGTTTATTACGTTTATCGTTTATTTCGTTATTTTTATTGCAGTTTCGTATATATTCTAGTCTGAATCTATCAATTTGTGTCAGAACCGAACGATTCTTGTTCGTTTTATTTTAAAAAAAATGTCAAAGAAAGAGAAGTTTGAAGATTAAATAATGATAGACGAAGAGTTGTGAAGGAGATGCACCTATATTTCGCAGAATGGAAGGCATGATTGAGAAAAGTGTTCGTAGAATTTATGACAGTGCCAACAGCAACATCCGCAACACATTCATAGAATTTAGGCCAGTGCCAACAACAACATTGGCAACTCCATCGATGGCGTTGCCAAAGGCCAACAACCCCTCCCTACTATCAATCGCCTCCTAGTCATCACCCTATCACAAGTCCAAACACCATGTCATAATCGTTGCCAGCCTTCAATGTCACCTGTCATAGCCGGTCACAACCCATGCATCAAGCATCGCTACTTCTTCTCCACCAGGTCGATCGTCGACCCCCTTATCAATTGATTGCCACAGTCAATCGACCTACTGTCCATCTTTTGTTGGCATCGATTGTTATACCCACTCACCTACTCCCAGTTGATGGGTTAGCGCCTCTCTGTGTTGATCGCCACCTGCACTATGTCAATTGACTAATCACCACCCCTTCTTGCCATGCAAATCCAGTCGATCAACAAAACCTCCTCTTACGTCGATCGACAAGCACCCATCACCCCTTCATCGATCGAACCTCCCCTTTGTTGATTGCTTCCCTCAGCCTAAACATCGCTTTGATCGTCTCCTTCCAACCATAGACAAGCTTGCTTGTACCCTCCTACACGGCTACACCATCGACCCCCCTGTAAACCCCCACCCTCGATCGACCGGCCAACAACGTTCCTTTTTTCCCCTTCGATCGATGCGCCTTTCCCCATTCTGTTTCAGTTCGTAAGGTAGAAAGAGTGGATATTTTTAATTTAGTCCTTGTTCTTATTTTCGTTCTAGTCTTTGGCTACAATATTTTGTTTAAATCCCTAGTTCCCCATAATAAATTGCAGCCCACCAACCTGTCACTACCACCACGAGGATCTAAATGTTATGGTTTTCATCCTATGGCTTTACCGCACCACAAGATGGGTCATGTTCGACCACGGAACAATATTGATGATCCAATTTGGGTCACTTTTATGGAATTTTGGCGACAAGTTCGCATGCAATATTCAATTCATTAAGTGGATTTCTTGTGCAACAGGGGTTCATTGCAAACATTATTTTTTGAAGTGCATTCTTGATTTGATTGTTCACGCTGCAAGCAATTACAAAGGAAAGTTTCGAGGTCACCTTCTGTTTGTGCCATACACCTTGTGTTTACTCAATGGTTGCTTGTCTTCTGTGGACTTCTTCGGCTTCAAGATCGAGGACAAACTTCTTCAATCCGGGGAGATTGACAGATTAACATATTTACTAATATTAGGAATATGAGTATTTTAGTAATATTAGATAATTCTATTATTTTTGTAATAGGGATTCCAATTAGGTTTCCCATATTGGTTTCCTATTACGTTTAGGGTTTGATTTGGATGGTAGGTTAGTTATAAATAAGGCATAGGTTGCCCACTGTTAGTTGGTTGATTGAATAAAAGTTATGTGTTATTAGTTTACTGTGTTTCTCGTTTATTTTATTATTTTGTTGTTTATTGCAATTTTGTTTATTTAATTACAATTTTGTTTATTTACTAGTCTGAATCTATCACTTTACTTGTCATTTTAGTGATTTATCTCACTTTTTGTAGGTTTAAGGAAATTTTTGATGAAGTGATTTAAAAATGACATATTATTGATGAACCGCTACTTATCTTGAAAATTCATGAGGAAAAGTGGAAACAAGACCAGATATAATTTGATCATTATGATAAATCCAAAATCCATGTAGACAAAACCAATCATTAGTTCCCAACCATGGGACGGGTGGAATCCAATACGTAAATCAATTAACGAATGAATAGAAAAAGCTTTTATTATGTCTCTTAAACTATAAAGAATTCCCGAACCCAAGAGATTAGAATGACATGTTCTCCATTACCTAGAATAGAACATGTACTTAGAATAATAAAACTTATTATATTTGTCGAGAAGTGAAAATAGTATGGATATCACCCCCATTGTGCATCTTGACCAATTAAATCGTTTCTTTGTGGATTTCTATATGAAGCTTTTGTATATGCGTCTGCCAGTACTCTTTTATCATCTCGTTCAAAAGAAATAGTTCTCCCAATTCTATGAATTTTTCTAGAATGTTATTTTCTGGCATATCTTTAAAAAAAAATCTTTGGATTGGCCAGTATTCTGCTAATTAATAAGCCATGATAATCAAGGGGATTTGTGGGAATTTTTTCTTTTCTAACCTTGGAGGAGAACATTATAAATAGGTTTTCAAAATCTTGGAAAAAGGCACTTCATACATCTGATACATTCTCATCTCTTAGCATAACATAGATTAGTTCTTTATTTCTTTCATTTGTTGAAGTTTTAATTTAAATCAAGATTATTACGTGTTATTCTAGTTTGATTGTAATAAAAGTAAGTTCTTTTTAATTCCATTGTTTTTATCTTATTCATTAGTTTATTTTTCAACCTATTTAGTTTACTTCTTGTTCTTATTTCTAAAAATTATTCTTAAAACAATTCATCACAATGACAATGGTAGGCGAAACCTATCATCCCAAGGAGAGGAAATGAAACCTATTTGAGTGATGTAAAAAAAAAAAAAAAAAAAAAAAAAACTTGTATAATTTATATTAATCCTAGATTCAACCGATGAATCTAAGTTATCAAATCAAAAGATGGACAAATGAAGATAAGGAGTTAGAAACAAGAATTATATTTGTTTTTCATAGTTCTTCAATTTTTTTGTGAATTATAACCCTTCATTGAAAAATTGTCATCGAAAGAGGGGTGGATTAATGATGGTCGAGGAATTTATTTTATTATCATATGAGATAAGTGAAATTCAATCATAGCAAAGAATAGTATTTTGAGCATTGGTCTTGAATAAAGAATTAGCGTAATTTATGCAAGCCTTCAAAAATATTAGTGTGTTTAAAAAAATTATTTCTACAAAGCTAAGAAGTGGATTCTCCAATCGTTGAGACCTTTCTTTCAAGTGGCTATATTGTTGAGTAATTTTCAATTTTCAATTTTGTTTTAAAAAAATAATATCATCTTCCTTTTTCCAAATCTTAGTTTTACCATTTATCTTCTTTCCACCATTCTTTATTTTATTTAGTCTTCTAAATTTTTTTTGAAAACTTGAGCTTGGTGAGTAGGACGATGATCTTTATGAACCAATTGACTTGTACATTGTTTAGAGTCTTGCAGGTAAATTGATAAGAAGTGAAGAAAACAAACTAAATAAAAGTGTTGATTTGCTTGGAGTTTTAGGCGACAAGAATTTTGAGCTAAATCATGTGGAGCATGGGGTCACCACACGGATTCCATTCCTTCCCATGTCTTATTCATTTCGTCACAGTTGAACCCATCATCTGGGTTCCATTGAGTATTGTCGTGGTCCCATATTTTGACTGACAATGTGTGATATCCTTGTGTGGACGGACATGAGGGGAATGGGTGAGGGAGAAGCCCAAGAGCCCATGGATCTCAAGAGGGGTTGGTAAGTTACAAAGGGGAGATCATAGTCCTACATCACCTGAGTGCAGGAGAGTGACGTACTATATATATACGAGGTTGGATCTACAAAATACTATGCGTTTTAAAGCCGTGTGGGCCTTGAGTCTAAAGCAGACAATATAGTACTCTGTGGATCGAGCCGTGACAGAATGATATCAGAGCCTGACCCAGCCAGAAGTGTGCCAACGAGGATGTTGAGCTCCCAAGGGGGGTGAAATGTGATACCCTTGTGTGGGCGGACCTGAGGGGGAGGGTAAGGGACAAGCCCAAGAGCCCATGGATTCCAAGAGGGTTGATAAACTACAAAGAGGATATCACAGTCCCACATCACCTAGGTGCGGGAGGGTGATGTACTATATATGTATGAGGTTGGATCTACAAAGTACTACACGTTTTAAAGCCGTGCGTTCCTTGGGGGCCCAAAACGGACAATATAGTACTCTGTGGATCGGGTTGTGACACAATGCCTGCAAAATTTATTCCGATAATGGTTTGTCTATGAACCCCTTGACCGACACTTTGTCTCCCATTAGTAGTAACTGGTACATCCACTGGGGCAACTCAATTGGTGATATCCTTCATCTCGCCAAAGAATACAAGTTTTCATCTTCTTCTTGCTGACGAGAAGCCATCAGGAGTGCATTGTCTTTCCCACACAAGGGTCGTCTTACTAGGCTTATCCGAGGTATTATCATTTGAGATTTAACACAGTCAAAGGGCTAGACTCGTTCTGATGTAACCATGACGTTGCCACACGCTAGAAAGGAGCCATTTCCTGGATACCTAGTCAAACACACTCTTGTAAAAAATTTGTACAACAATATCAATTGCTATTGCAACACATCTTATAGCTGCCTTTCTAGCACACACCCCAAGTGGTAAAGTAGCAAATGTCTCTACCATTTAGGATGACGGTGGGAGGAAATATATATAGTCTAGAAAAACACTTCGCTAAAATAATGCATTACAACTAGCATGACCGGACATATTGGAAAGATATAAAAATGAATATATGGCTAAGTGATTAAAAGCATGTAGCGGCATTCTTACAAGAAACTAACTAAGCAAAATGTCAAGAAAATATAATAAAGTGTTTACAAATCCAAATGTTTCAAAGGAAATACAACTTTAGCTAACGGAGTTAATACAATAATTGACATAGTATATAAAGATAGACAAATAGGGGGTAATGGCCCTAGCTCTCTCTTCTTTGTCTGATCAACCAAATCATCAGTTGAGGAGTTGGAAGCATCTGTCTATCCTTGGAGGACTTCCTTACCCCGAGCCACCTTAGTAATTATTCAGGTTGATGGGTGCAGTTCCATATTTTTGGTATGTTATATAGCCACTTGTGGCATTACAGGTTTTAAGCTATAACTTTGCAGGCACTATACATCCACAACTTCACATCAAATAGGTATAAAGTTTAAATTTTAACTTTGTTTAAAAATATATAAATTATTGTCCATAATATCATGTATCACCATATGTCGCAGATAAACATTGAGGACAATGTTTATTTTAGGTTTAGGGTTGAATTGTTTGTTTTTGGCTAAGTAACGAAGTTGAGCAGTGTAGTTCACGATATTAGTTTGGGTTAATTTAAATTACCCCCATAAAAAAAATAGCTAATTAAGAATTGGTCTCTATTACGTATTGTATTGC
Organism: Berberis vulgaris; assembly: GCA_963556465.1. NCBI lineage: Eukaryota > Viridiplantae > Streptophyta > Magnoliopsida > Ranunculales > Berberidaceae > Berberis > Berberis vulgaris. Next base: position 72,255,031 of record OY747125.1, on the reverse strand, counting down.
AGATGCTCCTGGATCAGCAGTCCACATCCATTGACCATCTATTTTCGAATTGGTTATATTTTAATGATCAAAATACTCCTAAATTGATCTAAGGCTCGGGTTAAAATGTTGTCCTCGGACAATTGAATATCAATATCTCGAGGTGAATCAATGACTCAAAATGTAACAAATTTCAAATGAGTATCTCGATGGACATTTAATGGTTTAAAAAACAAAAATGCCACTTTCATAACAACTGTGTATCTCAACCACCAACCCTCTCTTCTCCCTTCTCTCCCTCTATCCGTTTCTTTATAAAAAAAGAATTCATCTTCGAATACTTCATCTTATCCAACTCCACATTGCATACACACCTGCAACACCAACCCCATCTCCCAACACCTTGAATTGAACCCATCTCCAACACCATCCAACTGAACCAGCACCACCCCATCCATCTTCTTTAATCCACAACCTAAACCAACCATTGAACCACCCTCAGTCTCTCCAACTGAACCACACCACCTCCCATAATCAACCTCACCACTACCACTTCCAATCGAGTTCGCCACCACCAAAATCATCAATCAACCTCACCACCCCATTACTAAACCACGTTACCCCATTACCACCAACCTCAATTGACCTCACCACCATCACTCTGAAAAAAATTGGGTCAAGTCACCCAAATTCATCATTGCACCAGCACTGAAAACCTTCTTCATCTCACTCCATGAAATCTCCATTCAAACCTCTGTGGAAATGGTTGTGGGTTGGTCTTGTTGGCTTCGAAAAAAGAAAACAAAAAGAACAAGAAGAAAATAGTAAAAGTTGATGTTTGGAGAAATTTGAAGAAGAAGGTGGTGGGAGTGTGAGAATAGATGATGATGAGGAGGATGGTGGTGGTGAAGTAGTTAATGTTCTCCAACTCATCCTGCTGAATATTGTTGTTTTCACTTTGATTATGTCGTCTGAAGGTTTGAAACCAACCAGGGTTAGCAGAGCGTGCTAGCAATTGGAGCTGAAGAAGGTCTCAACTGATCCTCCCAGGCAATGCGAACCCATCAAGAACCAGCTCCGAGACTTGATTGTTCTTGGGGTTACATTTGACCCCAACCCACCCACAAGGGTTGAGATGGTAGCAGTGGCGAGGTGAATTGGGGTTGGAGGTGGGGCGTAAAAGAAGAAACGATGGCAACGGTGAAGTGAAATGAGGTTGGAGGTGGGCGACCCGGTTCAAGGGGAGGGATGGTGGTCACCACCTGCGAAACAGAGGGAGAGGGGAAGGAGGCTTGGGAGGGTGGAAAAGGTGGTGGTCGAAGAGGATATAGATATGATGAAGAGGATAGGAGCAGGGGCGGACCCAGGATTTTAGTCGAGGGGGGGCGAAATGGAAAATACTTATTAGTTGATAATAGTAGTTATCAATGGTAAAGCAAAAAAAAATTTCTACCGAAACTAGTAACTAATAAAAAAAATTCAACAATAAAAAATACAATGCATATATCAAATTGAATCCAAGTGTAGTCCATTTTAAGCCAAAATAAGGTCACTATTGATAACCTTAGCAAAAAGCAAACAAGCATAATAACTAGAATATATAACTAATATCACAAAAGAGTTTGTCTAGGCAGCCAGACTTTAAAGCCATTTTTTGGCCAAGCTAAAGCATTTTTATACCTTTATCCATTCTCTTTAAAATACAACCACAAACATTATCTATAGAAGTGTAAAAAACTTAAAATCTGACCAAAAAGTGGCTATAAAGCCTGACTGTCTAAAATTGAGAATCACAAAATAATTAGGATAAGTTATATGTGAAACTAAAAAAAAATTGAAATTTGCGAACCTAATATGATCATAATACAATTTCAAAGAAAAAATAGTTTATATGAGGCTCAAATTTTATACGAATTGGCTGATGATATATATTTTCATTGAATTCTATCGTTATTATTTTAGATATTAATTTTAAATATTTTTTTGTTAGAGGTTTTATATTACTTGCAAAAAAATTCATTTATTTAATGTTAATAAATTTTTATTAAACTAAACATTTTTTAATGTTTGCAATTACTAATAAAATTGCATTGAAAATAAAATAAAAAAATGCACTTGAAGAGTTTCGAACTCAGGTATTTTACTAAAAATAATAAACTTCCAACCACTATACCAACAAAGACATGTTTAAACATTTGCATAAATAATTGTCATATTGTATTCTACATTATATAATCAATTTTTTTAAGACTAAAATATATACTAAAAATATTTTAAAAGTTGAGGGGGCGCCCCTTAGTAGGTCCGCCCATGGATAGGAGGGACGATCGCAAGTGTAACAGAAAAAGAAAGAGAGATAAAGGGGGGTCGACGGTGAAACAAAGATAAAGGGAATGAAAGAAGGGAGGGGTGTTGGTTGAGAAATGCATTTTGGGAAATTCTAATTGTCAGAGGAAACCAGTGAGGGACCCTCCATCTCCCTCCTTCGCTGGTTTCCTCGACAGGTAGAATCACTCATGCATTTTTTTACGTAGAAATTCTAGGTGTCGAGGAAACCAAATGAGCGAGGGAAGGGAGGTGGCGGGGTGGGAACTGTTCATCTCTCTCGAAATGTGTGCCATCTTTTTTGGTGCACGCATCCTAAGGGAGGTGAACGGTTCCCACCCCGCCACCTCCCTCCCCTCGTTGGTTTCCTCGACACCTAGAATTCCTCTTTTTTATGAGAGTGGTTTATTTTTGTTTTAAAACCAATAGATGTGCCTCAAGATACTCATTTTAAGTTTGTTACATTTGAATCATTGATTAACCTCTAGATATCAACAATCAGGTGTTAGAGGCCAACATTTTCACCTAAGCCGTTGGATCAATTTAGGGGTATTTTGGTCATCAAAATATCACTCATTTGAAAATAGACGGACAATAGAGGACCACTAGTTCAGGGGGCATATGCAATAAGATATGTAATAGGGACCAATCCTTAATTAGCAGTTTATTTGGAGGTAAGTTAAATTAAACCCTATTAATTTCTATCTAAAGGTTTTTCATGAACATCAAGTTTGAAAACCACTATCACTCTAGCCGCAAGATTTTAGTTGAAGTAGATAAGTGATCACAACTAAAAGATCCTAATAAATCATTAGAGGTAGGGGTGGGCATGGGACGGGATGGGACGAGATATACCCATCCCTATCCCATCCCGTTCATACGGGATCGGGACGGAACGAGATGGGAAAAGCCGCATCCCGACCTCGTCCAATCCCAAACGGGTTCGGGACGGGACGGGGCGGGATCAGCGTGCTGCCTGTGACTGCTGCGAAGATTATCATCATATAAGAGCGTGAAAAATAATTTTCTTATAATTAGATATAGATGTGACATGCAAATATAAGGGTAGCCACTAAATTCCCTAACAATGAAGTCGAGTGGGCTGACTTTTAGAAAATGACATGATAAATGGAACCCACTAAGAGTATTGTGTCGCTGTGATGGCCTCCCAACTGATTTTACAATTTCATTACTGTGGGAAACAAAATTCATGGTTCCTTGACAAAATGACATTTCATATTTTGTTAGGGAAGAAATATAGACCTATTGGTGATGCTCTAACATATTCATAATGGTTTACCATCAATACATATATTGTAATTATAAAAAATATTTTTACAGCCCGGGGCATCTCAAATTCTTGGCTCCACCCCTGAATGTTCCCTTCTAAATATGTATTACTCAGTTAATTTTTATTTTTCATCTTCACCTGGGTATTATCAATATTTGTAAGTTAAATAATTGAAGCCACTTTTATTGGGAATCCAAGCAACAGTCTGCTATCTTTCTCTTGCTTAATGAATATTTATTTCTTGAAGTAACATTTTTGTTACCACTGCAAACACCATGAGTTTCTGTCAATCATCTGTAAGTTTATATGAATATAAATAAATAAATAAATAAAAATATTAAAAAATTAGCTCGGGACGAGACGAGATTGGCGGAATTGAAAATCGTCATCCCATCCCATTCTAGATCGGGACGGGACGAGATTAGGATGAAATTATTCAATCCCATTAAGACCCAGAAAATCGGGACGGGATCAGGATTGCGGGATGGGATGCCCACCCCTAATTAGAGGAGACTTAACCCTACATGAGATATTACCCGTTCATTTTTCTGAGGTAACATATGAAATTTTGAGCTATTTTATAACTTAATAATTTCTTTGGGTCCATATTTTTTCGTTTTTAATCTCATTATTTTTTGTTTTGACTAAAAACAGACAGCGACACATAAATTAGACTTGCACTAGAAAATCTTCCCAAAACTAGAGTCAAGTCATAAAAAATTAATAACTTGTCCACTAGAGGTAATCTAGGGGTTCAAAGCCTTCTTGCACATTTAATACAGGTAACTACAATCGACGATGCATGCGAAAGTGAGTTAGAATTTTATTTTAATTATTCTTTTTGCTCAAGGTCTGGCAAAATGTAGTTTTTTTAGGGTGGTTGATAAATGCCAATAAATATCATTTTTTTGTGTTTTTCTAATGGAATTTAGGGTGTGTTTTATTTACATGAAATTTTATTTCATGGAAATTTATGAGGGGACCACCTACATTTAGGCTAAGTTAAGGTAACACATCATCAAAAGCAAGCATGCCTCCGGTGGGTATTGAACCCAAGATGTGGAGATCAAACCACCACAACCTTAGCCAATTAACCAGGAAACCATGGGCTCTAAGGCTCTTACATAGTGCTTTACAACGAGGAATAAAGCCAAGTCTTTCTAGAATTGTACTTCAAGAAATCTTATTTTCTTAGGAAAGTCTTGTGATTTTACTTATAAATCAGGATTTTCTTCTCCTCTTAGTGACCACAAAAAATATTTGGAGATATTGATTGTAACCTTTTGGAGGAATTGTTTAAGGGAAAAATATTGTAACTGTTTTGTTTTATGCAATTTATTTTCTAGAATTTTTTAATCCCTCTTCGAAGTGAAGAAACCACCATGATTAAAGTAAATACATGCCTTATTTTCTTATTTATTAAGAGATAACTCCCTAATATAGTCTAATTATCAACTTATGTAGAGTTGGAGGAATTGGTTTCATGTCTATGAGAGGCTATATTCTTTTCTTTTAATTGTGAATTTCAAAATAAATACAATGAAGATTATTTGTGTTTGCCTTAAGTGGTAATTCATTGAATATATTTACATGTTTATTGCAGGAAAAAAATTATTAGATCATGTTAAGGTTAAATTCTAAAATTGAATTATTTGTACAAGAAAATAAGGTTTTGCTTAAACAGATCCATAGAGGTGAATATTTTTCCCAGATCCTTATAGGTGAATTTTTTTCCCCTCGAGAATTCACCTTCTTGATAAATCATAATTTTCTTAGTTGTTTGTATTTTTCAAATCTCATACCCTTAGGGTCCGTTTAATATACACATTTTCCATAAAAAAGAAATTTTGAATGTGTGTGAAGGGCGTTTGATTGCCCAAAATTTTACATGGCTAATTTTCTCTCTAGGAAATAGCAACCCTTACTTTAGGTTAATTTCCTCCACTCCCCAAAGGAATATAAACCAAAGAAAATAATCCTTCTTGACTGTTGACCAAGTTTGACTACTGAACATAGTCGAACGTAGTTAATCTTGACTTTTGACCTAAGTTGGTTGTCATCAGTCTTGACTGTTGACCATCAGGCCTTGACTAAGCTTTTATTTGTTTTTATCAGGCTTTGACCGAGTCTAAAGTGCAAACCGTAACTCTGATTTCAATACAGTTTTCGCCATTGCAATCCTCGTGTCGAGAACTATTTAATGAAATTGTTACTTTGTAATTTTTATAAAGTTATATATTAACCCTTCAAAAGTCAATATGCCTCAATATGAGCATTTTTTATCTATGACTATTTTTTGGAGCATATAGAGCTATGTTAGATAATGATATATGATAGGTCAATGCAACCTTTTTCGTTGAATTTCATGAATATCGACATATGTATGTATGTCGAAACTTGTTTATTTATGTAAAAATTAGTTGTTTTGGTCTTTTTCATGAAAATGTTTGTGTTTGATAGCGTCTTCAATGCCAAAACCACTTCTATGCCAAGACTTAAGCAAAAAAAAAAACAAATGAGAAAATTATGATATCGACTATTTGATGAAACAAACATGATATTAGTGTAATAAAGATATATTAACTTATGACTACTTGTTTTGTTTTATTATGTTATAAAAATGTTCAACTAATTCATGAAAATTTGTTTGTTATCCATACATTACTTAACGGTTCCATGACCACTTATCCATGTGCCAATCAAACGGTATATTGTGGAATCAATTCTGCCGTTTTCTCTGGCATGGATTCTCAAGGAAATGGATTTTTTTTCTCTGATTCCATCAACGATATCAATAGATCTTTGGTTTAGATTTGACAACAATTTCATAGGATTATCACTTATTTGGTCGAGTCATTGTGCAAGATTTTAAAAGTGTTTATTGGGTATTTTTGTATTGATTAGAAAACACAACGACAATATTTTTTCAAGAACTCTCAATCAATCAAATAGAAGATATGTTGCCAAGACGTGACATCCGGTTGACGTTGTTAGGAAGTCGAAAGTCCTGAATTAACGCAAGTGCAATAGTGGGATTAGTCAAAGCGGTGTCCCGATTCTCAGATAAGGTGGACCCATGAACGTGAGTAGGTATAGTAGGGAGCAAGTATGTGTCCCATGAAACAGGCTTCTATAAAGAGAAAATTTGCAATACCTAGTGATGATACATCAAAATAGACCGATCATCACGGTCGCACACGTGGCAGAGAACATCCATCACTAGGATGTGGTGTATAATCTGTTGGGTCAGCTTATAAAACCCAAAAAGAATAAAGCCAATCATAGAGGCCCACTAATGAAAAGATATAAACGAAGCCCGAACCCAGGCCTGAACGAATCAAAGCCCGACACAAGTTCTCTCATAAAAAATAGGAACGATGTACCAAAAAGAGTTGTGGAGGGAGTTACGCCACCACGACCACATTTCCATTAAGGAGGAGATTGTTACGAGAAATATCTCCTTCCGTTTCACCTCACATGTTTAAGTCACATAGTTAATTAATCGTGACCATTATAAAAGGTAAAGGGAACATTTGACACAGGTATGCAACTTTAACTAAGTTTTGTCCAGACTTACTTCCTTCTTCAAACAGAGTTACTGACTTAAGCATCGGAGTGCCTTCGACCACCAAAAAGGTGGTATTTGGCAGTCTAACATTTATTTTGCAAGTCAAACTCATAGGAGGACGATTTTTGGACTCATCAGTTTAGCGTCGTTCGTGGGGAACGACGAGTTTTCTTTATACAAACAAGATCCACAGTGACAAAGCTCACCACAATCTGATAAAAGATCAACAAGCTGACAAGTCGTCAGAGCAAATGACACACTATGCAGATCCTCAACCTAGTGATGATCGCGACAGCTCTCCTACTGGCAACAATGCATCACAAACAGATCATGAACAAAAAGCAGCCCAAATCATCGGACCGATGGCGCCTGAGAATCTGGATCCTCAACATGCAATAGCCCAGACAACCCAAACATTTGGCATTGCTGTCACGGATCCTTGGGTAGACCTGCTCATGGCCCAAATGAACTACATGACAAAGATGCTGGAAAAAATCATCCAATAGCGCATCCAGCTAGCTGACCCTGTTCAGGTACCGACCCAACAAAACTCCGCCAACCGAACTCAAGGAAGTGACAAAGTCCAGCAGAACCCCAACAGGGAAACTTCAAAAGCAACGAGCTCCCCTAAGGCAAAACTCCACAGTATAATGGTCGAGTGGTTAAGGCCTTGTGGGATTTATCCCCAAGTCCTTGCTTCGAGACCCTCCGGCGGCATAATTTCTTTCGGGGTGATGTTGGCCTATAGGCGGCACCTCGGGGGATAGGTTACGGATCCTATCAAACACCGGCTCACCTTCCAAAAAAAAAAAAAAAAAAAAAAAATGATGGAACGCTTGCTGAAATCCTGTTCAGAATAGGAGTCACAGATTCCAACATACTATACGATTTAGCCAAATCATCATTCTCTAACTTCCTCATGAAAATCGTCATGCCAAAAAAGTTCACTTTGCCAAAGTTCGAAGTTTATGATGGTATTACCGACCCAACTGATCACCTGAGAGACTTCCACCACATGATGACCTTGAAGGAAACCACAGAGTTGATCTTATGTAGAACATTTTCGACCAACCTCACCTCCATAGTGATGAATTGGTTCAATAACCTACCACCGAGGTCGATAGACTATTTCCAAGCATTAGCCGCTGCTTTTATCACCAGATTCATTGAGAGCCAATGGATGAGGAAATGACTACACTACCTCATGCATGTAAAACATAAGCCCGGAGAGACAATATGGGAATATGTCACTTGTTTTACCAATAAATTGACAATGATTGATAGATGCAGCGATGACACAGTCACTGCGACCTTTATCGCCGGACTAAAGAGAGGCCCCTTCTTTGATGCCCCTGACCTAGAGCCTCCAAAAGGCATGGCAGTCTTGCAGAAAATAGCCCAAAAACACATATATCTTGAAGAGATGAAAACTGCAAGGATGAATAATGAATATGAAAGGGAAAACCATTCAAGGAAACGGGAAAGGAAAGAAGAAAGAAGGTAAGACGATGGACCACGGGAAGAAAACAATCAATAAAAAACATCGAAATGACGGAAAAACCGAGTCCAACTCAAAGGAAAAGAAAAGACAGATACCACTGCCGCATGATCAAAAGAACAATCTAGGGAACTTATATACGCTCTATACTACCCCTACCCCAGCAAAGAAGCACCCTCCACTCGAGCAGACCTATATCGAAGCGGAAAGATTAACGCCCTGAAGACAGTTGCACCGACGGACTCTGAGACTCTACCAATGGATACAAATTCAATCCAAATTACCAACAAAAGAATTAAAGACGATGAACTCAATCAAGCCTCGGCAAGTGATGCCAAGCGAGGAGCAATAGTAGATCAAGCGAATGAGGTCATGAATTAAACAAGAAAAAACAGCAAAGGCGCGAACCCCCAATGTGAGGATAGACATCAACTATGCGATCGCTCCACAATGTAGTGTAACTACTCCAGAAAAATGACAGTTAGAAATTGTCAGGACATCCAAACAGGAAAATCAATAAAATTTCCAATTCGGAATCATCATCCCACAAAGGATAATAGTTTCCAAATGAAGCCATGCAAAACAATTAGCGTATAAAGCAGAAAAGAAATCAGGATGCAAGTCAGATACATATAATAAACTTCTGGTCTGATCAACCAATGAAGTAAGGGTTGGACGAACGAGTTAACTAAGTAAAAAGATAACTTCGAGTTGAATGAGAAGTCGAGTTAACGAAGTAAAAGTTGGACGAATGAGTCAACTAAGTAAAAATGACCTCGGGTCGACTACAACGTCGAACCAACGAAGTCAAAGTTCAACGAACGAGTCAACTTCACACAAAACTTCGAGTCGAATGAGACGACGAGTTAACGAAGTAAAAGTTGAATGAACGATTAAACTTAACACAAAAACTTCTAGTCAACTGAAATGTCGAGTTAACAAAGAAAGTGTTGGACAAACGAGTCAACTAAGTAAAAAGAGAACTTCAAGTCGACTAAGACGCCGAATTAACGAAATAAAAGTTGATAGAACGAGTCAACTAAGTAAAAATGACCTCGGGTCGACTAGAACGTTGAACAAATGAAGTCAAAGTTGAACGAAGGAGTCAACTTAACACAAAACTTCGAGTCGACTGGAACGTCGAGTTAATGAAGTAAGGGTTGGACGAATGAGTCAACTAAGGAAAAGAAAACTTTGAGTCAACTGAGACGTCGAGTTAACGAAGTAAAAGTTGGACGAACAAGTCAACTAAGTAAAAATGACCTTGGATCGACTAGAATGTTGAACCAACGAAGTCAACGCTGAATGAACGAGTCAACTTAACACAAAAAATTTGAATCGATTGAAATGTCGATTGAATGAAGTAAGAATTGGATAAATGAGCCAACTAAGTAAAAGCAACTTTGGGTCAACGAAACAAAACTCGAAGGAAACAACTTCGAGACAACATAATCGACGAACCAACTCGAAAGAGGCAAATTTTGTTTTGATAAGCAAGGAAAACGACAGAGGAACAATTTAACACAACTCAAGAGAGCCTCGGATTAACTAAAACACCAGATAGACAAAATAGAAGCCAAACAGGCAAACCAGCTTTCTCACAAAAGCTCTGAGACAACCAACACGAGGTTGAGACAGACATATCAAAGCATATGAAAATTCAAATCAACAAAATTCAGACAAAGAAAATATAGTTGTAAAAGTCAAAGTTAGAGTACAAATCATTTAGACAACAATAGTCATAGCAACACGAACGAAGTCAACAAGATGAACCATGACTAAGAAGAAAAACAAAAAAGAAAACTTTTGTTTTTTAATCAAAAACTACTCTATTACATTCAAAAAAAATAAATAAGTAGAAGGTCAAGGGAAAATATCTATAACATCCTCAACAACACCATTTGACGGATGTGGAGTAGCCGGGTCACTGACAAGGGTTTTTTTTTCAATAGGAGAAGGTGGTGGCTCTTCAACCATTTGATCACCGGAGGGTCTTCACCACCATCTTCATCTTCGAAGGTCTGATAGATCAAACGACGGTATTGAAACAAGTTAACACCAAGACCCTCAATATAATCCAGAAGCTCATTTTGACCATCGACAACCCGCTGCCAACCCGTCACCTCCATAACACGAAGCATGTCCTAACAGAAGCAAACTCACCCCTGGCCGCTATAAGTTGGCCCTCAACAGTAGTGATCATCGCAGAGGTATCAGCCTTAACCTCGTCAAGTGAAGTCATTAATTGCTCCACCTTTTTTTCGGCAATGTCACGATTGTTAGAGTGCTCTATCACGGCAACCGCAGTTTCATCATGGAGTGCCTTCTCGGAGGACAACTCTTTTTCCACATCATGCAAGCGTGCACGAATATCGTCTAATTCAGCTCTTAAAGATTTGAGCAAGATCACAGACCGATCCCGCGCACCCTCCACCTCGGCCAACAAGGCTTGAACAACCCCAACCGCTTTGATCCGCTCCGAACATCACGCTTTTAACGCGGCATATTGATAAAGAACATGGGAAAACACCAATAGCAGCACAATGAGCTTCCTCTCCAGAGAAATCAAAAGATTACGACTAGCTTGATGACCCGAACCCATCACCCCTGCGCAAGCAATATGAGTCATCCCGTCCATTACAAGCCTAAGACCATCATCAAGATAAAGGCTTGGATCCAGCACAGGCATCAAATGCCTTTCCACCACCGTCTGTGTCATTCATTAATCAGGTTACACGCACCATCCTGCACATCAAGCAAGGAAAACCAGCAAAACTTCCTGTTTGATTTGACCCGAATCGCTTGGAAGTAGGTTCCTCCCAACTGATCCGCAAATGAAGAACGCGAGGATTCAGAAGCATGGAGGAACCACCAACCACAGCCGAGAAAGAAAAAGGAACAATAGGAGAACCATCCTCACCCTCTCATTGCACAACAACCTTAGCAGAAACGGAATGAGTAACGGTCCCAACAAGAACAAAAGAGCCTAAGCAAGTTGTAAAAGTCGGAACCTCCGCCCCATCGTCAACAGGAGGAGAAAGAGAACGAAGAGACCGTGTCTTGGGAACTCGATCACAACTACTAAGCTCCTTAGACTGGACAACAGGCAGTTGGAACATCTTGTCATCTAAGGCCCGAGGATCCTCATTAGAACACTTAGCAGCGTCAATACCTCCATAAGCAGTAAGGAGTCTCTTTTTGCCATCGTTTAGCAGATGAATGGTATCTTTTTAACTCATCTCCAATGCCAACTTCATTTCTTCCACTTCTTGCAGAGAGCAGCGATCCTCCCTCATAGGTTCTCCATCAACATAACCCTAGTAAAGAGAAGCATGACGAACATAATCAATGAGTCGTTTCTTCTTCGGAACACGGTCGGAATTCAGGAACAACCGCTTCGACGGGCTAACAAGCCTCGATGCTTTTCTCTTCCTGGAAATCAAACCCGTAGCAACGCTAACAAGAGCATCGAGATCCGTAACATCTGATTTCATTTTCCCATCAACGACAGCGTTACCACCATCTATAAGGGCGACAATATTCGCGGCTTACCTCTTAGCTAGCAGAGCTTGCTCAGATTCATTCATGTTGTACAAACCGTTGTGCCTCACCATGTCATCAGAAAGATAGGTGTCCAAAGGAACCACATGAAGCTGCACAAAATGCTTGCTGATAATATATTATTTAGCGGTTAATTGCATATTCGTCTACTTGTTGGGAACTCGAAAAGACCTCACTATCTGCTGACCCGCAAATTGAAATAGCCAGAGTGAACAAACGTGTAAAACCAATCCCGTGACCAACCCCTGATGTCATCATGAAGGTTGCCAAAACACACGCGAGAACGAATAAAACAGGTGCGATTGGAGTTCACGCTAAACCCCACCAAAGAATGCAAAAATCTAGCTGTCAAAGGGATGCCAGAAAGGATGGCCTTGGCATTCGTGGAAACCATAACTGTGAGACCCTGAGTGGGCAGACCTGAGGTGAGGGTGAGGGTGAGGGTTGGAGCCCAACAGGCCCAAGATGCCCAACAGGCCCAATAGGCCGAAAGGGGTTGGACGAGCTACAAGGGGAATCATAGTCCCATATCGCCTGGGTAGGGGAGGAGGATGATCCTTATATGTGCGGGGTCAACTCCCCATTATATCGACGCGTTTTAAAGCCGTGAGGGCCGGATGGTAGCCCAAAGAGGACAATATTGATACAGTGCGGGAGGGAATCGACAGAGTTTGGTATCAGAGCCTGACCCAGCCGGAAGTATGCCACGTGGAGGTGGGCCCTCGGGCAACGTGGACGTTGTGCTTGTGTGGCCAACGAGGACGTTGGGCCTTAAGGGGGGTGGATTGTGAGACCCTGAGTGGGCGGACCTGAGGTGAGGGTGAGGGTGAGGGTTGGAGCCCAACAGGCCCAAGATGCCCAACATGCCCAATAGGCCGAGAGGGGTTGGACGAGCTACAAGGGGAACCATAGTCCCATATCGCCTTGGTAGGGGAGGAGGATGATCCTTATATGTGCGGGGTCAGCTCCCCATTGTATCGACGCGTTTTAAAGCCGTGAGGGCCGAATGGTAGCCCAAAGCGGACAATATTGATACAGTGCAGGAGGGGGTCGTCACAATAACCCTCCAACTGTTCGGGCCTATCTGAGCAGGAGGAATACCCAGAAGATCTAGACAAGACCAGAACAACTCTGGAACTGGAAATCGAAGACTGACGTGAAACATACTCGGGTAAAGCGCAATATCTCCTTTCCTTGGACAACAAGGACTGTCATTTTCACGAAGTAGAATAATCTCAAGTTCAGAAGGCAAAGAGTAGTTGGAGTGAACGCTATCCAAGGTCGCTTGAGAAGCCTTCTTTGAAGAAAAATGAGCTTCGCGAGTAGTAAGCTGCTTACCATTCAATAAGTCACCAACAAACATACACACTAAGGGGGAGTAGTTGATGACATCAAAATAAATCGATCATCACGGCCGTACACGTAGCAAAGAACATCCATCACGAGGATATGGCATCCAATCTATTGGGCCAGCTCATAAAACCCAAGAAGAATAAATCCAATCACAGAGGCCCAGTAACGAAAAGATATAAACGAAGCCCGAATCTAGGCCCGAACGAATCAAAACTCGAATCCAGACCCCACACAAATTCTCTCATAAAGAAGAGGAGCGTTGCACCAAAATAAGTCGTGGAAGGAGTTACGCCTCCACGACCGCATCTCCATTAAGGAGGAGACTGTTACGAGAAACATCTTCTTCCGTTGCGCCTCACATGCTTAAGTCACGCAGAGAATTAACCGTGACCATTATAAAAGGTAAATGGAACATTTGGCACAGGTATGCAACTTTAACTGAATTTTGTCGAGACTTACTTCCTTGTTCAAACATAGTTGCTGACTTAAGCATCGGAGTGCCTTTGGCTACCAAAAAGATGGTCCTTGGCAGTCTAACATTTGTTTGCTGGTCAAACTCACAAAATGACGATTTTTGGACGCATCATTTAGTATGGTGATTATTGACAAAAGGAGGAAAACAGATGAAAAGGCAAAAAAATAGACGACTTACATTTCACTACGTATGGCAGGGTGGAAGTAGAACGAAAGTAGTAGGAATTGGATGGACCTTGGGAAGAGACTTGGGCTCATGCCTAGGATGTTTGTGCTTGCAAGTATCCCGACTAGCTTTGGCAGCCTTATCATGGATGGATTTGGTACGTTGTTCAAGCTTCCGTACTAGAGAGGCCTCGTCATCAGATGGGCATTCACACCGAAGTTTTTCCATCTCAGAGGAAGGACCATCATTACCTGCAGGAACAGTGAATGACGAATGGGAAATAAGAGAGGAAGTCCATATCATTACGAAAAAGATGCATGCATGCATATGGTGGCTCGCCTCTAGTCACTATGGCTCAAGTTAGTAGGGCGCGCGGTCTTTCCTAAATGATTCAGGTTGATTTTAAGGTTTTGTAGATTATATATGGAAGGTCATGGAGAGTCTTAGACAGTGGGAATCGGGAAGACAGGGATAATCAAAATTGTTAACTATAGCTACGCAAGGGATTTGATGAGAAACAAATTAAAGCAGCAAGGAAACCTAACGCGGATGGTTGGCATAGATGGAGGTTGAAATGCCAATCGAGAACGCCATCAAGCAAGATTAGGATGATAAGTGGATGAAGCAAGAGCAGAAGCAGGAACAAGACATTGTAGATTTCTTCCCCAAGGGAGCTTAAAAAACAAAGGAAATGAAATTAGGGTTAAGAGCGTACATGGAACAAGTGAAAGAAAGATTTTTTAAGCAAATAATGCTACAAAGGCAAGAAAGGAGCACGAAATAAGTGGCCCGTGAAGGGCTTAAAACCTAATAATCATGAGAATGTGGGAAAATGAAGCAATTGGAACTGTTACTTAAATGAAAACCACCACCACCAAGTTAGAGAGATGATAGAAAAGTGAACGAACTAGAGTTGAATCTCTTTAAATGCCTTGGGGATTCCTTGCCAGAAACCCCAGACCGGCTATAGAATGTAGGGGTGGGCATCCCATCCCGCGATCCCGTTCCCGTCCCGTCCCGATTTTTTCGGGTCTTAATGGGATTGAATAATTTCATCCCGATCCCGTCCCGTCCCGATCTAGAATGGGATGGGACGGGATGAAGATTTTCAATCCCGCCAATCCCGTCCCGTCCCGAACTAATTTATTAATATTAATTATTAATATTTTTATTTAATTATTTATTTTAGAATTGTGGATGCTCATACAAATATACTGATGTATATAACATTTTTACTTTTTAGCATCTCAATGAATCTCTCACACATATCTCTAAATTTGTAATACTTCTCACTTTCTCAGTTCTCCTCCTCTAAATTTGTAATACTTCTCACTTGGATTTGAATCCATTAAATTAGACCCTTAGCTATGATCAAATCATAACCATCACAATTGTCGTCCCAACAAGACATCATGAATGAGTACTTCCAAGAGACCAAGACCTTGCTTCTAAGAAGAACTGCTGGAAAAAAAAAGACTTGGAGATATCTGATAAATTTTCCAAATGAAATCCAGAGAAATGGATGCATGCAAGAAATGCTTAGCTAGCATGGAACTCTAATAAGCCTTTTGAATGATGTTTGCATGTGATCTTTTACCTTGATTCAATAGTGCTTTTTCTTTTGCATTGTTCTTCTGGGTTTGTTCATTGGGTAATGGTTGAGACTTGAAAACTGAAATATAACATGTTATAGAAGCCAATTTAACCTTGATGTAATAATTTTCACTTCTTCCAGGTATTAAAGATCTGTACGTTCACATTCGAGAAGCTGACCTTTCCAAATCAGCAGTAGATGAGGTATATCTTTGCCCTTGTTTTGGTATAGTATTACATAGTTCCATCTCACAGTGTTACATTGCACTTTACATTTTTCTGGGTTTGGTCATACTATTCTAGATGTATTTATATGCTGATGTAATCATTGTTCCAGGAAGAACTGAAAAACTGTCGAATTCAAAGACGGGTTTATGAAATACTTTCTAAAGCAGCCAATTCCCAAGTCCCATCCAGTTTCTGGTCAGCGCGAACTACATTTTGTGTTCTTCCGGAGACCTAACAAGTTTTGGTATCAAGATGAAAATGGTGGCAGAGTTACAGGTTTACGCTTAGAGAAGACAATTCTAAAAGGTATGAATCAAACACTACATAAATTTATCATATATGCTACATTGAACGTGCATCTTCTCTATTTAATTGTTGTATTTACAGGGCTTGTTATGTATCAACTATGTAGGCTATAATGATCAAGTTAACATATTTGTATCTTCATTCACAGAAAATGGTGCTTCTGGGAAAAAAAAATTTATATATGATTAGCACGCTGATCTCGTCCCGTCCCGTCCCGAACCCGTTTGGGATGGGACGAGGTCGGGATGGGGTTTTTCCCATCCCGTCCCGTCCCGATCCCGTATGAACGGGATGGGATAGGGATGGGTATATCTCGTCCCATCCCGTCCCGTGCCCACCCCTAATAGAATGTAGAGTGCAAATAACACCAAGGCTAATAAATGGATTGGGCTAAGATACAAGAAGCATGAAGGCCCAAATAGAAGCAAATGGCCCATGATCATAACTCACAATCAGGCTAGACTATGGGACCTAAGGTGACCTTTGTGAATGTGAATGAAGATGAGGTTTAGTGTGACACTGGCAATCAAGGAGGGAGTGAACAAAGTAGAAGGATTGTCATTATATATAAAGACTAGGGTATTCCTCATGCCTTCGGTACTCAAATTATTTGATATGAGACGAATTTTCAACTTTGGTCAGGGGTATTTTAGTTCCATGCGAATATAAATTTCAGTCAAACACCCTTCCCTCCCCCCTATATAATCCAAATAAAGGAATAAAGAAATAAGGAGAGAAATAAAGAGAGAAAAAAGAGGGGATTAAAGATAACCTCGAAACAAAAGGTTCAAACTTGACACACACAAATATAAATGTTAAATTTCACCTTTTTTTTTACCTTGTAAAATACTTACACAGTTAGCTCATAAATACTTTGTGACTTAAGTTTTATAACGAGTAGACATTTTATTGTTTGTGTTGGTGCAACATATTCTTGTCTAAGAAGATATATAAATGATGAAATGGTGAGTTGTTGTTAGAGTAGCATATTACTCGTGCCGTTGGCACTCCACATACACTTCTTTTTTATTGTTAATTATCATGCATTGGACACCCTCACCCCCATCATCACCATTGTTCAAACAGTTCCATAAAAAAAAGTCATATTTAGAATGAATGTAAACTAATTTTTTGAGGTGCAAGCCTTTTTTACGATAAAAATATTAATTTTCTTAGAGTCAAATTCAATTAGAATTAGAAGATTGGATGTTCGAATGTTCATTAAAATGTTCGTCCATTTTTAAAATTTTAAGGGTTTGTATTGATCTTTGGTTTTGTTGGAAAGATCTTCAAAATTTCATTTGAGTGATACCAAGTTTACCAAAATTCGACGACTATGTAGATAGTTATGATAATTTTCATTTTGAAAAAAGAAAAAACATAATATTTTATATCTTTACCACATTTACATTCCACCAACTTTTTTCACAATTTTTTTCATTTTATTTGCCCTTCTATATGTTATATATTTTCAAACATGTTGATGATACACCAAACCGTACTCTGATCCACACCGTACACGTGTCATGATAATCTCGTCAACAAAACAAAGCAGGTCCGATTGCATGCTCAATCTAGCGAGGTCCAAACATCACTAAGCCCATTATTGGCAGAATCTTGACAGTCGGGTTCGAGTTGCAATGAACAATTAAGCCCACACGTCATGCAGTCAAGCCCAATACTCGTAAGACCTCTAATGCAAGTATATGAGATATCTACCCAAGACTAGCTGGCCAGCAAAACATTGGATCTGACTAGGAAACATGTATTAGAGTATAAGTCGGGCAAGAAAACTTCTTTGCATGGACAACACTCAGAAAGGGAAACCTCTCTTCCAGATCTAGGAACACGAGTCGTGTAGGGAAACTATCCCACATGGACAGCTCCCGATTAGAAAAGAATCTCCAGCAATATCATTTTCCCTAAACTACGCCACCAAAGACCTAGATAAACAATGAATCCTATACTTTAAAAGGGAGATAAGGTCGATGAACTTAAGGTACGCTACAAAATCCTAGTTTACAATTTTAAGCCTCTCCTAAGCCTTATATAACTTAAGCATCGGAGTGCCATCAGCCGCCACATGGTGGTTATTGGCTCACGTTTCCTACCTTTGCAGGTCTAGGTAAGCAGCGGGGAAAGAGAGCAGGAATCAACTACATCAGTTTGGTGCCATCCGTGGTGAACGACATAGTTCTTCAGAAAAAGCAGTAGTACCACATTTTCCAAAAAGTTAGTGAGATGGTGACAACAAGGTCTCACAACAATGGATATTTTGCCGAGCCCTCGAACGCTCAAACAAACAGCGCCACCCGTTCCACCACTGTCACAAGAGGAACCTCCTCAGACCCCGCGTTGGTGGCAACCGCAGCAGACCCAAGGGTGGAGCTACTTTAAACACTGATGCAACAAATCGCAGAAACACTGGAGACACTCAAACATCGAATCCCCCACCTGCGGAAAGAGACCCTAAGCAACGAGGGGCCCGCTCCCCAGAGAGTTCCAGAGAGCATGTTCAGGAGAGTCGCACTACCCCAACAACTTCTCAATGGATAAGAAATGGAGGAGCAACCAATATAAACCCAACGTCCATAGCCGACAAACACGTCTACTACAACCTCATCACAATAGGGCCACGAACCCAGACATGTTGTTTAATCTCACGGTCCCTCCGTTCATGGACCATATAATGGGCGAACCGCTGCCAAAAAAATATACACCACCAAAAGTGGAGTTTTACGACGAGACAGGAGAACCGTCTGATCACTTGCGCCACTTTCAGCACGTTATGGCACTCAAAGAAGGGTCTGATGCAATAATGTATCGATCATTCCCTGCAAGCCTAAAGACGTCAGCACTGACGTGGTTCCACAACCTTCCTCCGAAATCCCTCGATTTATTCCGGACGTTGGCATTGGCGTTCCTCACACGCTTCGTGGGCAGCCAAAGGCTTAGGAAGGGCTCGCATTATCTGTTGATCCTAAAGCAAAAACATAACGAGACATTGAAGGAGTACGTCACTCGTTTTAACGATGAGTTGACCCTCACCGATGGCTGTAGTGAAGACACCGCAGTCACGACTTTCACTTTGGGTTTGAGAAAAGGCAAGTTCTATGACTTTCTTACCATGGACTCCCCAACCAATATGAAAGATTTGCTCATATGCCCAAAGATACACCACTTTAGACGAAATGCTGGCCGCCAAGAGAGAAGTGGAATCAGAAAAGAAACCCTCTATACCCAGAGACAAGAAAAAGGGAAGAAGAGAGATGACGATGATAGGAACAAGAGGAAGCACACTAACGACAAGACCGATTCGGGCCGCACCAAGCAGAACAAGGCCTCCAGCTGTCCCACATCCTTGATTTCATCAAGGATTGGGAAGAGCTGAAGTGGCTGCCTAAGCAACAAGGAAACCTCGCTGAGCGCGACAACAACAAATACTGCGCTTACCACAAGGAAGGCAAACATGATACTAAGGATTGTAGAAACCTCATATGAGAAGTCAAGTACTTGATCAGGAAATGCAAGCTCAAGGAGTTCCTAGGCTTGGATAGGAGGCAGGGCCGAGCAAAGGAAAGAACAGACATTGTCAAGGAAATTGAAAAGGAAGCTCCTGGTGTCATTTACGTCCTCCACGGGGTCGGTCCCGAAGGGGAGCAATCCAACAGGGCCCGCAAGAGGACACTGACTGAGATGCGAACACCATCTCGTATGAGGATTGACAAGTCCAAGATGCACGAGGACCATCTCAGTATGCGAACACCATCTCGTATGAGGATTGACAACACAGGAAGTTCATTGAATGTTCTATTTCTCAGTGCAATTTGATTTGATGCAAAAAATCGACATTAATGTCGTTGCATGATTTTCGACATCAATCAAAGAAATACAAGTTGTTTATATTTATTTATTTTTCTTCCTTCAACCTGCAATACAATTCAACAATGTATAGTGAAAGTAGGGGTTATCGACTATTTCACGTGGATCAGAAGACAATATTTGATTCTCAACTTAAAGAATAAAGAAAATAGCAAAATAATGTATGGTGAAAATAGGTATTAAACTAAAAGAACAAAGAAAAACAAAGATAAAACTTACTTTTTCAATGGAATTAAACTTTAGTACATGCACTTTTCTCCCAAGTAAAAATATAAAGCCAAGAATTATAACTAAAAAACTCTGTAAAAAAAAACTATCAAAGAAAAATTATCCCTTATGAACTCCATGTATGGGGTTTTTATAGGTAAAAAGGGTTCAAGTGAAACAATGAAACATTGTTTGAGTTAAACAGTGAAACATGGTTGAATAAAACAAGGAATGGTGTTGGAGTTCAATAAGGAAACATGTCTTGTAGAGATTTTTGTATGATAAAGTTGGTCATGTGGACGTCCAAATCTTCATATGGATTTTCTCGAGATCCATAGTTGTTGTTGCTTTGTGGGCTTGACTTCATGGGTCTTGAGATTGAAATTATTTAATCCTGATGAATGCATTCGAATTTCTATTGGGCCTTCTAGTTGATGAATTTAGCCTTACTGTGCCACTTTCTGCATAATTTGAGATTTGTACTTGAATTCCTACAAAATGCACAAAATAAACGTAATGAGATATTTTTATTTGATAATTGGATTTAACAATTGTATATTTGGGAGTGTAAAATTGATGTTTTTGGTGCTTATCACACCACCCCCAAACAACATTTTGCTAGTCCTCTAGCAAAGAACAACGAAAAGAAAGATAAGAACACAAAACAAAATATTTTTATTCGTCATAAACTTTTCAAAAAAATCAATTCCACTTTCGCTGGTATGACTCGATTGCATTTACAATATGCAACAACGCCTTGAACACCTAGCATGACACTAAAGGAAGAGTTTTAGCCTTCTGAGGGTTCTCCAGGATGACACCCACAAACATTTTTTTATATGAAACAAAATTGATGTGTGACCTATTGTTCTCAAATAATGTCCCTGTTATTCAACTACAGAGAAGTCAAGAGGCATATGTAACTTCTTACTAAAATGCACATTACAAGTGAGCAACTTTGGAACAAGATGTGTGTGTGTGTGTGAATAACCAACAAATGCAAATTTTCATGTCAAAGTAACGTACATCTTAATCCACCTTTGGAATAGCTGTTTAGACTTCAAAACTCACCAGTTAATATCTCTGAAATGATCACTCTGAGTTTGGGTAAAATATTTTCTCTCTTGCATATGAGGAAAAAAGGAAATGCGAAAATGCAAACTTCTCACATGCTCATAAGAATAAACGGACATGAAAGATAATAATAGTCTCATGGAAGGAATGTTGATCACTTGCAAGAATGTCGAGTTATCCACCATAGCGTCTTCTCATCTACTCTTCACTTCTTGCCATACCTTACCATAGGGTTAATTAGGACTTCTCTAAAAAGGAAATGAATATGTTATATATATATATATGAAGAAGTGTGGGGTAGATGGCAAGTAAAATGATGTTTCTAAAAATACAGGGTCTTCAAATAGATTAATAAGGGACGCATCAATCACTTCCTTTTTATTCTCCTTTCTTTACAACTTTTTTTTGAAGTACCTTGGACTTTGTAGTGTCACTTTGCACTCCTATTTTTCTTCATAAATCTTCCTAACATTTTTCAGAAACATAAAGGGAAAAATGGTGTATTTTTATTTTTATATATCTAAAAAAAAAAGCAAGACAAAGGCTCACATTGGTATTGGATGAAATGTTTAGGAAGATGGTTTTGAGAAGGTTCAGATGGACAAGAGATGCCTAATTTACCTTCTAAGGTTTGATAATGGTTATAAGTCTCAAATAGACTACAAGACCTATGTTTCTCTTAACTAAAAAAAATGTCATCCTCAGTGACCAACCAAAAAGAAGTATAATAAGACTTCACAACAAGTTAATGTCCAATAAAATTTTAAGTCATCATATGACTCAGAGTTGTGTACAAACACTCTAATAAAATGAAATAGCTCACAAGGTTAAAGTCTCCACTACTATTCCTCTAGATTCTCAGGAAGTAACTTACTTTTGTATTCCAAACTACATCTGTGGTCATTGTGCAAAAATTTATTTGTTCCTAATTGCTCAAATACAATATTTACTCTAGCAATAAACTTCCAACATCTCTTTGCCTAAATGTAATGAATCAAGTAATCAAATCTCATCATAGTTAGGATACCACACCATTTTTTATTTTTATCTTTAATTTTTTATTATTTTTAGAAAATAATTTTCAAAAGAGGTATAAATTTTGATAAATCTTCCCACCCTCAAACAAATAGAACACTGTCCCCAGTGTTAAACAAATGAATTGAAAAGTGAGAAATAAAAATTAGAACTTATTACCTCAGGTGATTTGTTGAACATCTGTACCGTCCCTGCAATGAAAAAGAGTGAGTTAATGGGGTGATGTATTATTAAAATACATCACCCCTAAACAGGAATTGGTGGTATTATTAATAATTTTTTTAATATTTATATTATTATTATTATTGTTTTATGAATGAATGAATGCATAAACGGATTGGGCTGCCTCCCAGTAGCGCTAAGTTTAATGTCATTGCCGGACGTAATGGGGGTGGTGGATACCACCCCCAAACAGGCTTAGTGGAGTAGGAATTTGTAGGCATGACTAATCCTCATAGTTAGGATCAATCAACTGAATGGTTTCCACTGACCTTGTGGGAAGTTCATGGTATGGCTTCAGTCGTTGTCCATTTACTTGAAAAAGACTACCATTTGTAGGGTTTTCTACGATGATGGCACCGTAGTTTTTAACATCATGTACAATGAATGGACCAAACCAACAAGTTTTAGCTTACCTGAAAAGAGATGAAGACGAGAGTTGTAGAGTAGGACTTTCTGACCAAGATGGAACTCTTTTCTCATTATGCTTTTGTCATGTATCCACTTCATTTTATCTTTGTAGTTCTTGAATAAGTCATAAGCATCATACCTCAATTCTTCTAGCTCATCGAGCTGAAGTTTTCATTTTTTACCAGCCATATCGAGGTCAAAGTTTAGACTCTTTGTAGCCCAATAAGCTTTATGTTGGAGTTCGACAGGAAGGTGACAAGGTTTATCAAAGACCAATCTATAGGGAGACATCCCTATAGGAGTTTTGAATGCAGTTCGGTATGCTCATAAGGCATCCAAAAGACGTAAAGACCAATCTTTCCGATTTGGATTGATAGTCTTTTCGAGGATGTTCTTGATTTGACGATTCGAGACTTCAACTTGACCGCTTGTTTGAGGATGGCAGGAAAGGGAAACTTTGTGAGTAACCCCATACTTTTTAACAAGATGCTCAAATACGCGGTTACAGAAATGCTTACCCCATCACTAATGATAAACTCCCTTATGAATGAAATAACAATTTTGTGATCTTTGGTCTTAGTGGCAATGGCCTCTATCTATTTAGAAACGTAATCCACTGCAAGAAGGATGTATTGATACCCATGGGAGGATGGAAACGATCCCATAAAATCGATGCCCCAAACATCAAAAACTTCAACCACTAGAATAGGATTCAGAGGCATCATGTGTCGACGAGTTATTCGCCCAAGTTGTTGACATCGGCGATAGGCTTTACAATACTCATGGGCATCTCGGAAAAGGGTAGGCCAATAAAAACCTGATTGGAGAAACTTCTCCGTGGTTTTCTTAGAACTAAAATGGCCACCACAAGCTTGATCATGGCAAAATGAGAAAATGCTCAATTGTTCAACTTCTGGAACACATATTCGGATAAGTTGATTAGGGCAGTACTTGTACAAATATGGCTCATCCCAAGAATAATACTTGACCCTAGACAAAAACTTGTCACGATCTGGCTTAGACCAGTGTGAAGGGAGTTCCTCAATTTCCAAAATAATTGACAATGTCGGCATACCAAGGAAGCTTTTGCTCTACCAAGAAAAGTTGTTCATCTGGGAAGTCCTTTTGAATGGGCAAGATACCAGTAGATGACTGTGATGTTAGCCTAGACAAGTGGTCGGCGATCGCATTTTCTGTACCTGACTTATCTGGTATTTCAAGATCAAATTCTTGAAGCAAAAAAACCCATCGAATAAGACGAGGTTTGGTGTCCTTCTTATTGAGAAGGTATCTAAGGGCTGCATGGTCAGTGTACACAATGACTTTAGCTCCAATGAGATAGGAACGAAATTTATCTAGTGCATAAACAATGGTTAACATCTCTTTCTCCGTGGTCGAGTAATTGAGTTGAGCCTCATTCAGAGTTTTGCTAGCATAGTAGATAACATGAGGAAGTTTGTTAACTTTCTGACCCAAAACTGCACCTACAACATAGTCAGAGGTATCACACATAATCTCAAAGGGTAGCACCCAATAAGGAGCTCGGATGATAGGAGCTGAGACTAGTTCAGATTTAAGATGCAGAAACGCAGATATGCATTTGTCGTCAAAAAGAAAGGGAACATCCTTAGCTAAGAGACTACTCAAAGGGCCTGCAATCTTCGAAAAATCTTTAATGAAGCGGCGATAAAATCCAGCATGCCCCAAGAAAGATCTCACATCTTTAACGGATTTTGGAATCGGAAGAGATGAAATGACATCAATCTTAGCTTTGTCAACCTCAATGCCTTTTGGAGAGACAACGTGCCCAAGAACAATGCCCTGCTTCACCATGAAGTAAAACTTTTCCTAATTTAAAACAAGACATTTTTCGTCGCAGCGCTCCAAGACAGTAAGAGGTGATGTAGACATTGGTCAAATGATGAGCCGAATACTGAAAAATCATCCATAAATATCTCAAGAAAGTTGTCCACCATATCACTGAATATGCTAGACATTCATCTTTGAAATGTCGTGGGTGCGTTGCATAGCCCAAAAGGCATGCGACGATAAGCGTAAGTACCAAAAGGAAAAGTGAATGTGGTTTTCTCTTGATCTTCTTGTGCAATAGGGATTTGATTGTATCCAGAATATCCATCCAAGAAACAATAGTAAGGATGACCTGCTAACCTTTCAAGCATCTGATCAATAAAGGGAAGGGGAAAGTGATCCTTTCGAGTATTAGAGTTCAACTTACGATAATCAATGCATACTTTCTATCCATTTTTCATTCTTTGTGGCACAAGTTCCTTGTTCTCATTTTCAACTACTGTGATTCCTGACTTCTTAGGAACCACATGGACTGGGCTAAACCATTGGCTATCAGAGATAGCATAGATGATGTTTGCATCCAGGAGTTTCAACACTTCTTCTTTTACAACATCTTTCAAAATGGGATTTAGACGTCGCTGGGGTTCTCTGAATGTTTTGGTTTCATCTTCCAAATAAATATGATGCTCCAACAACTTGTCACTGTGTTCCTCAGTGAGATCAGAGGCAATAATCACTGGATAACTCTCCGCGGGACCGAGAAATGCATATCTCAATTCATTTTGGTAAAGGCTTAAGTTCTAGTAATTTCCGAGTGCTTGTGGACGAGTCACTATCTTGTGACACTTCTCTAAAAGAAGAAGATTAATACAACTCTTTCTCATATTGAGAACGTGATAATGGCTCGGATTCAGGTATATGCATTATGGGCACATTATCCAACATATTGTTGACCTTTTCAATAGCCTCGTCCATATTTAGGTTCATACCAAAGTGTGAGAGACAACAAAGCAATACGTCATCTTGTGACGATTGAGCCATAGACTCAAAAGATTGAATAATACACACTTCTTCTTCTTCTTCCTTAATCATATCGAGATCATCTCTCCTTTGCAAGGCCTTAAAAATATTCAATTCAGCTTTAAGGTTCCCAAAGGAAACAAACATGCTACTGCTTCTACAGTTGATGTTAGCCTCTGCAATTGCTAAGAAGGGTCGCCCTAAGATAACAGGAATTTGATTATTTGGGCTCGGGCTAGTGTCTAATAAGATGATGAAATCAACTGGATAATAGAAATATGCAACTTGAACAATCACATCCAAAACTATTCCTCTAGGGTATTGTTTTGACTCATCTGGTAGCTTAAGAACTACCTTTGTTGGTTGCATCTCCTTTAACCCAAGTTCTAAATGTATATGATAAGGTAAGACATTCACGCTCGCTCCCAAGTCGATCAAGGCATGATTTTCAAAGTCTTTTCCAATGAAACATGGTACAGTAGGGGTTCCTGGATCCCTGTACTTAATTACTCCAGTTTGTTGAATAAGCGATGTGGCATCGCTTGCAAGGCATGCAGTTTCAGGTACTTCCGTTTTTTTCTTTTTAGTACACATGTCCTTGAAATTTTTGTATAGATTGGTACTTGCTAGATAGCAGACAAAAGAGGGATGTTGATGTGTACTCCTTTAAAAATTTCTAGTATTTCTTGAAATTGCTTATCTTTTTTGTTACCTAAAAGGGCTTTGGGAAAAGGTGTCTTAGGTATATACTTTCTTGGCTCTACGGGAAGCTGAGAGGGTGAGTTTAAACTAGTTTGAGAAGAATATTTAGCGTTCTCAATTGGTTTAGGAACGTTCTCTTTGAAAATCACATCAGTTCTCTTGGGTTGTTCTATGTCATTATCAATTGCTCGGCCAGAACAAAGGGTGGTGACAACTTTAACTTATCCCTGTGAATCAACATTACTACCAATTTCATTAACATGGGCTTGGGGAGCACCTTTTGGATTAGGGATGGGCTGGCTGGGGAATGTTCATTTTTCCCTTCCCACGCTCAACTGTTGCAACTGTTGTTGAAGCTAGTGGATGACTTGGGAATTAGCAACATTAGTTGTTATTAATTGGTGCATCATATCCTCCAATGATGGTTTTGAAGGTGGTAAAGGAGCAACATATTGATTTTGAGGTACCAAGTCCCGGAAGTTGCTAAGTTGAGGTTGACCATAAGAATTATGAGGGACAGGTACCATAGGAAAGTTTACAGGTTGATTTTGCCGGAATGAAAGAGGTCCTCTATGTGGTGGATATTGATTATGTTGCAACTGGTTAGATTGAGGTTCATATTGAACCTGTATGGGATAAGTGCGTGAGTTGTGGGCTTGTCCACTAGGTTGCCTAGGGTGTTGAAACCCAGGAGGATTCCCTGAACTTCTAGGTGGTTGTTCATAAAAGTCACCACCATAGGAAAGGTTAGGGTGATGTCAATTTGCAGATGTGTATGTTTGACCGAATGTGTTTGATTTACGTTCACTGTTAAATACACACACCTCTTCTGGAGGTTCATTGCCACCTGAAGTTAAAGGGCAATCAGAATTTATATGATCTTTTTTGAGGCAAAAGGTGCAAGGCTTATAAGTCTGTTCTCTGGCTTCAGAGCTAGACTTTGTCACAATAGATTTCATTTCCTTAGCAAAGTTCTTTAGAAATGTTTTGATGTCTGGTTCGGGATCTTCCTTTGGTACAAATAGACGTGATTTTCTAGAAGAACTAGGTTTCAAGTATCTATGGGCAGTCCATTGTCGAGAATCATCAGCAAGTTCACTTAGAAAGGTATAAGCATCAGTACATGTTTTACGCATTTCCCTTGATGCATGGATTCGATCATATTTCTAGATTTGACAATCAATCCATTATAGAAATTCTGCACTAGCACTCGTTTTTCAAAGCCATGATGGGGGCACTTGATGAGTAAATCTTGAAAGCGGTCCCATGCTTCATAAAAAAGTTCATCATGTGTTTGAGTAAACTCCTCAATTTCTCTTCTAATTTCTAGGGTCTTTCTCATGGGGAAGTACTTCGCTAGAAACTTTCTAACTAAATCCTCCCATGATTTAATGGAACCGGCAGGGAGGGAATTTAGCCATGAGGTGGCCCAATCATTAAGAGATATGAGCTTTAGTTGTCCTATGAACACCGTCCTAGTTGGCTCTAATCTTAGTTGATTTTATTATGTGCCTTGGTTTCACACAGCTGGAGTGATGAGGTGGGTGATGAAATCCCACCAGTTTCAAAAACAGGGCTAGGTCTGCCCTCTCTATTTATGGTAGTTTATTAACGTAAGCAACCACGCAGTTCGTTAAGATGCAGAAACATAAACAAACACCAAGCAATGTCTAATCAATTTTCACTTAGCACCCAAGCCACTAAAACAATGTGTCTGAAAGAGATACTAACTTGTGAGCTCGGACACAAGGTCTCCACCGTGGGAGTAGAGAGAAGTGTTATTTTAGAGCTACTCCTCCTAGGTTCAAGCAATTGCTCTTTCCCCCACAACACCACTGGTTGTCCACTACAAAAATATTAGCCATTTTTCAAAGAAAATTTTTATTAGTTTTTTTTGTATTTTATTTCTGACTTCGATTGCTATCTAAATAAAAAAACACACAATCAAACAATTACACATGCAAAGATGTTTAATGGTCTTGGTCAAGAAGTCAGAAATTATTATCATTATTTTTTTATGAAAGTGAATTAAATTTAACATAAAACTAACAATCAACCCAATGCTAAAATAATGTCTAACTATTACAAGTTGCATTCGACCATTCGAGGCGTATTAAAAAGAAGTTAAAAAAGAATTAATTATTTTCCTCACTAAAAACTACAAACAAAAATAAAAAATAAAAAATAAAAAATAAAAAATAAAAAATAAAAAATAAAAAATAAAAAATAAAAAATAAAAAATAAAAAATAAAAAATAAAAAATAAAAAATAAAAAAAGGTCTTCAAGCAAGTCTTAGCCATTTTCGCAGTTTTATCACCAACTTTTCCAAACGAATTTGTTCAACAGGTGATATTCACATAATTATTACATAATATATCCCTTAATTTATATATGTTAGTGTTTCGATTATTATATTTTATAGTAATTATTTCATTTTCATGTCTTTGTAGGAATTTGAGCGTGAACGATGAAATCGTATTAAGGCAACAATTTAAGGAATGACAATTGGTCGACTCTAACGGTAGTACAAAGTAGAGGGTCACATGTCTAAACCCGTAAACCCAAAATCAAACCCATAACTTAAACCCAAGAATCTAACCCATGAACCCAAGCCCAATCCTACCCAAAAAATATTCTCCCAATGATCCATTGATTTTCTCCATTAATCATCCTTTTATCTCATCTCTATTCATTGTGCCCATTCTCTATAAATACAAGAGAAAAGGGGTGAGAAAATGGGAGGAGGAGAAGGGAATCAAGCATCAATAGCCAAAATCAAACCCTCTTCCTCACAAAGTGATTTTCATCACCACCTCCATCCACCATCACTCTCTCATCCACCATCTCCGGACAGCAGCACCGCCACCTCCACGAAACAGGGGAGTGACAACCCTGTTTCGCGTCAGACCTTCACCTCGTCACCACTCCACCGCCATCAGCCCCTGTTCTCATCGTCACAAGCAAAGGCACCACCATCATCGCCGCGAAACAGAGCCTCACCGCGGCTCTGTTCCGCCTCGCCACAGACCCTGCTCCTCCCCTCTCTCGGCCTCTTTTCGTCTCGACCTCCTTCCTGTCCTCCTCTCTCAAAAACAGGGCTCCGCCACTCCGCTCTCTGTTATTGTTTTTCTGTCTGTTTCCTTATCTCACTGTTTCCTCACCCTCTCTCTGTCTTCTTGCAGGTACCGGAGCCAGGTTGGATGTCGAGGAGCTCGCGAGGAGCGGAAACGCAGCACCGCAAGCGGCGCTGCTCGCTGGAGACGAAGGAGGAGCGAGTACTGTAGCGTGGGCGGGAGAATGAGTCAAAATCTGTTTTTTGCTATTCACACCCCCGTTTCTGCTTTGTACCACCACAGAGTGTTTTTGAACACTTTCCTCGGGATTTGTGTTCGGACCAACTGCTGATCTGCTGAGTACCACCACATCGAGTTTGCGACAAACTAAATGGGTTGTATAAGTTATTTTGATTGATTTTACTGAATTGTGTCCTTAATTGTTAATTACAATTTATTTCTGAATTTTTTGATAAATTGTTTTCACCTTTCATGTTCGAGAAATTAAACTTGATATGTTTGGTAGTTAGAATTACCCTTTATCAATATTAAAAGCAAGTGCTAAAAATATTAAGCTTAAACTTTGATTAAGTGTGCCCTAAAATGACACTTAATGCTTGGTAAGAGTTGATGTTTTTGCTTGAAATAATTTGTTAATGTTTGATAGAAACATGATATAATTTGAATTGGATTTTAACGATCACATATTCGGTGTAAGCAAGGGATTCTCATCCCTAAAGCTTCTCGGTTTTAATTTCAGTAATTTAGATTAAATAATTTTGCTAACTCATTGGTGAGTCCAAGCCCACAAAATCCACATTTTTCTTTTATTTTATTTTTCTTATTTTTAATTTATTTTTAGTTTAGTTTTCAAAATGTTGTAACCCCATTTCAAACAAATTAGTTTAATTAAATTATTAAATTCAATTGCATCCACTTTCCTCGTGGGATCTTCCCGTACTTGCCGTTGTCTACCAATTAGACACCGTGCACTTGCGGTTATTACAAATGGGATTTTATTAGCTTATTAATTTAGGTTAATAAAAATTTCGCAACAAGTTTTTGGCGTCATTGCCGGGGAAGGTAGCGGTGTAATTGAATTTAAGATTTATTTTCACTAATTAAAAAAAAATCAAAAAACAAAAAAAAAATTTATTTTTATTTTGCTAAGTATTTTTACACTCATTTTGTGTTTAATTTTGCAGATTACATGCTTCTCGAGAAAATTGGACGATCCTGCAAACATCAAGCAAAGTTTTTTTTTTTAATTTTGTGAGGAGAGTTTTAATTTTATTTTCACCTCGTTTTACGAGTGTGTGGTGTAATAAATTTTGAGAACTCTACTGTTTTTCATTTTGTTTAATCACAAAAAAAAAAAAAAAAATTCTCTAAGTCAAAAGAAAATATAGGGAAACAATTTTAATTGTTACCCAATAATTTCTTGTAATTTAGAAATCTGACTTCTACGACCAAGACCAGTAAGTTTATTTGCATGTGCTTGTGTGATGAGTGAAACGGATAAAAAGAAGTCGGACATTTTTTTTTTTTGAATTGTGTTAACTTTTTGTGCAGAACGGAATACGCACACTGTAAGTATTTCTATCACACGCAATGTATTAGCAACCGGGTGCTTTGTGTAATTGTTTGAAATTGAGTGATTGGTTGTTTAATTTCTATACTTGTGGATGCTAAACTTTAGTAATTCATAATAAGCAGACCCAACTTCTAAATAGAAACTGGTGGGACTTGATATCCCCACCTCATCACTCCAGCTGTGTGCAACCAATAGCCAAACATAATTAAAATCAATTAGCAAGTTACATAGAGCCATCTTTTAGGTACGATGTTCATAGGACAACCAAGACCAAGGTGAATCCAATAATTTTTGTGTTGACCAAAGCTAAAAGTGACGATGGGTTTAATCATTCAATGAACTCTAAGAGGCCACTGCCACAAGGGTAATTTACTCGGTACGCCGAGTCATAAGTAAGCTACGATCCACAGAAAGATTTGGTGTAACTAACAGTTTTGGGTTAGGAACACAAGCCTCAAGTGTACATTTAACATCACATCGTTATCACATCTATTGGCTTACAGAGCGGTAGCACAAGGAAGTACTTAATTGGACCATTGTGACCTCCTTCTCTTGTGCGATAATCTGGTTTCTTTGAAACAAAACTCTAGCCTACTGATTTTGAACTTTGTGGTGTAAAGTATACACTCTTAGGATCAACTTGTAGCACCCATTGCTCTGTCATAAAGATTACATAAGAAATAATTGTCCCCCAAAGATAAAAAGATAATTGATCTCAAAAACGTTGATTGCTTAGGGAGGCATGTTTCTTGTGCATTTATTGGTTGCTGGTTGCATGTGAGCCTGTGTATATTTTTAGAGTTAGTGCTTTCAAAAAAAAAAAAAAACCATGAACAAAAGGGATTATCCAGCCAATTTTTCCGAGCAAGTCAATTCATTTTATGACATGCGACGACCTAATTATGATCCATATTTAGACCTAGGTCTAGCCTATCATCCTGACTTCTCATGGGCTCATGGTCAGTACCATGAAGACCCTCTAGACACTCCTCAGACTCCTCAAGCTTTCATTCCTGATAATGAGTTAGAGGATATCATGACCATTTTATAGAGCGAACAGGAGAAATACTTGAGCAAAATTTTCAGGATATCACAGAATTGACAGCTATTTATCAACAAAACTCCCAAGCTATCCGGAAACTTGAGATGATTGTGAGTCAGATAGCTGAGTCACTTCCTAAGATAGAGTAAGAAAAATTCCCTAATCAACCTATTTTTAATCAAAAGGGTCAATTAGAAATTAGTGGCACATCTGAGCCAGATGATGAAGATGTTCAATGCATTACTAAACGAACAAAGAAAACAAAGATAAAACTTACTTCTTCAATGGAATTAAACTGTAGTACATGCACTTTTCTCCCAAGTAAAAAAGTAAAGCCAAGATCTACAACTAAAAAACTCTGTAAAAAAAACTATCAAAGAAAAACTATCCCTTGTGAATTCCATATATGGGGTTTTTATAGGTAAAAAGGGTTTGAGTGAAACAAGGAAACATGGTTTGAGTTAAACAGTGAAGCATGGTTGAATGAAACAAGGAATGGTGTTAGAGTTCAATAAGGAAACATGTCCTGTAGAGATTTTTTTATGATAAAGTTGGCCATGTGGACGTCCAAATCTTCATATTGATTTTCTCGAGATTCGTAGTTGTTGTTGCTTTGTGGGCTTGACTTCATGGGTCTTGAGATTGAAATTCTTTAATCCTGATGAATGCATTCGAATTCCCATTGGGCCTTCTAGTTGATGAATTTAGCCTTATTGTGCCACTTTATGCATAATTTGAGATTTGTACTTGAATTCCTACAAAATGCACAAAATACACGTAATGAGATATTTTTATTTGATAATTGGACTTAACAATTGTATAATTGGGAGTGTAAAATCGATGTTTTGGGTGCTTATCATAATCCGCAACATGCAACTACAGGAGAAAGACTTAGCCCCAGCCGCTCACCCAATGGTCGGATTTAACGGAGAAAAGTGTTTCCACATTGGGAAGATCAATCTAATGATGATGGTGTGAGAGGAACAATTACAGAAGTACCTTGACCAAG
Organism: Berberis vulgaris; assembly: GCA_963556465.1. NCBI lineage: Eukaryota > Viridiplantae > Streptophyta > Magnoliopsida > Ranunculales > Berberidaceae > Berberis > Berberis vulgaris. The sequence continues at coordinate 72,221,631 of OY747125.1, read as the reverse complement.
AGTTCATGGTAGATGCTCCGTCTACCTACAACATCATTCTTGGAAGATTGTGGCTTGATCAATTGGAGGCAGTGGTTTCCACTTTGCACCAATGCATAAAACATACAGCCAACCAGGCCCAAAGAACTATCTGAGGAGATCAACCAGCAACAAGAGACTGGCATTATGCAGCCCTAAAGTAGCTGAATTGTTGCCAATTTGTAGTTCGGGCTCACAAAACCAACTTGTCAAGCATCAGACCTAGACAAAATAGGAGAATCACTCTATGAGGGCAGAGGAGCCCCGATAAATAAAGTACAACTATGCGAAGATCCAGAACTCAGAGCTAGCAACATAATCAATACTAATAAATATCTAAGTAATGATACTTCAGCAAATGGACACCACCTCCAAGAGCTATTAATCTGCAAGGAACTGCCCACCAGCACGAAGTTCACTATTTAGTAACTTCGTTAGATTTAACAAAAAAATTCGCTAGAGGGACCATGCAATCTGAGCCAAGACCATTTGTGCCTCTTTCATGGCTGGATTTGCTCAGTTTTTGCTTGGAGTTAAATTATTTGTTGATTTGATTTCGTTTCTTGTTTTCTATTTTTTATTTCAGTTTAAAAGAGTTTTTCGTACAAGACACATTCCAAAATAAAACAAATTTTATTGATTCCAATGATAGTTATTACAAAGCTTGCTTACCAACTAGTAACATCAGTTTGTATACTACAAGTATCAGTTTATACATCTATCCGCTGAAACAACGGTAGAGACTCTGATCTGCTAATCCGTCTCCAGAAGAGAAGGTGGTGAAGGTAAAACGCCCTCAACAGAAGGCGAAAGAGCGCACTCAATTCATTGCTCCATCGAATCACCACACAAAAACAATTCTGAAGTGGCAAGCAAAGTACATGAAGAAGGCTGACGAAAATGTCTTGGAACAATGGCATCGTCGAGGTCTCACAGTGCTGCCAAATGAAGACGCCTCTCAAAAGTGTAATGCCTGGGGTGATGTTGATATACCACCCCAGGAACGAGGGTGACGACCTCCAACGCTCCCATTAACCATAAACTAGCAGCGAGGATCATCCCCAGAAATCAGTAAACTGATAAGAGACTGCTCGAGCACTGGAGGATGAAAGACAGACCTGACCCCCAAGAAGAAGTTTGTAACTCTTTTTCACAATGTAAAAAGATATTACAAGATCTCAAATGATCAATCTGATGCACGCCCCAGATCAGGCGGCACCGCAAAATAACAAGTCTTATCAAGACTCATCGGTGTAAATGTTAGAACATTCGAACACTCCAGTGAGGGAGATCTTCCTTCAACCTATGGAAAACCCAAAGCAAACTCTATTGGTAAGATGCACTTGATTAACATGCTCTATTATTCTCATTGCAGTGCTTCAACGCAGAATAGCCAGCCATATATAGGCGAGATGGTTTACGAAACAACGTCAACAAGCAGTTACTTCAGCATTTAATGCCATACGAGAAATCGGGAAGACGACAGTTCCAATTTCCACTTCTAATTTATGACCATGCAAGCAACCCCATTAACCGGGGGGAGTAATCGATAATGAAATGTCTCGCAGTATGTGCCGTATCCCTAGCACGTTGATCCACAAAGATTTTCTTTTCTAATATGGCCCCTCCACTAATGGCCCAAGCTTATGCCCTGCCATATCCGGCCCAACACATGCAAAAAAACAAATAGCAAAGGCCCTGAGCGCACACAAAATAAGGAACGCGCTTGCAGAGTATTATCATTAAATCCAAGGCGTCAACTCTATTATTATTCCGCTGTTGTTCATTAAAGCCAGTCAATCTATTATTTGCCTAATCAATCGATCTGATACTAGAATCAGACCGCCATGCGAGCTAAGTAAGTAAAGACACCCAAGTCAGACTTACACGCCCAAAATCTTACATGCGAGCTAAGTAAGTCAGGACACCAAAGTAAGACTTGCACGTCTCGAATATTATTCTGACCAAAGCTTAGTCAACTCCGACTGATTATAATAACGTTTGGTCCGCTCTAACACCTAGCCCGCCAAAAACGGAACAACAATTGGTTTGAAAGTGAGAGCTTAGTCAGCATTCGTAATACTTGACCGCGATAGCTTGCTAGGGACCATTGTCGTCCAACTATAGATAATGGTCACCAAACCTAACCAAAGCTTAGTCAGTTTCAACCTGTAACAATAGCTTTTTATGCGCTCTAACGCCCATTTTGTTAAATTAAACGTGTCAACAGTTTAGAGAGTGGCAGCTTAGTTAGCGCTCTAATGTTTGATTGAGACAACTTGCCAAGGATCATTGTCCAAACATGGGCAATAGAGACCGAACCCGACCAAAGCTTAGTCGGTGACGACCGACGATGATGGCTTCTGGTCTGCTCGAAGCCTAGTCCGCAAATAAAGAATTTTGACGGCCTAGAAAGTGGGAGTCTAGTCAGCGCTCTCAACGCCTGATTAAGATGGCTTGCCTAGGGATAACTGGCGAAACCTGACTTCGATGTAGTCAGTCATAACCCATGGTCCAATTAAGCCTATTCTACGAATAGCAAAAAAAGACGGGTCAGAGGTCTGGTCAGGCTTCTGGAAACTCGACCCGAACGACTCGCAAGGACTATTGTCCAATCATTTACAATGGTGCACGTGCTGAGACCACAGTCTGACTAATTCGCTTATAATAGCATCGACACTGTCCCCACCAGGTCGGACTCAAGTGCCTCCAAGTGAACCTTCTGAGCCTCCGACCTAATAGACTAGGACTCCGCTCCAGCATTTGAGAAAACTTCAAGTTGCTTCCTCAATGACTCAATCTCATAGAGAGTGCCAGAGTAGACTTCTAGAAGTTTGCAAAGACTCACTCCATGGTATACACTCTCTCACAAGCAACCTCAACTTCAATTCTAGCTGCGGCCACCTGATTCAGGTATGACATCCCCAACATAAGATGTTTCTTGCCTTTATCCAAACGCTCTCTTAGCGTCTCTCCCACTGGCTCCGAAGCACAGCTCACTAGCCATTCATTCCACCTGCTGATATGCTTCCTCGAAGCATAAGAAATCTCAACCTCTTGATGCCAAGCTTGGTTGTTTATTCTTACTACGTCTGTAGCAAACAGATTTATCCGCGCATTTGGATGGAGATCATTCGGGACCGGAATCACCCTAGCACCACCCTTGGCGTCTTCCCTGCATCAGGGTCCTCATCAACAGTTTTCCCTTTGCCCGCAACAATCGGCTATTTTTCATGCATCGATTTAAAATCAGTTGACGAAAAAGAGGAATGTGAGTTTTTCCTTAGACCCGTCGTCAGATGAATATGAAGACGGGGACGGGAACGAGATGGAGCATAGTACGAGGACAAAAAGGGGACCCTTCACCATGATGCCGATGATCAAACGACTCTTGAACAGGTCCATGATCCAGAGAAAGGCGGAGCACAAAGTCCTTTATTGAAAAGGAACGATCATCTGAAGCTTCCATGCCCGCCAGCAACAACATTTTATTTAGAAACTCCACCTGCTTGGTGCTTAGTTTGGTCACATCCTCTACGCCAACCATTTGCAGATACTCCATCTCCAAGTTGGGAAGGGAGATAAAGGTCACGGCCTGAACATCGCACCCTTCGGAAACAACAGTCTTATCCGGTACTTGCCCGACAGCAACACGTCCTTTGGACGAAGCCAAGCGCCTTTGGACAAATCAAGGCAAAACACGAGGCCTCTTCAGATGCACAGGAGAAGGAAGCGCCTCATCTATTTCTGCCATCCTCGAAGGGTTTGGAAACTTGATCTTGGGAACTTTCCTTTTTCTCGAAGCAGACACAACTTTGAGATTGGGCTTCTTTACTAGAAAAAATGTGGGAGCCACATGCAAATGAGCCCACAAACCGCTGTGCTCGACATTATAAGACTTAACGACATCCTTTACCTCTAGACGAGGCATGTCACAGAACACATCTAAAGTAGCTTTATCTTCAACAGAAAGTGGCGAAGTTGGAAATCTCCCTGCAAAAACCACAACGGGTCAATCTAATATGTAGTAAACATAAGCAAAACCAAAAAAATAGTCAACTCACTCAGTGGTATAAATTCGGGCTCAATCGGACAACCAACAAGCTCAAAGTACGTCGAGTCCACAGGAGCCATGAAACAAAACTTCTGCCATGATTTAAAATCATCAGGCAGTTTACCAAAGCAGTTTGGCGACGTCAGTACACACACAACGTGCTCGTTTATTCGAAGACCTCGAAAACACTCGAACACCAGCGTCCTTAGCCCTAATAAGAATGACAATAATAGTCCTATATATACTCGTTCGACACAAGTTGGGTAAGTGCAATACTGAGGTACAATGAAGCATACCTCAGTGAAGACGGATAAACCCAGATCTCCTTGATAACTGGAAAGCAAATACCCAATTGAAACATACCTCGGTGAAGACTGATAAACCCATCAGGAGGGTACAATGGCGTTAGATCGACGCCCATAGTGCGGAATACCAGATCATAAAAAATCCCGTATGTTTTAAGAAGAACTTTCATCTCAGATTCAGAGAGTAACCACTCCTCAAAAAACTTACGGCCCTTAGCGAACAATTCATCAGAAAGTTGATTCCGGCCTGCCATGAAAGAAAGTACAAGCTTTCGAATACGAAGGTTAAGCAAAGATAAAAGCATCGAAGGCAATACGGCAAAACATAATCTCTGAGATCGAATAAGTAAAAGAGTTACACTCCATAAGCAGGAGATCTATATAGAAAACTGAACGCTCACCTTTCCTTTTTTCAAGCTGACGTACGCTCAATTAATGAAACTCACCGCTCAAGGAAACAACTCAGACTCAATCATGACTGCAGACTAGCTTTATGAAATGACCTAGTGGACCGGTAAGACGTCTCACTAACTTGGGAGAGTAGCTGATGATACATCAAATCACCCTCTGATTAGCATCATACATGTGTCATGATAATCTTTTCAACAAAACAAAGCAGACCCGATTGCATGCTTAATCCAGCGAGGCCCAAAAAGCACTAAACCCATTATTGGATGGATCCAAACAGTCGGGTTCGAGTTGCAATGAACCATTAAGCGCACACATAACGCGGTCAGGCCCAATAGTCGTAAGACCTCTAAGCCGAGTATCTTAGAGATCTACCCAAGACTGGCAGGCCAACAACACATTGGATCCGATTAGAAAACATATATTAGAGCATAAGTTAAAAAAACTTTTTTGCATGTACAACACTCAGAAAATGAAACATCTCTTGTAGATCTAGGAGCACGAGTCGTGTAGGGAAACTATCGCACATGGAGAGCTCCCGATTAGGAAATGATCTCCAACAAGATCTCTTTTCCTAAACTACGGCACCAAAAGCCTAGCCGAACAAAGACTCCTACACAGGTCGATGAACTTGAATTACGTTATAAAATTCCAGTTTACAGTTTTAAGCCTCTCCTAAGCCCTTATCTAACATAAGCATCAAAGTGCATCGGCCGCCACACGGTGGTACTTGGCTTACGTTTGTTACCTGAGCAGGTCTAAGTAAACAGCGAAAAATGAGAGTAGAAATCGACTACTTCACATGCCATCATGAAAATGAATCTCAACCCCAACATATTTTCCAACTTTTAATTTTAGCAATCTTTTATATTCAATTTTTAGTTAGTCTTGGTTAATAATGAATAGTAAAACTATAAATTATAATATAAAATATAGATAATAACTTGACTTGTGTCACGTATGAGGGCTTAGTTACCGGTCCCCTAGGTCTTGCAGAATGGTAAGGTAGGGTAGGGATTACTCATTAGAGAGAGAATAGGGATTAGAGGAGGTGTGACTAGGCTGTTAGAAGAAAACTACAGCATCGTTTCATTTGTGTTCCACGTACTCTAGGGGTGGGATTGGGACCCATTTTGCTAAGTCAAGAGACGTGGATTCCTGCGACACCACAAAATGCTAGGCTAGGCTAGACGTTTGATTCCTCTAGCAAGCACTTTTTTCACTACTTCTTCCTCTTCTTCTTCACCATTTCTCTCTCTCTCGGTCTTTGCTTTGCAGTGTGCTCTGTAAATGGCTACTGGTGCTGCTGCTGCAAGGGCAAGGATGGTGGCAATATTCTGCGAGTTGCAACCTCAGTCACAGCAGAAAACATCATCGGTGGTACCAGGGCTGAAGACAAGGAGAGAATCATTCTCCTCCATGCTTCCCTCCTCTGCTGATTCCTCATCATCCTCTACACTTACTATTCAGAAGAATAATAATAATAATGCCAAGATTGTGCTACAGCCACGTGTTTGTACTCTCAGATCCTACGGTTCAGATCAACCCGGTGGACTGATAAGAACCCTTCGCCGTGGTGGTGATGGTGGTGATCAAGTGTCAAACTTCTTTATTTCCTTGTCAGACTACATCGAAAACTCAAGGAGGAGTCAAGACTTTGAGATCATCTCTGGAAGGCTCGCTATGGTACGTACCTAATTTTTTTTCTTTCACTTCCTCTACCTCGTTACCTACCTCTAATTTGCGCGTCTTAGTTTAATTAAGGATTTACTGATCATGAGGGAAAAAAAACATTTAAGAAACTTTTTTTTTCTTTCACTTCTTAATATTCTTTCTCATTCCTACTCCCCCTTCCCTTGACCGTTTTCTTGAGAATTAAATATTTGCAAAAAAATGAAATATATGCATGTGTACATTCAGATTTTTTTTTTGTTTCACTTTTGTATACGAAATATATGCATGTGTACATTCAGATTTTGTATTTGCTTGACTTGTGTATAGGTTGTGTTTGCTGCAACGCTCACTATGGAGATCATCACTGGAGACTCATTGTTCCAAAAAATGGACTTCCAACGAATCGTACAAGTGACAGGGGTATGTTTGGGTGCCATTGTCTCTGCTGCTGCTTTCGCTTGGTTTTCGAGTGCTAGAACCAAAGTGGGTCAAGTATTCACTGTTAAGTGCAATACATTTATAGATTCCCTTATTGACAATCTCATCGAGGGACTATTCTTCGAAAGCGAATTTAGTGACTGGACCGATGAAATATAAAAATAAATCAATTAAGTAGACTTGACAAGTCTATTTGGAAATATATGAAACTATTCAAGAAATGATAAAATACAGAAAGCTATGCTTTTTTAAGTACCATTCATATTGGTATATATAGATAGGATATATAGTATGAATAGATAATGCAGAATTTAGATATGTATTAATGGATTTTTACTTGTTTGAGTTGAATAAATGTTGGAATAGTTGGTTGTTGTATGTGAAATGAAAATGCATCCGCTAACTAGATTTAGACAAGGAAACCCGTATGTTGAAAACTAGCCCCTTATGCATGTGATGCACGCTTCAGTTGTTTTTTTAAAAGAGCTCGCGTCCCACGCTTTGATTTTTATCCCCGCTTAGGTATATAAAAAAAAAAGACCCAACATATAAGTGAAATTGTTGAAGCATCCACTGTGGGGCACCCACTTAATTTAGTAAATATTGACTCTAAAAAAATTCCCTTTGTGTTTCTCAAATCACACATGGATTTTAAATTTGAGTCAGGCAAAAATGGGTATTTTGTAAATATTGTTTTTTATATTTTTGTTTAAGCCTTAAGAATCGGTTTATAAAAAGAAAAGTCTCTTTATTAGAGAGGCTGGATTTAATAAACAGGTTAAAGGGAGTACGTAGTGAAACAATTTGGTATTTGGAGCCAAAATTAACTTTTTTTTTTCTTTCTTTCAGTCAGTTTTATAAATTGACCATGAAATCATACTTTAGTTTTAAAAACTGAACGAGGCAAATAACAAAAAATATAATTTTTTTCATATGAAGATGCAAATCAAATTAACGGCAAATTATAAATAAAATAATAACTTTTCCTCCGTAGTTCTAAATAAAAATAGTAGAATGTTTTAGAAACTAGACTTGATAACGCTTCAACCATATACAACAAGAACATTGGAGTGCTTTAACAAATCATTTTGACTTCAAAAGTGATGCACTCATAAACATTACCAAATTGACACCTAGTTATAAAGTTAAATCATAACTTTTCCTATGAAGTTCAAAATAAAAAAGGATCCTCTAGTGTTTTAGAAAATAGATTTGATAATGCTTCCAACCATATATGGAAAACACATTAGAGTCTACACCCTCCCCCCCCTTCCAAATAAATAAATAAATATATATTGATGATACACCAAACTGTCATTTGCGCCGCTCGTACACGTGTTATGCTAATCTCGTCAGGAGAACAAAATGAGCCTGACCCATCCTATCTGGCAAAGCCTTAACAATACTAAGCTCATTTTGGCATAATCCAGAATGTTAGACCCAAATTGCAGCGCCCTACTAAGCCCACATGTCACATGGTCAAGCCAATACCCATAAGGCCTAATCAGGCAAGTATCTGGAGGATCATCCTAAGACGAGCATGCTAGCAATACTTTGGTTCCGACTAGGAAACAAATACCGGAGTAGAAGTCGTGCATGGAAACTCCTTTGCATGGACAACTTCCAAAAGATAAGTTTTTCCCGCAGATCTAGGAGCACAAGTCGTGTAGGAAAACTCTCCTACATGGACAATTCTTAACAGGGAAAAGATATCCTGCAATATATCTTTCACTAAACTACGCCACCAAAGGCCTATCCAATCAAGGACTTTCGCATTATAAATACGACACTGGGTTGATGAACAAACTACGCTACAATACCCAATTTACAGCTTTAAGCTTTTCTCAAGCCTTGTCTGACTTTAGCACCAGAATGCCATCGGCCGCCACAACGGTGGTCTTTGGTTGACGTGTGTTCCATGTGCAGGTCAAGGTCAAAGAGAACATGATTCGACTACATTAGTTTGGCGTCGTCCATGGGGAACGACGAAGTTCCTTTAAAAAACAGTGATATCACCCTTCCTTGCAGTTTAGAGAGATGGTGACCACGAGATCTCACAATAATGGAGACATCCTGAGCCCTCGATCCGGCGAAACGCTGCCAGTTCCAGCGACCCCGGCACTGTGGGGGAATAACCTCAGACCCCTGCACCAGCAGCAGCCACTATAGACCCTAATGTGGATCTACTATCAACCTAACTACAACAAATCGTTTAGGCGATGGAGATACTCGCTCAGCCAAATCCTCCACCCGTAGAAGGAGACCGAGAGCAACGAAGAGCCCCATCCCCAAAAGACACCAAATAACACATTCAAGAGAGTCCTTTTGCCTGTGCATGTTTTCAATGGACTAAAGGTGGAGGAGCGGCCAACGAAGACCCAACGTCTAGGGCCGATAAACCAGCCTCGCAGAACCCCCTCCGCTTTGGGGCCACCTATCCGGACATACTGTTCAACCTCACTGTCCTATTGTTCATGGATCACATCATGAACGAGCCACTGCCAAATAAATTCACCCCACCCAAGTTGTAGTTTTACGAAGGGACACCAATCACTTACGCTACTTCCACCATGTAATGACACTCAAAGAAGGATCTGAAGCAGTATTGTGTTAGTCATTCCCTACTAACCTGAAAAAGTTAGCGCTGACCTGGTTCTACAACCTCCCTCCGAAGTCCATCGACTCGTTCCGGATGCTAGCAACAAAGTTTCTCACACACTTCGTCGGCAGCCAACGAATCAGGAATGGCCTGCATTACCTGTTCAACCTCAAACAGAAGTTGAACGTGATGTTGAGAGAATACGTCTCCCGCTTCAATGATGAGTTGACCCTCATCAACGGTTGTAGTAATGACACCTCGGTCATAGCCTTTACCTTAGGTATGAGGAGAGGCAAGTTCTACGGTTTCCTCACTCTAAAGCCTCCAACTGATATGGCGGACTTGCTGAAGAGTGCCCAGAAATGCAACACTCTCGATGAGATTTTGGCCGCCAAGAAGGAGGCAGAGTTTGAAAAGAAATCTTCTGGTTCCAGAGATAAGAAAAGGGAAAAAAAGAAAGACAACGACAGAAAGAGGAAGCGCAATGACAACAAGTTTGACTCTGGCCGCGTAAGGCAAGACAAGGCTTCCAACTTCGTCGACTCTAAATCCACCACTTCCCTCAACTCCAGTTTGTCTGACGTCCTCAACTCCATTAAGAATTAGGGAGAATTGAAGTGGCCTGCCAAATAACGAGAATATCCTACCCGGCCTGATAACAACAAGTACGACTATTTTCACAAAGAGAGTTGTCACGACACTGAAGACTGCAAAAGTCTTAAGAGCGAGAAAGAGTACTGGATCCAAAAGGGGAAGCTCAAAGAGTTTTTGGGCCCGAACAAAAGGCAAGACCGGGCAAAGGAAATGGAAGATGTCGTCAAGGAATTAGAAAAATAAGTTTCTAACATCATATATGTACTTCATGGAGTCAACTCGGAAGGTGAGCAATTCAATAGATCCCAAAAGAGGATGCTTCTTGAGATGCGGACGCATGCCACCTGCGAGGACCGACAAGTATAGTACGCATGTATTCAGAGCTCGATACCACCATTGACATTCACGACAAAGACCTCCAAGGCATCCATTTTCCTCAAAATGACACCCTTGTCATCTTGATCCTCATTACAAAGTGGGAAGTGAAAAAGGCCTTGATGGACACATGAAGCTCTCTAAACGTCATGTTTCTCAACGCATTCCGCAATATACAACTCAAGGAGGACGACCTAACACCCGCTAATCACCCCATGATCGGGTTCAGCGGAGAGAAATGCTTCAAGATCAGTCTTATGGTAGCGGCGGGAGAGCGACAATTATGAAAGTTCCATATCCATAAGTTCATAGTGGTCGATGCCCGTACTTCTACAACATCATCCTTGGAAGACCTTGGCTCTTTCATATGGAGGTAGTAGTCTCTACTCTGCACCAATGCATCAAGTACATTGCCAACAAGGCCCAAGGAACTATTCGAGTAGATCAACCTTCAGTGAGAGACTGTCACTACGCAACACTGAAACAACTCAATTGTTAGTAATTACAGCTCGGCCCCACGGGACATACATATCAGATACCAGGCCCAGATAAAGGGGAAAAATCATCTCACACGCACAAGGACAAAGCTCTGACAATTGAGGTTAAACTATGCGACGAGCCATAGTTCAGCACCGGAGACACCATTCAGTCTAGTACAAAGCTAAGTAACAACACTTCAACAAACATACGCCTATTCCAAAAGCTACAACCAGCAATGAACGACCCGTTCGCATGAAGTTTACTTTTCAATAACTTCTCTAGCATTGGCGAAGCGTGACACTTTGCCAAGGGAGCTACACAATTTGAGCCAGGACCATGCACATCTTCTTCAGGGTCAGATTAGCTTTGTCCCGGCTTAGAGTCAAACTATCTTACTGCTTTGATTTATTTTGTTTTTCAGTTTAGAAGATTTGTTCGCACGAGCCTATATGATATAGATTCATTTAAGGAATAAAACAGGAATTAGAGAAAGCAAACTTTATTAATCACTAAGAAAGTTGTTACAAAGCTTGCCCGACTAACTAGTACAAAGTTTGCACACTACAAGTATCTAAGTCTGGCGTTGGTATGAATCCGCTTAAACGCACGTCAAGACTTCACTCCGTCAATCTGCCTCCAGAAGAGGATTTGGAAGTGAAAGCAAAAGTACCCAAAGTAGTTTACAGGCTGCAGGTACGCGCCTGATTATTTGCTCCATCAATTTGCCTCGTAATGATGATTTGAAAGTGGCAGCGAGGACACTCAAAACAGACTACAGACGCATTGCTCCGCCAATCTGCTTTGCAAAGAAGATTCAGAAGGAGGGTAGAAGTAGGCAGATGAGAATGTCTCTCAATCAAGGAATTCTAGGGTGATGCAGAGTTAGCAACCCAAGATCGTAGGTCGCATCCACCAGAACTCACTCCGCTAATCGACCTTTCAATTGTGGCATCACGAGTGAAGCCCAGTAAATACAGTCGGAACAGACACCCAAAACTGGCTGCGGGTCTAGTCTCCCAAAAGCAGTGGTAGCCGGCAACTGAGGAGCAGCATAAGATGGAAGATAGAATTGTCTGCTGAGGGAGAATCTGTACTTCTTTTATGAAATATGAGAAGAAAAATTACAAGGTCCCATGAAACCGATTGGATGCTCACCCAAACTAGATGGCACCACATAATAACAAGTTTTGTCAAGACTCATCGCTGCAAATGTCAGAACATTTGAAGACTCCAACAACGAAGATATTCCTTTAGCTTTTGGAGAACCCAAAACATATTTTTTGAAAGAAACATTTGAAGATTATGCTCTACAACGTTCATGGAAATCCTTGAAGTGATGAAGACCAACCTATATATATGCGCAATGGTTCATAAAATGAAGTAAACCAATAGTTATGTTAGCATTAACTGTCGTACGGAAAACAAGGAGGCGATGGTTTCAATTACAACTGCACGAATCCACATTTATCGAATTAATGGCGATGCACGCATCTCCATTAACTAGGGGAATAACCGATACTGAGCGGTCTCAAAATCTACGTCGTACACCTGGCATGTTGATATTTACAATAGGGCCCAACCAACTACTGGGTCCATGCAAAGACCCCGTCAGATCTGGCCCAGTACATGCAAAGACATAAACAACGAAGGCCTTAAGAGCCCATGGAATGTAGAACATGCCTACAACGATATTATCAATAAATCCAAGGTATCCGCTACTATTCATTAAACCTAGATAAACTTAGTCCGGTCAATCTATGGCGATTCGACTCCAGAATCAGATTTATTGGTCCGACCTCCATGTCGGACTATTAGGTGAATTAAGTAAGTTAGGTCACCCAAATCCGACTCACATGCCCAAGGCCAAGCGGAGGCCTAACTTACCAAAGCTTAGTCAGTGAGGACTGATGACAATAACTTCTGGTTCGCTCTAACGCCTAGTTTGCCCAACGCAGATGATGATGGCTTAGAAAGTGGGATTCTAGTTAGCGCTCGACCATGATGACTTGCCAGGAATCTTTGCCCAACTACGAACAATGATCGCCGAACCCGACCAAAGCTTAGTCAATTTCGACTAATGACGATAGCTTTTGGTTTGCTTTAAGATCGTAATCTACCGCATGCGGATGAAGATGACTTAGAAAGTGGGAGTCTAGTTAGCGTTCTCAATGTCTGATCATGATGACTTTCCAGAGATCATTGTCCAAACACAGACAATGATCGCCTAACCCTACCAAAGCTTAGTCAGTTTCAATTGATGATGATAGCTTCTGTTCCGCTGTAACACCTATTCCACCAAGAGAGAATGACGATGGCTTAGAAAGTGGGAGCTTAGTCAGCGTTCTCATTGTCTGAATAAGATGGTTTGCCAGGTATCATTGTCCAACTAAAGATAATGGTCATCGAACCCGACCATAGTTTAGTCAGTGGTGACTGACGATGATTACTTCTAGTCCACTCTAAAGCCTAGTTCATCATACACGGAAGGCGATGGCTAAGAAAGTGGAAGTCTAGTTAGCGCTCTCAATGCTCGACCACGATGGCTTGCCAGGGATCTTTGCCCAATTACGAATAATGATCGTTGAACCCTACCAAAGCTTAGTTTCTACTGAAGACGATAGCTTCTGGTCCGCTCTAAGACCGTAGTCTGCCACGTGCGGATGAAAATGGCCTAGAAAGTGGGAGTCTAATCAGTGTTCTCAACGCTTGATCACGATGAATTGCCAGGGATTATTGTCCAACCACAGTCAATGATCGCCGAACCTACAAAAGCTTAGTCGGCTTCGATTGATGACGATAGCTTCTGATCCGCTCTAAGATTGTAGTCTGCCAAGTGCGAGTGAAGATGGCTTAAAAAGTGGGAGTCTAGTCAGCACTCTAAATGACTGATCACGATGACTTGCCAGGATCATTGTCCAACCATAGACAATGGTCATCAAACCTAACCGAAGTTTAGTCAGTTACGACTGATGACGATAACTTTCGGTCCGACTTGAAGCCTAGTTCACCAGAAGCGACAAAAATTGATGAACTATTATACTAGCACACAACTTAATACCCCACTTTGTAGTCGTAGTAAAAAATAAGTAGGGATCGTTCTAGTCTAGGGATTAGAGGGCTTGCTAACTAACACTAAAGAGGTAAACTAACAGACAACTAACAAACTAACTAAGAAAATATTACGGGATTGGTTTTTCTATTTTTGAATTAAGAAAATGACTAAGACGATTACTAATATAAACTTGAGAAGTAGATGATGAGGAATTAGATAAGGGTTTTATCTCCACACACCAAACATATGCTCATGAATCAATCTTCAATAATTCCTATACTGACTCGTGAAAGACAATGCTCAAGATTAACTGTGACCACACTGCATTAATCTTATTATTTTCCCAAATTCGTTGAATTAAACTAAGCGTCGCTTTGTAAATATTCTTATCATGTTATCTAATCAGGAATCACAAGTTAGATAAACAATCCAAGATCATAAAGTTCTATGAAAAATATGAACACTGACTAGGCAATTACAAGTATGATTAACATCTTGTTCTTAACCTAGGTTTTTACTTAACCTTACTAGCATTCTTTTTTTTTTTTTTTTTTTTTTTTGAAAAGCAAGCTTGGGGTTTAAATGGGCTCCCCAGACCACTAAAAGAAAAAAAGGAAAGTTCATTACAATCTCATATATTTTCTACCACTAGCGTCTTCAAATATTATCTTTTTCAGGTCTTCTGCAAAGGAGCTTGGAGTAACTTCATTGAAAGTAGCGTTAGGCATTAGAGCTGCCAGCTTGTCTGCTGCCCTATTAGATTCCCAAACAACATGAACCACTTTGCACACCTCGAACATTTTCAGCAGGTCTTTTATTCGTCGCGTGGTATGTTTAGCTTCCCATGGGGGGACCTTGTTCGTGTTGATATAATGGACTGCATTTGCTGAATCGATACAGACAACCAGCTTCCTGTGCTGTCCTCGTAATGCCATTTTCAGTCCAGCTTCAACTCCCTGGAGCTCATGCAGGATCACTGACTGCTCTGTATGGGAGCCTGCTCCTGCTGCTATGACAGTACCCAGCTGGTCCCTAATAAGCGTTCCATATCCTCCTGTCGCCCCTTGTAACGAGCCATCTGTATTGACTGTAACCCACCCTGGATTAGGTCTGTGCCATGTACTGGCTGTGATCTTGTACTTGATGTCGATATTCCATCGATTGAAAAAATTTCGGGCTTGTGGAGTATCCTCCACTTCTAGTTCCAAGACAAGCAGCCGTAATCTAACATCAGCAATAATTTTTGGACTGAGCTCCCTAGATGTTAACATCTTCCTGTCAAATAGTCTTCTATTGCGTTCTAACCATAGATGGTAGATGGTTGCATTTAACATCAGCTTTTGAGCAATAGAAAGCGGGCCGGTTCCTGTAAATTTTTGCATGCACCATTGTATTTCCTCTGTCCATCTACGAGGCTGATGGTTGTATCCCATAAATCTCAGCATAGAGTACCAGACTTGGTTAGTGTACCCGCATTTGAAGAAGAGGTGATCTTCATTCTCTGTTTCCAGATTACAGAAGCAGCACAATGAGTCAGGAATAGTCCCCCAATTAACCAGTTTATCTTGAGTTTTTAAGCTGTTCATCATTGCAAGCCAACCAATAAAACTGTGTCTGGGGATACGTCCCTTGAACCAAACTAGTTTAGTCCAAGGGTTTTGCGGCTTCTTCTCCCTGATAGCATGATATGCACTCTTGCTTGTGAACTCCCCTCCTGTACCACCTTTCCATACTATTTCATCTTGATAATTACTGTCAATTTCCACTGAGCTAAGTTCCTCGTAAATTTCTGCAATTGAGGCCTTGCTATTTTCACTTGCATACCATTGCCCATTCTTGATGAGAGCACTGACTTTAGCCTTCTTATTTAGAATAGAGTTGTAGGTCAGATTATGAGGGATCATGCTCATTAGGATACCTTTTGGATGCCAGGGATCCTTCCATAAAGATGTGTCCCGACCATTCCCAATTGCATAGGAGATCAGATTGCTTGTTAGATTTCTGCAGTTCAGGATATTTCTCCAGCACCATGAGGCTCCTTGCGGGGTTCCCATCAGCCAGAAGTCCCTGCCCTTGATCATGTTCTTTTTCGTCCATTGGACCCAAAGGGTTTCCTTGTTAGACACAATGTTCCATATGTATCTTGTCATAGCAGCCAAGTTAGCAGTTTTGATGCATCTTATACCCAATCCTCCTTCATTGTAAGGATGACAAACTGTTTGCCATTTAACAAGAGGAACTTTCAACTACTGATCTGAGGCTGACCATAGGAAGTTTCTAATGATTGAAGTAATTTCATTGATAGTTGCCTTGGGAAGCACGTAGCAAGAGCTCCAATACACCTGCATACTACTTAAAACCGCCTTGATAAGGGTGAGTCTACCAGCATAGGACAGAGTCCTGTTCTTCCATGAGTTTACTCTCTTCCTGATCCTTTCGATAAGAGGGAAGCAGTCAAGGTGAGATAATCTACTGGAAATCAGAGGGAGTCCTAGATATCTTACTGGAAGATCTGCTGCTTTAAATTGCAGAATGGAAGCAATCTCTTCTAGTTTATCACCCGGAACTCCTGCTGCAAATAGATTGTTCTTGTTGCAATTTACTGTCAGCCCCGTACATCTTCTGAACTTGTCCATAACCTGAGCTAGGGAAGCCGCTGAGTTTTGGTCCCCATGGAAGAAGGCAATAATATCATCAGCAAAGCTCAAAGGGTCACTACATTTGAAGTGCAGTTTATAGTCTCCTTGGAGAACTTGTTCCTTCAGAAGCAGGTGCAGCATTTCCATCATCAGGACAAAAAGGTAAGGGGACATCGGGCATCCCTGGCGAATACCCCGAGTTGCTTGAATAAAACCTTTAGGCGAGCCATTTACCATGATGGAGTATTTAGGAGTAGAGATACACACATACACCCAGTGGATAAATTGCTCAGGGAACTTGAGTTTCCTCAACATATGAGTGATGGATTCCCATCTGATAGTGTCATAAGCCTTTCTTAGATCAATTTTCGCTGCACATCGAGGGGGGCCTTGGTATTTATGATAGTTCCGCACAAGATCGTGAGCTAACATAATATTGTCCTGAATGAGACGGCCCTTGATAAAAGCTGATTGATTTTGACTAACCAGCCTTTGCACTACCGTGCTTAATCTGTTTTTCATGATTTTCGTCAAGCATTTATAGAAGACATTGCAGCATGATATAGGCCTGAAATCACTGAGAGAGGTATCATTAGTAATTTTAGGAATTAAAACTACACATGTTGTGTTTACCTCTCGCAGGAGTTTTCCACTAGCAAAGAAATTACTGATAGCTTTACGGAATTCATCTCCCAGTAAACGCCAGGCTGACTTATAAAAGAATGAGGAGAAACCATCCGGACCAGGAGACTTGTTGGAGTCTATCATAGATAAGGCTTCTGTGATTTCATCTCGGCTGACCGATCTTGTTAAATCATTGCTTTCTTCCATGGTGAAGACCCGTTCAAAATTTATGCTGTCAATGACGCTATCATCATATGTTTCAAGATTCCCTCCAAAAACTTCTTCAAAGTAACGCACACATTCTGTCCCAATCTCCTCTATGTCCTCTATTTTCTCCTGATTTGCATTGTATAGAGATAAAATTTTGTTTTTTTTTTCCTTTCCGTGGTGTAATCATGGAAATAGGCCACATTTTCATCTCCCACCTGCATATGCTTTGCTTTTGCCTTCTGCTTTGCTTCTGATTCCTCTCCTTTAGCTGCTATGACATACGTCTTGAGAGCTTCCCTTTCCTGTCTTATTAGAACTGGATGAAGAGGTTGATGTTGGAGCGCCTGTTGGGATCTATCCAAGTTCTGTTTAGCTATGGTGACACTGCTGCTTGCATTCATGAATTTAGACTTTCTCCAATCAATAAGCTTGTTCTTTACTCGTTTTAGTTTTTTGGTCAAGTAATACATTGCATTTCCTAGAACCGGTTCTCGCCAAGCTTGTTCTACAACTGGCATGTATCCTGGTTCATAGACCCAGTAATTGTAGAATTTGAAAGGGATAGGACCTGCATTTTTATGTTCATAGATTGTAAGCACCACAGGGGAGTGATCAGACACGCCAACAGTTAGGAAATCAGCTTCTGAGTCTGGGATATTTACTAGCCAATCCTGATTCACCATGACTCTGTCTAGTTTCGACATTATCCTATTTGTCCCTTCCTGTTTGTTTGACCATGTTAAGAAGCAGCCTTTATATTTGCAATCAAACAATTGTAGTTTTTGCACACAATTTAGCAGGTCCATGAAATGGTATGGTCTGATCTCATTACCTCCTACTCTTTCTTGGGAGTTTAGGATTGAGTTAAAGTCTCCTATGATAGCCCAACGATGCTTATTGAGACTGCTGATATGTTCCATTTCCTTCCATAGAGTCTTTCTCTCCATGTAGTTGCTTTTACCATAAATGAAGCTCAGTAAGCAAGTGTACCCATTCGGCCATATGGTTTCAGCTGTAATGGCTTGTTCAGTTCTAGCTATTATATTAACATTGACATCATTAGAATCCCATGCGACCCAAATTCTACCTCCATGAACCAAATCATTGTTATCCACCACTGACCAGCCTTTAAAGAGATCTCTCTGAATTTGAGACTTCTTCTCATTGCTAACCTTAGTCTCCACTAATCCTACCATACTCACTTTCTGTTTTTTTATCAGCTTTTCAACTTCCCGTTGTTTTAAAGGGTCATTTAGACCCCTAATGTTCCAGCAAGCTATTTTGATCATGGGACAATTGCAGAGTTGCTTCCATCACCCTGGAAAGGGCTTTGATTCCCACCTTTCTTGCGGGTTGCGGCCATGTGTAGAAGGTTTAGTCATACTTTGTTTTATCCGCAGCGATGTCCTGTTTGTCATAGGAAAAGCTCTAACATGAGTCTGGGAATTTTGGAGAATGCTTCTTGGTTCATTTTCTTTAACTGCAAGGTCCTGTATAGCAGGGGTGCTAATTTGTCTACTCTGTCCCATAGTGAACTTGTTTGCACTTTCGTCTTGAGCATTGTCCTGATCCTTGTTCTGAGCATCAAGGTTAGTACCACATTGTGTCTTGCCTTGCATATCACTGCTGCTTGGTAAGTCACTGTCCGCATTCCTGTTCGCATTGTCTTTATTGTTGCTCGGTAACTCACTGTCCGCATTCACTGTCCGCATTGTCTTACTGTATTGCTGTCCTGTTTTTGCTGTACCTTTGGGTTCCTGGTCTGCAATACTGAGATTCCTAGCCGCATTGTCCACCACTGTTGTATGAGTTTGGTCATTGGTATTCTTATATTGTTTAAACGAGTGCTTCCCTCTTGCTATCAGCCATCCTTCCTTAGCTGCATTGTTTTCAACTGCATTGTATTCTATTGCATTGTCTTCAGCTGCATTGATCCCATTTGCATTGCTGTCAACTGCATTGTACTCTATTTCATTGTTCTCAGTTTCATTGTTCTCAGCAGCATTCTCCTCAATTTCATTCTCCGCAGAGCCATCATCTGTAGTCCGAGTATCCTTAGTTGTTTTTTTTGCAGTTGCATTGTCCTCAGTGACCTTGTTCCCTGTTGTTGTTGCACGCCAGTATTTGGTACCTTGATTCGTAGGTTTCTTATGTTTTGCGCAGCTCATGGAAGAGTGTCCAAAGCCTGCACAGTGAGTACACCTAACTGGTTTCTAAGAATATTCAACACTGACATTGATCGCCCTGCCATCATCAATCGTGATAGGAATGACATGCATCTGGGAATGAGCTATTTGCGTCCATTTCAATGCAGATTCGAGCATAAGATAGTCTGGTTTTGCTTTCTGTTGCTTTATCAAGCATTATTGGGATTCCAATTGCACTCGCAACTGTCTGAAGTCCCTCAGGACTCCATAAGAACAGGGGAACTTTTCTCAGATTTACCCAGATAGGAACCGAATTGATAGCTTCGACATCATCCTCCAAATATGGTTCCCATGGTCTGATGATAAAAATACGACTTGCAATGTGGACAGGACCCACTTCCATTACCTTCAGTTTGTCATCCTCATTGTGAAATTTAAAAACGAAAGCTCTATCTCCATAGATCAACATTTCGAATTCACTTTTTAGAGCCCATATTTTTTTCAATCTGTCTTTGACAAATCCGTATGCCAGTCTCTTCCCAACAAAGTTTCCAATCAGGTAGTTTTCGCATTCCTTTAGCCGTGCTTCATGTTCTGATCGGTATATATGCACAACTTTCTTACCTTCTATTAGAGGAGGTGGAACATATTTCAACTTGGTGCTTCCTCCTGTGGTCTGATTCGCAAAGAGGGACACCCAACTCATTTGTTTGGGTCCCTGTCCTGAATGGCCTGCGACATTTGGTTGTCGTATATCATCCAAGTCATCCAAGCTAGCTCCCTGGAATGCATTGCCATTATCGATGGGGTTAGCTGCGGGGTGAATTTCCTTTGCATTTGGGTCTGTTCCTCTAACTGCGGCTCCTTCTCCCCCCGAGGAAAAAAAGGGAGGAGGGTGAAACAGTAAAGACTGATTCATCAATACGCCATTAAAACCTCAACAACCAAGATCTTCAACCCTAGAAAACGCCCAAACCCTAGAAATCGCCCTATACACTACTTTTAAGTATTCACTACTTTTAAGTACATGATTATAACGATTAGATGAAACTCTCCTATACTCTAGCCCCAGATCCTAGCATGCTTACTAAGTTGGCCACCATAACAAATATACATAGATAAATTCTCTATAAAACAGTTAAGCGAAACCCAATCACTAATTAGTAAGGAAATATTGAATTCAATTAATTCACAAAACACATGTTCGGGACTTCAAATCCACCCCTAGCTAAAAGAGAGTTTAGCTAGACATATTAATTATGTTTGAATAGCAATACATAATAAATTATCAAACTAAAAATAAAAGAGATTAAAAAGAAAACGTTGTTTCCTGATCCGTGGTGGTGTAGAGTGGGATTCTGGGTGCGGATAGCACTTAAGGAAAATGATTTATTCCTCCTCTTTTCTTTTTACTCTTTGGTTCTCTTCTTCAGATTGTTCTTGTTTGTTGCTGTAGAGAATAAACCGCGAAAGATAAAGGCGAGAGAGAGAAAGAGATCAGGTGGGAGGCGGAAGGAAGGATGTGTGTCGATCGATGGAAAAAAGGTTGGACGGCGATGGCGAGACGTTTCGAGGTAGATGTTCATTGAGCTATGGATGGTTAATGCATGGTGTGAAATGAGGATTGCGAACTGGTTGTCAGGCTGTGGACGGTGAGTGCGTTAGTTGTACGTGAGAGGGAAATGCGACAGAGATGGAGGGGTGCGATGGATGAAGGATGGTATGTGCATGGCTGCTGATGACAACTGTGGAAGACGATGGTGATGGCTATGTGGTTGCGAGATTGCAAGGATGGGTGATGTGCGTGACTGTGACGACTTGCTTTGGTTACAAGCAGTGGTTTCTCGAGAACAAGTATTGTTTCTTTTATAATCGTGTTCTCTAGGTTTCCTTCTTTGGGTAGTTTCCTTTCGCAATAGGTCTTTCTAATTCAAACCAATTTGCACCACTTAGCTTCTATTTTGGAATCTTGTTATTGAAAACCTACACAAACATGAAAATAGAAATTACTACCATAATTAACAATTAATAGCCAAAATATATATAAAAATATGGTTTTAAAATAGCATAATTATGCTCTTATCAAGTGGACAATAACTGTTTAAAAGTCTAGTTAGAGCTAAGGAAGCTTAACTCGGATGACTTGCAAGGCCTGCTATTCGACCACTTACTGTGATGCAAAACTTGACCACAGTCTGACCATTTTTCTTATACTAGCGACGACAACTGTTAGTCCGATCTATAGCCTAGCCCACAACGGGTGGATTATAATGGCGGATCACAAAGGCAGACAATTGCCTAGTCCGAATAATCTATTACCAGCCAATATCATCCCCTCGCATGGAGGTTAGCCAACTTATAAGACTTGGTCGATAGAACTTCTCAATACCTGAAGAGTACGGACCCGGATTGCCTGAACTATTGCAACATAGGTGGTCAGAACTCTCATCAGCAAATCAATCCTACGATTTCCTGACTCAGCCAAACCTCTTGTCTAAAAGCTAACACCTTGATAAGACAAAACAGGAAAAAAAGTCAAAGAAGTACACAAGCACAAAGTGCCATTCAATATATCATTTTTTATTGATAATCCAAAAAGTACAAAGTTCACTCCTCGTCAGGAGGATGTTCAGATACAACGGAGCTAAACTTGGCAGGAGAAGAAGCAAGGGATGTGCTCGCATGCGCTGCCGCTCGGACACCCTGATCTTGACCACCCTCTTCTTCTTATTGTTCTAAGGCTTCCACTAACTCCACAAATGACACCTTTCTGTTGTAAAAGAGGTCCCAATCAGCATGCTTCTTCTTCATCAGTTGCAAGAACTCTAGTCTTCCTTGCACAATTCTGTTGAACTCGAACATGCCCTGGGCCTTGCGAAGCTTCTCTTCGTGTACTCTTGACTTAGCAAGTTCTCACTCAGGCTACTCCAGTTTGTCTGACAATGCATCAGTTTTGGATTGCTCAGCACTCAGGTTGTCCTTTACTGCACTAAGCCCATTTTGTGCCAGAAGGAGTTGCTCTTCCGCTGTCCTTACACTCTTGGCATTGAAATTAACATCAGCTTCAAACTGATGACATAAGACAACCCATTTAGACTCCTTATTGGCATTTTCCTCATTCTGAGCCTACATCTCAGCTCGCACTTTGGTTGTAGTCTCCTGAGAAAATTGTAAGTCACAACGGACAAGGTTCGGTTCTTCCTCGAACCTGTCCCTCGTAGGCACTGCCTCAACCAAATCAAACTCCAGCATTTCCAAATGAATCCCCTGGGCTTCCAAGGAGGGGTTGTACTAGAAATCCTTCAACGAAAAAGGACGAGTCTGACCCACATCGAACGAAGCTGCCATACCCGCCCGCAACAACAGGTTGTTCATGTCTTTCGCCTGCCACTACTCAACTTCGGTTCATCTTAAACCCCCGCCATTTGCATATACCCTTTTTCCAAGCCGGGAAGGGAAATAAGGACATTTGCTTGAGCATCATTCCCCTCAGACACAATAGCTTCTGTCCCAGCAGACGAATTAAGATCTTGCCCTAGAGCTTTGTGTCCCCCTTCTAAAGAGGTCGAACGCTCACGAACAGGCTTAATCACAACACGAGGCTTCTTTGAATGGACATAAGAAGAAAGTGCATCATTCAACTATGCCCTCCTTAACGGGCTTGGAAGCTTAACCTTTGGGAGCTTCCTCTTCTTTGAAGAGGGTTCTCTGTCAGACTTCAGTTTCAAAACTCTAAATAGAATGGGGACCTCGTGCTAGTAAGCCCACAATTTGTTGCGCTTGATATTAGAAGGCTGGACGACATCCTACACCCGCATCCGATGCATGTCACGAAATTTATCCATGGTTCCTTCGTCCTCAAAAGAAAGGGGCATAATTGGAAATTTCCCTTCAAAAAACACGAATAACTATTCAATATGCAATCAACACTAGCTGGATCCATATAGAATCAAACTTACTCAGTACCCTGAGCTCTAGCTCGATCAGACAACCAGCAAGCTCGAAGGACTTGGAGTCTGCAGAAGCCATAAAACAATATTTCGGCCAGAACTTGAACTCGTCAAGCAGCTTTCCAAAACAAGCCGGCGATGTCAACACGCATACAACATGCCCGTTTATTCAAGAAAAGGTGAGAAGTTGGATCACCCTCAGAGATACTCGGATACCAGCGTCCCTCGCCTTGATCAGAATGATAATCCTCGTCCTATACCTGTTCGGTACCAGCCGAGCGGACGGAATGCCGAGGTACGCCAATAAGCTCTAAATCTCCTTGATGACAAGAAAATGGATGCCCGATTGAAGCATACCTTGATGCAAACAGATACATACATCTAGATGAGACAATGGCTTCTTACTAGCTCCCAATGTGAAGAGCACTAGATCATCAGGGACCACATACTTCTCGCAAAGACATTCCAGATTCGACTTGCAGATCGACCTCTCCTTGAAGAACTTGCGGCCTTGAGTGAACAGTTCATCAAAATGTTGATTTTGGCTTACCATGGAAGAACGCACAAGCTTTCTGATGGAGTCGATTTTTGCTCCATGTTTTGACCTTGACTTGCAAATCTGCTGACCTGTACAAAGAATGCACGTGAGCCACGGGCCACCGTTGTTGGGGCTGAAGGCACTTCTATGCTAAAGTCAGACATGGATCTGAGGAAGGCATAATGTTGTAAACAGGGAATTTGTAGCATACATTAGCTTACCAAACTCATGTCTTATTTATAGTGTTGGAGTCATGGTTCAACCAGGCCATTGGTGTCGTAGTTTAGGGAAGATCTTCGTGGGGATCCTTCTCTAAATAGGAGTTATGCTTTGAAGTGGAGTTTCCCTGTTAGCCTTGTGCTCCTAGATACGCGAGAGGTTTTTCCCAATCAGAGTGTAGTTTATAAATAGAAGTCACCTTGTGTGACATATACTCTGGTATTTGCTTCCTAGTTGGAAGCAAAGTGGTGTTGTCTTGCTTGTCCGAAACTGGTCCTCGAGATACTTGCCTTAATAGGGCTTACAGGTATTGAGGATAGTTGTGAGATGCGTGGGCTTAGCATACTGTAATGATTTGGGCCCGTTTGGCGGACTGAATTGTGCGAGCTTAGAATCGATTGGGTCAGATCAGTGCTGGGCTAACACTTGGGCCTATTATTTCTCGAGATCATCATGACATGTGTACGGTGTAGAAAATAGACTATTTTGGTGTATCATCAGCTACTCCTTTTAAGTTAGTGGACCATTGCATCGTTTCACTAAGTCGCTTCTTGAAAAGATATGCCGCTCATGATGATCGAGTCTGAATCGTCGCTTGAGCCTCGCGCTTCATTAATTAAGTGTGCGTCGGTTCAGTGGAGAAGAAGGAGGAGATTGACTCTTCCATTTCTTTGCTTTTAAAGATTCTGCTATGTTCGTCCTTTTATTGAAAACTTGTTCACCTTTTTCATGGCTCACTAAAACCATCTTGATGATGAGACTTTTGCCATGGGCCTTGAGTTTTTCAAAGATAAGTCAATTTCTGAGTCGAGCCTTGGCGAAATTCAAAAGACGCTCGGAGTCCTTGAGGACCTGCCATTCTATGCTCTGAAGGATGATCAGATGTCGATGTTCCCTCCAGAAGGGTTCGTTTGTTTGCACTGTGGAATACTTCACACTGGAGTCTATTTTCCTGTTCTTGATGAAATTTTGGGCATATTGGATTTATTTGAAATCCCTCCTGCCCAGTTGGTACCCAATGGATATAGGATCATTTTTCTTATTTTGATACGAGCAAAGGATGCTGGCATCCGCGTGACTCCGCGGGTGATCCTGTTGTTGACTTTTCCTCGATTGAATGATCACGTCGTTTGTAAGATGATGTCGTCAGCCTGTTTCGAGAAGTTGCTAGATGACTTCAAGTTCTAGCAGAACTACTGCTTTTTGGCTCTTTTGGATTTGAAGTATAGGGGTCGTCTGCTTGAGCGGGAGTTCAGGCCATTTCGTAAGTATAGCCTCATCTTTTGATTTCATTGTTCTAAAAGTATGCTAATCATTGCATATGTTTCTTCATAGGGAGGTTCCCTATTACTCCTCTTTCCCAGAGGAGCAAGACACTATGAAAACATTTCGTGACATACCGAATATGAGTGTGGGAGAAGTCAAATGTCCTGCTAACTTCAGCCACAGTGTTTGTGGGCCAACTGGCACGTGGATCCCACCTTTTACTGAACGTTGAAGGTTAAGTCTGAAGGTGGAACCCCTTTCAAAAATAGGAAGGCTTCCAAAGTTAAGGCTCCTACTTTGTCTGATGCGAAGGGGTTTTTTGAGACACTCGCCTCCTTAATAAGCTTGAAGAGGTCTCGTACTAGGACTGAGCCGGCTCCCAAACGGTCTACTTTAGTGAGGGATTAATATGAACCTGATCAGCCTGCCAGGGCAGAGGCTGAGAGAGGGACCACCTACGATTAATAGGGGTTGTAGATGCATCGAATCTGATTGCCGAGCAGCTTCTACTGGTACTGCGTTCTAATGAAGGGTTCTTATGAGAATTTTTCTAAGGTCCCAAAGTCCAATCGCTCCACTGATAGATCACTCGACAGTAGTCACGGTAATGCATGCCATCCTTCTTGTAGTCCACATTGCTTCCCGTCTTGTTCCAGACCATATATCACGGTGATGGAGGGTCCATTGAACATTTAGCTTCCTCCTCTTCCTTTGGGTTCCGCTAAGCCATCTAGCAATAAATGGTCGCTTGCTGGCGACAAATGGAAGGCCACAAGAAGGGCCTGGGTGCGGTGGGGACTGTGATGGGTGGTGCCGGTGTAATTTTGCATCCGAGAGAGCTGCATCCGGATGCGCGGATAAGTTTTTTTGCTTCGGTCGTAGTGAAGATGAACAACCTAGCTTGACATAAAAAAGTTGACGTAAACTATGCTTGAAAGAAGCACATAAGTAGATGCTACAGCTGGCTAATGAACCACGCTCCGAAGCTTGAGGATGATTCCCTGGAAGGGTGTATGGATAAGGGTTTGAAGCACCTTATGCTGGGGATGTCTCATTTGAGCCAGGAGGTCGTTGCTGAGACGAAGGTCGAGGTGGCTTATGAGAGGGTGTACACTATGGAGCGTGTCTTTTCGAATATGCATAAGTTGTATTCTAATATGCTTTTTGATATTGAGCTACTGATAAAGTAGGTACAAGAGAGGAGGCTAAAACAGTCAGGCGTTGTCACTGAGACTCAGAGAGTTCGTTTGGAAACCCTTGAGTTTGATTTGGCAGAGGCGGTGTCCATAACGGACAAATTCAAGCAAGAGTTTGATCTGATCCGCCGTGATCTGGGGGTTGCGCAAGAAGTTGCGGCTAAGATGCGCTCTGTGTTGCGGTATTTTACTGTGGAGAATGCCATGAAAGAGATTGAATGGTTTGCCCAGAAGCAGCAGTTAGAGGCCAACGTGGAATTCAATGCTCGGGTAGCGAGGAAGGCTAAATACTAGCTTCATCTGGAGCAAAATGAGCTCAGCGCTGTTAAGATTAGTCTGACTACTGAGTAGTCTTAGGTTGATGTGCTGACTGGCAAGCTGGAGCTATTGGAGCGTGAACTTGGTGAAGCGAAAGCGCATGAGAATGAGTTTTTCCAGGCGCAGGGCAAGTGTGAATTCCGCTGGGTCGTGCATGGGATATTAGAGCTGCTGGCTTTGATGAATGAAGAACATCTGGAATGGGACCTTGCGTATTATAAGAAGATTTCATACGCAGTATTAGTAGTGGTCTTTGTGTCATCAAAATAAGAAGGCGGTCTGGATCATGATGCTTAGGTTGAGGTGTGCGCAGACGCAACTCCTGCTTCTTCCTCTATTATTTCAGTTCTCCTATTTCTGTACCTTTTCTTGTTGAGGAGTATACTTTGTGCACTTGTACTTTTTGGTTTCAACTTTTAATGAAAACATGTTTGTTTTAAGTACACTTTGTGCCCGTATTGTGTTCGATCTTCCTGTCTCACTCTTTTCATTTTTCCTTGTCGTTTTACTTTGACACAGGTCTGGTTGGGTTAGCTGGAAGCCGAGTGGTCTGTCTTTTGTTCAGAGTTTGACTGTTTATGTCGCGAATGATTCTGACTTGTTCTTCTATTAGGTCTCAGATTCGCTATCGTTTAGTCATATCCAATAATGGGCCATGTTACACAGGATGTAGCTCATCCTTAAGGTAAGCCACTGAGGACTGAATTTGAGTATCTGACTGTCGATTGCGGTTGCTGGCATGAGTGAAATGTGGTAGCCAAGCGCATGCGTTGTCTCAGAGCTAGAGCGCTTGTCCCGAGTTAGGTTTCGTAAGTTCGGGCCGACATTCCATGTAGCTTTTGTTCGCGTGTTAGTGAGGTAATTTTTAGGTCAGCGCGAGTGGCCATTGCTGATAATAGAATGTCAGCCTGTGTGAGTGTGAAGACGCTGCTTGAGTTGTGATTTATTTCGGCCACCGTGCTTTTGAAAGGGAGTCATGGTCACGTGGCGAGCCATTGACATTAGTCGGGGCTGACTGGGTTCTTACCTTTCTAACCATCTACACCCGCGTGAAGCGGATTACAAGTTTGGGATGTGAGAGCTTGGCGATCATTGTCTGTTGAATAGTGATGATCCCGTGGCGAGCCGTCGACATCAGTTCGGACTGACTAGGCTCCCAATTTCTAAGCCATATACACCCGTGCGGAGTAGGCTACAAGTTGGGGACTAGAGGGTTCGGGGACCATGGTCTGTAGAAGAGCATTCATCCCGTGGTGAACCGTTGACATCAATCGGAACAGACTGGGCTCCCACTTTCCAAACCATCTACACCCGCGCAGTGGGGATTACAGGTTTGGGCTTTGATAAGAAGTTGTCGTTGTCAGTCGTCAACGGCTAGGCTTACTTGATCGGGTTTGGCGACTGTTGTCCCCAAAGGGGGCACTGGTCCCTGGCGAATCGTCGTCACCAGACGTAATAGAGCTAATTAGACTCACACTTCCTAAACCATTGACATCCGCATTGGGCGGACTAGGCGTTGGGATGAACTAAAAGTTGTCGTCACCAGCCGAAGCTTACTAAGCTTGCCAAGTTAGGTAGGGTTTTGCCTGTTGCAGGCGTGCGAGCCTACATCTGTGAGCGGAGTGAATCATGCAGACAAGCTTTCCTTTGAAGATACAAGAGTACCTTAAATCAGCTGGTGATATGCAAGTGTGATCCGTGTTTCAAAGGTGACTAGGGTTTCTAATGTATGTGGTAGAATACCGGTTGAATAGTTGGCCGAGCCCGTGGGCCCGTAGAGGAAGAGCTAGGGTTTGTTGTAAGATCAAGATGCTGCATGTACAAAGTAGATTTCATGGTAACACACGTACAGTGTAGATCATGAGACGGTTGAGTATCGGTTACTCCCCCTATTAATGGGGTTGTGTGCAACATCATTACTTGGATGAATGTGGTCCTGTGCAATTTCCTTGGGAACTATCGTCTCCTCGTTTCCCATACGGTATTCAATGATGAAAATCAATGTTGAAGTGCCTGTTTGGTGAACCGCTATGTCTATATAATGGCGTTTCTTCATTATTAAAGGCATTATCTACCATAGAGCGCACCTCCTCAGATGCTCTTACTTAAAGAACATGCTTTGGGTTTTCCAAAGGCTGAAGGGAGATCTCAAACGCTGGAGTATTCGAATGTTCTGACGTTTGCATCGATGAGTCCTGATAAGACTTGCTGTTATGTGTGGTCACCTATTCTGGGTGAGCACCCAATTGATTCACTGAGACCTTGTAATTTTTTCTCGTATTACGAAGTAGTACAGACTTCCTCCCAAGGGATGAGTCTGTCTTTTATGTGCTGGTGCCCTATTGATGCTCCGAAGCGCCTAGTTTCAGAGATAACACAAGCAGCCAACCTTGCAGTGGTTGCCTCTCTCCACTCTTGGTTAGCCCCTGTTGTGATACCCTTGTGTGGGTGGACCTGAGGGGGAGGGGGAGGGTTGGAGCCCAATAGGCCCAACAGGCCTGTGGATCCCAAGAGAGGTTGGACGAGCTACTCAAGGGGGATCATAGTCCCACATCGCCTGGGTGCGGGAGGGTGATGTGCTTTATATGTACGAGCTTGGCTCTACATGATACAACGCGTTTTAAATCCGTGCGGGCCGGTTTGGGCCCAAAGCAGACAATATTGTATCATGTGGACCGAGTCGTTACAGAATGGTATCAGAGCCCGACCCAGCCGGAAGTGTGCCGACGTGGACGTTGGGCCTGTGTGGCCAACGAGGACGTTGGGCTCCCAAGGGGGGTGGACTGTGATACCCTTGTGTGGGCGAACCTGAGGGTAAGGGTTGGAGCTCAATAGGCCCAGCAGGCCTGTGGATCCCAAGAGGGGTTGGACGAGCTACTCAAGGGGGATCATAGTCCCACATCGCATGGGTGCGGGAGGGTGATGTGCTTTATATGTACGAGCTTGGCTCTACATGATACAACACGTTTTAAAGCCGTGCGGGCCGTTTTGGGCCCTGAGCGGACAATATTGTATCGTGTGGACCGGGTCGTTACACCTGTCATGTCGCGCTGCGCTGGAATTTGGGATCGCGGGTTGGGGTGGAGTTGGACATGGCCTGTCAAAGTGGGCCATTGACTCCTATATGCCCCTCTCATCCCTTCAACGGGAGGGTGCACTCGATCTGTTTCAACTTGATAATTGTCCCAAGTTCGTCTAGTTGAGTGGATCGAGCGTGTGAGTTGGCCGTAACTTCGGCTAGCATTTTGCAGGGCCCCCGATTGCTGATTTTGTACCACCTAAGGCCATATTTGAGGAGCGTGTGTGTAGAGGCACGAATTTGACGTGCTATTTCGTTAGCTCTTGCTCATGCCAATCTTCTTCGGGGAGGTCGTGGAGTCATTGAGTCTAATCTGGGTAGCGTTGCTGTCGCTTCTGAGTCTTCTTCTAGTGTTGGACTATTTAAGCGAGTCTTTACTATATGTCGCATCAGATTCAGATGCTTGTAGTTTGTAGTCTTTTGTACTCGTCTATGGGCGCTCGTTGTTACATCTTAATAGTAATCAATAGAATGTGTTTGTGTAATTCTCTATTATTTCTTAATCACTACAACACAATTGGCTTTTAATAGCATTTGAGCATAGCATTTTTTAAGTTTGTGCTATGAAAAGCCAGTTTTAATAAAATTATAATATGAAAACGCTGTTAAAAATGAAGCGGAAGATAAAAAGCGCAGAAGCGCTAATTATTTTGCCCAAAATTTTGATATCATGCTCATTCTAAGCTAATACCTAAGAAGAGAGAAACACGCAGCCCTAGCGCCCCTCTCTCCCTCACTCTGCAACTCTCCACTCTCCCTCGCTCTAGCTCTCTATGTCATTCTCGCCTCTCTCTCGCTCTCCCTCTCTATGTCGCTCTTTCCTATCTCTCACTCTCAAGTTGTTGCTTCATCTCTATTTTCGGGTTTTGTTGAATGTTTGAGTGGAGAATGAAGAAAAGGGAGGTCTTGATTGGAAGGAACTTGGAGGATAGTGCTAAGTATGGAGGCCTAAATTGTATCTCCACTTATGTGTTTTGGAAATTTCCAGGTAACTAGCTCAACATACTCAATAGTGATTATTGCAAGAAACAAAGGGTTTATAAGTTACTAATTTCCATCGATTTGCAATTTATTTTTGAAGGAAATGTCGATTTGGTGAAATTTTTGAAGCTGATCCATAAGAAAGGGTTGTGTATTAGCTTACAACTCACACTGTCAGTTTCGACATGTTTCCATCGGGTTTTCAGAAGGATCCAAAATGGAGGATTTGCAACAACACTTCTACTACTTTCCCATCTTCTTAGCTAAACCGCTGAGTCCATTGACATTTGAAAATTCATTGTTGGAACGCATATCAATAACATAAGTTTCCAATTGATCATGAAGTACCATAAGATCAACATTTGAAAAATCAGCTGGATAAAATTGAGCGAGCCGAATCAACCGTTGACTATCAAAAGCTGAAAAAGAATCACTTGGATTTAAGCATGCCATACAAAGAAGCAATTCGGTGTTCACCTCATCAAAGCGGTTATTTAGCTCTTGGAGTTGCATATCTATGCTGGTATAGAATAATTCAACTCGATAATGATATAGGTTGGTTAATTTTTCAGTATTGCGTCGTGATCTTCCTCGTTGTATAAATGTATCATCCATCTCAACAACAACAATATCGTGTTTTGCACAAAATGAAGCAACATTGTCCACAAGTATATTCCATCCATCTTCCCTCATCATTTGCAATCGTTGTTTGGAGATTTTAACTAAGGTCATCGCATTGACAATATCTTGATCTTTTCTTTGTAATGCTATTGACAAATCCCAGATTATCGCCAATATATCCTTCATTAAGTGCAAATTGAAGATGAACTCAAAAGATTGCATAGAATCTAATAAAGCATATGCTTCTCCCTTTTGGTCTGAGTTTAAACCATGTTTCACAACAATTTGGAGCACATCAATCACTGAAGAAAAATTAAGAAGCAAACTTATTAAGGTTTTATAGTAAGACCCCCAACGTGTATCACCAGGTCGTTTGAGATTGGTTTCTTGATTCAACCCTTGACCACTTGATAGTTCGCCACTATTGAGCTTTTCGAGAATTTTAACAGCTTGTTTGTCTCGAAAAATTTTATGACGCTTGCATGAGGGTGCAACAATGTTCACCGCACTTGAAACCAAGTTGAAGAGTAAAGCAATCTGAGGATGATTCTTTGCAACATGTACAAGCGCTAACTGAAGCTGATGCGCAAAACAATGTACATAAAATGCAGACTTATTTTCCTTGAGAATCAAAGATTTAAGTCCGTTAAATTCGCCTTGCATATTGCTCGCCCCATCATAACCTTGGCCACGTAACCTCGTTATATTCAACTTATGATCAGAAAACATTTTTACAAGTGCTGTCTTGAGTGAAATTGCCTTTGTTTCACTAACATGCATAATTCCAAGGAAACGTTCAACTATACATCCCTTCTTGTTCACATAGCGCAAGACAACAACCATTTGCTCTTTAACTGATACATCACGAGACTCATCAATTAAAACGGCAAAGAATGCATCTCCAAGATCTTTGAGTATAGCAAGAGTGGTCTCACATGCATCTGCACGTGTAATATCTTTTTGAATATCAGGTGAAGTGAGTCTGTGGTTCTCTGGAGCATTTTTTAGAACCACGCTCTTGATCTCTTCATTGTGATTAGCTGTATATTGTAAAAGCTCTAAAAAATTTCCATGGTTAATTGAATTTATTGATTCATCATCACCACGAAAAGCCAACCCTTGTCGCAGAAGAAACCGAATGCAATCAACTGAAGCTGATAAACGAACCCGGTATTCCATTTTCTCTGCATCTGATTGTTTAGATAAAAATGATTGGATATGATGTTTTTGATTCATTAAACTTTGACTCTTCATATAAGCTTGAGTATGCAAACTATTAGGCTTTCCTACATGAGTTGTAAGTCTTTTTTTTTTTTCCAATTACTGAATCCTTCACCAACAAAACAATCACCACCCCCTTGTTCTCCGATTCCGACACTTCTAAAAAGATAGCAATGGAGACAAAAGGCAGCATCCTTTGTTATGCTATACTCCAGCCAACTCTTATACTCCGTAAACCAAGCTACATTAAAACGACGTAGCGTACCTCCTATTTTTTTGTGGGAATGTGTAATTTATTGGCTGACATGGACCCCTTTGCAAATAAACTCTTCTAACAACCTCTTGATCATTCGGATGGTAATCAGAAATACGAATTCTTAAACCAGGATCAGTTGGAAGATTTGATAGGTCAACCTCTAAATGACTTTTCTTTGAGATTGGTTCTGATAAATTATGATCATCTTTATTTTGTGCTGGAGGTGGTAAATCACTTACTGACTTTCTTTTTAAAAACTTATCCATAACTGAAATAAAACAAAGATTATATAAGAATGCATTCTATATATTTATATATTCTAAAACTTTAAATGAATAAACTAAAACCATATTTTCATGTAATAAATCATACATATTTCCAAAATAACAAATTAATATACCTCTATTAATGAAGCACCACAATAGAAGTATCGCCACCAATAATAAAACGCCCAAAATTGAAGATTTTCAAAGCTGCAATTGACACACAAGCAGTTCAATGAGAAAAGGAAGAAAACTAAATTCAATGGCACATATGACAAAGGTTGTAACAACACCTATTAGCTAAATAGACAACTAATATACAAACTGAACAGATTAAGAGAGTAAATATAGTTCATGATATAGGAATGGAACATACATTAATTGATTCACCAAGAAAGAGGTTGACACACCACACCTAACATTGCTGCTGTGCTGTATAATTGTTCCAGTTGATGATATTTAGAGTCTTAGGTTGATATCAAAAGCATGTGCTATGGCAAAACACATGCTAGTTAGCCCCATATGTCCACCCTACTAAGGAGAGCCTATAGCTTTTGAGAACATAATACAATGAAAATTAAGTTTAGTAATGACCCTACAATGCTTAGATGTTTTTTCACACCTTTCTTTATATTCTTCTTTATGCATTTGGTTGGGAATCAACAAAACAATCAGATTGAAGAAGTACCCTTGAAAGAGCAATCAGAGAGTGATAACAATGAATGGGGTTGAAACTTACCAAGATTACAGATTGTGCTCTGATGGATTGATGAAACCCTCAATCTGAAATCGTCAGACAAGGGAAGGAGAATCAAAGGGTGTGGGGGTTTTGAAGCATTGTATTTGTATGGACCTCACTCTCACAGTAAGGCTGCAACCTGCAACTTGGGTTTCAGTCTTCCATTTCTAGAGTATTGAACACGAATGAAGAAGGTGAAAAGGTGAAGAAAAGGGAGCTTTTCGGCATATAAAAAGGTGAAGTGAAGAAGTTGCGAGTAAGATGTGTTCTAAGTTGTACATGGTCCGCCATGATTTAGAATTTGCTCAAGAAGTTGCGAGTAAGATGTGTTCTAAGTTGTACTATCTTGTTGAGGGGAACAACAGGAAAAAATCAGAGTGGGTCGTCCAAAGACAGCAGTTAGAGGCCGATGTGGAATTCAACGCTCAGGAAGCAAGGAAAGTTGGGGACCAGCTTCTCTTGGAGTAGCACGAACTTAGCGCAGTTAAAATTAGCCTGATTACTAAGGAGTCTTAGACTGATGCACTGACAGGCAAGCTGGAGTGTGAACTTGCTGAAGTAAAGGCGTGTGAGGAAGGACTTCTCAAGGCGCAAGGCATGTTTTAATTCCGCAGGATCGTGCATAGGAGGTTAGAGTTGTTGGCGCTGATGAAAAAAAACATTCGGACTGGGACCTTTCTTATTATAGGAAGGTGTCCTTTGTAGACTTCGGACCGACCTCTAAGTTGTCAGAGGAAGAGGGCGATTCAAATCATGCCGCACAAGCTGAGGCATGCATGGACGCAACTCTTGCTTATTCTCCTGTTAAGCTTAGTTCTTCTGTAATTGTACCTTTTCCTATTGAGGAGTAAAATTCTTACATTTGTACCTTTTGATTCAACTATTAATGAAAACATTTTCTTTTCGAGTACGCTTTGCACCAGTGTTGCATGTTTTCTATTTCGCCTTGTCGTTTTATTTTGACGTAGGTCCTGTTGGGTTACCAGGAAGCCGAATGGTTTGTCTGCTGTTGAGAGCTTGACCGTTTATGCTATGAGTACTTCTGACCTATACTTCCGTGAGGTCTTAGAGTTGCTATTGCATGGTTATGTCCAATAGTGATCATTATTGGGATGGTTTGGCAGTGGGTAACTTTACCCTGGCTGCAGCTCATCCTAGAGGTAAGCCATTTGAGGCTCAGGTTATATATTTGACCGTCGGTTGTGGTCGTTGGCATGAGTGAACTGATGTATTCGAGCACATACATTGTCGTCTGTAGTTGAGCAAGAGCGTTTGGACTGAGTCAAGTTTCCTAAGCTCGAGTTGGTCTTCCGTGTAGCATTCGTCCATGCTTAGCGGATTAGTTTTAGAGTCGGCCCAAGTGGCCATTGTAGATAACGGGATGTCAGCCTATGTGGGCGTGAAGACGTTTGAGATGTAGTCAAATTCGGCGACCATTGTCATGAAAAATAGTAGTGGTCTTATGGCGAGCCGTCGACATCAATCGGAGCTGACTAGGCTCTCACCTTCCAAACCATCTACACCCGCGTGGAATGGGCTACATATTAGGGATGAGAAAATTTGGCGACCATGGTCTGTAGAATAGCAGTGATCCCGTGGCAAGCCGTCAAAATATGTTAGAGCTGACTAAACTTCCACTTTCCAAACCATCTACACACGCGCAGAGCGGGCTACAGGTTTGGGATGAGAATATTCGGCGACCATGGTCTATAGAAGACCAGTGGTCCCGTGGCGAACCATCGGCATCAGTCGGAACTAACGAGGCTCCATCTACACCTGTGCGCATCGAGCTATAAATTTGAGAATTTAATATTCAGCGACCATGGCCTGTAAAAGAGTAGTGGTCCCGTGGCAAGCCGTCGACATCAACCTGAACTAATTTCCCACCTTCCAAGCCATGTACACCCGCGTATAGCGAGCTACAGTTTGTGAGTAGACCATAAGTTGTCGTCAGTCGTCAACTTACTTGCTCGGGTTCAGCGACCATCGTCTGCAGAGGGGGCGACGATCCCTAGCGATTCATCGTCATCAAGCGTGAGAGTGTTGACTAGACTTCCACTTCCTAAGCTATCAATATTCGTGCGCAGTGAACTAGGTGTCGGGGTGCACCAAAAGTCGTCATTATCAGTCGAAACTGAATAAGCTTACCTGGCTAGGTTGGGGTTCCGCCTGTTATGGGCGTGCGAGCCTACTTCCGAAGTCGGATTGCATTGTGCGGATTAGATTTCACTAATTTGAATGAATGTTTTAAGAAAAGGTACCTTAAACCAGGTGGTGATATGTAAATGTGATCCATGTGTCAAGAGTGACTAGGGCTTCTACTGCTTGCATCAGCGCATGTGGTAGAGTGTCGCTCGGATAGTGGGCCGAGTCGGTGGGCCCATATAAGAAAAAGTAGGTCCTGTTGTAAGATCATGGTGCCACATGTACAACGTAGTCACGCGTACGGCGTAGATTGCGAGAAGGTAGAGTATCGGTTACCCCCCCCCCCATTAATGGGGTTGTGTGCAACATCATTAATTGAGTGAACGTGGACATGCACGGTTTATTTGGGAATCGTCGCCTCCTCATTATCCATACAGTATTCAATGCTGATATTTAATGTTGACGTGCCTATTTGGTAAGCTACTATGTCTATATAATGGTGTTTCTTCACCGTTGTAAGCATTATCTTCTACAGAATGCACTCTTCAGATGCTTTTACTCAAAGGATATGTTTTGGGCTTTCCAAAGGCTGAAGGAAGATCTCCCCCACTGGACTCTTCGAATGTTCTAACACTTGCACCAATGAGTCTTGATAAGACTTTCTATTATGCGTGGTCACCTGCTCTGGGTGAGCACCCGATTGGTTCGTTGAGACCTTGTAATATATTTTCATATTTTGTAGAATAAGTATTGACTTCCTCTCAAGGGACAAGTTTGTCGTTTATGTGTTGGTGTCTGTCAGTGCTTCGAACAACATAATTTTTTAGATAACACTAGCAGCCAACTTTGGAAAGGTTGTTTTCATCCTCCTCAGCTAGCGTTGATACGTTGTGTTGCGGTGGAACTCGTAGTTGCAGGGCGGAGTGAAGTTGGACATGGCCTGTTGGAGTGGGCCATTGACTCCCAAACATTACTCTCTTCACTCAACAGGATAGTGCACTCGATATGTTTCAACCTGATACTTCCCTCAAGTTCGTCTGGTTGGGTGGATCGAGCGTGTGAGTTGGCTGTAGCTTCGGTCGGCATGTCGCGGGGCCTCCAATTGCTGATTCTGTACCACCGCAAGTGATCCTTGCGAGGTGGGTTCGACGAAGTATTGAAGTGAGTGCACTATTTCATACTTCTTTTTGTACATTTGCTCTTGCTTGCAAATCATTTTTTCTAGAGAAATCGCAGAGTAGAACTCTTAGAGGGCACCGTAGTTTACCCTAGGTATCTTTGTTGTCACTTCTGAGACCTCTTCTGAAGTCGAACTGTTGTTACATATTTACCGTACATCGCATCTGATTTGGATGCTTGTAGTTTGTAATCTTTTGTACCCGCCATCTAGGCGATCATTGTTACATCTTTTCAGTAATCAATAGAGTGTGTTTGCGTAATTCTAATTTATTTCTCAAATGAGTGCAAATCACATAAGTTCCTCAGAATTAACACTTTGAACTAACTACTGAAAGAAAGCTAAACAACTGGATAGATTGACTGTTGGCGGAGAGAGGTTGATCCAGCCCTGAAGTAAATTCGTATGTCCCTTGCTTGGATCGTAAGTACCTTTGGCAAATTTTCAAGTTTTGCTGACGCCGTTGAGGTTACTGAAAAGTAAACCTTGCTGGGAGGGTTCTTTCACACCCACTAACAATTGTGGGGTTATGCTCCTGTTTACAATGATATCTCCGCTAAACAAGACGTCCTTTCGGGCTAGAGGGCAGACTATTTTTGTAATGATGGACTCTCCTCCGTTGCTAAGTTGAGCCACTGCTACTGGGTTTTTGTCCTCATATAAGAAGAGTGACTCTAACCCAGTTTCTAAGTCTAGCTTCTGCTCAACTTGTTTGGTGGGCTCCAGTTGTATTTGAGAACATTCTATCTGCTTTAGCGCAACATAGTGGCAGCCCCATGCCATTGGTTGGTCCTCGCAAATTGTCCTCATTGATTGGTTTGCGGTATACTTGACGCATTGATGAAGGGTGGAGACCATTGCTTCCATCTGGTGAAGCCAGGGCCTCCCCAAGATGAGGTTATAGATAGACAACGCATCTACCACCATTAGGGTTGGCAATGGGGCGGATTTTCACTAATAATCTGCCCCACCCAACTCGATTGGGGCATATTTGGATTTCCTTAAACGGATTTTGGGGTGGATTCGGGGATCCAAATGATATCCATCACGGATTCAGGGCGGATACGGATTTAACTATATCCACCCCGCGGATATCCGTTTATATAGTTATTTTCCAAAAATAATTTTATTCCCTTAAAAGAACCCTAACACTAAACAACTCTCCACGCATACACTTACCCCACTCACCGCCTCTCTGCTCTTCTCATTGCTCTCTCTTAAACAAATCGTTGGACATGTACATCAAAAACCACCACCATCGCTTCTTCATTCACAGAGAATATGCACAGAGAGATGATTCAAGACAGAGCGGACGACGAAGACAAGTGGTTGGCCTTCAACACAACACCTTCTACATGCATTGCGCACTCGTAATCCCTAATTCAAATCAACTTCTTCAACCCTAATTAATCATCATTATCTCATTCTTCCCTTAGATCTGAAATACGCATCAATCTGAAAGATGCCTCTCGAGGTCCTTATCTGTGAAAGTAAAGCTCGGGATTGGGCTCTGTAGTCGTGAGTAATACACGTGTCGGTCCTCGCTGGTGAGTTGTGTCCGCATCTCAAAGAGTGTCCGCTTTTGGGACTTGTTAAACTGTTATTCTTCCGATCTGACTCCGTGAAGGACATATATTATGTTTGGAGCCTCCTTCTCGATTTCTTTGACCACTTCTCCCCTTTCCTTGGTCCAGTTTTGCATTTTTTCCAAACCCAAGAACTTCAGCTTGCCTTTAGGATCAAATACTCAATCTCGTACCTTAAACTCTTACAGTCGTTGGTGTCATGGCCACCCTCCTTGTGGTATGAGCAATACTTGTTGTTGTCACGCTTGGAGGGGTCTCCGTGCTACTTTGAGTGCCATTTGAGATCCTCCTAGTTCTTCATGGAATTAAGGACGTCTGAAAAGCTAGAGTTGAGGGAGGCTGTGGTTCTGGATCTGACATAATTGGAAGATTTCTCTAGCCTAGCGCGGCTAGAGCCCGACCTGCTATCGTTGCTCTTCCATTTGTTTATATCTTTGTCTTTTCGTCTCTTTCCTTCATTTTTGTCCCTAGAAACGGAGGGTTTCTGCTCTACTTCAGTTTCCTTCTTGGTTGTTCTCATTTCTTCCAAGGTGATGTATATCTAGGCACTTTTCAAGAAGTCTGCCATATCCAGTGGGGTTTCCAAGGTGAGGAAGTCGTAAAACTTTCCCACTCTAATGTATCATAGTAGCAGCCGCCAATGAGCGTCAGCTCGTCACTGAAGCGGGTGGCGTATTCCTTTACTGTTTCTTTTGGCTTCTGCCTCATGGAAAGTATATAGTAAGGGCCCTTCCTGATCAGCTGGTTGCTAACAAAGCATGTCAGGAATGCTTTGGCCAGTGCCTTGAATGAGTAAATTGACTTTGACAGGAGGTTATGGAACCATGTCAGCGTTGAATTCTTCAAGCTGGTAGGGAATGTTCTGCACATCACCGATTCAGAACCTTCTTTGAGTGCCGTTACATGTTGATAATGACGCAAGTGATCAAATGAGTCACTGGTCCTGTCATAGAACACAAGTTTCGGAGGGCTGAACTTCTGTAGCAGAGCTTCGTTCATGTGGTACACGAACGGTGGACCAAAAAGCGGTACAACACGTCTGGGTCTTGAGCCTTTCGTTAGAGAGGGTTCTGCATAGCGGGTCTATCTGCCTTGAAAGTTGGATCTCTGTTGACCGCGCCGCTACCTCTAGTTCAGTAAGAACTGGCGATGGCTTGACTCTCCTATGCCTGCTCTCTGTTGTCGTCTGGAGATTGAAGTATGTGCTACTCTCGATCTCCATCAGCGGGTGGAGGATTCTGCAGAGTGAGAATCTCCACTGCTTTAGTGATCTGGTTTATCTGTAATGATAACATATCTATCCTGGGGGTCCATCACCGCTGCCGCTAGCGTGAGGGTGCGAGCATGCTCTCCTTGCATCGTCGGTACCGCATGAAGCGGT
Source organism: Berberis vulgaris (assembly GCA_963556465.1). NCBI lineage: Eukaryota > Viridiplantae > Streptophyta > Magnoliopsida > Ranunculales > Berberidaceae > Berberis > Berberis vulgaris. Next base: position 72,181,078 of record OY747125.1, on the reverse strand, counting down.
GGTATAATGTCAGTCTGAGCGTTTGACGTTTCCCTCTGATCTCCATTGTTGTGGGATCTAGTGGTCACCATCTTCTTGAACTCTGAGGAGAGATGATGTCAGTGTTTTGCTAGGAACTTTGTCGTTCCCACAGACGGCACCAAACTGATGCAATTGATTTTCGCTCTCTGCTTGACCTTGACCTGCTAACATGCACGAGCCACAGACCACCGTTGTTGTGGCCGATGACACTCTGATGCTAAAGTCAGACAGGGAATTGAAAAGGCTTAAAGATGTAAATAGAGAATTTATAGCGTACCTTTGTTCACCAACCTCATATCTTATTTATAGTGCTGGAGTCCATGTTCGACCAGGCCATCGGTGGCGTAGTTTAAGCAGGGATATCTTCTTGGAGATCCTTCTCTAATTAGGAGTAGTCTTGTAGAGGCAAGTTTTCCTGTTTGACCTGTGTTCCTAGATATGAGGGAGATAGTTTTTAATTGGAGTGTTATCCATAGATAAAAATTTTCATGTACGACATATACTCTGGTATTTTATTCCTAGTTGGAGACAAAATGTTGATGGCTTGCCTGTTTGAAGCTGATCCCCGAGATACTTGCCTTTATAGGTTTTACGGGTATTGGGGATGGTTGTGAGACGTGTTGGCTTAGCAGGCTGTGGTAATTTGTGTCCGTCTGGTGGACTGCGCTTTGTGGGCTTGATGTCGCTTGGGCGGGATTAGTGTTAAACTAACGCTTGGGTCATCATGACACGTGTACAGTGTAGAAGAGAGGACATTTTGGTGTATCATCAATTTGCATATAGATATTGCATCCGACTTGAGTTGAGCAGTCGAAGCATCGACCCCATCGCACCCTAGTAAAAATGGGGTGAGCTCGTTTTATGCTCAAGCATTAATTTGGTTTTTCAAATCTATTACTCTAACCCTACACATGAACAGGTTGTTCTCGAGAGGGTCGGGTTGGACCCAACCATGTTTTACCCATACCACATAAAAAAATTATTATCTTCCTTATTGACTCGAGATACAGCTAAGCAAATCTGCATAGAAGCAAATCTACGCATAAGACTTATGTTAAAAGTTTTAAAAATAATAATATTTACTTCATGAAGGACCTTACTCCTCTATCACAACTAACTCGTCTTCCAATTCAATTTGATAAATTGATTTGCTATTGATACAGTTGTTTTTCGCTCCCTACTTTAACCTAGTTTTTCTGACCTACTGACCTGCACAAGGAACGCCCATGAGCCAGGGACCACCATTGTGGTGGTCGATGGCACTCCGATGCTAAAGTCAAACAAGAATCTGAGGAAGGTGTAATGTTGTAAACATGGAATTTGTAGCGTACCCTAGCTTACAAACCTCATGTCTTATTTATAGTACAGGAGTCCTGGTTCGACCAGGCCATCGATGGCGTAGTTTGAGACATAGATCTTCGTGGAAATCCCTCTTTAATTATGTGTCGAGCTGTAGGAGCGAACTTCCCTGTTAGCCCCGTGCTCCAAGATTTGCGGGAGATAGTTCCCAATCTGAGGGTAATGCGTAAGAAGAAGTTTCCTTATGTGATATGTACTCTGATATTTACTTCCTAATTGAAAGTGAAGAGTTGTTGTAGTTGCATGTCCGAAATTGAAAGTGAAGAGTAGGGCTTACGGGTATTGAGGATAGTTGCGAGACACGTGGGCTTAGCTAGCTATAAGAGTTCGGGTCTGTTTAGCAGATTGCATTGGGCTGGCTTAAAACCGCTGGGGCCAGAGCAGTGTTGGGCTAACGCTGGGCCCATAATTCCTCGAGATCATCATGACACGTTTATGTCCCAGGGATGTGACCGTTTTGGTGCATCATCAGCTATTCCCCCCGAGTTAGTGGGCCATCACATCGGTTCGCTAAGTTATCTCTTGAAAAGATACGCCCATCATGATGATTGAGTCTGAATCGTTGCTTGAGCTACGCACTGCATTTATTGAATGTGCGTCGGTTCAGTGGAAAAGAAGTGAAAACCTAATCCCTATTTAGGTCATCCGTTGTGCGGAGTTTGACCATACTATTTTCTTTGGTTTTGAAGATATTTCTCTTTTCATCTTCTAATTAAAAAGATTGTGCGTCTTCTTCATGGCTCAACAAAACCTTTTTGATGACGCAACCTTGGCAAGGGGCCTTGAGTTTTTCAAAAATAGGTTGCTTTCTTAACCGGCCTTGCTGAAATCCGTACGAAGTTTGGGGTCCCTGAGGACCTGTCGTTGTCTGTTCTGAAGGGTGACTAGACGCCAATTTCGCCACCAGTAGGGTTTATCTGCTTGAATAGGAGGATGCTTCAAACCGAAGTTTGTTTTCCTAGTCTGAATGTGATTTGGGAATTCTTGGACTTTCGTGGGATTCCTTCGGCCCAGTTGGGGCCTAATGGATACATGATCATACTTTTTATTTTGATTAGGGCTAAGGAAGTTGGCGCCTTTGTGACTCCATGAGTGATCCAGTTGTTGACTTCTCCTCGATTGAAGAGTAACGTCGTCTATAAGATGACATCGTCGACTTGCTTCACGAACCTACCAAATGACTTCAAGTTCTGGCAAAAGTATTGTTTCTTAGCCCCCACGGATTCAAAGTACTTTCAGTTCAGGGGTCGTCCACTCGAGCGGGAGTTCAGACAATTTCGTAAGTACAACTTTTTCCTCTGATTTCATTGCGTTTGATTGCATGCTAATTGTTGCTCGCGATTCTCCGCAGGACAGTTTCCCACTACTCTTTTTACCCTATAGGAGCAAACCACTATGGAGACGTTCAGTGGCTTGTCAATGAGGAACGTGGGGAATGTTATATGCGTCCCAACTTCATTCGCAGTGGGTTGTGGGACAACTGGCACATGGCCCCCACTCTTTACCCAACATTGTGAGTTATGCTTGAAGATGAGGCCCCTTCTAGGTAGAGGAAGGCCACTGGGGCCAAAGCTCATGTTTTGTCTGACGCGGAGGAGCTGTCTGAGACGCTTGCCTCCTTCGTGAGTTCAAAGAGGTCTCGCATCAAAACTGGGTTGTCTTCAACACGACCCACTCCAGTGAGTGAAGAGTTTGAGTCTGAGCCCGCGGTGCGGAGGAGGCCAATGTATCTGGCTGGGAGAAAGACTACCTGCGATTTGCAGGGGTCGAACACATGTCGAGTCTTTATGTTGTGCAAGCGAAAGATTTGAGTAAGCGGTTGATGCGGGTTGTAATGGTGGCTTCTGCCGGTGCCGATTCACTCGGGACTGTTATGATAGAAGGTTCCCGTGAAGATCCGCCTGAGGTTCTGGAGCCTGATCGTCCCGTTGGTGTGCTGCCTGATAGTGGTCGTGGTGGCATAAACCAAGTTTCTTGTAGTCCGCATTGTTCACCGTCTCGTTCCAGGTCACAGATCGAGGTGTTCGAGGGTCCTTTGGATAACTCACTTCCTACCCTTTATGAAGGATAACCCGGATCTTGTTAAGTTGTTTCGCACTAAAGGGTCGACTGTTCGTAACAAGAGAAAATTTGCGAAGGATAACATGGGAACAGTGGCGACTGTGAAGGGTGGTGCCGGTGTAATTCCTAATCCAGTTAATCTTCATCTGGATGCATGGATAAGCTTGTTTGCATCAAACTTAGTAAAGATGAGCACCTAGGTTTGGCACCGGGAGATTGACGTGAAGTATGCTTCAAGGAAGCATATAAGTAGGCGTCATAGTTGGCTGGTGGATTACGCTCGAAAACCCAATGAGGATACGTTAGAAGGGCGTATGGATAATGGCTTAAAGTATCTTATGCTGGGTATGTCTAACTTTAGCCAGGTGGTCGTTGTTGGGACAGAAATCTAGGCGGCTCGTGAGAGGGTGTACATCATGGAACGTGTTTTCTCGCTTATGAAAGTGTTGTATTCTGACGCGCTTTATGAAATTGAGAGGCTACAAAAGCTAGTTGAGGAAAAGAGGTTGGAGCAGTAAGCCATGGTTGCTGAGACTTAGAGGGCTCGTCTGGAGGCCCTTGAGTGTGATCTAGCGAAGGTAGTGTCTGCGAGGTACAGACTCAAGTAAGAATTGGATTGGACTCGCCGAGAAATGCAGGTCGCGCGGGAAACTGCGGCTGAGGCGAGTACTGCACTGCGGTCTCTCACTGAAGAGAATGCTTTGAAGGAGGCTGACTGGGCTGCTCAAAAACAACAATTAGAGGTCGATGTGGAGTTCAACGCTCGGGAGGCAAGGAAGGCCGAAGACCAGCTCGAATTAGAGAAGCATGAGCTCAGTGCTTTGAAGAGCAGTTAGGCTATAAAACAGTCTCTGGTTGATGTGCTGACTGGCAAGTTGGATTTGTTGGAGCATGAACTTGTTGCCGCAAAGGTGTGAGATGAAGAACTTTTGAAAGAACAAGACAAGTGCGAGTTTCGTTGGGTTGTACACGGCAGGTTGGAGCTGCTAGCGCTAATGAAGGAAGAGCATCCTGAATGGGATCTTGGCCGATATAAGAAGATTTTGTACGTAGACTTATCCATTGCCTTCGCGTCATCGAACAAAGAGGGTGGATCAAACCCTGATGCTCAAGCCGTGGCGCATATAGACGCAACCCCTGCTTCTTCCTCTGTTAAGCTTAGCTCTTCTGTTTCTTTACCTTCTACTGATAAGGAGTAAATTTTGTTAATGAAAACAATTTTATCTTGAATGTGTTTTGTATTTGTTTTGTGCTCGTTGTCCTATTGTGTGTTTTCCATTTCGCCTTGTCGTCTTAATTTGTGAGTGACTCAGAGTAGCCATTGCGTAGTTATGCCCGACAGTGGGCATGTCGCGGGCAGTTTGGCCATGGGTTACGTTATTCGAGTTGTATCTCGTCCTTAAAGTAAGTTGTTGGGGGCTTATCTCACTTGTCTGATTGGTCGGCTGCAGCTGCTGTCACAGGCGAGTTACGATAGTCGAGCGTATCCCTTAGAGTGTTTATAGCAAGCCAGGCTTCGTGAGCTCAAGTTGGCATTTTATGTAGCACTTGTCCGCACGTTGGCAGGACGATTGATGTGTCGGCTTGAGTGGCCTTTGCTGATAATAGAATGTCAGATCGTTTGAGTGTGAGGACGTTGGATGAGCTGTGATTTATCTTTGAGGTCGCTGTTTCGGAAAGGAGCGGTGATTGCGTGGTGAGTTGTAGGGCCCCCACCTTCCAAACCATCTATGTCCGATTAGATCGAGTGGACTACAGATTCGAGGAATAATGATTTGGCTACCATGCTGAAGAGCAGTAGTCCCGCGACTCAACATCAGTCAGGGACTGACAAGGCTCTCACTTTTCAAACTATCTATAGCCGCGCAGTGGGGGCTACAAGTTTGAAACAAACGGGTGGTTCGGTGACTAAGCTGAAAAGCAATGGGCCCGTGGCACACCGCCAGAATCAGTTTGGGACAGACTAGGCACCCACCTTCCAAATCATCTACACATGTGCGCATCAAGCTACAAATTTGGGGATTTTTCGACGGCCATGTTGAAAAGAAGTGTCCTGTGGCAAGCCATTAGAATCAATTTAGGAATGACTAGGCTCCCACCTTCTAAACCAACTACACCCGCGCAGTGGGGGCTACAAGTTCAGGATTGGTAACTCGGCGGCCATGCTGAAAACCAGTGGTCTTGTGGCAAGCTGTCGAAATCAGTTCGGGCTGACTAGGCTCCTACCTTTTAAATCATCTACACCCGCGCAGTGGGGGCTACAAGTTTGGTAATTCGGCGGCCAAGCTGAAAAGCAGTGGTCTCGTGGCAAACCGTCGAAATCAGTTTAGGACTAACTAGGCTCCCACCTTCTAAACCATTTACACTCGTGTAGTATGGGTTACAAGTTCAGGGTTTGATCAGAAGCTTTCATTGCCAATCGTCACCAGCAAGGCTTACCTGATCAAATTCGGCGACCATTGACTGCAAATGGGCAATGATCCCTTGCGAGTCGTCATCACCAAGCATGATAGCGCTGATTAGACTCCCACTTACTAAACCATCAGGATTCACGCTAGATGGACTAGGTGTCGGGATAAACCATAAGGCATCGTCATAAGCCTTGGCTGACTAAGCTTACTTGGTTGGAGAGAGGTTATGTCTGCTTGAGGTCGTGAGAACCTATGTCCGCGATCATCCTACACTATGTGGACTAAATTACCATAAATCAGCTAGTTATCCACAGGTATGATCCGTGTGTCAGAATTGATTATGATTTCTAGTGCTCGTGTTAGGCATGTGATAGAATTAAGTTGGCAAAGTAGGCTGAGCCCATAGGCCCGCAGAGGAAGGGCTAGGGTTTCTTGCACAAATTACGCTACGTGTGCAGCGTAGATCGCGCGATAGCATGTGTACGGTGTAGACTGCGAGACGTTTGAGTATCGGTTACTTCTCTTCAATTGATGGGGTGGCGGGCAGCACCATTAATTGGACGAACATTGTCTACACAGTTTCATTGGGAACCGTCATCTCCTCGTTTCCCATACGGTATTCAATGCAGACAGTTAATGCTGAAGTGTCTGTTTGGTGAACCATCATGTCTATATAATGGTGTTATTTAATATTTGTAGACACTATCTTCTGCAGGGCGTATCTTGTATAATGTTCTTGGTTGAAGGAAATGCTTTGGGTTTTTCAAAGACTGAAGGGAGATCTCCATAGTTGAAATCTTTGGATGTTCTGACATTTACGCCGATGAGGCGAGGTGATAACCATTGTTATGCATGGTCACCTATTTTGGGTGGGCACGTAGTTGATCTGCTGAGATCTCGTAATTTCTTTTCATATTACGGAGAAGAAGTACAGATTTCTTCCCAAGGGAAGAGCCATAGTGTTACCTTGTGCTGCAACGCCCGCATGCACACAGTTCCTGCTATTAACTTATAGATGATCGAAGTGTTAGTGGATGTACGATGCTTCCGGGGGTGGTATCTCCCAGTCACCCTGGGTACCAACCATGAGAAAATTGTCCTCGCTTGACAGCATTGTGAGACCTTGACTGCTTCGTCATTTGCGGCCATCCTCATCTGCCTTCTTCTGTCTCTTTTAGGAGGCCGGAAGTCATTCACAGAAGTCATCAAAGAGGTAGGATGCGTTTTGAAGAAGTCAACCGTTCGTTGTAAGGTCTGCATCTCTGTTGGCGGGTAACTTTTCTGGGGTGATTCGACGAAGCCATCGGCCTCTCCGCACTTTCAGCCTTCTATGCCATTTTGTCATTGATTTTGGGAAGGGGTCGAGCGAAGTTCACTTTGGGTTTCTTCGTCTTTTTCGGGCCTCCTTATGCAGTTGGATCATCTAAATGAATCTTTTACTCTATGTCACATCAGATTCAGATGTTTGTAGTATGTAGTCTTTTGTATCCGCCTCAGAGCGCCAGTTGTTACATATTTTCAGTAATCAATAGAATGTGTTTGAGTAATTGTTTTTTTATTTCTTGAATGTTTGCAAATCACATAAGTTTTTAGGAACTAAAACTCTACGTTGACAATGGAAAGAGAAATGAACAACTAAAATAGACTAAATGTTGACGGAGAAAAATTGATCCTGGCCCTGAAGTTAATTCGGATGGCTCTTGTGGTCCATTTGTATTTTCAGCGGACTGTTGAGCCTCGCTGATGTCATAGAGGCTACTGAAGAGTAAACCTTGCAGGGAATTAATCTTCGCGCTGACGGAATGTCGGGGGGTTATACTCCCGCTTACCTTGGTCTCTCCATTCCACTGGGTTACAAAGCAGATTGCTCCTGTATAGCTTGACTGTTCTATTTATCCATAGCGAGCCATTGTTGCTGGCTCTCGTGTGAGTGGAGTGATGTATCTACAGTCACTAGGCCTAGCTCTGGTTTAGAATGCCCTGCGGAATTCAGTTGGATCTGGGAACATTCTATTTGTTTTAATGAGGCATAATGGAAGCCTCGTGTCGTAGGTTGATTTTCACGTATTGTTCCTTCAGAGTGGTTAGCGGTATACTTGACGCACTGATAAAGGGTGGAGACCACTGATTTCATTTGGTGGAGCCATGGCCTTCCCAAGATAAGGTTGTAGGCAGACGGTCCGTCTACCACTATGAAGTCCAGAAACATGACCTTTCTTAGTTGCAACTCCCCTGCCACTACTGCAAATCTTATCTTCCCGATCGGGAAGAATTTCTCTCCACTGAATCCAATCAGTGGTCAGCCTGAATACACCAGGTTCTCCTCTTTGAGGTCCATACTACGGAACGCGTTGTAGATTAGGACGTTGAGTGACCTTCCTAAGTCCACCAGAGTTTTCTTTACGTCCCACCTTGCCATGGAGACCGATATGAATATGGCGTCATTGTGCGGGGCTCGGACCCCTTTGAGGTCTTTGTCCGTAAAGGTCAAGGTGGGAATGGGGCTCTGATCCTTTGTGTAGCAGATGCGTTTGTTCTCATCCATGGGTTGTGTCTGCATCTCCAATAGACTCCGCTTGTGGAACCTGTGTGACTAATCTTCATTCGACTCGACTTCATGAAGGATGTAGATTATGCCCGGAGTCTACTTCTCTATTTCTTTGATTGACTCCCCCTAGTCCCTGGATCGTTTTGGTCGCTTTGTAGAGTTCAAAAATTCTTTTAGTTTTTCCCTGCGGATCCAGTACTCAATCTCATACCTCTGACTTTTGCTGTCGTTGGTATCGTGGCTGCCCTCCTTGTGATACAAGCAGTACTTGTTGTTGTCACGCTTTGAAAGGTCTCTACGCTGTTTTGATAGCAACTTCAGATCTTCCCAATTTTTCATGGAATTCAGTACGTCCAACAGTCTAGAATTGAGGGGTGTCACGACTCTTGACCCAACATAGTTGGATGCTTTCTCTAGCCTAGCCCGGCCAAGGTCTGACCTGTTGTCACCATGCTTTCTCTTGCTCCTTTTTTCACCCTCGCGTTTTTTCCCTCATTCTTGTCCTTAGGAGCGGAGGGCTTCTTCTCACCTTCAGTTTTCCTCTTAATGGTCGTCAACTCCTCTAACGTAATGTGCTTCTGGTCACTCTTGAGGAATTTCTTTATGTCTAGAGGGGGACTCCAATGTGAGTTCTTTGTAGAGCTTTTCTTTCTTTAAGCCCGCAGTGAAAGTTGTTACAGCTGTGTCGTCGCTGCAACTGTCAATGAGTGTCAGCTCATTATTGAAGCGCGTGACATATTCACTGAGCGTCTCATTGGATCTCTATTTTAGAAAGAGTATGTAGTGTAAGCCTTTTAAGAAACGATGACTTCCGATGAAACACGTCAGGAACTCCTTCACCAGCATCTTGAAGGAGTTGATTGACCTCGGTGGGAGGCTGTGAAACCACGTTAGTGCAGACTTCTTCAGGGTAGTGGGAAAAATTTTGCACATCACCGATTCAGATCCTTTTTGAGGGCCATCAGGTGTTGGTAATGGCGCAGATGGTCGAATGGGTCGGTGGTCCCATCGTAGAAATCGAGCTCTGGAGGCGTGAACTTCTTTGAAATGGTCTCGTTCATAATACGGTCCACGAAAGGTGGGACTGAGAGATGGTAAAGCACATCTGGGTCATGTGCCCCTCTGTGGAGGGGGTTCTAAGGGTCGAGTTTCTCTGACTTGGCAGTCGGTTCCGCGTTAACTACGCCACCTCTTCTAGTCCAGTGCGAACTAGCAGGGGCCTGACTCTCTTATGCCTGGTTTTTGTTGTCCCCTGGAGACAGGGGCATGTGCTGTTCCTGATCTTCATTAACTGGTGGAGGGCTTTGCCAAGCGAGAGCCTCCAACATTTTGGCGATCTACTGTATTTGAGATGACAACATGTCAATCACGGGGTCCGTCATTGCTGTAGCTGGTGCGAGGGTGTGAGTCTGTTGCCCGTGCATAAGTGACACCGCGGAGAGCAAGGTTACAATACCAGCCGGAGTGTTTGACGTATCCCATTTTATCTATTGTTGCGTGATCTAGTGGTCACCATTTCTCCGTATTTTGAAAGGAGATGATGCTAGTGTAAGATTAGAAACATTGTCATCCCCACGGATGGTGCCAAACTGATGCAGTCGTTTTTCGCTACATGCTTTGACCTAGTCCTCCTAACCTGCTGACCTGCACAAGGAACACACGTAAGCCACGGATCACCATTGTGGTGGTCGATGGCACTCTAATGCTAAAATTAGACAGAGATATGAGGAAGGTGTAATGTTGTAAACAGAGAATTTGTGGCGTTCATTAGCTTACCAACCTCGTCTTATTTAGTGCATAGTCCTTGTTCAACCGGGTCATCGATGGCGCAGTTTGAGAATGAGATATTTTTATAATTAGGAGTCATGTTGTAGGGGGAAGCTCCTTATTAACCATGTGCTCTTAGATACACGGGAGACAGTTCTCAATCTGAGGGTAATCCATAAGAAGAAGTTTTCCTGTGTGATATGTACTCTGATTTTTGCTTTCTAGTTGGAAGCGGAGAGCTGCTGTAGTTGCCTGTCTGAAGCAGGTCCTTATGATAATTGCCTTAGTAGACATTATGAGTATTGAGGATAGCTGTCAGACATGTAGGATTAGCTAGCTGTAAGAGTTTGAGTCTGTTTAGCGAACTGCATTGGACGAACTTAAAATCACTTGGGCCAGATAAGTGTTAGACTGACACTGAGACCCGCAGTTCCTCGATATCATTATGATCCGTTTATGGCTAAAAAATGTAACCGTTGCATCATCAAGTATTATGTTTGGACTACATTGAAGTGAAAAAAATGTCCCACACACATCACCTTCTTTTAGCTATTAATTTTCTCCTAATTTGTGCTTTCATTAAATTTCTTCTTGTAGCAGCTTTTGTTTGTTTCCCACCTGGCCGCGATTGAGATTACATCATGCACATTCCTACTACACTGAAGTAGGGGTGGGCATCCCATCCCGCGATCCCGTTTCCGTTCCCGTCCCGATCCCGTCCCAATTTTTCCGGGTCTTAATGGGATTGAATAATTTCATTCCGATCTCGTCCCGTCCAGATCTAGAATGGGATGAAGATTTTCAATCCCGCCAATCCCCTCCCGTCCCGAACTAATTTTTGGAGAACGAGGTGAGCCCTATATCATACTTGGTAATTCCACCTATTTTTTTTTTTTAAGCCAATGATGTTATCTTATGATTGCCCATGTTGCTTTTAGGGATCCTGCTTGGAGTTGTGCATGGAATTGTCGAATCTCTATTCAGAAGGATAGTGAGAATGGGATGCACGAAGACTTGGCTTACAAGTACACTGTTGAATGCATTACATGAATTATTTCGAAGACCATCTCAACAAAGGTCTTTTCTTTGCAACTTGAGCCTTTTATCTTCCATATTCTACCTGGTTTTTTATATGGCGTCTCTTATGCTTCTCAATCTAACCTGTTATGTTGCTCAACCAACGTATGCTGTCAGTCTATAACTCTCTGTCAGAGGAAGGTAAAAAGGAATTCCAGGCTGCATACAATGCGTCCTACTATCCTTGTTTGGATATCCTATATGAGTGCTACGAAGATGTAGCCAGTGGGGGTGAGATCAGGAGTGTTGTCTTGGCTGGGCGCCGATTTTATGTATGTCTATATATTTTTTGTACTTGTTTTTTGGTCAATTTCACTACTGTAGTATTTTCTTTGTACTTGTGCAATCTTGAATGAAAGAGTGATGTGTTTTATGCTTTCAACAGGAGAAAGATGGTCTACCAGCTTTCCCTATGGGTAAGATAGATCAGACACGAATGTGGAAGGTGGGTGAGCGGGTTAGATCAACACGCCCACAAGGTGATTTGGGTCCATTGTATCCTTTCACAGTTGGGGTTTTTGTGGCATTAATGATGGCTCAGGTCAGTTATCTATATTGTGGTTCTAGCTGCATGTGATTCTTTACACTAAAATTATATGCAAGTATATAAGCCATCTTCTAATTCCATTTAGTTTCAAAATATTCATGATCCAGATTGGGTTTTGAGGAAGAAGGGACATTCATACTTTGAAATTATCAATGAAAGCGTGATTGAGGCGGTGGATTCTTTGAACCCCTTCATGCATGCACGTGGAGTTTCTTTCATGGTTGATAATTGTTCCACAACAGCACGATTGGGATCGAGGAAGTGGGCTCCCCGCTTTCACTACGTTCTTACTCAACAAGCTTTGGTAGCAGTTGACAATGATAGTCCCATCAACCAGGACCTCATTAGCAACTTCTTGTCTGACCCGATTCATGGAGCCATTGAAGTATGTGCTCAATTGAGGTCAACAGTTGATATATCAGTGCCAGTAGATGCAAATTTTGTGCGACCTAAGCTGCGTTGATGTAGAAGTCAGACGAGTGAAACTAGATGAGTATGATTAGGAGAGTTGTCCATATGGCCCAGTTTGCACTATATCATCGACAATTACCCCCTTATTCCAAGTTTGTAGCGAGTACTATTTAGTAATAACTTAAGTTATGCTGTTGATTTTTCTGCTCAATCGCTTTTTGTAATATCGAGTGACATCCTTTATGGCTAAGCATGTAATTGGAAGTCTTCAAGCCTATTCAATGCATGTATTCTCAATAAAAGTGTTTACAAATGGTTGTTAAATGGATTCCTCTTGCAGATGCATGTGTATGTGTTTGTGCTCGAGGTTGTTATCCACTGCTTAGTTTTGATGGTTTAGGGTGTTGGTTCTAATAGTGTTCCTCTTTAACTTGAGCCATTTTTTTCTACATCTAAGTTTAGAGTAGGTATCTAATATCATTTTAGACGTGCCAGTGCAATTCCAAAGTGTAAATGGTTCTGGTTGCCACTGATATGTCATGGAAGGTAAGCTTTCTCAATGTGTTGAATCTTTGATATCATGTCAGTGGTTGCGCAGAAGAATCTCAATTGCTGGTTTACAGCATTTGGCGAGTCAGCCTTTGAATTGAAATGGGGTACCTACTGATCTTGTCCCGTCTCGAACCCGTTTGGGATGGGACGAAGTCGAGATGGAGTTTTTCCCATCCCATCCCATCCCAATTCCGTATGGGATAGGAATGTGTATATCTCTTTCCATCCCGTCCCATGCCCATCCCTACACTGAAGCATTGTTTTCCACCGATGAATTTCGTGTCTTACCCTGCATAGATCAATAAAAAAAATTTCCAATAGTTCTGTTACAATTTTTTTTTTTGTTAATGTGGCCTTTTGGGAGTGAATCCAACAAAGAAGCGTGATTAGAACATATCCCTCTCTTCCTTCCTCGATCGACACTCCAGTTGCGTGATCCTTAACCCCTACTCCAACTCCAGGTCGATCATCCCTCCATGTCTCTCCCATCGACAGATAGCAGTGTCTCGACTGATCACAGTGCCAAATCAGATTGATCCATCCTCAATCCATTAATGATTCCAGTGGATCGACAAACCCCCGCAAACCTTCGCCACCCTTCTTCCCCCCTCGAAACTACCCCATCATCCTCAACGCTCCATCCTCTGTCGACTTCAGTTGATCAACAATTCACATGCCCTGGTGATCGACTCTTTCACTTAATTGATTGCCCTCAACATCCTCATCCTTCCACCGATCGACCTCAACCACCACAGCCAAGCAACCAACCTTCGATCACACGCTACCAATGTCCAATACGTGCCAGTCGAAACCCCCATACCCCTTCCGACGTCCTTTGCCAACCCTCACCACCACCTTCTGCTAACACACTCAAACCCATACAAAAACAAACAATTACTGAAGTAGAGGTGATTGATTTTCCGGCCAGTTTAGCCCCCATCGCAGCTCCCATCCACTTGCTCCTCCCTTACACGAGCACTGTTTGTTACAGAGAGACATTTGGAATAGATCAGCTTCTTCCTCTTTGAGAAGAAGAACAATATTTGTGTTTGGGTTATTTGCACCCCACCACTCTGTTTGTACCACCACAAGCTATTACTTCTTATCACTTTGATTCTCAGGTTATTTACCACCATTTGGATTTTTTTGAGAAACTTTTGACATTTATTTTCAAAAATTTGTGCACACACTTGCAATTTTGAAATGGATCTTCTTCGAGTTAGAGACTCTTTTACGACTTTGTATTTGGTGGTTTCTTTTAATTTTACATGTGTTGAATTTTGAGTAACTATAAAAGGAATGTTAGAGGTCGATTTTTACTTGGACATTTCTCATTATGTTGCTACTTGTGCTCATCAAATTTTTTCTATTTTAAGCTCGATGACGAGCTTCTTCAACCTCGGAAGGTTGATGTAATTAAGATATTTAATATAATTAACAACAATAGTAATTTAGGCAGCATTTAGAACTCTTATATTATTGTAATATGGTTTTTGATTAGGGTTTTAATATTTGTTTTCTATTAGATTTAAGGTTTGTTTGTTATAAATATGAGTGCAGGTAGTTCATTGTAATCAATTGATGATAAAAAAATAAAATTTGCTTATTTATAGTCTTCATGTAAGGTTGAGTCAATGGACTAGAGTGAAAGCAAGTCTCCAAGCGAGATGAAAGCGGACGAGGATATTAAGTGGCAACAATATGGTAGCCTTCAAATCCAATTTAATTAACCTTATAGGGTCAGTCATGTAGCCTTCGAGCATTGATTAATAAATAAATAAAAAATGTGAACAAACCAATTTTTTTTATTTTTTTAAAAAAGGGGCAGACTTTACTACATTTACCCTTCTAACCTTACAAGTTGTATCAGAGCTGTGATATTGACAATACTTGCGATATGATGGTGGTGGTGGTCGTGGTGGTGTTAGTCCACCATGGCATGTAGTGGTGTTGCTTGTGGCATTGTGGTGTGGTCAAAGAGTTGAAATGGCGAGAACAAAAAACTTAAAAGAAAACCTTGGAAAATCAACATCCCATTATAAATTGGCATGTTGATTTTCCACCTATTAGGCTCTTTTGGATTAAAATTTACAACGTAGTTGATACTACTATAACTTAAAGGAAGAAGAGAGATATTTAAAGCAATTTTTTTTCAAATAATCACTTTTATATTTTGAATCTTGTCTAAGACAATGTTTTATTTATTGTTCAATTGCCATGCCTACATTACCATTAAAAAAAACACTTACAGCTAGGTTGTGTGTCACCGTGACTCTAAAACTGGGATAACCTAAAAATCAACTGACCTGATTTTATGAGGAGGATAAAGTAAGAAGATTTCTACACACCGAGTACCAAATACTCGAAAGCATAAAATTGTGGTAGTCTATCTGAATAGAAGGACATTAAAGCTTTGTTTGTCCCATAGGCTCCTCTTAAATTGAAAGAATGTAGACCTCTGCTCTCCATGAATCAAAAGGAAAAACAAAGTTTTTTTTTTCATGAAATTCTCTCTCCCAAGTTTTCAGACCAGAGAATCAGGAACAACTACACAACAATAATTACTTAGCACCTGGTTTTGTGTTATTTTTAAAGTTACATATACTTTTGTGGGAAAAGATACCAATAAGCAAGCATACAAAAGGCTTGTTGATGAGGTACTTACTGTTACTCTTGAATGCATTCGACAATAACACCACAATTTTCTTGCATTGCATTAAATAGAATTTAGCTCGAAAAAGGAATTCAACTTTACAACATCATGGAAAAACTTTTTGTTTCATTTAGGAGCAGAACTTTTGTATAAAAAGAATCAAAAGTTGTGTTGTGAACCTAAGGAAGGGATGCACACTCGCCCAATCGAGAAGTCTACTGACAACTTTGAGCACATTTTGAGCCAGATGCAAATTTACCGAGGCTTCTGAACCTCCAAAGTCTGAATGAACCACTTAATTGCTGATCATCCCTCTGTGCAGACAAAAAATACTTAGATTACTGCAGAAATAAGTATGAAGTAGAATTACAAATAAGACAATGAATGTTAGAAGTCAGATAGACTATTAGATAGATTACTGCATTGGACTGATGTTCGAACACTAAGTCATATAGATGCAAATACATGTTAAGTGTGTACCCAAGTCATCTTGATAGATAGCAAACTTTCGAGATAATTAATGAACAAAGATGCAAAGCTTGATGAGGCATTCTTTACGAAAACCTAAATAGTTGACTATAAATTTTGATACATGTTATGCACATCCTCACAAGTATAATAAAATAAAAAATACAATAAAAATATAACGCACCTGTGTAGAATTTTGCATCATGGAGCAATCTTCGATCTCCTTACACTTGTCACCTTAAAGACTTTTCAGTATTTTGAAGGCTGCAGTGTATTCTTCCTCATTATGAAACTGCTTATGGGGAACGGGATTTGGGTTGACAAGAGCAGATTCTGACATAGATCTCCTACTGGAGCCATGGTGCTCAAGGACAGATGCTAGATTTTGCCTAGCAACAGAATCAACGGTACTTGGGCGCTTCTCAAAAACCAATGGACGCGAACCTTTTTCAAGTGTAGATCGCCTACCCACAGATTGCTCATTTCTTTCCATGATCAATACTTCAACCTGTAAAAACATATGATTAAAGCCTACATCACTGACTAAATCCACATAGGAAAGGCTAAAGGTTTTTCTTCTCAACCTGATTTGAAGATTCCTTTTTTTATCCCCCAAATGCAACTAGGAAGACCTTCTCATTTTGCTGCACAGGAACTAAGCTAAATCCCTGTAACACAACACTACTATTAAGCTACCATGCCACACTTTTAAAGGGAAACAATGATGATAACACAATGAAGTTACAATGACAAGAGATGCAACATTCACTCCCTTAATCTAAGAAAAAATTGTCTGGCAATTACCTATACCCAATAGGGACTAAATAGATTAGTTTTCACAGATTGAAAATTATTGTCATTACGAAGAAAGAAACCAGTAGTAAAACAAAACCTTACTTTGTAGGTGGTAACAGATGAAGGAGGTTCTGCCACGGCCACAGACCACTCGACGTTTATAACATCAAAGACCAAGGTATCTGCATGACCTGAAAATATAAACACTTGTAGTTTTAAGCAAACAGAAGTGGTAGGGGCTTAAATGAACAAAATGATCTAAAGTTATTTCCAGTACAAGCCTTGTCAATCAAAGAATTGCACCGTAATTGCTACGATGTTATTGTTCATATTTTCGATTCTAAGAAGCATATATCTCAGCACAGGGCTCTTGACATAAAAATGTAATTAGTATGAAAGCTACATTTCTTCGTACTTGTCCATACCTGCAGTTGAGTTGCATAAGAGAGATTGTTGAAATAGAGAGTCGGGTCATCAGCCAGGCAAAGAGATAAAAATCTCCATATTCCAGCGACTGAGAAAGCAAAGAAAAATCAAGTT
The DNA here is from genome assembly GCA_963556465.1 of Berberis vulgaris. Taxonomy (NCBI): domain Eukaryota; kingdom Viridiplantae; phylum Streptophyta; class Magnoliopsida; order Ranunculales; family Berberidaceae; genus Berberis; species Berberis vulgaris. The sequence continues at coordinate 72,163,868 of OY747125.1, read as the reverse complement.
AATTTGATAACTAATAGTCTAATTCTGTATTAATCGGTAGGCTAATTTAGGACTGCTGATAAAACCAAGCTTGGATTATTTTTTTTCCCATCTATATATGCTAGAATAAGAACTACATTACCAACCAACAGATCATCATATGACATGCTCATGCATAATTAGGCAGGTCACACAATAAGAAAACCAATTCACCATTATCAATAACACTCAATATGAAAAAACTGGCTAACCATCCAGACTTGCTAACAGACTTGCTAACCATTCAGACTTGCAGTCCAACTGGCAGACTTGCAGAATACCATCCAGACTTGCAAAATATAGCATTACTTGCATTCTCTTGCATTCTTCAAAGCCCCTCATTGGTTTGTTGATTTATATCTCTTCCTTGTGTAACTATATATGACAGGAGGTCTATCGGTTTCCTCAAATGATACTAGCTTACCACTTAACTGATACGAGGCAGAAATGTTCTCATAATGATTTCTAGTTTAACTTGGGTAACTAGTAAAGAATAAAATATTCTTAATGCAAATACAAGAAAGGTGGTTTGAAAGCTGGGGATAGGCTTCGTAAAAACATTATTAGAAGATTTGAACAACAAGAAATAAAACAAAAGAACATAAAGTAACTGGAAATATTGTATTAGCTTCAAGCATTGAGATTTCAACAGACTTGCATGGTTTTTAGATAATACTCAAGACTGTCAATCAGTAAGCTTTAACTTTGAGGTAGTAAAATTTGGAAGTGTAAAATCAGATAGTTGACTGTGTTTATAGACAATTAGTATCAAGTATAACACTAAAGTGAAAATTTCCCTTATTTGTCCTACAGAGAACACATAGTTACCCAAATACAAATCCATTCTCATGAAGTCTACATATTTCATCTCTAGATATAACACTTGAAAATCCCACAAAATACTGGGAAGACTCAGTACATATAACATAACAAAAGGGGCGTAGAAACTACTCGTGTAAACCTATTTAGATATGACAAAATATGCTCACTTATGATCGAAAATCTGTGGAAAACACAATAAATAAATACATAAAATAAGAAATCTCAATGGTTCATTTGAAAGAACAAGAAAAACCTAGTATACCTTCTCTGTTGCAGCTTGTTCAACCACTGCATGCACAACCCAAATCAAGGTTGTCGTTGGTAGCAAGTTGTACACCAGCTTCAAGCAGTTCATTAGTAATATTTAAACCCTGAAGCAGTTCATTAGCAATTGGTGTTTGCAGCTGAAAAAAATCCACTCAGTTTTTCAGAGAAATAAATTGATAAGAATTTGTAAGAAAAAGGACCAAGGTTCGCTACCATACCTGACTTCCTGGAAACGATGACTGTGATGGAGTGACTTGTGAGAGTCCCTGACCTGTAGGAAGCCTCTCAGACAAGCCTAAGGCCATTTTGTCATCTTCCACCAGCAAACCCGACGCAAGATGTAGAGGAGCAGTATACTAAAGCCAGATACATAGCCAAACACATCTATAATTAAAAAACGGAGAAAAAGAGTGTTTGCACTTAATAAAAGGATATATTGGAGCACACAGACCTGAGATAATAAATGCGAATGACTGCCAGCATGGGAAGGATTTCCCACGTCAGGCTGCAGTTCAACTTGATTTAAGACAGAAATCATCCCGGTGTTGACTTCAGAAACCACTTGTGGTTGGGACACCACGATGTCTTTGTTTGAAAAATCTGGATTTCCTTCTACTTCCCTAACCCGATCTTTCAGAAGACAAGTTGGTTTTACTTCTTTCAAATCTACAATAAGGTTCTTAAACAAGACCTGAGACACCAAAAATGAAGGAGAACAGTCAAAATAAATGCAGCAGCCAAGTTGACTTTCAAGGTACCTATACTTTCTAGGAATTCGCCATGTTGAGCACCATCTCTTACTTAAAAACTTGCACAATAAATGCAGAGAAGGGTATTTATATATTTAATGGAATTTAACTTCTACATACACTCATTTTTGTGCCTTAAATAAGATACATGATCATCAGATATTCAGCCTATCTGACTCTACAGTCTAAATATCCATGTCAGATGCCAATATAATTCTTTGTCATGCAATATGAAATAGGAATTACCTCGATGTCGAACTTGAGGTTCATTTTCAGATTTGGCAATGCATAAATCTCAGCCAGTAAACCAAGAATCCCCATTGTCCACGGATTCGGAGGCTGGTATGCAGGACTACTCTGGCATTGTTCTAGTATCTGCAACAAGTATCACGACATAAATACCATAGCATTCATGTAATAAAGGGTGATTTGACAAAATCATCAACGATACTTACCTTAGAGGTAAATGGAATAACTGCAATCATTAATCCCTTCTCATAAGCCTGAAACCAATAACAGCATTGAGATAAATAAAATCATCATACAGGCACTTGCAAGAGAGTCATCATAACGAATTTAAACATAAAATAATTCATTTTTTTATCAATACAAAAAGAAGCCTAATATTAATAATAATCCAAAGTAAGAAGCCCACAAGGTAACAACGATATAAAGGAGGAACAAACTCTCTCCGTATAAAAATACACCGTTATTCGATGACATGCATCTTCCTTTTTTGTGCAGCGGCTCCAATGATGTAGCTCCAGAAGCCTATCCAGAAATGTCTAAAATGATGCAAATGACGAGTTGACTGATTACCTATAAAGGGAATAATACAGGCTCACTCTTTCCAACTTTGATTTTTGAGCTCCACTTAGAGAGAAGGCTATAACACAAGTCACAAGTAGTTCTTCGCCCTTTTCCTTAAATTTCATTTTTAATTAGAGCTCCATGGTTTTTAGATCTTGAGATATACATCGAGGACAAGAACTTCACCTTAGGATGAAGAAAAAGCCACCACGGAGACAAAGATCCGCTCATTGAGCACTTTGGATTGGATTGTCTACTTATTGTAGAGCTCATTATAATTGTTAGCTTAATCTTGAAGTTGGTATATGATTATTATAATAAAAGATTTAGATACCTCATCTTTCGTGTCAAATTGCATCAGGTTATACTTCATCATAATATTTTTCTCTTTGGGTCCATCATTTGCCAGGTCTTTGAGTAAAGACCCCTATTTAGAGTTTGTGTCAAATATCTTATATAAAATTGCATATTCACGCCCTTATATGCAACGCCAACGTGACAGCTATGTAAACAAAGATACCTAGAATATATCTAAGCATTTTTATATTCGTGAGATGTGGTCCCTGTCTGACATCAGATTGTTTTGGAGCACACATCAACTTTTGGAGATAAATAATTAAGAACTCGGTATGAAAAGATAACAAAAGTAATGTATGTATCGTATCAAATTATTCGTGTCACGTGTACAAGGATGGTAGATCCCTACATCATCTTATATTTGAATATCTTAGATTAATGTATGTATCGTATCAAATTTATTACCGGGCCGTCCATAACAGGAAAAATACAGAACATAGCAACAATATTTAAGATTTCTTTCTCGAGGTAAAACCATTTCGCAATCACTAACTTGGGTCATCTCTTTTTGGTCCAAAATGAATTTCATTCTCCTTATTGGTTCTTACAAATTCGACAATAAACTCATACAAACTAATAAATTTTTTTTTTTAATTACCTACCTTCTCCTTGACTGCTTGATCCAAGTTTCACTAGTAGATATTCCCTGTCAAGATCGAATTTTAAGAAAGTCAAAATCAATTCATTCTTTTACACATAAAACTGTGAAATCAATCCAATATCAACACAGATAGGGAAGATCAACACTGTAATGGACTCATCCAAAGTTTTGATTCAATCTCTATCTCTCTCAAGAGAACCCCATTTCACAGCCACCACAGAATTACATGGGAAAATTTGTGATGAAGTGGTAAACATGAGATTAATTTCAAAACAATATGCAAATTAAAATAAAGAAACACAAATCAAGCAAAATCGATTAAAGCAATTTACAAACCCTAAACTAAGTCGCTCAGATGCTCTGACAGCTCAATCGATTGAATGTATCGATTGCAACAACTAGGTTGATTGAATTCACTGAATCTGAGAGAATAAGCTCAATCGATTGGGTCTGTAGACAAGAGAGTAGCGTTGGTTCTTGAACCCTAACCCTTGCACCCCAAAACCCAAAACCCACTCTTTTGATAAGCTTAAAACAAAGAAACAGTCGAACCAAAGAAAAAAAAAACCTACCTCCTCACCCTGATTTGAAACGAAAATGGAGAATCGCTTTCCTTCCCTGCTCCTCACCCTGATTTGAAATGAAAATGGAGAATCGCTTTCCTTCCCTGCTCCTCACCCTGATTTGAAACGAAAATGGAGAATCGCTTCTTTGTTTTCCTTCCCTGCTCCTCACTCCCTCTCTCTCACTTTCCTTCCCTGCTCCTCACTCTGCTCTGCTTTCCTTCCCTAAAATGAAAATGGAAGGAGGCGGGACCTCCAATTATTTTCGCAAGACCGCGAAACTATTTTCGCAATGGCGCCAAAGCAATTTTTTTTATAGGCACGATTTTGGGTCGTGGCAAATAAACCAACGGTTTTGAGCTTTGGCCATCTCCGTGTAGCTACTGGTGTAGTGACGGTTTTAGGGTCTAGCCACGGTTTTGGGCCGTGGCAAATAAACTAACGGTTTTGAGCCGTGGCCATCTTCGTGTAGCTAATCAAGCCTTTTGGTGTAGTGAGAGATTTCCCTTTCTGAGTGTTGTTCATGCAAGGAAGTTTCCTTGTTTGACTTATACTCTACTATTTGTTTCTTTATCCGAACCAATGTATTATGCCTGTCTTGGGTTGATCCCCTAGATACTTGCCTTATCAGGGCTTATGAATATTGGGCTTGATCACATGACGTGTGGGCTAAGTATCACATTGCTATTTGGGTTCGATCTTCTTGATTCTGCTGATAATAGGCTTAGTGCTATCTAGGCCTTGTTGGATTGGACCTGCAATCAAGCCTGCTTTGTTCTGTAAATGAGATTATCATGACACACGTACGGTGCTGATCAAAGGACGGTTTGATGTGTCATCAACTACTCCCCCCGAGTTGGTGGGTTAACTCATCGGTCCACCAAGTCACTTAATGAAGCAACTGTGCAGTCATGATGGTTGAGTATAAATCATTTCTTTTAGCGGCGAGCTTCATTAATTGGGTGTGCGTCTGCTTGAAGAGAAAAAGGGTGGGAGTTTTGTTTTCTATATAGATCCTCTTTGTAGAGTTTGGCTTATTTACTCTTTCGATCTCAGATTCTCTATTTAGTTGTACCGTATTTCGTGCTTTTGACTTTGCTCAACCTTCGTAATCAAAAGCTTGTACGATCTCTCATGGCGAATTTAAATCAACTTTCTGATGAACTGTTTGCTAAGGGTCCCAAGTTCTGTGAAGAGAGGTCGCTTTCTGAGTCGAGACTAGAAGTCCTCTGTAAAACATATGGGATTCCTGAGGATCTGGTGCTTTTTACTCTGGGTGTCGATCTGATGTCGTTATCCACTCCAGAAGGGTTTATCTGCCTTCACCGAGGTATGGTTCAATCGGGTGTCCGCTTTCCTGTCATCAAGAAAATTTGGGATTTCCTGACGTACCTCGGCATTGTGCCCGCTCAACCGGAATTGAACGGGTATAGGACTGTGATCACAATTCTGATTAGGGCGAAGGACATTGATGTTAGAGTATCTTCGAGGGAAATCCAACTACTTACTTCTCCTCAGATTAACTAGCAAGTTGTGTATGTCCTGACATCGTCGAACTGCTTCTGCAATATGCCTGATGATTTCAAGTTCTGGCACAAATTTTGTTTCATGACCTCCACGAACTTGAAGTATTTTAGGCTTGCTAGTCATCCAGTCGAGTGGGAATTCAGGCAACTGAGTAGGTTCAATTTTTTTTCTTGATCTCGCTTGTGCTAAATGCATATCAAATTAACCTTTATGTTTTTCGTATGGAAATTACCCACTTCATCTCTTTCTGCTAAGGATAAAATGACTCTGGATGCGTTTCGTAACATGCCTCGTCTGCTGATAAAGGATGTCGTTAAATCTTTTAATATCAAGCACAATGGATTGTGGGCTCACTGGCATGAGGCTCCCACTCTTTTTGGGACTCAAAGTCAAAGCCCAAATGCGTATCCTCTTCAAAGAAGAAGAAGTTCCCGAAGATTAAGATCCCAAACCCTTCAAGGAAGGTAGTACTAAGTAAGGTGCTTCCTTCTCCTGTTCGTCTGAAGAAGCCTCTTATTGTGTCTAGGCCCACTCGTGGGCGTTTAGTTTCGTCTGAAGGGCATGAAGCTGTCAGACAGGTTCTTGAGCTGTCCGCTGGGACGTAGACTACTGTGTCCGAGGGACATGATTTGGCAAAGGCTTATGTTTCCCTTCCTGACTTGGAAATGGAGTATCTGGAAATGGTTGGGTTGAAGATGTAACAAAGTTGAGTACAGAGCAGGCAGAAGTTCTGAACAAAGCGTTGCTGCAGGCCGGCATGGAAGCTTCGTCTAGTGTGGGACTGGGTCATCCATTTTCGTTGAAAGACTTTGTTTGCAACCCTGCTAGGCCTACTAGAGGTCTGCTAGACCATCGTCCTTATGGCAAAAGGTCTCCTCTGTGTTGCCCGTACTGTCCTTCGTCCCGCTCTCGTCCTTATATTGAAGTGACGACGGGTCCGAGGAATAACTCGCTTCCTTTTTTCTCGTCAACTAATTCTGAGTCGGCTTATGAAAGAGAACCGATTGTTGCGAGTAAGGGGAATGTTGTAGATGAGGGCCCTAATGCTTTGAAGACAGTGAAGGGTGGTACTGGAGTGATTCTAGTCCTGAACGATCTCCATCCAAGTGCGCGAATTAGTCTGTTTACTTCAGACGTGGCAAAGATGGGAAACCAAGCTTGGAATCAAGAGGTTAACATTTCTTATGCTTCGAGGAGGCATATTAGTAGGTGGAATGACTGGCTGGCGAATTGTGCTCCGGAGCCAGAATGAAAGACGCTGGGAGATCGTACGGATAAATAGTAGAAACATCTCGTATTGGGAATGTCATACTGAATCAATTAAATGGCAGTTGTTGGGACTTAAGTCGAGGTTGCTGTTGAGAGAGTGTATACCATGGAGTGAATCTTTGCCAACTTGCAGAAGTCATACTCTGACGCTCTTGACTAGATTGAATCATTGAGGAAGCAACTCAAAACTCACTCTGATGATGTAGCAGAGTCCTGGCGCACAAGATCATAGTCTCAAAGGATTCGCTTGGAAACGTTTGAGTCCGACCTGGCAGGGGCATTGTTCGCAAGGGATCGATTCGAAAATGAACTGAACCTTGTCCGTCGTGATTTACAATTTGCCCAGAAGACTATGGTCGGAGTACAGGCCGAAATACATGCTCTGAACGCCGAGAAGGCCAAAAAGGAGTCCGAATGGGTTGTCCGATGTTAGCAATTGGAGGCTGATGTTGATTTTAACGCCAAGAGTGTGCATGCCGCAGAAGAGCAACTCTTTCCGGCACAAAATGAGTTAAGTGTTTTTAATGATAAGCTGGGTGTCGAGTAGTCCAAGATTGACATGCTGTCAGGTAAGTTTTAGTAGCCAGAGCAGAAGCTTTCTAAATCAAGGGTGCGCGAGGAGAAGCTTCTTAAGGCCTAGGGCATGTTTGAGTTCAGCAGAATTGTGCATGGAGGGCTGAAGTTGTTGCACCTTATGAAGGAGGAATTTGGAGTGGCCTCTGATCTGTCTGAAGAAGAAGGTGACCCTGACGAGAGTGATCAAGAGGTAGCACGTACATATGTGTCTCCTGTTTTCTCTCCTGCTAAGTACAACTCTGTTGTATTTAACTCTCCTCCTGATGATAGCTAGATTTTATCTGCTTTGTCTTATCGCGACATTAGTTGTTAGACGAGAGCCTCTGCTAGGTTAGGAAGTCGTATGATTGATCTGCTATTGACAGTTCTGACTGCTTATGCTATGATAGTTCGTGCAATTCTGGTCTGCATCTTTTTAGAAATCGGGGAGTGTAATTCACCCTTTTCCTGGTGGCTTGGTTGTATATGAACCAGCAGTTGATGTTGCTATTTTAAGCGAACTAGTCAGATTGTGGTCCTAGCACGTGCAAGTCCTTCGAGTTGAATTTCCAGAGTTCTGTTTGGGTTTTTGACTCGTTTTTCTTGCTATTGGCGAAATAGGCTTAGTTGGACCAGAGGTTGTTATCGCCAGTTATAACTGACTAAACCGGGGTCGGGTTCGGCGACTGTCGTTTGTGATTGAATGGTGGTCCCTGACAAGTCATCTTAATCAGGCGTCAAGGGCACTGACTAGACTCTCACTTTTCAACCCATCGTCGTCCTTTATTGACAAACTAGAAACTAGAGTGAGCCAGAAGTTATCATCGTCAGTCGTTCTAACTAAACTTTGGCAGGTTCTACAATCATTGTCTGTAGTTGGCTAACGATCCATGGCAAGCCATCATGGTCAGGCGTCGTTGCGTTGACTAAACTCACACTTTCTAAGTCGAAATTCACATGCAATGAACTAGGCTTAAAGCAAACCAGAAGCCATCGTCATCAACGGCTACTAACTAAGTTTTGGTCTGGTTCGATGATCATCGTTTGCATAAGAGCGGTGAACCCTAGCAAGCCATCTTAATTAGGCATCAAAAGTGCGGAATATATTCCCACTTTCTAAGCCATCAGAATCTGTTATTTGCATATTAGGCTTCGAGCTGACTAGAAGCTATCGTCATCAGTCGTCACCGACTAAGCTTTGGTGGGGTTTGGTCACTATTGTCCAAGTTTGGACAATGATCCCTGGCAAGCTGTCTCGATCATGTATCAGAGCGTTGACTAAGTTGCCAATCTCTAAACCATTGGCACCCGTTTAACGAATTGGGTGTTAGAGTGGACCAGAAGCTTTCTTAATAGGTTGAAACCGACTAAGCATTGGTTAAGTTCCGCAACCATTATCTATAGTTGGAAAATGGTCCCTAGCAAGCCATCACGGTCAGGTGTTAGAAACACTGACTAAGATCTTTACTTTCTAACCCATTGTCGTCTGCTTCTGGCGGGCTAGGCGTTAGAGCGGACAATAAGCTATTGTAAATAGTCAGTCTGACTAAGCTTTGGTCCAAATAAGATTTTGGGCGTGCAAGTTTGACTTGGGTGTCCCAACTTACTTGATTTGCCTAGTGGTCTAATTATGGAGCCGGATCGATTGATCGGACTAATAATAGATTGGCCAGCTTTAAAGAACAACAACGATATAATAGCAGGGCGGATGGTTTGGATTATTTGTAGGCATGCTCCTTATCCATAGGCATTTAAGGCCTTCGCTGTTTGTGTTTTTGCATGTGCTGGACCGGATCTGGTAGGGCATAAGTTTGGGTCCATTAGTTGGCGGGCCCCAAGTGGAAGAAATATTTGTAGACCAGCGTGTCGTGTGTACGGAGCATATTGCGAGACGGTTCAGAATCGGCGAGAGGCTTATAAATGGTACATTTTACGCCCCTAATTTTATATTTGTTATGTCATATTAATTAATAAAATACTCTCATTACGTGTATTTTATGTATAATGCAGGAATTCAAGTATTAATCATCAAATATGCATAAAATGACACAATAAAGCTAAGTTAAAAACAAAAAAACTCATTGGAAGTTCACACATGCATTGTCAAGGATCAAGGATTTTCAAGCCCAAAGGCCCATGAAATCAAGCCCAAAAAAGAACCATCATCTAAGAATCTCGAGGAAATCAAATTGAACATACACATGGCAACTTCAACATAGCAAAATGAATCTCTACACGTTCCACCTCCTACTCCAATATCCATTCTCCAATACAATTTTTTATTTTATGCCAACATCTTTTCCTTATTTTACTCCAACTCCTACTCTAGTATCCATTCTCCAATACAATTCCTTATTTTATGCCAATATCTTTTCCTTATTTTACTCCACCTCTCATTCTTCTTCACCTATAAATTCCCATGCTTGAGTATACTTTAGAGGACTTTGGAAGAAAAAGAAAATTGAAAGTAGTTGTAGTAGTATTTGTAGCATTTAGAGTAATAAGTGGAGAGAAGGCCCAGAGATTACCATGCTTGGCTAACATCCCACCTTAGGGTGTGGGTGAGCCCATTGGAGGATAGATCCAAGATGGCTATCTTTTTTATTTGTCTTTCCATTTTCATGTAACTGAGAAGCAAGTTTAGTTAGATTGATCTTGTTGCTTGGTTGTATCATGAACATATAAGGTAAGTAATATGTTTTATGTTTCATGTTATGAATTCAATTCATGCTTTTTCTTCTACTTCTTAAGCTCAAGATTAGATAGTATTCTCTGAAAAACTCCTTATAATGTTTACATATTATTAGTCTAAGTTTCATTGTGATTTGTTAGATATATGGTTTTTCATTTAAGTATGATTCGTTGTATGCTTTTTAATCCAAATTTGATTCTTATGTTAGTAATATAATTTAGGCTTGAAATCAATTGTTCATATTGCCATATCTTCCATCCTAAAGTGAGATGAGAGTCTACCTTAGGATGTGTTAATGAATTTGGGAAAGATTAATCGAAGAGTAGCCTAATGATGACATCTAATCATGATGGTAAACTCAAAGCCCTAACTCTCACATTTATGTTTTATTTTGTATTTTTAGTTCAAACACTTCACCCATCAATTATTTTCTAACTAGGTTAAGTTCAAAAGAGATTTGAAAGATTTGTTTTTCGATATTTTATAGCTCTCGTTGTGGGATTTGACCAGTATTTTCCATTATCTAACTCAATAAATAACCGTGCGCTTGCAGTATGATTTGAGATCGATAAAGTATTTTGCGCTGTCTCCGGAGAGAGTAATGGAAAATTTGTTTTAAAGTCAAGTTTGAATGTTTATCACTAGTTTAGTTTAGGTTCATTTTTATAGTTTATGTACATTTGCATTATTTGTTAACATTTTGTACTCTAGAAATCTGAACATCTTCAAGTTTTTTTTTTTTTTGAGTATCTAATGTTTACTGTTTTATTTTTTGTAATTTATTTGGTGTCTATGCTTTCACGGACATCTTTTTAGTTGTTCATTGGATAAAGGGTTAGTGAGAACCAAATTTTTTAAGTTGGACTGCTTGTGCTGGAATTTGACTGTTGTAAATTATTGTTGTTTGAATGCCTGTTTCTACTACTTTATGATTCTATTTTGAGCGTTTCCAAGTTTCATCATGTTTTATATTGGGTCTAGTTTCTAGATCATCTTTTGAATTTCCATTTGGATAACCGGTTGAAACATAATTTGAATTATTGTAGCATCTACGCAATCTGGACAATGTACTATTTTTTGCGTTCACTACGAATTTCAGTAGCATTCTAGATGCCAAATGAATTTTAAGAATTTTTCATTGAAAACTTTGGTTTGTTACCAATGCATGAAAATTTAAAAATCTAAATTTCATCAAGAATTGAACTCTGCACGATTTTTTCAAAATCGGTTTGTTAGTTTTGGAAATTTCTAGCAATACATTGTTTTGCCAAACTTGAATGATTTTCAAAACTTTGGTTCTATACTTTATATTTGAAGCCATTAATCATTCTCCTATGGTATAATTTCCAGGTTTTGCATATAAAGGATACTCGGAAAATAGTTTTGGTGAACTTAGTGAACAATGGAGGACACTTGGATTATAATTATAATTTTTTTTTGAGTAATTGTGAGGTTTGAATTTGTATTATTAAGTTGTAATAACTAAAACAAGGCCTAAGATAGAACCGAAAGCAAAGTGAGGTACCTCTCTCAACCCACTTCGAATCTCTTGCAAGAAGTGTTTCAATAATATTTTTGAGTGTTTAAACTTTTTGCAAGATATCGAATTGTGCTAAACTACATAAGAGCGGACTTGGCTAATTGCAACTGAGTAGGATTTGATCACCTACCTCATCACTCCAATACGTTCAAACTTGGCCAAATTTAATAAAATGAACTCAGATAACTAAAGCTAATTAGAACGGTGTTCATATGACCTCAGAAAAGGAATAGACAGTGATTGAACTCTTTTGAAGTAAGGTTGCTCTAGTGTCAATTGGTATGCACCAGTAAAGACCAATGTGACTGCATCGCCATTTCTTACCTTTTCGCCTAGAGAGTGGTGCTTCAATAGAGTTTCTCACAAATCTAATCTTATTTTTATTAGGAACACATGGGTTCTTGAAAGTATTTAAGTCGTAACTTAAAATCATATGAAATCCTTGGATCTTAAAGACGCCCTTCAAAGGCTTAGCAAGTTCTAGCAGACCAAACAGGGTAAAACCTAGCTAGAACGCATTTCTTCCTAGTGTGGCGATCTAGGAAATTTTTACGTAATAAACTACCTCTTATTTGCTTACAAGATATATGGGAAAATCTAACTAGGGTGAGAATTGAGTTTGAGATGCTCAAAATCATTCTCCATTTCAATTAGATTAGTTCTTAAAAATCGATCTTCTCTTGCACTTAATTGAAGATAATCAACTTGTTGCTTGCTAGATGGATGGATAAGAATTGATTGAGCCTTGTTTGTGTGTCATGATTAGTAGCTCAATTTAGGTGCATTTGCATATTGCATTTAGTCTTGATTATATCATCTTAGGTTGCATTAGATTTTAGACATATAATAATAATAATAATAATAATAATAATAATAATAATAATAATAATAATAATAATAATAATAATAATAATAATAATAATAATAATAATAATAATAATAATAATAATAATAATAATAATAATAATAATAATAATAATAATAATAATAATAATAAATCAATCAAGATTGATTCAAGTTCAGTATCAAGGAGTTTATCTTATATTAGGAGCCATACAATTATGGATTTTCATTGGGAAGATCACGACAATGCCGAGGTAAATTATTTTGCCTTAGTAAATCGAGGTCAACCCTTAGAATAAAATTTTGTTTATAGCAATCATTTTTTATAAAATGAATATGGAAACCAACCATCTTGTAAGCAACACCAACCCAATTGGGGTTGTGAATATTTTAGGTCCACACCATCCTTTGATCCCCAATATGTACATAACAATGAGTCTTACCTTAGTTGTCCTACAATGCCTATGGTAGAAACCAATCCATACCACGTCATGCAAAATATTCAATCCACACCATCTGCATACCCAATTAGCTTATGTGAGAAAACTAACATTTCTCTTTCATTCCAAGAGAGCCTAGATCAATATATGCAATCTTTAAGTCGTTCCATATGAGGGATAGAACAAAGTCAGCAGGCCACTGACAAACTTTTGTCTGAAATTTGGGATTTCAGGCGTCAAAAAGATACATTGATGAACGAAAAAAAAAAGGAATATAAATAAAAACTATTAGAGGATAGTGAGACATCTGATGAATTGTACCACATTGATATACCTATATCAACCCCTCAAACTCCCCAAGTAGAGCATGATGACTGGATGAAACTTGTGAGACACTGTGGTGAAAAACGATTGTGGATGAATCATGAATTTTGTGTTCAAGAGGATAACATGGATAAGCATGGTGAGCTTGTAAAATTGTCTAGTCACTCCTTAGCTGACTATATGTTTACTGATGTGTCACTCATTATTGATCATACATACACTTTAGAGTGTGACACAAAAAAAGAACCAATTAAACTACCATGTGGTGATATTTCTTTTTTGACCATTGTTGGAACATCCATATCCAATACAAATGGGAAATCTGATAAATTTGTTAACCTTCTCCCCAGTATTAGAAAGTTCCCCGAGTTTAGACTTGAATTGCATATTTCAAAAACCTTGGAGGATTATTTTGGAAAATGTAAAACAAATTGTGAAAAACTTAAAGAGGTTGATGACCTATCCAAGCCTAACTCATGGCATCTCCCAGAACACCAAATTGATTTTTACTCCTTTTGACAAATTGAACTTGTATCATTCTTTGGAGGAAATACTTTCTCACTTGTGGGGCATGTCAAATCACTTGCATCTTATTGTCCCAAATAAACATTTTTTGTATGACCCACAAATTTTTAGGTTGTTATTGTATGATTTACTGTTAGACTAAGATTTTATTGTACATATTAGGCTAGCTAAAAAAAATCACTTGACTTGATTTGATTGGAGCCTACTTTTGGATCTTAACAAAAGTCATTTGAGCACTCAAGCTGTCTAATGGTATACTTTTTCCATTTTTATTTATTATTGTCTCTATTTTGTTTAAGTTCGACCCACAATGTCTATTTTTAGAACATTGAGGACAATGTTTGATTTAAGTTTGGGGGGGGGGGGGGGGGGTGTCTCATTTGAAAATGGGTAGTTCAATTTATTGAGTCAATTTAAAAAAAAATATTTTTTATTTTCGTAACCCGAGTACTTATCCATGATGAAATTAGGTTCCATAAATGCAGTTGCAAAGACATTTGAGTGTAGGATTTGAAGCTTTGAAAGTTAGTAGTTTGTCAATATTAGATAATAGTTTGTACTACTCACAAGCTTGACATTTTCTATTGAGAGTGTATTTTAGCTTCAATGTTCTTATTTAAAGTTGAAAAAGTGGATTAATTATCTGGTGAACATGAGATAATAGTGGAGACTTGAACCGATTGAGATTTCTAGCATTTCTTCTTTCTGAGGGTTATACGCTAATTCATAATTTCTTGAGTCCTACATTATCTTGTTGCATGATCTCTATAATTTTTTGTTTCTGTCAAAAACTGAGAATAAATATCAAAGTTGAATCACACCACTACATTATGTTATGAAATTCACCCAAGGCATAGAAACCGTGTAATTCTTAGAAAATGAAGAAAATTCATTGTTTGCCTAGATTGAGCCTTTTAACCTACTCATTCATTGTTTACCCTTAGAGCTCGTTTGAAGCCTGACATATTAACAATTTTGCTGTTAAATCCACTAATCGATAAATCCAAATAACCCAATTATGTTTTCCTGACCCTTGTGCTTTTGAGAAAGGTTGGAGATTAATGATAAAAAAAAAGGTTTTATCACCATTAATGGAATAAGTATATACTTCTTAGTGCCAAAAAAAGTGTAGAAAGAGCTTCATATCCCATTACCATTTTGTACAAGGCTATAAAAAAAATGCATTTGTTTTTCACATCCATGAAGATGTAAAGCTCTTTAATAGAAAAGAAATAGTTAAGGCTATCCATGAAGTTCAACACTTAAAGAAGACCTCTAACCTTATCAAAAATACTTTTGTTTGTCCTTAATCTTCAATGTTACCCTGTCCTAAGCTCCGTCACAACCTAGTCAAAATCTTTTGATCCTTAGGAAAATATGGCCAATGTGTGGAGGATGAATTAAGAAATACTGTGGTGAATGAATCAACATTCTCTGTAGATGATATTCCTTATTGAGATCATATTTATTGTATTCTCGAATTCCCATATTTTGTTTTGTATGTGAACTATTTCTTATTCATTGCTTCTTCTTATTCACATACATTGAGAGAAAAAAGCAGAATCTCTGAGTGATTTCATTCTGAGTGATTATATACCTTGTGAGATTTGAAGTTGAAGCGAATTTTCTAGAATGTGAACCAGAGATATGTCCACTTTTAAACTGAAGTTTGCAACAAAGAAGATGATCAAACTCTTAATATAAACTTGAATGAATAATTCCTATGTCTTTTGTATAGTGCTTACTGAATTCACTTATTGACTTAATACTGACCAATAAGTTAGAAGAATACATCTCTTAAGGCTTACACATTCAAGTAGGAACTCTCTGAGGTTAAATAAGAAAATAGTTATTTTTGACCAATTTTTGAGTCTGAGTCTCGAGTATCACAAATGTTTCTGGGTATCATTTCTGGAAACCCTCACGAGACTACAACTCGTCCACTAGGGGAACCTAGAGATTTAAAGGCTTATTACACATGCTAAATGTAATCATGATTCCTACAAAAGTGAGTTGGTTTTTATTTTTCTTTTGCTCGAGGACTAGTAAAATGTAGGTTTGGGGGGGATTTGATATGCTTATAAATGATACATTTTACGCCCCTAATTCTATATTTGTTATGTCATATTAATTAATAAAATACTCTCATTACGTGTATTTTGTGTAAAATACAGGAATTCAAGTATTAATTATTAAATATGCACAAAATGACACAATAAGGCTAAGTTCAACAACTAAAAAGCCTATTGGAAGTTTACACGGGCATTGTCAAGGATCAAGGATTTCCAAGCCCAAAGGCCCATGAAATCAAGCCAAAAAAAGTATCATCTATGAATCTCGAGGAAATCAAATTGAACATTCACATGACAACTTCAACATAGCAAAATGAATCTCTACGCATTCTACCTCCTACTCTACTATCCATTCTCCAATACAATTCATTATTTTATTCCAACATTTTTCCTTATTTTACTCCACCTCATGCACCACTATCCATTCTCAAATACAATCCCTTATTTTATGCCAATATCTTTTCCTTATTTTACTCCACCTCCCATTCTTCTTCACCTATAAATACCCCATGCTTGGAGTATACTTCAGAGGACTTTGGAAGAAAAACAAATTGAGAGTAGTTGTAGTAGTATTTGTAGCATTTAGAGTAATATGTGGAAGAAAGGCCTAGAGATTACCATATGTTTGGCTAACACCCCACCTTAGGGTGTGGGTGAACCCATGGGAGGATAGCTCCAAGATAGCTATCTTTTAGATTTTTCTTTCCATTTACTTGTAATTGAGGAGCAAGTTTAGTTAGATTGATCTTGTTGCTTGGTTGTATCATGAACATATGAGGTAAGTAACATGTTTAGTGTTTCATGTTATGAATTCAATTCATGCTTTCTTCTTCTACTTCTAAGCTCAAGATTAAATAGGTTTTTATACTTGCCATTCTCTGACAAGCTCTTTATAATGTTTACATATTATTAGTCTAAGTTTCATTGTGATTTGTTAGATATATGATTTTTCATTTAAGTATGATTCCTTGTATGGTTTTAAATCCCTATTTGATTCTTATGTTAGTAATATAATTTAGGTTTGAAATCAATTGTTCATATTGTCATATCTTCCATCCTAAAGTGAGATGAGAGTCTACCTTAGAATGTGTTAATGAATTTGGGAAAGATTAATCGAAGAGTGGCCTAATGGTGACATATAATCATGATGGAAAACTCAAAGCCCTAACTCTCACACTTAGGTTTTATTTTGTATTTTTAGTTCAAACACTTCACCCCATGAATTCCTTTCTAACTAGGTTAAGTTTCAAAAGAGATTTGAAAGATTAGTTTTCCGATATTTTATAGCTATATTTGTGAGATTCGACCCGTATTTGCCGTTATCTAACTCAATATTTAACTGTGCACTTGCGGTATGAATTGAGATCGATCAATCGGTTACTCCCCTAGTTAATGGGCTGCGTGCAGGGCCATTAATTTAATGAATGTGGACTCTTGTCATTGCAATAAGAACCATTGTTTCCTTATTTCCCATATGATATTTAATGCTGACGTAATTGTTGGCTGACGCTGCTTCGTAAACCACTTCGCCTATATATAGGCTAGTCATTTTCTATCTCAATCATTGCAATGAGCGTTGCAGAGTATGTTGATCAAATGCATCTTACAAGAGAATATGCTTTGAGTTTTTCAAAGGCTGAAGGAAGATCTCCATTACTGGAGTCTCCGAATGTTCTGACGTTTGCAATGATGAGTATTAGTAAGACATGTTATTATGCGATGCCACCTGATCTAGGCGAGCATCCGATTGATTTCATGAGATCTTATAATATCTTCGTACATTGCAAAAAAGAGTTACTAACTTTCCCTCAGGGGTCAGGTATGTCTTCTATCTTTCGATGCTCCCACGGCTCTTCGCGCCATCTAGTTTGGGAATTTATGTCCGCAACTAGTTTTGGGTTAGTCGTTCCCACTATATCTTTTGGGCTTCATGCATGACACGGCCAGAAAGCAGGTTGGTAGAGTGGAGCTTTGATCAATACGACCTTCTTCCAGGGACGCTAACTCCGCGACACCCCAGGCACTCCTCTTTGAAGGTCATCCTCCTCTGCATTCTTCTGCCTTAGTCCCAAATTCTCTTCGCAGGGCAGATTGACGGGGCAGATGTGTCTGTTTTTCGTTTCAAGGCTCATGCTGCCATTTTCAGATCATCCTTGCAAGGTGATTCGGCTTGCAGCTTTCTTCAAGTATTTTACTGTCACCACTTTCTTTGGAGGCAGATTGGCGGAGCTAAGTTTCGATGTGTGTGTTAGCAGATGCATATTTGTGTCGGACTTAATACTTGTAGTGTGTAAACTTCTGTAATAGTTGGTCAATAAGCTTTGTAATAACTTTCATTGCAATCACTAAATTTTGTTTTATCCCTTGAATATGTCTCGTGCGAACAATTCTTCTAAACTGAAAAATAACAGAAAACAAAAACAAAATCAAAGCAACAAAATAATTTGACTCCAAGCGGGGACTAAGCTAACCCAACCCTGAAGGAGGTGGATGGTCCTGGCTCGAATTGCATAGTTCCTTTAGCGAAGTGTTTTGCTTTGCCAAAGCTAGCTAAGTTACTGAAGAGTAGACTTTGTGGTGGCGAGCAGTTCCTTGCTGATTATCAGCTCTCGAAGTAGGCGTCTGTTTGCTGAAGTGTTTTTACTTAGTTTTATATTGGTCTGGATTGAGTCTCTAGCTTTGAAATCTGGCTTTCCGCATAGATGTGTTTCGGCTGTCTGGGGTTTTGCTCTGTCCACGCATATTGGTTCTCCACCTTTGTTTAGGTCAAGTGCCTGATATGTCTGTTCCGCAGGCCCGAGCTGCAATTGATAGCAATTCAAGTGTTTCAGGGCTGCATAATGGCAGTCTCTTGTTGCAGGTTGATATTCTCGGATAGTTCCTTGGGCCTGGTTGGTTGTATATTTGACGCATTGGTGCAGAGTGAAAACTATTGTTTACATATGATGAAGCCAAGGCCTCCTAGAATAATGTTGTAGGTGGATGGGGCGTCAACCACCATAAATTCTTTGACAGGGTACTTCCGCAGTTGTGGCTCGCCCACTACCACCATTAGATTGATCTTCCTAATGAGGAAGCATTTCTCTCCACTGAATCCGACAATGGGGTGAGTGGCGGGGGTTACGACTTTCTCCTGGAGTTGCATGTTTCGGAATGCGCTGAGAAACAATACATTAAGTGAGCTTCCTGTATCCACCGATGCCTTTTTCACCCCCACCCCCACTTCTTAATAAGGACAAAGATTACCAAGGCGTCATTGTGAGAAGAATGTACACCCTGGAGATCCCTATCCCTAAACATCAATGGTGGGATCGAGCTCTGAACTCGTGCATGTTGCACTTGTCGATCCTCGCATTGGGGTGGCATCCGCATCTCGGTCAGTATCCTCTTACGGGACCTGTTGGATGGCTCTCCCTCAGGACCAACCCCATAAAAGACATAAATGATTCCAGGAGCTTCCTTTTCTATCTCCTTGATGACGTCCTCCCTTTCATTTGCCCGATCTTGCCTCCTATCTGAGCTCAGGAACTCCCTGAGCTTTCCTTTCGTGATGGACTCGACTTCTCCTCTGAGGTTTCTGCAATCTTCAGTATCGTTTTCGCCCTCCTTATGGAAGGCGCAATATTTGTTGTTGTCGCGTTGAGCGGGTTCTCCTCACTGCTTGGGGGCCATTTATGTTCTCAATTATTCATGGAATCGATGATGTTGGACATATTGAAGTTAAGAGGGGTGACGGATTTGGACCCTGCATAATTAGAGGCATTGTCCTGTCGTAGTCGGTCTTACTATCATTGCGCTTCCTCTTGTACCGTCATCGTCGTCGTCCTTCTTCTTTCCCTCTTTCTTGTCTCTGGGACAGAGGGTTTCTTCTCAGATTCCGCCTCCTTCTTGGCGGTCAACATCTCGTATCGAGTGATAAATCTCTAAGCATCCTTCAGTAGGTCTGCCATATTTGTTTGGGGTCCAGAGTAAGGAAGTCATAAAACTTGCCTCTTCTAAGACCGAGGTGAAGGCTGTGATGGCAGTATGATCACTACAATCGCCGATGACAGTCAACTCATCGTTGAAACAAGTGATGTATTCCCTCAACGTCTCGTTCTTCTTTAGCTTCAGGGTCAGCAGATAGTATTAGCCCTTCCTGATTCGATGACAGACAAAAAATCTAGAGAGCCAGGCCAGCCCAATACCATCCATCATTCTAGAGATGCTGGCAATGGCTCAATCTCTAGGATGATGGATTGTATTGGGCTGGCCTAGCACAGGCTTAGCTCTCTAGAAAAATTGAATGTCAAAACATGTCCCGAAAAAAATTAAAAAATTAAAAAAAAAGAAAAAAGAAAAAGATATGATTCAATCCAATTATGGAACTCTAATATATATTATAATTCAAAGTGGTGTTTTACTATTCAGTGTTGACTGGGACAAAGTCAAATTGAAAGAATTAGAGATAAAAGATGGTTAGAATTAAAAGTTGGGAAATGTATTGAATTTGAGGGTTGAGATTCATTTCTCAGGATGACATATTTGTAAATATAAAACATGTAAAAGGGCAAAAATAATAAAAAAAATTTGAAAAAGTTGGTAGAATGTACATGTGGCGGAGAGAGAAAATATTGTGTTTTGTTTTTAGCAAAATGAAAATTATCATAACTATCTACATCGTTATCGGATTTTGGTAAAGTTAATATCGTTGAAATGCATTTTTAAGATATTTTCTACAAAAGCAATGATCAACACGAGCGCTAAAATTTTGAAATTATATATTCTATAATTAAAAAACATATAAAGTATTTCATGTTTTTTATAAAGCAATGAGACGGGCCGATCATACCAGAAAAAATGACTCGGGCATCTTAATGCACATTTAAACAAAATCTCTAAACTTCATATTTTGGTGAATTCAAAGATTGGGGAGAACTCATTCTCGGCGTTTAAATTTTTTCTCCAACTGATTCAAATTTGACTGAGTCTAACTCTAAAATTTATAATATATATTTTACCTTAAGATAAGCTTACACTTCAATACTGATTCAGAGCCAAAATGGGGATAGTGAAAGAGGTGTTTAGTACAAAATATTTAGCAAAAATAAAATTATATCGAATGCCAATGGCACGGGAGATACTCTAGTAATCTGACAAAACTTTCCTTGCAAGTCACCACAAATCAACATAAAGCAAAATAAGAGAAGGATATATCACTTTGTCCACTAGTTATTTTACCTGGGCTTGGCTGAGCACTACTCCCTCCTTGCACAACCTTTCTTTTCCTGCTAGCTTTGTTATTGGTTAAATGTTGTTTTTCTAGCTTTCTTTGCTTTTGAATTTTGAATAATTCCCTATACTTAAGGTGCAAAAACCCAGTCCAGAGAATCTTTATAGGCAACCTATTCATCTTCTATGTTTGCATTTACATTTAAGGAATCAACTAAATTGTTTATAAGTTCTTTGGGAATTATTCTGAAGCCTATAAAAGAATAATACACATAGATTTGAGGTAACAAAAGTGATTCCAGAAAGCTTAGGTTATTAGAAAATCACTGTATTGCATGGTAAGAACAAACAATAAAACTCTATCAAATTTATCACCAGGGTGCCAAACTGAATGTGAAATAGGAAGAGAATTTCATTGCATTAAAGTGACACTAAGGGTGTGTTTGGTTGCATCAATTTCATGGGAATTGAAATCTTATTCTCACTTGGAATATGATTTAAGGTGTTTGTTTAAGTTTTTATTCATGAGCATTTGATGATAGCACGTGCCACAGATTCCCACCTTCGGATGCCTCAGTTCACCGAGGAAAACAATTCACGGGACTAGAAAAACTCACGTTCGTCTCTCCTCGCTCGACTCTCTCCACCTCTCTTCACATCATTGAAGCAAGCAAACCTCCCTCCCAATCCTCTCCCCTCCCTCGCCTCTTTTCACATCATTGGAACAGATCTCCTCGAAGCTCTCTCATTGTCGCAAAGAAGACCAGCTACCTCTCTCATCTTTTTCTCTCTATTTCTTGATCTCTACTTCTCAATGATTCGAAACTCAAAATGGATCAAAGGGTTTGGAGTTTACAGAGAGTGGGGCGAGCCGGTGTGAGAATTTCTGTCGAAAGCAATCCATTCGTTAGAGCTTCTCTTCTCCTCTACTCGTCTTTCCATCTTTCTCTTGCTCGCTCGAGCTTAATTTTGAGATCTCTATTTCGAAATGTTTGTCAAGAAACTTTGTGAATATCAAAAGGGGTCTACACTATGTTCTATTGCTGGCATGTTCTGTGAACTTGTCAGGGATAAGATAGTTGAGAAGAAGAAAAAAACCAAACCCCACTTTTGTTCTAGCTCAAACAACTTTGGATTTGTGAGATTTGTGAAGAAAAAGTGGTCTTTTGTGCTCAATTTGATGGGGGAAATGGAGGAGAGCTAAAATGGAGAAATGGGCTTGTTTTTCTGATGATTGGGAAGCTTGAATGATATCAAAGGTGAAATCTATTTACTCTTTAATTGGTTTTCTGTGATGGGTATCTGATTGTTCGTGTGTTTGTGTTGGATCAATAGTGTTCTTGTGTTCAACATCTAGAAACCATAAATTTAAAATCCATTTTTTTCTCATTTGTTGATTTGATTTAGTTTGAATGCTAGTCTGGGGTTTGTTTATCCTAGATTTGGAATCCAATACAGCTGCAAAGTTCCATTTTGTTAGTTGTTGAGTCCAGATTTGAATCCAGTACAGTTGCAAAGTTCCATTTTGCAATTGTTGAATTTAAACTTGTTGAGTCTAGATTTGAATCCAACAGTGAGGAAAGTTTGCATCTTTGTAGTGTTAATTTCATATTTACTTTGTAGGGTGTACTCACTGAGGCAACGGCAGAATTAGCAGCTTCACTTTCACTAGCAGCTGCCAGAAGAATAGTCAAAGCAGATGAGTTCATGAGAGCTGGCTTATATGATGGATGGCTTCCACATTTGTAAGAGATACTATCACTATCACTAATTTTTTTCGACAATTGATACATAACCAGGAGCAACCTGGCAAGTACATTATTTGGGTCCGTGTTTATATGTAGATTTGTAGGGGAACTTGCTCAAGGGGCAGACTGTGGGAGTGATTGGAGCTGGCCGTATTGGATCTGCTTATGCTAGGATGATGGTAATCTATTCATGCTGAATTTGTTCATATGATGGCTAGCAATTCATGCAAAATAACTTAAATATTCCGTCCCTCATAAATGATGTGTTGTTTTAACAGATTGAAGGGTTCAAAATGAACCTAATTTACTACGACTTGTACCAATCGACACGACTAGAGAAGTTTGTTACAGGTATGCTCGGCTTGAACTACCTACATTTGCAAAAACCTTCTGCAGTACTCATGTTGTTGCTGTTGTAGCTTATGGAGAGTTCCTGAAATCCAATGGAGAAGCACCTGTTACATGGAAAAGAGCATCGTCTATGGAAGAAGTGCTCATAGAGGCTGATGTGGTGAGACTGTTGTGCTTAATTTTGACACCCACATTATGAACATTTTCTCAAGATTTCTGTTTGTAACTTGTCACGGTTTGAATAATGAGAATAAAATTTTGTTTTCCCCAGATAAGTCTTCACCCGATCTTGGATAAAACTACGTATCATCTGATTAACAAGAATAGCCTTGCTAAAATGAAGAAGGTGATATTCGATACATGCTTGTTTTCTGAATTCATGATCAGCATGTATATTATATGAAACTCCTGGGCTAAATCGCAATAATCTTCAAATTTTAGGAAGCAATTCTTATAAACTGCAGTAGAGGTCCTGTAGTTGATGAAGTAGCTTTG
Organism: Berberis vulgaris; assembly: GCA_963556465.1. Taxonomy (NCBI): domain Eukaryota; kingdom Viridiplantae; phylum Streptophyta; class Magnoliopsida; order Ranunculales; family Berberidaceae; genus Berberis; species Berberis vulgaris. The sequence continues at coordinate 72,140,089 of OY747125.1, read as the reverse complement.
GTGGAGCACTTGAAAGAGAACCCAATGTTCCGGGTTGGCCTTGATGTCTTCGAGGTATTTTATCCCTCCTTTTTCTTCCAGTGAGAATTTACAAAAGCAAAGTCAAGTTTTGAGCATTAACTAATTAATAATCCATTCTCTTCTAACAGGACGAGCCTTACATGAAACCAGGCCTCGCTGACATGAAAAATGTTGTTGTTGTGCCCCATATTGCTTCTGCTTCAAAGGTAAGAGTGCATTTTTGTAGGATTAAACCACTTAAATCATGAAAGGCAAAATTAAAACTAGAAAAAAAAAAGAACAAAAAGGAAACATTAACTTTCTTCATAGATTATGTTGTTAATAACATGATTTTGGTGTTTCTCTATATGGCAGAATAGGTTTTATGGGAAATCCATTCCATTTGGTGGCAACAGACAGGTGGCTTATAGCAATGCAAGTACATTGGGTTATATGAGTTCATCGCAGGCCTTGGCTGACTATGCCACTTTGATCATTGACTATGCTCCTTAAATAATGATATTGTATATACATTTCTTGTTTGTTATTAGTATCTTTTTATCGATCCTAACATGTACCCGAGCCAAAGTGAGAATTGTTACAAAGTGATCAAGGGATCAAGGCAGCAAATTGCAGATACAACACAACGACCAAGTGGACTTGGTGGACTTGAGTTGCTCCGAAAATCATTCAAAATTTGCAAGTATGAATATTTGATTGTTTTACACAAATTGCAAATTAGAACCCCTTTTGAGTTCCATCTTTAATTCATTCTTATTGTTTACCATTGCAGGAATTTCATCGGTGCAGGCAGATTGGAAGGTTGGCTCCAAATAGCCTTTGTTTACACTGCCATGACAAATTACCCAACTCCACCAAACTTCCTAAACCCAACGCCTGCTTTTTCCAGTCAAGGAGGTTAGGCGCGAAACAGAAAAAACAAATATTTCCTTTGGGGATTAAAGGTTTTTTTTGTCCTGCTAATAGATTTGCTTATGTTTTATGGGACTATGGGAGTTTAGATGTGCAAGAATATACCTACACACTTGAGGTGGGAAAAATTATATATACAATCACTGATGTGGAAGAACTTGGAGAGTGGATGAAGACTTGCTTGGAGGATCACCCTCTCTTTGAACCTCTCTCAAAGGAAGAACTTGATTCTGACCCAATTGTGGAGCTATTGAGTACTGCAACGGAGGAGGGGCAGAAGGTTGCTAGGAATGAGGACAAACTTTTCGTGCAGTATTCAGACGTATCTCTCCTTCATAAATTGAAAATAGTGTTTGATTGTATAGCTTTTTCAATTTATTTCAAGAACTTGGCAGCACAAAATTCTACTATAGAAGCTGATGAATTCTGAAATGAGAATCAGGTTGTAGTTTTTAGTATTGTGGTTAATGGTTTAGACTTTAGATGATTATATTTACTTAACAATTGTTCTGTTCGAGAAATATAAATGATTGCTTTGGATTTGTTTCACTCGATTTATCTTATAAAATTCATATTTCGATTGTCTCAGGTACATTTACTACAAATCTCTTATTATTATTGTTGAAGTATCTTCGTGTTTCTAGCTTTCCTGATTTGCAACTATGGCAGTGCTAATGTTAAGTGCTAATGTGTTACTGTGTGCTAATGTGTGACTTGTTAGAATTGCATTTTCCTTATAGCTTGAATCAATAGTTGTTTGTTAAGTGCTAATGTGTGACTTGTTAGAATTGCATTTTCCTTCATATCTAAACCAGATGAATGAGATTTTAGCGTGCAATATATTTTTCTTTTAAGGTGTGGTATATAATATATGATATCAAAGGGAAAACACGTTATAGCATTTTACCCAGAGCACAATCTCACAACTTGAACATACATCAAAACCTTTCAATTATGAGGGGCTAGCTTTACCCTTTCAGGAGAGTTCAAATTATTTACATATTCATGCGTTGATCACAAAAATGTTTCTGTTACGGAATGGATTTAGCTTGAAGACCAGTATTGAACTTTGTTTTCTCATTGAAAGATTTAAACAGACATTAGGTTCAAAATTAAAAATCAAAAACACTAGAATTGTGGGATTTTTATAATAAATAAAAAATAAATAAAATAATTCTCATGATTAGTTTTAGGCAACCAAACACTCACAATAGGAATTTGAATCCTATTCCCATGGACAACCAAACATCAAAGTTGGTCAAGTCCATGGCATGGGATGCCTTGACATGGGATGCCATGGAATGGGATTTCAATTCCCACCTTAAGATTTCATGCAACCAAACACACCCTAAAGTTACGTTGTTACAGGAGCTATTAAAGATCAGACTTGCTTACATAAGATGCAAGTCCCTTGCAATTTTTACGTTATGGAAAAAGCAAAAATGTAAGATGAGTATGTCAGAAACTCCCATGTTATTAAAGGAAACAACTACTTAGGGGTGGGCACGGGACGGGATGGGACGAGATATATCCATCCCTATCCCATCCCGTTCATACGGGATCGGGACGGGACGGGATGCGAAAAACTCCATCCCGACCTCGTCCCATCCCAAACGGGTTCGGGACGGGATCAGCGTGCTAATCTGGACATATCAAATAGAAGCCTGCTGCTGCTGGACTGCTGGAAGCCAAACAATTTGAGATAGAGCAATGCAATGAACAAGCAATGCAATGAATAAGCCAAACAAATGCTGCTTCCTGTCCATTGCCTGTAACAAGCAATGAAATGAATCCAATTAAGATAGAGCGTGAACAAGCAATGCAATGAATAAGCCAAACAATTTGAGATAGTTTACAATGCTGCTTCCTGTCCATTGCCTGTAACAAGCAATGCAATGCAATGAATAAGCCAAACAAATTTCTTTTCCAACAGCCTAAACAGGAAACTCACACATGTATTTTCTCATATAGAATCCAATTAAGATAGAGCGTGAATCTATCTATTAGAAGAAAAGAAAAGAAAAATAAATTGTTTTAAGCTATGCAAACAATTTGAGCATTGTAAACTATGTGCATGCATGTGTGTACTGTGAGGATAATGCTGCTGGAAGCCTGAACATTTTATGCAAATGTTCATAAAATAAATAAATAAGTAAATAAAAATATTAATAATTAATATTAAAAAATTAGTTCGGGACGGGACGGGATTGGCGGGATTGAAAATCTTCATCCCATCCCATCCCATTCTAGATCGGGACGGGACGGGATCGGGATGAAATTATTCAATCCCATTAAAACCCGAAAAAATAGAGACGGGACGGGACGGGATCGGGACGGGAACGGGATCGCGGGATGGGATGCCCACCCCTACAACTACTATATGCAAAATTGTTAAATCCAAGTTGTTTGTTCAATAAAGGTACTTTGTCTTTTGTATCCCACAAAAACGCCAAGCAAAGAGAGCATAACAACGCTAGTCACTGCTATAGTGATTGCTATGATCACCCTTACATTTAAGAACCCCGAAACACATGTTAAACGGGTAACATCATTCACATAAAAGAGGTAGTAAAATAACTAATAAGATCCAACAAATAATACAAGGAAACTAGTAAGAAAAGAAATAAACAACTAGAGAATAATTTTCATTCATGAAAGTAGAGGTAGATGTTGTGAAGAAGGAGAAGAAGACATGCATACGAGGGGAAATAGGGAGCATTTAAAGGGGAGAAACACAAGAAGATCATTTTAGAGGGATAAATCTACCAACATGTATTATACAGATAACACATAATGAAATGAAAGAAGAAGAAAATGCATATATTGGTAGCTTTTCTTACAAAAGCATATGTAACATTAAAAATAACACAAAACGAAGTGCTAAGTAACTATTGTTGTGCAGCTATTCCTGCTTCTCTCTTCTGTGGGCTGAAAACTTGGGAGAGATATTTTCATGAAAAAAATTGTATTTCCTTTTGATTCATGGAGGAGCAGGGGTTATACATTTTTACAATGGAAGAGGAGCCTATGGGACAAACAAAGTTGTACAACCAAACTCAATAGTCAAAATGTAGACCCCTGCTTTCCCATGAATCAAAAGGCCAAGCAAAAATTGTACATCCAAACTCCATCACACTGTCGCTTATGTAACAAGTAGAACTGAAGTAGTATCACTGATTCTATTCGAATTGTTAAGATATAATGAAAACAAATTTAAACTCTTAGCACAATAAACAGATGTAGAGAAATAAATAATAAGTTTAACGAGAACAATAAATAGAGCAAGTGTCTGATTCCTAAATTGTTGCTCCATGCATTAAAGTAGACATTTCTAAGAGACCCATTTGAAAATAAAAGAGAACTATAAATTGTTCTATAGAAGAACCGATTAGTCCACTACTACATTAAATATCCTTTTGAAACTAAAGCTCAAGAGAACCTGGAAATTGTTGAATGAAAAAAAAAAAAAAAAAAAGTATGGCTCTACAAGAAATTACATAATTTTTTACCTCTTCAAAAAATAAAAATGCAGATCAAAAGTAGAAATACAATAAAATAAGCAATTTCAATTAAAATTGAAAATTTCAAACTGATGAAACTCACTCTCACATTTGAGGGTTGATCAAATAAACAACATGATTTTGGAGAGTTGAAGAACAAGAGACAGATTGGTCTCACTGAATTGGGTAAGCAGCTGAGCAAATTGAAGAAACCTAGGTATGAAGCTCAAACTCTCCCTAACTCCCAATCAAATTACAGCTCCAAACCCATTCAATAGCCACTCTATTTGCTTGCCCTCTAACTAAAACCCCAACTTGAATTTCTTCTTTCTTCCTAACCACCATAACAACGAACAACAACACAACAAGAAAGATCCCAATCTTCTTCTGCAGTGTATCACTTAGTCATGCCATTTCCCAACTCGATTACAATCGCAATGAAGACCAGCACCTAAGACCACTCCCTTGCCCTTCTTTCACTTCTCCACTTCTCCTTTTTCACATTCTCATGTTTTGTTTTAGGATGGATCAGGCTTTATTTCCACAATTTCATTTTTAGAGCTATCATGACTTGTTTTTAGGACGTCCCAATAGTGCAAGTCATTTTTTTCTATGCTGACATGGTTTACGAAGTGCATTTTAAATAAGTCCTTAAATAAGACATGCATCTTATGCAAGTCATGAAAACCTACATTTGTTGTAGTGCTTAATCACCTAAAGAAAATTTGCAGTTCAGCTCAATTCAGAGATTGTGCAAGTAAAGTTTCCAACAACAAATGGAAACAAATATTGCTACTTGATAAAATGATGACTAGTTTTGATGCGATTAAGCTAAATAGGAAGGCTAAGTTACAGTGTTACAATAACATCTAAAACACTTTAATCAGAGCTCACAAGAAAATGGAGGGATCTCCAATGTCACTTTTTATTGATAGGAAACAACTTAGTGGATAGATAAGAACTTTAAAAAAAAAAAAAAAAAAAAAAAACCTTCAACATGGAGGCCTATACTTGGGTGCTGGTAACATTTGAGTGTCCTCCATTTCACCATTCTTTACTATGAATGCTGTCTCCATGCCCCAGGTAATATGTCTCTCCAAATGACAATGCATGAACCATACCCCTGCATTATGATTACACAATATCACTCATTAGAACCACAATGTAAGAAACTGAAAACTAACAATTTAAAGTAGAAAACTTACCGGGATTGTTTGCTGTGAATCTAATGGCAACCCATCCATTTTTAGGGACTCCAATGGTGTTCACTTTAGGAGGATCAACAAGATTATATGTTAATGGATCCGTGGTGTTATCAAAGTTCCCAGAACCAACTCCAACCACATAAAAGCTGTATCCGTGTAGATGAATGGGATGGTTATCACCTGCGAGCAAGTTGGTACCCTGAATAACTATCTCCACACTAGAATTATATTCCAACATTTTCACTTTTGTTGCAAGTTGTGGTATATATAGGTTGGATGCAAAGACGTCCCCAGTAAAGTTGAAGAAAACTGGTGGTACACTAGGAAAATTGTTTTCATAAACTCCACTGATATTGTTGTAGTAAGCACTTAGCATGTCAATTGTTGGTGGCACAAAGCTTATGTGATTCATACTAGCTGACAACCGCGTTCCATTAGGCCCTTTGCACGTAGCATTAGCGCAAGGTAATGTGTTGATAGATACAGTAATTACCATGTGAGTATCAACCTTTTGGGGGACAAAAACAGGTTACTTATTAGTGGCTACGCTTTTCAGACGTAAAACAAAGTCCATTGCTGTATTAGTGTCATTATAATTGGGTAGGGATGGGAAGGAAGGTGATGACGTATTGGTGTAGTTGCCAGAGTATTGCAGGATAGCAATTGCGGTAGTGTTATCAAAGGCCACACCAACTCCACTTGAGTAAGGCCGTGAAGCCATGTAGTATTCACCGAGAGCTTGGTTGGCTTTGACAATAACATCCATGGTTTGTCCAGGAGTTATCATGATGACATTAGTTGTCAGCTCTTTGGTGTAGGAGCCGTCCCTTCCAACTACTGTGAGGTTGTGTTGAGCAATTGAGAAGAAAAGTTCTGAGTTCAATCCTGCATTGATAATGCGAAGCATATAGCTTTGGCCTTGCTCCACCATCATCCGATATGTTCCTGCATTCACATTGATGATTAGCTATGCATTAAGGAGAGAGGTACTTCCAGTTACTAGAAAGTAACATATTTATATAACGTCAAGTATGAAGACAATGTCCTAAGTCAATACATCAAAATTTGTTTTGTTTCGTCAATTCGAATTCTGTATGTACCATTTGTAGAGCATGGAAAGAGATCACCAGGTTGGCCATTGATGGTGTGGGCATCTGAAATGTTTGGTTCCCCTCCGTATTTAATTGCATCATCCTATACATCCTTAATATCCCTTTTCCACCATGATCCTACATGCAACAAATTAAACTCCGTTAATCTTACAGTAGGTACCATTTATATGTTTCATCGATCTAATTAAAATCTTCTGAAAGTCTGTTACTATTTTCTCCATCAAGCAGAAAACAGTTGATTAAATTTACCTAATATGATGGGAAATTCTCTGTAGGGTGTAGAAAATGGATAAGTTGAATCAGACGTCGGATAAATGATGATTGCACCATGAACTGTGGCTCGAGTCCAATCACTATGGGCATGCCACCACATTGTCCCTTCTTCGCTTGAGAGTAAAATGGTGTAATTAAAACTTGCTCCAGGTTGAACTGGGCATTGCGTGATGTACTCTGGACCATCATACCATGGATTCCTCGGTTGTTTGATTCCATGCCTAGAAAGCATTTTCCAAAGAAAAACATTAATTCCATCCTGGTAAGAAAATAATGCGATTCATGCAACATATATGCACACACATAATAACAGCCATGGGTGTTGGATCTAATTAATGAATAATAAATAAATAAATAAATAAATAAAAGGGAAACTGAATTAGTATATACCAATGAAGGGTGACATTTTCATCAGCCTTGTTAAAAAAGTTAACGATCACAGTGTCACCTTTGTTAGCATATATGGTGGGACCCGGGGGGGGCTCCTGCGCACAAAGGACAGGAGGAGCTCCTGCGCATGGATCTGAACCGTCGGATCTGATGGACGGTTCAGATCTGTGGATTTGAAAAAATAAAAAATCACAGTTAACTCAATTTTTTTTCACAGTTATCTCACCCGCCATTGTTGTTCATCAGTCGAGAGAGAAAAAAAATTTGGTGGTGACGAAAAATTTTCAGTTATCTCACCTCCGCTCTCCACCTTCCGCCACCACCAAATTCACCACCCCCACCCACTCTGCCTTCACCACCACCTCTATTACTCTCTCCCCCTCCTCCACCCACACCTCTTGTTCCACCTCCACCTGTTATCTCACCTCCACCACCACCGCCCCAACCACCACCAGTTTATCAATCTCCACCTCCACCTCCACCTCCACCTCCACCTCCACCCCCACCACCTCCGCCACCACCACCACCACCACCAATTTACTCACCTCCCCACCATCGCCACTACCAACATTGTCCCCACCACCTCCACCGACAGCTACACCGCCCAATCCACTACACTGTAAGATCTCCACAGACTGGTTGGAAGGAGTGTAAGCAACTCCTTTCTTGATATGCCTTGATCTATTAAAGCACAACTCACAAACTGACAATTACCAACCTGGTCACACTTAATTTGGCAAAACAAAAACGAGCCGTTTAGTTGCATCCTTTATTTACATGCTTAAAACACCACTGATCAAATTGCATCAAACCCCATTCCGCCATTACAGTTCTGAAAAAAGTAAAAAAGGTCTAAAAGACAGATATTCAATAATGACAATGAAATACTGAAGCAAGTAGAACATTGTTCAAATAATGGTGTTTTTTTTTAAGGTAAAACTGGATCAGATAAACAGAGTAAACTCAAAATAACTAAAGTCACAATATGAATCCACAAAACAAAAACTCTGATAAAGCTATTCTTGAATGTCTCACTCTTTCCTCATGGATTTGTGTTTCTAGAATTACTACATAATCAAAACAATAAAGAATTCGATCAACTAGATGATCAATCATCACCTTCTTCAATGACCTTTGTCCCTAGTCCCTTGATCCCTTCTGCAGGGATCTCAGCAACTGTGACAAGTGAGTACAACTCTTCCTTGGCATCCTCGTCATCATTCCTCTTGCGAGCAATTTTAACCCTGGCTCTCCTAGGAACACTACGAATCCCACTGCTCCAGATGTGCTTGTCAACTTCACATCTACTCTCACATCCTCTGTTCCCATAGCTGATTGAGCAAACTTCCTGATCTCTTTGATTGCCTTGGGAGCCTTCTTCTTAAAGGTGCAGCCATGAAGGCGCTTGTGAAGGTTGATGGTGTACTCTCTGGTCACCACCTCCTCTTTTCTACCTCCCTTTGGCTTTTCCACCATCTTCACTTGCTTTCTCGACGAGATACCTTTCCTTTGTAGGAGCATCTCAAAAAACGACCACCCACAGTAAGAGTTCTGCACACTTAATTTCCTTTCAAAGCTAGGTATCCTTTCAAATTGAGCATAGCTTTTGATTGGTGGTCAACTGGTGGAGATCTTACACAGTATGGTGGTGGTGGGGGCGGTGGTGGTGAACTCACTGGTGGTGGTGGAGGTGGAGGTGAGATAACAGGTGGAGGTGGAACAAGAGGAGTGGGTGGAGGAGGGGGAGAGAGTAATAGAGGTGGTGGTGAAGGCAGAGTGGGTAGGGGTGGTGAATTTGGTGGTGGCGGAGGGTGGAGAGCGGAGGTGAGATAACTGAAAATTTTTCGTCACCAGCAATTTTTTTCTCTCTACTGATGAACAACAATGGCGGGTGAGATAACTGTGAAAAAAAATTGAGTTAACTGTGATTTTTTATTTTTTCAAATCCACAGATCTGAACCGTCCATCAGATCCGACGATCCAGATTCATGCGCAGGAGCTCCTCCTGCCCTTTGAGCGCAGGAGCCCCCCCGGGTCCTATATGGTGGGGCCTGGAAATTCTCCATTTATCGCTAAGATTTTCTTTGTACTGCATAGCCTAGAGAACGACGTTCGCTGCAACTGCATGAATGAAAGAAATAGAGAAAAAGTAAAAGATCTCAAGTTGCACTTTTTTTTTATTTTTTTTATTTTTTTGCACTTGTTGATATGAAAAAAATTTCAGGTCCATTCTTAAATTTTATTTATTTATTTATTTGTGCACATACAAGTAGAGGTAGATATGTGAATTTTATTTATTCTTAGCTTTCGGACATGGTTTGGTTAGCCTTTGGACACTATTTCAATATTCCTTCGGGGAACTGCATTATAACATTTACAAATCAATTAAATAATAAAATAAATTCAATGATCCAATTTTGAAAATTTTTAATAAAAAATTAATCTAATTTAACAATTGTTATTGGAACCTTAATTAACTAACTTTTTTTCATCTTCATTGTTGATCCCTGAATGCCAAGATTGTTATTGGTGAAAAATAATTATTCAATTGTTACCCTTGAATATTGTGAAGTCAGTGGAGCTCAAAAAGACCTTCAAGATTTTGCATTGGTGCATCCATTTTACCAATCTAATTTTAATCATTCTGAAAAGACTACGACTTTCCTTAATTGGACAACAAAGGGTGACACAAATCATCCAATCAACAACCCTCATAGTATAAAATTTTGGTAAAAAAATAAAAAGAAGCTTGACAAACCATGACGTGGAATGAGTATAATTAGGAGGTTTGTAGCATGAAGCATATCAGAACACTATACTAAATTGACATATTTGTAACAACTCTCAAAATAGTAAACTTTTTAGCTGTTACAATCCATCAACACAATTTCAAGTCAAAATTAAATTTAGTTAAAAAAAATGAAAAACAGTTACACAAAAAAAGTAATACAATAAATTAGATTACCATGAATAGTATCACTTGTAGGACCATACTATTCATGGTGATATAATAATTGTATCATTTTTTTTGTAAAAATATGTAAAATTGCTTTGTAAATTGTTATAGCTCGAAAGTGTTACTGTTTTGAGGATTGTTATAAAAGTGCAAATTTTGTGTAGTGGAATATCAACTTTCCTAATAGGGAGGATAAATAGATATATAGTCAACTGAGTTAATTCAGAGATGGTGTCGTGCATTACAGTAGTGTATACTGTTCCTCCTGTTCAGAAGATTTGAAATGAGGAACCATGCATGATCAATGACTTAGATAAGAGGAAAAAAAAAAAAAACTTTCAATATCATCATAAAATAAAAGGTGTAATTAAATTAATAAGATAAGATTACTTACAACAAATTCTTGATAATGGGTCTCCGCACAAACACTGGTAAAGAATCCATGCAACAGGGCAAACCCTACAACCAAGGAGATCAACAAACCATTTCTTGAGGCCATAATTTCTTCCAACAGTAGGGCAGGCAGGCCACCTTCAGTTTAGTCACACTGGAATGAAGGCCCTAATATAGATGAGAAAAAGAAAATGCAAAGAAGAAAGACAACATCATCAATTGCTTTTAATTCAAACTGACTAATACATGTATGCTTTATAGTCAACAGAGAGCTAGCTAGAGAGGCTAGATCAGTCAATTTGAGTGTTTTACGTTTTTTCACTTGCTTTGACGACTTGGTTGAAATTTAGGAAAGTTGAGCGTTTTCAGTTTCATCCCAACAATCTCATCTCATTGGCAAATTTTTATTCAGCTATATATATATATATGACAGTGGCATAAAAAGAGAGATTCAGGAGATCAAAGTTGAAAAAATTCTTGATAGAAAATTTTATCGTGTTCCACACGCAGGCTATTTTACCTTGATTATTTTGAAAAACGGTTGATTGCTTGTATGTCATAGCTCAACTCTTGGCAGAGTCGAAATTTCAATGCATACATCCTCTTGCTAATGTACTCATAACTGAACGATCTCCAACGGTTGGAAATGAGCCCTTAGAGCATCTCCAATAAGCATATCAAAGAAATGTTAATAAGTTGATATCAGTGGCTTCAAATTGTAGAGAGAGACTAAACATGCAGAAACCATATATGAGACTGGATTCAACAAAGATGGATGTATTGATGACTAAAACTTATGACAAGTCTTTATTAATTAATAAGTCTTTATTAATTAATTGATGATTTGATGGATTGGAAACACATAGTTTGCATCAAAATTATCTCAACATGTTAACCTCTAGGTTTTCGATTTATTACTGACAACAATCCTAAAATTGATCACAGGTCCTGGTTATCAAAATTAATTAAACAACTTTTTTTTAATTTATTTATTAAGCATTACGCATATATATTAACCTAAATTAAGATTACATAAAAGTTGGCTTGCAATCGAAGCAAGGTCGTGAGCTTTACCGTTCAGGTCTCGGGGAATAAAGTTACAGAACCAGTTACAATGCAAAGAAAGTAAAAGTCTAATATTACTAAGAAGAGGTTGCCACAACCAACACTCAGCACTCCGTGGATTGACTTGTCTGATCTGTGGATAGGAGCAACGAGATCAGGGAGTCTGAGTCGCCCAGCGGGAAGCCAGTTTCCCAACGTCGTGTCTGGATAAGCAAAAGGCCTCCTCTGTAGCAAAACACTCTGCCATTGTACTATCAGCTACTCTTCCTAATATAGGAGAAGAAATCTTTGCGATGACCCTGCCGATAGCGTCCACTGGCAAGACTCCATTTGCACCTCTCTGGAAAGAAGAGAAATAACAAGCATCATAAGAGACCATAATCATATCGGGTCGAAGCTCCAAAGGGATGTTCCGAGCCTGGTGTGCTTGGGCGTTGATGGGATGATTCTGACTACTTGCAGTTGTTTCTGGAAAGTAACCAATCGGAGGGAGCAACCGTCGGACATGGAAGGTTCCTAAGGCTGGTGTGAGGTGGCCCTGGCCAACCAGGTATTGGGTGGGACGAGGGTGGGTTGGGAGGAAAGAATTGTCGTAGCTATGGTCTGATGTATGTTCATAGGATCCTGAGGTGAGTTACTAGGGCCAGGAGTGTCGAACCATTGTTTGAACCAAGCTCCCCAAGTGTGTTGAAAAGACTTCTAGAGCGCTTGGATATTGAAATTTAAATGGCTGAAAATGATTTGATTACGATAGGACCAGATAGTATGAAGAATTCCCGTGAATTGAGATAACATTTACTCCTTAGTCGAGCCATTGAGTTTGGTCGTGTCCCACATAAAATAAAAGGCTTTGTTTGTGGATGGAGGGTTCATGGTTGCTACCCAATTGATAGGAGCGGAGTAAGTTGCCAGAATCGATAGATGATCGGGCAAAGAAAGAAGAGGTGATGAGCTTCTTCTTGATGATTGTGGCAGAAAACACACAGGTTTTCAAAAGGGACATGAACCCTATTTAAGTTTGACATTGTTGGCAAGATATTTTGAACCATTTTCCAGATAAGAAGGATTGCGTTAGCCGGTGCCTTAATCCGCCATAGGTCATGGAAGAGTTTAGCTAGGATGGGATTATCGAGACCTCGGGAGGAAGAAGTTTCCCAGATGTCAGCAAGGAATGCTTTGGTGGCATTCTTGACTTAGAAGACTCCACATTTGTCATAGGTCCAAATGATCGTATCGTGGTAAGAAGAGGAACGGATAGAGCACCACCGAAAGTGGAAACCTGGCTCGAAGAAGAGTGGAGTTCCAAGATCTAATGGAGCCAACCGAGGGATCCTAGAAGTCCAAGATCAGGTTAGGGACTTTCGTCGAGACGGAAGTGAAGGAGGGGCATTCGGCCTGAGTGAAACCCGATCGGACCCAACAGTATTTCTAGAGATCGATAGCATCGCTTGATCTAACTTGTAAATGAAGGAACTGTTTCATTTTGGCCAAAGTGCTGAGGTTTCCCCTCCAAGCAAAGGATGCGACGGAGGGGGATTTAGTGAGCTGGAAGAGCGATTTGTCAGGATAGTAGATTTGCTTAAGATGTATGGTCTTAGGATCAGAGGGTCTGGATAATATTTGCCAAATATTTTTTTCCATTAAAGCAAAATTCCTAACCCTGACTAGGACTAAATTGAGACCACCCAGATGACGAGGCATGGTGTTACGATCCCAAGAAAAAATGTGTCAAGACCACCAGAAATTCCTTGCAATCTTGTCCAGTTTGGTAGTAACTAAGGTGTGAAGAAAAAAAGTTTGCATGGAATAGATCGGAATGATATTGATCACTGCTTTAATCATAACAATATGCTCGACTTGGGATAGGGCTTTAGATTTCCAAGAGGAGAGTTTGGAATCGATTTTGTTGATAAAAAATTGGAAATCTAAAGATTTCTTCTTAGACCGGATGAAAGGGGACCCAAGATATTTCCCCCTAGGATTGAAGGATTTAGAACCCAGAACTCTGTTTATCATCTTCACATGCCTCGGGTGGACATTCGCGCTGTAAAAGATAGAAGATTTGTTATAATTAACAGATTGCCCTGAGGACTCATAATAGGAGGCGAGAATGTCTTTGACCTGATGTGCTTCAGACAGGGAGGCTCTGCAAAAGAGCATGAGGTCATCTGCATAGAGGAGATGACTAATAGACGGAGAGCGTTGTCGAATTTTGATACCCTTGATGAGAGCTTTGTTCTCTGCTGTAATCAGCAGTCGAGACAAAGCTTCAACAATGATAATGAACAGGTAGGGAGACAATGGGTTGCCTTGTCTAAGGCCCTGGGTAGGGGTAATGGGTGGGAGGGGAGAACCATTACGCAGAACCCGAATGGGTGATAGTTGAAATACATTGCTCAATGAGTTGAATCCATTCCTCAGTGAAGCCCAGGAGACGAATGAGACGGAATAGAAAAGACCATTGTACTATGTCGTAGGCTTTGGCCATATCGATTTTGATGGCCATCCATCCTTGTTTTTTCTTGCGATTGTGCTTCATCTAGAAGAAAGTTTCATGGGCTATAGCAATGTTGTCAGTGATGGATTGCCCCTTGAGAAAAGCCCCTAGGTTAGGGGACACTATGTGCTCAAGAAGGGGTTTAAGTCTATTAGCCAGGATTTTAGAAATGGTTTTATAAATAACATTACATAATCCTATAGGCCGAAAATTCTCCGGGGATGTCGTATTGGAAACATCCATTGACAACATTTTTAATTTCATGGGGCTGGGGGCAGGTGTAAGTAATTAACATCCATTGATATATCTCAGCTCCATTGCAATGACACCAAACGAAGTTTCACCAAACCAAAGTTGTTAACTATATTTAAATTATTACATGGGTTGGGTTGTCCATCTTACTAAGGCCAAACTAAGGTCCACCAAACCTAAAATTAATTCTTCCCCAACCCATGCATGCATTAGGAGTGGGCACGGTCCGGGATTAGGCTTATCCCGGACCCGGTCTAGTGAAATGGGGCCGAAACGGTCCGGGATAACATTTTTTTTTTTTTTTTGGAAAACTCGGTTGATCCCGAACTGGTTTGAAACGAGACGGTCCGGGTCGAGACCATGCCATCCCGAATTGGGTTATTGGGCTTATGATTTTTTTATACCAAATGGCTTGGATCAGACATGACAAACTTCAAACCAACCCAAATTTAGAAAATTAGTCTAACTTGCCCATATTTTGCCCTTAAACATGAAAGTCCATCCATCCAAACAAATTCAAAATGAAAACTTAACATCTAGTTGATTATTACATATTACACAACAATTCCAGATTGTGTTTTGGATACCATAAAACAACAGTCGTGTTTAGTATAAATAGTATAACAACTGCCATCCATTTTCTTTCCATTGTTGCTCCTCTTCTTGTTGTCATCATCTTCCATTCCTCCCTATTGATCGAGCCAAGTTGGTGCTTCACTTGCATTCTTTCTTTCACCTAATAATCCAACAAAATCAAATTAGAAAAAAATGAAGTATCAAAATCAAAATCATTTTCAATACTTGCCATTCTGTTTATCCCCTGCCCCTTTGAGAATTTTTGTATGTTCAAATTAAACTATAAAATTTTAAATTAATATATAGACTATATGGTTTACATGAATGGCAGCATAAATTGTCCCTTTTATAAGAGATATTTTGTTTGGGAGAATGGTGGGTTGATTGGTGAAGATATTTTGTTTTTTTATTAGACTCAATATGGTTGAGTCACATGAAACCCTTGAACTAAATGTTTTCCCATTTCTAGTTCAAAGAGTAATTGGTGGTTGGAACTCTAGTCATAATCTTACAACATTAATGATGAATAGTTTAGTAAAAGATAATATAAGAGAATGATTAAAAAGGTCAATCAAGGCTAACCTATAGCCATTTCACAAAAGGACAGTCTTTGATGGGAACATGACTTTAGAGCAACATCAACTACAAAGGGAATAACTTTTAGGATTTCCCAAGCTGGTAGTTTGGACCTCATAGAGGAATTATCACTTCCAGGGCCTGATGAAGATGAAGGCGGCGGCCAGGACGACTATGATCAAGACCACCAAGGGTTTGAAATTTGGGTTGATGTTGTAGGGGTTGTTGTTCTGCTCGTTGCCGCTCGGTTGCGCCACTACAGCTGGCACAAGGAAGAGGAAGACATGGGTTGTTGTTGCTTTTATGGTAGGAAAATGCCTGATTTTTGGGTGAGAAATAAAGGGATGAGGAAAGGGGATTGTGAGTTTTTGGGTGGAAGGAAGGTTGGTAAAATAGAGAATGAAAGAGGGTTGAAGAGCAAGCGGGGGTGATCAGTCTGTGGCGGTGAGAAGGATCAAGCGGTGTGTCACAGTTGTGACTTGGAGCTAAGAAGGAAAGACAATTTGAATGAAGAAATCTCTATTGAATACGGAAAAAGGAAGAACAAGCTACTGCTCAGACTGATTATCAAGTCTGGCCCTTCTATTACAAATTTCTTCTCTGCCTCTCTGTTTTCCTTCTGCTTCTATTTAACTACACTGAAGTAACTGAATTTTAAAAGAGACCAATCACCTTATTACACGTGTCTGGTCCATGTGTTTTAATAACAACCTGAAAGGGTAACATTACCTATTTGCCTTCTATTTCAAATTCAACTATTTGAATTCGGCGCTCTTTGGCGCCTTTTGTCTTTTGCATTTTCGGCTTTTGGGTTTTGCAATTCCAGCTCTATTGAATATGTGACAATGCCAACCCCTTCGAAAAGATCTTTGTCCTCAAGGATT
Source organism: Berberis vulgaris (assembly GCA_963556465.1). NCBI lineage: Eukaryota > Viridiplantae > Streptophyta > Magnoliopsida > Ranunculales > Berberidaceae > Berberis > Berberis vulgaris. The sequence goes on along the minus strand of OY747125.1, from coordinate 72,123,477 downwards.
GAAATGAAGAAAGGTAGTGTGAATGTGCGTCCAATCCTCCCAAGTGGCATCAGTTGGAGCGGAGTTCGACCAATGAATCAGGACCTGAGTAACGGCTTTGTTGTGACGGGGAATAAGACGGCGAGCCAAGATGGCCACTGGTTCAGCACGAAAAGATCCTGAGCGGTCGACTAGTGGCAGGACAGGTGAGGCGATAGTGTTGGTTCCAATCTTCCGTTTCAATTGTGAAACATGGAAGACAGGGTGAACTCTGGAGCTTGCTGGCAGACTCGGTTTGTATGCAACCGTACCGATGCGCTCTATAATTTGGAAGGGACCATAGAATCTAGCTGACAATTTGAGATTGTGGCGAAGAGTCACTGAAGTTTGGCGATACGGTTGTAAACGAAGGTAGACCCAATCACTCACAGCGAACTCTCGCTCAGTTCTGTGTTTATCAGCATAGTGTTTCATATGAGCTTGGGCAAGGTGGAGTTTCTCCTTAATAATGTTCAACATCCGATCTCTGTCATGAAGGAACTGTTGCACATCAGATATGGAGTTGGCAGCCAATGGAGGGAGAGCCATTAGAGGAGGCCGGTACCCATATAAGGCCTCAAATGGAGACGTCTGTAGAGCACTGTGGAAAACAGTGTTGTACCAGAACTCAGCCAAATAGAGCCATGTCGACCATTGAAGCGGAGCTTCGCCAGTCATGCAACGGAGATAATTCTCGAGGCAGGCATTAGTCCTTTCAGTCTGCCCATCTGTTTGGGGATTGTAGGACGAGCTGAGACTGAGAGAAGTGCCCAGTGCTGAAAAAAGATCACGCCAGAAAACACTCAAGAAAATTTTATCCCTATCGGAAACAATTGAAGTAGGAAGGCCGTGAAGTCGGTAGATATGACGTAAGAAAAGATCAGCAATCACAGCAGAAGTAAAGGGGTGCGCCAGTGCTATGAAATGAGCAAATTTGGTGAGCCTGTCAATGACTACCAGAATGACAGTTTTGGATTTGGAAGGAGGGAGCCCTTCGATGAAATCCATCGAGATGTGTGGCCAGGCGTGCTCCGGTACGGGAAAGGGCTGAAGAAGACCACCATAAGCGGACTGATCGTTCTTATTACGTTGGCAGGTGTCACACTCAGACACATATGTGAGAACATCAGATTGCATTCTGGGCCAGAATAAGTATTGATGAAGGCGTTTGTAGGTGGTGTTGCTGCCCGAGTGACCACCTAATGTAGAATTGTGGAGCTCCTGTAACAGTTGTTTACGCAAGGACTCAGTGGAGCCAATACAAACCTGATGGTTATGCTTGAGGATACCATTAGTTAAAGAGAAAGGTGGTTTGGAAGGAGGATCAATGAGTAGCTGCTGAATGAGTTGAGTCATAAACTGATCCTGGGCATAGGAAGCAACAACCTCATGAAGCCAGGTTGGTTTAACCACTGATAGTGCCAAGCACTATCCATCAGACTCAGTGCACCTAGACAAGGCATCCGCAACCTTGTTGTCAACCCCCTTTTTGTAATGAATCTCATAGTCAAATCCAAGCAGCTTAGCCAACCAACGCTGCTGGGTCATTATAGTGACCTTCTGAACCAAAAAGAAACGGATGCTTTGGTGGTCGGTATAGATAATAAACTTGGAACCAAGAAGATAAGAGCGCCAACGCTGAACTGCCATGACAATTGCCAGTAGTTCCTTCTCATAAGTAGATAGGGAGATGTTCCTAGGGCTGAGAGCTTTACTGAAAAATGCAATTGGGCGGCCAGTTTGAGAAAGAATAGCCCCCACACCTCTGGAACAACCCCCACATCGAAGAATACCAGGACAAACTTCTGAAGAAGAGGCTGAAATATTTGATTCATGAGAGCCTGGAAAGAGGCAGGTGCATTAGTCAGGCCGAAAGGCATCACCTTGAACTCAAAGTGGCCATGATGCATTTTGAAGGCAGTTTTGTGGATGTCGGGTGGGTGAACTAGAAGCTGATGATATCCAGACCTTAAGTCCAACTTAGAGAAGATAGTAGCACCATGAAGTTCATCAAGAAGCTCGTCAATCAGGGGCATAGGGAACTTGTCCTAGATAGTAATCTCATTCAACTTTCTGTAGTCCACAAAGAATCTCCAAGACCCATCTTTTTTTCTAACCAACAGGATAGGGGCAGCAAAGGGACTGTGAGAGTGCCTGATTAACCCAGATTCAAGCATCTCTTGAATTAGTTTCTCTACAACTGCTTTCTGCATATACGGGACCTTGTAAGGACTTTGAGAAGGGGGATGATGGCCTGGTTTTAGTGGGATGTGGTGGTTGAGGGTACGGCTAGGTGGAAGTTTAGTAGGCTCCTGAAATGAGGCACTGAAAGTGGAGATGAGATGCTGCACAGAAGGAGCAGGTGGAGTAGGAGTAGCCATAGTAGTCAAGGAAAAAATGTGACAGAAGAAGGAACTAGCATGATGCTTCCAAAGCTTAGAAAAACCCTTGGCCTCCAACAAGCAGAGATCAGCATGCTCAGACCCACCTTGTAAGGTAATGGCTTTGCCATCCACAGTGAGTGTCAACTAAAGTTTCTGTAAATTTAATGTGATATCTCCAAATTGTTTTAACCAGTCCCTTCCCAAAACCATATCATAACCACCCAGAGGCAACACCCGTATTCGACCTTCGAAAGAAATTCCCTGCATAGTCCATAGAAGCCGTTGGCAGAGAGCATTACTCAACAACTGGTCACCATTGGCAACCTTCACAACCATCTGAGGTGTCAAACGGGTAGGCCATTTAGTAGCTTTAATCACACTCGGATCAATGAAAGAATGAGTACTGCCAGTATCTACTAAGATGGATATTGGCTTCTTCTTAATCAGCCCTTTGAGAAGCAAGGTATTGGATGAAGAACAGCCGCGGAAAGCATGGAGGGATATCTCCATATCAGAGGGCACCTCATGTAACAGGTTCACTGTGTTGATATCAGCAAAGGGAATAGGATCCTCAATAGGCTCATCCTCCTCTTCAGCAACTAACATATATAAGTGCTGGGTCTTACACAAATGGCCAGGTTTATACTGCTCGTCACAATTGTAGCAGAGACCCTTCTCTCTTCTTAACCTCATTTGAGTGGGAGTAAAGCTCCTAATAGGTGGAACATGAGGAGGAGGACGAGTGGACGTAGAATGTAGGGATTGGTAGGGTGTTTTATGTGATTGGAAAGGCATGGGATGAGGTGATGGAGTAGGAATGGGTTGTTGTGTTGGGATGTTGGCGTGATGGAAGAGGCAATCGACTGAGTGGAAGTGGTGGCAATTGGGTAGGAATGATGTTTGGGCCATGACGAGTGCTGATGAGGTGGTTTGGTAAGATTGTAGGACAAGGTGGATGCTTCCTGCATTCTCGCCAGGGACAAGGCTTGAGTCAGAGTGGTTGGTTTGAAAAGCTGAACCATAGATTTAATATTGCTCTTCAGTCCACTCAAGAAGCTAAGGACGAAGTATTGTTTGTCCAGATGGCGATTGTGTGCCAACATCAGTGAGCGTAACTCCTCAAAATTATCAAAGTAATCGTTAACAGTCCCATGTTGATGAAGTTTATTAAAAGAGTCAACAAAATTGTCCAACACTGCCTCCTCAAAACGCTCACAGATGTCAAAGCAAAACTGCTTCCATTAAAGCATTTCCTCCCCCACATGGTAGTCAAGGAACCATAGGTCCGCCTTACCCGATAAATGGATTGAAGCCATACTAACCTTGTTAGCCTCTGAAACTTGAAAAAATTCAAAGTACCTCTCACATTTTTTCACCCATGATCTGGGATTTACGCCGTCGAAATAAGGGAAATCCAATTTGGGAAATCGAGGGCACATACCTTGGTTCTCCCAGTGATTCTGGGAGTTGGATCGGTGATCCACATGGCTAGAGGTCCGAGTAGAGGAGGTAGTCGGTTCCCTCGCTCGGACTGGAGTAGGAGGATTTTGCATCAACTAGATGAGTTGATCGAACCTCGACTCGATTCGTTTTTCCTGGCCTTCCTGAGCTATAACCAACTTTTTGATTTCACCTTTTAAGAACTCAATTTGTCCGGCTGTTTCGTTCTGATTCTTCCTCGTTTCTCTCATGAACTGCTCTGCTTCCTTCGCCCTTGTTTCCATGACTTGCAGTGGTGATGCTCAGTCCACAGTTCCAGATAATCGACACCGCTCTGATACAAAATGTCACAGTTGTGACTTGGAGCTAAGAAGGAAAGACAATTTGAATGAAGAAATCTCTATTGAATACAGAAAAAGGAAGAACAAGCTACTGCTCAGACTGATTATCAAGTCTGGCCCTTCTATTACAAATTTCTTCTCTGCCTCTCTGTTTTCCTTGTGCTTCTATTTAACTACAGTGAAGTAACTGAATTTCAAAAGAGGCCAATCACCTTATTACACGTGTCTTGCCCATGTGTTTTAATAACAACCTGAAAGGGTAACATTACTTATTTGCCTTCTATTTCAAATTCAACTATTTGAATTTGGCGCTCTTTGGCGCCTTTTGTCTTTTGCATTTTCAGCTTTTGGGTTTTGCAATTCCAGCTTTTGGGTTGTTGTTGCTTTTATGGTAGGAAAAGGCCTGATTTTTGGGTGAGAAATAAAGGGATGAGGAAAGGGGATTGTGAGTTTTTGGGTGGAAGGAAGGTTGGTAAAAAAGAGAATGAAAGAGGGTTGAAGAAAAATGGTGGATAGATAACTGGACAACGTTCGAAGAGGGGAATATCAGTTTGTGGCGGTGAGAAGGATCAAGCGGTGGTTGGCTTTGTGTTTTGGGTTTATGCCTGTGTGTGGCGAGAGTTGTGTGGGAGAGGTGAGAATCTGTGAGAGAAATAAGAGGGTGGTAGGTGGAGTTTGGCTAGGGTTTGGAGGTAGGGTTGAATTGCACTTTGGTCTGAATTTGGGCTTGATTTGAATTGGGCTTGGGTTTTAAAGTTGAATACAGTATCGGTACGAACCGAAACGGTCCGGGACTATATTTGTTGAAACCGGTTCCATCCCGGTTCAAATCGGTTCGGGATTGGGATTAAATTGAGAGAAACAGGTTGGTCCCAGTTTCAACCGGTTGGGACCATACGGTCCGCGACGAACCGGGTCAGGACCGAAATTGTTGCCCACCCCTAGCATGCATACCATGGAGGAGAAGGTGGAGCCAATAATTTTAGAGCCTGCGCCTTTTAACTTAATGGGGTTACCTTCTTACTTAAATTATTATGATCATTCATTCACCCATACACAAAATTTTCTCATAATCATAAAACTATTCTACAATTCTCTTCTAAGGTAGGTTTTTTTTTTTTTTCACTGGAATTGCTCATATATGTAGAGGCCTTCTATAATGAGTTTAGTCTTGTATCGAATAGGTGATCGGGTGATTTATTGTTATATGGATTTTGGACATCTCCACTCAACATACTAGTCTCTTTGGTTGGAAATCAAGCTCATGATAAGTGGTATCAGAGCAAAGAAAACCCGTCCTATATCTGATGCCACAAGTAAAGGATAAGCACACACAAGAGAGATGAATGTGTGTCTATGTTGATCATAGGTTGGGCGTTGGTGGGGTGCATCGATTCCAGTTGTGAATTGTGATGAGGGCATCAAAGGAAATGGATGTAGGAAAATGTAACGACTTTAGTCTCATATTAGATAGATGATGGGATGGTCTTGGGTTCACTACAACAATAATGACATTTTCAAGGAAGAGTTTCCATGGAAAAGATAAAAATTTGTTGGTAAAAAATTTTCCAACAAAAATATTTCACTGGACAATTTGTTGGAACAAGTCCCTAGCTAAAAAAAAAAAATCCCAAGGATAATATATTTCCTTGCTAAAGCACATTTCATTCAACAAAAACTTTATTTTGTAATTCTCACAACTACCAACAAAATCCTGGTCGAAAATTTTGTTGTTTAACCTAGGAAATAATTTGTTATTCAAAGTCAAGTACTTTTACCAAGGAACATTTTTGTTGCTACTAAAATGATAATGAAAGCCCTTTCTTTCAAAAAAAAAAAAAAAAAGGAAAACATATCCTAGTCGAATATCCGTTTTGATTTGCAATTAATATTAATATGAATTTTTTTTATTTCACCAAAACAAATAGTCATAATAATATTTGATAATGCATATTTTGCACATTCCCAACTTGGGAATTATCACATTGCCTGAGACATGCAAGAGTCTGCTCAGGGTTACCTTCCAGCTGTCAAATTTTGATAGATTCAACCTATCACCACCATGGAGATGCAATCAAATAGGTATAAATACAAGTTCGTTTTCCAAGAGTCAGATACGTAATAACATTCGAGCAAACAAGGCTATCTATGAACCTCTCACTGACTTTATCTTTCTTACCTCCTTATGCCCGTTTACTAGACTTGACCATCGTCGTCTCCCGCCCGGGTAACCTTCTCAAATTGAAGTTTGTGCAGTTACCAATGGCTCGCCTTCTAGCTCGACAGTAAAACCTTAGTAAGAGAAGTTTCGAGACAACTTTTTACCCTTAACATTTGGTTGTCCGCCAAAACTTCAAAGCTAAGAGACTACGTCTCCTAAGAAAAATAGAAAGAAGACAACAACTACCTCCCAGGCGGGAGAAACCCGAGAGGATCTTTCTGAGTCTCAACTAGACCTCGGAACATTTGAGAAACTACGTGAAGCCTTGGCTCAGCTGCAGAACCAACGATAGCCGAGAGGGAAGACCGAATGACCGATAGGGGAATCTATGAGCCTGAGATGGCCAACATCAACAACATGGCCAATGACCCTATAGAGTTCCAGGAGGAACAATCCCAAACTATTGTGAACCCACAACGAGGCTGAACTCAGAATCCCGACCTTGCTCCTCGAAATGAGCATCGTCCTTGGGCTCCGACCTAAGCAACCATCCTAGCACCACCTGCCAACATGATGACGATGTAGATGCGTTAGGACTTGCTTACCAAGCATGGCAAGAAGGGAACAAATGACAATGACTCCATAAATGCCTACCTGACTCAACTGATCCCCTATCTCAACCGAGATCTACAACATAGACTTTTTTAAGAAGTTCACCATGCCAACCTTTCAGTGGTATGATGGGGACTCGGAGCCATACTAGCACATGCATCATTTCAAATAGATGATGATACAGTGGGAAGCTCCAAAACACGATTGACTGTTAGGTTTATTTAGTATTTTGTAATATATATTATTGATGTAGTCAATTTCTACTCTCCTTCCTCGTTGACCTGCACAGGTAGCAAACGTGAGCCAATGAAAACCATGTGGTAGCCGATGGCACTCAATTGCTTAAGTTGAATAAGGCTTAGGAGAGGCTTAAAATTATAAACTAGGTTATATTGCACACCTCTAGTTCATCAACCTTATCTCCCTTTTATAGTGAAGGAGTCCTCGTTCGGCTAGGCCTTTATGGCACAGTTTAGGGAAAGTGATCTTGCTGTGGAGATCCTTTGCTGATTGGGAGTTGTCCATGTGGGATAGTTTCCCTATATGACTCGTGCTCTTAGATCTGCGAGAGGTTTCCCTTTCTGATTGTTGTCCATGCAAGAAAGTTTCTTTGTCTAACTTATACTCTAATATATGTTTCCTGGTCGGATCCAGTGTGTCGCTGGCTTGCTTGTCTTGGGTAGATAACTCAGATACTTGCCTTAGAGGTCTTACGAGTATTGGGCCTGATCGCGTGACGTGTGGGCTTACTAGCTAATTGCAACTCGGACCTGACTGTCTGGATTCTGCCAATGATGGGCTTGTTGTTGTTTGGGCCTTACTGGATTGAGCGAGCAATTGGGCCTGCTTTGTTATGTAGATGAGATTATCACGACACGTGTACAATGTTGATCAGAGGACGATTAAGTATATCATCAGCTACTCCCCTCCTGAGTTAGTGGGCCATCTCATCGGTCCACTAAATCGTTTTGATAGACTCTGTACAGTTGTGATGATTGAGCCCGAAACATTGTCTCGAGCGACACACGTCATTAAATGAGTTCGTGACCGTTTAGTAAGGAGAGGGGACGTGACTACCTAATGCTTATATAAGCCACAGCTTTTATGAGAGGTAGTTTTTTCACCTTGCATCTCTTCTGCGTCCTATCTTTTCTTTGTGTTCTTGGTTGCAAATCTCTATTTGATTTTCTAAGAGTAAAAAATTTCTCTTTATGGCGGACAACGTCAAACTTACCCCCGAAAAGAACAAACTCTATGTTTGTCATAATTTTTACCTGGAATAGAAAGGGTTTGATCTGGATAAGCTTCGTGAGGACTATGGGTTTCCTGAAGATTTACAACTTGTCCCGTTGAGTGCTACTCACAATATGTTAACGCCTCCACAAGGGTTCATTGCCTTGCACAAGGGCATGTTCCTGGCAGGGCTTTGTTTTCCGATTTTGGAAGATATTTGGTATTTTCTTGCTCACCTTCGTATTCATCCTGCTCAAATGGCACCTAACGGGTTTAACATTTTGATTGTTGTCCTTGTCAAGGCCTAGCTTGATGGTCATCTGCTGACTCCGCGGATATTTCATTTGCTGACTCCTTCTCATCTTAATGCCCATGGAGTCTGTTGGTTGAGTACTCTGAAGTGTTTGGGCTCCTTGACTGTTGACTTTGAGTCTTGGCAAAAAAACTGTTTTTTGGCTTCTTCTAATTCCTCGTACTTCAAGGTGGATGGGCGGCATCTTGTCAGGTACTTCAAATTCAATCATAGTGAGTGCAGTGCTTATCCTTATTTTATTTTTTCTTGTGTTTTTGTAGAAACTGACATGTTTACTCGTTGTTCTGTGCAGGTAAATTTTTTGTTCCAATTCCTACTGAGGAGGAAGAATCTGTGAGGAGAGCGTTTAATGAGCTTCCCTTGTTTGCTATTGAGGAGGTCATGGTCGCAGACAATGTGGTGTGGTGGGTTGTTCAGGCACTTCCATGAAGGCCCTGTTGGGCCTAGGTTGTCCCCAAAAGAGACTAGTAGTGACCATTTCAGGAAGAGGAGGTTCACAATACCGAGCCCTTCGAAGCAGGATGAGTTAGAGGCGACCATGCCGCTTATTGGCCGTCTTAGGAGAAGGCGGGCTGGCGATAAGGTTGGTTTTTCCTCTAAGCCAATCCTGTTAGAGCATGAAGTGGCGGCTGCAAAGCAATCTGCTGATCCTGCTACCTTGAGAAGCGGATCTTCTCTCCCGCCCCTAGAGCCTGATGTTGAGCGTCGGGCCAATATTCCTTCTTAGAAGCCTGCTGAGCTTGTGTCTCCCAAAGGTTCCTTGTTGTCGTCTGCTAAGGGTGATCTGCATCCTGACGCTCGTATCATAGTTCATGCTATGGAGGAACCTTTTGTAGAGCTTTGCAAGTCGTACTCGGACGCGCTCTATAGGATGGGCCTCTTTAGTGAGCACTCAAGTTGTTGGTGGGCAACGTGCAGTTTCACGAGTCTAGATTGGTTGTTTTACACTTGGAGTTTGAATTTGATTTGGTCGGCGGGCGACGCCGAGTTCAGAAGACGGTGGCTCAGGTCGCGGATGCTCTAGCGGAGATAAACTTGCTAAAAGAGCGGTTGGTGGAGGAGGACTCGCATACGGCTGCGCTTCTCATAGACTATTAAAGGTGGATGCCAGTTTAGCGGGGCCCAAAGCCCATCATGTAACTTCAGGATCTTTTGGTATTGCCCGTGGTAGGCTGGAGTCGCTTGAACTAATTGATGATGAGAATCTTCATTTAAAGCTCGATTTTGATCAATACCGGAAGGCTGCTTTTTGGAAGATTGACGATGCAAAAGTTTTCGATCAAGCTTCCCTTTCTGGCAACACAAGTTGGCTTTAGATAATGCTATTTTACTTCTCGCAGTTCCTTTTGATGTAAGCGGCTCTTCGACCTCCGGAGCAAGCTCTCCAAAACAATTATAACTTTTGAATCAATTTAAAGAGTGTTCAATGCGTATCTTTTGCACATGTGTTCTTTGTAGCTTGATTGTGTTATGTCCTATGCACCAGTATGTTGCTTACATGCTTGACCTTGATGCTTTGCACTTCTTTTTTGTTGACCTCTTTTGACTTTCTCAAGTATTGGGCCGTGGCTTCGATTTTGATCATGTCAGTTGCCGAAGCTTTTAAGACGTTGCTCTTGAGAGTACAACAACCCATTGAACGTATGTTAGGGTATACAATTGTTGATTGTACTATCATCTTTCTTGCCGTCTGTTATTTGCAAACGTGGTGTCTTAGCGATTATGGTCTATGGAAGGACCATGATCTCTGACGAGTTGTCTTCACCTTGCTATGTGAGCTCTAACTAAGCTTTCACTTTCTAGGCTGTCATTGCCCGTTCTATTCGGACTAGGCTTTGAGCAATAAGTTCAAATTTGACTATGGTCGTCCTAGCCTACTCAATAAGTCTGACTTGGAGGTCCTGACTTATGTATAAAGAGTGCAAGCCTGACTAGGGGCGTCTGACTTGTGCTTGAGAGGCGCAAGTCTAACTGCGGTTGTCCTGACTTGTGTATCAAGTCTGACTTTGGCCGTCCTGACTTGTGTCTGAGAGGTGCAAGTATGACTGTGGCCATCCTGACTTGCGTATGGGACTTAGGTAGTAGAGGACAAGTAGTGGAATTTTGGCAGAAACAAATATCCTTTATTGATAATACTTCTTAAGGTGTTCTACTTTCCATGGTTGCATAAGGCTTCTACTGTCCATGTCTTCCAACCAATACATCCTTGGCCTGTTGACCTCAGTCACTTTATATGGTTGTTCCCAATTCGGGTTCAACTTTCATGGTCCTGGTTCCTTAGTACTTTGCTGAATTTTTCTAAGTACCCAGTCTCCGACTTTGAATTCTCATGGCTTGACTTTCTTATTGTAGTATTGAGTCATCTTTTGTTGGTAGGCGGCTATTCAAGTACAGGCTTGATTTCTCTTTTCCTCGAGGAGATCTAAACTGATGCACAGAGCTTTGTTGTTGTTTTCCGGTCCGAATTCCTTTGCCCAGAAAGTTGGTATTCTTACCAGGACCATCGCTATTGACCCGTATGCTAGGGCGAAGGGTGTTTCTCCAGTGGGTGTTCTTTTTATGGTCTGATACGCCCAGAGTATTCCAGGCACGGCTGAGACCCATTTCCCTTTTGCCGCGTCGAGCTTCCTTTTGAGTTCCTCCAAGATGGTTCTATTGGTGACTTCCACCTGGTCATTAACTTGCGGATGCCCTGGCAAGGAGAGATGGCAGATGATGCCGAGGTCTTTGCATAATTTCTCGACCTTGCTGCCTTCAAATTGGGTTACGTAATTACTAACTAGTGTCTTTGGAATACCGAATCTGTAGATGATGGACATCCAAATGAATATATATAAAAAAACAAATGATTGAAACCAAATGGATATATATAAAAACAAAAGTTGATGAGTTCGGAAGGATTGTGCACAATAAAATAAGACTGCTAGCTCAAGGATATTCTCAAATTGAGTGTATTGACTTTGAAGAGACATTCACTCCTGTCGCAAGAGTTGAGTTGATCAGAATGTTATTTTTTGTATCTTGTTGTTTCAAGTTTGAGCTTTACCAAATGGTGACGTCGAAAGTGAATTTGTGAACGGAGAATTTGATGAAAAAGTTTTTGTTGAAAAACCTAAATGATTCATAAACCAGAGTTTCCTGAATCATGTGTATGAACTCAAGAAATCTATTTATGGTTTGAAGCACGCACCTTATGTTTGGTATGCCAAACAATCATTTTTTCTGATTGCAGCTGGTTTTGCTCGTGCCAGTGTGGACAATACACTCTTCATCAAGAATACAGAAGATTATAGTCGTTCAAATCTATGTTGATGATATTTTATTTGGTTCTACTAACAAATCTCTAGTGCAGGAGTTTGCACAGATGATGAAATAGGAGTTCAAATGAGTATGGAAGGAGAGCTCAACCTTTTCCTTGGATTGCAAATAGTGAATAAAAATGATATCTTTCTATCTCAAACCAAATCTGCACATGATATTATTAAAATAAAATTCAATATTGATTTAGTTAAGCATGCTCCTACTCCAATGTCCACTGGTACTAAGCTTTATAAAGATGAAAATGATAAGAGTGTTAATATGATGATGTACAATAGTATATATGATCGATAGTTTTTTGCATCTTACCGCCAGTATGCCTGATATTTCCTATATTGTTAGAGTTTGTTCTCGCTTTCAAGCAGACTTCAAGGAGTTTCACCTTACAGCAGTTAAACATATCATCAGAAATGTGAGAGGTCAAACAAATTTGAATTTGGTAGCCTTGTGAGATAACTTCTCATATTGCTAGATATGTCAATTTAAATTGGGCATGTAATGTGTGTTGAGGGTAAAAACTAATTTCATAAGTTCTTCTGCTAAGGTCTTGCTATCGGGCAAGAAAGCGAACCGCTAATACCTACACAAACTCAAATCCGAGCGGGGCACCTGGGCGGAAACTCTGACAATCAAGTCAGTAACGGGCTTAAGATTTTGATCCACATGTGCCATGAATATGCCCAAATGCCTTGAATTTTCATACTTTTCAATGATTTTGTAATTTCTCCAGCTGCTCCTCATAATACAAAATTTTGGTATAATTGTCTCGAATTTCCCCCATTTTTTGATTTCTTAAAAAAATTATGACAATAATCAAATTCAAATTACAAGGCAAATCACCACTATGACGATATATGTCATATATCCTAAATTAGTGGTGATTTAGGATGGAGATATATGACGAATTTCAAGATAAGAACTTCAAGTGTGGAACATTCAATATTCAAGGCAAATAAAACATCAACTCAAAGCATATTCCAAGGCAAATAAAACAACAAATCAAATAATATTCCATTGTCTTGAGTTTTGTCTCATAATGCACACATTTGAAAATGTATCTACTTCAAATTATAACTCCCTTGATGAATCTATCCCAAATTATATTATATGATATTAATTGAAGCATAATCAAGGGATTTGTGAGTTTTTTTTTTCTTTCTCCATTTCTAGTTTTGAAGAAGAGCATTTAATTCTTAAACTCTTGGAAAAAGAACATCTTTATTTTTAGATTGTATTTTGTTTTACAGAAAGTGTAGAGAAGTGCCAATTCTAATTTGTATTCCAACATTATTTTTTCATTGATGTAGAAGTAAGTTCTATTTTAATTTAATCATTTCTTGTATTCATTTTGTTTTTAGGAATAGGACATCTTTCTCAACTATCTCTTTTAATTTTTAATCATTTGTGGAGAGATAATCCTCCCCTCTCAAGGGGAAGAGATTGAGCCCGAGGTAGTTAGATTGTATTTCATTTATGAAGTAAAGAAGAACAATGAATTGTAAGAGGTGCTTCGAAAGAAGGATTCATGTGTTAGATGGATACTATTTTTTATTCCAAAGAGTAAATTTATTTTTATGGCTTTAAGGATTTTTCCAGTGAAAAACATAACCAAAATCCAATGATTTTTTTGAAATGAAAAAAGAGATTTGGTTAAAAGCTTGAATGAAATGAAAAAAAAAATTACTTCTTAGATCCAACAACTCAAGTCATGTAGGTTGAAAAATCATGTGATCTAAGTATTTTGGGGAGAAATTGAAAATCCACTCTAGTACATCAATATGTTGGAATGGGGTGATTCTCATTCCCTCGATATTTATCCACATTTCAATCTTACTTCAAAAGTTAATTATTTTGTTTTAAACCACATCATCTCTCAACATTTCATCATTTATTTTGTAAATTTCATTTCTTCCTTTTAATCTTTAATTTGTGAGTTAAGTATTATCCTATAATCCGAGTGAAGTAGTCAATAACCCCTACTTTCGCTATGCATTGTTAAATTGTATTGTAGGTTGAAGGAAAACAAATAAAAGTTTATATTTTTTTATTGATGTAAAAAATCATGCAATGCCAATAATGTGATTTTTGGCATCAATTAGAAGGTTCAAAAGTTCTTCGAACTCCCAAGTGAGCATGGGTTGGGCTTCCCAATGAATTCAATATATAAGTGTCGGAAGACACCTTTCCAGAGTTATAGATTTTGTGTGACCTTGGAGCAATTGCATTTCAGGGTTGAGTTTCCCCTGTCTCGGCTGAGCATGGAGATCCTGAACTACTATGGATTTGCCTCATGCTAAGGGAACGAGAACTTCTAAATACACTTTTTGGCATTCAGTAGGATATCCAAAACTTTGGGTATCCAGGTAACAGTGAATCATGTCCAATCCCAGTATGTCCTTAGGAAGAAGTCTGGTGAGACGTGCAACCTAGATACTAAAAAAAACTACCCCGTGTTTATGTGGGATTTCTCAGACTGTGATAAGGAGTGGTATAGGACTCCCATTTATGCCAAAAGTCAGTTGGTAGTTAGGATAGCCCACCCTTGAATAACCTACTCATAAGCATGTCACAACTCCTAGGTGAGTGTTTTAGCTCGGCTAAAAGGTAGTTTTCCGTCATTGTTTGATTTCCTTTGTAGTTCAATCGGAGGTGCAGAAGAGTTAGAGGACCGATTGTCGGCGTTTGTTTGCACTTAAGTTGGCCTCTCGGACGAGTTCTACTGGCGGATTATACGGGTAACACCTTCGGGAAGCTAACTCTAAGCCGATCTTGAGCAGAGAGGATGTACAAGAGCTAGCCAAGCCCAAGGTGAAGGCGCCGTTCGTAAGCACAGAGCAAGTTTTGAGGTAGTCGTAGCCCGAGACCAACTCCTTAACATAAGGAATCAGAGGGCGGTAAGGCATGCTAATCCCTATATGAGGGCTGCCAATAAAGTTGCTCAGGAAACTGAGAAGAAGAAGTCAATAGTTTACCTGACTAAGAAGAAAAGGGTAAGGATTTGGTCGTCTATAGGCAGAGGTCGGAAGTCCAGGCGGGTAATAGTAATCAGGCGGACAATGACGAGTTTGCAGAGCTCGTGGAGCAATTGGCTTCTCCTGAGGACCAAGAAGAAGAAGAGGAGGACGAGGATGATAGACACCAAACTCGTTGAACACATTTGGCATGTTTTAGAAACATTTGTGAGCAATTGATTTGGGTTTGTCCTATGTCTTATCTATTTTACATTTTGATTTTTATGTGTTGTATTTAGTATTTTAATCTATATGGTTGTATTAATTGAACCTAATGGATACCAAGTTCTACCCAGGACTGCTAACAAGAGATAAGATAGATGACAGGGATGATAAACAATATGATAATGCAGAAATCAAAAACAGAATTGAAATTACAAAATAGGTAATACAGAAATTATTCTATCTTTGGTCTGTTAGAACGAACGGTGCCGATACTAGGTTACCGCTAGTATAACGAGATGTTCGATTAATAACAGATCTTAGATAGAGAGAAATTAGAGATAGAGAAAATAAGAGATAGAGAAAAAGATTTTATTTAAATATGTACAAACACAAACTAGAAGAAAGCTTACAGAAGGGAAAGACTTATAGTCGAAACTCGCTTACCCTAACATTGGAAACTAATACATATATATAGATAGATTCCAAGCGAAGATAAGCCTCGCTGGAGGATAGGGTTGGTGGACGATTTGTCCTTTTGTAATTGATTGAGATGCGAATACTATTCGCATGTGACTGTCGGCAGGTACAGCTGTAGCTGCAAAAGTCTTTGTTTGAATAGTGGCTTCACGTGATGCCTTTGAAAGATGTTGTCGGGCTGTCTGGACCGAAAGTTCTTTGTTTTGTAGTGATGCTGGCAGATGATGCCTCTTGAGATAATGGATAGTGGGTCCATTAGTCAGTTGGGGAGGAAACGTTATAACAATCATCCTCGTTAAGAGGTATTGTTGGTTTGTCTTCTTCATCTGACTCTTCTGAGCATATCTTGGAAAAGGTCTCAAAAAGTTGAGCTTTTGTAGGCTTGCCTCTGAGTTGCTTCCTGATGTGTTGATGAAGAAGCTTTTCCTCTGAGGGAGGTTCAATGGGATTCACCTGAGGAGCAGGAGAATGATTTTTCCCGGAGAAGAAGCGAAAAACTCCTTCTTTTGTAACTTTGGAGTGGTTGAATTGTGCCCACCATTTAACATTGAAACGGCGGCAGAACCACATTGGGGCATTCTTGGATTGGTAAGGTTTGCACAGAGCTAAGCAAGTATAATCCCAACATAATATCCAGGACAAACCGAACCTGATGAAAAACCAAAGGGACAATACCTGTTCTGTTATAGGAATTGGAGGTTGGTACTTCTCTTGAAAAATCTTTTATACTTCTTGAACAGCAGGAGGAAGAATGTCTTGAATCGGACCAAAATGGCTCCACCAGCAGTGTTGGAACCACAGAGGAACGATCTTCTGTTTGAACTTCTGATAGAACAGAAAAAACCAGGAATGGCCATAGTTCTGCGATTGAATGAAAAATGCTCTTGACCAAGCTAGCTTGTAGTCAAGATAATTGTAGGTTTGAGGAACATAGTTCACTGAGAACTTCTTGTGATAATGGGGAAGCTGATTCCAATCAGCCTCTGAGAGAACTTTGAGGATTTGGCATTTAGAGAATGCAATCCGTTCTGAATTGTCTTTGTCATAGTGATGAGTGACTATGACAGAATCTGAGTCTACGAGAATGAACTCATAGAATTCTTGTGACTTGTGGGTATCTGCTTCCTCAAACTGTTGTTGCTGAGGAAATAGATTCTTGGCTATGAGCTGGGGCTCTTTGAGAAATTCATACATGGATGGTTTTATCATGGTGATATATTCCAAGCATGCTTTTGGAATGTATGGATTTGGTGCCGAAGTCTGCGGCTTTGTAAAACTGGTCATGGAAAATCCAGTAACTTCTTCTTCTTGGTTCAACGGGGTGAACTTTTGAGAAAGGGAAAGGGCATAAGAAAGAGGGGCCAGCTGCTTAGACGCAGAAGACGCCATAGCATATTGGGATTTTGATTTTGGTTTAGAAAAGGAGGAGGACGAGAGGAAGATGAGTTAGAAGAACTCATCTTTGCAAGAACTCTCTGGTTAAGAAATCAGCAAGAGAGTTTTCAGATCCTTTAATAAACTTAATTTCAAAATCAAAGGCTGAAAAAAAACCTTGCCACCTGGCGAAGATCTGTTTTGACACGAGATTTAAAACATCTTTTGTTAAAATCTCTTTGGCAGATTGGCAATCAACTTGTAAAAGAAATTTTTGATTTGTTAAATCCTCTTGAAATTTCATGATGCATAAAACAATAGCTAAAAGTTCTTTCTTGACAGTTGAATAATTGAACTGGACTGGATTCCAAATACCAGAATGGTATCGGACCAATTGGATTGTAGAATCTGGAAGTCGCTGTTTAAGGATACCACCGTATCCTAAATTGGACGCATCTGTTCTACAATTTTGAAAGCATCTGGATTGGAAATCCCTAGACAAGGAAGATGCTTGACTTTGGACTTGACATGGCGGACTATTCGGGAATGGGCTTCAGTCCAAGGGCCTGGATTTTTCTTAAGTCTGGCAAACAGAGGTTTAAGTAAAACACGAAGGCCTTTGTAAAAATCTGCAACATAGTTAAGAGAACCTAAAAACCTTTGTAATTGGTTTTTGTCTTTTAACTCATCTGGAAATTTATCTGCAAAATCAATTTCCCTAGAGATGGGTGTGATTGTCCCATGAAAAATCTTATGTCTGAGAAATCGAACATTTGTTTGAAAAGATTGATTTTAGTTGAAGAAAGAACTAAACCACTTTCTTTGATAATTTTTTCAAATTGGTACAAATGTTTCCAGTGGGCTGGAATTGATTATGAGAAGACCAGTATATCATCGATATACACAATTGTAAAATGTGAAAAGGGGGAGAGAATATCATTCATGATATTCTGAAACTCACTGGGAGCATTCTTGAGACCGAAAGGCATAACATTCCATTCATAATTGCCAAATGGAATATTAAATGCAGTCTTATATCGATCAAATGGATGAATCTGAATCTGCCAAAATCCAGATTTGAGATCAAACTTAGAGAACACACAAGCTGAATGTAATCTCTTAAGAAAATCCTTCTTGTTTGGAATAGGATACCTAATCCATTGTAAAGCCTGGTTTAAAGGCTTATAATTGATGACTAAGCGAGGACTTCCTCGTTCTAATTCAGCTGCTTTGTTAACATAAAAGGCTGCACAACTCCATGGGGATTTGGAATGCCCAATAAGTTGTTTGGAAAGCAAGGCTTTGATTTCTTTCTTGCAATGTTCCATAAGCTCTGAATTCATTTGAATTGGTCGAGCTTTGGTGGGAATCATTGAATCCTTGAAAGAAGGTTCATAGGGAAGTCTAACAACATGACGACGACGATGCAAAAAGGCATTTGGAAGTTCAGAACATAAATCCTTTTTCAGATGTTCCTGGAATTTAACAATTTGAGTTTGGAGTTTGGAATTTAGGATCTTGAACTTGTTCATCTATGCGTCTGAATGCAATTTCTGTTTTAAGAGATTGCAAATGTTGTTTTTGGGTAATGAAATTAAGGAAACAAATATCTCGTTTGATATTGTCCCAAGAATTTGAGTTTTGATGCCTAAAGTTGTAACAAAAAATGGATAGATCGCAGCAAAAAATGGTGTACCTAGAATCATCTTTTGGGCCATGTTTTGCACAAGCAAGAAATCCGGTTTGATACACACTTTATCCTGGCATATGTGAGCATTGGTTAACTTCTATTGTATAGCCAAACTAGAGTTTGTGGCGGTATACAATTTTTGTTTTGTTAATTCAAAATATTTAGTAGGAATTAATCCTTTTGCAACACAGTTAAGGTCAGCGCCAAAGTCAATAAGAGCTTAACAAGGGATTGTAATCTCTTTATTGATGACAAGGTTTATATGGCAAAACCATCGCTGATGAGTAACTTGGTTGATTTCATTGAGAAATTTTGGAGTAGTTTCTACAGGAGGTTCAGAAGAAGATGGTTTATCAATTAAAGAAGATTGTTGCAATCCATTGATACGAAGATCAAGGAGGGAATGATTTTGTTTTTAAATCATAATCTCTTTTTTGATATGATTGACTTCTTGCTGAAGATCAAAAATATTGACAGGGATAGAAGAGGAAGAAGAACTTTTAAATCTGTCAATAATTTGTTTGTGATCATAAAATGGATTTATGACCTCGGGAGTTGGTTTTGTAATTAGATTTGTTTTGATGTGTTGAAGATACTCTGTTTTCAATTTAGGGTCTTCAATACGATCAACAAAGTCTAAAAGATGCTGGATTCTTTTGTTTTGGAAAGCATGTTTATGCTTTGAATGTTGTGGCAATGGCATGCTTCTGAACATCCTTCAATTTCTTTTGGTACAGAATGATCAGAATCTGAAGAATAATTCAGATTGAAAATCTGACAATCTTCATCCGAAACATCAGACTCAGAATTCATAAGGACTTGTAGAAACATATTTTTGACATCTTTAAAAGCCTGAAGCTCTTGAATTTTTTGGGTCGTTCTGCAATTCTTTGCATAATGACCAGGACGACCACATTTAAAGCAGATGGGATTTGAATGGGTTTGGGCTGGATATTTTTTGAAAGGTTTGGTAGGCTTGGGTTTGTGCGTACCATGTTTCTTGGGCTGACTATAATACTGATTATAGTCTTTGGGCTGGAGCTGTTTAGGTCCATATTGTCGTTTGGACTTAAACTGTTTAGCAGGATGAGATCTATAAAGAGCCTTGGAGCGAGAAGACTTCTTATGAGGGTATTTAAAATCATCAAAGCCAATTTGCTGACAGAAATCACCAAGTTCTCTTGGTCCATTGATATTTTGTTTTTTAAGTTGATGTTTTAACCTAAGATCATTACAAATAAGCAAAGCACATTTATTAATGAAACTAATAATATCACCAAATGTTAGTTTTTCATAAGGGATATCACCAGAATAGGTTGCTTGTAACCGTTCTCGAACAGTTTCAGCAAAGATTGGTGGAAGACCAGAAATGAACTTTCTCTTCAAAAAAGGGTTGTTAGCATCTGCTTGATACATAACATTTTTTAGGAAGATATCTTTGTGAAACCGGAAATGGCTCAAAGTTGGACATTTATGAATCATCAACAAATCTTTGGATTTGTTTTGGAACTCACTAGGGTCACCCATAAAATGTTTCAGAATACAGAAAATTAGAGTATGAACTGAATCAGGGATCTGTAAACCTTCTGGTTCTGATTTTATAGGGTTGCCTAATAAATAAACTTTAACTGAATTAAATATTGATCTTTGTTCCTCTAAAGTGAGGTAATTATCCCACCATCCTTTGAGAAGCCCAGAAAAGCCAACAATGATAAAAGAGGCAATAGTCCTATCATTTTTGCCTTCGCTACGATGGGCGGATGCCATCATAACCATTTCTTGGGTTAACTCAATGATATTTTCTTCAGTTAAACCATTTATATTCCAGGTATAGAGGTTACTTGTAGAAAATGACCCATACACTTGAAGAAGTTTCTCTTCATATTGCATGTTAGGGAATGATGGTCTTGGATAAAAATTCCTAGTGGTAGGAAGTGGATTTTGATTTTTCCCATAAGTTTTAGCATACTTACTTGGATTGATTTCATAATGAATGTAATTCGTACGATCCAATTCAACCATAGGATCAAAATCACTTTCAGACATGTCTTTGGAAGACAATGTATTTATTTGAAGGTTATTAAGATTGAGTGTAGCTAATTTAAGGTCAATTTCTTTAATCATCTTATTTGGGGTTGTCAAAACATTTCTTTCAACAGAAGTAGGTACAAAAAATGCTACTGGCTTTGGAGTGTTCAAGGATTGCTTAAGAGACAATTGGGTGCTTGCCAATTGATCTTGATGGACTTGATCTTGGATCAATTTGTCACCAATCTCATGAAGCAATAAATTAGTATAGTTATTTTGTTGAATAACTCTACCAAGTCCTGTAAGTGTATTTGACACTTGAGGGTCTTTGAAGGGTGATGCAAGAACATCACAGCCAAGGGTGGAAAATGTTATTTCCTCTAAGGGTGGCAAAATCGATTCTTTGATCGAGTTAGTCTCAGTTGTATGCCAAGGTTTTGAATTAGTTTTTATAACATTTATGCTAGGAAGATAATCAGAAAAATACCATTCTAAAAATGATAAGTTCTGTTTCATTTGTTCACAACAAGCATAAAATTGTTTTCCTAATTCATCCCTTTGTTCTTCAGTGGTTTGAGCATACAATTGGTCTCTTTTTTGTTGATTGTATGGTTGTACAAACTCTTTTTTAATCCATTCTTTGTCAAACGATCTTCCATTCTTTGAGAAGCCCAGAAAAGAAAAAAAGAATTAGGTGACTCAGACTATTGCCAAAGAATTAGAGATGGAAGATTCTTTGTCAAATGATCTTTGTCAAATGATCTTCCTAGTGGTAGGACTATTGCCTCTCTTATCATTGTTGGCTTTTCTAGGCTTCTCAAAGGATGGTGGGATAATTACCTCACTTTAGAGGAACAACGATCAATCTTTAATTCAGTTAAAGTTTATTTATTAGGCAACCCTATAAAATCAGAACCAGAAGGTTTAGAGATCCCTGATTCGGTTCATACTCTAATTTTCTGTATTCTGAAACATTTTACGGGTGACCCTAGTGAGTTCCAAAAAAAATCCAAAGATTTGTTGATGATTCATAAATGTCCAACTTTGAGCCATTTTCGGTTTTACAAAGATATCTTCCTCAAAAAGGTTATGTATCAAGCAGATGCTAACAACCCTTTTTTGAAGAGAAAGTTCATTTCTGGTCTTCCACCAATCTTTGCTGAAACTGTTCGAGAACGGTTACAAGCAACCTATTCTGGTGATATCCCTTATGAAAAACTAACATTTGGTGATATTATTAGTTTCATTAATAAATGTGCTTTGCATATTTGTAATGATCTTAGGTTAAAACATCAACTTAAGAAACAAAATATCAATGGACCAAGAGAACTTGGTGATTTCTGTCAGCAAATTGGCTTTGATGATTTTAAATACCCTCATCAGAAGTCTTCTCGCTCCAAAGCTCTTTATAGATCTCATCCTGCTAAACAGTTTAACTCCAAACGACAATATGGACCTAAACAGCTCCAACCCAAAGACTATAATCAGTATTATAGTCAGCCCAAGAAACATGGTACGCACAAACCCAAGCCTACCAAACCTTTCAAAAAATATCCAGCCCAAACCCATTCAAAGCCCATCTGCTTTAAATGTGGTCGTCCTGGTCATTATGCAAAGAATTGCAGAACGGCCCAAAAAATTCAAGAGCTTCAGGCTCCTGAAGATGTCAAAAATATGTTTCTACAAGTCCTTATGAATTCTGAGTCTGATGTTTCGGATGAAGATTGTCAGATTTTCAATCTGAATTATTCTTCAGATTCTGATCATTTTGTACCAGAAGAAATTGAAGGATGTGCAGAAGCATGCCATTGCCACAACATTCAAAGCATAAAACATGCTTTCCAAAACAAAAGAATCCAACATTCTTTTAGACTTTGTTGATCGTATTGACGACCCTAAATTGAAAACAGAGTATCTTCAACACATCAAAACAAATATAATTACAAAACCAACTCCCGAGGTCATAAATCCATTTTTTGATCACAAACAAATTATTGACAGATTTAAAAGATCTTCTTCCTCTTCTATCCTTGTCAATACTTCTGATCTTCAGCAAGAAGTCAATCATATCAAAAAAGAGATTATGATTTTAAAACAAAATCATTCCCTCCTTGATCTTCGTATCAAATAGATTGATGAAAATTTAAACTATTATATTTGATGAAGTCATTTTTCGCTCCATGCTTTGACCTGATTCCTGCTGATCTGCACAAGTAACACACGTGAGCCACGAACCATCGTTGTGGTGGCCGATGACAATCCGATGCTAAAGTCGGACTGGGATCTAAGGAAGGTGTAATGTTGTAACATGGAATTTGTAACGTACCTTAGCTTACCAACCTCATGTCTTATTTATAGTGCAAGGAGTCCTGTTTCTACCAAGCCATCGTAGGCGTAGTTTAGGAAGGAGATCTTCGTTGTGATCCTTCTATAATTAGGAGCACGAGTCGTGCTGTTGAAAGGAAGTTCCATGTTAGCCCTGTGCTCCTAGATACAAGGGAGATAAATCCCAATCCAAGAGTAATCCGTGGAAGGGAGTTTTCCTGTTTGGAATGTACTCTGGTATTTGCTTCCTGGTTGGAAGTAGAAAGCAGCTGTAGTTGCCTATCATTCAATGTTGATCTCGAGATACTTGCCTTAGTGGGACTTATGGGTATTGAAGATAGCTATGAGACGTGTGGGCCTAGCATGTTGTGAGAGTTCGGGTCCGCCTGGTAGACTGATTTGAGCGGGCTTCCTGGTTGGGCTAATGCTGGAGCTCGTATTTCCTCGATACCATCATGACACGTGTATGGCTTAGAGGTGTGACCGTTTTTATGTATCATCAATATTGATATAATTTTAAACTATCACATTGTTTGAAATTTAAAATAGTACAAATCTAATTGATCCCCCTTTGCATTCTTGCATGTCAAGCAATATATGAGCTTTTAAAATTTAAAGATTAAATGATGTTAAATTCGTACAATCTTCAAGATTAAGGTTTCTTCAGCCCTTCGTTCTACAATTGACATTTTGTTTTTGAGTTTCTAGTAGATGAGCCTTATTAGTTTGTTCAAGTTTCATCGCTTTTGCATGTCTTTCCATGTCTTCCTTCAAAAGAAGATTACATTGTGCAGCTTCTTCACAAAATTTGCTCATTAGTTGTATTTGAGCATCTTTCACTGCGGGTAATTTTACGTTGTCTCGCTCGTTTACCATCTATGTCTTTCTAAGTATTTGTTACCCATTGGTCTCGCAATACTGCCTTCACTTGGACCCTCAGTAGTAGGCGTTATGGAGTTTAGGAGGCTCTCTTCACTAATCTCATATGCAGATCTCTTATGATGATGATGTCGGTAGAAACCCAATAGTTGTGAAATTCCATTTCGAGGAATCCTTCCATACGTCATAAACACGACTATAAGTTCTTCCATTCACCTGCCAAGCACTCATGAGTCATGTCTAGCTTGTGTCTAACTGCAGAAATTTTGAGATTTAAATATTAAGATAATTAATTTTTCTAAATGTACATACCCCAATTCTAATTGTCGAGGAAACCAGCGAGGGAGGGAGGGAGGACCCTCCATCCCCCTCGCGATACGTGCAAGGGATGGGATGCACGCATCACGAAGGGGATGGAGGGTCCCCCTCCCTCCCTCGCTGTTTTCCTCGCCAGTTAACCAAGTTCATGTACATAACATGCATGGTGTCCTATGGTTTAATTTTTTTTTTTTTTTACAAATGTACATTATCATGGTGCATGTGTTCTAAACAAATTTATAGTATCATGGTGTCATGTGGTCTCAAAAGTTTCTCTTACAAATGTATATTCTCATGGTCTAATATGATTTAAACAAACTAGAATGGATCGGTAGCTTGACATGTTTATAAATTTATTTAGTGGTGTGGATTTCACCAAGATCTCACAATTACAAGTTAACGACTAAGATATGAAGTGGTAACCAGAACTTAAAGTTCAGAGTTTATGGTTAAACGATTTACTCCTTGGTCTCTTAAAATGCCCTTTCTTCTCCTCTCGTCACATCGATCTCTTTTGAAAACTGAACCATCGGTTCGGTTTTTCACCTAAACCGTGAACCGAACCGACCATTAACAAAACCGATCCGAAACCGAACCGATTCTAATTTATGCAAACCGTAACCGAACCGAATCGATAAAATCGAACCAAAACCGAAATAAAACCTAACCGACCGACTATTTTAAACATATTATATTATTTATATATAAAATATATATTATTTATTATATATATTCGGTCGGTTCGGTTCGGTCGGTTAAAATCACATAGAAACCGAAAACCGAACCAACCACTTCAGTTTTGAATTTTTTGAAACCGAAACCGATCTGAACCGAATTTAAACCGAACCAATCGGTTCGGTTTTGATCGGTTCGGTCGGTTTAGTTGGTTTGATCGGTTTTTTGTTCAGCCCTACTCTTCTTAATGGGTTTCTCTCAACACATTTGCAAAACCCCTCCCGATCCTCCCTCCATTAACTACAACGAGCTTCGCAGCTATCGAGCCGAAGATGAAGAGAAGAAAAAACCCTCTCCTCCATTTCCTCTCTAATTGAGAACTGTCTCTCTTAGATACTCATTGCGCTTCATCTCCCTTGTTTAAAGAACAACATGCCAAAATTCATCTTTTTCATAGTGAGTGGATTTTAATTTAGTTTTTTAAAGGTTTATTGTCCCTCTGTCACACCCAATTTTTGGAAAAGCTGGACAGAAAAATTTCAACATTTATTTCACCCGACCTTCCCCAAAACCGAATTGCAAACTTGTTATGACATTACTATTTAGTCTACTACAATAAACATCCAAACCATAATCACCAAGAGCGACTAAAATAAAAACCGACCATCACTAACTGAAAACTTAACTAGTTCAACTATTACAATTGTTCAAAGTGATTATGGACAAAATAAGTAACCAAAAAAAGTTGCATTTAGAAATCACTAGTAGGGTACAAATTCAAGATTCTCTACCCGGTTTAAAATAAATACAAACTTAAAGCACCAACTAAAGTCTTTCAATCCACACAAATACGCTATGACACCTGAGATGTTCTACGACTACACTCAAAAGAGAACGCACCCAAGAAGCACAAAGTAAATAAATAATCAAATAATTAATCAATTAAACCTAAATACTAGTTTATTTTATGAGTGAGCTCTTTATCAATAATACATCTAACTATTAAAATATAAACCACAAAGTCACAACGGAATAAAATAAACACTTCATGCTATTATAACATTTGTTTTCATTATTCGAGATCAAAAGATAGTTTCTTTTTCAAGTGAAAACATATAGTAAAATAAATATTAAATAAATAAAAATATAATAAAAATAGATATTTAAGGTTGTACTTGGGTGAATGTCAGATAGGCCAACCTGCAAAACAAAATGTTATAAAAGGTCTACGCCCTATAAATCATGTATATTCGTCATAGTTTAACACAAAAACATAATAAAATTTGCAAAAATGTTATTTCACAAAAATGTGCAGAATAAGTTTTCAAAAGGGGAAAATACAATTCCTAGTTTTGAGTTACGGATCAAAAGATATTTGAACTTTAGTTCTGGCGGGTCAAAATTATTTCGTTAAACCAAGTAACTATGAATTTTCATTCACTTAATTATTTTAGCGCTTGCACCTTTTATTTATTGCCACAATAGTCATCCTTCATATAACTTGCATACATACACAATGTGTCTCCCTTATATCTAACGACCTCTTCGACTAATATTAACTTGCATGGGGTGTTCATCTCAGGTTATCAATCTGCTAAAAAAGTTAGATTGTATGTTGGGTGTATAATTACACACTCGCCTACACAAAAGGTCAAAGTAAATCAATATCTCTTGTCTACACCAGAAATCGAGGTACACAGTCTTTTTGCCTACACTAGATATCAAGGTAACAACAACCACCACTTGGTTTATGGGCTAATAAAATAAAAAAAAAATTTCAATTTTTTTTATTGGAGTTTCCTCACACGGAAAACCCTTAGCCCTAATCAATCATATTTGTTTCTAGAGTTGTTGCATTAACTAAGGATTTTTCCTAATTATATTCCAATATAATACTATCAACATGGAGTCCAATTTTATTGACCCGTGGTAAATAAGGGTCACATGGTCTTGTAATATAGAGCTTTAGATTGTTTGATGAATCCAATTCACTTAACATGAGTTAGTTGTTGTTGTACATGTAGAAACTGTAAATAAAAAGGAAAAAAATGTTAAATATAATCACTTTATTTTCTCTACTAGTTTCTCCCTTATGTTTTTTTCCATCTTCTCCCTTATGTTTTTTTCCTCTTTGCGTCAATCATTAAAAACAAAAAAAATTAACTCTCAACTGGTATGTGAATCCTCTTTTCCTTTTAGATCGAAAAACTAACTCACAACCCATATCACGCTTTCATAGACATTAACAAAATGTTCAAAAATGTAACTAACAACAATGAACAAACTACGCATAAACTTGCAACACACTTAACATGACTACTCCATACACTTACATATACATCATGAGTAAAATAAATAGTCTAACTTATATTTCAAGGGATACAAAATTAAAATACTTATGTAATTATTAGGTTTTAAGCTACATGAAATTGAGGGAGTTTTCTCTTCTTTCACTACCAGTTCGAATTGGTTAAGTGTGATTGGGGGCTTGACGAGAGTTTTAATTAGTTGATTCAAGAACATGATTAGGTGCGAGTAGAGTCCTGTTGTTAAGGAAAAAGAATAGAAATGATTCACCTATTGATTTGTGTAGTCTTACAAGTCTTGGAATCTAAAACACGATTGTATGAAATTTTTTTCCAAAGTAGATCCAAGATTCTATACACAAATCAAGCAAGCTAAACTAGGATTTCTAAAAGCAATACAATTTAAAACATCCAAGATGGGATATCAAAGATAGTAAGATAAGCAATAATGCAAAGTATATAAAGATAGGGCAAGAGGTAATACCACACACATATATAACGATGTTCACCTAAGCTGAGGTTTGATTGACCCTTGCCAGTTACTTCCTCGGTGGAAAGGGCTCACAAGCCTCAAGCTTTTATTATCTTGATTAAAGAGAACTACACTTTCATTAATGTTCCACAACCTTGCAAGGTCAAGTCGCCATGATCTCTTGGACTTACTGACACAAACCATGTATCCTGTTTCGCGAGACTTATGAATACCTTGTGATAATGCAACACAATCAAGTCTGATTGATGTGTGATTGGGATTCCGAAAGTACCACCTGGTCTTATCTTCGTGATCCGTGAGACTTATCGAATGACCAACGGTCACACCATCATGGAATGCATCACAACTAAGTCTTACCACCTGCTTGGGATTTCTTGTGACATTTACTCATAGGAATCCATTCCATGGATTCATGAACCCACACAGGATTGGTTGAGTTTGGGCAAGCTAATACTCAAAGAGATTTCTCCAAGCATGACTCTCAAATAGACTGATGGGAGAAATTTTAATCTCACTTTTTTATAGAGTAGAAGTGAGGTTCACTCTTACAAATATGAAGGTTTGGGGCAACAAGGGAAG
Source organism: Berberis vulgaris (assembly GCA_963556465.1). Taxonomy (NCBI): domain Eukaryota; kingdom Viridiplantae; phylum Streptophyta; class Magnoliopsida; order Ranunculales; family Berberidaceae; genus Berberis; species Berberis vulgaris. Next base: position 72,095,337 of record OY747125.1, on the reverse strand, counting down.
GTTTCTCTCTACGGCTTTTAGATCTCAAACACAGAAGTTGTTTAGTCTGGGTTATCTTGAATAACTTTTGAATAGCTCTCACAAGTTTATCTTGAACTTTCAAAGTTAATGAAGACAAATGAGGATGCAGTTGACTTCACTATCTTTCAAATCTACTTTGTAGAATTACTAGTTTCGGAACAACTATTTGGTTTATTAGAATGGTCACCTACTGATAGTAACACTTCATAAGTGAAGTTGACTTTTCCATAACAACTTTTTTAAAACAAAAGCTTTATCTTGGTCACATATCATTATACTTTACATGGAAATTTCCTTTAAGCATATGGGTATAAACAAAGTGATGGAATATTCACGAGAATTTCCATTATCATGTAAGAGGATAACCCAAATTCAAATTTGAATTCTGGTTCCTACACATTCTTGCCTCCAAATAGCTTTTGGCACTTCATTTGAAATTTGGTCATTCATAAGTTGTTTTTGCCTTGCCTTGATTGGCGCATGACTTGATTTCTTATTTTTGCTTGTCACATTTGGTTGACTCTTCATGGTGGTATTCGAATGATCTTACTTCTTGATTGGCGCATGACTTGATTTCTTATTTTTATTTGTCGTATTTGGTTGAGTCTTCATGGTCGCATTTGAATGATCTAATTTCATCGATCACTCACAACCCAATATCAATGACTTTATAATTCAGTCAATACATTTATACAATATCTTTCCACTAAACATATTTTGGTTTTACAAGCTTAACCAATATTATTTTGTATTAATTCATAAGAAAATTCAAAGGGTACTAGTGACCCCACATGTCAGCCGAAGCCGAAAGATATGTGAGAAGATGCAACAGATGCTAGAGGCTTGTCCAGGGCATCCAACCCATGGCAGACCCTCTACATTTCGTCTACATCCCTTGGCCATTTTCCCTTTAAGGCATAGATGTTGTGGGTCCCCTACCCGGATGTTGCAGAAAGAGATTCCTCCTAGTAGTCGTGGACTACTTCACCAAAAGGATTGAAGCCATGCCCTAACAACATGTAAGAGAAAATAACTTGATGAAGTTTCTATGGTACCAGGCTGTAACCGATTCGGCCTCCCATATTCCTTTGTTTCTGAAATGGCTCTCAGTTCTGGGGGGAGAGGGTACAAGGGTTCTTCGATGACTATCATGTTAAGTAGTTCTACTCGACACCCATGTACCTCCAAGGCAATGGACTAGTCGAGTCCTCCAACAAAACCATTGTCAGAAACTTGAAGAAAACGCTGGAACATCAATGGAATAGATGAGTTGATGAGCTATCTCGAACATTGTGGGCTTATCGAACTACCTACAAGACATCCATGGGTCACTCACCCTTTGCTATGGTTTTTAGCCTGGAGGACAATACCAATAGAAAGGGCCATGGTCATCATCTTCTGGGTCTGTATAGCAAAAAACACTGTATGTTTCGATTTAAAGTTAAACACTCTCTGCTTTAAGTTACAAGCTTGAAACTACTTACTTCTATTTTGTCTTAGCAAGGTACAAACTGAGAGCTACTAACTCTTACTCCTGTTGAAATACAGTAATTTGGCTTGAAACCTTGAGCAGCACTGCACGAGCTCGAGTCACATGTCGCAGTTAGGTCGCTTCCAAAACTCCTTTCCAAATTCGACGAAAGTGATGCTTTGTCCGTTCTTTAAATATCTTGTCCAAGATCAATGAAAGAAGGCTTCGTGGCAGGCAATTCGACATGATGATATATCATCAGATTAAGGAAATACCATATGCCATTTCCTCACACAAAATTTGTGTTGCGTCACCCCAAATCCAAAAGATATAGATTTGAGATATCATCAAAGAAAACATACTTTATCAAGATGATCAATTAACAGAACAACCACTCATGAGAAGATATACAATACAAGGATTGTATTATCATATATTTGATAGTCATAAATGGTAGAGTTGTCCAAAAAGACACTATTAAGTATTCATATTCTATCAATACATGCTCATATTATAATTGATGATACATCAAAATAGACCGACATCGCAACCATACACGTGGCAGAAAACATCCATCATGAGGATCTGGTGTCCCATCAACTGGACCAGCTCATAAAACCCAAGAAGGCAAAATCGATCATAGAAGCCCAAACAGGGCCCATTAAAGTAAGACGTAATTAAAGGCCAAATCTAGGCCCGCACGAGTTTTCTCATAAAGAAGAAGAATATTGCATAAGAAAATAGTCATGGAGGGAGTTACGCATCCACGGACACATCTTCATAAAGGAGGAGACTGTTACGAGAAGTGTTTCCTTCCATTGCGAATCACATTCTTAAGGCTCGCAAAGAATTAACCGCAACCATTATATAAGGTAAAGGGAACAATCGACTAAGGTATGCAACTTTAACTGAGTTTTGTCTAGATTACTTCTTTCTTTAAACAGAGTTGTCGACTTAAGCAACAGAATGCCTTCGGCCACAAAAAATGTGGTCTTTGGCAGTCTAACACCTGTTTTGCAGGTCAAACTCACAGGAGGACAAGATTTGGGCACATTAGTTTGGCGCCGTCTATGGGAAACGACAAGTTTCCTTTCTAAAAAGAAGATCCACAATGACAAAACTCACCGAGATTTGATTAACAATCAAAAAGCTATCGGAGCCAATGGAATTCTCTACTGACTCTCAATCTGGCGATGGTCGATGCGACATGTCTCATGACATCAACCTAGCGACAATTGTCTAATCAACCGAGCCGAAAAGAAGGCAGCCTCAACATATAACGATTCAAATGTCTCTGACATCTTGGGGAATCCCTTTGGACCCTCGTGTAGAAATGCTCATGACTCAGATGAACCACGTGATGGTGGTGGACAAACTCACCCAAAACCTGGAGGGCAACAAGCCTCAAGAAGAAAACACCCAACTTAAGAATCATCGGACCAATAACAGTCCTGGATTCAGCCAACGAAGGTTTGGAAGGCTATAACCAAGGAAGCCCAAACGTGAGCGACCAGCAAAGAAATCGTTCACGATCTTAATAACAAGTCAATAAGAGGTTCTTAAAGCTATAACAGAATGGGAAGGCATCAATTGGCCAGCAAAAATGAGAGGAGATCTAGAAAGACGGAACAAATTAAAGCAAATATTGTTCCTTCCACGACGACTACAAACACGATACCGAAGATTGTAGCAGCTTGAGGGACGAGATTGAACGCCATGTCAGAGAAGGAGGACTTAGAGAATTACTTAAGATGATAAAGTCCGAAGACGAAGTAATCACGTCAATAGAGCAATCAAATGAGCTAATATATGTCTTGCATGGTGCAGCTGGAGAAAAGGAGCAATCCAACCCATCCTAGAACTGATTAGTCAGATACTTACGAGCAAATATTAGATACCAAGAGTCATCAGCGCAACACGCAAGAACGCTGCAGAGGACTCTGATCTTCTCCATTGAAGACGAAGACGGGGTTAACTTCCCGCACAATGATGCCTTAGTGATTTTGGTTCTGATAGCCAGGTGGGAAATCAAGAGAGTGATAATCGACACGGGTAATTCAGCCAACCTCCTATACCTAACAGCGTTTCAAAGGATGCGGTTCACTAATGAGATGTTCTCACCTAGCGATCAACCAATGGTTGGTTTTAGCGGGGAACAATGTCGCCCGCTGGGGATGATTCAACTACCAGTCGAAGCAGGAAAACCAGGAAAGGAATGAGTATTGATGGACTTCCTTGTCATCGATGCTTCTTCTGCGTACAACATGCTACTTGGGAGACTCAGGATACACAAAACCGGAGCGGTCTCCTCAACTATGCACCAATGCTTGAAGTACCATACAGACAATGGTGTCGAGAGAATCAAAAGAGATCAACCAGCGGCTCGTGAGTGTCATTACGCGATGATAAAAACTCCCCACAATTAGCAATTACTGGAACGACCAAACGAGCTTTCACAACAACCTGGTCAAACAAATCCTGACCTCCCCGATGATAATATGGCTCCAACTAGCCCATGTGATCGACCGAACACCAGACAACTGAAAGAAGAAATGGTCGTGGTTACCTAGACAACGAAGCAAAAAAACAGTCCGGATTGGCACGAAGATTCACCTAGAACTCCACGAGGAACTAATCCAACTGCTGAAGGATAATCAAGATGTTTTTGCATGGACAGTGAAGGACATGATGGGAATAGACCCGTTCATCATTTCTCACAAATTACAAGTAAACCTAGACAAGAAGCCAGTTCGACAAAAAAGGAGGCTGGTGGCTCCAGAATGTAATCAGACAATAAACGAGGAAGTGCACCGCCTAATTAATGCAGGATGATAAGAAAAGCTCACTACCCGGACTTGTTGGCCAACACGGTACTAATAAAGAAGAAGAACAACAAATGGAGGGTATGCATGGACTACACCGATTTGAATAAGGCATGCCCAAAAGACAGTTTCCCACTTCCATGAATAGACCAGATAGTTGATGCAACCGTCGGACACGAACTGCTGAGCTTTATGAATGCATACTCTGGGTGTAATCAGATACAGATGTACACTCTCGATCAAGAAAAACATCTTTTATAACGAAAAGACCACATACTGCTATCAGGTAATGCCATTTGGATTGAAGAACGCGAAAGCAATATACCAACGGCTGGTGAATAGAATGTTCAAAGATCAAATCGGTAAAATGATGGAGGTTTACATCGGCAATATGTTTGTCAAAAGCTCACGCCAAACAGACCACATCACAGATCTCAAACATGCCTTCTCCCAAGTGCAAAAGTATAAAATGAAATTGAATCTGGTGAAGTGCACATTTTGATAGGGGCATAATTAGGTTATTTTTAGTATCATATTTCTATATATATTTTTAGCTATTACTTGTTAATTATGGTACTAATTACTAATTTAGTGTTTGTGTAGGTTTCCAATTACAAGATTCTAAAATAGAAACTAAGTTAAGCATATTGGCAACTAATTGCACAAGGAAACCACACAAACAAGGAAACCAAGTAAAGAAGGAAACAAAACAATTATAAAAGGGATGATACCTTGCTTTGAAGGGATCCATCCAGCAATAACCCTTGCATTCACGGCCTCCACAATAAGCCCTAACCCATCATCGCAGCAGTCCCTCAGTCGTCTTCCTCTTTTCCTTCACAAAACCAACAGCGCAAACCCCCATCTCTGTCTCAGTTTGTCATCCAGCACAACCTCCTCGCCAACACCCATTATCAACCATCGATCAAACCTTCATCGCCCTCTCATCACCATCGCAGACTTTTCTTCATCATCACATAACGCTTGCAACAACCACAACAAGCCGTCGTCCTGAACTTACCACCATCAACAAATCCAGCCATCATCCTCCTCCTCGAAACAACCTCGCCAAACCCTAGCCACGTCTCCCTGTTTCACTCCCATCACAGCCACACAGACATTGTCACCGTCTTCATCTCTCAGCCGATCGCCTCCATCAGTCAGATAAAACCCCCATCTCAGTCCCTCTTCCTTCCCTTCTCGTTATCAGCCAAAGCCTTCATCACCATCCCCCTCGCATCCTCTTCTCACTGGAGCAGAGACTGAAGAAGCAGATCGGGAGCTGAAGGATCATATCGTGAGCAGATCGTGTGAGGAAGGTGAAGGAAGAGTTCACGCTATTTGCACCCCAGCACTCCTCTCTCTACCACCACGGATCAAGCTAATGTGTTTTGTCTCTTCTCTTAACTCTTTTTCTTAGTTTTAGTTTGATATTTAATTATGTATTGCTATTCAAACATGATTAATATGTCTAGCTAAACTTCTCTTAGTTAGAGGTGGATTTGAAGCCCCGAACATGTGTTTTATAAATTAATTGAATTTAATCTTCCTTGCTATTAGTGATTGTGTTTTGCTTAACTGCTTTATAGAAAACTTTTCTTTGTATGTTTGTTAAGGTGGCCAACTTAGTAAGCATGCTAGGATCTGGAGCTAGAGTATAGGAGAATTTCACCTAATGGTTATAATCACAAGTAGTTAATACCAAGGAACATTGGTAAGGTTAAGTAAAAACCTAGGTAAGAACAAGATGTTGATCATACTTGTAATTGCCTAGTCAGTGTTCATATTTTTCACAAAACTTAATGATCTTAGATTGTTATTTAACTTGTGATTCCTGTTTAGATAGCATGATAAGAATAGTTTGAAAGCGACGTTTAGTTTAATTCAACAAATTTGGGAAAATAATAAGATTAATGCAGTGCGGTCACGGTTAATCTTGAGCATTGTCTCTCACGAGTTAGCAAGTGATTATTGAAGATTGACTTATAATCATATGTTTGGTGTGTGGAGATAAACCCTTAGCTAATTTCTCCTTTTTGCCATCCCTTTAGTTTTATTATCTTTATAGTAATTTTCGTAGTTATTTTCATAGTTTAATTTAGAAAATCAAATCCCCTTTTATTTAATTAATTAGGTTGTTAGTTGTCTTTTAGTTATTATTAGTATTAATTGACAAACCTTCTAATCCCCGATCCATAACGATACCTACTTATTCTATACTACAATCACACAGCAGGGTATTAAGTTGTGTGCTACTAAAATAACGCATCAATTTTTGGCGTCATTGTCGGGGATTAGGAAAGTTGTTGATTACTTAATTAGTTTTTATTTATTTATTTTTCTTTTTATTGATTTTTTTCTTCTTTCTATCTTTATCTCAGGTACTAGTTCATGCGCAATAGGAGATCCAACGAAAACTTAGTAGAATACGATTCAGAGCCTGAGAAAACATTTAGAAGACGAAGAAGAGAAACAAAAGAGCCACAAACATCTAGCTCTGAATCTAAATCTGAAGAGTTTGACATGGGAGACAATAGATCTATTAAAGAACTTTCGACATCCACCTTGGACAATGCCGCACCCTTGTACATGCATTCAGTATCCATTAGCCGGGCAGGGCAAGACTGAATCATTCGAGCTGAGATCCAGCCTACTTCATCATATTCCGAAGTATCATGGTCTTTCTATGGAGAATCCAAATAAACATTTAAAGGAATTTGAAGTTGTATGCTCCAGTATGACGCCAATAAATGTGGATGAAAACATCCTAAAGTTAAAAGCATTCCCCTTTTCTCTGGCTGATAGGGCTAAGGATTGGCTTTATGAACTACCTTCTGGAACAATATACTCTTGGGAGAACATGAAGAAGGTGTTTCTAGAGAAATTCTTCCCAACTTCCAAAATTATCTTGTTGAGGAAGAAAATCAGTAGCATACAACAAGGTCCAGGAGAATCATATCCGGCTTACTATGAGCATTTCAAAACTCTCATAGCATCATGCCCGCAGCCTCAGATGAAGGAGGAGCTCCTGATTCAAAACTTTTCTGAGGGATTGCTTCCTCTTGAGCGACAAATGTTAGATGCAGCGGTAGGAGGAGCTTTGGTTGATAAAACTCCAGCAGCAGCAAAGACTTTGATTGCAAACCGAGCTTTAAATGCCCAACAGTATGAAGGAATTGAAGAGCCTTCACACCAAGTCAATGAGGTAAGTACTAATTATAGTTTGGAAGCTCAAATGGCTAATCTTACCTCACTTGTGACTCAGACCCTAGGGAAGCCGAATGTGCTAGGAGTTGCACAAGTTTGTGGCGTGTGTACTAAGTCAGGACATCCATCTGATCAATGTCCTCAACTGATTGAGAATGGCGGTTGGGAAAATGTCAATGGAATAGGTTTTCAAGGACAAAATCACTATAGGAATAATCCTTATTCGAACACCTACAATGAAGGTTGGAGAAATCACCCCAGTTTTGGATGGAGAAATTCAGAACAACCTCAACAACAAACTTCGAATCGCCCACCCCCTGGTTTCTTTCAAGGACCACCTGAACCCCTTCAGCACAATTCAGGTATGCCGCTTAATTATGATGAGATTATGAAATCATTAACTATTTCTCAACAGAACCAAGCAAAAGATATAGCAGATTTGAAGCTACAGATGGGACAAATAGCTGAGTTTATTGGACAAATTCGCGAGCAAGGAAAACTTCCTAGTTCTACCACTCCAAATTCGAAGGGCAGGTTTTAAATTGCAAAAGCAATTACATTGAGGAGTGGTAAGCAAATTGAGAATGGGCCAATAGTCCCTAAACAGAGTCAAAATAAGAAAGTTGAGTTACAGAATGATGATCCAACCATCCTTGAAACACCAAAGCTCCAAGGTAAGAAGGTGAGCATTCCAAATTCAGTTTTTGCTAATCTTGTTCCACCTTTTGTGCATTTTCCAGGTAGGTTTGTCAAATCTAGGAAAGATGAACAGGATAAGAAAATTTTGGAAACCTTCCGAAAAGTCCAAGTCAATATTCCGCTTTTTGATGCTATTAAGCAAGTGCCTAAGTATGTAAAAAATTTTAAGGAGCTTTGCACAACAAAGAGACGACTTCGAGATGGAGAGGTAGTTAAGGTAAGTGAGAATGTCTCCGCAGTTCTTCAAAGGAAATTGCCACCGAAGTGTAAGGATCCAGGTAGTTTCACTATCCCTTGTGTTATCGGTAATACAAAAATTGAAAATGCAATGCTAGACTTAGGTGTTTCAATTAATGTTGTGTCATATTCTATTTATCGCTCTATGAATCTTGGGAAGCTAAAAAATGATGGTGTTATTATTCAATTGGTTGACCATTCTAATGCATATCCTCGAGGTTTGTTGGAAGATGTGTTGGTGCAAGTTAACCATTTGATTTTCCCAGCAGATTTCTATGTGCTTGAGATGGAAGATTCAGAATTTTTAGCACATTTGCTTCTTATTTTAGGGCGTCCCTTCATGAAAACTACGAAGACAAATATTGATGTGCATGCGGGGAAACTAACCATGGAATTTGATGGTGTTGTGATTGGCTTCAACATCTTTGAAGCCACGAGATATGCTGCTAAAAATCATTCTTGTTTTTCTATTAATGTTAATGACAATTTGACTCAGAAATTGTCAGACCTCAGAAACGAGGATGAACTTGAGACCAACATCACTACTGCCGTTGGATATGAGAGCAATGGGGTTCCCTATGACACAAAGAAGTGAAAGAAATTTCAATTGAATGAGCTTGAAAAGATTCAGGATGAGGCTTATGATAGTAAAAGCAATTATAAGGAGAACACCATAGTTTTTCATGATCAGATGATCCATGGAAATACTTTTGTCATTGGAATGAAAGTCTTTCTTTTCCAATCATGTCTTAGAACTGGTAAGTTACGTTCTGAATGGGTTGGTCCTTTTATTGTTACTAATGTTTTTCCCCATGGTGCTATAAAGATTAAGAGTGTCACAACCGGGAAGGAATTTAAAGTGAAACATCATCGACTGAAGCCCTATTATGAGTCATTAGTGGAGCATGACGTGGAGGACGTATCACTCCTTGTTCCCACTTATTCTGAGAATTAATTGGAGATACCGTCAGGCTGCATGACGTTAAAACAAGCGCTTCTTGGGAGGCAACCCAATCAGATTTGCTTTTTCTATCCCTTTATTTTATTTTCGTTATTTTTGCTTTTGTTTGTTAGTAGTTTGTTTTTCCGCGTTTAAATCTTTCATTACATGTGCTATAATCTATTAACATTGAGGAGAATGTTAGGTTTAACTGTGGGGGGAACAAAACGTTGTTTTTATTAAAAAAATTAATAAATAAATAAAAAGTGTCAGTCCAAAAAAAAAATTTATGTTGCTTTTTATTTTCTTTGTTGGTATTAGTGTCATAAAAAATAAAATAAAATTTTCATAGTTGTTTTAAATCTTAGGATACTTTCCAACACGATGATGAGATTTGGTTTTTAATTGCATGACTTTAAGGTGATTTATAAACATGATTTAAGATCTAATATTATTCTTTAGTTAATGCTTATTTATGGTTATCATATGCAAATTCACAGGTAATCAACTTAGTAATTGGTACTCATAGCATGCTTAGTTGAATTTAACTCATTATAACCCATATGTGAGTTTTGAGCTTATTGTTCCTTTGATTTTGAGAGCTTTTAGTTAGGTAATCTTTTAATTCTTTTGTCAATAATAATTCATTGCATGATCTCAATTTTGTTTGCTTTGGTTGCTACTTGGATTGCTTTCATAATTAAGAATTAAACACTAGAATTTGTATTGACTTCGATCAAAGCATCATACGAAATTGCATAACATGCTTGACATGATAAAGGCACCTAGTTTCCACCATTGCCAAATAAGCATGATCCATAATTTATTTCCTTTAGGTTAACCCCATTGAGCATGTTATTAAGCCTTTTGTTTCATTACCCTCATTTTCTATCCCTAACCTAATAAGAAGAGTGGAGCATAATTTGATTTGCAGAGACTTTATTGTGGTTCAAGATATGCTAAAAACCAAGTGTGGGGGAAGACCCTTGTGGTAGACAATTCAAAAAGAAAGAGTTGCAAAAAAAAACAAAAACAAAACAAAACAAAACAAAACAAAAAAAACAAAAACAAAAATGAAAAAAAAATGGTTCAAAAAGTTACAAAAGGGATACAAGTCCTTATCTATATCCATTCAGTACCATACAAATAGTTCAATTCTTTTCATTCAGTATATACAAAATATTTGCTGAAACTCTTCATTATCAATGGGCCACCTCTTCATTTTCCTACTTATGTCTTGAACCACATAATTCATTGCTAATGTCTCTAATCTTACTGCATGCTTTCACCATTTCTTCAAGCCCTTTGAAAATTTCATATTCTTTCATTTTCTTCCCTTGACCCTTGGCCCCATTACAACCTGAATTGAGACCTTTTGATTGAGTGTGTCTTGCAATGTCACGATGTGGAGATTCGAATGAGGTATGAGCATATGGTGTCACTAGTTCTTGCATTCAAGTAGTAGCATTCCTTCCATGAGATCATATATCTGAAAAAATAAAAATAAAAAAATAAAAATACAAGAGTCAGAAAATGCCTTTCTTTCTTGTTATATCATATGTGAGTTATTTGTTTACCTTTTACATCAATCCTCTCACATATAACTAGAATAAGAAGAGTGATTTTACCAAATAATCGGTGAAAAAGAAAAGAGTGCACCCAGTGAGATTTTTGGGTTAATTCTTCTTGGCACGCACTTGAGTTTCACAGTCACTTGGATTGATTTAATTGTGAATTTTTATATCATTGCTAAGAACGTGTATTAATTTTCGAATGATGTTGATTTAATCTTGTGTTTACAAAGAATCTTAACATGTCATGATCCGTTGAAAATCTCTGAGACAAATGTTGGAAAGTATAGATTGAGTCATTTGAGTCTTTCTTGAATTTGCTCGAGGACTAGCAAAAGATAAGTGTGGGTGAATTTGATAGGGGCATAATTAGGCTATTTTTAGTATCATATTTCTATATATATTTTTAGCTATTACTTGTTAATTATGGTGCTAATTGTTATTTTCGTGTTTGTGTAGGTTTCCAATTACAAGATTCTAAAATAGAAACTAAGTTAAGCAAATTGGCAACTAATTGCACAAGGAAACCACACAAACAAGGAAACCAAGCAAAGAATGAAACCACACAAACAAGGAAACCAAGTAAATAAGGAAACAAAACAATTATAAAAGGGATGATACCTTGCTTTGAAGGGATCCATCCAGCAATAACCCTCGCATTCACGACCTCCACAACAAGCCCTAACCCATCATCGCAGCAGTCCCTCAGTCGTCTTCCTCTTTTCCTTCCTAAAACCCACAACGCAAACCCCCATCTCTGTCTCAGTTCATCATCCAGCACAACCTCCTCGCCAACACCCATCATCAACCGTTGATCGACCCTTCATCGTCCTCTCATCACCATTGCAGAGTTCTCTTCATCATCACATAACGCTTGCAACCACAGCAAGTCGTCGTCCTGAACCTACCACCATCATCAAATCCAGCCATCACCCTTCTCCTCGAAACAACCTCGCCAAACCCTAGCCACGTCTCCTTATTTCACTCACATCACAGCCACACAGACATCGTCATCGTCTTCATCTCTCAGCCAATCGCCTCTACCAATCAGATAAAACCCCTATCTCAGCCCCTCTTCGTCCCTTCTCGTTCTCAGCCAAAGCCTTCATCACCATCCCCCTCGCATCCTCTTCTCACTAGAGCAGAGACTGAAAAAGCAGATCGGGAGCTGAAGGAGCAGATCGTGAGCAGATCGCGTGAGGAAGGTGAAGGAAGAGTTCACACTATTTGCACCCCATCACTCCTCTCTCTACCACCACGGATCAAGCTAATGTGTTTTGTCTCATCTCTTAACTCTTTCTCTTAGTTTTAGTTTGAAATTTAATTATGTAATGCTATTCGAACATGATTAATATGTCTAGCTAAACTTCTCTTAGTTAGAGGTGGATTCGAAGCCCCGAACATGTGTTTTATAAATTAATTGAATTTAATCTTCCTTGTTATTAGTGATTGTGTTTTGCTTAACTGCTTTATAGATAACTTTTCTTTGTATGTTTGTTAAGGTGGCCAACTTAGTAAGCATGCTAGGATCTGGAGTTAGAGTATAGGAGAGTTTCACCTAATTGTTATAATCTTGTACTCACAAGTAGTAAATACCAAGGAACGTTAGTAAGGTTAAGTAAAAACCTAGGTAAGAACAAGATGCTGATCATACTTGTAATTGTCTAGTCAGTGTTCATATTTTCCACAAAACTTAATGATCTTAGATTGTTATTTAACTTGCGATTCCTGTTTAGATAACATGATAAGAATAGTTTGAAAGCGATGCTTAGTTTAATTCAACGAACTTGGGAAAATAATAAGATTAATGTTGTGCGGTCACGGTTAATCTTGAGCATTGTCTCTCATGAGTTAGCAAGTGATTATTGAAGATTGACTTATAAGCATATGTTTGGTGTGTGGAGATAAACCCTTAGCTAATTTCTCATATTTGCCATCCCTTTAGTTTTATTATCTTTATAGTAATTTTCGTAGTTATTTTCATAGTTTAATTTAGAAAATTCAATCCCCTTTTATTTAATTAATTAGGTTGTTAGTTGTCTTTTAGTTATTATTAGTGTTAATTGACAAGCCCTCTAATCCCCGGTCCAGAACGATCCCTACTTATTCTATACTACAGTCACAAAGCAGAGTATTAAGTTGTGTGCTATTAGAAGAGCGCATCACATTTGGAGTAGAGTCAGGAAAATTCCTCGGATACATGGTCAATCAAAGAGGAATCGAGGCCAACCCAAAGCAGATACAAACACTTCTCAATATGCAGTCACCAACAAACATAAAAGGCGTACAAAGTCTTAATGGAAGAATAATGGCCTTGAAAAGATTCATCTCCAAATCCTCGGACAAATGTCTACTTTTCTTAAAAATTTTGAATGGAAACAAGACATTCGAATTGAATGCGGAGTGCGAGAAAGCTTTTCAAAGTCTAAAAGCATATATGGGGAGAACATAGCTAATGATGAAACCAAACATGGGGGAAGCACAGTATTTATATTTATCTGTGTTCGACCATGCGGTAAGCTCAGCGCTAGAATGGGAGGAAAAAAGCGCACAAAAACCAGTATACTACATCAGCAAAACACTTGCGAATGCGGAGATCAACTATTCGGCTTTAGAGAATTTGAGCTCGCCCTGATCGTGTCTTCAAGAAAACTACGACCATACTTCCAAGCGCATCCAATCACAGTCATGGCTGAGCAACCACTTCGGTAGGTGTCGCACAAACTAGATCTATCAGGAAGGATGGTGAAATGGGCAATAGAGCTTGGGCAGTTCGATATTACCTATACCCCCAAAACCGCTATCAAAGCCCAGGCATTGGCGAATTTCATCGCTGAAATTACAGGGAGCAACAATCAACAGGAAGAAAGCAAGAACGAATGACAAAACAAGCCAACCACCCACGAATAGATCCTCTGATGCGACGGAGCATCCAAAGAGGCGGGAAGCAGAGCTGGATTAGGCTTGTACAACTTAGAAGGTGTCGCGTAGGAGAAAGCAATAAAATTCAACTTTAAAGCCTCAAACAACAAAGCCGAGTACGAAGCTGTGATAGCCGGGCTACAGTTAGCAAAACACTTTAGGAATAAAAGACATCAGTGTTTTTGCTGATTCCAAATTGGTGGTCAATGTATTGAACAACAAATTCCAAGTCAAAGACGCCTGAATGAAGGCTTAGCACCAAAAACCACTCAAATGATAGAAGGCTTCCAGACTGTGATCATTCAACTATGCGCAAGGATGGAGAAAAAAAGAGTCGATGAACTACCAAAGGAAACATCACAAGCTAAAGAGAATGATAATCCACTCGTCATGATGCAAGGATGTTCCATACTTGAAAACCAGGCGGAAGAAGCATGTGCCACAAATCAAGAGAACAACTGGATAATTCCAATCCTTGCATATATATCAAACGGAAAACTCCCAATAGATAAGATGGAGACCCAAAAAATATGAAATCGAGCGGCACAATACACAATGATTAACGATAGATTCTACAGAAGGTCCACCATGAGTTTGTTACTAAGGTGCCTTTCACCAGAAGATGTTGAATATGTCCTACAAGAAATCCACCACGGTACATGTGGACATAACCCAGGGGAAGAACACTAGCCTATAAATTACTCACGCTAGGACACTATTGACCAACGATGCAAAAAGATGCTCAAAAACTCTTTAGCACATGCGACGAGTGCCAAAGATTTCCCATGTACACTCCATGTCGAGACAGAACCTGATCCCACTGAGTAGCCCCTGGCCATTTGTGCAATGGGGAATGGACATCGTAGGACCACTCCCCGTGTCCGACAAAAATAAGTTTCTCCTCGTAGCAGTAGACTACTTCACTGAGTGGGTAAAAGTAGAGCCCCTAACAAAGATAGGAGAAACCCAAGTCTAGAAGTTTCTTTGGCAAGACATAACATGCAAATTCGGGATCCCAAGGGTAATTGTCACGGACTACGGGAAACAATTAGAAGGCAAGAAGATAAATGAGCTATGTGAAAACCTGAACATCAAGCAGCACTTCTCGGCACCCGCCCATCCACAAGCAAATGGGCAACCAAGGTTACCAACAGAACAATCTTGGAAGCAATCAAACGAAAGCTCGAGGCAACGAAAGGATTGTGGACATCCGAGTTGCCTGGTGTCCTTTGGGCATACATAACAACAAAAAAACTCCGATAGGGAAAACCCCTTTCGCCCTCGCATACGGCTCCGAATTAATGATACCTGTGCAGATCGGTATGTCGACATTTAGGATCGAAGAAATTTGTGTTGAAGATAACGTCGAAGCACTGAGAGTCGGGCTAGACCTCCTCGAGGAAAAGTAAGAAGCGACTTCTATCAAAACAGCGGCCTACCAACAACGCATGGCTTAATATTACAATAAGAGGGTAAGAATCCTTACTTTTGACATCGGTGATTGGGTACTCCGAAAAGTTCAACTCAACACAAATGAACCAGGCGCGGGCAAGCTAAACTTAAATTGGGAAGGACTGTACAGAGTAATAAAGATCAACAGACCAGGAACATACTGATTGGAAAACACGGAGGGTGAAAAGCTACCACGGGCATGGAATGTAGAGTACTTACAAAGATATTATCAATAAACTTCTTCGTTCAATCCTCCATCTCGAGTTCAAAACGACAAAAGTTCAGTCAGGACAAGAAAGTCAGATTTAATCTCAATCGTAAAAATACTCAGCACGGCTAGAATATCTAGCAACAAATAAATATATGTACCCGATGAACGAGTCGGACATAAACATCAAACTTCTGGCTTGATCAACCGTGAAGTAATAAAGTACCAAGACATACGAGACAGACTTTTTCTCGTCGACTATAATGTACGACATCGCAATCCAAATATAGAATCAGATTCTGTAAAAAGAGAGCTTCTACACGGCTAGTATGTCGAACATTGAAGCCATTCACGAAAATCCAGACGAACGAGTCAGAATTATGCCAGGAATGTCGAAAGTAAAAATGGATAATCTAGACATATTGGACACAACAAATTCAAAATATAAAGTTTCCATTGATCTTCTAGAAAAGAGATTACAAAGGAATAAGAGGCGATTAATGAGGAACATAGGTATTAGCAACAACATCACTAGGTTGTGCAAGCTCGAACAAATGTTGAGAAAATTCTTCGACAACTGGATCACTCAGCGAATCCGAAACCCTCCACATCCTCGAATCCTTGCTTGGCGAAACAATGATATTCGGATAAATCTAAGCCTTGCGTCTCCAGGAAATCTAAGAAGTCATGACGACCATAGACACTCTTTTCCAATCTGCTGCCTGTGCAACCTTTAGCCTTTTAATAACAGATGATAGCTCGGCTCAAGTCGATGCTAATTCATTATCAATGACTATAAGTCTAGCGAAAACCGCAGACTTGGCCACAATGAACTCGGAATTCAGCTGAGCAATTTGCGTCACATAAGCCTTGAGACTGGTAGAACCAGTGTAGTCAAAGCCATCTAAAGCCACCGCTTAAAGCAAAAAGCCAAGCCATGACATCTCACTTCGCCCTGGTCAAAGCCAAGCCACTACCCTGAAGCCACAAAAAGCCACCTTTTTAGCGCTTTTTTGTTGAAGCGTGAAGCCACCAAAGCCACGGCTTCATTAAACAAAAGTTTTTTTTGTTTTTTTTCTTCTCATATATTTTTTTTCTTTTTTCTCCTTATCTCTTTAGAGCTTCACAGTTGAATCAGAGAGCTTCAGTAAAATAGGAGTTAGAGATCTTGTTTGAGGTACGAATCTTCTTACCTTCAATAGAGTTTTACCGGAGTTCCCACTGTCATGACCCCAAACAAGGAGCCCACATCTATACATTGGTTATCTATGCATTAATAATCAATACATTAATAATGTTGTCATTTTTTATTTACTTAAGGTGGTTGAGTTGATTGATTATGAAAGAAAATCGCGGGGCAAGGGAGAGTTGTTTTCGGGAAGACAAATGTATGGTGTTGCAATGAATGGTAACAAACGTCATAACATAGGAAACAACACGAACAATTACATTAACTTGAGCTAACACCTCTAAAGCTAGTAGAAAAACATAATGCATATATTTAGAAGCATAGATACAAGCAAAATGCATAGATTTACATTTTTTATATAATATTAAAATCATTTTTTAGGGTCGATTTACTTGCATAAAGTCATCACTTCGCCGTTGTTTCACGCTTTGACTACCTTGGGTAGAACATTTTTTAGCTGAACGAGTGGTCTCATCACACTCAGCCTTTCGGTCGAACAACTCCTTCTCAGCAACATCCAGACGAGATCGCAACCTATCCAGCTCAACTTCAGACATTTTGAGATAAGAAGCGAACTTGTTCCGAATGGCCTCGAGCTCCCTCAACAAAGTATGTGCAGTATCTGCAGCCCTTGCATGCTCTATGCACTGCGTTTTCAATGAATCAATTCGGCACAGAACGAGAGAAAGAACCAAGACATGTCCTGCCAACTTTCGCTCGATGAGCACCACCTGATCACGAGCTACCTTACAATCTGACCCCGATGTTGTAAGCTTTTTCTTCTTCGAGACGCGACCAAGACTAATTGCCAACATCTTAGAAGAGCTAGGAAGCCTGGGAACTTTCCTCTTTTTAACAATCGAACTAACACTCCTAGAATCTATGACAAAAGCAATTCAGCCTACAGGATTTTTAACGGAACTCTCTCTGCGGCCGACATCCACATGACCAACACATGCAACAGTCACCTCCAAAGCACGACCTGCAATAGGCTCCGCACTACCCTCCTCACCCGACAAATACAAGCCATTACGGATAATGGAATTCGTAGTAAATGAAATCTTCCACCGAGACTCGGGGAAGCTTGTCAAACCGACTACAGAACTCATGTTTCTCCAACGACAGTGACAACTTGACCCTCTTAGATTCTCAGAATGACTGTAGAATCTGATTTTTGTGCAACTTAAAATAGTTTGAGGCAATGGACACATAAAACCAAGGCCTCGGCCAACCCCCATACTCCTATCACAGACACTTGAAACAAGATGGAGAGTGAAGAAAATAGGTGCGGTTAACATTTACACTAAACCCCACCAAGGAATTCAAGACCTTGACATTCATAGGGATACCAAATGCGATAGCCCTTGCTAAGGTTGCAATCATCACCTTCCAACCATTAGGAACCATTTTGGTGGGGGCTATGCCCACAAAATCTAGGTACTCCCAGACGATCTCAGGAGCCGGAAGCCTAAAGTCAGAATGGAACATACCAGTGTACATAGCGATATATCCATGCTTTGGATGCTAGGGACTGTCGCCCCCTTCGGGGAGAATGATTTCTAGATTGGCCGGCACCGAATAATCATTACAAATGTTATCCAAAGTCGCATGCGTCATCCGCTTAGGCGAAAAGAAAGCTTCACAAACATCAAGAACATCGCCACTCAAAACCCTAAAGCGAGACATGATTGCAATGCAAAAGCAAGAGATAAAGGAATCAACAACACAAAATTGAAAAGGTGTAAAATGGAAAAACCCCGAACTGAACTCCTCCTATTATAAGGATGAGCAGCGAAAGGTTCACTCTTGGGAGAACGTGCAAGATATGACAGTCGCACGAAATCCTAGAAATCACACTGAAATGAGCAGGCGGACGGAACATCGGAGAGACAGTAGCAACAACAACTAGTAATAGCACTAAATGCGTTGTAATGTTGAAATTGAAAACCCAACCGCCACACAGTTAGTGGATACATGAAAGTACCCACTAACTAAGGGGGGAGTAGTTGATGATACATCAAAATAGACCGACATCGCAGCCATACACATGGCAGAAAACATCCATCATGAAGATCTGGCGTCCCATCTACTGAGACAGCTCGTAAAACCCAAAAAGGCAAAACCAATCATAGAAGCCTAAACAAGGCCCATTAAAGGAAGACGTAATTAAAGCCCAAATCCAGGCCCGCGCGAGTTCTCTCATAAATAAGAGGAACGTTGCATACGAAAAAAGTCAT
Source organism: Berberis vulgaris (assembly GCA_963556465.1). Lineage (NCBI taxonomy): Eukaryota > Viridiplantae > Streptophyta > Magnoliopsida > Ranunculales > Berberidaceae > Berberis > Berberis vulgaris. The sequence goes on along the minus strand of OY747125.1, from coordinate 72,076,361 downwards.
GGAGGGAGTTACGCCTCCACGGACGCATCTTCATAAAAGAGGAGACTGTTACGAGAAGCGTCTCCTTCCGTTGCACCTCACATGCTTAACTCATGCAGAGAATTAATCACGACCATTATATAAGGTAAAGGGAACAATCGACCATGGTATGCAACTTTAACTAAGTTTTGTCCAGATTTACTTCCTTCTTCAAATAGAGTTGCTGACTTACGCATCGCAGTGCCTTCGGCCACCAAAAAGGTGGTATTTGGCAGTCTAACATTTGTTTAGCAGGTCAAACTCACAGGAGGATGAAAATTGGACGCATCAATAATCATTCCAAAAAGAATTTGTATACTACACTAGGAAAGGCTTTCTACATTACACAAAAGGTTGGTTCATCATCATCAATAGATTCCTCACTTATGTCAAGAGGTGTATCATGCAATTCTTCATCTGAAAATAATATTGATATTAGGGTGAGTTTTGAGAAAAACTCATTAAATTGCCAAACCTCCCTTAACTTGTCATACTAATACTATATAACTAGGATTTTATATTATCAAAGAAATAGAAAAGAAACCATGTATAAAATTGTTTCAGTTATAAAAAATAAAACACAATAAAACTACTTAAATGATGAGATGATGTAGTAACGCTTGTGGAGACAAGTCCTTACGGTTAGGCCCATACATAGTGTTACGCAAGTGTCCACTTATAATCACACACAATATAGACCACTGATCATCATACAACCTGTTTTAGCTACACCCTGGTCAGGGTATCATTATCCTAATTAATCGGAAGGACATCCGTTATCGCCTCATTTGTCAATATCTGGATGAGGTCTGTCATTGAACCATGCTCCAACGTACCGTATGGAGTCACCCGTTGCCGATTTAGTGTTGGCCCAACACATCTCCACAACTAAAATGCTTAAGTTGGCTAAATGGTAATCACTACATGTTGATCAAACATAAACACTAATGTGTTAGTCAAACGCTGACCCATTACAACGTTGGTCAAACGTGTAACATATCTGCAAATATTTTAGAGATGTAGGGTTAATATAACCCCTATATCAAAGCCAATCAGCCATACATGTATACTAGGGTCCTCCAATCACATGTCAATCATGTTTAAAGATGTATTTTTGACAAATTTTTGTTACAGGATGTCTTTTGAAATCATATTAAGTAATAAATAAAAAAACATGCAATCATACTGTAGGAAATTATTCATTTTCATACAAGATATGCATATGATGCAAAACCTCTTAAAAAAATGTGAGTAGTATATAAGTACTAAAGCTTCCCCGTTCATGTTCAAAATTTTCAGCTCCCTGTACATAATAAGTTTCAAGTATAGTAACATAGGTTTCAAAAGTACATATTTCTAATGGAACTATAACTACATAGAATTCAATTGAATGTACTTGAACACAGTAACATATGAATCCTAAATTGAAAAGTAAATAACTTGATGTAACAGGTCAAGGTCTAGGTGAGTAAGAGTACTTACAAAAAGAAGTTATTAACTCTCTTCGACAACTTTTTCACCGATTAGGCTTCAATATGAATTAGGTATAGACTAGAAAAAAGGGTTCAAGGTTTGCGAATTTCTCTATAAATGCTACTGCATGTGAAATGAAGTTAGCTAAATATAAACAATTGAAGGGTTATATGGCATATGACATCCATGCACTCAGCCATGTGCATAATTATCCAAACATGGATTTGACACGTCTTGGGTGTAACACCTAATTGGACACGTGTCACCCATTGATATCGACACTTTCATGTGATAGATTTGCATGAGTAATCTAAAGATATGATTATTCCGTAAGTTTATAATCTTAACTATTTTCGTTGTCGGTCAACATTTTCGTGTTTCTATCCAGCGATCCAAAATTTTTATTGTTTCGATCCATATCAAATGTCTATCATTCAGTGAGGTTTACAATATGGACGGTTAAGATTGTCAAAGAAAACCATGTCTAGTTATCAAACAAAATTACTAAATACTTATTTCTAGTCGTGTTATAAGTAGGAAACTTATGGCAACACATTCTACCCCCACTAAATAATTTTTCCTCAAAATTTTAACATACCTTAGCCAAAGCCAATGAAGGATTTTTTGCACGATATCAAGTTCTCGTTTTCAAGTGGCTTCCTTAATGCCATGGTGTTGCCAAAGCACCTTTACTAAAGGAATCACATTTTGCCTTAACACTTGTTATTTCTGCTCAATAATCTGAACATGTTACTCCTCATATGACATATCACCATTTAACGAGTTTGTATGTACTTTATCATTGAAACATGAAAGACATTGTGGACATCAGTTAATCGCAGAGAAAGTGATAGGCTATATGTTGTTACTCTAATTCGTTCAAGAATCTCAAATGGTCTATGTATCTTGGAGCTAGTTTTCCATGATGAACAAAAACAAATACACCTTTCGGTGGAGAAACTCAAAAAAAAAACATGACCTCCAATAGCAAACTCCAAAGGGCGATGACGTGCATCTCCATGATTCTTTTGTCGACTTTGGGCTATATGGAGACGATTTGAAATTATCTCTATATTATGTGTTATTTTTTTTAACTAACTCAGGTCATAACAAATGATATTATCCAACTTTCGGCTAGCATAAAGGTGATCTACAAGGTCTTCCATACAACCCTTCAAAAGGTGTCATCCCAATAACTATTCATATAAGTAAATTCTGCAAGTGGTAAGAATTCTTACCAACAACCTCCAAAATCTAGTACACATGCCCAAAGCATATATTCAAGAATTTGAATAACTTTTCCAAATTGCCCGTTTGTTTGAGGACGGTACACTGTCCTACAATCCAATCGTGTGCACAAAGCTTTTTGTAACCCTTTCCAAAAGTGGGAAGTGTATCGAGGATCTCTGTCTAAAACAATGCTAACTGATATAACATGCAAACTAACAATCTATGTGATGTATACTTTTCTCAATTGATCTATAGAATAGGTATCTCGACACCAGAGAAAAATGGGAAGACTTGGTCAAACGATCCACTATAATCCATATAGAGTTGTAACTGCCTTGAGATTTTGGAAGGCGAGCTACAAAATCCATTATGACATACTCCCACTTCCATTTAGAAATGGGAAATGGCTGGAGATGACCTGCTGGTCGTTGATGTTCTGTTTTGACTTGCTGACACGTTAAACATTTAGCCACGTATTTTGCAATATCCTTCTTCATACCAAGCCACCAATATTGTTGCTTTAAGTCTTGATACATTTTTGTACTGTCAGGATTAATATAATAACGAGATTTATGGGTTTCAGAAAATATTTCATTTTTTACCAACTCTACCTTAGGTACACACAATCTTTCGTGATACCTTAGACTTCCATCATTATGTACTTGTCATTCAAAACTTGGGTTATTCTCAACTTTGGCTCGCAATTCTAAGAATTCTTAATCTTTCTATTGTTCACCAATAATCCTATGCATCAATGTTGGTCTAACTGACAAATGTGCTACAACTGCTTTGTTATCTGTATGTTTGATGTCCAATTCAAACTCCGAAATAGTTTCGAACATTCTTCATTGCTTAATCAGCAAGTATGCAACCATTAACTGAGGATTACGACTTAACATATTGGCTATCACTTTGGCTTTTCCTGGATGGTAATGAAGGGTAAAGTCATAGTCATTAAGAAACTCCATCCAAAGCCTCTTACACAAGTTCAAATCCTTTTGTGTGAATATATGTTTCAAGCTATTATGATTTGATTAAAGCTCGAACTTTTCAGTTATGTAAAAAGTGTCTCCAAATCTTTATGGCAAAAACAATATCAACTAACAAGTCACACATCAGATAGTTTTGCTTGTTTAGTTTTAATTGTCTGGAGGCATAGGCAACTACGTTCTTAGTTTGCATTAAAATTGCACCAAGTCCCCTCAAACAAGCAACAATATAAATTACAAAACATACTCCTGATTCTGGAATAGTTAAGACAAGCGCGGATGTCAAACGAGTTTTGAGTTCCTGAAATGCTTCTCCACACTCCCCATCCTAATCAAATTGAATAACCTTTTTAGTTAAATGTGTTAAAGGTGCTGCGACAAAAGAAAGTCCTTCAATAAATCATTGATAATATCCTGCCAAACATAAAAAGCTTCGGATCTCGGTTACTGACTTGGGTCTACTCCATTTTGAAATTGCTTCATATTTCGAAAGATCCACCAAAATGCCCTTTTTGGACACAATATGTCCTAAAGATTTAACTTCATGGATCAAAAAATCACATTTGTCTAGTTTAGCAAATAAGTGATGTTCCCTCAAGGTTTGTAGCACAATCCTCAAATAGGTTTCATGTTCCCCTTTGATACATAAATAAATAAAGATATCATCCATGAACACCACTACAAACTGACTAAAAACTTGCAAAAGACTTGATTCATTAAATCCATGAAGTTGTCGGAGCATTTGTCAACCCAAATGGCATCACCAAAAATTCATAATGACCATATCGAGTACGAAAGGTTGTCTTTGACACATCTTCCTCACAAATGCTTAATTGATGATACCCCGACCTAAGATCAATTTTGGAGAAAAACTTTGATTCCCTTAACTGATCAAATAAATCGTAAATCCTTCACATTATTCAATTTCCTATTGTTAATATATAACCTCAAAGATCCATATTTTTTCTTTACAAACAACAAGGATGTTCCCCAAGGTGATATGCTTCGATGAATAAAGTCTTTGGCTAACAACTCTTCTAGTTGCACTTTAAGTTATTTTAACTCCACGGGAGCCATACATAAGATGCTACAGATATTGGTGCTACTCCAGCGATTAGTTCAATCTTAAACTCTATCTCTCTAGGAGGTGGTAATCCAGGCAATTCATTTGGAAAAACATCCCAAATTCCAAAATGAATTCAATTTGAATTACATCAGGTTTATCTATTTATTCTTCTCCCAGGAAAGCTAGCATACTAATGCAACTTTAATCCATTTGACCATCATTCAATTGGAAATATTGGGCCTCATCACCAAAGAATTTAAATATTGCTTGCCCATGAGGGTGAAACGTCACGAGTTTCCTAAAACAATCTACCCGTGCATGATATGTCGATAACCAATCCATCCCAATGGTCATGTTAAAATCAGGCTTGTCTAATAGTATTAAGTCTACAATCAACTTCCTATCACCAATCATAACAATGCAATTCTTGGAAATCTTATCGGTAAGCAATGAAGAACCAAGTGGGATAACCACCAACAAAGTATATGTCGATGACTAGAGTTCCATACCCAAAGTACGCACAAATGAAGGGGAAACAAAACTATGGGTTGAACCAGTCATCAAAACATGTGTCACTCAATGAAATATAACTATGGTACATGCAATAACAACCTCTGATGTAGATAAGTCATGTTAGGTGACAGTGTGCCCTCTTCCTTGTTCCAAGGGCCTATGATGTCAAGGTTTTTTTGGGAAATTTCGACTTTGATATCCCTGTTGACCACAATTATAACACGAACCACTGAATTCCTATGGTGGTTGTTGTGAGGTTGTTGCTTATTCATCTATTTAGCTAGATGGGTTGGTCGCATCTGTAGTGATGGTTCCTAGAATGGTCTATCCTCCTAATTCCTTTAAGTTTGAAATGGTTTATCCTCCCAATTCCTTTGAGTTTTAAATAATTTATCCTATTGATTCCTTTGAATTTGGAATTGGATTGTTGCTTATCGCTGAGGTTCCCCTTTCTAAGTTTGTGGGCATAATTTTTGTTGCCGAGAAGATGATTGTGGCATGTTAGTCCTTTGTCTCTTAACTTGATCTAGTAATGATCATTGTGGGGATCAGGATTGTCGGTTCTGGCTCCTTAACTGATTTTTCTGGTCTTTTTTTATCCGTTGAATCCTTTATATTGCCTCAACATAAGTTTTTGGAGGTGATGCTGCTAGGAGTGTTCAAACTGACTAACGTAAATGTCAATAATATCTCCTGGCTTTCTTTTCTTCAGTACTCACCATTTCTACTACAAATCACGATAGCAAATTACATTTAGCAGTGTATGACCTATCTTTATATTTGTTTGACAAAGCTTGATAAATTCCATCATTTTTCGATCCTTGGTACAAATATGGAATACATGTTGAAAAATAACTTCATAAACTCATCCCATGAGTCAAACGCTTCTTGATGTGCAGTACTAGTAGCTTGCTAACATTTGTAAGCTTCCTCTTGAAATTGATGTATGGCTAAAACATTTCTCTGCCTATCATTAACTCTTAAGATAAGAAAGGCCTTTTCCATTTCATCTATCCAAGATTCATCCCCAAAAGGATTACCAATGGTTAGGAACACTGGTCAGCGTACTCGTAAAAAGTCTTTAGGAAGAGCTACTTAATATACTGGTTGGTCATATTAAGCATGTTCAGGTCTCACTCTCGGTGTTTACTAATTTGCAGGACGTTCAGCTTGAGCCGGTTGTGGTGCTGGTACTTGCTAAGCCGACAGAGGCCGCTCTTTAGTCATTCCTTGTTAATTCGCTCATCTTTCTTGTCAAAGCAATGTGACTACATCAGTTATCATTTTCATAAAATGATTAATGTGAGCTTCATTAATGGAATGTGAAGATTCACCTATTTTTGGTATGTGCCTAGCTCGAGGCAAACTAAAAGAAACATTCTTTAACTTGAATAACTAGAATGTAAACAAATACAAATATTTTATTGTGCACCAAAATTTGTCATACATATCACACTAGCATACACATCACAATATTATGTACATTACAACTTCATTACTAATAAGAAATTACTTCACTAGTTCTTACATGTTTTATAAACCTAGCTACAACCTTATTGTTTCCAAAAATTGGTTGTAGCATCAATACTGATTTTCATTATCTACCATGTCTTTAGTGCATGCATATACACAATAGTGGACCATCAACTATTTGGTTGGATCAGATTCCAAACAGTAAGGTTGAAGTGGAGGTACATCCACTATTGGAGGTGCGGTTGCATCTAACCTTAATGGCTCGGGTGTACTCATTCTCGAAGACTGTGAGTCTAACCTCATCAAGTTATCATTTTCCATTACGGATGTGTTGAAGTATGATATTCAATTGAGATCAATCACACGTCGGTTCCAAAGCTTTGTGTACAACACCTAGCTGGGATACTATATGCCGATGAACAATACTTTCATGTGTCTGTAGTCTCCAAAATACCCATCTCCTAAACACTCAATGGATGACTTTTTTCTAAAAGCTCAAGCTATTAATGCGAATTTCATCCTTAGTAAATATCAAATCATCCCATGAACCTATGATATTTGACAAGTAATAGACAAGGATTAACACAATTTCCGAGGGAACATGGTCACATTACTCATATATAGGACCTTTAAGACACCCCTATGCTCTGATACCAAAACTATGACATCCCAATTCGAAAGATGTAAAATTTGAGGTATCATCCAAAAGAAAATATTTTATCAAGATGAATAGTTATCGGAACAACTACTCATGAGAAGATATACAATGATTGTATTATCATATATTTGATAGTCATGGATGGTACAATAGTCCAGAAAGACACCCATAAGTGTACATATTCTACTAATAAATGCTCATATTATAATCTTTCAAAAATAACTTTCTACACTGCACTAGAAAAGGAAAGGCAAATATAACACAAAAGGTTGGTTCGTCATCCTCAACATGTTCCTCATTTACGGAGTCTCCTTAGATATCCTCAGTCTAGGGAGGTGTATCATCCAATTGCTCATATGAAAATAATATTGATATCAGGGTGAGTTTTGGAAAAACTTAGTAAGTAGCCAAACCGCCCTTACCTTATCAAAAAAATACTATATAACTAGGATTTTCAATTATCAAAGAAAAAGAAAAGAAAATCATGTAAAAAATGTTTCGGTTTTCAAAAAAAAAAAAAAAAAAAATACAATAAAACTACTTAACTAATATGATGATGCAGTAATGCTTGTGGAGACAAGTCGTAACGTCTACGCCTATACATATTGTTAATCATGTGCCCACTTATAATCAAACAAACAATATAGAATCATTTATTTGAGAACTACATTCTCAAATAGTTGTACCACATTCATGATATGGGTACTTGCTACCTAAACATTTACTTTGGACTACTAGTCATACAACCGGTTTTAACAACACCCCAGTCAGGGTATCGTGATCCAAATTAACCTGATGGCGCCGGTTATTGACTCATGTTGTCAATATCCGAGAGAGGTTTATCGTTGACTCATTCTCCAGCGGACAATATGGAGTTACAGGTTGTCGATTTAGTGCTGGTCAAACACATATCCACCACTAAAATGTACTCGTTGGTCAGACGGGGATCACTACATGCTTATCAAACATAACCACTAATGCACTGGTCAAACGCATATCAGACGTGTAAGACCTCTACAAATAATCTAGAGATCAAGGTTAATACAACCCTCGTGTTAAAGCCAATCAGTCATACATTTATACTAGGGGTCCTCCAATCACACGTCAGTCATGTTTAAACATATATTTTTGACAAAGTTATGCAATAAAATGTCTTTTGAATTTAAGGAGGGGGATGCTTGCACCAAAAATCAGGCGAGCGAAAAAGAATTTAAGGAGGGGGATGCTTGCACCAAATATTTTTTTGCCTCTACCAAGTCTAAACAAAAACGAAGGGCTATATCTCAGGTTAATCTACCTTGTGGTCAGACTATTTCGGATCCTGGTGAGATTCTTCTTCATGCCACTGATTTCTTTGCTAATTTGCTGTCTTCCCAAGGTTCACGTACGGTAGATGCAGAGTTGCTGAATTGTATTCCGAATCTGGTAAGTTCCGACCAATGTGACATCTTGATCAAACGTCCTTCTCTGGAGGAAGTGAAAAAGGCGGTTTTTGATATCCCAAAGAATAGTGCCCCGGGTCCGGATGGATTTACTGCTGGATTTTTTCAGTCTTGTTGGGAGTTTCTGAGTAATGATATTTGGGAGGCTGCTATTCAGTTTTTTGAGGGTGAAGCGTTGCCGGCTTCTTTTTCGGCCAATTTCTTGGCTTTGATTCCTAAAAATGACAATCCAGGTTCCTTTTCGGAATTTCGCCCTATTAGTCTATGCAACGTGATTTATAAGATTTTCAGCAAAATCCTTTGTACTAGATTGGCAGATCTTTTACCCGTTCTTATCTCTCCGGAGCAGGGGGCATTTGTTAAAGGAAGGTTTATTGGTGAGAATATTGGCCTTGCACAGGAATTGATGAGGGAGATTAACCGGAAAGTCTTCGGCGGTAATGTGGTTTTGAAAATTGACATGGAAAAAGCCTATGACAGAATGGAATGGAATTTTTTGTTGGCGGTGCTTAAAACATTCGGCTTTCATGGTCGATTTTGTCATATCATCTCCAACTGTATCGCTTCTTGTGGCTTTTCAGTATTGCTCCAAGGCGTCTACAAAGGTTTTTTTAGATCTTCCAGAGGTTTAAGGCAAGGTGACCCTCTGTCTCCATTCTTATTTATTATTGCCACCGAAGTTTTGAGTCGGGGTCTCCATGAGGCTTTTGCTCGGGGAAAAATTGGTTATTTCTATACTCCCAGGGCATGCAGCCCTATATCCCATCTTCTTTATGCAGACGATACTCTCATTTTCTTAAATGGCAGAAAGTCTTCTATTTTGGGTTGCATGGATTTTCTAAACAGCTATTGTCAGTCTTCGGGACAGAAAATAAATGCGAGCAAAAGCTCATTTATGTTGGATGACAGGGCAGACGCAGCGAAAATTGTAGGATTCAAATCCTACACAGGCTTTTTGTTCCGAGCTGCTCCGTTGAAATATTTGGGAGGGCCAGTTTTTCAGGGAAGAGTCAAAATTGCTTATTTCGAGGATTTGATTTCCAAAATTCAATCTCGGATTCAGGGATGGAAGGCGAAATTGCTATCTCCGGGAGGCCGTTTAATTTTGATTAAACATGTTCTAAGCTCGATTCCAATTTATATCCTCAGTACCATGTGTGTTCCTATGAAAGTTGTATCTCAGATTAATAGTTTGTTGGCTGACTTTTTCTGGGGTGATTGTGAAGGAAGACTGAAGAAAAAATGGGTCTCGTGGTCTACTATTTGTTTTCCTCAGGACGAAAAGGGTCTGGGTGTGAGAGATTTACTGGTGGTGATGAGGGCCTTTCGTCTTAAGGCACTTTGGCGCCTTCTTACAGCGGACTCTCTTTGGGCTATTTTCATGAGAAGTAAATACTAGTTGCATGGGGTGGCATTGAATAGTCAGTTGGTGAAAACTGGGTCTTCCCCCTTTTTTAAAGAACTCATGCTTGGCAAGTCTATTATTTTGAGCAACTCCCTTTGGCGCGTTGCTCAGGGCAATATCAGTTTTTTTGAGGAAAATTGGAATACGGTTGCATCCTTCAGAAGACCGGCGGCCTTGGTTGATCAAGGTGTGTGGCCTTCGATAAATGAGGTGATCTCAACCAATTTTGAATTGGTTAACCCAGAGATCAGACATCTAGCTAGCAGACTTTTTGCTGATAGATTATATGGCGAGGAATTTCAGGAGGATGAATGTATTTGGGTTCCGAACCAAAATGGGTCTTTTTCTCTTCAGTCGGCTTATGACTTGCTTCGGAGGAAAGGGACGATCAATAGCCTTTATAAATTGATTTGGAATGATATTATCCCTTCTAGAATTTCAGTCTTGGTGTGGAAACTACTCCATAGAGGGGTTCCAGTGGATGGGGAGTTATACAGATGCGGTTTCAGTCTGGCCTCTAGATGTCGATGTTGCAACACGCCACAAAGAGAATCCCTTAATCACTTGTTTTTGGATGGAGAACTGGCGATGCAGGTTTGGCGCCATTTTGAGTTGATCTTTGATGTGCACATCAGAAAACCGGCTGAAATCTCCACGACCCTTATCATTTGGTTCAGACGTGCAAAAATGAGTACTCAAGCAGGTGTGTTATCACTTCTCACTCCTATGTTCATCTTATGGGAAATATGGAAACAACGGTGCAAATGTGTATATGATAATGCTGTCCCTAATCCTGCTTTTGTGATTCTGAATATTCGGCGTAATTTGCTGCTAGCTAATAACTTTATAACCCCTAAGAGAGTCAGTTGGCACAAGGCTCCTTTAAGGGCTTTGGGGATACAAGTGATTCCAGTTTTGAGGAAGCTTAGTAGAATTGTTTATTGGCATCCCCCTCCGCCAGATTTTGTTGCTCTCAATGTAGATGGGTCTTCCTATAAGAACATGGCTGCTGGAGGTGTGATAATAAGAGATTCTAGGGGTGTTGGTGTTGTTGGGAAGCAAATTTTCTTTGGTGCAGGCTCTAATAATACAGCGGAAATTATGGCTCTAGCCGAGGGTCTCCGTCTCTGTCTTTCTTTGGGTTTTAAGCAGGTGCTTGTTCAGACGGACTCGGAAATTGTTTGTGGATGGTTTAAAGGTAATTTCAAAATTCCGTGGCATTTGGAGAATATTTTAAAAGAAATCAAGCAGCTGGAGGCGCAATTGACGGTCAATTGCTCTCATATTTATAGAGAGGCCAATGCGGTGGCAGACGCATTAGCCACTAGAGCTCAACGAGAGCATAAGACGGTTTTTTTTCCTGCTCATGATTTTCCTAGGCGAGTGGCAGGTTTACTACAGCTTGACCGTAGTCATACGGCTTACATACGCAATGGGGAAGACTAGGCATCGCTTTTTTGGGCAGAGGAGATTTCAAGATCATACGGATTGCAGGGCACGCTGCTGTGTTACAGAGGGACCCCTGTTTCTATTTGGTTGTGAAGTAAGCGGTCGCTGCGGACTCGTATGGGATTGCCCAGAATGGTTACTGTCTCCTGCGCTATACGCTGTGGCCTGTATTGCAGGCCTTTCGGTTTCAGTCCTGGTAGTATTATGTGCGGACATGGAAGCTGAGTTAGGTGGCATGCCGAGGCTTGGCGTGCTGGATGCTGTCTAGTGTCGATATGCGACATGGAAGATGCTGCGAAATTGCGACTCAGACCATGTTTAGGCAGAGCACTCTGTTTCAAAACAGAGCTGCTCTGTTCTGCCCAGCTTTGTTGTCGCTGATGCTGTTGCGTTGCGGATGGCGTCGCTGTAGCTGCTGCTGCTGTTGCTGTTGCGCGGAGTTGCTGCTGCTGCTGTTGTGTGGAGCTGCTGCTGCTGCTGCGTTTCCCTGCTGTTGCTGTTGCGCGGAGTTGCTGCGTTTGTTGCGTTGCTGATGCCGCTGATTTGCTGCTGACGCTGTTGCGCGGAGTTGCTGTGGTTGCTGCTACTGATGTTGCTGATCTTTGCTAATGCTGATCGTTGGTTGGAGCATTTGTTTTGGGCTATCCGGGGTTTGCTCGGGTCGCAGAAACGCGCGTGTGCTGTGTGCTTAATGAATGAGAGACTGCTGGATTTGTTCGGATTGCTGGGCACAGACAGTGAGCTGATTTCAGTTATCTGATTTTAGTTTTGTGTTGTTTTTCTTCTTTGATTCTAGCTTTTGCTTTGGTTTTTATACGGGCAACGTCGTCATGTACTCCCGTAGCTTTTGTAAGTCATCTTTTTGATAAGTAATCAAGGTCTGGCATTCCATAGTTGCCCCTCCCCACTGGAGGTTATTTAAAAAAAAAAAAAAAAAAAAAAAAAAAATGTCTTTTGAAATCATGTTACGTAAAAAGTGTAAAAACATGGAATCGCACTATAGGAAAATTTTCATTTTCATACAAGATATGCATAGGATGCAAAACTTTAAAAAAAAAAATGAGAGTAGTATATTAATACTTAAGCTTCCATGTTCATGTTCAAAATTTTCAACTCCCTATACCTAATTAAGGTTTCAAGTATAGTAACATGGGTTTCAAAAGTACGTATTTCTAATGGAACTATAACTACATATAATTCAATTGAATGTATTTGAACACACTAACATATGAATCCTAAATTGTAAAGTACATAACTTGATGTAATAGTACATGTCAAGATATAGGTGACTAAGATTACTTACAAAGAGAAGTTATTAATCCTCTTTGGCAACTTGTTCCTTGATTACGCTTCAATATGAACTAAGTATGGACTATGAAAAAAGGTTCAAGGTTTGTGGATTTCTTTGTAAGTACTACTGCCTGTGATATGAACTTGGTTATGTATATATAGTTGAAGGGACTTAGGTGAAATTTGTTAGATAAGGATTGCCACATGACATCTATGCACTTAGCCATATGCATAATTATCCAAACATGGATTTGACACATGTCCTGGGTGTGACACCTCATCGGACATGTATCACCTACTGATATCGACATATTCATGCGATGAGCATGAGTATTCTCGAGATGAGATTATTCCCTGGGTTTATAAGCTTAACTATTTCCATTATCGGTCAGCCTAGTCGTGTTTCCATCCAGTGGTCCAAAATTTTTATTGCTCAATATATATCAAAGTCGATATAATGATGTAACTTATGTACCAGATTTGATATATTCAGTAAGGTCTACAATATAGATGGTTAAGATTGTGAAAGAACCCAAGCAAGAAATCACGAGGATTTTTATTTTGTTTAATATTTTTCAGTAAAATAAAATAATGCCTAATTATGTAATACAGTTACTAAATACTTGTTTCTAGTCGTGCTATAAGTAGGAAAATTAGGTATCACATGTGCCGACCCTTGAGATTTTGACATATGACCTATGGTCGGCCTTACATGAAATCATAGCAATTCGGAGGATGAAGTCCAACTGCTTCTTTCTCCATAGCTCTCGTGGCGAAACTGAGCAGGTCCTTCCAAAACGGGAAAAATAACTGTTGGATGATGGTCTTCGACCATTCTTCAGTACAAATGACACTCCTAAGTGTTCTCGTTGCTCTAGCAAGAAAGATTCATAATAACCTCTTAAATGTTCATAAGAGCAAGGTTCTGGCTCCATAAATCGGAAGAACACTTCCATCACTTCTGCCAACTCACATCTTCCAGTAAAGTACTCATCCATAACTCCCATATGGTAAATATGATGTAAACAGTGAGTCTAAATGACATCAAAGGTCTCTATTTATCGAAAAATATGATAACCATACGAACTGCTGCCAAAGAGTTACAATATTAAACGCAGAAGAGGAACTGTGCGCATTTTGAGGTTCCCAATGTCTGGTTGAGGAATTTTCTCCCGGCATCACAGAGAACAGAGGGAAAAGGCTGGGTCATCAGTGTCGCAGGGATTAGAAGAAGAGAAAGGGAGAAAATAAAGGGTTAGGCTAGGCTGGTTTGATTCAGGTGGTGCGTGGTGGTTGTGTTGGTGTTAAGGTGAGGTGTTTGGTTTTGATTTAGGTGGTGACCCCGTCGTAGACCATGGGGATTGTGCCCTTAACTTGGAGGATGTTCACGGTGGTGTCGTCGTTGTGGGTGAAAGTAGAGGTCTTTGAGGTGAGACTTGGGTACTCGTTGGTGAGGGTGACAAGGTATTGGTGGAAGAGCCATGTAGTGTCCTCTGAGTATGAGAATGATGATGGGCCTCGTTATGAGAGGAATTGTTGGATGTTTTGGGTTGTTGTGGTCGTGGAGACAGAGATGGTGAGTTCATGGTCATTGATTGATTGAACCATCGATTGGATGAATGAATGTGAGAACGAAAATAGAGATAGAGGGGTGTTGAGAGTTGGGTGGGTGTTTCGATTCAAGTAGTAGTGGATGTGAGTTGGTTGGAAGTGCAATGGTTTTGTTGGTGTTGAGAGTAGGGTGGGATGGGGTGTTTGGATTCAGGTGCTGGTGGAGGTGTTGTTCTCTGCGACGCCGACGAGCCTGTCCCACCCCTTTTATTACACCAAAATAGATAATTAGCAACATCAATATTTTTTAGAAGTCTTGTAACCAAAAAAGATGTTACTAATTATTAAGTTAAGTTACTAATTATTGCTTCCCATCAATAATTATATTTATAAAAAATATTGGGTTTAGTCAAGTTACTAATTACTAAAAATAATATTTAGTTTCGTAACTTTTCGTTTTCCCATTTCTTCGCTAAACCCATCTTCCACAAAACCCTTACAAAACTTTAAAACTTCATAAATTTCTATCTCTCTTTCAATCGAAGATCTCTTTGTTACTCTTTCGATCTCTCTATCGCTCTCGATCGAAGATCTCTGCATCACTCTCGATCGATCTCTTTTTTACTCTCGATTGATCCCTCTTTCATCATTCTCCATTGAGTTCTATGTCACTATTGATCGATTTTGTATCTCACTGGATCTCTGTTGATTTGGATAATTTGTGTTTGTGTTTGTGTTTGAATCACATTTAGCTCTCATTACTTCACGATTAAGGTCCTTAAAGACGTGTTGTGAAGTAGAAGTGATTTCGTGGCTAGAAAGGAGAATCCAAGCAAAGGTATTAGTTTATTTTGAGGTGGAATCCGTTTGAAATTGCATTTTCATAGCTAATTTGATTTGGTGAATTGACGTTTGAATAGCTTAATTATCAGGAAAAATACCTTGCCCGATCTAATCAAGTATAATTAGAGCAGTGTTCTTATTGGAATTAGAGGAGAAATTGAATTGGATCTCAAAGAATAACTCAATCTGTAAGTATTTTAAACCTTTTTTTTTTGGTCTTAACGTTTATATAATCAGGTAGTCAAGTAAAACATGGTAGTTCATGTAAATCACAACTGAAGTGAATGCCTTTGTTGTACAAGTAGGTGTATAATTTTGTAGGGTTTTCAATTTATAGGTTCTGTACGTAAGCTGTGGTTTTAGAATGGATTTTCTGTAGCTTCTTGTACTGTCAGATTCATATTGTGTTTATTTTCCTAGGCGGGGATTTGAATGGTCATGTCGGTACGGATAGAGTTGGGTATGAGAGGGTACATGGAGGTCAAGACTTTGGGGATCGAAACACTGCCGGGATTTCTATTCTAGATTTTGCTTTAGCTCAGGATTTTGGGATCGTAAATACTTTTTATAAGAAGAGGGAAGATCACTTGGTGACCTTTGCGAGTGGGCGTAATAGAAGTCAAATTGATTATTTTCTTGTGAAGATACACGATTTAGGTAGGTGTAAAAATTGTAAGGTTATACCAGGGGAGTGTCTGACAAACCAACATAGGCTGTTAGTTCTCGATTTTTGTCTTAAGAGTAGGGGTCGTATTGCTGTAGAACAAGTTAGACCGAGAATTAAGTAGTGGACCTTACAGGGAGATGTGTGCCAAAGATTTAGAAAGAGGATTTTGGATGGCCAGTCAGTTTCAGAGGGTTGGGAGAATCTAGAACCAAAGGATAGGACTAGTAGCGCGGATCTTTTTGAACATTTGGCAAACCGAATAAGATGATGTGCGAAGGAAGAGCTAGGACAGGCCAAAAGAGGAGGTTTCTATGGTAAGGAGACATGGTGGTGGAACGCTGATGTGCAACAGACCATTGCGGAAAAGAAAAGATGCTTTAAGGTGTGGCAAAAAGATAGATGCCTAGAGTCTTATGAGCTTTATAAGCAGGCTAAGAAGTTAAGTAGTAGAGCATTAGGAGAAGCTAAGAAGAGAGCGTATGATGCTCTTTATAATAGGCTAGGTATGAAGGAAAGGGAGAAGGATATTTTCAAGATAGCTAAAGCTAGAGAACGAAAAACTAGGGACTTGAGTCATGTTAAGTGTGTTAAGCATGAGGATGGAAGAGTTTTAATGCAGGATAAAGCGATTTTAGATAGATGGAAGGATTACTTTTGGAACCTACTCAATGGAACACATGTAGGGGAGTTAAACTTGGAGGGGTATGTTTCACAGGAAGGGAGAGATCGCGTGTTCCATCGCAGAGTTAGTGCCACAGAGGTGAGAGAAGATTTAAAAAGAATGAAGACAGGGAAGGCCGTTGGACCGAATGATATACCAATTGAAGCATGGAAATGTCTGTGAGACGTTGGGATTCAATGGCTAACTAAGCTTTTTAATAGGATTTTGGAAACTAGAAAAATGCCAGATTCATGGAGGCATAGCATTGTGGTACCAATTTATAAGAACAAAGGGGATATCCAGAATTGCTCAAACTACAGAGGGATAAAGCTTATGAGTCATACGATGAAACTTTGGGAGATGGTTATAGAACAAAGACTTAGGAGTTTAACTACGGTTTTAGAAAATCAATTTGGATTTATGCCGGGTAGGTCTACTACGGAGGCCATCTTCCTGCTTAGGCAAACTATAGAAAAATATTGCGAGGCACGTAAGAGTTTGCATATGGTTTTTATTGATCTGGAGAAAGCATATGATAGGGTCCCCAGGGAGTTAATTTGGTGGGTGCTTGAAAGGAAGAAAGTGTCTCAATGTTATGTCGATATCATTAAGGATATGTGTGAAGGAGTTGTAACAAGTGTCCGCTCAGTAGGTGGGATGTCTAGTGAATTTTCAGTGTCTGTAGGACTACATCAAGGGTCGGC
Source organism: Berberis vulgaris (assembly GCA_963556465.1). NCBI lineage: Eukaryota > Viridiplantae > Streptophyta > Magnoliopsida > Ranunculales > Berberidaceae > Berberis > Berberis vulgaris. The sequence goes on along the minus strand of OY747125.1, from coordinate 72,058,929 downwards.
GTTAAGTCCATATCTCTTTGCTTTGGTCATGGATGAGTTGACGAGACATCTGCAAGAAGATGTACCTTGGTGCATGTTATTTGCAGATGATATTGTCTTAATGGATGAGACTAGTGCAGGTTTAGGTCAGAAATTAGTTAAGTGGCGGGAGGCTTTAGAGAGTAAATGTTTTAGAATTAGCCGTTCGAAGACGGAGTATCTAGTGTGCAACTTTGGGTGTGAACCAAGAGGGAGAAGTAATGCAATTGAGATCGAAGGTGTCGAGGTCCCAGAGTGTGAGGCTTTTCGATATCTAGGATCTATAATTCAAAAGAATGGGGCTATTGGAGAAGATGTAGACCATAGGATTAAAGCTGGGTGGTTGAAATGGAGAATGACGTCAGAAGTACTATGCGATAGAAAGATGCCTGCAAGGCTAAAAGGAAAATGCTATAAGACAATTGTTCGATCAGCCATGCTATACGGTTAAGAATGTTGGGCTACTATGGGACAACATACGCATAGGATGGCAGTAGCAAAAATGCGTATGTTAAGGTGGATGTGTGGTAAAACTCGTAAGGATAAAATTAGAAATGAAAGAATTAGGAGATACTTAGGTGTAGCGCCCATAGAGGACAAAATTAGAGAAAGACGTTTAACTTGGTTTGGTCATGTGCGGAGGAGACCAAGCACGGCGCCAATTAGAAAATGTTTAGATTGGCAAGTTAATGGAGGGTGTAGACGGAGGGGACGACCGTTGAAAACTTGGATGAAGACGGTGAATGAAGATATCATTGAGCTTGGATTAGACGAGGAAATGTGGGAAGATCGCATTGCTTGGAGAACCAAAATTCATGTAGCCGACCCTGAAAATCTCGGGAATAGGCTTTGATGATGATGATGATGATTCTTTGAAAGTGCAATATTGTATGCAAACTGTAGGATTTTCTCAGCCAATCACCTAGCTCTTAGATAAACCAAGTATTTAACTTGTGTAGCAATTGAAGGTTTCGAATTTAGCGTCCTTTGGTGTCAGGAGCAAGTTTTGAGCTCAAATAATTCCATCAGCTCCTTACTTATTTATGTTTAAAAACTTCTGCAATGTTTAGTGATAATGTTTGTGTGTAGATGGTTATGGAGGAGATCCTACAGTTTTGGAGGAGGGCCCAAGAATCAACTCCTATCAAAAATTATAAGCTGAAGTTTAGTGATAATGTTTGTGTGTAGATGGTTATGGAGGAGATCCTAAACCCATTGGAGATTTTTAGAGTTGAAGAAACATGCAACAGGTTTGTTAATAAAGTGGGGGGATAGGTTGAGTAGCAAAATCTATCTGTTTTGAATCAGATAAAGAAACTAATTGATCCTCGGTTTGCTTTATTTGCCACCTCAAAGAAGGTTGGATAAGTTTGTAACCTTGAAGAAGACTTTTCTAGGTTTTGGAATGGATTGGCTTTGTTATGCATTAATTAAGAGAAGTGGGGCGAAGATATTTCAAAGTGAAGAGTTTGACCCTGGGATTTTCATTTTTTAGTTATGAATCCCATGCAAGCTTAGCAAGATATGCCATATAATATAGCTTTGGCTTTAGGGATACGTACCAAGGCTAAAAACCCTGGTCAGCAAGATCTGGTCAGTAGGAAGAGTATACACATCCCTTTCCTTTTTAACAACAAGTATTCTAGTTTTGGATGCGGTGTCATTCGATCAAAATGAAATTTCTAATGGATTTATCAATTTGATCAGTAGTGGATGGAAGCATAGGAGTTTCCATTTAATTTTTTGGAATGGCTGCAAGAGTACATTTTCCAAGAGAAAGTCTACCAGTTATAATTATTTTGAGGTGGAATCTGTTTGAAATTGCATTTTCCATTTTCTTGTGCTGTCAAATTCAGATTGTGAATGATTCCACCTCAAAATTAGCTGACAGTATACTAGGTGTATAAACATGTGAATGATTAGAGAGTGAAACTTTGTTGGTTCATCTTTTGTCTTCTCGAATCCATGTTTGACTTGATGACTTGTTTCGTTTATGAATAACAAGCTTAGTTAAATTTTTTTTTTGCTGAATTAGTTCCTGTTTTACTTTTTTCATTTTGACTTTTACTGAATGAATATGGATATCTAGAAAATTGGTTCATTTATAGGCTATGGGTTTTAACTTTAGACCATTTCTGTGGATTAACTTTAGCAGTGGGTTGTTTTTGTTTCTTCAGTAAGCATGGGTGTCTTAGAAACAAAGTGAATAAATAAAAACTAATTTTACCTAAGGGTGTTAAAAAGAGTAAATGTGCTTGAGATCTTTGACACAACAAACAACGTATGCTTTGTGAAGATTCTTCTTACATTAGACTAGTTCTCATTTCCATGCATGCATCTAAAGAGAAAAGAAAAAGCTCATGACAAGGGAATGGAACAGACTTTTCTGAAGCGTTGGATGTTGATGTCATAGCTGCAGTATTTGGGAGGACCAGGGAGGTGTTCGATTTGTTGATTCCACTGTCATGAAGAGACAACTCATGTATTCTGCTCCCGCGCGTGCAAAGCTACACCGTGTGGAGTTTGAGAATACATCAAGGGTCGAGACTCGATTGGATGGTTTTCAGAATGAGTTGACTGATGTCAAACAAGCATTGAATGTGAGTTTTCCATTAATATTGTTGTTATATCCCATTTTTATTAGTCTAATGGTTTCCTTCTACATTGTGTGTATTTTAGATCTTGGTTCAAGCACACTTGAAGAAGACCCAAAATATAAGTAAGTCAGTGAATGAAGGTAGGTCAAATTCCTCAGGTTCGGTTGCAAACACCCCTCAGCAAGAAAACTTAGCTCTATGCAAATTGTTAGACTTTGATGGCAATAAAGTTGCACGCGGGAGAGTTATTAATGATTCATCTAGTAAAATGTGTCATTTTCAGATGGTACAAGCCCATGAGGCGAAGGTAATATTGGACGAGGTTAAGATTGGCGAGGCTCACTTATATAAAGCTTCTCAAAATGGAAAAATGACAATCCTAGAAATGAAATAGGCTCATATCTAGTGTGGAACAAGCACCTTCTGAAATTCGATTAGGTGAGCTACTTTGATTTTCATTATGCTTTTGTTATTTGGGACTCAATTGAAAATGGGTTTAGTTCAATTTTGGTTTTAGATGAAGATGTTGAAATGGACTTCTCTAAATTATTTTTTTCTTCCTCTATTCTATTTTGATTTTCCATGTTTTTATGGGTTTTGTTGATTAAAATTTTCTTTGTGGGTGTTTGTTAATTATGGATGTTCTAATATTCGAGCAGGCAATTACTACTGGTATTTTGGTAGGAGTAGTGATTTTGTTGCACATAAACTCTCAGGTATACATAGTCTTCATCTGAAATGATTTGAGCAGATATAATGTTTAAAGCATAGTGTCTTGTTAACATGTTACAGTGAAAAGGATTTGAGCATGATTTTGCTTTGAGTATTGTTTTTTTTCCTGCCAAAAATGTTATCATCCAGATTCACATAATCATTGATACCAACATAACTGTGATCATTGCTGGAAATACAAGTCTAAAACCTATGTGGACCAAACACTATGGGAAGCATAACTCTTATCAAAGAATTATGATTCAGGGTTGACTCACTATGATTATGATATGACTGTGTAGGCTTTCATATACTCGGCTCTCATCATTTTAACAAAATGCTTCTTTACATTTTAATAAGAGTTGCTTCCAATTTTCCCTTGGATTTCCTAACTGATTATGTCTTTCCATTTTACATCCTTGCTTCCAGATCACATCTATAATGCTTTCGAAGGTCTGAATCCATCCCCATTGATTCATTTGATTATTTTTGCATATCATCATGAAGTACTAGAAGAACCCATTAAAGTTCAGAATTTGACATTGCCCCAATTCGAAGAGCAAGGGGAAACGAGCCATAGTTAGATTGCAAGGATGCATTTGCCACAAAAACATTTGCTAACAAACTATCTATTAGCCAAGATTGTGGTACGTCATCGTGTGTCACTACAAAAAGTTTTTAGACAAGCTTCGTAACAAGAAATTTAGTTGCTTATAACAAAATAAAGTTGAAACCATTCAACACAATTTTACACGAGACCATTTGTTATTAGGGAGTTCATCCCCCTATCTTTTACCAACATTACCCTTAACTTATTCAGCATTGTCTATTCTGTTGTATATTATTTTTCTTATTGCTATGTACTAATACGATGAGTGATGCGTTGTAAGGATATGTTGGGTCAGTGATACAGTGGATGATGTTCAATATGGAATTACTGAGAGAGCTTGGAACATTTTTTTAGTTTTCTTACTTGTTAGCATACTAATGATGTACTTGATACATGTATTTTTTTCTTAAATACTCATCCAATAAAATAAACGATGTTGTAATTGATTGAAACTTTTTCACTTTGTAATGGTTGCAAGGTTATTTTAATTTGGGTATTAATATTGGTATTTGAATATTTGGATTTTATAATCTCATCAGATGTCATTCATTTGTTTATGCCATTTTATTTATTTAATTAAAAATAAATAAAATTTTACATATTGATTGTTGTAAGAAAGCATTTGTAACACGGACTTTATGTTGTCAAATTTGAATATCCTAACATGCTCATTAGCAACTTGGACAACTTTTACGTAATCTGAAGGTTGTAACACGTTGAGGTGTTGCTAATATTTGCAATGCCCTAATTTGCAAGATTTTTATGGTGTTATAAATATTTTTAGGAATAAAGCTAGTGTGCTACAAATTGCCTTTTTTTTTTTTTTTGAAAGGCGAGCTGAGTTTTTAAGGATTTCATAACCTATCAACTGGGCGACCTATAGGTCAACACCCATTAGAAAGTAACCATGCCGTAGATGGAATTCGAAGTTAGGACGTGGGGGACAAACCCATACAGCCCTAACCACTAGGCCATAACACCATCCTTTTATGTTGTAGTGTTTTCGCTCTTTGTTTACTGCTACATCGGCAACCACCCTTTCTCCTATTCTCTTCATCTCTGTCTTTGCTTGATTTAATTCCATTTCCCATCATCGCCAGCAGCAACCCCAACCTCTCTTGCCTGCTATGAGGAAGAATAAGCTTTTTTAAAGTATTTTCTCAAGATAAATTAGTATCTCGAGATCTAGTTTTGTGTTTTATTCATAGGATTTTTCTGAATATACATGAAAAAATTTCGATCTGTTCCTTTTTCCTTAGGATACATGTTATCTCGAGGTTCACCTATGGGTTATTGTTTGAAGGACATTTTGGAAATCAAAATGAGGTCACGTGAGCCTTTTGATAGTCAATGTGCAAAGACTGCTATCCTGGGGAGACTGAAATAGTGATTATTGATTGAGGAAACTTTGTATTAGCTATTTATTATCGGGAAATCACAATTAAACCCAACTTAAAAACAAAAATCGATCTCAATGATATCTTAATGGTCTTAGATCAAAAACCCAAAAAATATTGAGATAAAATTACATCTCAAGGCAAACTTAGATGTTGTCTTCTTCTCCATTTTGTGTTTCTCTCCATCTCCAACATCATCTCCACCTGCTACTGCAACTGGAAGTAACACCACCATTCACCACTCCTCATTCGTCTTAACGAATCCACAAACCCTCTACTACCACCCCTTCCAAGTCCAGCCCTTGCATGCTCACGAAATCAAAACCACAATCATTGTTGAACCACTCCACCCGTCCACCTCCAAAACCACCATCGCTTCAACTCAATGGCGGACACAGGATTTTAGTCAAGGAGGGGTGAAGTGTTAAGGGATTGTTGGTCAATAATAGGAGTTATCAAGGGCAAAACTAGAAAAAATTTCTACTTCGGACCAAGGATTGTGAATTCACGAAAATTCCTAAAAGAAATTCGCGAAATATTTTTTTTGAGGTTTCAAATTTTGAAAGTGCTGAAAAAGAAACGTAAGTTATTTCGTGTTTTTTCGTAAATTTTGACATTATCAGACTGGAATTACTTCGGAAAACGAAATCACAAGCCTTGCTCGTTACTAATAATTTAACAACAAAATTCTATTAACATCTGTAAGTCAACACTAAAATCAAAAGTATAATTCTAATTGTATTCTTCGTGAACTTAATTTAGTACTGTGCATTTTTCTGTACAACTATAAAATGTACATTTTATATACCAAACTGAATCGAGTATAGTATTTTAAACCAAATTGTGGTTTAGTCGTCGCCAATTTAACTAAGAGAAACAAGCTTAATAACTAGTATACATGATTAAAATTGCAAAATAATTAAGATAATTATGTAAATTCTAGAAAAATCTGAAATGTGCGAGCATAATAAGATCTTAATTAAAAATTATAGAAAAATTGGGGGGGGGGGGGGGGTTTACGAGCCAATCCAACCCCTAAAATTTATGAACTGTGATGAGTTCAGATCTGTCCTTGTTGATCCCGACGATACCAAACCTGCAAAAATGAACAACAATTAAGTCAAGGACTACCGTTGTGGTGGCCAAAGGCACTCTGAGGCTTAAGTTAGATATCAATGCAAGGAAGAGTGAAGACTATATGTAAATTGCAATGTGTATGCGTATCTTTCTTTCTTCTTTCACCGTTTCTTATAGTGAGTGTTCCCTCCCCATTTGTCCCTGCGATTGAGGGTGTGATGGAGGGATGAGATCTCACATAAGATCTTACATGTGCGAGACTGGGTCTCTTTAGCACTTGGCTCTATTTAGGACCCAATGCTCGATTAGCTTCAAGTTGATTTTGTGTAAGTGGATCCCGATCCTTTGACAACTTTGAGATTCGTTGTTCTGGCCTTATTTTCTTGGTCTAAGCCCTAAGACATATGCCTCTAGGGCTGGCATGTCTTGGGCCTGGGCACCTGACTTATGAGCTGAACAATAGTTTGTGCATGAATCCGCGTGGGACTGCGTTGAAGCCTTTACGTGCTAGGGTTAGCCCATGCCACATGTACAGCTGTGATTGAGTGACTGTTTGATGTCTTATCAAGTTAAAACATGAAAAAAAAATTCAAGGATGATAACCGATATTCACATAATTATAACATAATATACCTCCTAATTTATATTTGTTAGTGTTTCAAATAGTGTATTTTAGTTTAATTATTATTATTTTTTTGTATTTTTGTAGGATTTGGAGTTTAAATGACAAAAGTGCATTAGCGTGGTGAATTTGGAAATTCATAGACAAATTGGCGAAGTGGAGCGGGAGACACTCAAGCCAAAGATTAATAAAGAGAATAAAAAAAAATAAAAAAAATTAGTTTTGAATTTTTGTGGAACAAATGAGTAATATGGATGAACATAGCCAAACCCACCTTTCTTGTTAATAGAACAGAATCTAAACAAAGGGTCACCCCTTTGTTTCCTTTTGTTTTTTTTTTTTGGTTTCCAATTATATTTTGTTTCCAATTTGTATTTGGTTTTCAATTGGATTTCCAATAAGGAGTTGTTTCTTTCTACCATAAATACAGCAACACACGACAGGCAGAGAACGAAGGAATGGGCAGAGAAGGCAGGAACAACAGAGAGCGCATGAACAACAGGGACACACACAACACATCAACAGCCGAGTACGTATCGCTAATCCACCATGCGATGCCATGAAGCTCCACACCGCTATTGCTGTCATCACCTTCACCATGTGTCACTAACCTCCACGCAAGGCGAAGAGATGAACTCCTAGATGTAATGCACTTAATTGGTATTTGATTCGTTTTATGCTTTCACGATGAATAATGGTATTTATGATTTTCACTTTTATTTAATATATGAGTTTATGTTATTTTAGTGACAAAGATTTCATCAACTTCTTCGTAGATTATTATTCCGGTGGTTGTCTTTTTCTTCTCCATGTAAGTCTAGTCATGCTTTTCTTATGTGTGGAATTTTAAAGATCAATTAATTTTGGTAGGTTAGTTATATGTAATTGTCTTTTATAACGTTATTGTCTCCGGATATATCGTAAATTTATGATATCATATATGACCAATCTTTGTACTTTCTAGAAAAAATGAAACCTTAAATTTATTTACATTAGAATATATTGGTGCATTAAAGACTATTTTTCCGATTATGTTGTTTGGGATGTGAAACACGTAATTGAGTTATCATAGCGAATCAATACTAGTTGGCGCGTGAAATCTATGAGGGATTCTTGGAACCTTTTGATTTTTCTAAACTTGATTTTTATTAAACTAAATTCAATTTCATATTTTAAAATTGCTAGAATTTCTTTAATTTAGTTTTGCGTAGTTCTTCTTCTTTGACCTTGTTTTGTAGATCGCTTTTCCTCGTGGGATCGACACCCCAATCTTTGTTGCAATTGACCGCATGTATTGTTTGGGCGTAATCAAATTTCGGCGCCGTTGCCGAGGACAAACGTCATTCTACAAGGGAAGTTTCGGGTATCATCTCTCTTGCTCATTGTTTTATTTTATTTTATTTTTAGGTTTTAGGTCCATTTTTTATTTTAATTTTTTTTATTTTATTTCTTTAAGAACAAAAAACAATAAAAAGGACATTGGGGGAGTGTTAGTTGGAATAGAGACTAATTAGGGTCCCAAATTTAGAACACCCACAAATTCACATTGAGACCAAATTAAGTCCTACTTCTAATTCTAACACCATGAGTAATCACGAAGATGACCATATTCGATCGCTAAAGGACTATCTCCACCCCACGCGCACTGCTACTCCATCATGTATCATGTTTGCACCAAATACACCAAAGCTAGATTTTAAGCCGGGTATGATACAATTATTACCCAAAGCTAGAGATTGAGAATCTTTATGTTAACATTAGGGAATTTGAGGAAGTTGTGGCCAGTTTCCACAGCAAAGTTGAGGCTGTAAACTCGATTACACTAAGGTTTTTTCCTTTTTCCCTTAAGGAAAAAGCGAAGAGTTGGCTATACTCTTTGCGACCAAGGTCTATAGGTTCGTGGGAGGAGATGACCCAAGCATTTTTTTAATAAATACTTTCCTCACCAAAACCAACAGTCTAAAGAGACAGATTTCCACCTTCACCCGAAAGAATAGTGAGACATTATGTCAAGCATGGGAGAGGTTCAAGGATCTCTTGAATACATGTCCACACTATGTGTATGAGAGTTGGCGCTTAGTCAGTTATTTTTATGAGGGGCTCACCAGTAGAGAGCGTCAGTTCGTTGAGATGAAGTGTAATGGAGAGTTTTTGCATAAGGACCCTAACGAGGCCATTGAATACCTGAATGACTTGGATGAAAATGCTCATACTTGGACTGGTCCAAGTGCTATTGAGAGCACGGATAGAACACGCCCAGCTGGAGTCTACCAACTTAAGGAAGAGGACAACCTTAGAGCCCAATTGGATAGAGTGACTAGGGACTTAGAAGCACTTAAGGCCAAGGATGGTAGGCCCACACATACTGTTGCCAAAGTTGAGCTACAGGACGCATGTTTTATATGTGGGGGAGTTGAACACTTAGAACAGGATTGCCCGACCTTGACTGAGATGAGAGGGGTTTATGAGGAACAATGTAATGCCTTAGGGATGTACAAGAAGCCTTACTCACCATTCTCTAACACTTACAATTCTGGCTGGAGAGATCACCCTAACTTAGGCTGGAGGTCCGAAGCAGACCAACCTACACACTCACAAGCACAACCACCTAGGTCATACCCTGCACCTCCATACAATGCGCAATCTAACAGAAGTTCCTTATCAGACACATTACATGCATTTATATAGGCACAAGGTAAAACTAATCAAAATTTTGAGGTTGCATTGACACAGTTGACAGAAGAGTACAAGGATATCAAAAGCCAGATAACCACAATGACAAGTTCATTAACAATACAAAAGCGGGGCCAACTTATGGCACAAACCTCTGCTTCAAACTCTCAGAATGTCAAAAGGGTTAATGCCATCACTACTCGGAGTGGTAAGATTTTAGATAGATCAAGCTCGTCCACAAGTATAGGCTCCTCCCCAAGTGCAAAAAAAAACATCCCTAAGGATGAGCCCAACAAGAACATTCCAGTTCCAGTTCCTTTTCCTCAAGCACTACAATCTACTGGAGAAAAATTGGAAATGCATGGTGAGATTCTAGAACACTTGAAACAGGTTAAAATTAACTTACCTTTGCTACATGTGATTAAACAGGTACCAACTTATGTGATGGTCATCAAGGATCTATGCACTATCAAGAGGAAACATCATGTCAAGAAGACTGCCTTCTTGACAGAACAAGTAAGTGCGATGATTGAGCAGAAGACACCACCCAAGTACAAAGATCCAGGATGTCCTACAGTCACCTGCCAGATTGGGACTCATGAGTTCGGCCAAGCCTTGTTGGATTTAGGAGCAAGTATAAATCTGATGCCATATTTTATTTACTTGCGACTAGGTCTAGGAGAGATTAAACCCACATCCGTGGTACTACAATTGGCCGATAAATCGGTTAAGAAGCAAAGAGGAATAGTTGAGGATGTCTTGCTGCAGATTGATAAGTTTTACTATCCCGTCGACTCTCTTATTTTAGATACTCATTCTGGGGTTAATATGGAGTCTACAGTTTCGATTATTTTAGGTAGACCTTTTCTTGCCACAGCTAACGCTCTTATCAATTGCAGAAACGGTCTAATGAAGCTGTCTTTCGGGAACATGACTCTGGAGGTTAACATATTCAATATTAGCAAGCAACCACGTGATGATGATGAGTGTCATCATACCTACATGATAGACACGCTGATATCAGAGGAGGCGCTCATGAGCGCAAATTCTGAAACCTTAGAGTACCTCCTTTCTATTTCTGATTATGAGAGTTCACTTTATCCTGACAATTTTTTTGATATTTCTGTTGTTTCAGGGTTAAAAGATAAATGATGATGACATTGGCAACCATGCTTTGAGGAGTTGCCAAAGGAAAGACAGAAACCACAACCATCCATCGTGAAAACTCCGAAAGTTGACCTAGTTCCACTGCCTGAGGGACTTAAACATGCATTCCTCGGACCAGGTGATACCTTTCCTGTTATTATTTCTTTCGTGCTTGATGGCTCACAAGAAGAAGAATTGATTAATATGCTACGTGAGCACAAATCTGCATTAAGTTGGACTATAGCTGACATCAAAGGTATTAGCTCCTTAATATGTTCCCATAGGATTCACTTAGAAGAAGGAGGTAACCTTTGTAGAGACCCTCAAAGACGACTTAACCCCACTATGAAAGAGGTGGTGAAAAAGGAGGTCTTAAAATTGTTAGATGCAGGCATCATTTATCCCATCTTTGATAGCAAGTGGGTTAGTCCAACTCAAGTAGTTCCCAAGAAATCTAGAATTACAATGGTGACTAATGATGAGGGGGTGCATGTTCCTACTAAGGTAGTGACAAGGTGGCACATGTGCATTGATTATAGGAAACTTAATTCTGCCACCTGCAAGGATCACTTCTCACTTCCATTCATAGACTAAATCTTAGAGCGAGTAGCTGGCCATTTTTTTATTGCTTTCTAGGTCGGTATTCAGGATATTATCAGATTGAGATTGCATTAGAGGATCAAGATAAGACTACTTTCACAACATGTCCTTTTGGTACTTATGCATTTCGGCGTATGCCATTTGGTTTGTGTAATGCACCGGTCAGAGATGCATGATGAGTATTTTTAGTGACATGTTGAAAAATATATGGAAGTATCCATGGATGATTTGACTATTTTTGATGATTTCTTTGATTCATGTTTACTTCACTTGAAGGCTGTTTTAAGTAGATGTGAAGAGAAGGGTCAGGTGCTTAATTCGGAAAAATGTCATTTTATGGTTCCCTATGGAATAGTTTTGGGACACATAGTTTCTGATAAAGGAATCGAGGTTGATAAAGCAAAAATTGAATTGATTTCTAAATTACCTACACCTAAAAGTGTCAAGGATTTGAGATCATTTCTAGGGCACGCGGGTTTTTATAGGAGGTTCATACATAATTTTTATGCCATCTCTAGACCATTAAGTAGCCTCCTGGTCAAAAACGTCGTGTTCCAATGGACACAAGATGTAAGGACGTCTTCCGAGCACTCATTGATAGGCTCACCTCTGCCCCCATCATGCAGCCACCGGATTGGAATTTACCATTTGAGATAATGTGTGATGCAAGTAACTATGTTGTGGGGACAGTCTTGGGACAACGAAGGGAAGGGAAGGGAAGCCCTTTGTTGTTTACTATGCTAGTCGAACACTTAATGATGCTCAAATGAATTATTCGACTACTGAAAAAGAGTTGTTAGCAGTAGTTTTTGCTTTAGATAAATTTCATGCTTATTTGATTGGTACACCTATCATTGTTTTTACTGACCATGCGGCTCTTAAGTCCCTTCTTTCTAAAAAGGATGCTAAGGCAAGATTGATTAGGTGGATTTTACTTCTGCAGGAATTTGATCTAAGTATAAAGGATAAGAAGGGGGTCGAGAATGTTGTGGCGGATCACTTGTCTCGTCTGGAGTTCAATGACTCTGCCAATGGCCCACCCATCCGTGATGACTTCCCTGATGAACACTTATTCGCCGTCACTCAAGTACCATGGTATGCGCACATTGTTAATTACTTGGTTTCCGGCGAAGTTCCATCATCATGGAGTGCTCAAGATAAGCGCAAATTTTTTATCGAGGCAAATTTTTTTTATTGAGATGATCCTTATCTATATAAGTATTTCCCAGACCAAATCATGAGGCGCTGTATACCTGAAGGTGAGATTGAAAGTGTCTTACATTTTTGTCATAGTGCAGCTTGTGGAGGCCATTTTTCTATGAAAAAGACCGCTACAAAATTTTTACAGCCGGGATTATATTGACCTACATTGTTTAAGGACACTAACAATTATTGTCGTTCTTGTGATAGATGCCAGAAGTTAGGTGCACTGTCCCGGAGACACATGATGCCCTTAACTCCATCCTAGTCATTGAGATATTTGATTGTTGGGGGATTGATTTTATGGGACCTTTTTTCCACCTTCTTTTGGATATTTGTATATTTTGCTTGCAGTGGACTATGTGTCCAAATGGGTAGAGGTTGTGGCATGCCGGAACAATGACAACAACACAGTTGTCAGGTTTATCAAAGAACACATTTTATCCCGTTTCGGTACACCACGAGCCATTATTAGTTATCAGGGGATTCATTTTTGTAATTACTCTTTTGAGGCTTTGATGCGCAGGTATGGAGTTCATCACAAGGTCGCCAATGCCTATCATCCGCAAAAAAATGACCAAGCCAAGCTGGCAAACCGAGAAGTGAAACAAATCTTGGAGAATATGCTGAATCCTGATAGGAAGGATTGGTCTTTGTGCCTTCCTGCTGCACTTTGGGCTTACCATACCGCTTATAAGACAATTCTCGGGATGTCTTTGTATCGGCTTATATATGGAAAATCCTGTCATTTACCTGTTGAGTTAGAACATCGCGCTTATTGGGCTGTCAAAATGATTAACTTTGATCTCAATGATGCAGGTATTCAGCGGAAATTTAGTTAGCTGAAATTGAGGAGTTGTGGAATGATGCCTATGACAATTCCCGAATATACAAGGAAAAGATGAAAGCATCTCATGATAAGAAAATTTGAGGAAACATTTCGAGCCCAATCAATGAGTCTATCTCTATGACTCACGACTTCATCTTCATCCTGGCAAGCTAGATCGAGATGGACGGGCCCATCATGGTAAAACAAGTCTTTCCCAATGGCTCCATAGAAATTGAAAATCCAAAGATGGGAGAGTATTTAGAGTAAATGGACAACGTTTGAAGCACTATGTGGAGCGAGTAGAAAGGAGAACTCTCTGGTTGCCCCTGTCTACTTGATTTGATGTTCTCCACCCTATCTTTAGTTTAGGTTTTTTATTTATTTTTTTTAGTTTAGGTTTTGCTTTTATGTTTTTCTTTTAGTGTTTCAGGTATTATAGGTGTTGCTACTGGAGTCACTCGGAGCCCCTCTTCCCATGTGTTCCTTTCTCCCATCGGTATGATTTTCTTATATTTTGGTGACTGTGAGGACACTGTCTATTTGAAATTGGTAAAGCTTCACCATTGTAATATCATTCTAACCTCCTCTTTTTTTTCCTTCAATTGTCATGATTATTATTTTATACATTGAGGACAATGTTTTGGTTTAGGTTTGGGGGTGATGTGGTTTATTAGATTTTTTGTGCAATTTTCAAAAATCTTTGAGCTTAAAACGTATTTTACAATTAAACGAGTCATTTTTTTTTGTGTTCTACTCAATCTCCATTGAATACTTAGATGATTACGGTAATTGTGCAAAATCTTTACGAAAATGCATTCGAAATCTGAACTCTTGGTGAATTTTTTAAAAAATGGGGGGGGGGGGGGGGGGGGGGGGGGCACTACAAGAAAACAAGATTTTAGCGATGGTTGCCAAAAGTGTTTAGTGACGGTTTTAACCGTCGCTGATAAAGGCGTCACCAGAGCATTCGGCGATGTTTTTTAGCAACCGCTAGCATAAACGTCGGTTTATGTTATTTAGCGACAGTTATTAGTAACCGTTGGTAAAGCCATCGCGGAATACCATATAGCGACGGTTACCACCCGTCGCTAAATATGGGGCAAGAATGACGTTTTATAATATTATGCGACGGTTTCATTCGTTGCGAGCGACGGTTCTTAACCGCCGCTATAGTCCGTGGCACCTACGGCGTTTTAGACCCGCCGCCAAATTCCACTTGGTAATTCTTTTAGTGACGGTTAAAACTGCCGCTAATGTCTATCATTATTATCATGATAATTCTATTATGCACACTAGAAATATGTAAACAATCAGTAGTCACATTTTAACATGTAATCACATTTTTCAACCTGTAAACAATCTGTAAAAAACCCACAATTTTACACAACTATTTTATATCGAAATCATTCAAGAAAACTTGACTTCAACTATATTGTCATCAACTTTAACAAAAAAAACCTATATTATCATCAAAGTTAGCAAAATATCAAAGTTAGTACATGTAGAATTTCTTGAAGTTTGATAGTTAAAATCAAATTTACTACAACTGAAATTGTACCATGTTCTTGAAAGAAATTAGACAATGCTATGGAGTGTGGAGCTGATGAAGATCCTCATTATTATTTTGACTAGATGATGAGGGTCTTCCAAGTGCTGGTGAAGCTTGCCCACTTTCTTCGTCTTGTGCCTGAAAATGATGAGTCAACAATATTACTCTAAACTTGAACCAAATTACAATAATTAATTGATTAATATTTAGTAAGTAACCAATATCACTGATAACTAATATATATTCAAATAATGTAAAGGCAAAAAACATACATGTGTAGTGAATAAGCTGCAAACTCAGCAGGCACATTTCCATCCAACTTCTGAAAAATGTATGTAAATGCTCCCTCAAATCCCTGCCTCTTTAATTTCTCTGTCTCTAACTGTGACTCCAGCTGGTGAAATCTCTGTTGCACTTGAGGATCAGTGTTTTGCATTGGTTGTGAGGACATCATCCTACTAAACCTACTATTGGTGCTGTCAAAGACTTGAGATGGACATAGCCCGAATCCCAAAGCTCGAACTCGACCTGAATGTTCTTTTCCTAACACCTTAGCAAGTGAATCTTGTTGTCATATGGATCGTGATGTGGAATCTTCTTTCTCAATCTCTAAAATTTTCTCCTACATTAATGAGCAAGCCATCAAACTTTGAATTCAAAATTTATCTAAACATTAATTAATATAGTTCGATAAAAAAAAATAGTTAAATTACTTACACTTATCTGTCTGGCTTTGTCAGTTACATAAGACCCGTCCTTTTTTTTTGTTGCAATGTACACCTCTCCCCTATTCACAGGTCTCCCAAGTTCATATTCCTACACCGATATTATGAAGTCATATAACTTTAAATAGTATTGTTGAGAATGATAACTTAAAGTGTGGTAGGATGTAAAATATTAATTACCATCTCAACCTTTAACCTGGAATTGCTTTTTGATCCTCCAGTGTGTGGATCAGTTAGTTTCTTCCGAATTTCAATGTTTTTTTTTGCATTTTTTCTATCAATGCATAGATAAAAACATATTGTTAGTATATTCCTAGTTATTTAAATGAATAATGTAAGTACTTTGTGTTACCTTTGTCCTTTCATCCAAGCGGTAGTCAATAAAATGCGCACAATCATTACGATCAATGCCTTTGGAATGTTTTGCAATATTAGCATCTCTGGACAGTGTAGGATCATAAAATTCATGGAACAATTTATGCCTATTGTTCTTCCATTTATTCCCAATGTTTTGCAAGATATAATGGTCTGCCATTGGATCTTCCACATGTAGTTTATTCTTCAAAATTAATAGTCATTAGTATTCAAATCGTTCTCAATAATCTTACAAACAAGGTAAGTGACAAACACAAATTTAGCCATACCTGTATAATAGTAGTATACACGCCATCCTTTTAACTTTTTGGCACATCCTTCCAAGAGTTGTATCCAATTGGAAAAGCCTTAAATTCGGATCCCGATTCTCCTAAAAAACTTCCTAAGAGACCAGCTGCATCTCCAATAGGTTGATGCTCAGTATTAAATGGAATCATCACTTTTATGCCTCTAGGAAGTGACCAAACATCATGTGCCCTCATATGAGATTCTTTTATTAGCCCTTGCTCATCTAAGACAAGTTGATATTCGTTATACTTCATTCAAAATTAGCAACTAACATATTATGATCTTGAATAAGTTTAAATTACATACAAATTGTATTCACTATCCAATACTTCCTGGATTTGCGTTCATGAACACTTGACCGTGACTCAGATATAGCAACTGGATGAGACTCAAATGTAGCAGGTGGTTGAGAGATGGATGTAGCAGGTGGCTGAGAGATCAATATAGCAGTTGGATGAGAAAATGATGTAGCAAATGGATGATATTATCCATATGTATCCAAAGTATATTATAAATTTTATCATAAACCATATGTTACATATAATAATTTTTCATTTATTTATTTATTCTATAACATTAAGTCCACTACATCGTTTTAGAGTATGAGATAATTTAGAGTACGAAATAATTAGGGAACGTCCACGGACACCTTGTGACCCAGGGGTATCCAGTGATAGTTATCTAAAAAGTTAGGTTTATATTATCCAGTGGTAGTTATCTAAAACGTTCAATTTAGATAACAAAGTGAAGTTTGGCTTAATTTTTCATAAAAATGAAACTAGAGGTTGTTGTTTCATCTAATTTACTCTATTTGTCGAAATAAATATATAAAAGAGTTTAAAAGTCAAAGTAAATCCATTTGTTTGGTCAAATCCTTTTTTGTTCAGATAGTGCCCTAAAAAAGTTGAATTTGGATAACAAAGTAAATTTTTGCTTAATTTTTCATTTAAATGAAACTAGAGTTGTAGTTTCATCTAAGTTACTCCATTTGTTGAAATAAATAGATAAAAGAGGTTAGAGGTCAAAATAAGTCGACCAGTTTGGTCAAATCTTTCTCCATTCAGATTGTGTCCTAAAAAACGTTGAATTTAGATAGCAAAGTGAAGTTTTGTCTAATTTTTCATTTAAATGAAACTAGAGGTTGTTGTTTTATCTAATTTATTCCATTTTTCATAAAATAAGCAAAGGTCAAAATACGTCCATTTGTTTGGTCAAATCCTTATTCGTTCAGATATTCCCTTAAAAAAAAGGTTGAATCTAGATAGCTAGGTGAAGTTTGGATTTATTTTTCATATAAATGAAACTAGAAGTTGTTGTTTTGATCGTATATACTCCATTGGTCATAATAAATCCATAAAAGAGGTTAGAGATAAAAATAAGTCCATTTGTTCAGTGAAATCCTTCTCTGTTCAGATGGTGCCCTAAAATCGTTGAATTTAGATAGCAAAGTGAAGTTTGGCTTAATTTTTCATTTAAATGAAACTAGAAGTTGTTGCTTCATCTAATTTACCATTTGTCATAATAAATACATAAAAGAGGTTAGAGGTAAAAATAAGTGCATTTGTTTGGTTAAATCTTTCTCCGTTTGATAGTGCCCTAAAAACGTTGAATTTAGATAGCAAAATGAAGTTTGGATTAATTTTTCATTTAATTGATGCTAGAGGTTGTTGTTAGATCAAATTTATTTATTAGTCAGAATAAGTCCATTTGTTTGGACAAATACTTCTCCATTCAGATGGTTCCCTAAAACGTTTAATTTAGATAACAAAGTGAAATTTGGCTTAATTTTTAATTTAAATGAAACTAGAGGTTAGTTTTAGATCTAATTTACTCCATTTTTCATATTAAATCCATAATTTAAGTTAGAGGTCAAAATAAGTCCATTTGTTTGGACAAATACTTCTCTGTTTAGATAGTGCCATAAAAAACGTTGACTTTAGATAGCAAAGTAAAGTTTGTCTTAATTCTTCATTTAAATGAAACTAGAGGTTGGTTTTAGATCTAATTTATGCCATTTGTCTTAATAAATACATAAAAGATGTTAGAGGTAAAAATAAGTCCAATTGTTTGGTCAAATCCTTTTTCGTTTAGATAGTGCTCTAAAAAACGTTGAATTTAGATGGCAAAGAGAAGTTTATCTTAATTTTTAATTTAAATGAAGCTAGAGGTTGTTGTTTCATCTAATTTACTTCACTTTTCAAAATAAATAAATAAAAGATGTTAGAGGTCAAAATAATTCCATTTGTTTGGTCAAATCCTTTTCCGTTTAGATAGTGCCATAAAAATGTTGAATTTATATAGCTTAGTGAAGTGTAGCTTAATATTTCATTTAAATGAACCTAGAGGTTATTGTTCGATCTAATTGACTCCATTTGTCATAATAAATCAAAAAGGGGTTAGAGGTCAAAATGAGTCCATTTGCTCGGTCAAGGTAAAAAACGTTGAATCTAGATCGCAAAGTGAAGTTTGTCTTAATTTTTAATTTAAATGAAACTAGAAGTTGTTTTCTTATCTAATTTACTGTATCTGTTGTAATCAATACATAAAAGAGGTTAGAGGTAAAGATAAGTCCATTTGTTTGGTCAAATGTTTCTCTATTCAGATGGTACCCGAAAAAACATTGAATTTAGATAGCAAAGTGAATTTTGGCTTAATTTTTCCTTTAAATGAAACTAGAGGTTGCTGTTTCATCTAATTACTCCATTTGTCACAATAAATCAATAAAAGAGGTTAGAGGTCAAAATAAGTCAATTTGTTCTGTCAAATCCTTTTCCGTTAAGATAGTGCCCCAAAAAACATTGAATTTAGATAGCAAAGAGAAGTTTGTCTTAATTTTTCATTTAAATGAAAATAGATTTTTTTTTTGTTTGTCATAATAAATGCATAAAATAGGTTAGAGGTAAAAATAATTCCATCTGTTTGGCCAAATCCTTATCCGTTCAGATAGTGCCTTAGAAAACGTTGAATTTAGATACCAAAGTGAATTTTGGCCTAATTTTTTATTTAATGAATCTAGAGGTTGTTGTTTCCTCTAATTTACTCCATTTGTCATTAAAAAAATACATAAAAGAAACAAAGGTCAAAATAAATCCATTTGTTTGGTCAAATCCTTTTCCGTTCAGATATTGCCATACAAAATCGTGAATTTAGATAGCAAAGTGAAGTTTGTCTTAATTTTTCATTTAAATGAAACTAGAGGTTATTTTTTATCTAATTTACTCCATTTGTCCTAATAGACACATAAAAGATGTTAGGGGTAAAAATAAGTTTATTTGTTTTGTCAAATCCTTATTCGTTCAGATATTGCCCTAGAAAATGACGAATTTAGATAGCAAACTGAAGTTTGTCTTAATTTTTCATTTAAATGAAACTAGAGGTTTTTGTTTCATCTAATTTACTACGTTTGTCATAAAAAAAATACATAAAATAGGTAGAGATCAAAATAAGTCCATTTGTTTGGTCAAAAATCCTTCTCCATTCAGATAGTGCCCTAAAAACGTTGAATTTAGATAGCAAAGTGAAGTTTGTCCTAATTTTTCATTTAAATGAAACTAGAGGTCTTTTTTTATCTACTCCACTCCATTGTGGTAATTGATACATAAAAGAGGTTAGGGGTAAGAATAAGTTCATTTGTTTGGTCAAATCCTTTTTCGTTCAGATAGTGTCCTAAAAAACGTTGAATTTAGATAGCAAATATAAGTTTGGAATAATTTTTTATTTAGATGAAATTAGAAGTTGTTGTGAGATCTTATTTACTCCTTATATCATATTAAATCCATAAAAGCGGTTAAAAGTCAAAATAAGTCCATTTGTTTAGTCAAATCCTTCTCCGTTCAAATAGTGCCCAAAAAAATGTTTAATATAGATAGCAATGTGAAGTTTGGCTTAATTTTTCATTTAAATTAATTGAAAGGGTGTTATTTCATCAAATTTACTCAATTTTTCATAATAAATACACAAAAGAGATTAAAGGTAAAAATAAGTCCATTTGTTTGGTCAAATCCTTTTCCTTTCAGATAGTGCCCTAAAAAACGTTAAACTTAGATAACAAAGTAAAGGTTCGCTTGATTTTTCACTTAAACGAAACTAGAGGTGGTTGTTTCATCTAATTTACTCCATTTGTCAAATAATATACATAAAAGAGGTTAGAGGTCAGTCCATTAGTTTGGTCGATCCTTCTAAGTTTAGACAATGCCACAAAAACTTTTAATTTAGATAGCAAAGGAATTTGGCTTAATTTTTTTATTTAAATGAAACTAGAGGTTGTTGTTTGATCGAATTTACTCCATTTGTCATAATAAATCCATAGAAGGGGTTAGAAGTAAAAAAATTCATATTTTTCAGTCAAATACTTCTCTGTTCAGATATAAAAAAACGTTGTATTTAGATTACAAAGTGAAGTTTGACTTAATTTTACATTTAAATGAAACTGGAGGTTGTTTCATCTAATTTACGCCATTTGTCAAAATAGAGTTCAGAGGTCAAAATAAGTCAATTTCTTTGGTCAAATCCTTTTCCATTTAAATAGTGACCTAAAAACGTTGAATTTAGAAAACAAAGTGAAGTTTGGCTTAATTTTTCGTTAAAATGAAACTAGAGGTTATTGTTTCATCTAATTTACAACACTCGTCGAAATAAATACATAAAAGAGTTTAGATGTCAAAGTATGTCCATTTGTTTGGTCAAATCCTTCTCCAGAAAGATAGTGTGCACTAAAAACATTGAAGTTAGATAGCAAAGTGAAGTTTGCCTTAATTTTCAATTTAAATGAAACTAGAGGTTGTTGTTTCATCTAATTTATTCTATTTGTTTGATCTAATGTACTCCATTTGTTTGGTCTAATTTACTCACTTTGTCTTAATAAATCAATAAAAGTGGTTAGAGGTCGAAATGAGTCCATTTGCTCGGTTAAATCATTCTCCGTTCAGATAGTGCCCTAAAAACATTGAATTTAAATAGCAAAATGAAGTTTGTCTTAATTTTTAATTTAAAGGAAACTAGAGAAAAAAAATTTAATCTAATTTACTTCAATTATAATAATCAATACAAAAAAGAGGTCAGAGGTAAGGATAAGTCCATTTGTTCGGTCAAATGCATATACGTTAAGATAGTACCCTAAAAACGTTGAATTTAGATAGCAACCTAAAGTTTGGATTAATTTTTCATTTAAATGAACTAAAGGTTGTTGATTGATCTAATTTACTCCATTTTTCATAATAAATACATAAAAGAGGTTAGAGGTCAAAATAACTCAGTTTGTTCACTCAAACTCTTCTCCGCTCAAATTGTGCCCTAAAAACGTTTAATTTAGATAGCAAAGTAAAGTTGGGCTTAATTTTTTATTTAAATGGAGCTAAATGTTGTTGTTTGATCTAATTTACTTCAATTGTCATAATAAATACATAAAAGAGGTTAGAGAACAAAATATGTCCATTTGTTCGTTCAAATCCTTTTTCGCTCAAATTGTGCCCTAAAAATGATAATTTAGATAGCACAGTGAAGTTTGGCTTAATTTTTCATTTAAATGAAACTAGAATTTTTTTTTGATCTAATTTACTCCATTTGTCATAATAAATACATAAAAGAGGTTAGAGGTCAAAATAACTCCATTTGTTTGGACAAATCCTTCTCCCTTCATATAGTGCCCTAAAACGTCGAATTTAGATATCAAAGTGAAGTTTGGCTTAATTTTTCATTTAAATGAAACTAGACATTGTCGTTTGATTTAATTTACTCCATTTTTTCAAAATAAATATATAAAAGAGGTTATAGGTCAAAATAAGTCCATTTGTTCGATCAAATACATCTCTGTTCAGATAGTGCCATAAAAAATGATGAATTTAGATACCAAAGTAAAGTTTGGCTAAAATTTTCATTTAAATGGATCTAGAGTTTGTTGTTTGAACTAATTTACTCTATTTTTCATAATAAATGCATAAAAGAGGTTATAGGTCAAAATAAATCCATTTGTCCTGTCAAATCCTTCTTCGTTCAGATAGTGCCCCAAAAAATGTTATTTAGATAGCGAAGTGAAGTTTTGCTTCATTTTTTATTTAAATGAAGCTAGAGGTTGTTGTTTGACCTAATTTACTCAATATTTCATAATAAATACATAAAATAGGTTATAGGTCAAATTAATTCCATTTGTTCGCTCAAATCCTATTCCGCTCAAATTGTGCCCTAAAAACGTCGAACTTAGATCACAAATTGAAGTTTGGCTTAATTTTTCATTTAAATGAAACTAGAGGTTTTTTCTTGATCAAATTTACTCCATTTGTCAAAATAAATAAATCAAAGAGACTAGAGGTCAAAATAAGTCATTTTGTTCGCTCAAATCCTTCTCTGTTCGGATTGTGCCTTAAAAAACGTTGAATTTAGATCGCAAAGTGAAGTTTGGCTTAATTTTTCATTTAAATGAAACTAGAGATTTTTGTTTGATCTAATTTACTATATTTTTCATAATAAATAAATCAAAGAAGTTAGAGGTCAAAATAACTTCATTTGTTCACTCAAATCCTCCTCTGTTCAGATTGTGCCCTAAAAACGTTGAATATAGATAGCAAAGTGAAGTTTGGCTTCATTTCTCATTTAAATAAATGAAGCAATAAGTTGTTGTTTGATCTAATTTACTCCATTTGTCATAATAAATACATAAAAGAGGTTATATGTTGAAATAAGTCCATTTGTTCACTCAAATTCTTCTTCGTTCAGAATATGCACTAAAAAACATTGAAATTAGATAGCAAAGTAACGTTTGGCTTAATTATTCATTTAAATGAAACTAGTGATTGTTGTTTGATCTAATTTACTCCATTTGAAATAAAAAATAAATAAAAGAGGTCAGAGGTCAAAAGAAGTCGATTTGTTCGGTCAAATCCTTCTTCGTTCAAATAGTGCCCTAAAAAACATCGAATATAGATAGCAAAGTGACGTTTAGCTTAATTTTTTATTTAAATGAAATTATAGGTTGTTGTTTAATCTAATTTACTCCATTTTCCATAATAAATACATCAAAGAGGTCACACCTCAAAATAAGTCCATTTTTTCATTCAAATCCTACTTCGTTCATATAGTGCCCTAAAAAACGATTAATTAGATGGCAAAGTGGAGTTTGGCTTAATTTTTCATTTAAATGACACTAAAGATTGTTGTGTGATCTAATTTACTCCATTTATCATAATAAATACGAATTTTTTTTGGCACCCCCCTACACCAGATTTTGTGGCTCTTAACGTGGATGGCTCCTCCCGTAAGAACAAGGCATCCGAAGGTGTGATCATTAGAGACTCTAGGGGTTTCGGTATTGTGGGAAAGCAACTATTCTTCGATACAGGTTCCAATAATAAAGCGGAAATTTTGGCTCTAGCTGAGGGCCTCCGCATTTGTCTTTCATTGGGTTTCAACAAAGTGGCAGTTCAAACGGACTCGGCACTTGTTTGTGGCTGGTTTAAGGAAAATTTGAAAATCCCTTGGCAATTGGAGAACATTTTGAAGGAAATTAAATTATTGGAGGCTTCCATGATGGTAGATTGCCAACATATCTATAGAGAGGCCAATGCAGTGGCGGACGCGCTAAAGGATAGAGCGCAACGAGACTGTAGGACGGTTTCTTTCGGTGCGAATGACTTTCCTAGGCGAGTGACAGGTTTGATTGTGCTTGACAGATGGCATACGGCGTACATCCGACATGGCGCAGAGTAGAGGCAGAGCCAGCATCTGGAACAGCTGCGAGGACGTGGTTGGCGGGATGGTCGCTGGACTGTCTTGATCGGGAAGAACAGCTGCAGCAGGTCGAATTCAGATTGCCTGGGTGCTATGGCGCACTCTGTTTTTGGAGTTGCAGGGCACTCTGTTTTGTGCTGCTTGGCCAGGTTTTGGGGATAAGCTCGGAGCAGTTGCATGCTCAGATCTGTGACTGGTTTTGGTTGCGGTTGGATCTTGGCGGAGATTGCAAGCAATGGAGTGATCTGCGCATGCTGGTAAGTGGCTGGATTGGTGTTGTTTGGAGCAAAGCATGGCAATGCATTTGCGCAGGCAGGTGGTATGATGTTGCTGCTGGGGGCAGCTCTGCAGATGATGGGTGTGCAAGGCGATGTTGGCGCGAGGCATTGCGCAGGAATTTCAAGTTTGCAAAGTGCAACTGCGCATCCTGTGCATTTTGCTCAATTGTTTGTCAATTGGATTCGTTGTTTTCTCAAAGAATCCACTAGTGGGTTTTTGGTCGCAAATTTTGTTAGCTAGATTTTGGTTGGTTGTAACAAGTTGATAGGTCTATGGTTGAACTCTTGATCCTGTCATTTGGTGTCTAGTTTTTCGTTTTTGCTTGGTTCTTTAATACGGGTAAAGTCGTAATGTACCCCCGTTTTGTCTGTAAATCAATTTTTTTGATAAGTAATAAAGGTCTGGCATGCCACAGTTGCCCCTCCCCACCGGAGGTTTAATTAAAAAAAAATACATAAAATAGGTTAAAGGTCAAAATAAGTCCATTTGTTTTCTCAATTTTTTCTCCGTTCAGATTGTACCCTAAAAACGTTGAATTTAGATAGCAAAGTGAAGTTTGGCGTCATTTTTCATTTAAATGAAGCTAGAAATTTTTTTTTGATCTAATTTACTCCATTTGTCATAATAAATACATAAAAGAAGTTAGAGCTCAAAATAAGTCCATTTGTTCGCTCAAATCCTTTTCCGCTCAAATTGTGCCCTAAATAACGTTCAATTTAGATCGCAAAGTGAAGTTTAGCTTAGTTTTTAATTTAAATGAAACTTGAGATTTTTGTTTGATATAATTTACTCAATTTGTCAAAATCAATACACAAAAGAGGTTAGAGGTCAAAATAAGTCCATTTGTTCGCTCAAATCTTCCTTTGTTCAGATTGTGCCCTAAAAACGTTGAATTTAGATAGAAAAGTGAAGTTTGGCTTGGTTTTTCATTTAAATGACACTACAGATTGTTGTTTGATCTAATTTACTCCATTTGTTATAATAAATAGATAAAATAGGTTAGAGGTTAAAATAAGTCCATTTGTTCAGTCAAATCTATCTCTGTTCATATTGTGCCTTAAAAAACGTTTAATTTAGATAGCTAAGTGAAGTTTGACTTCATTTTTTATTTAAATGATGCTAGATGTTGTTGTTTAATCTAATTTACTCCATTTTTCATGATAAATACATAAAATAGGTTAGAGGACAAAATAATTTCATTTGTTCTCTCAAATCCTTTTCCGCTCTGATTGTACTTTTAATACGATGAATTTGGATAGCAAAGTGAAGTTTGGCTTAATTTTTCATTTAAATGAAACTGGAGTTTGTTGTTTGATCTAATTTACTCTATTTTTCATAATAAATACATTAAAAAAAGTTTAGATGTCAAAATATGTCCATTTGATCGCTCAAATCCTTCTCCGTTCAGATTGTGCCCTAAAAAACAATTTAGATAGCAATGTGAAGTTTGGCTTAATCTTTCTTTTAAATGAAACTAGATGTTGTTATTCGATTGAATTTACTCCATTTGTCACAATAAATACATAAAAGATGTTAGAGCTCAATATAAGTCCATTTTTTGCGGCAATATTTAAATGATGCTAGAGGATTTTGTTTGATCTAATTTACTACATTTGTCAAAATAAATACATAAAAGAGGATAGACGTCAAAATAAGTCCATTGGTTCGCTCAAATCCTCTTCCGCTCAGATTGTGCCTTAATTTTTCATTTAAATGAAACTAGAGATTGTTGTTTGATCTAATTTACTCAATTTGTCATAACGAATACATCAAAGAGGTTAGAGGTCAAAATAAGTCCTTTTGTTTGCTCAAATCCTTCTCCGTTCAGATTATGCCCTAAAAGAATGTTGAATTTAGATAGCAAAGTGAAGTTTGGCTTAATTTTTCATTTAAATGAAACTAGAGAATGTTGTTTGATCAAATTAACTCTATTTTTCATATTGAATACATAAAAGAAGTAAGAGGTCAAAAAAAGTCCATTTGTTCGCCCAAAATTTTCATTTAAATGAAACTAGAGGTTTTTAATTGATCAAATTTACTCCATTTGTCAAAATTAATACATAAAAGAGGTCAGAGGTCAAAATAAGACCATTTGTTCTGTCAAATCTTTCTCCGTTCAGATTGTGCCCTAAAAAACATTGAATTTAGATAGCAAAGTTAAGTTTAGCTTCAATTTTCATTTAAATGAAGCTAGAGGTTGTTGTTTGATATAATTTACTCTATTTATCATATTAAATACATAAAAGATGATAGAGGTAAAAATCAGTCCATTGTTTCGCTAAAATCCTTTTCCACTCAGATTGTACCCTAAAGTACGTTGAATTTAGATAGCAAAGTGAAGCTTGGCTTAATTTTAATTTAATTGAAACTAGATATTGTTGTTTGATCTAGTTTACTCCATTTTTTATAATAAATAAATAAAAGAGATTAGAGGTCAAAATAAGTCCATTTGTTCACTAAAATACTTTTTCCCTCAGATTGTTCGCTAAAAACGTTGAATTTAGATAGCAAAGTGGAGTTTTTGGTTGAATTTTTCATTTAAATTAAACTTGAGAATGTTGTTTGATCAAATTTACTACATTTGTCAAAATAAATAAATAAAAGAGGCTAGAGATCAAAATAAGTCCATTTGTTCTCTCAAATCTTTCAAAGTTCAGATTGTGCCCTAAAAAACATTTAATTTAGATAGCAAAGGGAAATTTGGCTTGATTTTTCATTTAAATGAAGCTGGAGGTTGTTGTTTGATCTAATTTACTCCATTTGTCAAAATAAATACATAAAAAAAAAAGCTAGAGGTCAAAATAAGTCAATTTGTTTGATCAAATCCTTTTTTGTTCTGATTGTGCCCTAAAAACGTCGAATTTAGATAGCAAAATGAAGTTTGGCTTAATTTTCATTTAAATTAAACTAGCGGTTGTTGCTTGATCAAATTTACTCCATTTCTTAAAATAAATACATAAAATATGTTAGAGGTAAAAATAAGTCTTTTTGTTCGCTCAAATCCTTTTGCGTTCAGATTATGCCCAAGAAACGTTGAGTTAGATAACAAAGTGAAGTTTGGCTTCATTTCTCATTTAAATGAAACTAGAAGTTTTTGTTTGATCTAATTTACTCCATTTGTCAAAATAAATACATAAAAGAGGTGAGAGGACAAAATAAGTCTATTTGTTCGCTTAAATCCTTCTCCACATAGATTGTGCTCTAAAAAACGTTGAATTTAGATGCAAAGTAAAGTTTGGCTTAATTTATCATTTAAATGAAACTAGAGATTGTTGTTTGATCTAATTTACTCAATTTGTCATAACGAATACATCAAAGAGGTTAGAGGTCAAAATAAGTCCTTTTGTTTGCTCAAATCCTTCTCCGTTCAGATTATGCCCTAAAAGAATTTTGAATTTAGATAGCACAGTGAAGTTCGGCTTAATTTTTCATTTAAATGAAACTAGAGAATGTTGTTTGATCAAATTTACTCTATTTTTCATAATGAATACATAAAAGAAGTAAGAGGTCAAAAAAAGTCCATTTGTTCGCCCAAAATTTTCATTTAAATGAAGTTGGAGGTTGTTAATTGATCAAATTTACTCCATTTGTCAAAATTAATACATAAAAGAGGTTATAGGTCAAAATAATCAAAATAAGTCCATTTGTTCTATCAAATCTTTCTGCGTTCAGATTGTGTCGTAAAACACCTTGAATTTAGATAGCAAAGTTAAGTTTGGCTTCACTTTTCATTTAAATGAAGCTAGAGGTTGTTGTTTGATATAATTTACTCCGTTTATCATATTTAATACATAAAAGATGATAGAGGTAAAAATCAGTCCATTTGTTCGCTAAAATCCTTTTCTACTCAGATTGTGCCCTAAAGTACGTTGAATTTAGATAGCAAAGTGAAACTTGGCTTAATTTTAATTTAATTGAAACTAGATATTGTTGTTTGATCTAATTTACTCCATTTTTCATAATAAATACATAAAAGAGATTAGAGGTCAAAATAAGTCCATTTGTTCGCTAAAATACTTTTTCCCTCAGATTGTTCCCTAAAAACGTTGAATTTAGATAGCAAAGTAGAGTTTTTGGCTGAATTTTTCATTAAATGAAACTAGATATTATAGTTTGATCAAATTTACTACATTTTTCAAAATAAATAAATAAAAGAGGCTAGAAATCAAAATAAGTCCATTTGTTCGCTAAAATCTTTCTCCATTCAGATTGTACCCTAAAAAACATTTAATTTAGACATCAAAGTGAAATTTGGCTTCATTTTTCATTTAAATGAAGCTTGATGTTGTTGTTTGAGCTAATTTACTCCATTTGTCAAAATAAATACATAAAAAAAAAAAGGCTAGAGGTCAAAATAAGTCAATTTGTTTGCTCAAATCCTTTTCCGTTCTGATTGTGCCCTAAAAACGTCGAATTTAGATAGCAAAGTGAAGTTTGGCTTAATTTTCATTTAAATTAAACTAGAGGTTGTTGCTTGATCAAATTTACTCCATTTGTTAAAATAAATACATAAAATATGTTAGAGGTAAAAATAAGTTCTTTTGTCCGCTCAAATCCTTTTCCGTTCAGATTATGCCCAAAAAACGTTGAAGTTAGATAACAAAGTGAAGTTTGGCTTCATTTCTCATTTAAATGAAACTAGAAGTTGTTGTTTGATCTAATTTACTCCATTTGTCATAATAAATACATAAAAGAGGTGAGAGAACAAAATAAGTCCATTTGTACGCTCAAATCCTTCTCCGCATAGATTGTGCTCTAAAAAACGTTGAATTTAGATACAAAGTAAAGTTTTGCTTAATTTTTCATTTAAATGAAACTAGAGATTTTTGTTTGATCTAATTGACTCAATTTGTCATAATGAATACATAAAAGAGGTTAGAGGTCAAAATAAGTCCTTTTGTTTTCTCAAATCCTTATTTGTTCAGATTATGCCCTAAAAGAATGTTGAATTTAGATAGCAGAGTGAAGTTCGGCTTAATTTTTCATTCAAATGAAACTAGAGAATGTTGTTTGATCAAATTTACTCTATTTTTCATAATGAATACATAAAGAAGTAAGAGGTCAAAAAAAGTCCATTTGTTCGCCCAAAATTTTCATCTAAATGAAACTAAAGGTTGTTAATTGATCAAATTTAATCCATTTGTCAAAATTAATACATAAAAGAGGTTAGAGGTAAAAATAAGTCCATTTTTTCGCTAAAATACTTTTTTCCCTCAGATTGTTACTTAAAAACGTTGAATTTAGATAGCAAAGTGGAGTTTTTGGCTGAAATTTTCATTTTAATGAAATTAGAGATTGTTGTTTTATCAAATTCACTACATTTGTCAAAATAAATAAATAAAAGAGGCTAGAGATCAAAATAAGTCCATTTGTTTGCTCAAATCTTTGTTTGTTCAGATTGTGCCTTAAAAAACATTTAATTTAGATAGCAAAGTGGAGTTTTTGGCTGAATTTTTCATTTAAATGAAAATAGAGATTGTTGTTTGATCAAATTTACTACATTTGTCAAAATAAATAAATAAAAGAGGCTAGAGATCAAAATAAGTCCATTTGTTCGCTCAAATCTTTCTCCGTTCAGATTGTTCCCTAAAAACATTTAATTTAGATAGCAAAGTGAAATTTTACTTAATTTTTCATTTAAATGAAGCTGGAGGTTGTTGTTTGATCTAATTTACTCCATTTGTCAAAAAAATACATAATAAAAAGGCTAGAAGTCAAAATAAGTCAATTTGTTTGCTCAAATCCTTTTCCGTTTTGATTGTGCCCTAAAACACGTCGAATTTAGATAGCAAAGTGAAGTTTGGCTTAATTTTCATTTAAATTAAACTAGAGGTTGTTGCTTGATCAAATTTACTCCATTTGTTAAAATAAATACATAAAATAGGTTAGAGGTCAAAATAAGTCCTTTTGTTCGCTCAAATCTTTCTCCGTTCAGATTATGCCCTAAAAACATTGAAGTTAGATAACAAAGTGAAGTTTGGCTTCATTTCTCATTTATATGAAGCTAGAAGTTGTTGTTCGATCTAATTTACTCCATTTGTCATAATAAATACATAAAAGAGGTGAGAGGACAAAATAAGTCCATTTGTTCGCTCAAATCCTTCTCCGCATATATTGTGCTCTAAAAAACGTTGAATTTAGATGCAAAGTGAAGTTTGGCTTAATTTTTCATTTAAATGAAACTAGAGATTGTTGTTTGATCTAATTTACTCAATTTTTCATAACTAATACATAAAAGAGGTTAGAGGTCAAAATAACTCCATTTGTTTGGTCAAATCCTTCTCCATTCAGATAGTGCCCTAAAAACGTTGAATTTAGATAGCAAAGTGAAGGTTGGCTTAATTTTTCATTTAAATTAAAATAAAGGTTGTTGTTTGATCATATTTACTCCATTTTTCAAAATAAATACATAAAATATGTTAGATGTCAATATAAGACCTTTTGTTCGCTCAAACCCTACTTCGTTCAGATTGTGCCTAAAACACGTTGAATTTAGATAGCAAAGTGAAGTTTGGCTTAATTTTTCATTTAAATGAAACTAGAGATTTTTCTTTGATCTAATTTACTTTATTTGTCATAATAAATACATTAAATAGGTTAGAGGTCAAAATAAGTTCATTTGTTCGGTCAAATCCTTTTTCATTCATTCAGATAGTGCCATAAAAACGTTGAATTTAGACAACGAAGTGGAGTTTTGCTTCATATTTCATTTAAATGAAACTAGAGGTTGTTGTTTGATCTAATTTACTACATTTGTCACAATAAATAAATAAATAAATAAATAAATAAAAAATAAAAGAGGTTAGAGGTCAAAATAAGTTTTTTTGTTCGTTCAAATCCTTTTCCGCTCAGATTATGCCCTAAAAAACTTTGAATTTCGATAGCAAAGGGAAGTTTGGATTAATTTTTAATTTAAATGATACTAGAGATTGTTGGTTGATCTAAGTTACTCCATTTTTTTATAATAAATACATAAAATAGGTTAGATGTCAAAATAAGTCTATCTGTTCGGTCAAATCCTTATCCGTTTAGATAGTGCTCTTAAAAACATCAACATTAGATAGCAAAGTGAATTTTGGCTTAATTTTTCATTTAAAAGAAACTAGAGGTTGTTGTTTGATCTAATTTACTACATTTATCATAAAAATATATCAAAGAGGCCAGAGAACAAAATAAGTCCATTTTTCATTCAAATCCTACTCTGTTCAGATAAAGCACTTAAAAACGATGAATTTAGATAGCAAAGTGAAGTTTGGCTTAATTTTTCGTTTAAATGGAATTAGAATTCTTTTTTATCTAATTTATCCATTTTTCATAATAAATACATAAAAGTGGTTAGATATCAAAATAAGTCCATTTGTTCGGTCGAATCCTTCTCCGTCCAATAGTACCCTAAAAAACGTTGAATTTAGATAGCGAAGTGAAGCTTTGCTTCATTTCTCATTTAAATGAAAGTAGAGGTTGTTGTATGATCTAATTTTCTCCATTTGTCATCATAAATAATTAAAAGAGGTTAGATGTCAAAATAAATCCATTTGTTCGCTCAAATCTTTCTCCGTTCTGATTGTGTCCTATAAAACGTTGAATTTAGATAGCAAAGTGAAGTTTGGCATAATTTTTCATTTAAATGACACTAGAGATTGTTGTTAGATCTAATTTACTCCATTTGTCATAATAAATACATAAAACAGTTTAGAGGTCAAAATAAGTTAATCTATTCAGTCAAATCCTTCACTAATAAGATAATGCCCTAAAAAATGTTAAATTCAGATAGCAAAGTGAAGTTTGGCTTAATTTTTCATATAAATGAAACTAGAGGATTTTTTTTGATCGAATTTACTCCATTTGTCAAAATAAACACATAAAGGAGGATAGAGATAAAAATAAGTCCATTTGTTCTCTCAATCCATTCTCCGTTCAAATTGTGTTCTAAAAAACGTTGAATTTAGATAGAAAAGTTAAGTTTGGCTTAGTTATTCATTTAAATGAACATTGAGATTGTTGTTTGATCTAATTTACTCCATTTATCATAATAAAAACATAAAATAGGTTAGAGGTCGGTATAAGTCCATTTGTTTGGTCAAATCCTTCTCCGTTCAGATAGTGCCCTAAAAAATGTTGAATTTAGATAGCAAAGTGAAGTTTGCCTTAATTTTTCATTTTAATGACACTAGAGATTGTGGATTGATCTAATTTACTTCATTTTTCATAATAAATACATAAAATAGGTTAGAGATAAAAACAAGTCCATTTGTTCTGTCAAATCCCTTTTCGTTCAAATAGTGCCCTAAAAACGTTTAATTTAGATAGTGAAGTGAAGTTTGGCTTCATTTTTCATTTAAATGAAACTAGAAGTTGTTTTTTAATCCAATTTATTCATTTTGTCATAATAAATACATAAAAGAGGTTAGAGGTCAAAATAAGTCCATTTGTTTAGTCAAATCCTTTTCCGCTCAGATTATGCCCTAAAAACGATGAATTTAGATAACAAAGTGAAGTTTGACTTAATTTTTATTTAAATGAAACTAGAGATTGTTGTTTGATATAATTTACTTCATTTTTCATAATAAATACATAAAATATGTTAGAGGTCAAAATAAATCCATTTGTCTTGTCAAATCCTTATCCGTTCAAATAGTGTCCTAAAAAACGTCGAATTTAGATATCAAAATGAAGTTTGGCTTAATTATTCCTTTAAATGAAACTAGAGGTTGTTGTTTGATATAATTAACTCCATTTGCCATAATAAATACATCAAAGAGGTCTGAGATCAAAATAAGCCATTTTTTCATTCAAATCCTACTCCATTCAGATAGTGCCCTAAAAACGATGAATTTAGATAACAAAGTGATGTTTAGCTTAATTTTTCATTTAAATGGAACCAGAGTTTGTTGTTTGATCTAATTTACGATATTTGTCATAATAAATACATAGAAATGTTAGAGTTCAAAATAAGTCCATTTGTTCGGTTAAACCCTTCTCCGTTCAGATACTTCCCTAAAAAACGTTGAATATAGATAGCGATGTGAAGTTTGGTTTCAATTTTCATTTAAATGAAGCTAGAGGTTGTTGTTTGATGTAATTTACTCTATTTGTCATAATAATTACATAAAAGAGGTTCGAGATCAAAATAAGTCCTTTTGTTCGCTCAAATCCTTCTCCGTTCAGATTGTGACCTAAAAAACATTGAATTTAGATAGCAAAATGAAGTTTGGCTTAATTTTTCATATAGATGAAATTAGAGATTGTTGTCTGTTCTAATTTAATGTATTTGCCTTAATAAATATTTAAAAGAGGTTATAGGTCAAAATATGTCTATTTATTTTCTCAAATCCTTCTCCGTTCAAATTGTGCCATTAAAAACGTTGAATTTAGATAGCAAAGTGAAGCTCGGCTTCATTTTTCATTTAAATGAAACTGGAGGTTGTTGTCTGATCTAATTTACTCCATTTGTCATAATAAATACATAAAAGAGGTTAGAGGTCAAAATAAGTCAATTTGTTCGCTCAAACCCTTCTTTGCTCAAATTGTGTCCTAAAAAACGTTGAATTTAGATAGCAAAGTGAAGTTTGGCTTAATTTTTCATTTAAATGAAACTAGAGATTGTTGTTTGATCTAATTTACTAAATTTTTCATAATAAATACATAAATGAGGTTATAGGTCAAAATAAGTCTATTTGTTTGGTCAAATCCATCTGCATTCAGATAGTGCCCTAAAAAACGTCGAATTTATATAGCAAAGTGAAATTTGGCTTAATTTTTCATTTAAATGAAACTAGAGGTTGGTGTTTAATCAAATTTACTCCATTTGTAGAAATAAATACATAATAGAGGTTAGAGGTAAAAATAAGTTCATTTGTTTCATCAAATCCTTCTTCGTTTAGATAGTCTCATAAAAAACGTTAAATTTAGATAACAAAGTAAAGTTTGGCTTAATTTTTCATTTAAATGACAACAGTGATTATTGTTTGGTCTAATTTACTCCCTTTGTCATAATAAATACATAAAACAGGTTAGAGGTCAAAATAAGTTCATTTGTTCAGTCAAATCCTTCTTCATTAAGATAGTGCCCAAAAAACGTTAAATTTAGATAGCAAAGAGAAATTTGGCTTAATTTTCATTTAAATAAAACTAGAGGTCGTTGTTTGATCGAATTTACTCCATTTGTCAAAATAAATACATAAAGAGGATAGAGGTCAAAATAAGTCCATTTGTTCGCTCAAATCTTTCTCCGATCATATTGTGCCCTAAAAAACGTTGAATTTGGATAGCAAAGTGAAGTTTGCCTTCATTTTTCATTTAAATGAAGATAGAGGTGGTTGTTTGATCTAATTTACTTCATTTTTCAAAATAATTACATAAAAGAGGTAGAGGTCAAAATAAGTCCATTTGTTCGCTCCAATTTTTTTCCACTCAGATTGTGCCCTACAAAACGTTGAATTTAGATAGCAAAGTGAAGTTTGGCTTAATTTTTCTTTTGAATGAAACTAGAGATTGATTTTTAATATAATTTACTTCATTTGTCATAATAAATACATAAAAAAATGTTAGAGGTCAAAATAAGTTCATTTGTTTGGTCAAATTCTTCTCCGTTCAGATAGTACCCTAAAAACGTTGAATTTAGATAGCAAAGTGAAGTTTGGCTTAATTTTTCATTTAAATGAAACTATAGGTTTTTGTTTGATCTTGCTATTTTTGTCATAATAAATACATAAAAGAGGTTAGAGGTCAAAATAAATCCATTTGTTCGCTCAAATCCTTTTCCGCTCAGATTGTGCCCTAAAGAACGTTGAATTTAGATAGCAAAGTAAAGTTTGGCTTAATTTTTCATTTAGATTAAACTAGAAATTGTAGTTTTATCTAATTTACTCCATTTGTAATAGTTAATATAAAAAAATGTCAGAGGTCAAAATAAGTCCATTTGTTTGGTCAAATTCTTCTTCGTTTAGATAGTGCCCTAAAAACGTCGAATTTAGATAGCATAGTAAAGTTTGGCTTAATTTTCCATTTAAATGAAACTAGAGGTTATTGTTTGATCTAATTTACTCCATTTGTTATAATAAACACATCAAAGAGGTCAGAGATCACAATAAGTCCATTTTTCATAAAAATCCTACTATGTTCTGATAGTGCCTTAAAAAACGATGAATTTAGATTGCAAAGTGAATTTTTTCTTAATTTTTAATTTAAATGGAACCAGAGTTTGTTGTTTAATCTAGTTTACTCTATTTTTCATAATAAATACATAAAAGAGGTTAGATGTCAAAATAAGTCTATTTGTTCAGTCAAATCCTTCTACGTTCAAATACTGCCCTAAAAACGTTGAATTTAGATCGCGATGTGAAGTTTTGCTTCATTTTTATTTTAAATGAAGCTAGAGGTTGTGGTTTGATCTAATTTACTCCACTTTTCATAATAAATACATAAAAGAGGTTACAGGTAAAAATTAGTCCTTTTGTTCGCTCAAATTCTTCTCCGTTCAGATTGTGCCCTAAAAAACGTTGAATTTAGATAGCAAAGTGAAGTTTGGCTTAATTTTTCCTTTAAATGAAACTAGAGATTATTGTTTGATCTAATTTACTCTATTTGTCATAATAAATACTTAAAATTGTTAGAGGTCAAAATAAGTCTATTTGTTATTCTTATCCAATTTCTGAAAATAAAATTAAGTAGTTTGGAAATAGCAAAATAGTAGGGAACACCTTGGTTAAAACAAACCCAAAATAGTTGTTTTACTTTGTTGAGCGCCCGTGGATCCCATGATTAGATCTCGGTTATAATCTGATTGTAGTGAATAACGTGTCAAATATAGTTCATTTGGGTCATCATTCTTCGCTTCATCATTATCCTGATTACTAGTACTTATTACTTGTGTTCCCAACAGTAATATTGGTAGTTTTCTCAATAGTAGTACCGGTGGAAGGATTTGTTTTATCCTTCTCATCCTCGTCTTTGTCTTCGATCTCACTATAAACTATTAAATGTTTTGATTAACGAATATTGGCCTCCTTCGTTGTCTTTTTCTTCTCCTTCTTTTCCTTCCTTTTCTTTTTCTTTTTCCATCCTCAATTGTTCTTCCACTCGAACTTGTCAAACAATATTTTTCTTTTTCTTTTTCCATCTTCAATTGTTCTTCCACTCGAACTTGTCAAACAATTTGTATGACCATCGAAGAACCTTTTTTTTTTCAATTTCATTTGTTTTGATCATTAAAAATTTCATTATCAGCTTTTGCCTCTTCTTCTTCAAGGAATTCCTCTCCTAGTTCCCCTTCATCTTCATATAGTTGCTCTACAAATTCATCAAAATCTTGGTAATCCGCAGTGAGGAAAAAAAGTTTATTCTAACAAATGTTTTTTTTTTTTTAAATCTTCCATTGAGGTGATTAAAAGACTGCTCGTCACAATGGACATAACCACTTGAGAGGCTAACCATTAACCATGTGAAATGGTATGCTTTGCGACTACTAGTTTGCCACACAAAAAAGGTTGGCAATTTGCCAAGCCCCTATCTTCAGAAGCTTGTAGAAGGTTTTCTTGTGTCGGGTGGGGTCCAAGCATGGCGATCCAAAGAATTTTGGGATTGCACACTAACATAAGCCCAATTGTGAGTACACAACCCTCCCTACCTTACAAAATCACCTATTGTGGATGTTTGTAGTAAAGAACCACCACTAAAAGTCAACTAATGATATTATTGAGTCAAAATCAACTAGTGTTAACTCAGCATGCAAGACTTGTGGCAGCTTGATCTCTACCAAAAAGAAGTTAAAAACCATTTATCAGCAAATTCAAAGACATAATTGAAAAGAGCTTTGCTAGCTGTCGAGGGGAGGAGCGAGGAAACGAGCGAGGGAAATGAGGTGGAGGGGGTGGAAACCGTCCACCCCCTCGAGATGTGCGCGTAAAAAGTCAACGCTCACATCTCGAGGGGGGTGGACGGTTTCCACCCCCTCCACCTCATTTCCCTCGCTGGTTTCCTCGCTCAAATCCTCGACATTTAGAATTTCTGAATTGAAAACAAATACACTTTTTCAGGACAATCGCTTACCATTCTGGGTTGCACCAAATAACACGTTCTTCTTCACTGTGTTCGCATATTTTCTCCACTTATGCTACGTGCAAATCTTTTGCGCAACTGGCATCTTATCAGAGAATTTATCATCTTCTCATGTCTTACCAGCACTATTTTATGAAATTTCATGCTAGTTCAAGTTCTACAATTTCTCTTTTGTATAATTGACTTATCTTCTCAAAGTTGCAACAATAATATTTTACAAACAACACACCTGAACATGGATTTTAATTTGATTACATAAAAATTGCTTTAACCTAATGGGGGTACTTAAGGTTTTATCAAATATATTCCCCCACCAATGCTATCAGATCAACAACAATGCAAACTTGATCTTTTCTGGTTCCTATTTGCAACCGTAAACCGCCCCTCAACACCAGTGATCTCCGGACAACTGAATAAATAATCATCTGATATCAAGAACTAAACTTTGAATATGGTAATCAGCGTGGCAAAGAATGTGGAAATGGAGGGGGAGCATGAATAAATAGAATAAAGTCACAAAACTTGAAATTATTCAAGAAGTTTATAGAATCTTCCTTCCTTTAAGATAATAATACACAAGAAAGAATGCTACAACAGCGCCGACAATTATCCCCGACGTCGTCAGCCAAAATGCAAACTGCATCAACAAAACGGATATGAGCAGCAGCCAAGACAATTCCACTACAAATAAACTCTCATGGGGCATGGAGTCGACACTAATGCCTGTTTGTTTGAATGACTTACGACTCACAATTGTAAGTGGCACTTATAAGTGACTTTAAAAACATTTTTGTTAACACCATTTATAAGTGGCTGTAAGTGGACAAGTTCCTTTACTTTATGTAGTCTTGTAATAGGACAATTTACAATTACAGCTTATGAAGCAAATGAAAAAGAAAACGTGTAGTAACACATATATTACGTAGCAATTGTACTCCAACAACAAGTTGTCAAGGTGTACATCAACATAATCCTTTTGGGTTAAAGTAAGGTTGTATTGACTCTCTTAGCCCCTAATACTTCATAACTAAGAGGAATATTCACCAAACTCATTTTGGTGAGAACCCATGTATGAATTACAAAAGTACCATGCACAAAAGGAAACACCTTATTGGCTAAAACAAATTATACACCAAATGGATTAGAGAGGAAATTATAATGGAAGGCGTACTTTGGTGAAAACTCGTGCATGACTTGAAAGAAAAAGAAATCTTGAGATGCTATTAGCTTATTAAGGTTTATGAGTGTATAACACATCGGGTGGGAATTGTTGTTTACTTGGGAGTATTTTAGTGAAAGAAAAAGAAATCTTGAGATGCTATTAGCTTATTAGGGTTTATGAGTGTATAACACATCGGGTGGGAATTGTTGTTTACTTGGGAGTATTTTAGTCATCTAAAACTCATAAAAACCTATAAGTGGATATAAGCTCCATTTGGATCTTATAAAAATCATGTCACATTTAAGTGTTATTTGACCGTTAACCACTTATAAATGGATGCAACCAAACAAAGTAGTCCACTACTAACAAGTGGACCTTATAAGTGGTGGACCACTTATAAGTAGTGCAAACATACAACCCCTAAATATGGTAAAAAAGTTTTTCAGTAATGTACCACATGCTCTTCAAGATAGGACCTCAAGTTCATTCCAAATATACCTGCAGAAAAGAAAACAAAGGCATAACATAGTTATTTCATTCTGCAAAAAGTGGAATAACTATGTAAAGCAAATATGTCTATCATATGAAAGGTCCATTACAAGTTAAAGATGCAGGGTAAAATTTATGAAATAGCATTACTAATGATTGAACGTTGAAGGTTGACAATAAAAGTAGGTAAACTCATCTCTGATAAGTTAAATATAAAAGATGTCGGAGCTTATAAATACTACTTACAACCTATGCACCTTCACGTGTTCATACTTCAACTATATAAATGATCAGAATAAAATAAAAATTAAATGTTTTGTACTTGATCGCTATGCAGTTAAAACGGATAATGGACCCATAACGGTCCAAGAGTGTTATAGGTTATAACGGGATATAACTGTATATAAGGGAATAGTTTTTTAAATATATTTTTAAAACTCCCACAAAATATTAATGTATTATAGAGTAAAAAAAGTAAACCATGTTCATAACATTAAATTCAAAAACAAAAAAACATTAAAACACATTCCCTTCGTATGAGAGTGAAATCGCAACAGAGAGTGCAATCGATTATTCGTCTTCTTCCCTTCTTCTACTCTCCTCTGTCAAACAACGAGGTCTAGTTCTCTGTCGATTGGTGACGGCTAGCTCAAGTCCTTCTTTCCTATGAGTAGGGATGTCAATGGGGCGAATTGGGCAGATTGGGACGGATTTTAGCAAATCCGTCCCCGCCCCGCCAGGGATCGTGGATCCCCAAATCTACCCCGCCAATCCGTTTATATTTTTATTTAAAAACCATCCCCGCACTGCACGGATTGATGGATATCAGCCCCGCCCCGCCAATCCGTTTACAAGTTTGCGGTTTTGCTGGTTCCCTGCCCCAATCCGCCCCCCGCCAAACTATTTTGGACTTGAATATTTGTAGTCTCATATTGGGCCTGAATTTTTTTCAGGCTCATTTTGCAAGCCTGTATAATTGTGAAACCTGAATTTAAATCATAAACTGCATAAATGTTTAAACCATAACAACCACATAATTTTAATCGTAACATGTATAAATTTTGCAGCAAAAATAGCTTGTATAAAGTTTTGGCTCATAGAGTCTTAACTACAAAAACATACAACATACACAATAGTAATAAATCCATAATCCCTCATTACACATTTTGTAGCCAATAGTCTAGCAAGCTAAATTCTAAAATGTTCTAAAGCCAAAACAAACAACAAAATGAAGACCATCATCCCTCATCACACATTGTTGTTTTACATATTCTATACATCAAGAAAACAAAAGAAATCACGAGAGATTTACCCAAACAAAATTTTTGAATGCAAAGGAGCAGTAAGATCGCTATCAAGTAGCATAAGAAAACACATGAATCACAACCATCTAACATAGATCATATTTCAACCATCTAATCATATAGTGCTAATATAGTGCTTCACATCATAAGCAAACATGTAGGTCATACCCTGTAACCAAATTTTGACAAGGGGGTAAAAACATCAAAATAAAGGCCTCACATAGTATTTGGCTTAGTTAAAAATATCAACCTGTTTTTCTCATAGATTTTCTCATAGAAACGCACACTATATGTTCAAGATTTAGAAAATACTATTACATAAATGATTCTCATTATTGAGCTCAAAGGTTTGAATTCCACTTCTAAACAAAGAATATGAAGAAAGCCTTTCCACTATATGAAGCAAATAAAAATTTAACATGAAATTTCTGTCCAAGAATGACACATACACTATTCTATTGATGTCAATCACAGTGGCATCCTTGTTTTGTTAACATTTACAAGCAGGAGCTATCAAACTTCTGGTTAGAGATTGTATATAATCGACTGCTTCCCTGCCACATGGTTTTGTCGGATCAACTTTTATATTTTGTCAGAAAGGCTAGCAAATTCCATGGTTCACTGTGTAAATCATATGCTTAAGCTTTACTACTACAATAATCAGCTAAGATTTGAACCTAATCTCACAATAATATTCAGGGCTATTCTTTGTCAGATAAACTAGCTATTTTTAAGGATTGTTTGCACTGGAATAATTTTTTCACATCAAACTGTAACTAACAAAAAAACATTAGAGAGCATTATTTGTAATAGCAATAACATGAACTAAAATAATTCAAAGACCATAATAGCTAGACTACAAATCTCAAACATTGAAAGACCATACAAAAACCAAGATTCTCAAAATTTAGTAATAAATAAACACAAACTAAATTGAGATTCAACAAAACCACTCAAAAGAGAGTAAACCCAAACTATTCCATATATATGACTGAACTTGCTCACCAACAAGCAATTAAATAATGAATAACATAGGTAAA
This sequence comes from Berberis vulgaris, assembly GCA_963556465.1. Taxonomy (NCBI): domain Eukaryota; kingdom Viridiplantae; phylum Streptophyta; class Magnoliopsida; order Ranunculales; family Berberidaceae; genus Berberis; species Berberis vulgaris. The sequence continues at coordinate 72,017,457 of OY747125.1, read as the reverse complement.
GGCTCAATAGGTTAGTACCCTCCCTTTCTCACTTCAATTCCTCATCATCACCACCACCACCCATGCCATCCACACTTCCACCCCTATCCTCCAGTGTGGTTTCTCCACCCACATCTTTACCTTCCATCCCCTCTACTACCCATGCCACCACCTAACGCCTCTTTCACCAAACCCATCTCCGTAACCAAGGTATATATCGGAACAATACTCCATCCAAACAAACCTATTACTTAGACCTCCTTCCCAATTCACTGACCCCCCTTTTAAAACTTTGTTAATCTTTCAACCTATTGAAACAATCAGCACAAAGGGAGAAGAGAAGAGATCTGTTACAAAACAATCACAATGAATGAAAATAAACGACTTGAAAAGGGAGAAGAGAAGAGATCTTACAGCTTCACAGCTTCAGATCTACGTGGAGGAGCTTCACAGCTTCGGATCTGCGTGGAAGAGGGAGGGAGGTTGAGGAGGTGGTGGTCTGCGTGGAGGAGGTGGTATGAGACTAAGAGGTAGAGTGAGAGAGAATGAGAGATCGGGGACGTAGGGTTAGGGTTGTTTGCTTTTTAAGGGCCAGGGGTATTTTGTAGTTACAACACTTAAACGGATATCTGTGGGGCTAATATGGCCAAATCCATATCCTCCCCGAATATTTAACGGATGTTGTTTAGATATTTGTATCCGCCCCGAAATCCATTTATGAACATCCAAAACCACCGCAAACGGGACGGGCGGGGCGAATATCCGTGAAAATCCGTTCCATTGCCATCCCTACCTATGAGTCTAGGGTTCTCATTCGATCGAGAATGAAAAAATGGGTGATTTTTTTTTTAATGTATTAGAACAAAACGTTAAAACATGGTTATTGAAAATATAAAGTTATCTCAATAACGGTCATATATATCGGAGCTGTGATACCATAACGTGATAATGTTATAACGTAACGGGTCACCCCTGTTAAGAGTTATATCGGCGTTATAACTGCACAGCTTGATCGGCACTTTGAAGGGGACGAAACATCTACTCATGAAGCCAGGAAATGGAATAATATTTGATCCATTCAAAGCGAATTTCAACAACCAAAGAGAAACCAAGTAATTCAAGCATCATTCCATCATTAGCATGGGAAAACTGCTCATGGAAATTTGGTCAAGGGGAAAAGATATAATTTATAAAATAGCATGCAAATATGCAAAGGTAGCCTTTATCGATAAGGTATAATCAATGTTGGAGAATTTTTATTTATTTTTTTGAATGGCAAGAATGGTAAGGTTTTTATTGGATCCCAGAACCATTAAACACCTTCGGCAAGGTTCAAACCCTGGACTAGCCACAAGTCTGCCAACTGAGCTAGCACCCATTGGCGTGTTGGTGAATGGCTGATTGCAGTTCTACAGCTGTGGCAACCTCCAAGAGAAGACTTCAACTCTTGGCCACATCTAGCAGTCAAAACAACTCTTCTTGCAAATGACTTCAACCAAATTCTTCTCTTCCTTTTTGAAAGTGTGGCTAGTGGTTCCTGACAAGATGGAACATGATCTCAGGTTGTAGGTTCAACTAGCATAAGTTTGCCATTCTAGCTGAGGACCGCCTTGAAATCAGTACGTGATAAGAATGGGTTCTATTTCAGGAAATAATTATTGGATTCCTCGATCACCAAATTTCCCATGACGTTGATGCATTAGTTACATTACTAGATGACTTCCTCATAATGGAAAAAATGCTTTCAAGGCATAAAATACCAGTGCTTATTGAAAATAATATTATATATAGAAGTTAAATTTAAAATACATGCAAGACCATATTTGTAAGAAAAACATACTAAAATGCATCTCTGTAGCAGTTCGAGATTCTTAAGATCACAATGACAAGAAAATACCTGCTATTAAAGCACCAACTGCCACACAAAATGTCCCAACCTGGAGAAGAAGTTCAACTCTGCTAACCTCAAGCCTCCGAGAGCTGAAATCCGAAAAAAGTCAAATAATTGAAACAGCCACATCTCTCAAATATGCATTAACATCTCAATAAAATTTACTTTTAGGCCGAGCACAAACATATGCAAAATCAACTAGCAGGTACTTCTCAAAGTTTCTCAGTTCAAATCATTTACCTAAAAAGATTTTGTGAGAGGGAAGATTTAATATTCTATTAAATATTGACTTCCACATAAACAATGAATCCCGTTATTTGAAGGAGATACACAAATGACTGTCCAAAGTCTCCTTTGTAACGCTAAGCTTAATTGCTAGAATTAAGAATTGCAGATTAGGTGGTGTTTGTTTTTATTTAGAACTAAGAAAGTTGACCTTTAATTAGAGTAAGAAGTCAGAAGTTTCATTAAGGTGGCATTTGTTTTCATTAAGAAGTAAGAAGTTTGACCTCTTGCTTCTAATTAGAAGTCGGTAAGAAGCAAAAACAAACAGTCTAAATATTGGTCAAATTAAGAACAGTCAGAAGTTTGCTTCTAATTAGAAGCAAAAACAAAATGCCCCCTAAAATCTTCCAATAAGAAACAGCAAAAACCCCCCATAAAGAAAGATGACAGTCCAAACCTTAAATTGACAGCAATAGAATCTTCCATTTCCTTTGCAGAGTCGAGAAGCTTTTCTGCATGACCATGACAAGATTCACATCTGGAAAAACAATGAAAAAAGTCATTATAAGTTTAAAGTTGAAACTATGTCAAACAGTTTAGTATATGGTGACAGAAAATAATACCAAATGCACTAATCCATGGTGATCAAAACAAACCAACTCAACTATTTTCTTTCGATGAAATTATGTTCCAACCTTATCATATTCTGTGTTATTTGTTGGAGTTTACAAGGAGATTATATGCATTTACACGAAAATGCTGGTTGATTACAAAAAAATGTATGTCTGTGAGGATGAAAATTTGAACAACACAAACATAACCAACTTGTCACCTCAGATAGGCCCATTTTTGTCAGAGATCCTTATGATGACTCATAAAGACCATAACTCATTTAATTGGATAAGATAACAGCTACAAATCTTCATGTCCTAAAATTATAGCATTGCAGAGACCATTATGTTAACTTATAACTGAAAGGGTTAGCACTTGCTCTACTCTTCTCCTTGTTAGAAAGTTTGAATTGTTTAAATGTTGATCATGTAATTCACAACTAATAACTACTTGATAAGTTTGTTATTAGGACTCGAGAGCTGCAGCTGAGATCCTTACAAAGAATCAACCAACAAATATACTGTTAATTCTCACAAAGTATATATGAAATCACAACCACTCATTGCCATGTTACCCATAGTGACAGCGAAGAGATGGTTCACTACAGATGATATGCTGATAGTTAGACCAATAGGTTAATTGCAAGCACGTTAATATTTACATTTCAGTAAATCTTGTAGTATAAGATGACTACATATGTTATAATTTAAAAATAGTTACAGGAAAAGAGATAGGTAATGCAGAAATGTTGAGATCCCTTCTCAACCCAGCTTTGCAGGAGGGCCTGGTTATCCAAATCACAGAGGACCTCCATGGCTCAAATTAGAAGTGGGAACAATTTCAACAAAGTTTCCTCATCACACCAAATGATTAGGGGTAATTAGAATGGAATGAATCATTCATCTTCAAGAGTCTCAAGCTAAGTAAGAACGACATGGATATGAGTATCGGTATCTGATTCGGATGCAAGGTGTTAGACACGTCGTTCATAAAAGATTACAACACAGGATACGCTAGGGATACACTAGTATTAGATTTACCTTTTCAGCAATAAGTTTTCAAATATTAGGCATATTCATTCACTTGTTGAACAATATTGCTACTCGTGTATGCTAACTTGTTAACTTTCTATAATATGCTTTTCAAGGATATGTGAAAAAGAATTGAAACTTTTCAAAGATATATGAAAAGGTTGATGATCTAAGCATGGAGTGTCTGATCGGAGTTTGTGCATCGATCCAATATGATACGTGTCCACACGCTTTATTTATTTATTTATTGTTGTATAAATAGACTATCCTTGTTGCATATGTCTTATGGTTGGTCTTCTCTAGGGACGAGAAAGGAAGTATTTATGATAGGGTGGTTAATGGAAGATCAGGCAGCAGATAATTACTCTTCATCTGACCATGATATGGAGTTGCTTAACGTCTGTCCATTAGATGACTCCAATTCAAAAAATGCATCCGAGGAAAAAAAAAATCTGGCATGGGCATTGCTCAAGTATTCGGTTTGATGCCTTGTGCAGGAACCAAAGCAAATTTTGAGGATAAATAGGAGTTAGAAGCCTCTGGGAGTATGAGTTATTTGGGTTTATAAATTAATAATGGCTTCGACATGGTTGTTTCCCATGAGTCCAAGAACAAACCAATCCGGTAGGGTAGCTTTTATCTAAAGAAGAGATGGGTCTCACTTCCGTGCGATGGACGTACTTAATAGTGTGAACATGCGGTGGGAAGGAAAATAGACTGAGATACGATTCATGCATCGATTATATTTCTAAGCTCTATTCTATCTTTCCTTTTCTTCTTTTAACAAAGAATACATGGGCCAGCTTTTTAGCTATTGTATTCCGATTTTTTATGTCAATACCCAGAATATTCATTCTAACAATTATAACCGATCAGGCGTTTCCTAGTTTCATCAGAGCTGGCCTTGTCAGATTGCACACATGCAGTCAAATTATCATCCATACCTGGAGACGTGTTGATTTATCAGTTTATTCAGAGTTGGCTATGTCTGAATAGGCGCATGCATGATTAAATATTAATTTATGAACCTAACCCAAAACAACATTTTTATGCTGCACAGCTAAGGAAATGCAATACAGAGACTCCCAATATCTTTTGAGAATGTATTGAAAAAAATAAGCAGAATTCTGCTCTAAGTCAAAATATGAATATATTTATATGGATAGTTGTAGATGACCTAGACAAACCTTTGGAGGTAGTTTTCCAAGAGCATTTCAATTTCTTCTTCCTCCTCTGCAAAAAAGAAAATAAAGTTTATCTTATCATTTGCCCGTTGAAAAAGCATATGCTTGGATATAACATATAGACATGTATTGTCTTTGAATATAGATATGAAGGAGGAAAAGAAACTCAGGTGCATAAAATACCTTCAGCAATCTGCTTGTCCATGGGAACAGAACATTCCATGTCATTGTTTGTTTTCCCAATAGTGCAGTTTCTTCCCATGATACATATTCGGCGAATCTCATGGGGATCCTCCAGAAGATCAAGTAGCATTTGCTTGAGAGCACCAGCTCGTGAACCCAATTCAACCTTCCAGACCACACGTTATCCAAGTATTTATTTGGCCAGAAAGTTGAATTGCTAAAAACTAAGAGACATGCATGGAAAGATGGAAGGAAGTTAAATGATCAGAAACATACCAATGTTTGCTTGCTTAGACGAAGCTCCTCCAATACGTCAGCCGTCAACCGATTGGGCAACACCTCAAGTAATGCTACAACCTAAAACATAATACGGGTTTAGGAAAGAGGTGATGATTGGGTTGTGAATAGTTACATGAGAACCCACGTTAGCACTGCCAATACACATTGATTTTATTATCTTTTTCTTGGGAGGTTGGATTTTTTTATAAAGGACCGTTAAAGTTTAAGGTCTGCAAACAATCTGGTGGTATTCACCCTCTCATCAATATATAAATGATTGATGTGTATTGCCTTAGAAAATTCTGTACAACATAGTAAATATACTCACTATGTTCACATACTCACACGAGGTTCAACATCCATTAATTTTCGCTCCAACCGCTGTATCCGTGAAACCAAAGCAGCTTCAACTACCTAAAGCACCATATTTCAAAGTAGTTAGTGAATTCTAAAAACTACTTCCAGCTTTCCAAGAGTTTGCTAAATGCAAGAAGATGCACCTTACCGATTAATTCAAGTGGCTAATTTAAGAAGACACTCGAACTCTTATGAGATACCTAAAGGAAATGCATGACTTGAAACCCACTATATTAACTTTTCTCACACATTTTTCCACAAAACCATTACTCTATAAACCTCAAACTCGTTTTCTCGTGGCCAGACACCATTACTAAATCATTGAACTCAACTATGTTCAAGTAATACAGGAGGCACCAAGAAGATTATTACTTGTTGGCGAGTAAAAAATATGTTGACGATCGGAGGTCTAAGTTATGTCAGAATTGTCAAATGTCAACGATGCTGACCAAAAAAAAAAACAAGAAGAAGAAAGCAGAAGACATATCCCCCAGAGAAGTCAGATTTGGTAAGACAATTACTTGATAGATAATTACAAAATTTACCAAAAATCCTAGCAGGAGAAGGAAATACTTGGTACTATCCAAATGTGAGTAGCTATACCACACAATTCCTACAAAGCCGAAAGACGGGGAAAAAAACAACTAGCCAGACGAAGAATCTGTTTAAATGCCTGTTTGACTGTGTTTAAAGCCTCAAGGCATTAAGAAAGCAAGTTAATATGAAATGATTTACCCACCCCAAAATGTTAATGGTAAATTGGTAACTCAAAAAGGACCCTATATTGGATCATTAGCTAGCTTTCTCAAGATTATTTATTGATATCAAATCAGATTTATTATTGTTGTTGTTGTAGAGATCTTCTCAGGTTCACTGTAGAGAGATTAAAGATACTAGTGACTTCACAATATGCAGATTTCTTCAGAAGTCAACTCTTCGCAAGTCGGTCAATCAACCACACGGTACTGACTCACTGCATCAGTTCTTTTATTGAAACGTTAAATTCAGGGGTTTACAAGGAAAACGATTGTGTTTGCTGCTCCAATGTAAATTTCAGAAAATCAGAACCTTAAATTGTTAAGCATGCCATATTTCACAACAGCCAGCGACCCAACGAAACTCTCTGTGTGACATGGAAATGTACCTAAATAGTTACTTTTGCTTGACACAGCATAAAAAAATGCTTTCTTTTTTGTCACTCTTCAAACATTCATAATCACTGTTACTTCCAATATTAATATTGGAAGTGCATTCAGCTTGCTAAAGACTCAGACAATGAAATAGAAGAGAAATATTATTGCCACAAATGCGTCCAGTGTCTCCATCTCCCCTATACTTTGGAAATACACAATTATCAACAAGATAAAGTTTATACAAGGATGTGTCTGGGCTCAGCCAGGAAACTGATATAAATTTGTCTAAAAACTATATTATAAAAACATGCTTCTAAAAGCATTCCATCTTCACCAAATGCAGTGCAAAAAGTTCATTTGGATCATTATCAACACCTATGAAATTTGAAAAATGGTAAAAACAAAACGCAGATGGAGCCAATAGAATTGTATGAGCAACCCCAGAATGATGTTATTATGGTAATGCTAGAAAATTCACGGTTGACTTTTCATTCTGAATCCGATAGATCTTTTTTCACCATGGAAGGAAAAAATAAATCCCATTGTGGAGCCATATGCAATGCCAAAAAATTGCCTGGTTGTTGAATTTTATCTATTTAGATATATAAAGATATAAACAGTGTTACCTCAAGCTCGAATGGCATTGATGGTGCTCCATTCACGTTCTTTGGATTTAAGCGAGGTAACAGATGATCTAAGAAAGCCTTTCCTCCTTTACTGCAGATGTTCAAAAACAGTTCCAATGAAATATTTCATTTAGAGTATGAAGACAAACACATGGTCAAAACCCAAAACCCACACTATCAGCTAGAAATCAGAGATTACCGATTATAGTCAAATATGAAAACACGTTCTGGCATGGCAATTGCACGTAATGTGCCAAGATTCAATAGAATAGCATTTTCCCGGACCTAACATAGAAGTAGCAAAAGGAGTTTGTTAGAAGCTAGGATGCACGGACTCGGATACGTGTATCGTATCGGACACGGATACGATACAGCGATTCGGCAATTTTCAAAAAACTAGGATTCGAGGACTCGGCGACACGTCAAACCTTATTTTTATTTTTATATTTTATTAAAAAACTATTAACATAATGTCATAACTCATAAACAATAATTAATAATCTAAATATATAAAACATCTAAATGCAATGAGCTTAATTAATGAAATTATTTGAATGAATGAAAAGTTTGGGTACATGAGTGAAAATTAGGGTAATGAATTCTAATATGGGTCGGGTCTGATTTGGACCCTACCCAACTAATCCATATAAATAACAATTTCCTTCCCCCCTCTGTTTTCCTCGCCATTTCGATGGGAGGCGCAGGAGGTTGAAGATGGGAGAGGCGCAGGAGGTTGAAGAAACAGCTCGAACTCACCTCCCAGCTCGATCGATCTCCCTGATCTCCCCTCCCTGCTCGGTCGACCTCCCTGATCTCCCAGCTCGATCGATCGACCTGATCTCCCCTCCCAGCTCGATCGATCGACCCTGATCTCCCCTGATCTCCCCGATCTCCCCTCCCTGCTCGGTCGACCTGATCTCCCCGATCGATCGATCTGATCGATCAGCTCGATCGATCTGATCTCTCTGATCGATGATCTCTGTGCTCGATCTCTGGGAAGATTTCAGCCGTCCGATTTTATCAAGATCTGAAAAAAAAAAATTTAATGGCAACCGAATCCTGACCGTGTCCAGACCGTATCCGGACCGGGTCAAGCCGTATCCTGACCAAGTCACGTTGACCGATACGTTGACCGCGTGTCGGATACATATCGAATGCGAATCGCACGCGTATCCGTATCCGACTCGCGTATTTAGGGGATTCGGAGGGTTTTACCGCGAATCCGTGCTTCCTAGGTTAGAAGTGATACTAAAAGCATACAGAGTAAGGTGTTCCAAACTAGCAATTCAATATAGGAGAACTAATAAAATTCATATGTTGCACAAAATGATTAGATATCAAACTACAATTCATCATCGGTGAAGAAGTTTAGTCAAGCGACAAAATCTTGATTGGTATAACTTTTTGTTAACACTAATGATGAATAGGAATGCATAAAAAAAAATTTCCCTACTTATATAGGTTGTGTAGAGCACTAGAGTTGCATGGTTTCACATTAACTAATAGTTGACACTATTGCAAAGCCATTCTACACACTCTAGGATCTATTTTAGCCTCACAGCAAGTGGCATTTATCTGAATTACGGTAGATTTATGTTACTCTTGCATCAGTATATCACAAAGAAAACAAACCTAGGTGACACATTAACATTCCAACAACATAATAATTTCAATAATAGCTTTAAGTGTTGAGCTCTATGCATGGATTGTTTATATGGTTTCTTAGGCTATCATTAATCCTCATGGACTATCAAATTTTGTTACAAGCGTATGCTAGAGTATCCTTTCCAGGAGCAAATGACTTGAATTGTACTCAGAAGTTAGTTTTCTAAAGTGTAGAGAGAACACATGTAGCTTGTACGGTTGTACCTAATCAACTTTCATCTTGTAGAAAATAAGGTATTAGGAATCACTTTAAATTTGTGAGATTTAGGATACTATGTGATATTGGATTTTGTGCACAAAATGAATGATTGTGACGAACATCAGCAATCAAAATGAGTTAGATTTCCCGTGTATGAAGTAAGGCTTTCTCAGATGTTTACCCTATAGTTGAAGTTTTTTTAAGAGGTGTCTATGTTGCTTGAATCCTTTTCACCTATCCTACCTACCTTTCTAGTCCATCCTTTATCATTACTAGTGATGCTGATCTAAGTTACACATCCAAAGCATTATTTTACGACCGTATATATAAGTAATAAATTCAAAATTCTCTATACAAAAACATGACATAATGGTTTTTATTGGTTTTAAACATTAAGCATGAAAACATCAAGAAAATTAATGTGAAGATCCAAACTAAATTTTTCAGAAATGGAACAGCATCCAACTATATTCAACACCCAACATATAACTTTACCAGCAAAGAAGGCATTGAATTTGTCATCCATAAAGATGGATCAACACTCCGGACATCTCGAGGACGCAGACCTGATGTAGAAATTAAACACAGTTCTAGGTTATGTAATCATAATTTTCACAAATAAAAAATGAAACATTCATTACAATATGATTGAATTTGAATACTGTAGATTAAATTAAAGTAAATTTTGCAAGTTTTGATCAGTTCAATTTGATTACCACTTGACTTCAAAAGTTGCCTCCGATTAATCCTTCTAGTGGACAAAACTCCATCAGACTTCACTTCTATCACCTGTAAACCACATTATATTGAAGTACTATAATTCAAACTCAACAAGAAATCCAAGAAAATTGAACCTAATGAAATCAAGAAAGCACAATACTACCTCATAAACAGGCTCTCTGATTCCAAGAGAGAGCGAATCGCTGGTATAAGTGTTGGATTTCTGTGAATCAGCAAGAGCAACATCGGAGCTCCTCTTGCCGTTCCTCCTCCACTCATTCGGTTCACCTTCGCCATTTAGGGTTTCCTCGTCGCTCCAAGATGTCTCCTCCGCCGATTCAGTGACGCATCTCAATCTTGGCAAGGGAACTACGTAATTACACTTCTTTGGTGAGCAGAGAATGTGAGAGATTGCCGATGATGGCCAAGAAGACGATCGAGGAGGCGATACAGATAAGAGAAGCAATGGAACCTCAACTGATGGAGAAGGAGGAGGAGAAGAAGAAATTGAGGGAATCGAGCGAGGAGAGTGGAGGTGGTTCGAGAGCGAGAAAATCATTTTCTTGGTTCCCGCTTGTTCATGAAAGGTTGTTTGCTGAGATTTCCTTCAGATAAAACGGCGATCTTGTTTGGATAACATTAAACTATTATTTAAACAGTCGAAGAGTCTATTAATCCAATTCGTGTGGCTTAGAGAGACCGCTTAACTAACCATATAACCAAAAAAATGGGCACACATCTCGAGGGGGGTGAACGGCTCACCCCCCGCCACCTCCGTTTCCTCGCTGGTTTCCTCGCCCTTTCCCTCGACATTTAGAATTTCCCATTATTCAATGAGTAAAATATTATTCAATGCAACAGGTTGTAGGCTAGACTGAGATCCCAATAATACATTTAATTGAAAATTACATAAATACATATATAGGTGACTGCAATCTACATTGAAACAAACATCCCAAAAAACTGCAAAATCAACAACCCACGACCCAAATGGGAAATGACCCAAACACAGTACACACAAAAAGGATCTCTCATTTCTTCACAACACGATGAACAAGCTCGACATGTTCAACCACAATAGGATCAACAAGCTCGACACGTTCAACCACAATAGGTTCTTCTCCTTCACCTCCCAACCTTCCAGCATCATTGAAGGTCTGTCCACTCATCTGATCGGCTGCTTTCAATTTCACAGCCACCTCCCCTGCTGGTGTCTCCTCCACATCAGCCACCATCACCCTTGTAACACCTCGCTCGTCTACATACGGTTCCTCCCTTGTACCGGTTAGCTTATCCTTGATTACACCAGTCACATTGCCTATTGCTTCAATAATATTAGGCTTGCCTTCATACCCCTTAGCCTCCACGATGTTCTGCTTCCCAGCTTCACCTCTGCATTACACAGTTGCATACAACACACATTAATGTTCACAAAACATCAACAAAAAAGACTCAAGAAAGCAAACTATGAATACCTCTCAGCTGCAACATTGCTTGGGGCTCCTCCCTTTCTTCCCAAATCATCATAATAAGGCTCGCCGAATTTGTGCCTTGCGGCTTCCTCTTTCTCGCTAAACTTGTCCTACAATTACCATAGAATCAAACACTAGATAAACTTGGAAGTTCAAAACTCATGACCATAAACAAATAGAGGCAATTATATACCTTATCAGATTCAGCAGTCTGGCTCGCCTTCTCCTTAAATTCTTCCCTCTTCTCACTTGCCTTCTCCTTGACCTCTTCCTTCTTACCAGTCAAATACTCCATTGCCTTTCTAGCTGCATCAGCTGCAGAGTCCTTCAATTCAGCTATCTTCCCAACAGCTGTATCCTTCCCCTCTTTGGCCTTCTCTGCAGTAGCATTGGCAGTCTCCTTGGTCTTCTCTGCAGTTGTGTCCTTGGCCTCCTTCGCCTTCTCGGCGGTCCAACCTGCAGTCTCCTTCGTCTTCTGTACAGTGGTATCCTTGGCTTCCTTAGCCTTCTCGGCAGTCCAATCCTTGTACTCCTTAGCTTTCTCTGCAGCAGCATCCGGAGCCTCCTTAGTCTTCTCTGCTGTAGTATCCTTGGCCTCCTTTGCCTTCTCTGCAGTCCAATCCTTGTACTCCCTAGCTTTCTCTGCAGCAGCATTCGCAGTCTCCTTAGTCTTCTCTGCAGTAGTATCCTTGACCTCCTTCGCCTTATCTGCCGTCCAATCCTTGTACTCCCTAGCTTTCTCTGCAGTGGTATCCTTGGCCTCCTTAGCCTTTTCCGCAGTCCAGTCCTTGGACTCCACTAATTTCCCTTTAGCTTGCTCTTTAGTCTCCCATGCCTTCTGGGCAGCAGTGTCTTTTGTCTCCCTCGCCTTCTCTTCAGCAGTTCCCTTATACTCTCCCAACTTCTCCTTTGTCTGCTCTTTAGTCTCCCACGCCTTCTGCTTCGCCTGCTCCTTTGTCTCATTTGCCTGCTCTGCAGCCTGTCTCGCCTTCTCCTCAGCTGTTTGCTTATACTCGCCCAACTTCTCCTTTGTCTGCTCCTTGGTCTCCTTCGCCTTCTCCGCAGCTTGTCTTGCCTTCTCTTTCGCCTTCTCCTCAGCAGTCTGTTTATACTCCTCTAACTTCCCCTTAGCCTGCTCCTTCGCCTGTTCCGCCCTCTCCTCAGCCTCTCTAGCCTTCTCAGCAGCAGTCCCTTTAGTCGATTCCTTCATCTCCCTCGCCTTCTCCGCAGCCTCTCTAGCTTTCTCCTCAGCAGCATTCTTATACATCTCCAATTTTTCCCTCGTCACATCCGCAGTCTCCTTGGCCTTCTCCCCAGTAAAATTCTTATACTCCTGCAGCTTCTCCTCTGCCTCCCTCGCCTTCTCTGCTGCAGCCTCTGCAGCCCTCCGTGCAGACTCCTGGCTCTCTTCACTCTCTCTCGACTGATCCCAATCGGTCTCACGACCCCATTCACTACCTCTGCTGGGATAGTCATGGTCATCATGAGCTTTACCAGTAACAGCTTCCTTTGCATGCTCGAAAGTCCCCGTTACGGCCTTCAAGACATTCGCAGTTCCTTCCTGAAGAGCCCCAACAATACCCACACGGTGTTGTTGCTGCTGCTGCATATCTTCCGTATTCTTTGCAGCCGATTCGTAATCGCGGTCTCGATCTCCTTCTCTCTGTCTCTCTTTATTCACTTCACTCAGTTCAGCCACAGTCACCCTCGCTGCAGCCTCAGCTCTCTCTTCCCTCTCCTGTCTAGATGCCATTCTTGCACAACAACTCCAATTTACTCACAAAATTCTCTCAGGATTTTAATCAAACACTATAAGCTTCGAATATATATATATATATATATATAATTCGTTTTTCTTTTAATGGGTTTAGGGGATCGGAGGAGATGAGTATGGGGCGGTTGGGCGGTAAACTGAGAGACAACGTTGAATCAACACGTGGAGGGAGCATAGAAGGACACATGGTGGAGGAGAGACAACGTGGCTGTTGCATTTGATATCACATGCATGCAAAAATTGCGACACGTGGATGATTGGATTGACTATTAAGGAGCTCATCTTGTTTACTTGGGTTGAATCGGTTGACGAGGGTCGACTTGGAGGTAGAAGATAAGGACACGTGGCTAGCATGCATGAAGTGATTTGCAAATATGAAACGTTGTGGTTTTACAGAGGGAAATCTCCGTGAAGAGGATAATCACAGTTTGAGAGTATGATATGGAGACCGCGAGCTCCCCTAACTACAACCACAGAGTTTTCTAGATGGACCGGACTACTAGTGGATTTACTAGAAAGAGTCAAATTGTTCGTGGGTTGGAGGAGTAAGTCTAAGGAGCGAGGGAGATGGCGCGAGGGCAACCCCCTACACGCCGTCTCCTTCGCTCCCGTTGAAGGACACCACCAATTTTTTACTTTCTAAAGGATACCACTATCTTTCTGAATGATGCCACCACCTACTGAGGGACACCGCCAATATAAGTCCTTAACCTTTTAAAATAAAATAAAAAAAGTCATTTCTCTCCCCAATGAAACGGTATCTCTCCCAAAATTTGAATTTTCGCACCTTTTTCCCTCTACTATCTACTCTCTTGCTCTACTCTCTGTTATTTCCCTTTACCGTCACTGTGCGATACAAAGGTTGGAGGTTTTGGGTGCAATTTGTGTCGAACTTGAGGTGTTTGCGATTTTTTTTGGTCTGATGTTGTGTGATTATGTTTATGTGTGATTATAGGGCTTAGTTGATGTGCGATTCTGATTTGGCATCGATTTGGTGCATGGTATCTTCCTTGCTTCTTCATGTTCGATTGTTGTTGTGGGAGTTCGTCTTTGCATTCAACCAAACCCATAAAGTCAGATAAACTCTAAATCTCTATTTCGATACTGTAAATCTCAATGCCTAGTTTTTTTTTTAATTGTATCACATTGTTTTAAATGTTTAGTATAGCAAAGACAAACAAAAAACGTTGTTTTGGAGGTTTGTGGTGTTGGTGGTGGTAATGGCGGTAGTACTGGGGATTATCCAACTCAAAGACGACCAATAACGGCGTCTTTGAGAAAGGTCATTGCAATAAAAAACTAAGAAAAGATAGAAGAGAGATAAAACAAAAAATGCAAGAAATGAGGTAGAAATAAGAGGAGATGAAGAGGAGACATGATTTAATGGGGAGTGATTTGAATGACGTGGATGAAGCAGCGACACTCCTATTGCTATCACAAAGTCAACATGGTGTGTGATTCACGAGGTGGAGGAAGCAAAGAAGGGTGAGGAGTGTCAGGGGGATGAGGAAGGTCAGGGGATGCGGATGGTCAAAATGAACCAGTTAATTCTATCGAACCTGGTTATGATGAAGATAAAAAAAAACCTGGCAAAGTTTATTATCATGCTAGTCCCAAAAATGCATCCATATTAGAGGATTATGATGGCCATGTTTCTCAGTCCATTTGGGTTAGTGATGAGGTATTTATAATATTTTCAAGTTTTTTTAAAATATGCAGTACTTATTGTTTTGACATTATTTGGACACTGACAAGTTTTTCTTATGAAAGAAGTGATTTCAATAGTCTATAAAAGTCGTCTCCGACCGTCAATAGACCATTGTAAGGATCATATCGGTAGGGTGACAATTTGTGTTTTTATCGAGCGTTGGCAACCTAAAACCAACACTTTTGGAGAAATGACCATCATCGTCAATGATGTTTATCATGTCACTCATTTGTCGATTGTTGGTAAACCGGTTATGGTAAAAAAAATTCAAATGAAAACAGAGGAATGTGTGCAATTGTTGGTGAATAGTTTTGGGATTCAAAAGAGTGAAGGACAAAAGCATGTCCAGAAGAATCTTAGTTTCGTGGAGATGTAGTTTATAAAAGAATATTGTTGTGGGAAAGTGAGTTGAACTGATTCTCTTCAAAAGAAACAACAAATTGCATGAGGTTACTTGTTATTTCTTCTAGGCATGATTATCTTTGTTTATAAGACTAGAACCAAGGTTCGCACTGAATATTTGAAGTTGTTGATGAAGGTGGGTGATGTTGGGAAGTTCGCATGCGGAGTTGGTACTTTGGCATTCTTATATCGTCAACTTGGTGATATTTGTTTGGTGGTACAATTTTGGGGCAAATTGTTCAGTTAATTATCTTTTTAGTGTTTCAGATATTGAACTAATATATTGATAAATTTAATTTTTCTGTAGTGTTGGATGTACCATCACTTTAGGCTTTGGGTACCACCATGGTTAAGTGAGTTGTCCCCAACTTAGCAGGGTCGTGACTGAAGAAATTTTGACTCTTAGAGAGCATCTCGATGACATGTATCCTAAAGAGGTAAAAATTAGTCATTATGTTCATATTTCATCTCAGGTAATTGTTTTCATTTCTTATCCATAATTTAATAAGTTCATATTTATATTGTTAGGTCATTTGGGACTGATAGTCTCATAATTAATACATAATATATCCCTTAATTTATATATGTTAGTGTTTCGATTATTATATTTATTCTAATTATTTCGTTTTCATGTCTTTGTAGGAATTTGAGCGTGAACGATGAAATCGCATTAAGGTGACAATTTGAGAAATGATCAATTGGTTGATTCTAGTGGTGGTACAAAGTAGTGGGTCACATGTCTAAACTTAACCCAAACAAACCTAGGTCCACCTAATTTAACCTAAACCCAAGTCCAAAAGTTGACCTAGAAACCCAAACCAAACCTAACAAGGAAAGAGGAGAACCCTATTTAAGTTTTCTCTCTCCTTTTTTCCTCCACCTCTCCCCTTTTTGGAGGGTTCTCTCCCTTCCACGTTTATTTTCTCCTCTTCTCTTTTTCCAGCCACCACGCCACATCCACCCTGCCGGCGACCCTCGCTCGATAGGAGGACCGGCAGCGCACCTCACCTCGTCATCACCACCATCTCACTGTCACCCTCTTCTCTATCTCGGTCCCTTCATCTCAATCCTTGCGTCAACACAACCACGCACACCACTCCATCACTTCATCCTTTGTTCTCCCTCTCTTCCTGTTCCATAACAAGCAAACCTACCTCACGTCCCTGTTTTTCTTCCTCTCTTCTTCAACCAACAGCCAATACCACAACACCACCTCTAACCCTTCTTCTCTTCTTCCTCCTCACATATTCACCACCTACGACCTCCCTGTCCCTGTCTTTGTTCCTTCATCTCAACACAACCACCATCACAAACCAACAACCAACACTTCACGCCACCTCCATCGTCCTCGCGATCTCTTTTTCTCCTTCTTCCATTCATCACCTACCTCTCCTCCCACTCTGTCTCACAGTCGACTCACAGCAGCTCACGCAGAGCAAGCGAAGCAGCAACAGAGCACGAGGAAGACGGCCCCGGCTCCTCTTCTATTCCCCCAGTTTTTCTCTCTCTCCCGCCCTTCTATCACCCTTATTTCATCTCTCTCTTGCCTGCAGGTTCACCGAGAAAGAAAAGGAGCAGAAACAGGGAGCTCCTCCTTGCTTCACATCCCCCGTTCTCTACCTCCTTTCGTCTTCTCTCTATATCACGTATCTTACTCACTTTGTCTTCATCTCTCTTGCGGGTTCAGCGAAGAGGAAGCTCATCGGATGAAGACGCAGGGAGCGGCTCGTTGGAGATGAAGAACGTGACCTTTTGAACGGGAACTCGAATCAGTTGGCTATTTGCACCCAGAGTTTTTGCTTTGTACCACCGCACAATCACTATTCCAAATCAGGTTGTTCGCACCCCAGATCCTGTCAGAGCCACCACAGTCCACCAGCAGCTCTTTTTTGGGATGCGTGTTAGTGCAGAGATAGATTCCACTTACACCAGTCCTGCGACATCATCCACCATGATCTTCTAGACCCCACGCCGAGGCAAAGATGAAACCACAGGGTATCCTAGAGTTTGTCGTATCTAAATTTATTGTTTTCTATATGCTTGAATGTTTAACACAGTTGATTTCTGAATTTCAATAATTTTTTTCACCGATTATATCCAATTATCTAGACTAATCGGTAGTTAGAAGTTCCCTTTATTGATATTCAAAGCCTACTTTAATCAATTAATCTAAATCTATGATTGTGTGTACCGTAAGAAGACATGCAATGCTAGGGGTTTAGAATTAGTTAAAATAAACATGTGATTGTGTTAGGACTAGTAGCGCGGATCTTTTTGAACATTTGGCAAACCGAATAAGAAGATGTGCAAAGGAAGAGTTAAGAAAGACCAAAAGAGGAGGTTTATATGGTAAGGAGACATGGTGGTGGAACATTGATGTGCAACAAACCATTGTGGAAAAGAAAAGATGCTTTAAGGTGTGGCAAAAAGATAGGTGCCTAGAGTCATATGAGCTTTATAAGCAGGCTAAGAAGTTGAGTAATAGAGCAGTAGGGGAAGCTAAGAAGGGAGCGTATGATGCTCTTTATAATAGGCTAGGTACGAAGGAAGGGGATAAAGATATTTTCAAGATAGCTAAAGCTAGATAACAAAAAACTAGGGACTTGAGTCTTGTTAAGTGTGTTAAGCATGAGAATGGAAGAGTTTTAATGCAGGATAAAGCTATTTTAGATAGATGGAATGATTACTTTTGGAACCTACTCAATGGAACACATGTAGGGGAGTTAAACTTGGAGGGGTATGCTTCACAAGAAGGGAGAGATCGCGTGTTCCATTGCAGAGTTAGTGCCACAGAAGTGAGAGAAGCTTTAAAAAGAATGAAGACACAGGGAAGGCCGTTGGACCGAATGATATACCAATTGAAGCATGGAAATGTTTGGGAGAAGTTGGGATTCAATGGCTAACTAAGCTCTTTAATAGTATTTTGAAAACTAAAAAAATGTCAGATTCATGGAGGCATAGCATTGTGGTACCAATTTATAAGAACAAAAGGGATATCCAGAATTGCTCGAACTATAGAGGGATAAAGCTTATGAGTCATACGATGAAACTTTGGGAGAGGGTTATAGAACGAAGACTTAGGAGTTTAACTACGGTTTCGGAGAATCAATTTGGATTTATGCTGGGTAGATCTACTACGGAGGCTATCTTCCTGCTTAGGCAAACTATAGAAAAATATCAAGAGGCACGTAAGAGTTTGCATATGATTTTTATTGATCTGGAGAAAGCATATGATAGGGTCCCCAGGGAGTTAATTTGGTGGGTGCTTAAAAGGAAGAAAGTGTCTCAATGTTATGTCGATATCATTAAGGATATGTATGAAGGGGCTGTAACAAGTGTTCGCTCAGTAGGTGGGATGTCCAGTGAATTTCCAGTGTCAATAGGACTACATCAAGGGTCGGCGTTAAGTCCATATCTCTTTGCTTTGGTCATGGATGAGTTGACGAGACATCTGCAAGAAGATGTACCTTGGTGCATGTTATTTGCAGATGATATTGTCTTAATGGATGAGACTAGTGCAGGTTTAGGTCAGAAATTAGTTAAGTGGCGGGAGGATTTAGAGAGTAAAGATTTTAGAATTAGCCGTTCGAAGACGGAGTATCTAGTGTGCAACTTTGGTTGTGAACCAAGAAGGAGAAGTAATGCAATTGAGATCGAAGGTGTAGAGGTCTCAGAGTGTGACGCTTGTCGATATCTAGGATCTATAATTCAAAAGAATGGGGCTATTGGAGAAGATGTAGACCATAGGATTAAAGCTGGTTGGTTGAAATGGAGAATGGCGTCAGGAGTATTATGCGATAGAAGGATGCCTACAAGGCTAAAAGGGAAATGCTATACGACAACTGTTCGACCAGCCATGCTATAGGTTTCAGAATGTTTGGCTACTACGGGACAACATACGCATAGGATGGCAGTAGCAGAAATGCGTATGTTAAGGTGGATGTGTGGTAAAACTCGTAAGGATAAAATTAGAAATGAAAGAATTAGGAGATACTTAGGTGTAGCGCCCATAGAGGAAAAAAAATTAGAGAAAGACGTTTAACTTGGTTTGGTCATGTGCGGAGGAGACCAAGCACGGCGCCAATTTGAAAATGTCTAGATTGGCAAGTTAATGGGAGGGTGTAGACGGAGGGGACGACCGTTAAAAACTTGGATGAAGGCGGTGAATGAAGATATCATTGAGCTTGGATTAGGCGAGGATATGTGGGAAGATCGCATTGCTTGGAGAACCAAAATCCATGTGGCCAACCCCAAAAATCTCGGGAATGGGCTTTGATGATGATGATGAAACCTATGATTGTGTGTGCCATTGAAAGACATGCAATGCTAGGGGTTTATGCCTTTGCTGAAATCAATTGCTAACTTCGATTAATTTTTAGATTAGTCGTGTTGATTCTTGAAAACAATAATTTAGATTACACGAATCTCAAAGAACCTGTGGTGGATTCGATGTCTCAGTCTACTCTTTTCATCATCTTATCAATTTAATTTTATTTGTCAATTTAGTTCTCTTAATTTAATAATTTTCATCTACTGCAACCCCCAACTCTAAATTAGTTTAAATAAGTCTTAGAATTCGACTGTCTTGTCAATCCTCGTGGGATCGACCCGTATTTGTCATTGTCTACTAGTTAGACAGCCGTGCATTTGCGGTATTACAAGTAGGGTTTATTAACTTATTAATTTAGGTTAATAAAATTTCCATCAGGACCATTGTGCAGAATCCAAGTGAAGAACTCCATATCACAGTATTACATGGTTCCAAGGCTGCTTGTTATACCCTGATGTTGAAAAACCCTATCACCAAGATCGAATGATGAGACAGATGAGAAGGGTACAGGTCATTCCAAATCCCCCCATTCAAGCCAACATGAAGAATAGAGGTCGATTTGGCCACAACTACTCAGTGAAGCACGAGATACTGCTTGCATTCACTGTTACTTGGCAGAATCATCTCGTGTGAATTGAAAACCAAGATGCGCGAGTGAAGCTTTCATGTGACTGCAACAAAGACTACTTGGAGTGGTTTCATGACATTAGTCATTCGTTCATCCATCCACCAACGACTAGAAGGACACATCCCTTAAGAAATTAATTGTTCATATCTTACAATCGGGTAATTGATATATACTTTAACTAATTTGAAATACATTTTTTTTTTAGTTAGATCAATGTTTTTTTTTGCATAACAAGTTGGTTGATGAGGCTCTTCAGTTGGTGAACACTTCTATTGGAAAACGATGGAATGTGGATAAAGTTGTGTTGCTCACGAGGCAAAAGAAAGTATGTGACCTACTTAGATAAATGTCTACGCATGTCACTTTTAGAGATAAAGAGGAAGAGCAACAGACCGGTCCAACTAGTGATGGTGGTGGTGCTCCAAGTGGTGGTGATGCAGGTGGTGGTAGGGGAAGGAAAGGTGGCATTGGTGGCATTGGTGCTCCTAGTGGTAGAGAAAGGGGTGGTGCTGCTGCTGCTGGTGTTCCTAGTGGTAGAGGAATGTCTGATGGTGGTGGTAGAGCTGGTGGTAGAGGAAGGGGTGATGGTGGTGGTGCTACTAGTGGTAGAAGAAGTGGTGGTGGTAGAGGTAGCGAAGGGGTGGCGGTGGTGTTGATGACACTAGAGAAATCCTTGTTGGTGGAGGAAGTGAGGGCAAAACAAAAAAGATGCATGAGAAAAATATCATTCTAACTGAACCTCGAAAAATAACTAAGTGTACTTGATGTATACAATTTTGATATACAATTTTGGTTGTTGTAATCTATGTAGTTACTGAAAGTGTAATTATTATAGTTTATGCAATGAATTATGATTCAGAATTATAATTCTCTTCAGTATTTATGTATATCACACTAATGGTTACAAAGTTAATTGTATATGCAAGTAAAAGTAGGAAACTTTATCAATTAACCGGAAATATTGGACAAAAAGTCACCCATTTGTCAAAACATAAAGCTCTGACTGCAAACGCATGAGCCGTTGCGAGTGTGATATAAATAATCGCAGAAGCCGCTGCGAAACAAATAACAACAATCACAATCCAGTCTATGTAAGCTACCTGAAAACCAAACGCAGCGGATAGTGCGAATCAAATTTTTTACATCGCGGCGGACTCTAACATATCTGGTTGACTCAAATAGTGTCAGTGCCTTCGGAAATTGTTAGAGCAACTTTCACACCTCCCTCATTCCACATTCAAACCCACAAGCCATGGTTACCTTCAAGCTCTATTAGTAGTTCATGTCTCAATTGCCTCCAACCACTATTCTCGTCGTAACCTAGGAACTTGCATATGCATTTGAATCCACAATGGCCATTGGCAGGTACATTCTGAATGTCCTCAACATAATCACAAATCCACAAAGGAATTTGCTTCATAAATGTAGTTTTCCACTTCGACGTCTTCTCTTAAAAATATTTTATTGACTTTTAAGCTCATATTGTGTTTTCGTATACTCATGACCAAAAGGATCTTTTTTCATGGACTTCTCATGCTTAGACAATTTCTTCTTTTTAGGTCTCCCCTAGCCTTTTACAGGTTCAGTTGGTTCAATCATGACACATGAATCAGAACAACTCAAATCTAACAGTTTCCTCTTAAACACCGACTGTTGATCAAGAGTGGCTTCAAAGAACTTTTGCTTAACGGTGTCGACCACTGGATCTATAATCACATCCGTTGTTGCACGAATAAGTATTTTACCAAATTGCATCCAATGTTTGTGTAAGATAGACAATGAAAGTTGTCATGTAAGAGCAAAATATTGTGTCATTTCATGAGTACAAGGCAACCCATGAGTGGTTTTCATCACGCATCGACACTTGACTGGGTTGATGCCCAAAAATTTAACTTCAAACCTACTAATTTCAGATAACATCAAGTCAAGAACCTTATGCGACACAGACCCATGAAGTTTTCCAAATAAGGGAAGAAATATGCTCTTTCTTGACCTTCATCAAATTTTTTCTGAAGGACGCTTCAATCTCTACAAGTTGGACTTGGATCATGTCATGTATTTTTGCCCATACATTATAAAATGTCTTTTAGGAATTCTCCAACATTTTCTTTAACCTAGAATGTGCGTCTTCAAAGCGACTAGTTGTTCGTTGGCCAAAATGCATGAAAGTGTCGATCCATGCATTAATAAAGAATTTTTTATGAGGCTACCAAACAGTCCGCAGATAACCCAAACACTTGGGATGTGATGTTCATCTTCACTCGAACTCAACAATGTCGTTATTTCATTCTTGCTTTGTGGTTGATCTATATAAATCCAAAAACGATTCAATAAACTTGTTCCATCCTTCCGTATCCTAAAAGTACTTTTTACAATTCTTTTTCACATTTGTATTTATGCGCCACCTATACAACAACCTTCTTACTTCTGGACAGATTCGCTCAATGGCTTTGATCAACCCAAGCTCTTTGTTAGTTACAAACACCTTTAGCAAGTTGTCTGGCTCAAACACCTTTGGCAAGTTTTGGGTTCCATAGGTCACTTGTAGCTTCCAGCGATCGTTACCTTGTGACACCCCTATCAACTGGAATGGGCACTCACACTTCTTTATACTGGTCAATCAACCAACCTTCACTTTTTGCCTTTGAGTTTTCTTGATCTTCTGTAACACCCTAAATTTCATAAAGCTAATTTATTTTATTTTGAATTAATTATAATAGATTTAAATTTATTTGAATTTAAATTTCAATATTTAGGGCATTATTTTAGTGAGTTAAAGGTGGTTGCTTTTAGAATATAAGTGGGGGCGAATAGCCACCCACCTTATAAAAGAAAGGGTTATTTCCCATTTGGCCCCCATTAGTTTATAACTATTCTTCTTTAACCCCCATTAGTTCTTGTATTCTAGTTTGATCCCCATGACCGTGAGTTCAACTATGTTGACTCACAAACTCCATCCAAAATTTTCAAAATGACCAACTTATCCTTATGCACGTGGTTTGCACATGTTTTTAAAATGACTAATTTTTTTTAACAAAGATGGGGGCCAATTATGAATTATATACAAACTAATGGGACTCACAAACTTCATCCAAAATGACTAACTTACCCTTATGCATGTGGTTTGCACATTTTTTAAAATAACTAATTTTTTTTTTAAACAAAGTTGGGGGGCCAATTAGGAGTTATATACAAACTCCATCTTTGTTAAAAAAAATTTAATCATTTTAAAAACATGTGCAAACCACGTGCATAAGGGTAAGTTGGTCGTTTTGAAAATTTTGGATGGAGTTTGTGAGTCTCATTAGTTTGTATATAATTTTTTATTGGTCCCCCAACTTTGTTAAAAAAAAAAGTCATTTTAAAAACATGTGCAAAGCACGTGAATAAAGGTAAGTTGGTCATTTTCAAAATTTTGGATGGAGTTTATGAGTCAACATAGTTGAACTCACGATCATGGGGTTTAGACTGGAATACAATAACTAATGACGGTTAAACGGGAATAATTATAAACTAATAGGGGCCAAATTAAAAATAACCCTAAAAGAAAACTTTATCTGCAGTTGATTTCAGTAATTGTCGAGTGTAGACTTTCACAAATTCAATCTTGCATATTATTTCCATTTATAATTAATGAGAGTCAAGACACATCTTATTTTTGTTCTAGAAATTCTGGGCAGGTGTTCAACCATATTGTTAGTGCTTTGGTGCATTCAACATGTGCTTTGATGTTGTCAACATGCGATTCTATTATTGTGAATTCAGTATTTCAGTTTACTTCAGTTCACTTAGAATGACGATTTTGAACATATTTGATGTCTTGAAATTCTACTAGTGGTTATCCATTTTGACCTTTCTCGTGATGTGTGGGAAATGGTAGTTTTCTTTTCTTAATTCCCTCTGTAATATAAAATTTGTTTACAATAGTATGTTGTGTTCCTCAAAATAATGAATCGATATTATGGTGAATTTATTTATAAATGACAAAGTGTCATTGTGAAGGATTTTGAAACATAAAAAATAAATGATAAACTTCGATTCCTAAAAAAATTTAATCATCTGGATCATATCACTTAGAACTGTCACATCTCTTATTGTTTATGTTTTTCTCTCTCATATAGAGAAACTAAATTACCTTCGGGTTGGGTCTTGCGGAGTATGCCACCAATTTCTTATAGAGAAACTAAATTACCTTAGGGTTGGGTCTTGCGGAAAGGGTGAAGTTTTGAAATGCTAAAAATAGGCTTGATATTTATCCATAAAAAATGTGACGTGACTTATGCGCATTGATAGCCCAAGTGTGGCTTTTATGTTACTCATATAGTTAGGAATATCCATTAAGTTCATGTCCATATGTGATGTGTCCCCACTTAAACATAAATGTCGGAGAAGTTATATTTATATCATTTCTAACCATTTTCATGCAGGATGACAAGTCTACTAACATTACTGTAGGTCAGACTTGCCATGGTTAACAATTACAAAGTAAGTACATGTAAAATGTATATATTTAATTTAATAACGATAAAAACTTATTAGAATGACATAATTGCCTCGTTGAGGAACTAAATTTTTTGAACTGTGATTTTTTTGCATGACACCTTTGCCTCATTGAAGAACTACATGTTTGTATGATTCATCGTTTGTATTTAATTTTTATGTTATCACTTGCTAATTTATTGATTTTGGGATAAGATTACTCATACCAGCTTAATTGCTGACCCAAGTGAGCTTTTGCTTTTTGGGTACGTTTTTATTGGAATGTAGCCAATTAGCTTTTCTCAGGTTTAGAGATTATTGGATAGTGCTACTTGAGTTTCCATAGTTGGGAGCGAATGTCAAGGAGTTTCCTGGTTAGAGTTCTTTTAGTTTGTTTCAATTATTAAATTGTCTCATTTTTTTTTTGCTAAATGTTCTTCAATTGTTGAATTTCATGTCCCGAGTTTTGAGGGAAACGAATAATCCTACGTGGATATAAGGATTTTCGTTTTCTCAAAAATTGGTGCATGAAAGTTTAGTATCAGAGCATTTGGTTAGCCTAGGCTGGGGTAGAATCTAGGTGATCCTCGCAATATGGATATGAGAGAGTAACTGTGTAAAGTTCTAGAGATAAAGTGACAAAGGTGAACCTTGCAACTTTAGTATTGTTTCTTTTCTTCGTGAATCTAGTGATGAAATTCATTTGACTTGAGTCTGCATGAGTAATCATATTTTATTTTTAATGTCGACATTTGAGTGACATTATTTTGTCTAGTTTTCTTTTTAGTGGTTTTACTATCCGTAGTGTTCAGACCGAATCTCGGGATGAGATTCATTTTGAGTTGTATATATTGTAGCACCCGTATTTTCCCTCATACTTATTGCTTTTTTTATATATATATATTTAGTGTGTTTGTCTTCATGAAGTTATATGCATGTACTAGTTTGTCATTGTTATGCATGGCGATTTCTTATCGGTTGTTAGTAGAAAGTTTAGTTAGGATTGATAGTTCTATGTTTGGATTCTTGTGATGCTTCATTCGGTAAGTGGTAGCTTTCCGTCGAATTATTCACCTAGTTAATTCCTCCATCAAATCTTTGGACGAGATTCCTTTTAAGGTGTATATATATTGTAAGACCCGTACTTTTTCAATGACAATAAAAATTTATGCACTTAAAGTTCATTTGAAATTGCATTTGAAAATCTTATTTCATTTGCCAAGTTGTATTTTTTTTTCAATTCATCCAACTTTCTTACCTTCCAAATCTCGAGACGAGATTCTATTTAACGAGTGTATGATGTAACACCCTTAAATTTCATAAAGCTAATTTATTTTATTATTAATTATATTAGATTTCAATTTATTTGAATTTAAATTTTAATATTTAGGGCATTCTTTTTGTGAGTATATGGGTGGGTGCTTTTAGAATATCTAGGGGGCGAGTAGCCACCCACCTTATATGTATATTTTGAAGTTGAGAATGTTGGATTTGTTGATTAGATATGAAATTGTGAGTTCCTCTCTCTCAAATCTCCTTTCTTAAATGTTTATTCGATCTATGATCGAAACCGCAATTGTATAATTGTTGAATATGCGATTTACTTGGATCTGGTTTTGCTTGTGTTCTTCGTTTGAGGTTGGGTTCACTTCAATTCATGTTAGTTGATTAGGCGTAAATTCAAGTTGGTATATTGATGTACTTCACTTCTAAGTTGTGTACATTTATCTTTAGGAGAGACTAAAGTATAAAAGCTGGGATTTGTGTTTGTTTGTTATCACTATTAATCATATATTGACTCTTAACTAGATTCACTATGAACTCTTTATTTCTCTTCAGTGGTTAAAAATCAGTTGTTTTTTTAGAGTTCAATAGAATCAAAACTGTTTTTCGACACAAGCTTGTCCTGAATAGAGGGAATTAGATGTTCAACCCATGCACCACATCTATTATGGGTTGTTTATTTCTGATTGTGGGCCTATTTTAATTCTTAAATCAAAGGATTTGAACAAGGATTTAAGACCTCATTTTTTTTGTGGGTTTGGGCCGGGTGTCACAAATTAGAATTTTTTCTCTTGTGCAAGTCGAATTACTCCTTGTGTACCCAAGTTTATATTATAGTCAACTCCATAAAATTGAGATTTATTTGAGTAAAACTCTGCAGAGTGAAACTTCATAGGACAATCTTTTGCCATACACAATTAGTTAGTGTTTGTATGGTGAATTGTAGATGTGCATCTGGATAATAATTCCTGAAAGAATAATCAAAACTGATTTAATAGTGTGTTGTGTCTTTGTTAGACAAGTATTAGATAGTTCTTGTTTATGTTTTTAATCAAAGTTCAGTAGTTGAATGTATGCATGTGAGTCCAATTTCATCTTGGTTAGTGATCATTTTAGGTAAAATAAACTATGCGTTATAGTGTTTTGTTTTGTACATCAAATAATTTGTCTTTTGAATTAGCTTTCATTATAGGTGACTTAATCAACCAATTGGAATTTTTTTTCCACATCTCTATCTATGAAGTAATTCCCTGACTGTCTAGCTTGACTTTAGTTTACTAAATATTTTATCATCGAGTCTTGTTCACTGTCCAGTATGGCTTCATGATTGATAAACAGATGTGATAATCTAATAAGGGTGACATCATTTAATTCATAATTTACCATCTATTTTGCTTTAGTTTTATTCTGGTGGGAAAAAAAGGGTTTCTAAAGCTCACTGTAGAGCAGTCCCATCTGTTGGTACACAATTCATTTGATTTCCTAACTATTTGCTAATACGTATAATGTCAGTGCTATATCCTTATCTGTTGTTGATTTTAGTAATTGCCGAGGTAGGCTTTCACAAATTCAATCTTTTCCATTTATAATTAATGAGAGTCAAGACACGTCTTATTTCTGTTCTAGAAATTCTGGGCAGGTGCTCAACCATATAGTTAGTGCTTTGGTGCATTCAACATGTCATTTAATGTTGTCAACATGCGATTCTATTATTGTAAATTTTGTATTTCATTTTACTTCAGTTCACTTAGAATGACGATTTTGAACATGTTTAATGTCTTGAAATTCTACTGGTGGTTATCCCTTTTGACCTTTCTCGTGATGTGTGGGAAAGGGTAGCTTTCTTTTCTTCATTCCCCATGTTGTATAAAATTTGTTTACAACAATATGCTATGTTCACCAAAAATAATGAATCGATATTATGGTGAATTTATTTATAAATGACAAAGTGTCATTGTGAAGGATTTTGAAATATAAAAAATAAATGATAAACTTTTATTCCTAAAAAATGTAATCACTTGGAATTGTATCACTTAGAACTACCACATATCTTATTGTTTATGTTCTTTCCTCTCCTATAGAAAAACTAAATTATATTCGGGTTGGGTATTGCGGAGTAGGACACACCTTTCTTATAGAGAAAGTAAATTACCTTCGGGTTGGGTCTTGCATAAAGGGTGTGGTTTTGAAATGCCTAAAATATGCATGATATTTATCCGTAAAAAATGTGACATGACTTATGCGCATTGATAGCCCAAGTGTGGCTTTTACGTTACTCATATAGTTAGGAGTATCCGTTATTACTCATATAGTTAAGAGTATCCGTTAAGTTCATGTCCGTATGTGATGTGTCCCCACTTAGACATGAATGACAAAGAAATTTTCTTTTATATGAGAGAGACTTACGGGCATGTATGTTCAGCACGGTGGTGCGAATGTGGTATCGTCTAAGTGATCAATTTGTTAAAAATGAGTAATATAATTAAGTCAAATAATGTATGAACACAATTTTTTTAATTGATAAAATATCAACTATTTGAGAAGTTATATTCATATCGTTTCTAACCATTTTCATGCAGGATGACAAGTCTACTAACATTACTGCAGATCAGACTTGCCATGGTTAACAATTACAAAGTAAGTACATGTAAAATAGATATTTAATTTAATAATAATTATAACTTATTAGGATGACATGATTGCCTCGTTGAGGAACTAAATTCTTTGAACCGTGTTTTCTTGCATGACACATTTGCCTCATTGAGGAACTACCAGTTTATGTAATTCATCATTTGAGTTTAATTTTTATGTTATCATTTGCTGATGTATTGATTTTGGGATGAAAATTACTCATACCAGCTTAATTGCTAACCCAAGTGAGCTTTTGCTTCTAGAGTACGTTCTTATTAGAACGTAGCCAATTAGCTTGTCTCAAGTTTAGAGATTGTTGGGCAGTGCTACTGGAGTTTCTATAGTTGGGAGCAAATGTCAAGGAGTTCCTAGTTAGAGTTTTCTTAGTTTGTTTCAATTATTAAATTGTCTCAGTTTTTGTTGCTAAATGTTATTCAGTTATTGAATTTCACGTCCCGAGTTTTGGGGGAAACAGATAATCCTATATGGATATAAGGATTTTCGTTTTCTCGAAAATTGGGGCGTGACGTCTTCCCTTTCCTCTCACATCATAAATGGATCCTTCATTTACGTCTACTATCAGCGGGTTTCAACTTTGTGATAATGAGGACTATGTTATTCTCCCTACCAACACCTTGACACCAAGCTATTAAGGATTACTTTGATAAGAATACCTACAAGAAAATAATGCATACTGACGTTAGGAACACTAATAAATGTGTAAATCAATGAACTTATGAAATAAGATTAAATAAAGTCATGCCTACAAGAATTAACCTAACATCTTCTCTAATAAATAAGTCGTCATCATCGACTACCTCTTCTAATGTTCGTTCATCATTCATATCAACATCACCATCATCCTTTTACATTAAGTAAATAAAAAAATTTGTTATTCTAATAATATATTAAGAAATGTAATGAATTAAATCATTATGGCAAATGTTAAATTTAAAAGGTTGGTATCTTCCAAATATGCTTTAAGTGTCTCTGGATCGTCAAGATTATGTGAAGGTATATCGAAATCTATTAGATTGACAATGAAATTCTATGCACAAAATAACAACAACGGTCAAACTAACACTAAAAATAAGCAAGTTTTAGGGTTCAAATATTAACAACTAACCCTAAAAATAACAGTGTTTCTTCAAATATAAACCAAAAATGAAATTAAACATGATATAAAAATAATCACAACAACAACAACAATAAAATACCCATGCAAGCTCATCTCAAGTTGAGAGTGTACCTCAAATGGAGTGAGTTGTTCTTCATCTTGAAAATGTTCATCTTCTTCGTTAACTCCTATAAACGGAGTACAATGCTGACTCTAAACTCTAGCATTATCATATTCAAGCCTACCAACATCATTTTCACTAAATTTATCCATTTCTAGATACAAACTTCAACAAAACCCTAACAAACAAAGATGAAGAGAGAGAGAGACGACGAACAGATAAAAAAGAGGGATAGACGCCTGTGTTGGAGTCATTTGGCAAGCTTGGGATGGAATACAAGCAGTAGGGTAGATGAACATGTTTCCTTGCGCTAGAGAGAAAATATAGCACAAGAATAGAGGCAGGGAGGATGAAGATGAGTAAGAGAGGGAGGGTGTTGGCCGCTGGATTTGGGAGAGAAAAAAAAAAGATTGTGTATATAGTGAAGGTTTGCTTCAGTAGATTGAAAAAAAAAATTGGTGGTGTCCTTCAGCGAATATAGTGGTGTTATTTAACAAAGGTCTTTCTTAATTAGAATTTTGACCAATATTTGGGCCATTTGTTGCCACCTTAAGGAAAAAAAAAATAAAAAGGAGATAAAGGGTACCTCGGTGACAACGGTGATAGAAGCTTTGCCTTGGAGAAAAAGGATTTCATTTATCCTTAGGCCATAATCAATTGCTTGGAAGCGTGGAAAAGGATAAATTAGATGGAGATTAACTTACATCGAACTCAACCTCATTGAATATTAATTTCACATAAAAAAGTTTATTATTTTTAGTGAATTTCAAATATCATTGGGTGAGGTTAAGAATAAAAAAAAGTATAATTGATTGTAATGAAATGGTATAATTATAATGAATTGGTTTCGCAATGATATTATTGAAATGCATATATGTACCATATATAAGGACAGGACTGCATGAACAGTAGAAATATGTTCAACCTAATTTCAGTTTCCGAAACTGAACTTCTTGATATTTAGAAACAAAATAAATAGGTAAGGGAACTTGACGAGGGATAATTGCGTCTTTTGAAAAAAACACTATTCACATGTTTACTATTATACCACTGAAATTGAGACTATTTGCAAGAAAACTAGCATCTCTAAATATTTATTAATTATATAAGTTCCTAACATAATTTATCTAAAGCCTCACAATTATCTATAAATTATAAATAGGTCCTTACATCTAACTTTTGAATTTCTCATTTTGCCATCCACATTACTTTTTACAATCAAACCAATCAATCTCAAACATTGATTACTTATACCAAAACCCCTAATATAATTTATTTGAAGCCCCCAATTATATCTTACAATAATGAGAGTGCAATCTTTTGTTACAATATTTTACTCATAAATTTTTAAATTTTACTTATTATTAAAAAATTATAATTGAAAAAGTATTGAATATACACATACGTAGTGCGTGTCCACACCCTAGTTGTGAAATAATTGCCAACACTTACGTTGATGACAACTTTTATTGTAATGTTTGTATAATTTTACTTTACTATCAATGCATTTATTGAATAGATGTTAATATGTCTCATAGATATCAAAGACCTAATTAAGTAAATGATTCAGATTGGATGACTCGTGAAATCCGATTCATATTCTTTTCCATGTTCCATTTAACCTACTTGGACATCTCCGCATTGAGATTTAAATGGAAGATGAATAGCAAATGAGTTGGATTTATAAAAATTCATGAAACAATAATGGATTGCAATATAAGATTAAAAAACCAAAATGAAAAATTGCTCTATTGAGATTGTGCCTACATCCAGAGGTTGGTCATTGGAGCCTTTCATGTAAAAGAGTTCCCAAAAATCTTTCTTCAAATGCTGATAGAAGAAAGACATCAACACTTTTTTTGCAACTAGAGATTTGATTAACCATTTTGATGCTTAATGAGTGTATTTTTAGTGAAAAAGAAAACCAAGTTGATCAACCAAGTGGCGGTACTTGGATAAATCTAAATCAAGAAGCTCAACCCGCCCACCAACAACTCGCTTCCAATCTTCAGCTTCGACAATGCGAAGTTTGTCCTTGGCAGTAGTGATTTTGTTTTTTGCTGCGGCAAGTTGCCATTCGGGGGTAGCAAGCATGACAGAAGTATCTACCTTGACCTCATCGTGCGCAGTCGTCAACTGTTCTACCCGTCTCTCAACAATATCGCGACTAACAGATTGTTCAATCTCAACACAAAAGCCTCATCATAAGTTGCCTTCTCGGTGGATAACTCCTTTTCCGCATCACGTAAACAGGCACGAACCCCATCCAACTTGGCTTTCAAAGACTTAAGCTCAACATCAGATTTATTTGCATACTTTCCGCCTCAATCAACGAAGTCCGAGCAGCCCTGACAGTTTTCTCCGACTCTGTGCATTGCGCTTTCAACGCGTCAAATTGGGATAGGACGTGAGAAAACACCAGCAACAGTGCTGCCAACTTTCTATCCAAAGAAACCACCAGATCACGACCAGCTAGATAGATCGAGCCCATCACCCTTGCATAAGCGAGATGATTCATCCCGTCCATTATATGCTCAAGACCATAATCAAGGTGATCATTCGGATCCAGTATGGGCATCGAAGGTATTTCCACTAATCGCCTGTGCCATTCATTTATCAACCTGCGCGCACCATCTTGCACGTCAAGCTAAGTAAACCAGCAAAAACTTGTCGTCTGACTTGATGCGGATAACTTTTGGGCTAGGCTCAGTCCAGCCAACTCGTGGATAAAGAACACGAGGATCTTGAAGAACCGCCCCAACAGCCAGAAGGGCAGAAGGAACAACAGTGACAACAGATAAACCATTTTTGCCCTCTGACGAAGAGCAACCATAAAAGGAATGGGACTAGTAGTGACAGCAGGAGCAAGAGAATCTAGATGGGAAGGAGAAGAAACCAAGAATTCGGCTGCATCACTAACGCCTATAGAAAAAGAAAAAGGAGATTGAACCTCGAACCTCTGACTACCACCGACAACCTCTTTAGAGTATTCCACCGCCAACTGAAGCATTTTATCATCATTAGCCTGGGGATCATTGTTAGATCATTCAGCGACCTCTGAAACACCATAAGTAGAAAGAAGCCTTTTTTCATCATCGTTCAATGGACGAGTTGTCTTTTTCTCACTCTTCTCCAACAGCAGCCTCATCTCCTCAACCTCCTTAAGAAATGCACGATCCACTTTCACAACATCCTTGCAAGAAGGACTTGGGTGAGAAATGGCTTCCGTAACATCCTTATGGGATACAGTTCGAGTAGAACCACGAGTAGAAAATCGTTTTTTCCTTGAAACCCAACCAGGATCCAGTGATAATCGCTACAATGGACTATTAAGCCTTGAAAGCTTCCACTTCCTAGAGGTCGGGACTACAACATTAACAGGAACATCGAGATCCGTAACACGTCTGTCCGAATTCACTTCCCAATCTATGCTAGCACCACTAACGCCAGCATGAGTATCGTGAGCAGCGATATCCTCAGCACAGGATTCAATAAGCAAGGCCCGCTCCGCTTTGTTCATGGTGTACAAACCACTGCGATCGAAGATGTCCTTAAAAAAAGGCCTCCACCGGAAACTAGGGAAGCTTCGAGAATTGGTCATGATCCTCTGCTCCTCCACATTCAACTGAAGATCCTTCTGTTTGTTGGAAACTCGGAATGACCAAAAAATCAGACGACCTCGCAATTGGAAGTAGCCAGAGTTAACAGAAGCGTAAAACCAAGACCTTGACCAATCACGAATGTCATCGTTAAGCTTCGCGAAGCAGGCAGAAGAACGGAGGAAGTAGATATCCTTGGTCACCATCAGACCAACCACCGAATTTAGAATCCTCACAGTCAAAGGAATGTTGGATAGAATAGTTCTCGCATAAGAAGAAACAATGACTCTCCAACCATTAGGACCCATTTGAGTAGGAGGAATGCCAAAGAAATCCAGGTACTCCCAGAACAGCTTTGGAACGGGGAATCAAATGCCAGAGGAAAACATCCACGGATACAATGCTACGTACCCAGACCTTAGACAACAAAGACTATCATTTTGTCTAGGCTTAATAATCTCAAGGCCGGGTGGTAAATTGTAATCAGAATGAAGGTTGTCCAATGTTGCTTGAAAATCTTTCTTGGGAGACAAATGAGCCTCACAGATGGCTAGGGGCTTACCACTTAACTTACCACCAATAGACATCATTAAATATCGAAAAAACAAAGAGAAAAAAGAAGACGAAAAGAGGAAAAAACCCTAATTTCAAAGATATCGTAAAGAGGGAAAACAAACCTGTCACGTTACCTTTCATAGAGCCAATCGACAAAGGGACTGCTCATGGGATAGTGTGCAAGATATGATGAAATTGAAAGACAAACCGTCATGAAGTTAGTGCTTACCTCAGCATACACACTGACTAATCGGGGAGTAGCTAATGATACATCAAATAGACTGACATTGTGGCCATACACGTGGCATATAATATCAATCACAAGGATTTGGCGCCCCACTTGTTAGGCTTGCTCACAAAACTGAAGAAGATTAAAGCCAATCATAAAACACCAGACAGTGCCTATTAAAAGGAAGACGTAATCAAAACCCGAATCCAGGCCCGAACGAATCAAAACCCAAATCAGGCCCAACACGAGTTCTCTCATAAATGAGAGGAACGTTGCACAAAACAATTCGTTGAGAGAGTTACGCCTCCACGGACGCATCTCCATCAAGGAGGAGATTGTTACGAGAAATATCGCCTTCCGTTGCACTTCACATGCTTAAGTCACGCAGAGAATTACCATTATAAAAGGTAAATAGAACATTTGACAAAGGTATGCAACTTTAATTGAGTTTTGTCCAGATTTATTTCGTTCTTAAAAAAGAGTTTCTGACTTAAGCATCGGAGTGTCTTCGGCCACCAATAAGGTGGTATTCGACAGTCTAATATTTGTTTTACAGATCAAACTCTTAGGAGGACGAGATTTGAACGCATCAGCTTTGATCAACCCAAGCTCTCGTTAGTCACAAACACCTTTGGCAAATTGTCTGGCTCAAACACCTTTGGCAAGTTGTGGGTTCCACAGGTCACTTGCAGCTTCCAATGATCGTTACCTTGTGACACCCCTCTCAACTGGAATAGGCACCCACACTTCTTTGTACTGGTCGATCGACCAACCTTTACTTTTTGCCTTTGAGTTTTCTTAATCTTCCCTTGCCTCACATCTTAAGTGAATTCTTCCTTTACTACTATTAGCGGGCTCCGACTTTGTGATAATGAGAACTATGTTATTCTCCCTACCTACACTTTGAAACAACGCTATCAATGATGACTTTGAAAAGAATACCTAGAAAAAAATAATGCATACTGACGTTAGGAACACTAATAAACTTGTTAATTAATGAACTTGTAAAAAATATTAAATAATGTAATGTCTACAAGAATTAACCTTATCTCTTCTGTAATAAATAAGTCGTCATCATTGACTACTTCTTCTAGTGCTCGTTCATTATTCGTTTCAACATCACCATCATCCTTCTATACTAAGTAAATAAAAAAATTTGTTATTCTAATAATATATTAAGAAATATAGTGAATAAAATCATAAAGGCAAATGTCGCCTCTAAAAGGTTGGTATCTTTTAAATATGCTTTAAGTGTCTCCGGATCGTCAAGATTATGTGAAGATATCTCAAAATCTATTAGATCAACAATGACATTCTACGCACAAAATAAAAACAACAATCAAACTAACCCAAAAAATAAGCAAGTTTTAGGGTTCAAATATTAACAACTAACCCTAAAAATAAAATTGTTTTTTTCAAATATAAACCAAAAAGAAAATTAAACAATGACAAAACGATAATCATAACAACAACAACAACAAAATACCCATGCAAGCTCATCTCAAGTTTAGAGTGTTGAGAGTAAACATCAAGTGGAGTGGGTTGTTATTCATCTTGAAAATGTTCATCTTCTGCGTTCACTCCTATAAATGGAATACAATGTTGACTCTCAACTTTAGTATTATCATTTTCAAGCCTACCAACATCATTTCACTAAATTCATCAATTTCTAGATACAAACTTCACTAAAACTTTAACAAACAAAGATGAAGAGAGACAGAGAAATGATGAAGAGAGATGACGAAGACATAGAAGGGAGGAAGAGACGATGGTGTTGGGGTCGTCCGGCGAGCTTGGGATGGAATACAAGCAATAGAAAATGAAGCAGGGTGGATGAACATGTTTCCTCGCGCGAGAGAGAAAATGTAGCACTAGAATAGAAGCAGGGATGATGAAGATGAGTAAGAGAGGGAGTGGAAGGATAAAGACGGTGACAGATCGTTCGTTTTCTGACTAGATTGATAAAAGGAGTCATTCGTGCGAGTGGAAGAGCGTTGGTCGCTGGATTTGGGAGAAAAGAAAAAAAAAATTGGTGTATATAGTGGTGGTGTTCTTCAGTAGATTAAAAAAAGGTTGGTGGTGTCCTTCAGCGGATATGGTGGTGTTATTTAGCAAATGCCTTTTTTAATTAGAATTTGACCAATATTTAGGCCATATATTGCCACCTTAAGAAAAAAATGAGAGAAAGGATACATCGATGACGACGGTGATAGAAGCTACACCTTGGAGAAAAAGGATTTCCTCTTTCCTTAGGCCATAATCAATTACTTGGAAGCGTGGAAAAGGCTCAATTATAAGGAGATTAACTTACATCAAACTCAACCTCATTGAATACTTATTTCACATAGAAAAGTTGATTATTTTTAGTGAATTTCATATATCATTTGTTGAGGTAAGAAAAAAAAAAAGTATAACTGATTGTAATGAATTGGTATAATTAGCTATAATGAATTGGTTTCGCAATGATATTATTAAAATGCATCTATGTGCCGTTAATAAGGACCGGACTGCATGAATAGTAGAAACGTGTTCAACCTAATTTTCAGGTTCCAAAAATGTACTTGATATTTGCAAACAAAATAAATAGGTAAGGGAACAATGACGAGGGATAACTGCGTCTTTTAAATAAACTACGCTATTCACATGGTTACTATTCTACCCCCTGAAATTGAGACTATTTACAATTAAAACCAACATCTCTCACTACACCAAAAATACCCATTAGCAACAGTTTTGAACCGTGAGGGTAACCCATTGTCACGGCTTAGAGCCGTGGGCTGTAGAGGCATCGCTAAATCCCCAGTAACAGCTAAAAACCGTGGCAAAACATATTAGCAACGGTTTTATGCTCGAGGACGGTTGATGATTTAGCCACGGTTATAAACCGTTGCAACAATGTTAGCCACGGCTTAAAACCATGGCAAGTCCTAGCCACGGTTTTAAGCCGTGGCCAGTCCTAGCCACGGTTATAAGCCGTGGCAAGTCATGGCCACGGTTCTGAGCCGTTGCAATAGTAAGCCACGGTTTAAGGCCGTGGCAAATTTATTTTTTTATTTTTTATTTTTTTTTTGCTATCAAATGACTTTTTATTACATCTTATAGGTAAGTATAATTCAGCACGTGCATCAATTCTTGCATCAGGTAAGTAAAATTTAATATGACTTTTTATTAAATTTAAAAACAACATTTACAACCTCTGATCAGCAAATTCCAGCAATTGCTTTCAAGCAATTCATTACAGCAACAACATTTACAATTCATTACAGCAGAAATTTAGATCATTCACAATTCATTACAGCACGTGCATCAATTCAGATCATTCACAACCTCTGATCCGCAAATTCCAGCAATTGTTTTTTCAGCAAATTCAATAATGCGCCCTTCTTCGTCAATTTTCATCAGACCAAATGCAATGGCACGTTGTTCATCCATTGGCAACGCAGCAACAGTGATGTCATCATTTTTTTCTCTATGAGCTTGAATAAACTTCACATAGATCATACGGTATAGATGATCTCCAGCAAGAACCAAAAACTCCATCACATTGCTTTTTGGCAAAAAGAATGGGAGAAAACAACCATATCGGGAACATTCTTGGACTACTAACAACAAAGTAATACCTCTAGAAGTAATATCTCTTCATCTGCATTCCAGTCTGGACATATAAGAGGGAACGACAAATTGTCCTGTTGAACAAAATATACAGAAACATTTTAAGAAACCTAGCAAGTAAGAAATAAATAAACCTTCTTTGTCTAATCTCTTTCTTGAAACAGTATAACTGGATGAGAACAGAATAAGTTAATAAACCAAACTAAGACAGTTGTATTAAAAATGTCAAGCATACATCATCATAATCGAATAAGCAATGTAAACCGCTAAAATCAACAGAAAGAAAATAGTTAAATAGGAACAATGTCTCTTCTTATAAAGAAAATAATAATAATTATAAAAGAAATCAGTATATCATTGATATCAATGGTTAGGCAATGTTATGAGGCAGCAATTTATATGAGTCCGTTTGATGTTTATTTCCTTTTTATTCAACGTAATGAGAAATTTTCTAGGAAGCTGTTATTTCTTCTATCATGACTCCTAAAAATTGAGGATTCACGTTCAGTTAAGGTGGTTTTCTGTGTCTTCGGTGTTGCCTACAGATGGATCATCTCCAAGGAGAAAAGTGCATTTTTTGCTTGTCATGCACTTTATAAGAAAGATGAAAAATTAGTAGATCGTGTACTCATTCATGTGACTTTGCTTATTGATGGTATGTTTGTTTACATAGAATCATATTTCATGGAGTGTACCCCACATTTGATGTCAAATGTTATCCATGAGATTCATCGTCATTCCCAGACTGTCAACATTGAGAATGCAACTAAGTGACACAGACCAAACACTTGTGACTTTAGTTCATTCTTCACATATTTCTTCGACCATCAGACGACTGCTAACATCCATACATGCTCATCAGAACTCCCCCCAACCACCAAATTTTCATAGTTAAAATGAATTTTAAATCTTAAGAGTAGTCCACTTTTCATATTAAAATCGAAGTCTAAAGCTTAAATTTTCCCAACCCATGGATACAGCATATTGCTATTGAGGCCAATTGAGTATATGTTTCTTTGTTTCATTACCTCTTTTGCAATTAAGCTAAAAAACATTTAAACCAATTAAGCTAGAATACCCAAATGATCACGCTCATAACAATACAAACACACAGACATGGCTAAAGAAGACTATTGAGTAAATCATGTTGATGGTCTATACATAGTAGCAGAATCAAATCCCTCCAATTGAAATGCTCCCTTGTACATAATAAACACTAGTGCTTAACAAAAGTCTCAAAAGTTGCATTGGGGAATATACTATGAGCATTAAGGGATTTGCTCTAGGAAGAGTATAGAAACTCACCAGTTTCCCATGGAAGCATATTTACAAAAATGGAAAGGAACCAGGGACCAGTGCAATACCCTTCTTGTCTGGATTTTCTTCTTTGAATGACTTTCTAAAATCATCCCTACAACAAAATTCATTCCAATTAGAGTTGAAAACACTGTTCTTAGCCAATACAATCTATCAAGGAAATACTTACAAAAACAGAAAGTAAGCAGTCTGAGGACGCTTGGGCATGTTGGGGTCTTTTGATTTCCTACTCTTCTTTGCTTTTGATGATGATTTCACTACCTTCGCATTCCCTACCTTGGCTTTAGTCCTAAAAAAATTTCGCACAAATTTTCATCAAATATCTCACACTCACAGAACAGACTATAGCAGAAGAAAAGCCTACTTGGTTTCTGCAGCTTTTTCAACAACAGTAGACTCTGAAAATCAAATAGAAATAGAAAATTAGAACAACAATGTTCATATACTACTTTTTTTCAAATCAATGATCAGCATACTGACCTGTATGTTTGAATCTGTGCAACCAATGTTAGAAAAATAGTTCAAAATTTTCAGCCAATGTGGTGAACAAAGAATGTGCATTTTAACACCTGAATGGAGATGTTTATTCACCTCGGGCACTTCAGATAAATCTTCTGAAGTGGTGTTTACTACCTATTTTGAACAAGTACAAAATTAGTACAACGCACTCATTCGAAACAAAGACACAAACTGATCATTTTGCTTATAAACTAGCAACCCTAACTTCACCGAGGATAAGGCCTAATAAGACCTAAAACAAAAATAAGTTTAGACCTTAAAAGACCTTTATCATGAACTAGGCCAACCAAACTTTCAAAACCCAAATTGCAACCATAAACTTGGAAGCAATAAAAAAAACCATACCCGGCTGACTCTAGCCCAATCCCCTGTTGAATTCCAGCACACCATCATGCTAACAGCAGAAAAAAAAAAAAAAAAAAGCAACAGAATGCATCAGGACAGAGCACTCTGTCAAAACAGAGCGTGTTATCCAATGTATTGCAGCACCGAAAAAAACTAGACAGAGCAGCTCCAATTCTTGGCAGACCAACCCTGCAAGCAAACTTTGTTGTTCCGATTCTTGTTCATTGTTCTTATGTTGATGAATGAAAGAATAGTAATTTCTTATTTGTTTTCAATTAGCTTTTATCATAGTTATTTCGATTCTTGTTCGTTTATTTTAATTATTACTTCATTTATTTGTTAGTTCTAGCACTAACACATGCTCTATAATTCTGACAATGGCAATCTTTGTACCATTTACTAGTTGTCCACGAAGATTTAACTTGATAAATCAATTAAATCGACAAAGAAATACAATTTAAAAACCTAAACACCAACCTGCTTGAACATGATGCCTATTGCTGGGCGACTAGCAGTAACCAGTCGCTCACTGAACCCCTGAAGCACACCAAACAAAAGTAGTGAATAGGCATGTGAATTCAAAAATAATACACACAAGTATTAAACTACTAAAACAGTATGGATACAAATTAAGCATGACTTATATTTCCATAAGCCAATCACAGACAGAACATCCAGCTCAATCACACTTAGTTGATTTTCAGACTTTTTGTGTGTTTAAGTCAATATTCATTATAAAAGACTTTAACATGGCAATGATGTCAACAGAGAGTCAATATCATGATATAATATAACATGGAGATAAATATTCAAAACACTACCAATTTTCAGTGTTTAGCATAAGCAAGAAGAAAATCTTGGTGATTGCTAAACAACTAATTTGATCTAAACACCACTTAAGTCTTAAGCGACAAAATAAGTTTGTGCCTCCGACTTCGAAAACATAGCTACAGTTTGATCAGAGAATTGTGCTTAAACTGATATTGTTTACCATGACTCAAACTCTTCATGGGACGAAAAGATATCAGGCAAGATGAAATTCAGCAACGACCAGAGTTCAGCCAAGATATCATGGGACTGATATTGTTTACCATGACTTAAACTGTGCTGCTTGGTTGTTTGCTCCTATAGCTGCAGCCTTCCACCCACCATAGTTTCCACTGGGATCACTCATGTATAGCTGGAAGCCAAAGTTCTTGTCCCATTCTGCAAATAGAAATGAAACACCAAATGAGTTAACCATGCCATAAGCAAACCGGGATTTAAGTTGAAGTAAAGCTTACCACCTTTGTCAATGGTATTCAAACATATCAAAATGTGTGAAACAGTGATGCCAACTACAATAACACACACACATCTATCAGAATTCCATAAACAAGCAACTAG
Organism: Berberis vulgaris; assembly: GCA_963556465.1. Taxonomy (NCBI): domain Eukaryota; kingdom Viridiplantae; phylum Streptophyta; class Magnoliopsida; order Ranunculales; family Berberidaceae; genus Berberis; species Berberis vulgaris. The sequence continues at coordinate 71,975,865 of OY747125.1, read as the reverse complement.
AAAACCTTAATTTGTTTCCCTCACCTCACACATCAATATCAATAACTACAACTACAATAACACACACAGAGACACAGAAAAGTGATTTTTAAATTCAGATTGAAAAGCAAAAGGAGGTAATGCAGTCTGGATGATGCAGGAAAGTAATCGGAAATAGATCGAGAGAAAGAGAGGATACCTGAAGGAGAACTTCAGTAAGGCAGTAGTGAAATCAAATAAGAAAGTTGGGGCTCTACAGTAGAATGTGATGTAAGCAGAGGTTTGTAACTCAAATGTATTTCCTGCAAAGTGGAAATATAAAACTTTACTTCTTTCTCAAAAATAAATAAATAAATAATCATCAAATATTATTGAATAAATTGTGTGTATGATAAATATTATTGAATAAATATTATTACTGTGTGGACACTGACGATATTCAACTGCAATTCGAATTCAATTCTTTGAATTGAAATTATGGTGCAAGCATTCCAAATTTTGAGTTCTCTTCAACACCTGCAGGGTCAGCACATATACTTAGGGGAATAACAAGTCCAATACACAACCTAAATAGCAAAAACACTCAAGCATGAAGGCTTTCTTCCCACAAAAAAAATGTTATATTCTAAGTAGCAAGGCAGCATAAGAATCTTGAAAGAGTGTATGACTCTTGGAAATATATTATTTTGGTGCATAAAAAATTCCCAAGTTTTGGACAATAAAAACTAAAATAATGGAGGAGAAATCACTTGATTCCCCCCAGATCCCACAATCTCGACTAATCTTGCTGTAGAAGTCCCTAACAAGGCTAGCTAAATATGAAACCTTAAAATACTAGAACAATAACAAAAATTTGGATGAATGATGACAACTGCAGTGACTGAATTTAAATAACTCACAAGATTTGACAACTGAATGTGGGAGACTCTCCCCTTTATAAAAGTTCAGCCTAAACCTAAAGAACATAGCACCCACTTTAAGAAACTTCACAAGCAACCCACGAAAAATTGACTCACTTGAACAATGAACTCTCCGTCTTGCAACTTTTGAACACCATCTTATCCAAAATCCATTATACAACAAGTTAGTTTTTCTAATTGAATGAAGAAACACTTTCAATCAAAATGTCAATCCATTTACTAAACCAAAAGTAGTAGTATAAGTAGCAGTAGTAAGCAACCAGAGCAGCAGAATAATGTTATAAGCACCAGTTCCATAAACCAACATGACACTCAGCATTGTAGCAAATTCATGCATGATAACTTATCTATCCAAAACCAAAGTGAAGGAAGGAAGTATTCACATACGCGCGTCCTGAAGAAGTTTGTTTTTTTGTTTTTTATAAATTAAGATAGAAAAGAAGATGCTCATGTATTACCTGCTCTCACCTCCAAAATGCAGTCCCTTTCATCTACATCATCCTTAGGAAGCATGGACATGAGCAGCAGGTTCTGCAGTTGTGCTTCCTGACTTTGAGATAGTTCAGTGCAAGATTTTGTCCTTGTGATCCTGCATATACGATCAAATGAATTAATTCATAAGCTTTTTCCTGTTTTTTTTTATTCAGAGCGTAGACTCCATGAAAGAAGGGGGCAATTTACCTTAAAATGAACATAGTTGTAACTATCAATCATCAAGTTCCACATGATTTTTACACCATACGAAGAGTAGGTTACCAACATATGTCATGAAGATGTGAGTGTCATCACCACATCTAAAAGAATACCTACAAAGCGATATATGTAGTCACAAGTTTCATAGTAGACATATTTTAGTGTAATAATATGAAGATGGAATCCATAATATCTGTACTTGATGTTGCTGGTACTAATGCTTCAAACAAATCTGTATCATAATTTACATCCCCAACTTGTATATGATTTAGAAGATGACGTTCACACTCTTAACAGTTTGGGTGGCTAAGCTGTTAGGTTAATCACGATTGATATTTTACTTGTTGGGGAGAAAGGGTTTTGAGCTAAAGCAAAACAAGGAAATTTCAACCTTCATGGATATCTAGCAGTAGGGATGTACAGATATTGCAGTTGATTGAATTAACTTTTGCTCTGTATGTTCATTTCGGGGAGCTTTCAAACATACTTAAATAACTTGTAACATGTATCTTGTTCATTCATAAAAATTTATGCTTCACAACAGGGGAAGTTAAAGACCACATTTCGGAGAAGTTCAGTCTATACAGAACATCAGTCTCCTTATCAGTTTCTTCAATGGAGGTGACAAACATATAGTCAATTAAAATTCTTTGAACAGAATAACAATAATCATTTGAAGATAATTCTTTGAACAGTTCAAGAGAACGGTGCCGAGGTTACCGCTAGTATAACGAGGTGTTCATCCAAAAATTGTTCTTAGAATTGTTTTGAGAAAACAAATAGAGCATACTCAAGAATGAGAAAAGGAAAAGGTGGGGAAGGAGACCACGTATTTGTCAAACTCTGTTTGTAGAACTCCAAGTAACAGGGACACTATTGGTGTTGGGCACAAGTTTGAGCATCTGACACATCACTAAGAAACTTGAAGAAGCCAACAGATAAGAATATATGCTATTTTTTATTAGGTACATTATTCTAGTTAAAATACCTAAGCTGTTATACCCTGCACCAACGTAATCTATACAAGTGTAACTGTGATCATAAATATATGGCTTAACTCATGTTGTTACTTGGCAGGATAGACTTTTCCTAGTGATTTGTTGACCTTGTAGATTACATATACAAAGTTTGGAAATATGAGGAAAAAAAATGAAATATGTCCTAGATTTCCTTTGACAACTAAAGTTCAATAACAGACATGAATTTTCAACTCCAACAAGATTCATCTCATCAATACCTCAACAGCAGAAAAATTCTTTTATGTATAAATATGCCAAGAAATTGAGGAAAGAAAACATAGAGAGTAATAAGAACCAAGTCAGAAAAGTTTCCAGATGACTTGCAGGTTTCACTATCTAGCAAAAAAGAGAGTGCATGCTACACATGTTCCTATTTAGAAAACATCCTACTGAAAATAACAGGATATAACAATCTTCATCATGATACTTTTATTGTATTCATTGAACAACTTAATATAAACAAAGCGGTAGTAGTATAGAGTAAAACCTGTATACATAATTTTATCCCACTTCTGCTCCAATAGTGCAGATGTTTCAGAAACAACACCTTCAACAACTCTTATAGCAGAGCTATCTAGATACTCCTCTACGAATCTTGCAACTAATGAAGACGTAGCTGGAGAAATTTTTGATGGTTTCAAGACCACAGTATTACCAGCTGCTATAGCTCCAATGACTGGATCGAAAGACAACACTGAAACAAAATAAAAGAAACTTTAATTTTTCTTCACAAAATAAAATAAGATAGTCATTATGGATGACTACAGATGTAACCAACACGAGCAATTGTAACATAAGAGAGTATAAAGGGTGTTGGGTGCCAAACTTATGTCAAGTAAAAAAAGAAAGTTGAAGTCATGCAAGATCATATCCAATTTTACAGTGCCATTCAAGTAAACTATAGGAGTACGAGTATCTGAAAGACTTGTTGCCTACAGAAAGGGTAGTTCCATGTTGAAATGATCAATATAACGCCTAGTGGTTCTGACACAATTTCAGCTGTTGAAGGGAAAGTTGCAATTGTTGTTTTAGCCTGAAAAGTATTAGAAGATTCACATCATATGTTTGTGGCAGCTACAGAATGAACTGCATAGCATGATTGATAATTATTTTCACATCTAAACTTATGGAATGGTTCTAGAAGCATTACCTTTTTTGGCTTCATCCAGTGTTTTAGTTCTTTAAGAGTCACGGTACATGAAGTCTTTAACATGTTTGTCAAACCCATCCTAATAGTGAACCATAACCAAATTAGACACAACATATGCCAAATTAGACACAACATATTCCCTACAAGAATATTTGATAAGCTGATACAAGTCTTCATGAACATCTAAATCAGAGAATATGAATTCCAGATTTTGAATTATTGGCGTTCTTCCGACGAAAGCTTGCTGAAGCACGTCAGCCTCATCAAGTTTCTTCTCATTAGCTTCTTTAACATCCGTCAATAACACTGACAGACAGAAGTGAAGAGATGAAAAAACATTAAAAATAGCAGCTATATACCCAAGAAAATGCTGGGAAAATCTACACATGGTGCAAATAAAATCATTAATTTGCTATATTTGAGTAAAGACAGAAATATATACCCGGCTTCTTCAAAAGCTTGCCAGCATCTTGTGCCTTCTTCATAGCCTTCACTGCTTTAGCCTTTCTATAAGCCACATCTACAAGTAACTTTCCTTCTTTCTCTTTCTTACCACGGTGTCCACCCTGCAATTTTTCAGTGTCCACGTACTTAATGACTCTAAACAAACTCCCCGCCAACAAGGAATATGATTCAGTTAATGCATCTGCAAAAGGGATGATAAAACATACCTGTTCTATGTCATCGCCTTCGTCCTCCATCTCTTGAGCAGCTTCCAGCCTACGACGCTTCTTTCGTGGCAAGTTTTTCTACATCAAAGTAGTGCCTCCACATAATCAACATTTATGTCGTAACAAGCATCCAGAAATGAAACAAACTAGAGGGAAAAATTATGAAACCTATCGCTCCCGCTTTCTCTTTTCTTTCATTTTAAGATCTTCCGCTTGCTGGGCACTGATCACTTCCTTCTCCATTCTGTTGTTTCCAACAGAGGCCTGTAAAAAGAAAATGCACATCTTCATGATACAAGAACTTGAACACTTAGTAAAACATATTAGAGTTCATAGACTAACACACTATTCAGTATGGGTGATTCTCAGATTATTATTTGACTCCCCTTGATATCTTAAATACAGGAGCAGCTGTAGCCGTGCACACTAGTGAGGAATAAAAAGAACCAAAAGATAATTTTGTCTCCACAATATAAACCAACTTGAAAACTTGGACACAAAGGAATGGGCCAAAAGATTTGCAAGAGACAGAACTTCGAAAATTATTTGTGTATCAAAGTTTTTACATTAACCCACTAATAAAACGAACCTTTGTTGCCTCCATTTCAGTTTTTCTTAGAGCTCTCTCTTCCCTGCAAACAGATGGAACTTTTATTTTCAAGTAACACCAAAAAAAAAAACTCACAAGTAGAGAAAATGCAGTTATGAGACAATAATAACCTTTCTTCCTCGAGAACAGCAGAAACTTGATCTTCCATTTGTTCAATTGTCTGACACCACTTGGTTACAAACAGCAGAAACTCTAATATGAAATATAACAAACAAATATTAGCCAGAGCTCTTTAATAACTCACAATCAATCAAAGTAGACAACATAGTTTTTAGTTTGGAAAAGAAAAAATCATCATAATACCTACCAATAAGTCTTCTGGTAGCCTCTCCAACATTGGCATGTCCGAGCTCCTCCTCGCACGACATGGCTTCTTCAATGGAGTTTTAGAAGGGGAGTAGAGACACAATGGTTCCACTCGCTTCCTCCCCATTGATCCCATGCGCCTAACTACGCCAAATACTTTTTTTCCTTCATCAATATCAAAATCCATCATCTTATTAGGGCAAGTTATTGACAATGCCATTCTTTCTTCTTTAAACTCCAAGCTTAGATCTGTATCATTGGATAAAGTACTTGGAAGTTAATAACAACATACAAAAAGCCCCAATTTCACATAAACATCCAATCATTTTTTTTTTTATCATGAAGTTGAACAATAGCCAAAACCAAATCAAATCCTTCAACCATGCAAACCCTAAATTTCTCAACTAAGATAAGCCGCAAATCAAACTATTCAAAACCCTAATTTACACAAGTAAAGAAGCAAACAATTGTTAAACCCAACTGAAACAAAATCCTCAAAACCTCAACCTTCAAAGACACCAAATCTCTACATTGAAAACCCCTAAAACCAACTATGAAATAAACATATCACCTCATTGTGTTAAACACAAACAACAAGCAACCAAATAGTCCATTTCAAAACACTGAAACAAATCAACAACCATATGTACTGAACCCCAAATGAACAAACCCCTCAAAACCCGAAGCTTCTCAACCACCAAAATCCCCAAATCTGATAGTCTTCCTTCCAAAATCCCAACTTTCTGCAGAATGAACAAAACCCCACCATTTCTAACTCGTCAATAACCACGAGTCTGAAACCCCATTAATTCAAAACCGCTAAACCCATCAAAACCCAAAGCTTCCTAACCACTGAAATCCCCAAATATGACCTTCAAAATCTCAACTTTCCGCATATTGAACAAAACCCCAACATCTCTAACTCTTCAATAACCACAAATCTGAAACCCCATTTATTCAAAATCAATAAACTCATCAAAACCCAAATCTGACTAACATCCCTTCAAACTTGAAACACATAAAAATCAGAAATTGAATAACACCCAACATTTCTAACCACAAATCCAAACACCCCCTTGCTTCAAAACCCCGGACACTTCATCTACCAATCAAACTAAACGAATCAAACAACCAGAACAATAAACAAACATTCTTTATTTGTTACCTGATGAACACTTGAACAAAACTTTCTCCTTATTCTTTCATTGCGAACTCACTCACGACAATCTCTCTATCTCTATCTCCTTGTTCTTCGTGCAGCAAAAACAGAGTTCAAACTTCAAAACTGTACCCCAAACTTCAAAAACAGAGTTCAAACATTCTTCTTCTTCTTCTTCGACGAACTCTCCTTCAAGAACCGGAGAAGGGACGCAAAAAAAATTTTAAGGTTTCGGGAGATCAGTGTGTGCTTTCGGGAGATCTGTGGGGAGATGGAACAAATTTTAGGATTTGAAACAAAAGGTTGAAAAGTGCAGAGTTGGGGGGAGAACGCAAAGCGGGAACGCAAATTTTTTTCGCCCGCGAGAAATCGACTCGACTTCTCCACACATCCACGTGCAACACACGTGCAATTTAGCAACGGTTTTAAGCCGTTGGGCACTATAGCCACGGTTTTTAACCGTGGCAAACACACCAACGGTTTAGAACCGTGGCCAAGCCTTTTTTTAGCCACGATTTTAGGCCATTGGCCATTATAGCCACGATTTTTTGCCGTGGCAAATAAACCAACGGTTTAGAGCCGTGGCCACCTCCGTGTAGCTAAACAGACCTTTTGGTGTAGTGTCTAAACATTTATTAATCATATAAGTTCCTAACATAATTTATTTGAAGCCTCACAATTATCTATAAACTATAAATAGGTCATTACATCTAACTTTTGGATTTTTCATTTTGCCATCCACATTACTTTTTACAATCAAAACCAATCTATCTCAAACATTGATTACTTATACATAAATCCCTAATATAATTTATTGAAAACCCCAAATTATATCTTACAATAGTGAGAGTGTAATCTTCAGTTACAATATTTTACTCAATAATTTTAAAATTTTACTTATTATTAAAAAAAAATTATTTAAAAAAATACTGAATATACACATATGTATTGCGGGTCCACACCCTAGTTGTGAAATAATTGCCAACACTTACATTGATGACAACTTTTATTTTCATGTTTGTATTATTTTACAAAAAAAAAACCATTTCTCCCCTCCCGATGATGAGCAACCATAAAAGGAACGAGACTAGCAGTGACAGCAGGAGCAGGAGAATCCATACGAGTAGGAGAATAAACCAAGAATTCGGCTACATCACTAACATTTATAGAAAGAGAAGGAGGAAAGTGAACCTCGAACCTTTGACTACCACCGACAACCTCTTTAGACTGCTCCACCGCCAACTGAAGCATTTTATCCTCAATAGCCCGGGGATCATCATTAGACCATTCAGCGACGACCAAAACACCATAGGCAGAAAAAAGCAAAATCATCGTTCAATGGGATGAGTAGTCTCTTTCTCACTCCTCTCCAACACCAGCCTCATCTTTTCAGCCTCCTCTAGAAATGCACGATCCTCTTTCAAAACTTCCTTGCAGGAAGGACTTGGGAGTGAGATGGCTTCCGTAACATCCTTACGGGATACAGTCCGGGTAGAACCATGAGTAGAAACTCGTTTCTTCCTCGGAACCCAATCAGGATCCAGTGACAATCACTTCAATGGATTATTAGGCATCACAAGCTTCCACTTCCTGGAGGCCGAGACTACAACATTAACAGGAGCATCGAGATCTGTAACATGTATGTCCAAACTCACTTATGAATCTATGCTAGCACCACTAATGCCAGCATGAGCAGCGATATCCTCAGCACGGGATTCAGTAAGCAAGGCCCGCTTCGCTTCGTTCATGGTGTACAAACCACTGCGATCCAAGATGTCCTTAGAAAGAAAGGCCTCCACGAAAAACTGGGGAAACTTCAAGAAATGGTCACTTATCCTTTGCTCCTCCACAGTCAACTGAAGATCCTTCTGTTTGTTGGAAACTCGAAACAATCAAAAATCAGACGACCCTGCAATTGGAAGTATCCAGAGTTAACAGAAGCGTAAAACCAAGACCTCGACCAATCACGAATGTCATCGTTAAGCTTTGCGAAGCAGGCATGAAGCAGATATCCTTGGTCATCGTCAGACCAACCACCGAATGCAGAATCCTCACAATAAAAGGAATGTCGGATAAAATAGCTCTCGCATAAGAAGAAATCATGACTCTCCAACCATTAGGACCCATTTGAGCAGGAGGAATGCCCAAGAAATCCAGGTACTCCTAGAACAACTTTGGAACGGGGAACCGAAGGCCAGAAAAAAAACTTGCACGGATACAACGCTACGTACCCAGACCTTAGACGACAAGGACTGTCATTCTATCTAAGCTTAATAATCTTAAGGTCGGGTGGTAAATTGTAGTCAGAACGAAGGTTGTCCAAAGTCACTTGGGAAACTTTCTTGGGAGAAAAATGAGCCTCGCAGATGGCTAGCGGCTTACCACTTAACTTATCACCAACAGACATCGTTAAATAACGAATAAGCAAAAAAAATGAAGAAAACGAAAGGAGGAAAGAACCCTAATGTCAAAGATAGCGTAAAAAGGGAAAACAAACCTGTCACTTACCTTTCATAAAGCCAAGCGATGAAGGGACTGCTCATGGGATAGCGTGCGAGATATGATGGCTTCGTGAAATCCTAAAAATGTGCACAAAAATGAACGAGCAAGCAGAGAATCGAGACACAAACCCACGAAAAGTTACTGACAACATTAAGTACAAGGCAATCATGAAATTGAAAGACAAACCGTCACGAAATTAGTGGCTACGTCAACATACCTACTAACTAAGGGGGAGTAGCTGATGATACATCAAAATATACTGACATCGCAGCCATACACGTGGCAAAGAATATCCATCACAAGGATCTGGCGCCAGGGGCAGACCTACTAAGGGGCGAGGGGGAGCAGCTACCCCCCTCAACTTTTAAAATAATTTTATTATATACTTAACCAATAAAAAAATTAATTTTATAATGTATAACACAATATGTCAATTGTTCATTCACCTAGCTTTACATCTTTCTATTGGTGTAGTGGTTGAAAGTTTGTAAATTTTTGTAAACAACCCGAGTTCGATATTCATCGAGCGCTCGCATAATTTTTTATTTTCAATACAATTTTATAGTAATTGCGAACATTAAAAAAATTATTTAGTTTAATAAAAATTAATTTTTGGTCCTCTCGGAGCATATGATTTCTTTATGTCTATACAATTTTGTCATTGTGACATTTCCCTACTTTTTTGTTTTCAACTCAATTTTATATGTAATTGCAAACATTAAAGCAATGAATTGCTTGTTCACAAGTGGCGTAAAACCTTCAACCAAAAAAAATTTTGAAATTAATATCTAAAATAATAACTAAAGAATTCAATGAAAATATATGCCACTAGCCAACTCGTACATAATTTGAGCCTCATATAAACATTTTTCAATGAAATGTATTAGGATCTTATTATGTTCGTAAATTTTGATTTTTTTTTAGCTTCAATTAGATATTTATCCTAATTATTTTGTGATTTTAGTTATATATTCTAGTTATTACGCTCATTTGCCCCTTGTTAAGGTTATTGATATTGTAATTTTATTTGCTTAAAATTGGATTACACTTAATTCAATTTGGTATATACAATGTATTTTTATAGTTGTATTTTTTTATTTTACTAAATCGAATAGAAATTTTTTTTTTTTTGCTTGCCATTTCCCCCCCCCCCCCCCCCCTACTAAAATCCTGGGTTCGCCACTGTCTGGCGCCCCACCTGCTGGGCCAGCTCGCAAAACCCAAGAAGATTAAAGCCAATCATAAAACCCCAGACATTTTCCATTAAAGGAAGACGTAATCAAAGCTCGAATCCAGACCCGAACGAATCAAAGCCCAAATCTGGCCCAACACGAGTTCTCTCATAAAGGAGAGGAACGTTGCACAAAAAAGAGTTGTGGAGGGAGTTACATCTCCATGGACGCATCTCTATCGAGGAGATTGTTACGAGAAACATCTCCTTTCGTTGCGCCTCATATGCTTAAGTCACGAAGAGAATTAACCGCGACCTTTATAAAAGGTAAAGGGAACATTTGACAAAGGTATGCAACTTTAATTGAGTTTTGTCCAGATTTATTTCTTTCTTCGAATATAGTCGCTGACTTAAGCATCGGAGTACCTTCGACCACCAAAAATGTGGTATTCAACAGTCTAACATTTGCTTTGCAGGTCAAATTCTCAGGAGGACGAGATTTGAATGCATTAGTTTTGATCAATCCAAGCTCTCGTTAGTCACAAACACTTGTGGCAAATTGTCTGGCTCAAACACCTTTGGCAAGTTGTGGGTTCCACAGGTCACTTGCTGCTTCCAACGATCGTTACCTTGTGACACCCCTCTCAACTGGAATAGGCACCCACACTTATTTGTACTGGTCGATCGACCAACCTTCACTTTTTTCCTTTTGACTTTTCTTAATCTTCCCTCCTCTCACATCCTAAGTGGATCCTTCTTTTACTACTATCAGCGGATTCCGACTTTCTGATAATGAGAACTGTGTTATTCTCCCTACCTACACCTTGACACCAAGCTATCAATGATGATTTCGATGAGAATACCTATAAAAAAATACTGACGATAGGAACACTAATAAACTTTTTACTTAATGAACTTGTGAAACAAGATTAAATAATGTCATGTCTACAAGAATTAACCTTACCTCTTCTATAATAAAAAAAAAAGTCGCCATCATTGCCTACTTCTAGTGCTCGTTCAGTATTCGTGTCAACATCACCATCATCCTTCTATATTACGTAAATAATTTTTTTTATTCTAATAATATATTAAGAAAGATACTGAATAAAATCATTAAAGCAAATGTTACCCCTAAAAGGTAGCTGGTATCTTCCAAATATGCTTTAAGTGTCTCCAGATCGTCAAGATTATGTGAAGGTATTTCGAAATCTATTAGATTGACAATGACATTCTATGCACAAAATAACAACAACAACAACAACAATCAAGTTTTAGGGTTCAAATATTAACAGCTAACTCTAAAAATAACAATATTTCTTCAAATATAAACCAAAAAAGAAATTAAACAATTATATAATGATAATCACAACAAAAACAAAATACCCATGCAAGCTCATCTCAAGTTCAGAGTGTTGAGAGTAAACCTCAAGTGGAGTGGGTTGTTCTTCATCTTGAAAATGTTCATCTTCTTCGTTCACTCTTATAAATGGAATACAATGTTGACTCTCAACTCTAGCATTATCATCTTCAAGCCTACCAACATCATTTTCACTAAATTCATTAATTTTCAGATACAAACTTCACCAAAACCCTAACAAACAAATAAGAAGAAAGAGACGACGACGAAGACATAGAATAGAAGGAGAGACCGATGTTGGGGTCGTCCGACGAGCTTGGGATGGAATACAAGCAGTAGAAAATAAAGCAGGATGGATGAACACGTTTCCTCGCGCGAGAGAGAAAATGTAGCACTAGAATAGAAGCAGGGATGATGACGACGAGTAAGAGAGGGAGTGGGAGGATAAATACGGTGGTAGATCGTTCGTTTTCTGACTATGTTGGTAGGAGAAGGGTGGGAGAGAAGTCGTTCGTGCAGGTGGAAGGGCGTTAGTTGTTGGATTGGGAAGAAAAGAAAAACCATTTTTTGGTGTATATAGGTGGTAGTGTTCTTCAGTAGATTAAAAAAGGGTTGGTAGTGTCCTTCAGCAAATATGGTGGTGTTATTTAGCAAAAGCCTTTCTTAATCAGAATTTTGACCAATATTTAGGCCTTATGTTGCCACCTTAAGAAAAAGATGAGAGAAAGGATACCTCGATGACGACTTTGATATAAGCTACACCTTGGAGAAAGAGGATTTCCTTTTTCCTTAGGCCATAATCAATTACTTGGAAGCGTGGAAAAGGCTAAATTAGATGGAGATTAACTTACATTGAACTCAACCTCATTGAATATTAATTTCACATAGAAAAGTTGATTATTTTTAGTGAATTTCAAATATCATTGGCTGAGGTTAAGAATTAAAAAAATATAATTGATGTAATGAAATGGTATAATTAGTTATAATGAATTGGTTTCGTAATAATATTATTAAAATGCATATATGTACCATATATAAGGATTGGATTGCATGAACAGTAGAAATGTCTTCAACCTAATTTTCAGGTTCTGAAAATATACTTTCTGATATTTATAAACAAAATAAATAGGTAAGGGAACAATGACAAGGGATAGTTGTGTCTTTTAAATAAATAAATAAAACACTATAACACATGTTTACTATTCTACCCTCTGAAATTGAGACTATTTACAATTAAAACCAGCATCTCTAAACATTTATTAATCATATAAGTTCCTAACATAATTTATTTGAAGCCTCACAATTATCTATAAACTATAAATAGGTCATTATATCTAATTTTTGGATTTCTCATTTTGTCATCCACATTACTTTTTACTAGGGCTGGGCAGGTCTGGGTAATCAGCCCAAAAAGCCAAAACTGAAGACCAGACCGATCATTCAAAAGTTGAAAATTTTGGGCCCGAGCCCGAACTGAATAAGGCCGGTTAACTGGACCTCGGTTAACCGAATGCTCGGGCCGGGTCGGTCTCAGTCATTTTACATCCCAGTTTTCAGTCCAAGCCCATTTGTTCATCCCATTTTCCAGAGACCCGGAACTTACAAATTTTGTCAAGAACCTGAATCCGAACCTTAGGAGGAGGTCTCAATCCTCCAGTTCCTGTCACTCCACAATCTCAAACCCATTTTAATGATTTTCTCCGTTTGGAAGCAGCAAAGTCGTCGTTTTGGTGGTGCTGATTGGGATCAAAGACCCTCTTTCTTCCAACGCCCATGATAACACCTCCGTGCTAGCCAGTGATAACACACTTTGTTCTGCGGCTCTTCTTGTACAACTCCTCCTCCTCGACGATCAAAGACCATCTTTCTTCCGACGCCCATGACGAAAGCAATTGCAGAAGAAATAAGAGTTTTTGCGTTCTTTATTGCAAGACAGCGAGCGAGAAAAAAGAAGAGCTGAATGAGAGTTGGTTTGGTTTGTATTTCTATTATCTATAAAAGACCTTTGCATGGGATTTAAATGAAGCCTTCTTTCTAATGAGAGTCATATCTGATAAACAAAGAAAAATTTAACTGGTTTTTAAAATAATCGGGCTGGGCCGATTAATCGGTGGGTTCTGGGATCTGAAATTGAGGCCCGAACCGAAAATTCGGTCCGGTTCAGGTTTTGGGACCGACAATTAAATTAATATTTAAGAAATCGGACCGAACCAGCCCGATCGGTCTGATTTTCGGTTCGATCCGATTTTTCGGTCTAAATTGCCCAACCCTACTTTTTACAATCATAACCAATTCATCTCAAACATTGATTAATTATACCTAAACTCCTAATATAATTCATTTGAAGCCCCCAATTATATCTTACAATAATGAGAGTGTAATCTTCGATTACAATATTTTATCATAAATATTTAAATTTTACTTATTATTAGAAAATTTAAATTAAAAAAATACTGAATATACACTTACGTAGTGCGCGTCCACACCCTAGTTGTGAAATAATTGCCAACACTTACATTGATGACAACTTTTATTGTCATGTTTGTATTATTTTACTTTAGTATCAATGCATTTGTTGAATAGATGTTAATATGTCTTTCATAGATTTCAAAAGACCTAATTAAGTAAATGGTTCAGATTGGATGACTTGTGAAATCCGATTCATATTGTTTTCCATGTTCCATTTAACCCACTTGGACATCTCGGCATTGAGATTTAAATGGAAGATGAATAGAAAATGAGTTGGATTTAATAAAAATTCATGAAACAATAATGGATTGTAATATAAGATTTAAAAACCAAAATGAAAAATTGCTCTATTGAGATTGTGCCTAGAACAAGAGGTTGGTCATTGGTGCCTTTCATGTAAAAGAGTTCCCAAAAATCTTTCCTCAAATGCTGATTGAAGAAAGGGAAATTCTAAATGTTGAGGGAAAGAGCGAGGAAACCAGCGAGGAAAAGGAGGTGGCGGGGGGTGAACCGTTCACCCCCCTCGAGATGTGTGCCCATTTTTTTGGCGCGCACATCTCGAGGGGGGTGAACGGTTCACCCCCCGCCACCTCCTTTTCCTCGCTGGTTTCCTCGCCCTTTCCCTCGACACATAGAATCGAAAAGCATAGACACTATTTCTGGAACTAGAGATTTGATTAACCATTTTGATGCTTAATGAGTGTATTTTTAGTGAAAAAAGAAAACCAAACTGATCTACTTGAAATTGAGCCTAAATTAGTGGTCAAACTTTGATGTAGGTATCCACTGAGATTGCTATAAGTGTGCTCATCATCTTTGATACACCTTGGGAAGTCCTCTCTCACAGTCATCTCTCACAGTCACAGATGACAGAACCAGGTGAAGTTGACAGTGAATGTGAAGAAGCATTAAATTACCAAAACACCCTTGACATGTTGTTTTTTTTTTTTTTTTTTTTTTAAGTAATCCTCCTCTTTTCCAATACGCGACAGAAACAATCGTTGGGATACCCTTGAGTGACGTGTCAAGAAAAACACGCCCCTCACACGTGCACTACACGTGTCATGCATTCATCAACTCTGTATTAGCAAGCACACTTGGCGTTCAAGCTGCAATGCAGTATGACAAACAATGTTGTGGTTCTGATTGGTGTGAAGAAAATATAACAAAGTGATGACATGTAGTAGATGATGATCCAAAGTCACACTTAAATGACCTCCCACTAATAAAAGACAGAGATAGAGAGGTAGCTCATGTGTTGGTTGCCAAAAATAGGCACCATTTGGAGGATTCTCAGCTAAACTCACGACACATTTGGGATTACAGGACTTTGCATGGATGAGAACACATTGTTTGTCAGAACAAAAATAAAGCTAAACCAAAGTGTTTTCTCTTTATCATCACCAGTACACAGGATTGAAACAAATACAAGGGAAGGTGGAGAAAGTGAAAAATCATTATTACTTCATGAAGAGATGAAGATGAAGCAGATTGATAAGAAGATGTGTTGTTCTAAAACTTCTTCTTCTTCTTCTTCATGTTCATCATCTTATATGGTTTTGTGGGTTTTGGCCCCCTTGGTTTTCATCACTGGGGTTGTTCTTCTATTGGGCCCAAAGTCATCTAATTGGGTTTCTCTGTCTTCTTATAATAATTATACACCATGGGGTTGGAGTGGTGGTGGTTCTTCTTTTCTTCCCTCTACTCTTCCTCCTTCATCATCTAATGTTCATAATAATAGTTTTGAGATCAAAATGAGAGAAGAACATGTAGATTTTGATGAAAGAGATGTGGGTGGTCCTTCTCAGAATGAAGAAGAAGAAGTGTCTTCTTCTTCTTCTAATGTTTCATCTTTCAATCAGTCCTCTAATTCAACAACTCTTGCCAAGCAAAGTATAGAGATCAAAGATCTTGTAAGACAATCATTTCCTTTAGAATTCATTTAATCTTTATGTCTAATACATTATTTTCTTGATTTCTTTTCTTTGTGTTAGAATTTATTGTGCTCTTTACTTATTATGTCATCAGAATGGTTGAGGATGATTTCAGTGTTCCTTGTTATTTTGGAATAGCACTTGATGGTGTGCATTAAATGGTTATTTAAATGTGGATTCAAATGATTTCAACTAAGCAAATATATGGCTTAACTCAAGACACAGTCCTTCAAAAGAAATCCAGTAGTAGCATTTTTTTTTTCAACACGGCCCAAATAGAGATTGGAGATGACATAGCATAAGCTCTAACTTAGGAGAGCTGTTTTCCACTGAGATTCAATATTAGAGTTATTATTTTTGAATAAGAAATTTAAGGGTTCAAGCCCAAATGAAAGGCCCTTTTTTGTGGTTGAGAAAAATAATCTTAAGCCATTCACAAAAGAAATGGCCACAACTAGTGATCCCCAAAAGCAATTTGGATTGTTGATTGAAATTACAGCAAAGAAACTTTACAAGTTTTGTGTCACCATCATGGTTAGTGATTTATTTTATTTTCAATAATTCATTAAAAGGGGGAATATTCTGATTCTCATTCAGTCTGTTAGGCATTGTTTCATATTTTCGTGAATTTTTATATAGTTGGTGAAATTATTCAGATCAATTTATCAATAAGCGCAACTCCCTAATTTCTTATTTCTTCAGTGATTCTCTAGCTATTTCTTGGGCTTTTCTATGAAACATAAGGGTGATACATTATTAGAACAGGTAACAACCTTAAGACCATGAGTGTAAAGGGTACTTATTGTGTTAGGCATTTTCATACATTTTTTTTTATTTTTTATTTTGGCAATTTGTCACTCCAGCAGTGATATAATTATATACACTGTTGGCTGAAAACGTGCATACGTATAAAGTAATACATTTTGTGCTACTTTGGTAGTTGAACAAAAATAATTGTCAACGGGCATTTCAAAGGGTGTCTGCTTCTAAGGCCCTGTGGCCACCAAATTGTTATCGAAACTTTATCAACTTATGAAGGAGTTTAAAAGATAAGCACTGTCGATGGAGGCCTTCATGCATAACTTGGTCATTGACCAT
The DNA here is from genome assembly GCA_963556465.1 of Berberis vulgaris. Classification (NCBI taxonomy): domain Eukaryota; kingdom Viridiplantae; phylum Streptophyta; class Magnoliopsida; order Ranunculales; family Berberidaceae; genus Berberis; species Berberis vulgaris. Next base: position 71,958,827 of record OY747125.1, on the reverse strand, counting down.
CCTTTTTTTTTTCTTCAAAAAATGATTTTTAAGGCTTACTTTTTAACAAAATAGATCATTTAAATATCAATAAGGATTATTTTATTAATCCAATTTAACTCATAAAGTTATATGTCATCTTAACCCTTCTTAAACAAATATAAAACCTAATTTAATATTTTTATAACCAACAATGATTATTTTATTAATGATTCTAATTTTTATTTTTTGTTATTTTTACTCTTTTTTTTTACCATTAACTTCTGCCACCCCATGCCGCTGGTAGGTATCAATATTAATTATTCTAATTATGACCAATCAATTATAAATTTTTATAAGTTTTCATTGACCGACAAGTTAATCAAATTATGCTAAGGTTTGGTAATCTTTTCATAATGTAGTTAATGATGATTACACATTTAACTTTAATTAGTTAATAAAATCAATTTGATTAACTTGTCATAAATTTGATTCAAAAAGTTTTCAGATACCAGTGCATTACATTCCTTGATGATGATTAGAAATTTGGTTTTAATTATCATTGCTTCTTATTCCATAATGTAGTTAATAAATCAATTTTTTCACTATCGAAATTTGATTTTCTATTCTTCAATGTATGGGTAAGTGTAAAGTAATAAATTTTATTCTCTGCCACTATTTAGTCATAAGCTATCTACCACAGAGCATGATCATAGCCTCATAAGTAAAATGAGAACCAATATTGAATAAGATAATTTCATGTAAACTAAATAATGACAGAGAATTGAAGCAACCACTAATTGAAACAAAAAAAATTGTTCTTCAAACTCAAATATACCTTCACGATCGGTCAAATACAAACACATTCAGAGTGACAAAACATTCATGAATAAAAAAAAATGTTAACATGGAAATATTAATGCAATCATTTGTAGCTAACAAATGACATAAAATAATTGCTCAAACTGCAGTTAAAGAAATTATTTGTACAAATAATGGGAGAGGTTAAGGGTAAAAAAAGTAAAATTAACAAAAAATTAAAAATTAAAAATAGAATCATTAATAAAAATAAAAAATAAATATATGTTGGTCATAAAAGTATAAAATTAAGTTTTCTATTTGTTTATGAAGGATAAATGTCCCATAATTTTATGAGTTAACCTGAGTTAATGAAAGAGTACTTGTTGGTCATAAAAGTATAAAATTAAGCACAAATTAGTAATTACATCAACTACAGTATCTAAATTGTTTGTTTTGTGAAAAAGTAAGTCTTAAAAGGGTTTTTCCTTTTTTTCTTTAAACATGTACATCCAATTGTTGGAGATGATTTTAAAATTGTCACTACTAGTACTTCCACTCTTCGTGATCTATGACCAGCCACATGCCATTAGCTCAATGCAGATTCCCGGGATTCTTGATTGAATGAAGCTTGCTCAGTCCTCTTTTGCTAGACTGGCTACCTATGCCCATTGGTGGATTTCCCCTAAGCACCTTTGTTGAGCCTAAGAAGATGAGGGATTTCAAGTCCGAAACCCAAGGTCAAGTGCCCCAAAAGGGGAGTGAGTTCTCGCATGTAGTTTCTCTTATGAGGCAAGTCGTTCTAGTGTTTTAGAGCGAGCGAGAGCGGATTGGGGGTTTGAAGAAAAACAAACACGTCTTGTCAAAGCCTCAGCAAAGTGTTCACTTCTTTTTTGCCAGTTTCATTCGATTTGTTGTGGATCGGAGTTGCCATAGTAGGTTTACGAAGGGAAAGCACTCAAGACTATTAATTCGGTTTATGCACCATACAAATTTTTGAAAGCCTACATTTTAGTAACTTTTGCTTTCATTTGGATCTACATGTATAACCAAGTGAAATTGGATTAGTGTCATCTTACAAGTAAACGACTTTCTCAGCAAACAAGTGGACCCTAATTGCCTTTGCTAAAATGAAATTAAGCCCATTGCTTGGTCATCATGGTATTGAGTCTGATCATTAATAGGCTGTGCAGGATGAAAGGGAGCAGAAGATATCGAACAGATCAATGAATGATTCTGATGCAATACCTGAAGTTAGAATACGGGAGAGGCAGGATAGCAAATTAGAGCAGCTTGAAGCTAGTCTTGCAAGAGCTCGGGCTGTTATAAGGGAAGCTGCAAAGAATCACATTGATTTACCAGATCCAGATTATGTTCCTCAGGGACCTGTTTATTGTAACTCACATGCCTTCCATAGGTACCCATTTGATGATTACAATGTCTACTATTTCTTGACTTGATATTCTTGTGTTATATTCTGTAACATGTGAATCACCATGAAAGAACAGGAGTTACTTAGAAATGGAAAAGCAGTTCAAGGTATACATATATGAAGAAGGAGAACCACCTGTATTCCACAATGGACCTTGCAAGAGCATATATTCAACAGAGGGAAACTTTATTCACATGATGGAAGTAGAGCCGCAGATGCGAACCCTAGATCCTCACAAGGCTCATGTTTATTTCCTTCCCTTCAGTGTTACTATGATGGTTCGTTATGTCTATGTGCGCGACTCACATGATTTTGGTCCCATCAAGCGAACTGTCATTGCTTATGTTGATGACATTTCACAGAAATACCCATATTGGAATAGGAGCCTTGGAGCTGATCATTTCATGCTTAGTTGCCATGATTGGGTAAGAGAGAACTGCAAGCAACCTGCTTAACAATGTGAACAACGACTTTCTTGACTTGGTATCTTTTGGTGTCTTGCAGGGGCCAGAAGCATCTAAACAGGTTCCCAACCTGTACAAAAATTCGATCAGGGCTCTCTGCAATGCTAACACTTCTGAAGGGTTTAACCCTTCAAAGGATGTATCGCTCCCAGAGATCAACCTTGTAACTGGTGATATTAAGGGTTGGGTTGGTGGCCCATCTCCATCAAAGCGTCCGATACTTGCATTCTTCGCAGGAGGGTTGCACGGCCCTATACGACCTATCCTTTTAGAGCACTGGGAGAATAAAGATGCAGAGATACAGGTACATAAGTATTTGCCAAGAGGTGTATCATATCATGAAATGATGAAGAAGAGCAAGTTCTGCCTTTGCCCCAGTGGGTATGAAGTAGCAAGCCCAAGGATTGTAGAAGCATTGTATGTAGGTTGTGTCCCAGTGTTGATATCTGACCATTACGTGCCACCATTCAGTGATGTTCTCAACTGGAAATCCTTCTCTGTTGAGGTCCCTGTTAGTGAGATTCCAAACCTAAAAAATATCTTGATAGGCATATCCCCGAGACAATACATAAGGATGCAGAGGAGGGGGCTTATAGTAAGGAAGCATTTTGAGGTAAACTCACCTCCAAAAAGGTTTGATGTATTCTATATGATTCTTCATTCTATATGGCTCAGACGATTGAACATTCATGTTCATGATTGATTGATTCTTGGTTTTGTGTATAAGGGAAGGGTGGTTTCAATAAAGTTCTACTTCATTGATAATAAATATACATCTTACTGGTAGATTTTTTCTCCGAGGTCATTATTTGGGTTGTAGGAGACACTTAAAACAGAAATGGAATAGGAGACACTTGAACAGAACTGATGGAGGAAAATTAATGTAACATGCAGTATAGATACATGTACAAGGAGCTTGAACTAGCAGTAGAAATTGGGGATAGAGTTGATGTTTTACTAAACTTAAATTCAATGCCCCTTACACAATTAGCACACAACCCTCTCTGGATTGTATAAAGATTAACCTAAACAAGTGATTACTAGCTAATGCACTTCGTTTTAATAACTTTTATGGTTGTATTTTCATTTGTTTGAACTTGATAATATTGTGTAATTTGGTTGGGGCTGTTAATGGATCGGGTGTTATCCGAGAACCCATCCATTCCAATCTGGAAGAAAAAAAAATTTGGATTCTGATTTCATTTTCTAAGATTCAGATTGGATTAACAATAATTCGAATTGTACAAGTATTATAAAAATAATAAATATATAAATATTGCATATATTATTTAGAAGATGGGGCTTTTGGTCATTTCAGTAATTAGTCATTTCAACAAAATATAGGCTTTTGGTCATTTCAAAAATTCTTTATTTTTTATTTTGTTTATTATAAAGCAAACAAATTTAACTTAAAAAGACCTTTTTTATTATTATTTTAATATGAAAATGAAAAAATTAAGTTATTTCAGGTTGGATTTGAGCTTATTGAATGAATTTGGATTTGGAGTCCCTTAATTTTTATTGGATTGGATTTGGATTTCTAACAATCCGTGTTAAATCCGATCCTTTGACAGCCCTAAATTTGGTGTATCCTAAAACTATATACCATGAGAATTGACAACCCTAAATTTGGGTGTATCCTGCAGTGACGACTCTGTTATGATATACAAACATTATGATAGTATCTCCTCCCACTCATTCATTCAGAATATCCAATTTGCATCATAGAAGGAGATTAAACCCTAATCTCCATGGATTGGCCTTGGTAACAGTAGGAATACAACGTCATTTTCCATGTAACAGCCAAAATTGTCTGGGCATGTAAGAAGGAAAAAATGGGTGGGTAGTCTGAATTGAACAAAGATCATTATATATAAAATACATTATTTCCTCACGAACAGTCTTTTAACAAAGTCAACAAATATGGTAAACATATATTAATCTAGACTTCATAACAAGAAAAAATCATGAATATAGAGGTCAAAACTTATTACAGCTCTACATTATATATCCCTGTAGAATATAAAATACAAGTACAAGGTAGATGAGTATAGCTTACAGGGAGTGTTTCTGACAGCACCGCAATAATCTATCAACTCTTCCACTATCTTCATCATCCTCTCTCATGGAATCCTTCTGTAACATCTTGTCTCTCACAGTAGTCCATTCTTTTAAAATACTGAGAATCCTGCCTAGCTTTTGTAGGGTTAAGGAAAACATGAAAGATTCCAAGTATGGTCATGAAACTAAAACAAGAATGCGGCAAAGGGATGTACCCATTATATAGCTCAAAGATGTTTAGTGGCATAACAAGACACGTGCTCGATGAAATTTGGTACAAGTAATAACTGCAGCCAACTGATGTTGGATATTTTATTTATTGTTGATATGCTTGATCATTTGTAGACAAGGATGGGTTTTCGTTTCCATCGGATGGAAGTTTTACAACATTATAATTTACTGAAAAGGATACAGACTTATTTCTGGCAGTCACTTTTGTGATGGAAATGTTAGAGCTGTGGTGATATCCATTCGACTCCTCAGGTGGATGATCAATAAGGTCTTCTTCAATGAGATCTGATCTGTCAATAAGAACCAAGACATACTGATGCAAACTCGACGGACTCATATTATCTTCTTGTACTCTAACCAAAATCCTGTCCAAGATACTCCAGAGTGCACTCCATGCTTCCGAATCTTCAGAAACAAATGGAATAAGATCTAGCAAACCCTTCAACAACTGCAAATCTGCATGGAGCCAAAATGTCACTGAACTGAGTACATTACAAATAAGAAAACTGAACACAAGTAAACAGTGCAACTAATCTACCTTGTGAAACCTCAGCAGCAAGATCAGGTTCATCAGTCAGCATATTTGCAAGTAAAACCATAGAAGTGACACAAGAGCTAGACACCTGTCATAAAAGTCCACAATGAGAAAATTACAGGTGAGGGGGTAATTACTTGTCACATCTGAGGAACTAAACACTAGTATGGATTTATATGGAACGAACTTGACCAGTTCTTACAGTAGAAAGACATTGCAGTTATTAGTCATACTCATAGGTTTGACAAGCATGATTTATTTTTCATCCAGAATTTGGTGACATCCAACCAAACCACAACTTATCTAAGCCTAGAGAAAAATGGAATGCCCCAAAGCATGTTTGCATTTATAGATTTGCATTTGGCATGAACTGGTAAATCTAGTAAGCTGCCTCTTACAACAAAATTCATTCTGTTGACGCGAAGAAAGTTACCTCATGCTTTCCTTCGGAAAATTGCTAAAGAATGTTAGCGTCTACTAGACTCCTAGACAATTATCAGTCACAAAATCAGTAAAAGCTATTCATGATTTTCTGATTGGAGTAATCACACTTGTACTAACAAAGTTTCAAGTGAGTTCCCACTACTCCAAGCTCAAACCAAAAAGTTAAATCTATAAAAGAAAATGTCAGAACATTGTTCACATTGCCAGTGTGATACCATTTCTAGCAGATAGCATACCTCAGCTTTGTCAGAAAGCTTGATCAGATCGTAGTTTAGCTGCAACAATTGCCTATTGGAGGATATATTTCCTGAATAATCATCAACAGTAGAAAGAGCTTCAATTACTTGAAGGATTGTATCAAGAATAGAGTACCTGAAGCATGATGGAACTAAAAGATCAAAAATGATGGTGAGATATTCTAAATAGACACATATAGCAAACCTAAGTAGCCATCCACCAACAGCCCAATGTTACAAAAAGGCATTTTTGAGATGAAGGAAGCAAGAGGAAGCACTATGGTGGTAATGAAAACTACAAATAAAAAAGACACAACTCTTCAATACAAAGAATCATCTTCACTCTTCAGTACCTGTCAGGTATTCTTTGAACTGATAGTTGGTTCACCTCAGATGCCAACAAGGTGACTAACATATTTATCAAATCCAAATTCATCAGAAGTGGAACAAGGATCTGTGTTACTTCTTGGTGACCGCTTACCATGACCAACAGTAAACCAAGGTTCTGTACCAAATAACAAGTTAGTATTAGATAAATACAGTAATGCATATCATAATTATGAGTATGTGACATTATATCATAATTATGAGTATGAAATGATAATGTCACATTTCTTTCAGCGAAAGTAGCATTTGAACTTCATGAAAGCACCTTAAATTCATTCGTATAATCAAGATTCGTACACCCATCCCATATAGCAGTACCCCACACACGATTGTGATGCATATACCCCAAGGTGAATGGGGAAGCAAAAGAATAAATCTTTTATTTATTTATTTTTATTAATGCAACTTATGCAAGTTCTTTGAACAAATTCAGCATGTTTTTGCTTTACCCTACGCATATTTACAACCCATTACGCATGACATTCACATGCCATTCATTTGTTGGAACTTTCAATTAGATTCACCACTATTTGTTGGCAAATCTGACCAATTGTTAAAAAAAGTACTAAAAATGCCTTACAACTAGATTCTCAATCAGCTAAATGATATGTAAGATGCTGTAGATGCTCTTCACCACACCTTATCCAATAGCTGAGTATTTAACGTATTTTCTGCAATCCATAAAATACGGCGTAAAATATGTTCAGCTTGCAATGCCACAGCCCATGTAACAGATCCACTACCTTGAAGACCTAAGGTCAACAACCTGTTGCAAGATATTAGGTTATAAGGTATTTAACTGCAAGTCTACAAATAAATGTTCTGAGATATTTAATAATGCTCGATACAACATTTAACAAATACATATAAGAAGATATAGTGGACATAATAACATAAGTAGACAATAGGAGTCCAGTAAACAAAGAAGGAAATTTGTAAGAACTTGGGCATGAAAAGGAAATTATAACAAACAGTACAAAACAGAAAATAGGCTCCAAACTGTATACTGGAAAATGACAATTGATTCTAGAATGTCATCCATACAGATGGATAAACTCTAGAGCTATCATCTCAAAGTAAATAATTATGTGTGTTCCCTCTAATTGTCTCTTCAACATGCAATTGGCTCCACAGAACTGAGGTAAAGAGTAGTTTTAAAATACGAACCTGCAAGCTTCACATAGGCAAAGGGAGTCATCTAAGAAAAACTGATCTACGACCGTGTCAATCAACCCATGCATGGATATCATTTGTTTCCCAGGAAAGTCATGGCATGCGAGGTTTGCAATGATTCCCAAGCTAATCTCCTGCAAATGAAAGCAGTAACAGAATATATAAACAGCTATCTCATTTTTGTTTAATTTTTGGGTATACTATGGAAAATTGTACAATAATGCCATCATATCAATGCAAAGCCTACTATGTTGATGATGTGACTCACCGAAATCCGCACAGACCGGGAAACAGTAAGACTTGCCAAAAGTACATCAAGTAAAAGATTTTCCACCTGTGTAAAGACACTGACTAGTCAGAGGAGATAAAAGTTCAAGTTGTTAAAAACAAAAAGACAATAATTTCACCAGAATATTTCAGCTATTCCATCTTTTGTGATGTTTACACAGGAACAAGAAAGATCATTGGCTGATAATACCCACATTAGATAAGTGGTACCCTTTCAGTTCAAACAAACAAATTCCTTTGATTCTTTCAGTCATAAAAAGTACAGCTAACGATTAAAATTTGGTTTTTGGATCCAAATATTGACTGGAATAGTCGAATTTCTTATTTGCTATATATTGAGAGCTCTCTCAACCTAAGATGCCAATAGGAAGATGGGTACACTACAAGAAAGACATGTTCTCTATTCTCTCTTTTGTCAAGCTATTAGATAAAACGATGCTTTGGTCCTATTTTTAATTACCAGGCCTCCTTGAGCTTCTTGAATTTTTCATTGACGTCCTTTTCTTTTATTTGGATTTTCCATCTCCCCACTACACCAGTTTTGTTTCTTTGATGTGCAGAAACACCGCGACAGAATGAGTCAATGCCTAAAAAGTATTGACTCATTCTGTCGATCAACACCGCGTATTCCTCTGGCAGAGAATGGTTGATCAACTTCTCCACAGTTACCCTTTCAGGCATCCTCTCTTATTGTCCTCTGGTCATCTCTAGTTAAGTCACAGGAGTTGCCTAAACAATTGAACTTGTTCAAAGGTTTGCTTGCCAACACCTTTCTGTCCAAGGTAAGCACATATTGAGGATTATCTTTTCTCTAAAAAAATTACGTGATAAAAAATATAGTTTAAGAAAACTAAATGTGAGATGCTACGGGGAACAGTAGCAGATTTGCATGAAGTCATACTCCAACTCAAGGGTTTGCAAGTGATCTTTCTCTCTTGTAGGCAGTAAAATTGGTCAACTTTATGTTATGTTTTGATCTTTTTCAGTAGCTATTTTCTACATCTTAAGACATAAATCACTGGTATAAATATGGACCAATAATAGGAAACATTCAGGAATAAGACTTAATATGAATCACATACCATGAACTCTGCATGAGTTCTATTTGCAGCAAGATCCCACAAAATGCATCCACATTCTTCCCAAGCTTTTTCTTGCGATGTTTTACGACCCACTGGACTATCAAAGGCATTCCCACCTCGTTCCTTTTTGTTGGCATATTCTTCAGTATCATTCCTATTTTCTACATCTTCAGTTTTATCATTTCTGATACTGGAACAAGTAACAGATGTTGCAGTTTCTCCCGCAGTAACTGATTCTGACTCTTCAGTGGAAGCATCTACATCATGTTTGTTCTTTAAATTTTGGGGTAAAAGCTTCCTTATCAAAGAGATTATATAACTGGGATCAATTGTAGTTTTCATGTCAAATAACTGCACGACAAAAAGGACATTATTTAAAAAAACACAAGAACAAGAAAATCCAATAATGACTACGACTGTGACGTTTTCTGGCGTCTATTGTCACACCTTGCCCTTGGGTTATACGATGCTTAAAATAAATGCAAGTATGCAACCAATCAACAATGATATGAAGTGAAAGACTTATATTGGTTAAGAGGTTTGTAACAACCATAGCAATCAATCTCGCATTAGACGTGGACATGGACCTAGTCTGCAGCAGGGGAGATCTCCCAAATTCACATAATGACAATGCCATGGACATATTCAATGATGAGGTGAACTAAAATCTACACATAAAGCATTTCTGCTGCTACTGTAATTTTGACAAATGGCTTGTGTGCACACCTTGTTTTCTCATCATCCCCGTGAAAAACACAATTTTTATGGTGAAGGCAAGAAATGATTTCTTCACTTTAAATCTTTCTAGTTAATACTCAAAAAAATATAGAAGGGACATGGAACACTTGGTTATAGTACCCAATACATTTCGATATAAAATTAGGGTAAGTCTTGTCAGTGAAGAAATTTGATTAATTTGTATCAATGGGCTTTCTGGTTTATGGTTAATACCTCAGAAGAAGGAGCGGAAGGGTTGAACGTTGCTGCTGCTGCTGCTGCTTCTTCTTCTTCAGTTCTTTCCATTTCTCCATCTCTTCTTGCTTCTTCTTCTTCCATTGGAGTTGCTTCTACAGTTGAAGAAGGCGCCATGGGAAATGATATTGATATGTTCGTGTTCTACTTCCTTTTGAGGTTTTAATGTTAATGTTGGATACCGTTGTTATTGGCACTCACTATGTAAGTTAGAGCCACCGCCTAAACACATTTAAAGAGTCAAACTGACCTTTGACCTTGACCTTCTTGACTACCACTCCCATCTATTGGACTCCAGTTTAATGTGCCACAACCAGCATTCCAAGAGAATGTAATGGTTTTAGCTACCTTTTTGTAACGAATCTTTGGTTTCACTGTAGTGGGAACGAACAGTGTTTCAAAAAATGTCATCGCCCATATTACACAACCCCTAACCCATCCCTGCATAAAACAATTCATATAGTTCTCCCATCTTCATCTTCATATGTGCATAAACCCTCCACACCACCGCCTCTCTCTCGCCCAAATTTGTTTCCAACTCTATCTCCCTCAAGCTCTCTCCACCACAAGTCATCCCTCCCTCTTCCTCCCTAGAGTTCTGCTTGAAGGTGCTCAGTTCTTCTTCTCTCTCACCTTCGTCACTAAAAAAAATCTCAGCCTATCATGCGCCAGACCGGCTAAAGCACACCATGGTGATGAAAATGTCATATATTTCCATCAATACTTGCGTGAAAGGCACTCAAAAAACAAGATATTATCCATCTACAATCATCATAATGAGAAACTGGAAGACATGAAGGATATAGAGACCGAATGCATCAAGTATTTTGAAGACATATTTGCTAGTGAACAGGGTGACTATGACACAATAGTCATTGATAGTTTGCAAGCCGAACGAACCATTTCTGAGGAAGATGCTATGGCGATGACCCAAGAGGTGAACATGAATGAAATTACAGAAGCCTTGGCTTCAATAGGCTCTGATAAGGCCCCTGGCCCGGACGACTTCTCCTCACTCTTCTTCAAAACGGCCTGGAGGATTATAGACAATGATTTTACAAGAGCAATCAATAACTTTTTCAAAAGCAAGAGGTTGCTTGGTGAGGTAAATACCACGTATATTACATTGATTTCTAAAGTTACTAATGCCTCTTATCTGGGTGATTTCAGACCAATTTCTTGTTGCAATAATGCATTACTAAAATCATGACTAATAGGATGAAAAAAGTGGTTCACAGACTGGTAAGGACCAGTCGGCATTCATAAAAGGCAGATACATTCATGACAATGTGATGTTAGCTCATTAATTAGTTAGAAATTATCACAGAGACAAGGGAGCCCCTAGATGTGCATCAAAAATAGACCTTAGAAAGGCCTATGATATGGTTAGATGGGAAGCAATTGAGCATGTTATGTGGAAAATGTTATTCCCTGAATTGTTCATTGACTGAGTGAAAGTATGCATTACGACTCCTAGATTTTCCATCTCCATCAACGGCTCTCCTAAAGGATTTATCAGGGCCAAGAGAGGTATACAACAAGGGTGCCCGATGTCTCCCTATTTATTTGTCCTTGTAATGGAGATTTTGCATTTAATACTTAAACAGAAGGTGGAAGAAGGAGAGTATGTTTTGCATCCTAAATGCAGTAATCCACAAATAACCCATTTATGCTTTGCTAATGACCTTATTGCTTTTTTCCATGGGAGAATCAAGTCTGCAGCGACGCTATCTAGTGCCATGAATCAATTCAAATCATGCTCAGGGCTTGCCATAAACTGCTCAAATAGCAGTCTGTTTGCTGCTGGGGTTCCCAGTGAGGAGCTCCTTTTGATTACTAGGTGCCTGGATTTCAATATAGAGGCACTACTAGTGAAGTACCTGGGACTCCCACTGATCTCTTCTCGACTGGACTACAATCAATGTTTACCATTGGTAGATAGAATTCGCAAGAGAGTTCAATCTTGGAAGAACAAGACTCTCTCATATGCAGGTAGAGTCACCCTCATTAAAGCAGTTCTGAATAGTCTCCATGTCTACGGGACCTCTTGTTTTATCTTGCCTACAAGTGTTCGGGATGATATAACAACCATAATGAGAAACTTTTGTGACCGGCCTCTGATAACCACACAAAGAATCCTATGGTGAACTGGCAACGAATATGCAGTCCTTATAATGAGGGAGGCTTGAGCATAAGGTGCATTGAAACTTCAAACAAAGCTGCAATGATGAGGCATGTGTGGAATATTGTCTCCAAGAAGGAGAATATGTGGGTACAGTGGACAAGAGAAAACATAATCAAAGACAAGAATTTTTGGGTCATGGACACCCCGAGTGAATCATCCTGGTATTGGCGTAATATACTCAAATGCAGAGCTCAGGCAAGCAAACTTATAGTACACTCAATTGGAGATGGCAAGGATACACTTTTGTAGAAAGAACCATGGCACCCTCTGGGTATCCTACTCAATAGGTTCCCCCAACATCTTATGTATCATTCTTTGCTGCATCGCAATGCCAAAGTCAGTACGATTATAAAGGATAACAAATGGGATACGCGAATGCATGAGAGAACCACCATTGCTGATATTTATGAAGAGCTTGAATCAGTGGAGTTGGACAGTGACTATAAAGATGAAATCATTTGGATGGGGGGTCTTGATGGGGAGTTCACTAATAAGAGTGCATACCACACAATGAGGCAGAGATCGCAAACAGTCTCCTGGTCCAAACTATTGTGGTTCACAGGAAGGATACCTAGACAGAGTTTTATCACATGGCTAGTTATGCATAAGGCTCTCAAGACCCAAGATAAATTGAAAAAGTGGAGAGTTGTTGAACGATCAATATGCTCACTATGAAGTGATGAGCCAAAGTGCGAAGAGCATCTATTCTTCAAATGTAGGTACTTTTGTTTTGTATGGTCAGCCGTCCTTCTTCAATTAGGCTACAAACATCATCCTATGGATTGGGCAGCAGAGTGGAAGTGGTGTGAGATGAAATTCTCTGGTATGTCACCTAGCAATGTGTTAAAAAAGTTAGCTTTGATCGCTACTATTTACCATCTCTGGACAGAGAAAAACTGCAGAGTTCTCCAGTCCAAGTTTAAAGCAGCAGTTGAATTAGTGCCCAAGGTCATTGAAGATGTCAGGCTATGTGCTTCAGTCCTGGATCTTCAGGTAGAAGACAATTCTGAAAATAGAGAGCTCTTTGACAAATGGAGAATTGGAGTTCAGTTCCATATACGCACCAGTATTGTGCATGCATGGCAGCAGCCTGAACAAGGGTGGTTCAAAGTTAACTCGAACGGATCTCTAGTAGAAACTAAAGGGGGATATGGTGCATTGATCAGGGACCATGAAGGTCTAATGGTGGCAGCTGCGGCAGGGACTCAAAAAGCACAAACAGTAATCCTACATGAACTACAGGGGATTGAACTGGGAATAAGCTAGCGCAAAGACATGGCCTTTAGAAAGTGGAGCTAAGTATGGATTCTAGCAATACTTTCAAATACCTAACTACCACTAAAGCTCCTCCATGGGAAGCGGTACATACAACCAGACGCATCAAGGAAGCAATTAGGACATTCGAGGGTTGCAGGGTCATGCATGCAGTGCGAGAAATGAACCAAGTAGCGGATAAACTAGCAAAACTCTTACCTAACCATGAGTTTGTTGAGATCATTCCAAGCTCTTTTGCGAAAGATATTAAGAAGATTGTTTTTTATGATGCTAGAGGTAGGAAATACACTCAAATGTAACCAATCTGATCCTATTTATTTTCAGTGGTCTGGGGAGCCCAAAAAAACCCCCACGCTTGCCTTTCAAAAAAAAACCTTGAAGACCCCTCTATATTATAAAATTTTCCTCCAAAATTTAGGCTATTTACAATTAAAACCAATTTCTCTTAAACATTAATTAATTATACATAGCCCCTATCATAATTTATTTGAACCAAAATTATCTATAAACTATAAATAGACCCTTACATCTAACCTTTGGATATTCATTTTTCCCTCCACATTTCATATTTTTTATAACTAAAAAAAAAAAACTCTCTCAAACATTGTTAACCGCCTGTACCTAAGCTTCTAACATAATTTATTCGAAACCCTTAATTATCTATATCGTATTATAACCTTAAGTCCGTCAAATTTTGGTATTCCGAAAATGCCTTCCCAAAGTATAAAATTTTCATCAAGTTTGGTTCCAACTTGAAATAAAAATAAATGATTTTTAGAAAACTTATACCATATTAATGTATTATACAAGCAAAATTGGCACATGTAATTCTTTTTTATTATTGTCCCAAAATTAGTATAATATTTTGTCCCGTCTTTGATGAATTTTCTATTTATTAGATGGGTATTGTGTTTTTTAAGTACATGATTGTTGTTCAGTATACCATATGCATTTATTTTGTACTCATCGTGACAAAATTGTGATGATTAAATATGGTGTTTATGCTATTCATAATCCATGGCGTTCACATTTTGAGTATAGGTCAGTATTCCATATTCTGACTTTTCTTACTTTTGTTCCAAATTTCGATGTGAACAATGCAATTTCTAACAAATAAAACATTTATTTTCTCCCCCTTTACAACTAATGGGTTTTTTTTAACGTATTACTCCAATAAAACCCTCCATCCTTTATTTGATCAGTGTTGAGCGATACTGAAGGCACGACTACATGCTACACGAAAAGTGTGTGGCCTTGCCAATGGCACGAGTAATACACTAGTACACTTAAATTGGATGGAAATGGAAGTTTGATAAGAGAATTGTAATGGTTTATAGACTTAAATTAGATGGAAATGGAAGTTCATCCATATCAAACAGAAGGAGGAGAATACATTATATGCTTTGAGTTCTACTAGGGTGACACTTTGACACATTGTTTCGCTCCAATCACTAACCACCTTCAACGCTGCAACATTGGTTTAGTCGTATGAGATGTACCACTCTTTCAAAAGACAATCTATAAAAATAATATTCCATGGGGCACTTGACATTATAATTACTGATAATGAATTATTGGCTTTTAATTGGATTCGCTGCCTGTTCCGCCATCAGTCACAGTGTTGGAACAGGTTGGAGCAGCATGAATTAAAGGGTGTTTCGCAGAAGAAATTAAGCATTCAACTCCTTCTAGTTGAGCACACAATAGTATACCTTGAAAAATGTGATGGAGCAAGTCCCCACATAACATCAATATGAACATCATGTAAAGAAAATATTTGGAAAATTGTCTTGATTCTTTGATTGAATACAAGCTTATATACAAACTAACTTTTACCTAACCGTGTGAAAACAAGAAACTTAAAACTTGTTATACAAGATATTTTAATAGAGTCCTATTCTGACTTTCCTTCTTTAACATATTTTGATTTTTCTTCTTGTAGAGGTGAATCAATCTCGGACTTGGGCTTGACTATGTTGAGTGCAAGTCTGGCATATTCTAACACACCCCCGCAAGCTGTACATGTAGACGATGATGAAATGTGCAGCTTGAAACATTGAAGTCCAATTTGGGGAAGATGAGTCAATGCGAACTTTGCGGATTGTGTGGACAGGAAGAGTGAAGATGAAGATGAAGTAATTGTTTGCACTGCTGGATGAACACATGACCATCGTTTGATGCCGAGTGGAATGGGATATGGAACGACTAATGGTTCGACTCAAGTCATCATGAGTGCCGAGTGAAGCTGCATTTGGTGAAGTCGAGGCTTAGCTGATTGAAGAGAGTCCATTGTAAGAAAATTTCACCTTTGGTGGAGTGGGATATGGAACAACTAATGGTTTGACTCGAGCCATCATGAGTGCCGAGTGAAGCTGCATTTGGTGAAGTCGAGGCTTAGCTGATTGAAGAGAGTCCATTGTAAGAAAATTGCGATGGAGAGAGATCGCAAGAAAGATCCATACAGAGGAGTGTCAAATCTACTCTTCTGCTTCTAGGGTTGTTTTATTTTGACACCGTCGGCATTTGCCTGAGAAGAAAATTATCATTTACAAATTTTGAAAATTACGGTATGAAACGGGTAGAGTAGATTTCTAGTCGCAATACTCTCCCTCAGTGCAAAGGCTGAAAAAATTGCTCAGCATTTGTGGTTGTATGTGCTTAGCATTTGTGTTGGTATGAAACGGGGGAGATAACCAGAGATGAAGATTCCGGCGGAAAAAAGAGTTTTCTCCGCTATGGTGTTGAGATTTGTTTTCTTCTGTTTCTGTTCTGCAGTGAGAGAGAGAAGTTGGGTGATGGAGAAACACTAGCTATTGGATGTGAAGGAGTAGAGGTGAGAGCAGTCCAGTTGAAAGAGGTGACTGGAGAAGAAGGTTCCGACAAGGTTCAACCAGAAATCATGGTTATGGTGACCAAATTTTTTTTTTTTACGAGAATTGATATTGATATGTTGTGGTGATACTGACTAGAAGTCAGGGTGCAAATAGTGACATATTCAAATTTCAATTTCTTCCCTCCAAAACTCTTTCTTTTTCTTCTTTTAGTTTCTTTCTTCTTTACTGCTTCTCTGTGCAATCTATTGCCTGATCTGTAAGAGAGAAAAGGCGAGGGAGAGATGGGTGACGAGTGGTTGTGAAGGAGAGAGTGAAGTCAAAATGAGGTGTGATGGTGTTGGCTGCAAGAGCGAGGATGTGCTTTGTTTATCTGTTGGTAGTCATTCTCTATGGTCATGAAAGAGAAGATGAGACTTGTTGGCGTGAGGAAGAAGAGACGAACAAGGAGGGATGGTTGTTGGTAGGCGAGAAAGGTGGTCTTGATGGTTGATTTGTGGCGATGAGAAGGTGGTGTGGTTGCGATGGTTGACAGAGGCACTGGTTTGTGGCTGCAGAAAGAAGTGGAAAGATGGTCTGAGGCGAAAGGGTCTTCTTTCTAGAGGGTGAGAAAGAGGAGGACATGTGGCTCACTGTGAGTTTTCTGCTATTGAGGACGTTGTTGATGTTGAAGAGTAGTATGATGGAAGATCTCATGGGAAAACACTGGAGAAAGCATCCAGAGTGGCTGAACTTGTTCTTGAGGATGTTCCTGCAGTTGTTGAGGATTATAAACACCACTAAGAGTATGATGAGAAGTTCAAATAGGGTGGGCAAATGTCCCACAAAATTCCTTTCAGTGAATAGACAATCCAAGGCAACTTGTAAGAGCAAAAACAGAGGATACCGATGCTCTGGAACCTGGAATCGATATTATGATGTTCAAGAGAGGTGACAAGGGAGAGGCGGCATGAACCTTGACTAAAGCTGTTGCTGGCGTGATTGTTTCTGGGCTGCAACCTGCGTGCAAATACTCGCCTTTACAACAGCCAAGAAGACAACTAATTCGCAGCTGAAGAGGGGCGAAATCGAAGTCAAGAGAGGGTTTCACGCAACAACTAAGAGATCCCTTCCCCGCCTCTTGTGTCTATGATCAAAGTTCTTTTTACCGTCAACGTCTGAGGCAGGGAAGAGCTTGAGTGCCCAAAGTCTTACTTGTAGTAGCTCGAGATCTCAAGATCGTTGCTCTGAAACTATGTAAAGAAAATATTTTGATAATTGTCTTGATTCCTTGATTGAATACAAGCTTATATACAAACTAACTTTTACCTAACCTGAAACTTAAAACTTGTTGTACAAGATATTCTAATAGAGTCATATTCTAACTTTCCTTCTTTAACATATTCTTAATTTCCTTCTTGTAGAGATGTATCAATCTTGGACTTAGGCTTCACTGTATTGAGTGCAAATCCTACATATTCTAACACATCCAAAACCTAAACCTGCCAATGATTCTAGAATGATTATTATTGTGGAAAAACCTCAAATCCTGTGCTCTTTTTGTTAGGTTTGTGAAATAGGCTTAATCCATCAAAGAGGCAAGTTCATGAGGTTTAGCTCATTACTGCAACACTACGAAGTATCAGCTGCAACCTTCTATTCACATTAACAAATGACTATGCTACAGGTGCAACATTTTGAATCCAGAAACGGAGAAACTAAAACTGAACTGCCACATCACATCCTCATAACTAAAACCTTCTACTAACTAAAACCATCTCCAACCAAAACTGGGGGTATTTGTGAGAGATTTTTCAGACTTGTCAGTAATGAAAGGCTTTCATCTAAGATGGACGCATCTAATCAAAACATATAGACCGAGTCAGGAGCCATTTTTGTTCCAATCATGAAGGAACGCCGACCAAAAAACAGGCCAATATGGCAGATTCTTTCATTCCTCAAAGGCGGCATGATAAAACAATTTGTATGCTTCAATGACTTCTAGATGCCACATGGCTTCACGATCAGGAAAAGGTGAAAGATCAACCATCTTGTGAACCTGCATATAGAAAGCAAAGATAATCTCAAAACTGGAAAGATGATTAAAAAGGTACTTTAATAAAATAAAATAATAACACCCAAGGAAACGGATTGGAAGCAAGGTAGATTACATGTTGATGACTCGAACCAGATACAATGAGAAGAAAATTTGATATTCATTACGACTCTTTTGAGGTGTTAAACATTTACAATCATGTACTTTCTTCTAGAACTGATAGGAAATCCAGGGGGGGACCTTCATGATTTCAACAGAATTTACATCCCTTCACAGTTAAGTTTTTTTTTCTTTTTCAGCTGATTAGTTTTTTTTTATTTTCCCCTTGCTTTTGCAATCAGTGGAAAAACAAAGTTGCCTATGTCATCATAAAACGTAGAAAAGTATTCTCAGAAATGAGAAGCCAATGGGTGGAAAAAAGAAAAAGAAAAAAAAAGAACATTAGTGCTCAATTTTTCATTAATTCAATGCAGATTGATACTAGCATATAATGATATCAAACATTCCCAGATCAGAAAGACACCATATATCTCTGTCTCAACCTCCCATAAAATCAAAAACAAATGAATGATTCCTGGTCATCTAGGACTTCATTTATAAATGTTTAGCAAGGCTAATCTGATCCAAGGAATCAGAAACAAGTGAATGATTCCTGGTCATCTGGGACTCCATTTATAAATGTTTAGCTAGGCTAATCTGACTCCAGGGTACTGTAAGGGTGTATTTTGTGCAGGGCGTTATAACTCTTAACGGGGGTGACCTGTTACGTTATGACATTATCACGTTATGGTATCGCAGCTCCGATATAACGGCGTTATCTGACCATTATTGAGATAACGTTTTTTTTTCAATAACCCTGTTTTAACGTTTTTGTTCTAATACATTAAAAAAATCACTCATTTCCTTCTCGATCGAACGAGAACCCTAGACTCATAGGAAAGAAGGACTTGAGCTAGCCGTCACCAATCGACAGAGAACCAGACCTCACCGTTCGACAAAGAACGAGAGTAGAAGAAGGGAAGAAGACAAAGAGTCGATCGCACTCTCTGATGTGATCTCACTCTCATACGAAGGGAATGTGTTTTTATTAATATTTCTTTTGTTTTTGAATTTAATGTTATGAACATGATTTACTTTTTTTACTCTATAATACATTAATACTCTGTGAGAGTATTAAAAATATATTTTAAAACTAATCCGTTATATACCGTTATATCCCGATATAACCTATAACACTCTTGGACCGTTATGGGTCCGTTATCCGTTTTAACTGCATAGGGTGTATTTGGTTGCAGGGAATCCAATTCCATGGAATTTATAGGGAAACACTTGTATTTAACACAAATTCTATATGTCAGGGGCAAGGCGGAGCATGAGGCCCAAAGGTCAACCTCTAGAGCCTTGGCACGAAGCACTGCTGCGGCAGAGCCTTTTTTTATAGGGTAGAGATTAGTGTAGTGAGACCATCTCCAATGGTACACCATGGAAAGGGATGGATAGGGATCAGATTTATCCATTCTTAATCTAACCTATCCAATATCCCCCGATGCCCAAGTGCAAATTATGGATAGTTACATGGTGGACGGCTTTTCAAAAGCTGCATGGGCTTTGAATAAAACCTGCGCAAAAAGTCGCGCACTTCTTGGGCTTCCAAACTTTGCGACACTTAGATGTCATGCGGCTTTTCAAAAGCCGCGTGCTTCTTGCTATCCATGGATAGCAAAGATGGATAGATTTATCCATCTTGACACCATGGATAGGGGATCGGTAGAGTTTATCCATTCGGTTGGAGAGCCGAAGTGGATAAACTTGGATGGCTAATTCTAATCCGTATCCATCGCCATTGGAGATGGTCTAACCTCCAAGGCTCCAACTTGACTAGTGTATGGCTAAATGACGCTCAAAGGGTACAGTGAGGTACTTTAAAATAAAAATAAAGCCTTGGTGGAGCTACGGGCATACCCCCTGACAACATAGCACAAATTTGATCATAACACGGTGGACCACTTATTCTCCATATTACGTTGTGATCAAAAGTGGGAATTGAACTCCCATGAAACATGAAAATCTCAACTCTTTACCCTTAAAGAATTAGCTTCTCATATTTCATGAGAGTTCAACTCCTCACCTTTGATCACAATCTACAACTTATGATAAATAGTCCACCACATTTTGAACAAATTTGCCTCAAACACAAATTGGTTCACCATCAATCCAAGTGGTCCCCCAATGAATTTGACATAATTGAATTCCAAGCAACCAAACACACCCTAAGTGTTTTTGCCCTTGTAAGCTTCTTACTCACCATGATGGTTGTAATTTTAATACAATCCTTCTTTGTGAAAGAATGCCTTGAGTAGCAAAATCACATGAAAAAAGACACTTTAGGAGGAACTCATATTCCCCATATGCAAATGAAGGTGGAAAGTTGGTCCTAGCACCCAAAGAAGGCTGCTTACACAATACCCACCAAGTGCTTTGATACAAACAATCAAGTACGGAGAGCGTAATAACTAGGCATAAAGAGCCACACTGTTGTGCAGTCTGGATTCTAGAGATCAGGGTCTAATGATAAAACAGACGAATTCCTCAATACTATAACCTTTGACGAACTTAAAAGACATCCTAAACCAACATTATCTCTAAAGAACAACTATCTATCCTTCAGCTTAATGTAATTTATGTAAAATCGATTCATTAGTTTCTGAAGTCATACACAACCTGTTGTGAAGTCTGATTTATCACTTGACTAATGGTATTGGATTTCATGTTCTTCGCATAACCAAAACCCAAAATAATAAACACTCATTTCAAAACAAAAAAGAATGTAAGGGTTGGTAAAAGTAAAACTGTATTAGCAAGCGAAAACATTACATGCCTTCAGTCTGTTAAGCAACAAAATGCCCAAAATCAGAGAAAGGATAACAAAAAGGTTGTGTATAATCTCTAAATATTTGTATATTTACATGTGTAACGACCCGATCCACATGATACAATATTGTCCGCTTTGGGCCTAAGACCCGTACGGTTTTAAAACGTGTTGTGACATGGGGATCTAAACTCGCACATATCTTTCCCGCACCCAATTGATGTGAGACTATAACCCCCTAGTAGTCTGCCAGTCTCTAAGCGCTCACACAAGGTAGCCTGGTAGCCTTCTGAGCTCGCCCACACATAGATCTACCAGCCTCAGAGCCCGCCTACACATGGATCTGCCAGCCTTAGAGCCAGCCCGCACAAGGTAGCTTGCTAGCCTCAGAGCCCGCCCACATATGATGTTACAATCCACCCCGCTTAGAGCTCAACGTCCTCGTTGGCACACTTCCGACTGGGTCAGACTCTGATTCCAATGTCCTCATTGACTATGATTTGTAATTTGTTGAAAACAAATTGTATTTATGAGGACTGATAAATTAAGGATTTTATTCATTTGTTTCTAACTATTTTATGCAAGATGGTAAGTCTACTAATGCTTTCACAGGTCAGACTTACCATGTTCAATTTTCACAATATAAGTGTTGGTAAAATAAAATTTTTACTTTAAGTATGATAAAACTCATTAATACGACATGTCTGCCTCGTTGAGGAACTACAAGTCTTGATGTGTTATTTTATTATGTACGTAATTTTCATGTTGAAGCATGTAACTTGTTTTATTTATAAGAAATGAAGATTATTTATACCAGTAACCTCGCTGACCCAAGTAAGTTTATGCTTCTTGCATACGTTCTTATTGGAACGTAGCCACTTAGCCTTCATCAGATTAGAGAGTTCTTGGGCAGCGCTATTGTATTTCTTTATTGAAGCGAACGTCGTCAAAGAGTTCCAAGGTTAGAGTTTCTTGTTTTACTCCAACTAGTAATAAATGTTATAGTTACGAAATTTTGTTATGTTGTTGTATGTTTCACCTCCTGATTTTGGAGAAAACGGATAATCCTATGTGTATATAAGATTTCAGTTTTCTCAAAAATTGGGCGTGACAAAATGTCATCTAAATAAAGATTATTATTGTCATTTAACAACCCACATACGAGATGTCATTTATCTATGAATCAAGAATGGCCAATTTGTCATAAAAAAATTTCTCAACTAGACATTTCTCCAATCTTCATTGAGCACTTGCTGTAACATGTTTTTTTTTTTTTTTTTTTTATCCCTTAACCCCTCCCACCCCAGATGCCGCCGGCAGGGTTCGACCTCGTGACCTAGTGATACCATCCGCCATTGCTCAACCACTGAGCCATCACACCTTTGGCTTACTGCAACATGCTACTCAGGGACGAATCTACATGGGGCAAGTGGGGGCACCCCTACTAAAATTAAAATTTTCACAACCATCGTATAGGTTTTTGCTATTTGCCCCCTCAATTTTCTGGTTTTGCCACTAGCTTTTAAAGCCTATTGGCTACTACCCCTATTTTTCTATTATTTTACCCCCTATCTCTTAAAGTTTTTTTGTCTTTGAAGTAGAGAACCGGACAACCTCTTTTAGTCAGTTGTACTTAACCAACTACTCTCATCTACTACCATCATTAAAGTTTTTTCTCTTATGGAATTCACAAATCTAATTTCTGCACTTTGAATCTTCTCTCAATTTCTCATCTTTTACTTCCATAGTTCATTATATATATATATATTTTTTTTTTCTAGCAATGTTCATTTCTAAATGGTAAGACATCAGGCATTGAAGCAATTAAACTAGGAACACAATGCAACACTTTTTAAGGCTAGATTTTAGATTTTGTTTTGTTATTATGTGCTTAGTTTAAGAAATAACAATTTTTTCATTTATTTTTTTGTTGTTGTCTTTCATATGTTGAAATTCGTTCATCAATTAAAGTAATATTAAAAATTGAGTTCATTTGCGTTTGGATACTATAGAATTGTAAGAGATGTTAGGCAACGTGGCAACTATATAAATGGAAGAGTTATCTCTTCCGATCTAGGTCTAGGCGGATGGTTGAATCTACTGTGAGTAGCACTAGGCCTAGAGCGGAATATTAGGTAATACGAGTTGTTTGTACCCGTTTCGAGTTTTGGTTATTTACCACTTTGAGTCTGGTTCCCAAGATCAAATTGACAATTTTCAACCGTTTTTGTTAAAATGTTTTAGGTTTCATATCATTAAATTTATTGACAAGGAGCATGATGTGTACGTGACTGAGAGTGGTTATTGAGCCTAAAAAATGCATAAACTTCACATATTGCCAAGAATAAAAGTAAGGCCTAAAAAATGCATAAAGACAAGAGTCTTATTTCAAATCCCCAATGCATCAACATTAGGTGCTTATATTCGATCAAGATCGAAAACTATGATTATAGTCTCTTTCAAGAATGGAAACCTCTGAAATGATCCCCATCTCTCTAATTAACTACTAACATGGAACATCAGGCAAAGAATCTCATAAACCCTAGACAAGTTTTTTTGGCAAACAATGCATGAATAAATCATTTAAAAAAAAGTTTGTATTGAATGATTCATACCCTGATCATAGGCGCCTCATCCGCACGGTGAGCATACAAGCCAACAACCATCACATACATTCCTACACACAGAAGAGAAGTTAAAATGTGCTGGGGAAATGCTAAAGTCAGAAAATGGGGATGAAGAGAGAGAAAGAAGAAACCTAGCTTCCAGTTTCGTTGACGGAACTCATTGGCGAGGATGAGCTCGATAACATCGCTCCCATCATCTAGCAAGTAATGCCCGTCCTCTTCCTTCGAGCAAGAGACCAAAACGCCCTGCAATGGGTGGTGCTGATCAGTGAAAAGAAAAAGAGGAGAGGAGTGATTTGGGGATAGAAGAGAAAAGAAGAACCTGCACCCAGGCGCGTTGGAAGAGGATTCCGCCAAGCGACATGGAGGAGGGGGTGGAAGAGATCTGCCGAGCTTCCTTGAGTTTCCCCACCGTGACCTTCAGCGCAGCTAGATTGAAGTCCATCTCGCTGGTTCTCTCTTTTGCAACACTCCTCACGGAGTAATTCTAGCCAGACTTTTTCGTGGCCTTGTCTCGGTGTTTTTATAATTTTTGTCCCCTCTCTTTAAAACACAATCACAAACACTATCTATATAAAAGGTAGAAATATAAAAAAAAAATCATAAACTATGGCAAAAAAAACCAGCAAACAAAGTTGGCTAAAATTTTTGTTCTTCCCGCTTTGAAACGCCCACTGATAACAGTGTGCCACATACCTCGACTTTGTCAAGCCTATGCTAAATAACACAATCACTTCTGATGATAAACACCACCAATCCCTTCTTTTTTGTGTTTTTTGTATGTGTTGAAAAACACCACCACTATAAACCCCCTTTCACTCATGGTTCATTTTCTTTTCTCCATTTTTCTCTCTTCTCTCTTTCCCTCTCTTCTCCATCACGAACAACATCACCACATCTCCCACCACCGCCAGCACAACTACCTTGTCCCACCACTGCCAACCTCTCTTTTCCCTTCTATTTGCATTTTCTTTTATTCTCTTTTCTTCCTCTTCTTCTTCCCTCCTCTCCTATGAGTAGTGGCGATGTCCTTAGTAGGGGTGGTGTGTGTCTCTTTCTCCTCCTCTTCTTCTTCTTCTTCTTCTTCTTCTTCTTCTTCTTCTTCTTCTCATATCCTTTGAGGAACCACTGCACCCCACCAGTAGTCGGCCTCACCCCCTGGCCACTGTCCACACAACCCCTTCCTTTAACTGAAAATTCTTAAGAGCCAAATTTTTCGAAAGCTAAAAATTTCAGATTAAGAAATGGGACGATTTTTTTTTTTGAAATTTGGTGTTGTTTTCTTATACACATGATTAATGGTTAACATCAACCATGTAGCTAACAACAATGATCAAAATCAAATAGTCCATATAGTTGGCCTGTTGTTTCCCCTTGGTAAAAACACAGAAGCTTGTAGCTAGAAAGACACAAAAGCTTCCCCGAACTTTTTGCATTAATAGTATATAAAAACACAACAAATTTGTCATTTGTATACTGAGCCATTCCATCTGCAATTTCATGCGAGCTCTATACTCACATTCGCAGATTAAAATGCGAGTACAATAAACAAACTCGCAGTGGCTCCTGCGACCTAATCCAAAATCACCTAGAAAGACTATCATGCAGCGATACATGCGAGCCTAAGACACATTCGCAGAATACGCTACGTTTGGGTAAAAACCCCTCCATTAAAAAAAATTGTTTGAGCCAAAGTTTAACTTTTTGCAATTTCTATGGTTTAAATACACTCTTAACAAATAAAATCTATTGTCAAAACAGATTTTTGACACTGTCTTCAAGCATCCATATTTCTTGTCCACAATGTGGTTTGACAATATATTTTATTTGTTAAGAATAATTTAATATTAGAAATTGCAAAAAGTTAAAATTTGGCTCAAACAAAAAAAAACTTAAAAAATTGATAGAGTCTGGTTTTTACTCAAACAAAGCGGATCCTGTGAATAAGTGTCTTAGGCTCGCATGTACCGCTACGTTTGGGCAAAAACCTGATTGTTTCGAACAAACACAAAAATATTGTGAATATTAAGATCACATTCACAACCCTTTGCTGTGAATATGATTATTTTGCTCACATGTTCGCTGCATTTGGGTATCAGTGGGAAGGATTTGTCGTTATCCTCATATTATTTTCACTTTTTCCTTTGTCTATGAGATTCAATCAGCCTTTTAGGAAGTGTTGATGCATACATGGGAAAACCACCATGGTTGCATAATCACAAGAAAATTACTTGGGAAGACAAATAGAATTGCTTGGGAAGACAAACGTCATTTAAGTTGAGCATTATACAAAATGGAGTAGTTTATTAATATTCATCACCAAATCAAGAGAAAGAATATAAGATGAAGAGAAAAATGGTAATATTTGAGGAAGAAAATTCAGATGAAGAATAGGATAACGTAGGCAATCCAGAAGAGGACTCTTTTATGGATGACGACCCCCATTTGACATTGATGCAATCATTTTCCACTCCCTGCTTTGACCTTGACCTGCAAACCTGCACAAGAAACGCACGTGAGCCATGGACCACCGTTGTGGTGCCCGATGACACTCCGATGCTAAAGTCAGACAGGGATCTGAAGAAGGCGTAATGTTGTAAACATGGAATTTGTAGTGTAACTTAGCTTACCACCCTCATGTCTTATTTATAGTGCAGGAGTCCTGGTTCGATCATGCCATCGATGAGGTAGATTAGGGAAGAAGATCTTCATGGAGATCCTTCTTTAATTAGGAATCGTGGTGTGGGGGAAAGTTTCTCTATTAGCCATGTACTCCTAGATATGCGGAAAATAGTTTTCGTTCCGATAGCACTCTATAGGTAGAAGTCTTCATATGTGATACATACTCTGAAATTTACTTCCTAGTTTGAAGCGAAGAATTGTTGCAATTTTCCGTCCGAAGCTGATCCTCGAGATACTTGCCTTAGTAGGGCTTACGGGTATTGAGGATAGTTGTGAGACACATGGACTTAACAAGCTGTGAGAGTTCAAGTTTGTCTGGCGAACTGTATTGGGCGGGCTTAGAACCGTTTGGGCGGGATTAGTGTTGGGTTGACGCTAAGGCCTGCTACTCCTCGAGATCATCATGACACGTGTACGGCGCAAAATTGGGACCATTTTGGTGTATCGTCAGCTACTCCCCTCGAGTTAGTGGGCCATCACATCGGTTCGCTAAGTCACTTCTTGAAAAGATACGTCGCTCGTGATGATTGAATCTGAATCGTTGCTTGGGTCACCCGCTTCATTAATTGAATTGCATCGATTCAGTGAAGAAGAGGCGAGAAACCAATCCTTATTTAGGTCATCCTTTGTGCGGAGACTAACTCTTCTATTTTTTTGCTTTTAGAGATTTTGCTATGTTCAATTTTTTTATTGAAAAAATTGTTCAACTTCTTCATGGCTGACCAAAACCATCTTGATGATGCAACTTTGGCCAAGGGCCTTGAGTTTTTCAAAGATAGGTTGCTTTCTTAATCGGGCCTTGCCGAAATTTGGATGAAAATCAGGGTCCCTAAGGACTGCCATTATATGTTGTGAATTGTTTGAATAGTGGGCTGAGCCCATCAGCTCGTAGAGTGAGAGCTAGGGTTTCATGTACGCAATATGCTATTGTATGACGTAAATCGCATGGTAGCACGCGTACGACATAGATTGCGAGATGGTTGAGTATCGATTACTTCCCCTCAATTAATGGGGTTGGATGCAACGCCGTTGATTGGACAAACATGGACCTGCGCAGTATCCTTGGTAACCGTCGTCTACTTGTTTCCCATACGATATTCAATGCAGACAGTTAATGTTGAAGTGCTCGTTTGGTGAACCATTATGTCTATATAATGGTGTTTCTTCATCGTTGTAGGCACTATCTTCTGCAGAGCGTATCTCCTATAATGTTTTTACTTGAAGAAAATGTTTTGGGTTTTCCAAAGGCTTAAGAGAGATCTCCATTATCTGAGTCTTTGAATATTCTGACATTTGTGTTAATCAGTCACGATGAGAAACGTTGTTATGTGTGATCACTTGCTCTGGGTGAGCACCTAATCATTTCGTTGAGATTTCGTAATTTCTTATCATGTTACAGAGAAGAAGTACGGACTCCCTCCCAAGGGATGAGTATGTCGTTTATTCGCTTGTGCTTCAATGCTACCTTGTGTCATTATGCTCGCATTTATGTGGTTCCTGCTGTTAGCTTATGGTTGATCGAAGTGTTGGCAGATGCGTTGATGCTTTCGGGGGTGGTATCTCTTAGTTACCCTGAGTATTGCGCATGGGAAAAGTGTCATCGCTTGGTAGCACTGTGAAACCTTAACCGCTACGTCGCTTGCGGCCATCTTCATCTACCCCCTTCTACCTCCTCCGGGAGGCCGAAAGCCATTTGAGGAAGTTTGCAACTCGTTCCAAGGTCTGCATTGTCGTTGTTGGGTAACTTTTTCTGGGGTGATTTGGCGGAGCAACCGACTGCTCGGTACTCACAGCCCCATTTCGCACTTTTGTCTTTGATATTTGGACATGTTTCTCGGAAGAGTCGTTGAGCGAAGTTTACTTGGAGTACCTTTGCTCTCTTTTGGCATCAGACTGTTTAAGCGCATCTTTAATTTATGTCGCATCAGATTCAGATGTTCGTAGTATGTAGTCTTTTGTATCCATCTTCGGGCGCCCGTTGTTACATTTTTCCAATAATCAATAGAATGTGTTTGCGTAATTCTTTCCTTATTTCTTAAATGATTGCAAATCGCATAAGTTTTTAAGACCTAAAACTCTACATTGCCTGTGGAGAGGAAAATAAACAATTGAAATAGATTAATTGTTGGTGGAGAGAAGTTGACTCGACACTGAAGTGAATTCGCATGGCCCTTGTTGGATCATTGATACTTTCATTGAACTGCCGAGCTTCGCTGATGTCATTGAGGCTGCTGAAAAGTAAACCTTGAGTGGGAGTTAATCTCCGCGTCGACGAAATGTTGAGGGGTCGTATTCTCGTCTGCATTGACCTCTCCATTCTGCCAGGTTGAAGAGCAGATTGCTCTTGTACCATCTGATTGTCCCCTTTTCCAAAACGAACCATCGCTGTTGGGATCTCGTGCGAGTGGGGTGATGCGTCTGAAGTCACTAGTTCAGATTTCACTGTGGGATCCTGTTGGATCTGGGAACATTTTATTTGCTTCAATGCAGCATAATGACAGCCTTGTGTTGTAGGTTGGTCACAACGTATCGTTCCTTCAGAGCAAGGAATGTGATTTCGCGAAATCTCACGAAAATTTCATTTTTTGAAATTACGAAAAGAAAAATGGTGAAATTAAAAGTTACATTTTTCGAGGATTTTTCAAAAAAATTTGACATTTTTTCGTTAATTTCTTAAAAAAAATTTCCCAGTAAAAATACAAAACCCAGCTACAAAAAAATTAATTTTTTTCGAGGGTGTTTTATGAAAAGTTTGGAAGTTTTTCGTAAATTTCGGGGTTTTTTGTATTATCAATGCTTCTAATTATTTATTGACTTTTAAAATCACTCCTGATTTTCTAATTATCATTTCTTCTACTTATATATTGATTTTTGAAACTCTGATTTTCTAATTATATATTGATTTCATGTCTTGGTATTTAGGCTTCATTTAATATGTTTAATATATTTATTTACTTGCATCTATTTTTTCGCATTTTCTATACCCTCGGAATTCATTATATTTTTTTATTTATCCTCAAAATTTTTTACGTTTTTTCTTTACACACCGAAATATTTCTTACAATCAAGATACTGAAATGAAATCGAAAAATAAAATCACAATCCTTGCTTTAAAGTGGTTAGCAGTGTACTTAACGCACTGATGAAGATGGAGATTACTACTTACATCTAGTGGAGCCATGTTCTTCCCAAGATATGGTTGTAGGTAGACAACACGTTTACTACCATGAAGTCCATAAACATGACCTTTCTAAGTTGTGGTTCTTTTGCCACTACTGCTAACCTTATCTTCCCAATCGGGAAACATTTTTCACCGTTGAATCCGATCAGCGGGTAGTTTGAGGATGTCGGGTTCTCCTTCTTGAGGTCCATACTGCATAATGCGTTGTAGACAGGACGTTTAACGAGCTTCCCGTATCTACCAGAGCTCTCTTTACCTCCCACCTTGCAATGGAGACTGATATGACAAGAGCGTCATTGTGTGGAGCTCGGACTCCTTCGAGGTCCTTGTTTATAAAGGTTAAGGTGGAATGGGGCTTTGCACCCTCGATTAGTAAATGCGTCTGTCTTCATCCGCGGGATGTGTCTGCATCTCCAGTAGAGTCCGCTTGCAGGACCTATTCGATTGCTCTTCCGGTCCGACTTCATGAAGGACATAGATTATGCCCGAGGTCTCATTTTTTATTTCCTTGACCGATTCCCCCCGGCCCCTGGGTCTTTTTGGTCACTTCTTAGAGCCCAAAAATTCCTTTAACTTGCCCCTATGGATCCAGTGCTCGATCTCGTACTTTAGACTCTTGCAGCCGTGACCACTCTCCTTGTGGTATGAGCAGTACTTGCTGTTGTCACACTTGGAGGGGTCTCCACGCTGCTTCGGGGGCCACTTCAGATCTTCCCAATTTTTCAATGAATTCAGGACGTCCGATAGGCTAGAATTGAGAGGGCTCACGACTCTAAATCCAATGGAGTTGGATGCTTTCTCTGGCCTAGCCCGACCATGATCAGACATGTTGTCATTGCGCTTTCGCTTGCTCATTTCTTCATCTTCACGCCTCATTCCTCCTTCCTATCTTTAGGAGCAAAAAACTTCTTATCACCTTCTATTTCCCTATTCATAGTCTTCAACTCTTCCCAAGTGATGTAACTCTGGGCACTCTTGAAGAGCTCCGTCATATCCAAAGGGGGTTTCAACGTGAGGCATTCATAAAGTTTTCCCTCCTTTAGGCCTGCGGTTAAAGTTGTCACGGCTGTGTCGTCGCTGCAACCGTCAATGAGTGTCAGCTCGTCGTTGAAGCGCGTGATATACTTTCTGAGTGTCTCATTGGATCTGTGCTTCAGAGAGAGTATGTAGTGTGGGCCCTTTCGGATGCGATGGCTTCCGACAAACTGCATCAGGAACTCTTTCGCCAGTGTTTTGAATGAGTCGATTGACTTAGGCGGGAGGCCGTGGAACCATGTTAGTGCTAACTTTTTTAGGCTGGTAGGGAAAGTTCTGCACATCACCAACTTGGATCCTTCCTTCAGTGCCATTACATGCTGGTAATGGCGTAGGTGGTCGAACGAGTTGGTGGTCCCGTCGTAGAAGTCGAGCTTTGGATGCGTAAACTTCTTTGGAAAAGCCTCGTTCATAACACGGTCCACGAACGGTGGAACAGAGAGGCGATAGAGCACGTCTGGGTCGTGCGCCCATCTACGGAGGGGGTTCTAAGGGCCTAGCCTTTCTACCCTCAGAGTCGGTTCTACGTTGGCCATGCCGCCTCCTCTAGTCCACTGAGAACTAGCATGGGCTTGACTCTCCCATGTTTGTTCTATGTCGTCTTCTGGATATGGAGGCCTATGTTGCTCATGATCTTCGTTAGCGAGTGGATGGTTTTGTTGTACGAGAGCTTCCACTACTTTGGAGATTTGTTGTATTTGAGACGACAATAAATCTGTCATGGGGTATGTCGTTGTTGTTGCTGGCGCGGGGGTGCGAGTCTGCTGCCCGTGCATCACCGGCACTGCCGAGAGCGGTGGTATGGTGCCAGTCTGAGCGTTTGACGTGTCCCCTTGTTTTCCATTGTTGTGGGATCTAGTGGTTACCATCTCTTTGTAACTTGAAGAGAGATGATGCTAGTGAAAAGTTAGGAACTTTGTTGTCCTCACGGACGACGCCAAACTAATGCAGTCATTTTCCACTCCCTGTTGTGACCTTGACCTGCAAACTTGCACAAGGAACGCACGTGAGCCACAGACCACCGTTGCGGTGGCTGATAGCACTCTGATGCTAAAGTCAGACAGGGATCTTAGCTTACCAACCTCATGTCTTATTTATAGTGCAGGAGTCTTGGTTCGACCAGGCCATCGATGACATAGTTTAGGAAAAAATATCTTCGTGGAGATCCTTCTCTAATTAGGAGTCGTATTGTGGAGAAAAGTTTCCATGTTAGCCATGTGCTCCTAGATATGCGGGAAATAGTTATTTCTCCTAGAGTACTCTATAGGTAGAAGTTTCCATATGTGATACATACTTTGGAATTTACTTCCTAGTTGGAAGCGAAGAGTTACTGTAATTGCTCGTCCGAAGCTGATCCTCGAGATACTTGCCTTAGCAAGGCTTACGGGTATTGAGGATAGCAGTGAGACTCATGGGCTTAGCAGGTTGTGAGAGTTCGAGTCTGTCTGGTGGACTGTATTTGGTGGGCTTAGAACCGCTTGGGGGCGGATCAGTGTTGGGCTGACGCTAGGGCCTGCTATTCCTCGAGATTACCATGACACGTGTACGACGCATAATTGAGACCGTTTTGGTGTATCATCAATCATCGTCTTCAGATGATGAGGAGGACCACAAGGAAGAACAGTCAAAGGAGGAGGATAATGAATCATCATCATCCTCATCATAAGACAATGATGGTGGTGGGAATTCGTTAATAAACTGCTACTCTAACAAAGAGGGTTGCGAACGTAATATTTAAAAATATTATTGAAACTAGGCTTGCATTTATTTTTTTCTGTCATTTGCAATGTTTCGTTCCTTCCTCATTTTTTCTATTGATTTAACATCAAATGAGTATTTCTAAAAGTACAATTTGTGTTTGTTAATTCATGACATTTTTGTTGTGAAGAAAATAATAGAAGAAGAAAAATTAAATAAGAGATGAGAAGAAGAAAAAACACATAAGAGGAAAAAGGAGAAGAGATGGAGATGGGAGGAGGTGGAGGAAGAGGCCGGCGGAGTGGTGGTGCAGTCGATGGTGGCGGGGTAGTGGTGGTTCTTGATGGAGAAGAGAGGGGGAAAAGAGAAGATAGGGAGAGAGAAGAAGGAAGAGAAAAAGAAAATAAAAGAAAACAAACATAGAAGAGAATAAGAGGAAGAGAGGAGAAGAAGAAGAAAATAGGTTCGACCGGCGGTTAGGGGGCGGAGTGGTGGGGGTGCTTGGTGGAGAAGAGAATGAGAGATGGAGAGAGGAGAAGAGAAGGAGAAAGGAGAAGAGAGGTTTGGGTTTTTTTTGTTTATATTGGTGATGTCTTTCAGTAGTGGCGGTGTCCTTCAGAAAGGTGATTGTGTCATTTAGAAAGTAGAGGTTGGTGGTGTCTATCAGCAGAAGTGGTGGTGTTATTTAGCAGAGGCTTTTTGTCAAATATGCTTATTAGTAGGGGTGGGCACAAAACGATATGGACTCATCCCTATCCCATCCCATTTATTCGAGATCGGGACGGGACGAGATAAACCTCATCCCGACCTCGTCCCATCTCAAACGGGATGGGACGGGATGAGCACATACTAAATAGTCCTCCAATAAAAAAATAACAAAAAGAGTTTTATCTAACATTACTCACACATCAATAATGTCAAATTTATATACATATAACTTACATTATAAATAATAATAGATATTAAATAAATAAATATTAAACTTTTTTTTGGAAGGCAAATAAATATTAAATTTCATTTAGAATTAATGATTCACTTCATTTAGATTTCGTATAGAATTTCATCTTATTTTAACACATCCTAACACTAAATCGGGACGGGACGGGATTGGGATGAGTTTGATCTCCAGGATAGCCAGGATTGAAAATCTCAATCCCGATCCCCCACTCTAAATCGGGACGGGACGGGACGAGATCGGGATGAGTTTGATCAATCCCAAGAGGACAAAAAAAAATTGAGACGGATTCGGGATCGCAGGATGGGATGCCCACCCCTACTTATTAGAGATACTTCACCCCTAAGTTTTTATAAATCTCAAATCTCGAGATTGTGAAAATAGCAAACTTTATAATTTGAATGGACCTTGTGAATGCAAGAAATTTTTTTTGAGACACTTATTACCTACATGGTAGTTCAAATCGAAAAATTTTGATATTCACAGTCAAGCCAATCACGAGGAGGTAATTTAAATTGACTAACAACTAGGAAAGTAATCCTAAAATAACCAAGGTTATTGGTGAGGTATAACTAAATAAGTAAAAATTAGGGTTTACCTTAATCCAAATGGAATCAGCCATTAACAGCCTTTGAAACTAGGCCCTTCGGAAATTCTATGGGTCGAGGGAAGGAGCGAGGAAAAGGGGGCGAGGGATGGGTGTTACACCCATGCCCCTCGAGATGAGTGTTGACGCTTGTCTCGAGGAGGATGGATGGTCGCGCTCCTTTCCTCGACACCTGGAAGGACTCCTAGGCCCTTATATAAGTAAGTGTTTTTTTTTTCTTTTTCTAATTAACCCCTCGCCCCTGAGAGCCGGTCTATGTTGTCCTTCTTGACATAGAGGTTATACTATTATTTATTTTGTTATATATATAATTGGGCCAGTCGGATGTTAAGTCCGATATTAAACTCAAGTAGGATTAGAAGTCCACTTATTGAATGTTGGAAAAGTTAATAATCAATTTTGTTGCGTTTGAAGAAGTTGATGATTGTTTGAAACTTTGTAATTAAGTTTCATGAATTCGTTTCTTAGCTACCACTGAACCCTACATCAGATAGGTAGAAGTATATGTACAATTATAATTTTTTTTTTTTAACATTGCAGTCCCTTTCCGATAAAGTTTTGATTTAGATTAACATAATTTATTTTCATAATTGAAGAGTTGACAAATTGTACAATAAAATATGTTACTACTGTGAAAGTGTGAATCTACTCCATGTACACAAACTGAAAACATCAAAACTGTAAACCATTTACAAAGTGATGTCAATCACCAATAATCTTTGCAAGAGCATGCACCATTTTTAAAACAATGAAACCCAGAGGCATCCCTGAGAATGATTTCTCTTCCGGTAACAGTTGAAATATATTTGAAAAATGTATGGCAGTCGCCACAGAGGTGAATGTTCTTTACAACCCTTATTGGTTTCCCCTGCCCTATCATCAGAATTCCGTATGTAACTGCCAGTTTAGCACTATGGTGGGAGAGGAAGTCCTTTTTCTGAAGCTCTTCAACTTCTTGGAGAACAAAACTAGTGTCGGGTTGATATCCAGCCTTTAGGCACTCTATGATCAGAATATCCAATCCACTATAGATGTCTTTGGTTTGTGGATGAGATTTATCTCTTGCGTAGAATGAATGGACCTGGTTTTGATTAACGATCCACTTGGGTATTTTTGGAACCCTTTTTTTTCTCATTTCCTCCCTTACCCTGTCAGCACAACTCCATCTACCAGATGCAGAATACAAATTTGAGACAAGTATGTAAGTTGCACTATCTTGTGGCTCCAACTCTAGGAGACGCTTTGCTACCTGTTTCTCAAGCCTTGTCTTTGATCGCAACCTGCAACTATCAAGTAAAGCTCGCCATACTGAAGCATCAGGCTCAAAAGGCATATTTGAGATTAATTCTTCCGCTTCGTCATAGTAATCCCAATAACCCAAAACACCAACCGTGGAAGCATAATGCTCAGAAGTGGGCTCAACATTATAAGTGCTTATCATAGAAAGAAACAAGCCATGACAAGATCCAACCATGTCCAAGTTTGTATGCCTGTGAGCTGAAAGA
Source organism: Berberis vulgaris (assembly GCA_963556465.1). NCBI lineage: Eukaryota > Viridiplantae > Streptophyta > Magnoliopsida > Ranunculales > Berberidaceae > Berberis > Berberis vulgaris. The sequence continues at coordinate 71,923,281 of OY747125.1, read as the reverse complement.
ACCAGAGTAAAAGTGGTCGAGTCTGGCTCTACACCCATTGACTCCATCCTCGACCAAACATCCAATGCGTCATCGCCATGCCTATGGATAATATAATCAGTAATCAAAGAACTCCATGACACTATGTCATATTCAGGCATTAGATTAAAACTCTTAACTGCATCTTTCATATTGTCACACTTCCAGTAAATGCTGAAGATGGCATTGCCAACACCCAAATCAGATTCAAGGCCAGATTTAACAGCATAACCATGGATTTGCATCCCCATCTCATGTAACCCTAGAGTTCCACAAACACCAAGTATTGCACTTGTTGCAACTATATCGACAAAAACAACTCCTTCAGTTAGTACATTGCAGAAGAGAGACACTGCTTCATCAGGTTGCCCATTCCTATGGTACCCACAGATCATTGATGTCCAAACAGCAAACAGGATTTGAGCGTATGACCACTGATTAAACATCTTGAGAGCATCTGACACCCTTTGACATCTTGTGCACATATCAAGCAATGCTGCATTAATATAAGCATTAGATCCAAAACCAGATTTAGTAACAAATGCATGAACCTGTTTACTGATTTCAACTTCAGCAAGTAGTGCACAAGCATTAACAACACTTGTCAAAGTGAACTCTGATAGTTCCAACTCTTCCTCCAACATTTTCTGAAATAACTCCAGTGCCCGTGAGCCCTCCCTATTCTTGCAAAACCCATTCAAAAGAGAATTATAAGATATACAATTCCTCTCCGGCATCTGATTAAAAAGCTTTACAGCCGAATCCACCATCCCAAACTCTGTGAACCCAATTACCATTTCCGTCCAAGTAATTACATCTTTAACCGGCATCCAATTAAACAAAGCCACCACATCTTTTACAGTACCACACTTTGTGTAAAGCCCAATTAACGCATTGTTCACACTCAAATTAGAAGAAAACCCTCTCCTAAGAGCATAACCATGAATTTCCCTTCCACTCATCCTAGCAAAACTCTCTGCTGATGCAGTCACAAGTGTAGAGAGCGTAAAATGATCCGCACTAAGTACACCATTCTTCTGCATACAGCGAAAATACTCAAACGCCCTCTCATAATCACATTCCTTAACCAACCTAGATATCAAAGTATTATAAGAAGGCAAGTCTCTCCCATGCATTTCATCAAATACCTTAATTGCACAATCAATGTCTTTGCATTTCACATACACACCCATCACCGCATTCGAAACATAAACAAATGCAATAAACCCAGTCTTAATGGCCAAAGCATGAATTTGGGTACCCAATTCTTCATCCAATAGTCTACTACAAGCAGTTAAAATTGAAAGAAAAGTGTACTCATTGAGCAGTATACCTGCACTCCTCATCCTAAAGAAGAGCTCCACAGCTTCATCTTCCTGATTCCACTCCTTGGCGAAAGCCGATATCAAGGCGGTATAAGAAACCACATTAGGGGATAATAAGGTGGACAATAAGTTACCGGCATCGCCAAGAAGACCGAGTCTGATGTAGGCGACGATAACGTCATTGGATAGCTTTGTATCTTCTTCCAATTTGAGAACCCAAGTGTGGATTGCTTTGGCCAATGTGGGGTGTTTGGTGTCGATAGAGATGCGGAGGTGCTGGCAAGGGTCTGGGTAGGCGTAAATGGGTTCTTCGGATTAGGGATGGCAGTGGGGCGGATTTTCACGGATATCCGCCCCACCCAATCCGTTTGGGGCGGTTTTGGATATGGCTGAATGAGTTTTCGGGTGGTTTTGGGTAGGAGTGGGCATCCCATCCCGCGATCCCGTTCCCGTCCCGATCCCGTCCCGTCCCGTCCCGATTTTTTCGGGTCTTAATGGGATTGAATAATTTCATCTCGATCCCGTCCCATCCTGATCTAGAATGGGATGGGATGGGATGAAGATTTTCAATCCCGCCAATCCCGTCCCGTCCCGAACTAATTAATTAATATTAATTATTAATATTTTTATTTCATAGTTAGTGTGCCAATACCCATTTCATAGTTAGTGTGCCAATACCCATTTCTGTATATTTCATTGAACACTATTTTCTGTTAGTGTGCCAATACCCATTTCTTGTTAAAAGCTCAAGTTGTGAGGAAAGACACAAGTACAAATTATCAAAACCAGACAAAAAAAAAATTGGGATCATTACAAAGATCATTGACATAGAAAACTGCAAAAATGAAGCATCTAGCTGAATCATAAATTCACATTCACTGAATACTGGAAACTCATTCAACAGAATATTTTAATTGTCTATAGTAGCATATAGACATGTAGAAAATTCCATCGTTCTTAATTTCCAACATTGAATTACTTAACAGGATTTGCCTTATAGCAGACTCAAGACTGTTCCAGGCTTCCAGGCTCAAGACTTTCAGATTAGCACGCTGATCCCATCTCGTCCCGTCCCGTCCCGAACTCGTTTGGGATGGGACGAGGTCGGGATGGGTTTTTTCCCATCCCGTCCCGATCCCGTATGAACGGGATGGGATAGGGATGGGTATATCTCGTCCCATCCCGTCCCGTGCCCACCCCTAGTTTCGGGTATCCAAAAAATATCCGTTCACTATTCGGGGCAGATACGGATTTGGCCATATCCGCCCCGCGGATATCCGTTTATTAGGTAACATTACAACAATACCCTTCCCATTTATAAAGGGATTAAACCCTTGATCCCTCCCTCTCCCTCATTCCCTCCCTCACACCCGCCTCTACCTCTTTGCCTCTCACACACAGAGAACACGGGCCGAGGAGCGATTCGAGCGAAGGCGTCTCCCTCCCTCTCTGCCTCTCACACACAGAGATCTGAGAACACAACAAAACCAAGGTGGAGGCTGAAGGGAAGGGTCGTCTTCGACGTCGACTCGTCGTCCGCCTCTTCTCTCTCACAGGCTCACAGCGAAGGCGGAGGCCGTCCGCTTCTTCTTCTCTCTCACAGCGTAGGCGAAGCTCATCCGCCTCTTCTTCTCTGATCTCTCTCACAGGCTCACAGCGAAGGCCGTCGTCGCCCCTTCTCCTTCTCCTTTACCTTCTGATCTTAGATCTAAGATCTGATCAAATTTGATCTTAGATCAGATTTGATCTATCTGATCTGATCTCAGATCTCATCTCATCAGATCTCATAATCTCATCAGATCTGATCTGATCTCTGACCTCTGATCTCATCAGATCTGATCTCTGATCTCATTAGATCTGATCTGATCTCATCTCAGATCTCATAAGATCAGATCACAGATCTAAAATCAGATCCAGAGATTGATTTTTTTTTTTTGTATTTTTAAAAAAAAATTTGTACGAATTCTTTGTAAATTATAATTCAGAATATTTTGTAATTCAGAATTTTTTGTATTTTTTTGTACGAATTCAGAGATTAATTTTTTAATTTTTTGTTATAATTTTGTGCGGATTGGCGGGGCGGGGCGGGGCGGATATCCGCCCATCCGCACGGGGCGGTTATGGATTTTGATTAAAATTGTAAAACGGATTGGCGGGGCGGATTGGGGATCCGTTATTACTGACGGATCAGGGATGGATTTGCTCAAATCCGCCCCAATCCGCCCCATTGCCATCCCTACTTCGGATTGAATACAAGTGTGAGTGTTGTAAATGTAAATCAAAAGATTGGAACGAAGTTACCAAATCTTCTTGGGTTGAGTCGCGGATTAGGTAACTCTCTTTAAGACGTTTCGCGGCTCTGCCCAAAAGTGTGCAAGCAGTCTGGTAGCCCCACCGTCCCCAGGATAAAACAGACCAGAATCTTATCTGTCTCGTTCAAACAAATGCACTGTTGCTGAACGGAATACTATCCACCCTTAATCTGTTATTTGCTCGGAATCACCAATACAATGAATAAAAATTCAAATGAAAAAGGAAAAACTTTGAAATACGAAGAGAAAGAGTTCCTTTCAAGCAGAACTGTGGAAATCTCTTTGAAAGAGTTTCATAGAACAGAACTGCAGACACTTAGAACCTTCTATGATTGAAATACTAAACGAAAAATGCTTTGTTTTTTTTCTTCTTCTTGTATATGTGCTCTGAGTTTGTGTTTGTATTTATAGGGAGAAAAACACATCTGAGATACAAAATCATGTCTAGATGCATGGACAAAAAAATCGCGTGAAAAAACGTGTGAGAAAATCCCGCGGCACAACGTATGGCGTGGAGAACGTGTGAGAGAGGACAGGGTCAGCCCTCTGACTCAGTCTCCCTACTCTGCAGCAAGTCCAAAAAAATATTTTCATTTAAATAAATTTTCAGTAAAAAGAATGGATTGTTCTCTAAATGACCTGACCCGACCGGCTGGCCGGGGGCGGCGCGCGCGAGTCGCTATCTCTCCCCTCCTCACAAAAGTGTGGTACCCCAAGGGGTCAAAACCCAAGTCCAAATCATTATCCTTATAAACTCCTCCACGGTGAGTTGTATAGAAGATGTGTGACTAAAAATATAGAGAGATCCAGAGATCAAAACCAGGTTCATACCCATTTTCTTTTATTTTTAAAAAGCCATATTTTCAACAATCCCCCACTTGAATTTTTTAAAAACAATTTTCATCGAGCAATCTAAAAAATATAAGATTGTGCATAAACAAAAGTGTCTTTCGACTTGAACTCTTGTGTAGTGTTCATGCTTTAGATTATACTAGAGTAACTCGTAGTTTTGAACTCTATCTCTAACAAACATTACACGCACAACCTTACCAGGGTGAAGTCTAAAAAGCCCGTGCCTTACGGCCATGCACGTATATCCCAGTATAGTGAAGGCTCTAGGAATTTTTCCCACAAATTCCATAGGAAGCGGCCAAACTTCCACAATCACTTAGGTGAGTCTATCAAGAGTACTCCTGTAGCTAGGTACTCTGCTCCACATAGAGTATAGATCTCATTAAGAATTTTTAACTCATCCTACTATCGCTTCAGGAACTCATGCTTTAATCTAGGAATGAGATTGGTATTTTGTCAGCATGATTCACTTCATATCATTCACGACTTGTTATTACCCATTGAACCTATTTCTTGGAATCTCCAGTCTATAGGTTGGGTTACCGTCATGAATAACTCATCAATCTAAGGGCATTAGTCTCATTCTTTTCGAGGTTTTGAAAACCTTTTCTCTAGCTAATCCTTTCGTCAAAGGATCAACCAAGTTCGCATCAGTTCGTACATGATCCACTCTCACAACATCAGTAGACAGAAACTCTCTAACTGTACTGTGCTTACGACGTATTTGTCGTCTCTTGCCGTTATAGTAACGGTTCTGTATTTTTGCAATAGCCGCGGTACTATCGCAATGGATCAAGACAGCTGGAATCGGTATTTCCCATAAAGGGATCTCTGCTAGCAGGTTTCTTAGCCAACCTGCTTCTTCACTAGCCGTGGCTAGTGCTATCATCTCTGACTCCATCGTGGACTGTGCCAGAATGGTCTGTTTATTTGATTTCCAAGAAACAGTTCCACCAGCTATACTGAAAATATAGCCACTAGTGGCTTTGGAGTCATCTGAGAGGGTGTTCCAATCAGCATCGCTATATCCTTCAAGGACAGCGGGAAACTTCTGATAATATAATCTGAGGTTCTTAGTCCTCTTCAGGTACCTCATGACCCTTTCAATTGCATGCCAATGTTGTATACTAGGTCTACTGGTAAATCTGCATAGTAATCCCACGGCATAAGCTATGTCGGGTCTAGTGCAATCAGTAGCATATCTAAGACTACCAATGATGCTCGCATACTCAGATTGTCTAACACCGTTACCGGTGTTCTTGAACAACTTTACACTAGGATCCTAAGGAGTACATGCAGGTTTACAGTCAGAGTAATTATATTTATTTAGGATCTTCTCTATATAGTGTGATTGATCCAAAGAAATTCTCTTTTCAGACCTAGTAATCTTAATACCAAGGATTACACTTGCTTCTCCAAGGTCTTTCATATCAAAGTTCGCACACAATAAAACTTTCACTTTATTCACGGCATGGATATTAGAACCAAAGATAAGCAAATCATCCACATATAGACATATAATAGTGCAAATGCCATTTTCAGATTTATAATAAATGCATTTGTCACTTTCGTTCACTTTAAAGTCATGTGCAATAACAAGATTATCAATTTTTTTCATGCCATTGTTTTGGAGCTTGTTTCAAACCGTAAAGTGATTTATTAAGTTTGCAAACTTTATGTTCTTGCCCCGGAATAACAAAACCTTCAGGTTGGTCCATGTAAATTTCTTCTTCCAAATCGCCATTAAGAAACGCAGTCTTAACGTCCATTTGGTGCAATACTAGATTATGTATTGCAGCAAGAGAAATTAACACTCGAATGGATGTAATCCTAGTAACAGGAGAATATGTGTCAAAGAAGTCAAACATTTTCTCTTTGTCTAAACCTTTTGGCTACAAGATGAGCCTTAAACTTTTCAACATTACCATCGGGTTTCAATTTCTTCTTAAATACCCATTTACATCCTATTGTCTTGCAACCTGGTGGTAAATCAACTAAATGCCAGGTTCTATTAGCCTCAAGAGAGTCCATTTCATCATCAATAGCCTCTTCCCAAAAATTGGCATCAATAGAGGATAAGGCTTCTTGAAAACTAAGGGGATCCTCCTCAACTGTAAAGACATAGGAATCGGGGCCATAGTTTTTAGAAGTTCGTTTCCGTTTACTTCTCCTAGGCTCAGATTTTGTGGCTTTATCGGTTTCATTCATCCTGATCAAAGGCACGTTATTTGAGGATGTACCCCCACTATTCCTCGAAATAAAAGGAAATTTATCTTCATAGAAATCAACGTCGTTTGATTCTATAAAACCGTGATCTTTAAGATTATAGAATCTATAAGCTTTGTTGTTCATGGCATATCCTTTGAATACACATTCATATGCCCTACTTGCAAGCTTATCCCTTTTAGGATCAGGAATTCTAACATAAGCTAAACAACCCCAAGTTTTCAAATATGACAAGTTTGGTTGTCTATTTTTCAAAATCTCATAAGGAGAGGTTTTACTTTTCGATTTAAGGACTCTATTTAGCACGTAACAGACCGTCAAAATAATTTCTCCCCACCAGTACGATGCAGCACCGGAGTTAAGTAGAATGGCAACTACTAACTCAGTAAGAGTTCTATTTTTTCTTTCAGCTTTGCCATTCATCTCAGGAGAATACGGTGCAGTTTTTTCATGAATAATTCCTTGAGAATTATAGAACTCTATGAAAGTACTGCTGTCATATTCAATGCCTCTATCACTCCTAAGTCTCTTTATCTTTCTATTATATTGATTTTCAACTTCGGTTAAAAATAATTTAAACATGTCAAAGGCTTCACTCTTATTTTTCATTAAGTAGACGAAGGTATAATCAGAACAATCATCAATAAACGTAATAAAATAACGTTTTCCATTTCTAGTCAAAACACCATCAAGTTCACATATATCTGAGTGTATCAAATCTAAGGGTTCAGATTCTCTAACAACAGATTTATGTGGTGTTTTGGTTATCTTAGCTTGGCTACAATAGTTACACAATTTTGGAATTAGTCCTAAGTTACTCATGTTTTTAATAATACGCTTATTAACATGACAGAGTCTAGCATGCCAAATATTAAAAGTGCACAACATGTAAGCAGAACAAGAAATTTTATTAGCATCAACATTTAACTTAAACATTCCATCAATGGCATACCCTTTCCCCACAAATACATTATTCTTCGTGATAGTATACAAATCAGCCCTTATAATTTGAGTAAACCCAGCCTTGTTCAGAAGGTAACCAGAGACTAAGTTCTTCCTCATCTCTGGAGTATGCAAGACATCATTTAGGATAACAGTCTTTCCAGAGGAAAACTTCAAGTCTACTACTCCAGTTCCAGCAACGATAGTGGAGTGGGAATCACCCAACAACACTTTCTTGTCCTCAACTTCAGAATAGGACTTGAACATTTCTCGATTATAGCAGACATGTCGAGAAGCACCAGTGTCAACCCACCATCCCTCGGATCCACCAACAAAGTCGATCTCAGAGATCATGGCAATAAGTTGGTCTTCGGTTAGGTTCGCCTGTGGTGCAGGACGAGATTTGTTCCGACAGTTCATGGCCATATGCCCTGGCCTACCACAGGTGTAGCATAGGAACTGTGTTGATTCAGTCCTTGAGGGGTATTTTTGTCCATTTTGATTTCGCAGAGGATTCTGATTCTGTTGGTTGCGGTTCTAGTTGTTCCGGTTCTGATGGTTTCGATTCTGATTGTTTCGATTTTTATTGTGACTCTGATTTTTCATAGTCTTTCCACTGGGTTTCAGAGCCACAGGAGTAGATTTCTTCGAGTTTGAAATAATCAGAATTTCATCTTTCTGATCTTGTTTTCGGGCTTCCTCCTCAATCCGAAGTCGGGTAATCAGGCTTTCTAGGGAAAACTCTTTAGTTTTATGCCTGGGGACATTCTTAAAATCTTTCCAGCTAGGGGGCAATTTGTCTATCACAACAACTACTTGGAATTGCTCATCTAAGATCATCCCCTCAGATATAATTTCATGAGCAATTTTTTGAAGCTCGTGTGATTGAGTTTCCACAGACTTTTCATCAGTCATTTGGAATTTTAGATAATGACTAACAACATATTTCTTTGTACCAGCCTCCTCAGTGTCATATTTTTTCCTAAGGGCTTCCCAAATATCCTTAGCGGTTTTTTCAGAACAATAATAATCATATAGATCACCAGAAAGACCATTCAAGATAAAATTCTTACACAAAAAATCATCTTCAATCCAACGATCTAATTCTTTAGTGTGAGTTTCATCAGGTTCAGCAGGCAATACAGGTTTTTCAGTATTACAGATATAAGCAACCTTTTGTGTCGTTAGGAAGAACAACATCTTTTGTCTCCATCTTTTAAAATGTTGGCCCTCAAAGCAAAAGGGCTTGTTAAGGTCTTTTGCAGCAAGTTCAGTAATTGTAGTCATGGCAGAAATAGACACGTCTTAAAATTGTTGTAAATGTAAATCAAAAGATAGGAATGAAATTACCAAATGTTCTTGGGTTGAGTCACGGACTAGGTCGCTCTCTTTAAGACGTTTCGCGGCTCTGCCCAAAAGTGTGCAAGCAGTCTGGTAGCCCCGCCGCCCCCAGGATAAAACAGCCCAGAATCTTATCTGTCTCGTTCAAACAAATGCATTGTTGCTGAACGGAATACTATCCACCCTTAATCTGTTGTTCGCTCGGAATCACCAATACAATGTATAAAAATTCAAATGAAAAGGAAAAACTTTGAAATACGAAGAGAAAGAGTTCATTTCAAGCAGAACTGTGGAAATCTCTTTGAAAGAGTTTCATAGAACAGAACTGCAGAAACATAGAACCTTCTCTGATTGAAATACTAAACGAAAAATGCTTTGTTTTTTTTTTTTCTTCTTGTATATGTGCTCTGAGTTTGTGTTTGTATTTATAGGGAGAAAAACACATCTGAGATACAAAATCCCGTGTAGATGCCCTCTGACTCAGTCTCCCTTCTCTGCAGCAATTCAAAAAAATATTTTCATTTAAATAAATTTTCAGTAAAAAGAATGGGTTGTTCTCTAAATGACCCGACCCGGCCGGCCGGCGGGCGGCGGCGGCGCGCGAGTCGCTATCTCTCCCCTCCTCACAAAAGTGTGGTACCCCAAGGGGTCCAAACCCAAGTCCAAATCATTCTCCTTATAAACTCCTCCACAGTGAGTTGTATAGAAGATGTGGGACTAAAAATAGAGAGAGATCCAGAGATCAAAACCAGGTTCATACCCATTTTCTTTTATTTTTAAAAAGACATATTTTCAACAGTGAGTGAGTTGAATTCGTTGCTTGGGGTTTGGGGTTTCAGAGGGGTGTGAAGAGGAGAGGCCGAGGCTGTGGAAGAAAGGGCTCTGTGGCAGAGGTGGTGGGGCTTTGAGGAGATAAGGGGGAGACGAGCTGAGGGGAAGGGGTGAGTGGCGGCCATGCTATAAAGATAGGCACCAACATGGTGGTGTTCTGCTTCTTCTTTCTTGGAATTGATTATCTGATTGGAGAGTGAAAGGATGCGATTTATTGAGCCATGCCGGCAGTGGATATGGGTCAAACTTGATAATTTGTTAAGAGCATCCATGACTACGTTGTCCTCTAGATACATGTTAGACAAAGCATGTAAAAATAATTATGCACTAGTGTACCTGCACAACTTGTAGTTGGCACGGCCATACACTTTTCACATAGTATGTACTCGTGCACTCCGCAAATAGTTCACTAAATTACCAAATATGAAAACAAATTATTGTTTACCAAAACATTGATTAATTATATATTTTTCATTTCAATCGATCTACTATTATAATTTATGTGTACCCGTTTCGTTGGCATGACACCGGTACAGTGTCATGCCTTCGGCACTCTCAAATAATTCATTAAATTACTAAATACAAAAACAAATTATGGATTACCATTTTGTCTATGGACTTTTAAATATGGCCCTTACCCCTTACACTGTTTACCCACCTTTTAATTTTTCTTGTAATTACCATATAGTTGGGAGGGCAAAATGAGAAGGAAAATCACGTTGAAGACAAAAAATCATTAATCATCAAAGCGAATTTTTGTTATACTGTACACATAATTATATTAAGTCATGATACACCAAACCGTCATTTAATTCGCGCCGTATGCGGATCACAATGATCTAGTCAGCAGTGCAAAGCATGCCCAATTGCCCACCAAATTTGGCAAGGCCCAGACAACATTAACCCAATTCGGCAAAATCCATAAAGTTAATCCAAGTTGCAACGCCCTACTAAGCCCACACGTCACATGGTAAAGCTCAATACCCGTAACGCCTAATCAGGCTAGTATCTGAGGGATCTCCTAAGACGGGTAGGCTAGCAACACATTGGTTCCGACTAGGAAACATATACCAGAGTATAAGTCGTGCATAGAAACTTCTTTGTATTGACAACACTCCAAAAGGGAAACCTCTCTCGCAGATCTAGGAGCACAAGTCATGTGAAACTCCCCTACATGAACGACTCCCAACTAGAAAATGATCTCCAGCAAGATCTATTTTCCTAAACTATGCTACCAAAGGCCTAGCCGAACAAGGACTCTCGCATTATAAATAAGACACAAAGTTGATGAGAAAATGTATGCTACAGAACCTAATTTACAACTTTAAGCCTTTATCAAGCCTTGACTGATTTTATCATTGAAGTGTCATCGACCACCACAACGGTGGCCTTGGATCACGTGCGTTCCTTGTGCAAGTCCAGGTCAAAGTCAATGAGAGCTAGATTCGATTACACCAATTTGGCACCGTCCGTTGAAAATGACGAAATTCCTTGAAAAAACAGTGATATCAACCTGCCTCACAGTATAGAGATATGGTGACCATGGGATCTTGCAACAATAGAGACATCATGAGCCTTCAAACGCTCATACTGCGATAGTGCCGTCAGGTCCAACGAATTCGACACCGCGGGAGGAACAAAATCAGATCCTCGTGCCGGTGGCAGTAGTGGCGAACCCCAGGGTGGATCTTCTGTCAACTCAGATGCATCAGATTGCACGAGCGCTGGAGATGCTCACCAAGAATCCTCCACCCGTAGAAGGAGAATGGGAGCAGCGAAGAGCCCCGTCCTCGAAAAACACAAGGGTACACGTTCAGAAGAATCGCGATGCCCCTGTAAGCTCTCAGTGGACCAAAAGTGGGGACCCAACGTCTATGGCTGACGGACAGGTCTCCCAAAACCCCATCAGAGTGGGGGCCACCAATCTTGACGTGATGTTCAACCTCACTGTCTTGTTGTTCATGGATCATATCATGAACAAGCCTTTACTGAAGAAATTCACTCTGTTGAAGCTGGAGTTCTGTGATGGGACAGCAGACCCGTCTGATCACTTGCGCCACTTCCAGCATGTAATGACATTCAAAAAAGCACACAAAACAATAATGTGTCGGTTTTTCCCTACCAGCCTAAAAAAGTCAGCGTTGACATTGTTCCATAGTCTCCCTCCGAGGTCCATCGATTCATTCCGGACACTGGTGAAAGTGTTCCTTACATTTTTTCGGCAGCCACCGAATCTCCAGGAAGGGGCCGCATTATCTGCTCACCTTCATACAGAAGCCCAGTGAAACGTTAAGGGAATACATTACACGCTTTAACGAAGAGTTGGCTCTCATCGACGGCCGCAATAGCGACACCGCGATCACAATCTTCTACTCAGGTCTGAGGAGAGGCAAGTTCTATGATTTCCTCACTCTGAATCCACTAACAGGTATGACGGACTTACTAAACAATGCCCAGATGTATCACTCTCTATGAGATGCAGGCCACCAAGAAGGAGGCAGACTTAACACCCGCCAACCATCCCATGGTCGGGTTTAGCAGAGAGAAATGCTTTCATATTGGGAGGATCTGCTTAATGGTAGTGGTAGGAGAGCCACAATTACGGAAGTACCTTGTCCAAGAGTTCATGGTGATCGATGCTCCGTCTGCCTACAACATCATCCTGGGGAGGCCTTGGTTTCACCATATGGAAGTGTTAGTTTCTACTGGAAGTGTTAGTTTCTACTATACACAAATGCATCAAGTACACAACCAACCTGGCCCAAAGAACCATTTGTAGAGATCAACCTTTAGCGAGGGACTACCACTACGCAACACAGAAGCAGCTAGATTGCTAGCAATTACAACCTGAACCTGCAGAACAAATACATCAGACACCGGGCCCAAACATAGGGGGAGGAGCGCCCCACGCGGATAGAGACGAAGCTCTGACAACCAGAGCTCAACTGTCTGACGAGCCAGAATTCAACACTGGAAACACCATTCAGCCCAGCACAAAGCTAAGTAGTAATACTTCAGCAAATATGAGCCTCCTCAGAATGCTGACAACTAGTGAGGAAAGGCCAGCCCGCGCGAAGTTCACTCTTCTGTAACTTCGCTAACATTAGCGATACGTTACACTTAGCTTAGTTTTTGTTTAGAATCGAGCTATCTTACTGCTTTGATTTCTTTGGTTTCTTTTTGTTTTTCAATTTAGAAAAACTGTTTGCACGAGACATATTCAAGACAGACTTTATTGATTGCAATGAAAGCTATTACAAAGCTTGTCCTGCTGACTAGTACAACAGTTTATACACAACAAGTATCTAAGTCCGACGCAAGTATTTATCTGCTCACGTCAAGAATTCGCTCCGCCAATCCGTCTTCGGAAAGGATTCAGAAGTGATAGTAAAGTACTTGAAGAAGGCTGCAAATGCGCACCTGATTCTTTGCTCCGTCAAATCACCTCACAAGATGATTTGAAAGTGGTAGCAGAGACACACACAAAGAGCTGTGGACATCTTTTCTCTGCCTATCCTCCTTACAAAAATGATTCAGAAGGAGAACATAAGAAGCCAGATGGGGACGTCTCTCAAATGTGTAATGCACAGGGTGGCGTAGTGCTACCACCCCAGGACCTCAAATCGCATCCGCCAGAGCTCCGTTGTGCCAAATTTGCCTCTCTGCTATGGCATCACTAGAGAAGCCTAGTATTTATAGTAGAAAAATCTACCTAAAAACTAGTTGTCGGTATCATCTCCCAACAACAGTGGTGGATGGAAACTTGGGAGCTGGAGAAGGCGATTGACAGACATCCCTTGAGGGAGAGTCTATACTTCTTCTACGAAATGTGAGAAGAGATTACAATATCCCACGGAACCAATTGGATGTTCACCCAAACCAGGTGGCATCATAGAAAAACAGGCATTGTCAAGACTCATCGTTGCAAATGTCAGAATATTCAAAGACTCCAACAATGAAGATTTTCTTTCAGCCTTTGGAGAGCACAAAACTATTTATTTAAGGGATGATTTTCAGGAACATTCTCTAGAGCATTCATGGCAATGCTTGAAATTGTGAACTCGAGCCTATGTATAGGCGCGACAGATCACGAAACAAAGTCAATCAACAGTTATGTCAACATTAAATGTCATACGAAAAATAGGGAAATGAAGGTTCTAATTGCAACTGTACGAGTCCACATTCATCGAATTAATGGCCTTGCACACAACCCCATTAACTGGGGGGAGTAACCGGTGCTGAATTGTCTTTTAACCTACGTCGTACATCTGGCACGCTGATTTTTACAACACGGCCCGCCAACTAATGGGCCCAAACGAGTACCCTGTCGGATCCAGCCTAGTATAGTATGAAGGCCTCAAACACCTATGCAATCAGGAACATGCCTACATCGGTATTATTAATAAGTCCAAGGTACCCGCTCTATTGCCTGTCGTTCATTAAACCTCGATAAACTCGATCCAATCAATTTTTATGGTGATTTGACTTCAGAACCAAATCTATTGGTTCGACCTTCATATCGGATTACCGGGCAAATTAAGCAAAGCACACTTACACGCCCAAGGCCAAGCAGTGGCCTAATCGGATCAGAGCTTAGTCAATTTCGACGTACGACAATGGCTTTTGGTCTGCTCTAACCCTAGTCCACCTAAAGCGGATGATGATGGCTTAGAAAGTTAGAGCTTAGTCAGTGGTTTAATGCCTAACCATGTTGGCTTGCCAGGGACCATTGTCCAACTACATATAATGATCGCCGAACCTAACCAAAGCTTAGTCAGTTTCGACCAATGACAATACCTTTTGGTCCGCTCTAACGCATAATATGCCAAAAGTGGATGATGACGGCTTAGAAAGTGGGGGCTTAGTCAGCGCTCTAATGCTTGATTGAGACAACTCGCCAGGGACTATTTTTTTAATACGAATTATTGTCACCAAAGCTTAATCAGTGACGACTGATTACGATAGCTTCTGGTCTGCTTTAAGCCTAGTCCACCAATAGCGGATGACGACGGCTTAGAAAGTGAGAGTCTAGTTAGCGCTCTCAACGTCTGATTACGATGGCTTGCTAGGGCTCATTCATAGACTATGATCACCGAACCCAACCAAAGTTTAGTCAGTAGGCCACTGTTGACAATAGATTCTGGTCCGCTCTAATCCTAGTCCGTCGAACACGGAATACGATGACTTAGAAAATAGGAGTCTAATCAGTGTTCTTGCAGCCAGATGACGATGGTTTGCCAGGGATCATTTCCAACTGCAGACAATGATTGCAAAAGCCTATCGCTCTAATCCTATCCCGCCAAGTGCGGATTACAATGGCTTAGAAAATGAGAGTCTAGTTAGTGCACATGCAGCCTGATGACTTGCTAGGGATCATCGTCCAGCTACAGATAATGATCATCGAACCCTATCGCTCTAATCCTAATCGAACACGGATGACGATGGGTTAGAAAGTAGCAGTCTAGTCTGTGCTCACGTAGCCTGATGACGATGGTTTGCCAGGGATCATCGTCCAACTACAGACAATGATCGCCGAACCCGACCAAGGTTTAGTCATTTATAACTAATGACAACAACTTCTGATCCCCCTTATAACCTGGTCCGCCAGTAGCTGGTAGAAACAGTTTGAAAGCCCAATCAGAGCCCATGAAGCTCAACTCAGACAACTCACAAGGACCATCATCCAATTATTCACAACAATGCACATGCATGACCACAGTTTGACCAGTTTGCTTATAATAGCAACAACAAATGCTTGCCTGATCCACCGTCTGGCCCGCATATGGCAGATTATAACAACGGATCTCAAAGACCAAACTCTCAGCAGCAGATCATTTATACGACTTCCTGAATCAACACAATCTCTTGTCTAAAAGCTAGTAGCGCGGTAAAACAAAGCAAAAAAAGCTAACAGGGAAAGTCAAAGAATGCATAAGTACAAAATGTTGTTTAACATTCTATCTCTTATTGATAAGTCAAAAGTACAAAGTTCACTCCTCATAGGAAGGAGGTTCAGAAACAACAAAGCTTGATTTGGCAGGAGGGGATGTAGGAGGTGCGTCTGCACATGGAGCCGCTCGGATGCCTTGGTCTTCATCATCTTCTTCTTCTTATTCTTCTTATTGGTCGGAGGTTTCCTCAAACTCCGCATAAAACAACTCATTATAGCGAGAGAGGTCTCATTCGAGATGCTCCTCCTTCATCAGCTGCATGGTATACACCCTTTCACGAGCAACTTCAACCTCCGTCTCGACAGATGCAACTTGGTTCAGATATGACATCCCAAGAACATGATATTTCTGCCCATTGTCTATACACTCTCTCAGCGTATCGCCTATTGGCATCGAAATACAGTTTTCCAAACAATCATTCCACCTACTAATATGCTTCCTCGAGGCATAAGAAATGTCAAACTTCTTGTGCCAGGCTTGGTTGCTCATCTTTGCTACATCCGGGGTGAACAAACCGATCCGCGCATTTGGATGGAGGTTTTCAGGGACCGGAATCACTCCAGCACCACCCTTTATTGTCTTCACAACATCAAGGCCCTCGTCCACCACCTTCCCCTTGCTCTCAACGATCCACTTTCACTCACTAGCCGACTCAGAAGTAGTAGATGGGGAATAAAGAAGTGAGGTATCTCTTGGACCTGTCGCCACCACGATATGGAGTCGAGATAGGGACGGAGGATAATACGGGTGACACAGAGGAGACTTCTCGCCAAAGGGGCGACTATCAGACAATCTCTCACCGAACTGGGGAGACTCGCAATCTAAAGAATGGTCGTATTTAAAGTCCTTCAGTGAAAAAGGACGAGTCAGACCCGCATCATACGAAATTGTCATGCCCGATTGCAGCAACACGTTGTTCAAGATCCTCACCTACTCAGTACTCAGCTTCGTTACATCTTCAACCCCCACTATTTGCAGATATTCCTTCTCCAAATCGAGAAGGAAAATAGATGCCATTGCCCGAGAATCCGACCCCTTTGACCCAACAGCTTCCGTTCCAGTGGACGAATCAGGAGTTTGCCCCACCGCTTGGCGTCCCTGTGAAGGGGTCTAACGCTCACTAACGGGCTTGGTGGCAGTACGAGGCTCCTTGGAATGCGTATTAATATAAAGCACTTCATTCAGTTTCGCCCTCCTTGACGGGCTCAAAATCTTAACTTCCGGGAGTTTCCTTTTCTTCAAAAAGGGCTCCCTTTCAGACTTCGACTTCAAAACTCTGAAAAGAGTGGGAGCCACATGCCAATGGGCCCACAGTCTGCTACGCTTGATGTTAGAAAACTGGACAACATCATCTACCCGCACTTGGGACATGTCATGAAATTTATCTAAAACTACTTTGTCTTCTGAAAAAAAAGGCATAGTTGGAAACCTCCCTGCAGAAATCACATAATACATTTCAATATGTAATTAACACTGACAGAATCGAGAACATAACTAAAACTTACTCAATTGTCGGAACTCTCGCTCGATCGGACGACCAACAAGCTCAAAATACTCCAAGTCCGCAAAGGCCTTGAAACAATATTTCTGCTAGAACTTAAATTCATCAAACAGGTTGCCAAAACAGTCTGGCGACGTCAAAATGCTCGTTTATCAGATGAGAAGTAAGCAGTTGAATCACTCTCGGAGACACTCGAACACCAGTGTCCTTCACTCTAATCAAAATGGTGATTACCGTCCTATACTCGTTCGATACCAGTTGAGCGGACGCAATGCCGAGGTAGGCCAAGAAGCTCCAAATTTCCTTGATAATAGGAAAATGGACGCCTGATTGGAGCATACCTCGATGCAAACAGATAAATCCTTCAGGGGGAAACATCAACGTCCAATATGCAGAGCACCAAATCGCCAGGGACCCCATAAGTCTCACGGAGACTTTCTAGATTCGACTAAGAGAGTGACCTCTCCTGAAGAACTTACGACCCTTAGCAAACAATTCATCAGAAAGCTTATTTTGGCACGCCATTGACGAATGTATAAGCTTTCGATCACAGAAGTTGGGCAAAGTTAAAAGCACGGAAAGTGAAGCGACAAAGTAAATTCTCCAATATCGAAGAGTAAAGAAAATAAACTCTACCGAGAAGGGTATCTATAGATAACAAAATTCCTGCCTTTTCTCGAACAGACGCACGCCCATTTAATGAAGTGCGCCACTCGATGAAATGATTCAGACTCAAACAATCATGACCACTCAGGTCCTCTACGACATGACTTGATGGACCGATGAACTGGCCCACCAACTCGGGGGGAGTAGCTGTTGATACACCAAACCGTCCTTTAATCCGCGTCGTACGTGTGTCACGATGGTATTGCTTACCAAATCTGGCAAGGCCCAGACATCAGTAAGCCCAATTCGACAAAATCCAGAAAGTTGATCCAAGTTGCAACGCCCTACTAAGCCCTCACGTCACATGGTAAAGCCCAATACCCGTAAAGCCTAATCAGACAAGTATCTAGGGCATCTCCTAAGACGGGCAGGCTAGCAACACATTGGTTCCGACTAGGAAACATATACTGGAGTATAAGTCGTACATGGAAACTTCATTGCATTATAAATGAAACACGGAGTTGATGAGAAAATGTACGCTATATAACTCAATTTAGAGCTTTAAGCATTTCTTAAGCCTTGTATGACTTTAGTATCAGATTGCCATTGGTCACCACAACAATAGTCCTTAGCTTATGTGCGTTCCCTTTACAGCCTTTATAGGTCAAGGTCAAGGATAGGAGGCTTCGACTACATCATTAAGCTTTATTTAGATTTAGAAATAAATAAATTAAATCAAGAGAACTCTATTGGGCTCAAATCAAAACTTTGATGACATAAAATTTGCAAAGCCCAATCCCTTTTACTTGTGCCATGTGTGAACATCATTTAAAAATAGAAAACGTAACAGTTGTTTGGTGCCCACATTAACCAAACTAATTGCATTTTAGTATTAACCTCACACCATTGGAAACCTCCCCCCCCCCAACACCATGTATCCCCATTTCTGGATGACGAGATATTCATATAATTGGTTAGCCAATCGGCTTTGGTGCAACAATCCACATTGGTTGGGCATTTTATCTTCTGTTTGTGCTTGCTCACTGGGCATGACACCTACTTAATGATAATCCGAGAGAGAGAGAGAGAGAGAGAGAGAGAGAAATTTAAACAAAATTGAACTTTTCCTTCTTCTATGAGCCCTATTGAGAACGAATATGTATTGTGCGGCCTGTTAGAGCAATTAGACACCTGTTATCCGTTGAAAACTTGTGTTGCAGTGGGTATTTCACTCGAGATGTTATCATGCTTTAATTTAACAAAGTTGGTTTCTAGATTTAGAAACCAATAACAATGAAACATGTATGAAGTGGATTTTCTTGTACGTTGGATACAACCTAGTTCTTTCCAAAGTCATGAAGTGGGCAATCAAGAGTGACCGGTAGTGGATGCTCTTTTTTTTTTTTTTTTCATCTACAAAATAATTAACATTTTTAGTTGTTTTTTAAATCTAGTTGGACATTCTTGATCCCAAATCCTATAAAATGTGGGTTCAAATTTGTTTTAGGGCACTCTACCTCCAAATGCAAAATTCCAAATTGTAATAGAATTATGAAGACCTTAAAGAAATTAATTTCAGACCCACCCATGTACCATATGGAATTCTAAATTAATTCCTAAAAATATAACATTATTTTCTTAGAGTGTAAGTTGAAATCTCTACACTAGAGCGTAGACTATCCGGCCTCTTTAAGCGCATCACGAAGACCTTACACTTTCCATCTCCGATGGGAAGGATACGTGCTCCCCTCCTAGTTTTAATATTTTTGGGTTTTTGAGTCAGATAGGAAGATTGTTGAGCGAACATAACTCACATAATGATCGTAATGCTAAGTCGAGTTTTCAGTCACACCCCATTTTTATTATTAATTAAAAATAAAATAAAATTTGATCACCCTGCTTTTGTTCAGAGCATCTCCGGTAGTGGAAGACAAATACATTGTCTTTAGGCCCCTTCAAAAACTTCTACACTGGCATATGTAATGGCAACATTGGAATGAGATCCATAATGCAGGTATTATTTAAAAAAAAAAAAAAAAAAAAAAAGAGAGAGATGAATAATGCAAGTATGATACAGGAATTGAGGCAAATTGCTCTGAAATTTCCAACCAAGTAAACAACTTCAGTAATTAAATATGCAGAATTATGCATTTTATCAAGAATTCAAGACCATTATTATTAGCATACGACTTAAAGAAAGCTCATTTCCCTACAAAATTACATGATAGAAAACCCCTTAGAGAAAAAAGTACTAGTGGAAGAGAAGTTATTTTTCTTCAGAAATGTACTGATGAGAAAATCTATGAAACAACATAACTAAAGGGTAGCTTCTATCGTATGATCACATTACTACATAACTCTAATAATATCACACTATTTCTCTCTTCTATTAGCCTAACCAAACAGCCACTGTTTAAGGAGAATATTTGTTGTTGGTCAAGAGACCAAAGAGATACCCTGGAGAAGGAGACTATCGGCTAAGACCTTGTTCGCAGCTTCAGATGGATGAAAACCATCCCAAAACACGTACACAGAAGCATTGCTACATGTCCCTACTGACCTTGCATTGCACAGTAGCGATGTCTCTATGGTTCCTGTACCGCAGCATGCCCTTCTTGACTCCACCAACCCTGTACAGAACATCATCAACACCTTAAAAAGACTAATTTTAAGTGTTAACTTTTAGAATGATCAGTGTTGTTGTATGAGTAGTATATTGAGAAACAAAAACCGAACACCATAATCTTTTTTTTTTTTTTGGAAAGGCAAGCAGGGTTTTTATAGAATTCTAGAACCCATAAAGATGCCACAAGCTGGGTTTGAACCCATGACCTAGTGGTATCATCCGCCAAGCTCTAACTGTTGAGCTGTCATGCCGTTGAGCTCGAACACCATAATCTTGTAATCAGGACGAGAGATCTTCAATCAATCTCTTTAAAGTACAGCACTCCTTACTTTTTGGTCTTAAAATACACTTTTTGTTCTAAAATTATTCTTTTTACATAAAAAAACATTTGCATTAAGAAATTAGATGAGGCACGTATTTCTCAACAGCAGAACTATGCTCCAGCAGTCTAGCTAGATTGCTGATAGGGTAATCTCCATTGACTTGAATGTTAATTGAGCCATGTGTGGCATTAGCAAAACTCTTCAGCGACTCTTCAGCGACTCCATCTAAAAACCAATAGGGACAGCCGTAAACGTACGGCATTAGGCCAATTCCATAATAGCTATGCTACTGACTGATTTCTGCCTAATGCAGTTTCCAGTCCAATCACATGCCAAATGCAATGTGATAAAATGGTGAAAAGAAACAGAAAGCAAAAAATGAAAATGAAGTGTTACACCACCAACTATAGGCTGTTGATAATATTGATGTAACCACATTATAGGATTATTTCCATGGACTTTTATGCAACGGAATTTGAAAGTTTCCATACCATTAGTAGAAGGGTTGGTGACAAGATCAAGGAGAGGCTGGTAGATGTCAAACACAACGATCTTGAGACCAGAGAGCCTCTTCTGCAAACCTTGAACAGTGACATTCAGCATGTTATTAAAGGACACAGCGTCTTGGTTCAACCTTGTTACACATTGGTTACTTCCTCCCCCAAATAGTGTGATGGCTGCCGGTAAGCATCCCATTGGTGGCAATGATGTAAGTCCAATTCTTCTCGCTCCCAATCCATAAAGATTCTACAATCACAAAAATGTAAGATATTAAAACGCAAAATTCTAGCAAAGTATTTCAAAGCTGAGTTGTAACGGGGTGGAGTAGAGACCTGGACAAAAGAAGAGACGGATTGCATAAGAATGCTTGAGAACTGTTCAGGTGTGTAGGCTCTGTAAAGGTAAGGATTAATGTAGTAGTTCTGAACAAAATCACTGCTCCCAGCACTAACCAGGTAGATGGAACCAGAGATGATGGAAGCAGACTTGGATCTCCCTGCAATCTGTAACAACTTTGTCTGATACTCTTTATAGTATTGTAGTTGCTGGCTCAATGGAATGGCATGCTGCATCAGTGTAGTACAAAATCCAATCATAAAATTGGGGGGCAACGTTATAACGTTCTTTCTTTATACATTCATTTGACACTCTTTCATGAAAAATGGGCGAGGCCTGATTTTAGCTTGTTCTCATTTTCCATGACCAATACATGAGGGTATTAGTGGCTTGATTTTCAAGTTTTTTGTAAGGGCTTTGAATCCCCCTCTATGGGATTTAGACTACATGGCTTGAAATTGGTGTTTTGGTTTGTGAGGTTCAGAGCAGACTTTGTTGGGTTAAATACCCCAATCCTCGTGTCCAAATCAAAAGAAACAAAAACAAATATGATAGAAACAAACTAGTAACACCGTCATTGGTTAACAAGGGAAAACATTGCAATGTGCAAATAAACAACCCCGGGATTAGTCCAGCCAAATAACAATGGGTTAATTATGTAATCTCTTAAAGTTATCAACTAGGGAGAACCCAAGATAACCCTTTGGAGGAGAGTAAACCAATCCTTTGATGTTGTGGTTGAAGCTTGAAGAATGACCATGAAAAAGCCCAACAAAATCTCTAGTTATTTTGTGACTTTGTTGGCGTGTCGTTAAAAAGTCAAACAAGGGATTTGGTTTTGGGTGCTCTATTTGCAGGATCAAGTTTGTTGGAGATAAAGGGTGATTCAAAAATATTCATTGGGGATTCCAAGTGGTGATTTTTTTTTCCCGTCACCAAATCACGGTGTCACTTATTTGTTTATTGTTCTATTTCTGTTATATTTATGGTGGTTGTTTTTATATTTTCAGCATTTGATTCATGCAAAAGAGTAATGAAGTTTTTAACCCAACAGAGTACTCCGGGTTGTGAAGTCCGAAAATCGCCTACCGAGTTCAAACTGCCATCAGATTTTGGATACCTATTTAAGTTTTGATTTCTGTTTTACACTCCTAGTTGGTTTTGAAAACTCAAAACTCTGTGAAACTGTAAATGGGTTTTCTATGGTTTATGAATTGGTCTTTCTAGCATTTTTAATGCATTGTATATGGCATATCTCTTTTTTGAGCTCTATTTGGGATTGAACAGAGACATTTCTTAGGCGGTTGTTTGAATTTAAAGTATTTAACGGCGCAATATAATTAGATATTTATATGTATAAGCAGATCAAAGCTAATGGTAAACACATTAGTTTTTTTATTTGATTATTCAAAGAATCTTAGGGTGTGTTTGGTTGCATGGAATCTTATGTCATCAGAATCCATGAGGGGACCCCTATATTTTAGGCTAATTTGATGTATCACTCAACATTCACCATTTGGTTTTGTGATCAATAGTGAGAATAAAAGTCCCATCAAGGCATGTGATTCTCATGTTCATGGGACTTTCATTCCCACCATTGATTACAAATCAAATAGTAGATGTGGAGTGATACATCAATTTAGTCTCAAATGTAAGGGTCCTCTCGTGGATTCCCATGACATAGAATTTCATGCAACCAAACACACCTTTAATTTCTTGATAATAACATCAATTAACTTTCCTACAAACCCCACCGGGCGGCACGCTTGCCTTTAAAAAAAAAAAAACTTTTCTACAAACCAATCTAAATGTATCCATGTTCTAAATTTAATTCCTTTTTAACATGCGTACTAAAAAAAATTGAAACAATATATGGTGATTCAAAAAAACTACGTAAGATTGGTTGACAAGCAAGTATATAACCAAAATAGAAAAAGAGGGGAATTTTCTGATCATTACATATAGATTTGCTGTGTGCTCATAGTAACCAGAAGCACCCGACGCAAAGTTAGCCCCAACCAAGAGGTTCTTCCCTTTGGCCTGTGGACTAAGATAAGCTGGTGGGTAAGAAGTGAGGCCAAGATTCTCAGCTGTATCAATGAAACAACCAGCACAAACCCATTAAAAAACATGTTCAAGATAGCTTGTAACAAAACCCTGGTTGCCCTTCAAAAAAACAAAACTAGTAGTATTATGAACTGATAACAACAGCAGAAAAAATTAATAAGAAGCAAAATAATAATAATATTGTAATTCAGTACCAGTGAAATCTGTAGCTAGTTTTCCATTACAAAACCTCCCTGTTGGTGAGTGAGTAACAAAGTCTCTCCCATAAGGAGGGAAATTTGCTTTGACAAGGGTGTAGAGGTTGTTGTTGTTCCCCACATCAACAACAGAGTCTCCAAAGATGCATAACCCAGGAACAAGTTGTCCTTGAACCACTGGGATGGCCACAAGAAGAAGAAGAAGAAGAAGAACCCAATTAGTTGACACAACTCTTGGAAAACCCATATTGGTAACTCTCAAAGGAGAAGATCTTTTACCAGTGAATACAATTAGAAGGGAAAGGGTGGGAGAGAGGGATCAATGTCTTATAAAGATTGAGAGGAATGGTGACCAGTAGAGGTGCATTAAGAAGAGAAGACTTCCTCAGTAGTAGTAAAGTGCAATAACTATACTGGTAAGAAAGGTGATAGTACCAAGAAGCTCTTTGTCATGATTTGGACATAAACCACTAGAGTTGGGGATTCAAGTATTTAGGTAAACTAATCTTAATGTAAAGAGGTGAAGTGCTCAAACCATATTAAAGGCATTATCAACACAACAAGTGGATCACTCATGCAAATGTACTATTTGCTCATGCAATGTCAGATTTTATGTTTCTTCTCTGGAGATCATTATGCCATTTCCTTTTGCTTGACTGGATGTTTATGTTAAATATGTATTGACTTCTTGAACCTTCTCCATTACATTTTCTCTTTGCAGGGTGAAGTAAATGAGCCATTTTGGTTTGTATAGCGTGCCCTTCTCAGTTCTGTCACTAGTTGCAGGGCGGTCTATGTTGCCATTGATATCCCATTTCAATAGAAATCTCTATCCACTCGTCTTTCCTACCTTCTATGTTCAATGTAGTAATAACAAGTAGTACCATTTCTAAGGCAACACCAACATTATGGACAAAATAATGATGTCTATGACTCTATTGTAAACTTGGTTTAAAAGTGGCTACCAAATTTGACTGTCTAGAATTGTTGAAATTTCTAACTACAAGAACTCCAATTTTAGGCCGCCAAACTTTATAACCACTTTTTAGTTAGGTTTTGGGTTTTTTTACATTTCTACCACTTCTATAAATAATGTTTGTGATTGTATTTTAAATAAAAGGAGTAAAAGTGTAAAAAAAAAATGCAAGCCTGACTAAAAAATAGTTTTAAAGCTTAACTGCCTAGACAAACTCCTACAAGAAGTACAACAATTCGAGCCAGCCAAGGTTGGTAGTCACATTTGGGCCAAGTTTTGATTTTTTTTACATTTATATCCCTTCTATAGATGGTTTTTGTGGTTGTGTTTTAAAGAAAATGGTAAAAATTGTAAAAAAAATCAAAACTTGACTCAAAAGTAACTACCAAACCTGACCGGCTAAACTAGTATAAAACTAGTGCACTTTTTTTTTTTTATCAATTTTGTGATGAATAATGGACAGAAGGGAAATGTTATTTGAACCAAGAGTTTTATGGTTTATTAAAGCATCCTGATAATGTCCACTAAAAGACCTATTTTGCGGTTTCATAATGTTCTGGTTTCCAAAGCTATTTTCCTGAATTTAAGGCTTCTCCAGTTGGAGTTGGTCTTGAGAGAGTTTTACGAGAATTCATTCATGTAGTAACGTGTTATTTTTTTAAAGTAAGGTTTTAAATTTAAGGGTTTTGTATAATTATTTCATTTTGGGGCGTACAAAGTAAAAGTCCATTTTAGTTATTAAGGGGGGTGTATTGTATATGGATTCTTATGGAATTGATAAATAATTTGAAAAGTCCACAGACTCTTTAAATTGTCCACAGACTCTTTAAATTGTCCACGGACTTCTGCTGATTTCTTAAATCCATAGACTTTTGCTACAGACTTTCTAGAGATTTATGAAAATCCACGGACTTTGTATGAATGACTTTTACAGATTTCTAATTATTTGCAAGATAAAAAAGATGTTGGTAATGACATATCCTCTAACAAACCAAATATATTAGACATTAGAGAACAAGACATGTATCTGACAAAAAAAAAAGATAACCAGGCAGGTAATGACATGAAATCGCAATCCAACATTCAACACAACCAAATTAAAAATCATCACTTGCAAAATGAAATAAACACACAGTATTTAGCCTTATGCATATAAAAAAATATCAAACTACATGACTTAAAATCCAAATGGCCTATAGCTTATTAGTTTTATGCATCCCTTTGTGCCCAAGTGATCCAGTCAAGTCTTTGGTCTGGACTCATCTTCAAGAAGGTGTCTTGCTTTGTTTTAGTATTAAGAAAACTAAGCACAAAAAACTTAGCACCATTATTCAATCCTGGGGTCTCTTGAATAGCAATCCAACATTCGTTGTTCGTTGAAGTTGCGGATTTTGCTCTTTCCCAAGTTCTCTACACAACATACCATTAAATGAGAAACCAAATATAAAATGTAATTAACTCCACATTCAAATGAGCAACAAGTTTACATTTTCCTTTTAAACATGAACTTCACAATTCAACTTGAAACATAAATTTCATCAAACACATTGTGGGCCTTAAAGAGCAGTGAAGGCAGATGTATCAATTTGAGTACCTGGATCATTGGTTTCCCAAGGATCTGAACAAGGAGTTTGCTAGGAAACCTGGATGACTCATATCGAGCGGGGATGATCCCGACTACACTGTTTCGGAACCTTCCGGGTCGACGAAGCGAGAACACAGTGTAAGCTCCCGCAATTACAGCTCCTGCGATCAGGCTGTGTAGGACTCATGATTTGTTCAAGGTGGTTCCCGATCCGGATGATGAGTACATCGACGACAATGGGGTTTATTAGTGTTTGATGAAATGTGTGCGTGACAGAGAAGATTTGGAAGAGAGAGTGTGATTTGGTTATTGTATTGCAAGGAAGAAGAGAAGAAGAACAGAGGACGACAACCTGTCTCTTCAAAGTGAATCGAATTGGTTGGTAATTGTCGTGGATAAATTGACCCGAACTCGAACCCACAACATTGGGACCCCTATCTCTCTCTCTTGTGTTTATGCAAAGATAGAAAAAAAATCGAGAAAACAAGAGGATGGGAATCAACCTCTTCGCGGTTGGCACAAGGAAGAACTTTGGGAGATTTTTTTTCACGTTGAAATCTTTGATATGAAGGCTGGCAAACTATTGAACTTTGTTATTTATACCTAACACTACAAAGTCCATAAGAATCCATGATTTTCCAAATCCATAAATATGAATGATATTTTGAATACCCTAAAGCTTTTGTGGACTTTCTAAAATCCATATTGAATACCCCTAGACTTTGTGAATTTCATAAAGACTTTTTAAAATCCTGATTGAATACTCCTAGACTTTTGTGGACTTTTTAAAATTCAAATTGAATACACTTGAATTTTTAGAATCCATGAAATTTATTAAATTGCCCACAAAATCCAAATACAATACACCCCCCCTAAAGTTACATGATAAGGAATAAAAATGGTATTAATTAGCTAAAAAACACCGCCCTTGATAGCAACCGCAACCGCAACCCACTAATTAATTAATTAATTAATTAATTATTCTTTTCCTTTCCCTTAGGAGTTAGGAGCTTAACCCATTTCCTAGGCTAGCAAGCCCCGCCATCTGTTCCGACCCTCTGTCTGTCATCGATCGGTTCGATCGATCTTCAAATAAGAGGTACATCACTTGATTCTAATTTATTTGTGCTATCTTTCAATTTCAGGGTAAAGAATCACCATGTTCAGTTTTCTTTCTGTATTAATTCGTGTTTGAAATTGAATTGATGAAATTTTGGCAATTCAATAAACTTGTCGATGTGCATTTTACATAGTTGTTGTTCATCTTACTTTCGCCACCATTCTGAAACTTAAATTGCATAATTTATTTATAATATGCTCACTGGTTGCTCTTTCTTTGTGCCGATTCCGTCTTTTGAATTTAGTCGTGAAACTCGTCCAAGTTTTATTACAACATACCAAAAAAGTAACTAGACAGACAATTGTAGACAAAGAAAAATCAAGAGAGATTTAAATCCTTGAAATGGATGGTTTGGAGCTCAATAATGTCCTAAAACTTTGATATCAATAATAATAATCTATTCTTCCACCCTTCTCAACTTGATCTCAACATTACACACACCAAACAGATGCGAGAGGTAAAAACAGCAACATGAATGTGAATTAGGGTTACCAGCTTATGTCCACCACTTTGCATTAATACTTCATTTTTTTACTCTTAGTTTTATTACAGATTTACTACAACACTTTTGTGCATTTAAAACTTCATTGATGCTCAGCACTTTATTGCATTTTGTGTTCACAACACTTCATGTGCATTCCACACCTACTCCCACCCTATACCTCTTAGCATGCCTTCATATCCAACTTTAGTTGTCGTGAACATATATCTCCCATTGTTAGTGTCCTCAAAATCCCTTCCACTTCATGTCTCTTGAAAATATGGAAACAGGTTTTTTTAGCATTTTATCAACTTAATTAGTTGCGTTATTTTGGGATCACATGTTCTGTAGCGTCTTTTAGAATAGCATTTCCATGAGGGTAATAACAAATCTTTTCTCCTTCAGTCAAATGTCCATACATCAAATAGACAACTTGAGTATTTTTTCCCTTTTTTGATAGCTTGCTAGGTTTCTTCTTGCAGAATTGAAATTAATCTAATAACTAGGGTATCGACGCGCTCTATGCGTGCGAATATTAAGTACTTTTGGATGATACGAACAATAACGTAATTTCAAGATTTTGATACATGGTATCTCCACTTTTAAAATCGCATAAGACTAACACATTTTTACTATCATCATGGGTTCAAAAGAATTCTAAATTGACATCAAAATTATTATAAATCATATTATCTTAACAAATTATTTTAGACTAAAATTTTAAAGGGAGATCGAAATAGGAAACAGTGAAATAAACAATTAACCCGCCTTCCTAGTGTAATGAAAAGCAACTAGGACCTACTTTAAGCTTGGTCCTGCTTAGTTAGTAGATGAACTTTTCCAACAAACTGAGGACTTATTATTTAGCACCACTCGGTCAAGATTTACACCGATGCCATCTTGTGAGATAAAAAGAAAGAAGTTGAAAAGGTGGAGTTTTTAAGTAGTTTAAACGTAAAGTAAGGGCATAAATGTTTTTGACAGCTTAATCTCAAACTCACATGGAGGGCTTTTTCGGGTTTTTGAAATACGGCGAGGGCGTTTTAGGAATTCTAAAATTTAGAAATACAGAATATAGCACAACCCAACTCAATTGTAGTGGGGGCAGGTTCGATATTGCATAATGTGGCGGGGGCATTTTAGGAACTCCAAAATATGAACATACAACTCTAGCACAACCCCTTTTCAATTGGAATTATATTAATCTAATAATGGTCATAGGTAAACATAATGCCCAAGTTTTGATATTGATGCAGTTGCAAGTAAGTATTGTTGCTTGCTGCAACTAGAGAATATACCCATCTTTTTTCATGTTTCTTGAACTTGTTTTTTAATCAATCAGCAAATTTCTTTTAGGAATGCTTAGTGTCAACTTATGTTAGTGATTTAGTCTAAGATGTTTCTAAATCTCCTACTATTAACTATTAAGTATGAATTGCTTCTTAACGAATTTGTGATATTTCCAGCTGCAATGGCATCTTCGGACTCATGGGCAAGGGAATTCAGTGAAGCGTCGAAGCTTGCTGAAGATATCAATTCCATGATTTCTGAAATGGAGTCTTTGCCTCCATCAGGACCAGATGTGCAACGTCATTCTTCTGCAATTCGAAGGAAAATCACGATACTGGGGACTAGACTCGATAGTTTGCAGTCCCTGTTGTCGAAGAGTCCTAGTAAGCAACCAATGTATGTGTGTTTACTTGGATTTTATCAATCGTAATGTTTATTGATACAGAACAATCCCAAACTGTTACTCTTTAATATCTAATTAGCAAATCATGGTGTTCGTCTCTTTTGGTTCTTGCATTAGGACCTAACTGTCATGACTCATGAACATAAACTCTTTGAGTTTTATGGAATGCAAGCTCTGATTGTTTTCCAAGACATTATATCATAAAGATCCAGGAAGAAAGACTGCATGTATGAAACAAATGTGAAATCCAATGGCTATAAATCATTGACGAAAAGTGATGGTTGGTGTTTTGTTTAGGAAGAGAGGCTGAACCTAGAAGCCTGAACCCTATGGTATATGGAGTCAACTATCTGGTTGTCGGAGTTGGATTGGTCAAGGTTATGGATTCAGAGTCTCAGAGTATTTGCAGACTCAGTATATTTGTGTGACTTAGAAATATATAATAAAGGAGGTGTTTGGAATTGATTCAGCTTCCCTGGGGATGAAATTGTTTTTAGATTAGTAATTTATAAGAGGCCCTATAGTTTTCTTCTGCCAATCTTTTTGAAATCTGTTTGGTGCTTTTCATTGCAACAGAACAAACAGGGAGATGAACCGTCGGCAGGACATGCTTGCAAATTTGAGATCAAAAGCCAACCAGATGGCCTCTGCGTTGAATATGTCCAACTTTGCTAATAGGGATAACTTACTTGGAAAAGATAAACAGCCAGATGCCATGAGCAGAACAACTGGATTGGACAACCAGGGTCTTGTTGGTCTTCAACGGCAAATTATGAAAGGCACATTGCTATAATTTAGTTGGAAAGAATTCCTTTTCTAGTTTTATTCTTATTTTTTGCTTTCCTGATGAGTATGCCTGGGTTTTCTTGGAAGCAGAACAGGATGAAGGTCTTGAGAAATTGGAGGACACTGTTTTAAGTACGAAGCATATTGTGTTGGCAGTCAATGAAGAACTTGATTTACACACCAGGCTCATAGTACGATTTCTATTGTCGTGTTATCATATATTTTGATTTCTTTTTAGTTTGATGTGTTTTTGTTCAAAATTTACTTTCTGTTAAGTTTGTTGTTTGCCATGCAGGATACGCTGGACCAGCATGTGGACTCAACAGACTCTCGATTACAGGTTAGATTTTAATGATCAACATACTTGATTAGGATTTCATCTGAAATTGTGTCGCATAGAATAGCCCACAAAATTGTTCTCACCCATGGAAAATTTGCTTTTAAATACTTGGTTTGGTGAAGCCTGGAATTGGCAAACTTCCTTCATTTTTTCCCATGTCTATTTTCTTATATCTTGATGAAATCAATAGTTGAACGTTAGTGATACACTCAAGGCAGAGTCTTAGTTGCTTGTAGTTTACAAAAAAGAAAATCAATGAAAGTTGAACGTTAGTGATACACTCAATGAAAATCAATGTGTGTAGTTCATTTTGGAGATTTTAGACATGGCAATAGGTCGGGTATGAGTTGGCATTTTTAAAATAGACCCAACTCTGTCAACCTCAACCAATAAACGAATACCCGATCCTGAGCCATTGCCTTCCCTAATTCACTTCAAGATTTCAACATCCTCTTCTCAAAGTTTCTCCTATTGGCTGGCACTTCAATAAAATCTTTCTAGTGGAAGAGATTAACAATCTGGACTGAGATTGAATGTGGGATATGAACCTTATAAAAGAATTACTTTGTACTTGTAGCTTATTCTTGTAACCTGTGTGTCATTATAAATAATAGTGATCTTCTGCTGTTTCAGAGGGTGCAAAAAAGACTTGCTGTCTTGAACAAGCGTACCAAGGGTGGTTGCTCCTGCATGTGCTTCTTGTTCACAGTTACTGGGATCGTTATTCTAGCCGTTGTAGCTTGGGCGCTGATCAAATACTTGTAGACTAAGGGTGATCAGTGATCAACATATCACATGAACTATATCTATTTATCTGAATGTCTTGTGTGTGCTGGCTCTGCAATTTCTTCACTTGGCCACCGTCTTTTTTTGTATCCATTGGTTTTATTTACATAGTTGTGTGCATGTGTGGAAGCAATTTTGTGTAAATGCAAGTAATTTTGAGCTTGAAGAGGGTGTGGTGTAATTCTCATTGCTTTGTTTGACCAAGACTCCTCAATTTGAATGAAAGAAGAGAGTGAATCCTTGAGATTTCTTGGTGTGAAAAACTGATTCTTGGGCATTTCATATTGGCCATACAGAGGATGGTATCCTGATTCCATAATTTCACCTACGAGTGACAGACTGATGTATGGTTAAATTTGTTTCTCTTTAAGTCCTTTCTTTCCACTCTTTCGGTTCTTTAACCAAAATCCATGTATTTACTTCCAACTTGATTCACATGAAAGAACGCATGCAATCAGGTGATATTATCGATTGTATGCAATATATTCACAAATTAATACACTTGACAAAATTTCCCAAAATATTGTGATTTTGTTCCAAAATCATAGGTTTGGTATAACCTCTGTTCTAAAAATTGGCCTAGTTGGATTTTTGAAATATATACTTTTTTTAATTCCCACTTTGACAAAAACTCATATTAAGACTATTTTTATACATTGGAAGTAATTTATATTCTATTATGCTTAACTTTGATAAATTATAAATTATAATTAAAAAAAAAAAAAAAAAAAAAAAAACAACTAGGCTCTGACTAGGCATCTGGACACTAATTCCTTGCTGACTAGGCCTCTGGTCGCTAGTCCCCTACTCGCTTATCGCCTAACGATTTTTAGAACCTTGGGTATAACAGTGAGATAGTGAAGTTTTCAATCATTGAACCTTGGAACTCTTTCAATAAAATCTAAATTTTATGTGTATTGAGTGTAATATGTTAATGTCATTTCGAGAGAAATCCCATACCAAACCAATGGGTGCACAGGTATGATGATCACACATGATTACTCATGCTTGCATATGATTGCCCATGTTTTGAGGCAAAGGTCACTTGTGCCTAGGGGTGGGCATCCATCCCGGAATCCCGATCTCATTCTGGTCCCGTCCCAATTTTTTTTGGTTATTTTGGGATTGATCAAACTCATCCCCATCCCGATCTAGACTGAGATGAGATCAGAATGAAGATTTTCAATCCCGCCCATCCCGTCCCGAATTTATTTATTTAATATTTATTATTTAATATTTATTATTATTATTATTTAATATTTTACTACTTTTCTAAAAAAAAGTTTAGGATGTGTAACATCTGTTCTTTGAAAACTCGCTTGATTTGGTATTCATTGTTTAGATAGAAAATATTTTAGGTCAAATAGAATCCATAAAAATTTATGTTTTTTCACATTTTAGATTAGTTATAGGACAATTATTCGTGTAGAAAATAAAGGCAATGACGGTTTGGTTTAGTTTTGCACTATGACTTATATAATTGGAAATTTGGTTAATGAGCAATATCTTCATTTTTTTATCTTATATTAAGACAACTTGAAAACTTATATCATTCATACGAGATATAATTAGGATCAATGTGAGATGAAATTATATATGACATTTTATATTGTTATGTTGCAAGTTATGTACATAAATTATGTATTATTAGTGTGTGAGCAATGTGAGATGAATTTTTTTGTGATTCTTCATTGCAAGACTATTTAGTACATGTTCATCCCGTCCCATTCCAAACCCGTCTAGAATGCAACAAGATCATAATGAGGTCTATCGCGTCACAGTCCCGAACGAATGGATGGGATAGGGATGAGGTTCATCCCGTCCCATCCGTGCCCACCCCTACTTGTGCCATCTACACATGTTTCACAATGGAACTTGAGGATGTTTCTATGGAAGAACTATCTAATAAAGCAATGGAAAAGAAGGTATCTTGGATTTCTAGATTGACTAAGATGGGCATGGTGTATCTCCACTTACTGTTCATAGCTTTACACAATTCATTCAAAGATTAAAAGCTTCAGTCAATCATCTGGACTGGAATCTCTATCTGCATCTCACAGACAAAAGTTGTTCCTCCCCCACTTGCACAATAAAGCCAGAGAAGCTACACCTCCAGAATCTTTACCATGGCATACAGAGCTGTCTATCTGTCTTTTCCCTGTAATTGACAAGTGTTTTGTGCTTCTTTAGTTTGCATTCGCTCTTGCAGGTGTCTCAGTCTTTGATGCTGTTCTTTCAGAATCAGTTCATGATCAAGAAACCAGCATGCAATTCTTTAACTACTCTAACAAATATTGAAAACTTTATTAGTATATATGAAACCAAGAAAACAAGAAAAACACCACTCACAAACTTTAGTTTATTTTCTATGGGTTGTTTCTCCTATGCCATGGTTTAGTCCATCTCGTACATTCAGTTCGAAGATATCATATTTGTTTGCTATTTGATAATATTTTGTATCAGACTGACTAAAATTCTTCTTTCATCATACAGACCTTCGTAAACTCATATTTTATTACGTCTCTTTCATGTCTGATGCTGTCCCCTTAAGTTTGTTGCTAAAACATCCAATACATTTCCTTGTTCCCGAGTATCGTATATTATGATCCATAGCTTAGCCTATCAGAACTATATAATAAGCATTGTGCATTGTCTGTAGCCATATTATAAATCAGATGCTCGGTACTTGAGTGAATTATAAAGTCACTAAATTCTGATATGTTAATGAATTCGTATATATCACAAAGTTTTTATTTCTTTTTTTCTCTATGATGTTTTGTTCCACTTTATGCTACTCACTGTTCTAATTCTAATCTTTCCTCAAATAACATTAAGAACCAGAAAAAATCATCATTACATCGAATGTTTTTGTTTACATGTTCTTTTGCGGTCAATCTTTTCAGTGGCTGATATGTCCTTGAATAGAACCCAGTGAAAGGCTTCCATATCATCTGTACCATAAAACAGGAATCCAGACAGTCCTATAAGGCCAAAACATGAGCAGAATCTGAAAGCGTCTTTTCCGAAATCTTGACGCTTACTTACTTTATTCCTCTTCCACAAGCTTTTACTTGCTGATATTTGTTCTCCTTTGTACCATAATCCTTCCACCTCTTCCCCTTTGACGCGCAAATATGATAACAAACACAAAACCTACACTGACCCTTCATGAATGGATCTTGTTTGTTCTTGTTTTCGCTCATTTCTCATCATCCCAAAAAACCTGTCCTAGTTGTGGTTCCATGGAAGTTCCATATCCCCTAAGCACTAGTTCCAACTGTGGTGATCCTGATTATGCTCTTCGTTGTGATGCTCACACTCACAATCTGTACTTTGATGCACTTAACAGAAGTTCGTATCTTGTACACAGCATACGTGCCTCTGTGCAACACATGATTGTGCAACCATCACCTTGGCTACCTGGTAAGTGTGTAACACGAGACATGCTTGTAAGCCAGGGTCTCTGGCTAAACCAGACGCTCCCCTTCAACGTAACCACGTCCAACACCATTTTTCTCTTCAACTGTTCGCCTCGGCTCTTGGTGTCACCTCTCAATTGCACCAGTACTAGCCTATGCCACCAGTACTTGGAGTATTCAGGACGTGTTAATTCAAGCCGTGCACTTCAGTGTGCTAGTGGGTTTAACCCATGTTGCACATTTATTGCAGGAGGCATGCCTTCAGCTTACAAGATCCGACTTCATGCTTCAGGATGCAGAGCCTTTAGAAGCATCCTTCACTTGGACTCTGAAAAGCTTGCTAGTGAATGGGAAGAGGGGCTGGAAATTCAATGGTCTCCCCCTCCGGAGCCAGTATGCCGAACCCAACTTGATTGCTCAAGAACTTCCACATGTTCGAGTACCGCAAAACATGGTATATCGCGTTGTTTTTGCATTAAAGGATACTACTGGGATCGTGCACAAGGAACATGCTCAAAAAAAGACAACCACTCCAAAACCAGCCTTCGCATAAAGGTTTCTAGTTGCGTGTTCTCCTTTTTTGCTGTAGCAGTTATTTTGGCGATCATCAGATTAAAAAAATCTGTGAAGTTCTCTAGTCAATCAAAGCTTGCAAAAGAGAGAGAAGACATGCTGAAAGCAAGCAATGGAGGGAAGTCAGCCAGGTTATTTGGCTTGAAAGAGGTAAAGAAAGCAACCTGTGGGTTCTCTAGGGACAGGTTACTGGGGTCTGGTGGTTTTGGGGAGGTCTACAAAGGCGAGCTCAAAGATGGTACAATAGTAGCTGTTAAGTCTGCGAAGGTGGGAAACATCAAGAGCAACCAGCAAGTGCTTAATGAAGTTGGGATACTGTCACAAGTCAATCACAGGCACCTGGTTAGACTCTTAGGTTGCTGCATTGAAGGCGAGCAACCATTGATGATCTACGAGTACATACCCAATGGCACTCTTCATGAACACCTGCATGGTAAGAAGACCACCTTCTTAGCTTGGAAACAAAGACTCAGGATAGCTTTACAAACAGCTGAAGCTTTGGCTTATTTACACTTCTCAGCTAATACTCCTATTTATCATAGAGATGTTAAGTCAACTAACATTCTATTAGATCAGGACCTAAACGCAAAGGTTTCCGACTTTGGCCTTTCCAGGCTAGCTCAGCGAGGACTGAGCCATGTATCAACATGTGCGCAGGGGACACTAGGATACTTGGATCCAGAATACTATAGGAACTACCAGTTAACGGAAAAGAGTGATGTTTATAGTTTTGGGGTAGTGTTGCTTGAACTTCTTACATCAAAAAATGCTATTGATTTCTCTAGGGAACAAGATGATGTGAACCTTGCCATTTATGTTACTCGGTGCACTGAAGCTGGTGCGGTTTTGGAAGTTGTTGATCATCAGTTACTTGGTGAAAACCCTTCCGTCAAAACACTGACAAGCATCAACCTCTTTACTGACCTTGCACTTGCCTGTCTGAAGGAGAAAAAGGAGGAGAGGCCTAGCATGAAAGATGTAGTTGCAAAGTTTGAGTATATTATTGACATGATAGATTAAGTAGTGATTTCTCTAAGGGTTGATTTTGATGGTTATGCCAGTTTTTCTTTTTGGTGTGTTGGATTGGTGAACTATTTTGGTATTGTAATTGAAGTATGTAAAGATTGACTAAACTGAGACCAATAGTGGTTTTGGGGTCAGATGGCTTTGTATAAATTCTGAAGAAAGCCTGTGTGGAATGGGGGAAGCATTATGTACAAAGTTTTGAGTATTAAAACCCATGTTTACAAAATGGGTATTTTAATCAGTAATTGCCTCCTAAATAAGAAAACCCATCATTAGGGAGAAGAATTTCTAGGTGCATTGACCTACTATTGATTGGATTAAAACCCCGGTGGAAGACAAAATACTTAAACTTGAAAATATAATAACAAAATGAATCCGCACCATATTGCGCAATTCGTTTTTATGCACTATGGTGTGGAGAGAGATCATGACTATCTTTGGGCATCAGTTTTTGTGTGTTTTTATTTAAATCCAAAGGTAAAGCTGCTTTAGGGATGGACTTGGTAAAGAAATAAAGCAAATAGTTATTGGCATTTATCATGCTAGTGTGCAAAGTTATTAATGGTCATTAATTTGTGAAGGATGAAACATAAAGAAAGAAGAAAGCGGGAGAGGTTGCTCTCACTCAATTTATATATAATTAAAAGTGGGGACTATGGAGGGGAGAACATCTTTTGCTAATGAAGAAGACGAAGCGTTTTTATAAAAGAAACTTAACCACATTATTACACAAGCATGACAAGGCTTGCTCTCAAAGAGATAATAATGTAAGATTATTAGAATCATATTCAACTTTGGAACTTTTAGATTCTCAAAGTTTAGGTGGGGGTGGGGTTTCCAGTTGCTGATATTATTTTATGAGGAATGAAAGGATCTAAAAGGGAGAAGTGGTGATTAGAGAACATGTAATTAGTCTAGAATCCTACCCAAGTCTAAGACCCGAATCTAAACTTTTGTGACTGAATTAAGTCAATTAACTTACTCCTTCCACGCGCTTGGATGTAACCTTAGCTAGTAAGGCAATGATTGATTGAAATTGAGTTCTGATTAAGTGATGCTTCAAAGGAGAATAACATGGTGACAATGTTTATTGGAATCTGATCTACCAGCAAATCCTTCGACAATACTTGGGTAATTTTTAAGTAAACCAAGTTCTAGAGATGCATCGACAGGGTTGTAGAATTCTAGGCATGTAAATTAGAGGGTTACGAGCATCATCATTAGTGATCAAATTGAACGGAGTTATGGTAACTGATGTTTATAAGAGGATGGCCAAAGACCACTATAGTACCTGTCCATTGCCAGGTTTTATTAACTTGGATCATGCCTTGCAGCACCGAGCTCAGACCCAGGTAGCACCTAAATACCAGTAAAACAGAGTTTCATGGAACGTGGAAATGCAGAAACAGAAACCGAAGATAAATTGGTAAATATGAAAGTAGAGAATATAGTAATCCAAGATGAATCTACAACTACTAATGATTTATAATCAGAGTTACCAGTTAAATAACATGATACCACAGTTAGCTCCATCAACCTTCACCATGGTTTTCCCATAACTTTTTCATTCCTTTGATAATATAAACCCAGGGCTAATACAATATGAATTGAACCTACCACAACATATGAAGTACTTTAGCTTACAAATATTGAGTACGCTTGGAAAATCTGGCAAAAGCAGCATACGTTGTGAGAATTTGGGCTGGAGGGATTCAGAGAATGTTCTGCTTACGAGACAAAAATAACGCCATGCCTCATCTACGGTAGCGATATCGCTTGAAGTTGAAGTACACGTGCAAAATGCCTCGTTCAAATGTGCATTTGAACCCTTTCTTGTGCGAATACTCCCATTCCTTGTTGACAATACGAAATGCCTGTAAACACAAAAGGAAGTGATGGTAACTACTTTTAAACACAAGAAATGGAAAAACCCCATCTCGAAGAATCGGAAGAAACTCACTATATCCTCGTACGGTGGCCCAGCATGGAATCTAATAATGCAAGTCTCCCCATTA
Organism: Berberis vulgaris; assembly: GCA_963556465.1. Classification (NCBI taxonomy): domain Eukaryota; kingdom Viridiplantae; phylum Streptophyta; class Magnoliopsida; order Ranunculales; family Berberidaceae; genus Berberis; species Berberis vulgaris. Next base: position 71,884,526 of record OY747125.1, on the reverse strand, counting down.
CTCCCATCCTTCTCTATTTTAAACTCGGGAGCTTTTGATTTGTCCACTAGATCTGGAAAAAAGATGTTAAATTTGTAGCCTTGCACGATCTTGGGTGGTGGATTGTCGTGGTCGTAATGAGTCTGGTTATATTTGTTCCATTCATAACCAGTGTGAACGCGATTGAAATACTTAGGTTTCCTTGGCCTATATTTGTCATGCCACCAGTATACCTATTACAACATCAACAGTTACTACGGACAATAGCATGATAGACCGAAACAGAATATTAAAATAAAATATTCACGACGCACCTGTGAATCCAGGTTCACCTCAGCACCAGAGCCAAAAACTGCATCTCCTTCCTCCATAGCTCCCATGGCCTTCATAGCCTTCACCTCCAAGTTGTCCTCCGGAGCCCGCCTTTGCAGGTCTTCCTTCACAGCTACACGCTTCCTCTCCTGTTTATAAGTAAACAGAAGATGTTCAGTATTGAAACTTAACCGAGCAAAATATAGTGTTGTAACCTTTTAAGTTGTCCAAATGATGGATCACTAGAGATCATCTCAACTCTGGTATAGATCGTATGGATATATATGGTCCTTTAACCTTAATTTTTTAGTCTTTCTTATTTTCAAATTGAATGAGTAAAGAAAGATTTCCACATCTTCCAAATTTCTAGTCAGTCAGTCACAGCTAAAGCACAACTAACCAGTCAAATAGAACAGGTAGAGCACAAAAACAGTAGACAAGTTACCAGGTCAATCCTGTCCTGTTCAGGATCAATTGCTTCCTCGTTCTCGTCACCATGCAACAGCTCGGGTGAAAATGAGCCAGGCTCTCCATCCAAGTCTCGTGTCTCCTCCTCAATTGGTATAGGTTCAGGAGAATAAGGACGAGCATCTGTTGACAAACACTTCAATACATTTTGAAACACACATAAATAGGCAATTTCAAAACAATAAGAGAGGAGTGATAAAGCCATACCTTCTACACTTTGCAAAGCATCCTCATTAGGAAGTGAATCGTGATATGGTTCTGAGTTTTCAGCACTGCCGATCGGTTGTTCCAGGCGTTGAAGATGATTCCTCAAAAGTTTTGCGTGAATTTCCTTGAGACAGGCCTGTGGTTGCAGTATTTTAAATATAAGTTTCGAACTCCAAACTATGAATTAGCTGTGTAGCATATTTTAAGTTCATGTATATACCTTTGCCTTATAAATGTGAAGCCGTTTCACAACAGCCTCCCAGTACTCAACAACTTTGGCTGTGCCAGATTGCATCCTGGATTCAATGTCAGACTGTAGAGCCTCCAACTCTTTATAACTCTTCCCTTCCAAGAGATTTCTAACATCAGCCTCAATGCTTGAATGCAGACCCCTTTGCTCAGCAAGCAACTCAGGAGGTGGTTCCTCTCCACGTACCCGAGCTCGATCAAGAACATCCTTTTTCCGAACTTCAGCTAGCTCCCAGTCACAAATCATCATCAATGCCTGTTGTAAAATGTACCACGCCATCAATGAATTATAAATACCTTGTGAAAGGTGATAACAAATAATAATGAATAGTTATATGTACGCATCATTCAGTATGCACAGGGAAAAAGGATGGAATTTGATGTTGGGTGGACTAACAGGAAACAATTATTTTAAAGGTTAGTTCGTAAATTTGCTTTCCATGACCACATAATAATCAATTAATTAAAAAAATGAAGAGATAATTATCAACAATGACAATGAAATTGTTACATCTCAGACAGTGAATTTCTACTGCAAAGATTCTGCAACCCTTCTCATGTTGTTGATAGCAATCTTAGATAGTTCTTCTCTTTCTTTAATATACACAGTACAATAAAATCCTGGCTGAGTTACATCAGAAGAATATATGCTCTTGAAACTAAAACCTGAATAATCTCGACTCTTGAGGCTCGACCCAAGAACCATTCATGTTTAATACTACTGATTTTAGTTGCAATATCTCTACGGAACATCACTCCAAATGATATTCACTCCTCTAGGGTTTTATGCCAATGGATGACTTATTCTCCCATCCCACTTATTCCTGTGGGACAAGCTTATGGACGAGCATCTGTAACATCCGCTTACACTGATGTTGGTTAGGAAGGGACTGCGACTGATAGACTATCAACCTCAAGCTACTGCACTTTTGTTAGAGGTAGTCTTGTTTCATAGCAGAGCAATAAACAGCCAGTGGTAGATCAGACACTGAGTTTAGATCCATGGAACATGCGGTTTGTGAATTACTAAAGTTTTTGAGTTACTAGACATCATCTGTAATCGCTTTGCATACCAATAAATCCGGTTTGTGTTTGGCTCAAAAAAGATACTATGTCTCAACATTATGTTAACAAATTAGGTCAATAAATCTGGTTTGTTTTTGGCTCAAAAAAGAGGGATACTATGGCTCAACATTATGTTAACAAATTAGGTCATCCTAGTGGCGAGGGGAGCTTGAATTGTGCAACAAAGTTGTTATAGTATTGTTCATAACCCAGTCCAACATAATCACACAAAACATGTTGAGGTTTTAGGCATTTGATCAAGGAGAAGCTTCATTGTTTGTACTCCTTATATCAACACGAGTGATCAGGTAGTATGAATTGACTAAGGGTGTACTGAAACTTGCATACCGAGTATCTTGATCAAGTTGAGTATGATCAATATCTTCGCGTAAACTTTGAGGGGGAGTATTAGTACGCATTTGCTTTATATGTAAATATAAACATGTCCACTGTCCTCACTCTTTCCCCATTTTTTTTTTCTTTCTTCCCTCTTGCTCCCGTTTTTCTTCTTCTTCATCTCCTCTTAGCTAATTTACCTATTGACTTAGTTTTGAGTCTCTAAGGTCAACGGTATACGACTACTTGTCCTACAAAATATTTGGAGAAAACTTGAGATGTATTGATGATAGTTGTAATTTTGGCTTCAATTCAAACACCTGCATCATATGAGATTTTAGAGACAATGATCTGGTTGAGGCGATTCGAGCTTCATTCAACCTTTAAAGAAACTAATTATGTTCTTTCAGTTTATTTTTTCCAGCAGAGTACGGAGTTTGCAGTTCAAAATGATCTTGTTAACACTTCTACAGGTACCATCAAATTCTTCTGAACAAAAACATGCTCCAAAAGCTACAAGGCTAATTGGACTTTAATCATTAGACTAACTGAACACAAGAAGTATGTAACCAAGTATACACATAAAAAACTAACGACAAAATGGAGATAGATCAAGAAAAAAATCATATATCAAGATTAATTAGAAGTCATCAATTAAAACAAAGACATGAATACTTGGAAGGGAAAAGAATATTACCTGCCAAAACTCTACATGTGTTGGAGTTGCTGTGTCTAAATCCAGATGCATTTTTATGTCATCTCGAAGCTCGTCCATTTCTTTTACAGTTAGGCCCTATTAATTGAAAGATGATGGTCAACTTCAGGATAAATATGAACGGAAATTTTGTGTGCGCGCGCGTACCCCTTCTAAAAAAAAAACCTCAAGTGGGATGTGTATAGGTGTTTGGGTGTCCTTGCCTTCTTTTGTTGATGCAGCCTATTAATCACAATTACTAACATTGCATCCCCATTTTAGGTTGAGGGAGAATTTTATGTAAATGCTTAAATGCACATGATTGGCTGAGCTCATATCTCACAGATCTCACTAAATTGGATGCAATGTTGATATCACTAGAAGTAAGGGAATGTGGCGTAAACAGGTATTAGTATGGTATTAGCTTAATAATATTAATTGTAGTTAGGCCTATTAAGTAAAGCTCATAATAGTAGTTAGGGTATTATTAGCCAATTAAGGTTAGGTCAATTAGCTTGCCAAATAAGTTAGAATTATTATAATAAGGTTAGGTAAGAAACCAAAATATGTGCAGAGTGTCGAGAATGGGCTTTGAAATGGTTATTTTCTTAGTTATTTTCCATTAACTTTTATCATAGTTTTATTCCGATTATTCTTTTGTTTATTGTTCTGTTTATTGCTTCGATTATTGTTCCTTAGTTTCTAGCTATTGGTATCAAAATCGAAGTGGTTTTTTTTGGAAAGCGAGCGTGCTGTCTGTGGATATCGAACCCAAGACGTGGAGGGTCAAACCACCACAGCCTTAGCCAACTAACCTGGCTACCTTTGGCAATTGAGAAGAGTTTCGAAAGAAGAGATTTATTTGATTTGAAGATTAAAGAAGTGAAGAAACAAAGCTCGATTGAAGATTGTAGAAAAAAATCAAAGTCAGCACTATTCATCGACTCTGTGTTATCAGATATTGATCATCTACACTGGTCATCGCACTGTTTCAGAATTTCCAAGTACCTACCTAAACTATCAAGTAATTTCAAAAAAATTCCCAAATTTTTCTAAAGAATTGCAAAAGCCTCACTAGTCGAGCCATGTGTTTGTGAGACCACCCCACCAGTGGGAAAGAAAAATGAGTTCCCCATATACATACCCCTATTATTCCTACTCATACTCATAATATTCCTCGTCCCCATACCAATTTCAATATAGCCCAAACCCAAGTACAGTCCAATATCCCGCAGTTCCTATTACCAATTTTCTTCTTTTACACCATAATACACCTATGTCCTACATTACCCCCAACCTACTCATTTCTCCTATACCACCACCACCCAATGACCAATGACAAAACCCATTTCCACCTCCACTGTGATGCAAGTTCAGACCGACACAAAGAAATTTTTGAGAGATTTAGCATAACGGACTGTCAATTTTTCGATGCATGTAGAAAGCAGGCAGAAGAATGGGTAGAGAAGTACCAACACCTCACCAAGATATGTGAAGATAAGATAATAACACTACAAAAATTATTGGAGGTTGAAACAAATACGGGGCAGATTAACAAAGATGTATGAAAAAGGTGAAAACGAGCGGAAAAGCGATATCAAATGATTAACGATGGGATTAGAGCGCTTCGAAATTACAAAATATGGGAGGAAGATGAACTTGAACAGAGGCGCACATATACGAATAAGTCATACTGTTTGTCTAAGTTCCTTCAACTTTTTGAGGAAGTTAAGGGCACCACACAGTACTCGATTTTCAACATGTGGGTCATTTGACTTATGTGATTTCTTTCTTATTTTTAATCAAGAAGATTTTGAGATTCCCATAGAGGCAAAGGCAGTAAGCAAAGCAGTTTATAGTGACCCATATTGGGAGTCCTTCGAGGAGAAAGCTAATGAGAATGTGTGTCCAGAAGCTTTTTTGCAGATTGTTGACATGTGGACCATGTTCCTTATTTGGGTCCATTTCATATGTCATGGCGAGTTGTTACCAAGGCAGGGTTCGCAAGTATGTATCGGGGCAAGTATGTCCTTCGAGGAGAAAGCTGATGCGGTTGTTTTAGCTCGAGCAAGTATGTATCGGGGCAAGGTTCGCAATCGACTACTTCATGTGCACTTCAACAGCAAGTTGTTACCAAGGCAGAGTTCATGGACAGTATTTGCCTATTTTGACAAGGTGGATGACTGATGCGGTTGTTTTAGCTCGAGCAAGTATGTATCATGGCAAGGTTCACAATCGACTACTTCATGTGCACTTCGCATTGTGTTTCATGATCGATTGCTTGTGTTTATTAGATTTCTTCGACTTCAAGCTCGAGAACGAGCTTCTTCAACTCGGGGAGGTTGATGTAAGTGAATATCAGTATGGTAATGGCTTAGTGATATTAATTGTAATAAGGCATATTAAGTAAAGCCCATAATAGTAATTAGGGTATTATTAGCCAATTATGATTAGGTCAATTAGCTTGCCAAATAAGTTAGAATTAAGTTGTTAAATAACACCACCATTTTTGCTGAAAGACACCACCATCCATTTTTTTTGGATCTGTTGAAGGACACCACTACCTTCACCTTCTATTATCTCTTCACCGGAGCAACACTATCCCGGAGGAGGCAAAAAAAATGGCGGAGTGGTGGTAGTGACTGAAGGAAAAGGAGAAAAAAGGGGAGAATGAGAGGTGGCGGTAGTGGGGATTGATGAAGAAGAAAAAAAAAAGGTGATTGGGGAGGAGGAAAATAATAAGAAGAAGAAGAGGGGAGGAGGAGGAGAGGTGGCAGAGTGGTGGTGGTGATTGAAGGAGGATAAAAAGAAGAAAAAAGGGGAGAATGAGAGGTGGTTCACAATCGACTACTTCATGTGCACTTCGCATTGTGTTTCATGATCGATTGCTTGTGTTTATTAGATTTCTTCGACTTCAAGCTCGAGAACGAGCTTCTTCAACTCGGGGAGGTTGATGTAAGTGAATATCAGTATGGTAATGGCTTAGTGATATTAATTGTAATAAGGCATATTAAGTAAAGCCCATAATAGTAATTAGGGTATTATTAGCCAATTATGATTAGGTCAATTAGCTTGCCAAATAAGTTAGAATTAAGTTGTTAAATAACACCACCATTTTTGCTGAAAGACACCACCATCCATTTTTTTTGGATCTGTTGAAGGACACCACTACCTTCACCTTCTATTATCTCTTCACCGGAGCAACACTATCCCGGAGGAGGCAAAAAAAATGGCGGAGTGGTGGTAGTGACTGAAGGAAAAGGAGAAAAAAGGGGAGAATGAGAGGTGGCGGTAGTGGGGATTGATGAAGAAGAAAAAAAAAAGGTGATTGGGGAGGAGGAAAATAATAAGAAGAAGAAGAGGGGAGGAGGAGGAGAGGTGGCAGAGTGGTGGTGGTGATTGAAGGAGGATAAAAAGAAGAAGAGGGGAGGAGGAGGAGAGGTGGCGGTGGTGGGGATTGATGGAGAAGGCAAAAAAAAGGGTGATGGGAGGAGGAGGAAAGTAAGAAGAACAAGAATAGAGGAGAAGGAGGAGGCGGGGTGGTGGTGGTGATTGATAGAGAAGAAGTAGGAAGAGAGGAGGAGAGATGGTGGTGGTAGGGATTGAAAAAGGAGGAGGAGAGGAGGGGATGGGGAAGAAAGGTGGCGTTGGAGGTGGTGGTGTAGGGGAGGAGAAGAGGAAAAAAAGGGAGAGAGGAAAAGAGAGGTGGTAGGGTTTTCTTGTCTATATTACTGGTGTCCTTCAGCAGGTGGTGGTGTCCTTCAGAAAGTAGGGCAATGGTGATGTTATTTAGCAACAGCTTTAGAATTATTATAATAAGACAAGGATTGCTTATTGTTATTAGGTTGATGATTGAAAGAATGATTATTTTCTTAGATGTCTTGCATTAACTTTTATCATAGTTTTATTTTGATTATTATTCAGTTTATTGTTCTGTTTATTGTCTCGTTCATTTCGATTATTGTTCCTTAGTTCTATAAGAATGTGATATTTGTTGTTGAATATGACTCTGCTTCAATCTATGCATAGGCATTGATGTTTGCTTGCTTCATCACAAGGTGCAAATAAAAGATCATGTTCTAGGTATGTGAAACCATGTGACATAAGAGCAGCATGAAAATATCTAAATACTAAATCCAGTAAAATGAGAAGAACATGGAAACTCACCTTGAAAACCATATAGGGCTCATCTATCACATTAACTAAGTCATCTGAACCATTGAGAAGATTCGACAGCATATCTATAGGCTTTGTACGCCCCTCTCGTAATCTAATCTCTGACCTGATTTTGCTTTGATCAAAATGGAACTGTAGAATAGAACATGTCAACATGTAATTTGAAAAATCAAAAATGCAATTGACAAAAGTGAATAACTAACCCTTTTAGTAATCTTTAGCATTATTGGGCAAATAGATTTAAAGAATAAATAAATTATATGATGCTCACACATAAACTTGAAAAAGGAAAATAATCAAAGATCCTCCACCATTGGGTTTGTTTACTGAAAGGTTCAACGAAATCCAGGGGATTAAGCAAAATCCATTTTGAAAATGTATAGCTTTAAAAAAAAAAGAGACACCGTGAAGGTGCTTGCACAGGTACAAAATTTATCTTGCTGGTCCAATGAGCCTGAAACAAATGTCAGTTATGTTCTTAATTTCCTGGCGTGGATATTGGCAAGAATTAATTGAAACTTTAGCATGGGCTCATGAACGCACACCTTTGGCCAATTGGTGCTACAAGCGTTTCGGGTTAAAGCCTTGTGGAGAGTGGTTACTTCTGAATCCGCTTGGGTGGTACCCAATTTTTTCTTGTATGTCGATAAAAAGATTCATTTTATCTTAAATACAAGATAAACCATTAAAATGCTTCTATTGTTGGATCTAAAATGAATCCTATGGATCCGCGGGATAGGGATTGGGAAATTTTTTGATTTTGATATTTATATCCTGTAGTTTAAAACAAAATTTGTTTTGACAAGAGAGATTCCCGCCACAGCCACAGCCACAGCCACTTCATATTCAAAAATCAAAGTCATCAACACCTTCACTCATTGTTTTCTCTATTCTCTTTGCTGGTCCAGTGGCAGGAAAGGAAAGAAAGGTTGATAGTAATTTTATGTGTGGAGGTTGATGGTAATTTTATATGTGTGGCCAAGCAAATAAATCTATGACCAAACAGCTAGACTACTAGAACATTTTCCTAAAACTATTGCGATGCATAGAACTACATGCAATCATCTAATATATAACCTTACATGAATGAAAGTTGCTATGGATCTATCTTAACAGATACCATGTTCATTAAATGATGATATGTACAACCAAAGATCAGGAACATGGAAGAATGTCTCAAAAAATGAGAATATTGGAAATCATGCACTATACCTCTTCTTCTTTTTTCTCCCAGTCCTGGTATTCGGCCCTAGCACGCTCCCTAGCCAACAGCGCCTATTATAAGAATAAAAACAATGTTTATTGGAATATAACCAATTTATGAGAATTGCAAGAAAGTACTAAAACATGACTAAGCTCAATAAACAAGAACAGCGAAAACCAATTACATAGTGTCTCTTGTCAGTTAAATTGAGGTGAAGTCCAAAGCAAATAGGAAACGAAAATAGCATCAAATAAAACTTTCTAAACCCTATCATAACACAAAATCTATTCTAAAACAATTGAATTTCCAAAACCATTAAAATTCTAGTTATCTAAGGTTCAAAAACCCTACATAAGTCTTAGGTATGTGTTGGACATATGCACATCTCCACAACAATTATACATCAGTTCATTAACATTAAAAGAAACAATAAGTCGCTATTCATCTGAAAGAGAGAGAGAGAGAAAAAACCAACTATTAGGTAACCTATACGAACCATTTCCTCCTCATGTTGTGCCTTCTCAATTGCCCTTTCCTCCCTTCTCTTTTTCACTTTCTCAATCTCTGCCTGCACCAGTAAATTCAAGTGATTGTACATCAAAGCAATCTTACATTTCGTAACACCACAAATAGAAAAAAAATGAACAAGATGTTTGACCATTCCCTTACTACATTTGTTGTTTCTCAGTTACTCTAAATCATGTTGCATTACTTAATATGCAAGTTTGGAAATGTTCTGCGCTAATCCAAATGACAATGAATATTAATTACTGCAAAGAAACACTGAAGAAACAACTATAGTCCAAATATCCATCATCATCGGCTTCCTACTTAAAGAACAGAATTATTCAAGATTCTTGTACCATTTTCAAGCCACAGTCCCCAAAAAGAGAGTATGGAGTACAAATCCGTCAAGAGATAAATAATTACCCAATGGGAATGCATGAACATATATTTTCACAGTTTTAGTTTAAAAACAATTTCAAATTTTAATTTGGACAAACATGAGCAGATATGATTTAACTAGAAATGCTTTTCTAAAAAATAATTAGAAACGTAGTGAAGTAAAATAACTAGAAATGTTTTTTTCTAAAAAAAACCTAGAAACGTACCATCCTTTCTGTCTGTCTCTTTTTTTCAGCTTTCACAGAAAGCATATCTAGTGGTAAGCCTCGATTAACATCAAGCTCTATCTTCTTTCTCCAAACAAATCTGCCAGGAAAGGTGAAGCAATAAGGGTATTGATGACAATACATAACTCTTGACTTCTACGTTAGGGAGTTTTTTAGTTTCATCTAAATGTTCGATGTTAGACATGATCATAAGTAATTACTGATATGAGATTTATGGCTATGAAACAAATGATGAACATTTGAAGTGACATTAAAATGTGTGCCCTACAGATATACAGGAAAGAAGTAAACAGTGAAATGAAATGTGTCAAACTCAAAATTGAATATGAAGCAGAAGAACTACCCAAACACTCCCATTCGTCTTCCCAAGCACGCACCACTTGAGAGCTGAATAGTTTCTTTCCCATGTCAAATTAGACAACCAAAAGTTTATGTTATTTAGCTTCATCAAGATGTTACTGTCACCAGCAACAGGAAATTAGGAACATGGATGGAGATTGCCAAATGTCATTGACTGAGTTAGATGCATTCCTGCATTGACTTAAGATCAATTGAGGTACCCATAACTCCATTGGAAAAGGCATTTACCTCTGTATTTTTAAGATTAAGAAAATATTTGAATGAAAGGAGAACACAGAAAATTACTACAGCACCTATTTAAAAGAAAGGAGACATAATACATATATTGATTTCCTTCTTGGTAAATTTGGTGATATTGTGACCTAATATGCCTAAACCACTACAGTTCCAACAGCATTGAATTGATTTTTCCTCCCAATTAACAGTTAATTTCACTTGTCATTGACTGAGGACTATGAATGGAAGAAAATAAAAGATAATTTATTAGGGAATTTGTGCAACATCTATTATAGGACAAGAGGGGCTTATGCAAAACAAAAAAGGACAACTAAAAGCACCTTCACAAGACTGGAGAAGCACCAAATCCAAACATGGAGGCCACAAACACATCAATCAGAATGGAGACTTCGATAAGATGTATTTGATCAATTAGGAATTTACAGTCAAGCACGCTAGTAAAAGGTATGGTCGGCGCCAATTAACTCTGTGTATGTGTGTCAAAATACCCTTTTAACTTGTATTTCTAATCTCACTAAAGTGGCCAACTAGACTAAAGCAATGTAATGTAATGTAATCAATAATGGAATAGAACACTCACTTGTCGTTTAAGTTGGAGTCACCGAATGGGTTGGAATCATTTGAGTACCCAGACACCGTGTGCGTCTTCAATTTCTTAGCAACCCTGATTGCCTGAAATCCAACCAAACAAATAAACATTTAAAAAACCCTAATATTTTAAAAAAAGATCAAAGAAATGAAACATACTTTCTTCTGGGCTTTCTTGTTGAGGTACTCTTTGATTTCCTCTTCGGTGACCTTTCGAGAAAATGAAGAGGAGGAGGATCTCTTCTTTCTGTAGCGATGATCCCGATCGCTGTCGCTGCTGCTGCTACTGGTGGCGGAATCTGGAGTGATGGATCTTCTTCGAGATGATTTCTTCTTCTCGCTCTTCCTGCTTCGGCTGCGATCTCCGTCTTTGTCTCTGCTCTTGCTCCTTCTGTGGCTGGGGCCTTGGTCGTCGTCAGAGGATTCAGTGTCGGAGGGTTTTCTTCTTATTCTTCTGTGTCTCTCCATTGAAATTGAACTGATGGGAAGAAAGAAAGAAATAAATGGTTTTTACGCTATTCGAATTGGGGAAGTAAGAAGATGAGAAACCCAGTGGACTAGGGATCCGGAGAAGGGGCTCATGTGCATTGATTACAACCGTTGGATTAGATGGACGGTTCAGATCTATGAACTTTAAAAGGGGTATTCAATTATGGATTTTAATTTACTCTTAAAAATTTTAATCTCATGAATTTTAAAATATTTCAAAGGAGTTTATAGAATCCACTCAACTTTGATATATTTTAAGTGACTGGATTTTATGGATTTTACAGAATCCACTGAATTTTGATGGATTTTTATTATTGGGGGGGCTCATGCGCACAAAGGGCAGAAGGGGCTCATGTGCATTGATTACAACCGTTGGATTAGATGGACGGTTCAGATCTATGAACTTTAAAAGGGGTATTCAATTATGGATTTTAATTTACTCTGAAAAATTTTAATCTCATGAATTTTAAAATATTTCAAAGGAGTTTATAGAATCCACTGAACTTTGATATATTTTAAGTGACTGGATTTTATGGATTTTACAGAATCCACTGAATTTTGATGGATTTTTATTATTGGATTTTCTGAATTTTATAAAGGATTGTTATGGATTTCTATTGATTCTTATAAATTTATGTAAATTCTTATGAATATGCTATTAATCATAGGAAGTTATGAAATAACGTCACCTACATTGTTATCCATGTCAACACAAATCATAAAACATCCTTCAAATATCAATAAAACAATCGGTTGTATGCTACGTGAATTTTAATTCAAATTAAAAAAAATTCAAATACATTGAGGATCCTCACTTAATGCAAATAACTATTTTAATATCATAGGAAGTTATGAAATAACTATTTTTCTTTTGAAAAGGAGAAATAATGCAAATAATTTCTTTTGAAGATCCTCACTTAATACTTTTTTGGGTAACACCTTAAACTTGTATGTGCAAGCAAAAACAAAATACAGATGTGTATATAAATAACAATTGTTGATATTTTATTTTATTTTGGCTCTAAAGCAAAATGTAGCAATGGAATAACATCAAATTCTGCTTCATAAGTATATACAAAAAGCAAAATGTAATCAAAACTTCTACAAATGAATTTTGTAAACGATTATTATGCATCAAACTTGTAGAAATTCAAAGCTTATTTTAGCAAACCAAATGTTCATTGGATACAGATAATCTTACCAAATGTTCAGAAAGAGAAAAAAAAAATGAAGAGAGGACAAGAAAAAGAAAAAATAAGAAGAAGATAATAATAATAATAATAATAATAATAATAATAATAATAATAATAATAATAATAATAATAATAAATAACAAGAACAAAAGAAAAAAGGAAATGCGGGTAGTGGTGCAGCCAGCGGTGGTAGGGCATGGTGGTGTGGATGAAAGTTGTGAGGCGAGGTGGTGCTGCTCTTGTGAAGAGAGAAGATAAGGGAAGGTGGTGGTGTCTTTGAATAGATCACAAAAAAAATGGGATGGTGGCGTTCTTTAACGAATATGGTGGTGTTATTTAACAATAGCCAATATAAATCCGTTGAAATATGAGGGGGAGAAGTTGGATTTGGAATAACTCTTGTTATATATACTTTAAAATCACAAATCCTTCAAAATCCACAACTTTAACAAATTCATTAAAATCCACTACTTTTTGAATACCCCCTAATTTTGGTGAACTTTTGAAAATCATGAATTGAATACCCCCTAATTTTAATGGATTGTAAAACAATCATTTAAAATCTGTATTTAAATACCCATAAATTTACATGTATTATTTTAAATCCTTAATTGAATACTCCGATATTTTAATGGATTTTAAAATCTTTTATATTTTATTAAAATCCAATACCCCTAAAATTTTTTTTATTCAGCAGTTTTGTGCAAATGGATTGAGAGAGAGAGAGAGAGTCTGCAATATTCCTTCATCATGGGTTCCACCCATTTGATATTTTTGTCAAACATCTTCTCTCTTTTCAAGTTCACTCACTTTCTCCCTCTCTTAATCCATTTGCAGACTCTCTTCTCTCAATGTTGAAAAAGGAAAAAGGGGCAGATGAGTAGCGACGGCGGTGGGGTGAGAAGGAGAGAAACAACCACCCATAGATGCAATAGATCACCATCATTACCCGCACTCCACTCGCTGACTCGATCCACCATCTAGAGCCGTAACAAAACTCCAGATCACGTAAAACCACCACCACCTGCAATCTACAATCTACAATCTACTATTTCTAAATTTAGATCTTGTTTGTATGTTTGGAGCAAGTCGAAGCTTGAATGTTGTAGCCTGCGAAAATTGATTTGATATCATACAAGATTTTCAGCAAAAAAAGGGAATCGCTCCAAAAGTGCCGATTGTTGGCTTGTTCGAACCGAGTACACTCAAAGCAAGAAAGATTTATTCACATACCATATCTTGATGGCTCCGTTAAACTCAACATCAGTCACTATACCTACTACTCCTTTGAAAATCAAGCATAATAGACTACGTGAACAACACTTGCGCATCAATGCAGATTCCTAAATTGATAAGAAGGCTCGATGATGTTCAGATTGACGGAATCATACATTTCAACAAGAAGAGGAATGGAGCCAAGCATAGAAAAAGTCTCTCTAACCTCCGAATCTTCGTATCCAAAGTTGTTTCCATTCCATGTGCTTCATTCCCTCTTCAAACTACTATGTCTACATCAAACAATCATCATCCCCTTTTTCAAACATCTTCTCTCTTTTCAATATTGCAGACTCTTTCTCTCCTCTCTATCAATCCATTTGCACAAAACTGTGAAATAAAAAAATTTGAAGTCCACAGATTTGGATCGTTCATCAAAATCGACGGCTGTACCCCCCTGCCATTTGTGTGCATGAGCCCCCCGATCCGTGGACTAGACCCTCACGGAAGTTCTTATTGCCACGCCACATTAGTTCTTGTTGCCCACGCCACATTATATCTTTAGTTCCAACCGAGACACCATCTTTATTGGGCCAACCCCAAAACCCAATCTGAAAGTTCTGCTGCACCAAACACCTCACGCGCTCGGCGAGATGCCTATCCTAAATGAGTTCAAGGTTTGCAACAAAGATTTGTTGAACAAGGCAAAATGGGTTTAAAAGGTCATCAGCATATCCATGTAGAGTTGAATTGGGTCAACTAAATACTAACTCCTCAACCTAGAGTTCCACCGGAAGAAGCAGGGGCCGCTGTTGTTTTGTTGCTATTGCTATTATCACGAGTTGCGCGCCCTCATTCCTCTCCATATTTTCATGTGCAAATTATTATTATTATTCACCGAGCGTCCACAACACCTAAATACCTAGCTAACCTTTCAAAAAGCAACAACACCACAAAATATGTGAAAACTCATTCCGCATGGATGAGGAAAAAAAAATAGCCATTTCTCAGGCCAGAAATCAAATAAAATAACTCTGGAAAACCATGGCAATGCATCCTCATAAATAAATCATGAGAGTATATTCTGGTGAAGATAATCATCTCCCCAAGAAAAATCCTTGAAAGAATTGATTAACGAATCATAAAAATATTCAACTACTAGCACCAGAAAACCTGAGAAGAAAAATAAATAAGCTTTCCTCAAAATACTGAAATCATCATAAGTCTAAGAAGGAAAAATGTGTTGTTATAGAGCCAAATTTTCCTCTCAACTAACTGCAACCTCTGCAGATAAGAAGCTGGAATGCATCCCCTCTTGATTAGCAACTTTATTAGTTGACTGGGAAAGCTTCAGCACCTTCACTGCTTCATCCACTTTAGTGGCCAATGCCTCGGGAGAATCCAACAACAGAAGCAGCTCCGAATTGTCCATCTCCAATAACATTCCAGTGATTTTCGCAGCAATGTCAGACTGCAAATAAATATATTTGTCTCAGATAAACTCCAACAACAGATCGAAAATAAGTTTTATCAGTATAGATGATGTTACCTTTAGCTCTGCAACAAGAGGGTAGAGGCGTTCACCTAGTATCTGTTTCTGTTGCTGCGGGGAAGCAGCCGCGAGCATACTACTCAACGTATCCAATCCTTGGGAAGCAGATCCAACAGCTTTAGCAGCAGCAGAAGGCACTGCAGATCCATTGTTCACCTCACGTGACCGCCCATTTGACGCATGCTTGGCCTGTCCACTTCGCTGTGCAAATTAGAAAATTATGAGTTCATGCTGGAAGTGCAATGAGATATCACATATAGCATGTCAGTTAAATTATAAATAGCATTCATATTTAACCTCCATCCAAATGCAAGTGTACAGCGCTCATGACTGGTGCTGTTATAGGCTTTTTCTGTCATTTCATTTTCTCTTTATCATTTTAAATTTTTAACCACACCATTTAGCGTCAGTCGTTAGTGATAAAGTATATTAAATAAGAATAATTATAAGAAAAGATATCAGAGATCCTTATATGCTATAAATAATCACAAGTAAATTTCACACGTGCATTGAATATACTACAACTTACAAAGTGTGGTGATGATCCTTTACTATACCTGCTGATTGTTTGAATCTTTTTGTGCATTGACTGATTGGGGAATAAATGGCACGGATTGAACACCACCCTGAGGAAGCACATACCCATTCATTCTGCCCCTATTTTGCCTATTCTGTCGAGTAGAATTAGGAACCTGTAAGGAAAAAAATCAATTCAATATTTTCAACCATATTTTTATTCCTTCAAAAAGTTAAGCCACAATAGCAAATGAATGCAGTTATAACAGATGAATGCAATGATAAAGAGAAAACTCACCATTGGTAGTGGTAAATGTTGGAAAGGAGGTCTGGTTGGAGGCACAAACCCATTGGGCCTCCATCCTGGTCTCATTCCTAAGGGTTGATACATAAGGCCATGGGGGGGAGGGATTGGTGAAACCACGCTAGGAGGAGGTGTGTAGTAGAGAGGAGGATATCCAGCTGGGATGACAGCAGCTGAGGGTCCTCCTAATCCTGTCATGCGCTGGGCAAAATGAGCCTGCAATTGTGCTTGCCTGTCCTCTTTTCTTTGCGCAATAGCCACATATAAAGGCTTTCGGCGAATAATGTATCCTACAATATGTTCAAGAATATGTAAGTTACCCTTATGTAGCAATTTTCCATCAGTTCAAGATATTAGACACTTGGTAGAAATATTATATTTGACATCGTTGTATTACAACCACTGTAGGAAATGTCTTGGCACAATCAACTGGTTCCATGGGAATTATTCTATGATGTTGGGGCTGAGGTGAGGCCCCACCCAGCGGAGCCTTTTTGAAGATTAAACTATCTTCCAAAAAATACCTAGCATGTCTGAGGAGCCTTGGTCATCCTCCACCTTGAATAAGGTTTGGCACTGCAGCGCTCAAACGCTATGGCAATGCGCTTTGAAGAAAAGATTGAGCCTCAGCAGAGGCCCAAACAACATAGGTATTTGTTTTGCCGCTTGCCACATCTGGCCATGTGGGCTAAACAAAATCAGCACCATCTCTTTTAAATTTGCTTGGCATATTTAAAAAATTGAAACCCGAAGAACATGCATGGCCCACATGTTTTCTTTGCCAGTCAAAAGAACTTATATGTTGATGACATCCTTCCATGAATGGTAAGTTTCCATGCATGCAGAAAGCAAGGTTGAACAAATTATTTACCTTGCCCACTTTAGATTTCGATATATTTACGTAATACAACTATTAATGAAAATAAACATATTAAATATTATACAACTATTTATTAAATAAACATATTAAACCAAACATTAATGCAAACTATGTAAGGGATTATGATGTTGTTGCTTACCATGTAGAATACTCACTGCTTTGTTGGCTGCCTCAGGAGTAGAGAAGCATACGAAGCCAAACCCCTTACTTATACCTTTATCGTCACGCATTAACTTAACAGAAGTAATTGTACCACACTGACTGAAGTGTTCTCGCAGTTCATCGTCATCTACATCATCATCAATGTTCTTCACATATACATTTGAACCCTAAACAGACAGGTGAGAGAATTGGAAAGACAATCAAATCAGATTCATGCATAAAGAACTAGAGGAAGATATATACAAATTATAGCTAGATAGAAAAGAAAGTCCTTCGTAAATACCTTATATTTCTGAATCTGCTCACGACGTCTTTCCTCAAACTGACGTCGCAGGATTTGCTCACGCTCTGCTTTTTTCTGTGCTCGTGCTACATATAAAACCTTAGCACCTATTCAAAACATATTATAAATGAGAACCTTCAAAATTAAGTTAAAACTAGCCACCATTTTTCGAAAAATCCAAATAGAATATAACCAACCAAGTTGTGTTCCATTCATCTTCTCCAATGCCCGTTTGGCATCATCTGGGTTTTCAAAATTTACAAATCCAAAACCCCTTGAGTTCCCATTCTCATCCTTTGAGAGAAACAAGGTAGTGATTCTGCCAAATTCACCGAACCTCTCCTTCAAAAGTTCTTCTGTAATATCCTGATCCAGATTCTTCATGTACAGATTTGTATACTTAGCATCAGGACTGGAAACCCGGTCAGTCCTTTTCACAAAGTTACTGACGTACCTGGAACATACAAAGTTAATGCCAATCATAAATGCCAGAGATGTTGAATCAAACATATTTACAGGAAAGATAACAGACATTCACTAAGATGATTGAGAACAGTCATATTTTTTCAATAAAAAAAATCAATGTATGTGGGTAAGTAAAGACGGAATGCACATACAATTGCTTTCCATCAATGATGGAGCCGTGGAGACTCTTGATGGCAGCATTGGCAGACTCTGCCAAATCGAACTGGACAAACCCATAGCCTTTGCTCTTCCCATCTGGGGTCATTGCAACTTTGCAAGATAATATGTTGCCAAACTTTGAGAACATCTCGTGAAGCCCCACATTATTGATTGAGCTGTTTATGTTCTGACAGGAACAACCAAAATAAAAATTAGTTCTCTGAATTATAAGAACAAACAACATAAATGAGGTGTCTACTACTACGAAAAAAGAGTCACACACCTTCACAAACAAATTACCGATCCCACTCCTTCTCCCTTCTGCATCACGGTGAGACCACATAATTCTTATGATTTTCCCATTGACAGGAGTGTAGTTCAGTCTCTCAATAGCCAGGTTCGCTATTGAAAAATACACAATAAGAACAAAAGTAAATCTACAGCACAATAAATTACAAACTGAACGATCCCTAAATTGGGTACAAAGACATAATAAAGCAAGACGAATTTCACCTCAATGTCTTCAAAATATTTGCAACTAGGTTCAAATTCAAGACTAATGATTCAACCAAACAAACCAACAATAAAATCAAGCAATATCACATAAGAAACACAATTCATAATCCCAAACAAACATGAATTGAGATCACAGATAGATATCAATTGAGAACCCCTAATTATCAGTCCCAATCAGAACTAAGTAAGACCAGTCCAATCAGAATTCAATCAAACATAGATCAGTAAATTCAAATCAATCAGGAACGCCCCAATAAACAAAACCCCACATCACATTAGGGGTAAACTCTAAAAAAGAACCCATCTTCAATGCAATCAACCCAATCAAACGACAATACTCAAATTACAAGAAACTAGTATAGATTAATTCATGAAAATAACAAACTAGTCCATTAAAATCAGCCCCTAATAACAAAATCCCAGATCACTGATAAACTTTAACAATTAACCCATCTCCGATAGAATCAACCCAATCAAACAACAATGTACTCAAGTTACAATAAACTACAGATTAATTCATCAAAATATAATCTAATCCATCAAGATTAGCCCCAAATAATAAAATCCCAGATTATTGATAAACTAATATATATATTCAACTCATCTCCGACAAAATCAAATAACAATGTACTCAAATTACAGTAATCTACAGATAAACTCATCAAGATAAATAAATATATATATATATATATATATATATATATATATAATCCATCACAATCATCCCCAAAACAGCATAAAAACATCTCCATCAATCAAAACACATAATGGGGTTGTGAGTTTGGACAAATACCATCATGGTCAGAGATAAAATTGACATAACCATAACCGAGCGATCGTCCAGTGAGCGAATCCCTGCAAACACGAACGGAAGCCAAATTTTCCAATCCGGAGAACACCTCATACAATTTCCCGTCAGTGATGTCCGGGTGAAGGTCCCCCACGTAAAGCGAAGCCGGGGTCTGAACTGGAGATGCCACCGCCATTGTCTCACAAACAAACTGAACCAAAAAACAGCAAGAAAGAGAGAGAGTTACAGATACAGAGAGAGAGAGATTTCTCGAAAAAGAAAGATTTATAGACCAATCTGATGGATGGGTTTCCTTATTAGGGTTTGGATTACAATGGGTAGGAGATAGAAACTGGTTTGGTTTGTTTTAGAAAGTGAGTGAAGAGAAGAAGAGAGGTTGTGTGGATTTGCATGGGAGCGGGAGTTGTGATGGGAAGGGGTGGGTTAGGGAGGGGAGGGTGCTCTTAAAGAAGTACTCGGTGGAGGGGTAATATGGTCATTGCACATTGGTGGGTTCCACAACACCCTGTCCCTAAGGAAGGGGTGAGAGAGACTCAGTCTATCTTTTCCAACTTTGGAACTTTTACAGCCAAATTTTTACCGCGAGGGGTGCCCTGTCTCGCGCTCACTTTTACTCGGGTGATCTTCGTATTTTTTTTTTCTCATGTACTTTTCTTTTTATTTTTCATAATTTTTATTTTTTATATTTTTAACGTGCTATGTTCGTAGTGGTTAGAGGGATGGATTTTTAGACAATTTTACTCGGTCAAATCGAGAAAAATGTTTGAGCGAGAACAATGAAAAAATAAGGGTTTTAGACAAATTTTACTAGGTCGGATTGAGAACAAAACAACAATTGGTTGAAGATGACCATTGTTTTCACATTAAGGGAAATTTTTACTAGAAGAGCCAATTTTTTTCTCGTAATATTGTTACGTTGTTGTATGTGGTACACCAAACTAATTATGTTTACTTATTTTTCCTTGTACGCATTATGTACTTTTGAATTAAATGATGTTCCTAGATGTTGGTGTAATCCTTATGTTATAGTGAAGTGATCGTGATTTACGAAAATTTAGTGATGATCTTAATGTAAATAAGCTCCCTTCATCAATAAAGCAAATTTGCAAACATAAATAACTTAGTGTCATTGCTACATTCAATTTTACAAAACCCTAGATGCATGTTCTTAGCACAACATTAGTTTGAATAAATTTTTTCTTATAAAGAAACACAAACATGGAGTTGTAAAATGAAATTGAAGAAGTATATAAGGTTATAGTCCAGTCTTAAAAAGGATAAATGACTACTCCATATGCATATTGCATATGCGTTGAGTTGTACATTCACTCAAGTGGATGTAATGATCAATTTGAGCACTTGAAATGTTATAGCAAAACCACTGAGTGATCATCACGACATCTAAATATTAGGAAAACATAATTGATAGAATTGCAATAGATATGTTGTAAGTAATAACCTCAATAATTATTTACTGGTTGTCTCTCTAGTTCGTGCTCAATTCCAATTTTTTATGGGCATCACTCTAGTCCTTCATAATTAATTACTTTTTAGACTACACAAACTTGAATTTTTATTAAAAAGATAATTTGATACTTGATGTTGACAGAGGAATTCATCCCCTAAAATTAACCCCAATATTTATTTACTGTTTGAAACAATAACTAGTATTTGTGTGGTCATGTTAGTTCCTTTGACCAATAAAAACAAGGCCTTTGCACATGCAATGCACGTAATTTAGGTTCAAATTAATGCTACTAAAATTAAAGTGTGTAAAATGCTATGTTGACTCAATTTATTTGGTGAGTTAAAGCATGTCATGTAATGATGTAACTCACATCTATATTTAATTTTTTGCAAAATTTAATGTTGGTCTCTTCTACTAATTGGACAAATATCGTTAATTCTACTTTAAATTTGTATTTGAATTTGGTTTCTTGACCACCGTTGACCATCGGGTCAACATACAACAATTAAGTTGGCATGTGACCATTTTTTTAGTCAAATATCTTTGCTCTCATCTCACCAAAAAAAATCTCAAAATTCTAACACATCCCAAGGCACAACCTAATGATGTTGATTTCATCTTCTCCACTCACCTGCTCTTATCTATCTGTGTTTCAATTCACCCACCATCCACCATCGCTTGAAGCCTTTCCAGCCACCACAATTCACCATGGCCACCTTTCAATTTCTTCTTCTCCAGACCTTCCATGCCACCACCTTCGCCACCATTCCATCTCTCATCATTTTCTCAATGCCCCCATTTTCACAAATTTCTTTGAAGCCCTTCTCTTCCTCCTCCATCATTTGTTCATCTTCATTGAACCTATCCTCTATAACAAAAACACCAACAGTGTTGAATGGAAATGCAAATCTGAATCTGTCGTATGGTGTTGCCCAATAAAGCTCGATTGGCTTAGGGGACTTTTGATCTTCTCAAGGTTTGATTGTTATTTCAATTTGTGCTTGAATTGATGATTTTTTGTCGTTCTAATGTAGGAATTTTTTGATTTGTTAATTGAAGGATTGCTAATTCAATGCTAAACAAGTGAATCCTCGCCAATACGTTGCTCACATTCTTCTGGTGATTTTCTTTGCTCCCAAAGCTTCAAATTTTTTTTTTTTTTGGAATTTTTTTTGTATGAATTAGTTGTAACAAGATAGAATGGTTAGGTTAGGATGAGCAAGTCTCAAAACCAATAATCAACGTCCAACCTAAACTCATCTATGATTTATGTATCCTCCATCATATAGTTTGAAAATTAAGTATGAATCTTACAATCCATACATGCATGGTGGTGGTGGGTGAATTGAAACAAAGAGAGGGAACGGAGGAGATAAGATGAGTGGAAAAGATGAAATCAACACCATTAAGTCATACATTAGATTGTGCTTTGGGATGTGTTAGAATTTTGAGATTCTTTTGGTGAGATGAGATAAGAGGTATTTGAGTAAAAAAAAAAAAGTCATATGCAGGCACATGCCAACTTAACTGTTGACCATACAGTCAACGGTTCGACAGTCAAGGGACTAAACTCAAATATGATTTGTAAACAGGACTAAATGCATTACCTTGTTAGCAAAAGGGACCATTTACCCTTATTTTTTTTCAACATGTTACTCCTAATTGACTTGAATAATTACAATTGAATTCTCTTACGAAAATTTCCACTATCACATGTTGTAAAAAGGTGACCAATAAGTATGTATAAATAATATATAGAAAAAGTTTAGTATTTTCACGTGTCATGTGTACTTTGAAACATTCAGTATGGTTGTGGGTGAAAAAAAAAGTGTTGGGAGTATTCATAGTATCATTTGCTTCATGACAAAACTCCTTTTGTGTTAGTTTCTATCACTGAATATTACATGTTATATACCACTAGTATGTATCCGTGCTACAATGTTATATCTTCGGCATGTCACCCTGGTTTTTGAGGGAGTGTCTTACATGTTATATTCCACTAGTGTATCAATCATGCCAACGGTACAACCATACACTAACCACATAGCGTATACCCGTGCTACAGTGTCGTGTCGTGTCATGTCTTAGGAATGTCACCCTGATTTTTGGGTCGTGCCTTCGACTCTCCGCAAATAGGTCACAAAATTACCAAATAGAAAACAAATTATTGGTTACCAAAACATGATTAATTATATGTTTTCATTCTCATCAACCTACTATTATAATTTATTCGCATCATCATAATAGCATACTACCTTTACCTTCTATTTGCTTGGGCTTAGCTCACTGTCTAGGGTTTCACAGTCTGAACTACCCCGATCCAATAAAGCATGTTATTTCTAGATGATAAAAAAATGCTTACTTTGATTTAATAAGATGATTAAACTAAAATTTTGATTGTTCTTAAATCTTTGTCTTCATTGAGCCTAATTTATAGGCTTGTAGGCCTGAAATTAGGCTCATATGTAAGACTGGGTTGAGCTTGCTTTATAAGTGGAAATGGGAGGCATTCTCGAAAAACCAAAGTATTGATACATTTAGACACATCAGGACATCGACAGGGGATTGTCGTTATAGACTAGATTTATACAAGATCATTACTATATACATTCTAGGCTTGCAATAATATTATATATTTGTGATTTACTAGATCATTAGTGAAGATACACTAAACCGTCATTTAATCTGCACCGTACGTGTGTCACGATGATCTCGTCAGCAGGACAAAGCATGCCCGGATGCCCACCAAATCTGGAAAGGCCCAGACAACAATAAGTTCATATTGGGAGAATCCAAAAGGTTGGATCCAAATTACAACGCCTTATTAAGCCCACATGTCACATGATAAAGCCCAATACCCCTAAGACCTAATCAGACAAGTATCTAGGGGGCCTCCTAAGACGGGCATGCTAGCAACACATTGGTTTCGACTAGGAAACATATCCCAAAGTATAAGTCGTGCATGAAAACTTCCTTGCATGGACAACACTCCGAAAAAGGAAATTTCTCTGACAGATCTAGGAACACAAGTCATGTAAGGAAACTCTTCTACATAGACGACTCCCAACTAGGAAAGAATCTCCAGCAAAATCTCTTTCCCTAAACTACGCCACCGAAGGCCTAGCCGAACAAGGACTCTCGAATGATAAATAAGACACAGGTTTGACAAAGAAATGTACGCTACATAACCCAATTTATAGCTTTAAGCTTTCCTCCATCCTTGTCTGACTTTAGCATCCGAGTGCCATCGGCCACCACAACGGTAGTCCTTGGCTCAAGTGCGCTCCCTGTGTAAGTCTAGGTCAAAGTCAAGGTCAAGGGAGAGTAAGAATCAACTACATCAATTTGGCGCCGTCCGTGAGGACCGATGAAGTTTCTTGAAAAACAGTGATACCACCCTGCCTCACAGTATAGAGATATGGTGATCATGAGATCTCACAACAATGGAGACATCGCTGAACCCTCAAACGCTCATACTGCGAGAGTGCCGCCAGTTCCGACGAATCCAGCACCACGGAAGGAACAAAACCAAACCCCACACCAATTGTAGTAGTGGTGGACCCAAGGGTGGATTTGTTGTCAACTAAGATGCAACAGATTGCACAAGCGGTGGAAATACTCACTCAGCATAGCTCTCCACCCGCAGTAGGAGACCGGGAGCAACGAAGAATCTCGTCCCCAGAAGGCACCAGAAAACGCAGCCAGAAGGGACACACTGCCCTGTAGGCTCTCAGTAGACCCAAGTCCCCTCCCGGCATGATAACATTGCACACCGCTCCTTTCACAAGGACATCGGCCTCGGTATCGAGAACTACAAGAATCTTAGGTATGAGGTTGAGCATCGGATCAAGAAAGAGAATCACAAGGAATTCCTGAGCCCTAACGTCAAACTTGATTGGGCAAAGGAAGGAGAGCAGGTCGCCATCAGGGTTAAAGCTAGGTGGCGGGCATTATAAACGCCCTATATGGAGTATGCTCAAAAGCATAACAATCCAACAGGTCCCGAAGGTGCTCCGAAAGATCCAGACACGGTCATCATATGAGGACCAATACGTGTAGCAAGTTCATGCTTAGAGCCCGACTTCGTCCCTGACTTTCACAGATAAAGACCTCCAAGACGTTCAATCTCCACATAATGACACCCTGGTAATTACAGTTTTCATAACAAACTGGAAAGTAAGAAGATCTTTGGTGGACATCAGAAGCTTCTTGAATGTCTTGTTCTTCGCCGCATTCTGCAACACGTAGTTGAAGGAAGATGACCTAATACTCGCTAGTCACCCCATGGTAGGGTTTAGCGGGGTGGAGTGTTTTCTTGTCGAGAAGATCAAATTGACTGTAATAGCGGGAAAATTGCAACATCAGAGGATCATATTCTAGGAGTTTGTGGTGGTCGATGCCCCGTCCACCTACAACATAATCTTGGGAAGGCTTTGGCTCCACCATATGGAAACAACGATTTCTACTTTGCACCAGTGTATCAAGTACCCTACCAATCAAACGGTAGGCACCATACGAGAGAACCAGCCGGATAACGATGGGTTAGAAAGTGGAGCTTAGTCAGCGCTTTAAGGCCTGATCGAGACGACTCACCAGAGGTCATTATCCTATCACGGATCAGGATCACCAAACCCGACCAAAGCTTAGCCAGTGACGACTGATGACGATAGCTTTTGGTCCCCTCGAAGCCTAGTCCGCAAATAAAGGATGACGTCGGCCTAGAAAGTGGGAGTCTAGTCAGCGCTCTCGACGCCTGATGACGATGGCTTGCCAGGGATCACCGTCTAGTCACTACAAAAAATTTGGCATTAGGTGGCAAATTTATATGTGACGCTTTTAAAGTTGTCACTGTTTTCCCGTTTAGATGGGAAATTTTGACGAGTTGTCACCTATTTCTTCAAGTAAAATTTTGATTTTCAGTTCCTCACATAAACATTTTAAAATCGTCACGTAACAGAGAAAGGAAAATTTGGCGTCTAAATAAAATATCTTTGGTGACAAAAATTAACGCTTCGTCACATTTGATCGAAGCTCGGCTCAAGAGTGAGGAAATAGATACCCAATAGTGACGAAATAAATGAAAAAAAAAAAAAAAAAACCTAAGTGAGGGAATCATGATCGCTCATTCTCCAAACTCTTCTCCTCTTCTCCTCCAAACTCCAAAAGCATCAACATCTGTTCAAATCCTTCTCTCTCAAGGGCTGTGTGAACCAACGAGTGAAGAGGGTGTGAACCAATGACCAAGCAACGTACTCTTTTTCTTCTCTTTTTGAAGGTAAACCCACTCCGTCTCTTTCACTTGCACATGGGGTTCTTTTATTTTTCTGTCTTTGTTGTTGCTTCACAAAGTTCCCATTTTGTTATGTGAACATTAATGGCTCTGTTTCGTATGCATAGTAGTTGTAAGTTATGTTTAGGGTGATGTTTCGTATGCATTTGGGTTTATTGTATTCTGTTATACATTCATCCATTACAAAACTATAAGCACTTTTCAGCTAATTAGGAGTCTATGTGAGAGTGAGAGAGAGTGAGAGAGAGATCCAGTGCAAGAAGAGGGGATAAGGAGAAGAGAGGCTAGAGAAAACGGAAAGAGGAAGAAGTGTTTGGGATTGACTTCTACACACAAACCATCTACTAAGTCTCTAATCTTCTTCACGGGTTTTATTTTATGTTTTCTGGGACCAACTTCTTCTCAAATTAGATCTCAAATAAGCTTTGATTTTGCGTAAAATCGCTTTGATTTGAATCTCTCTCTGTTTTGGTGGTGATTGAAGCTCTGTAGTTGATTTCTGATTTCTTGATTTCTAGATGTTTGATTTCTGATTTCTTGATAAACCGGAGGTTTAATTCTTGCAATCTGTTGCAAGTCGATTTCTGTTTTGCTGAAGTTCTTTCTATGTTAGATTGCAATGGCTCAGTGAAAAACCCAAGCTCAAACCAAATAGTTTGACAGAAAAAAAAAATCAATGAAGTAGAGGATGTGAGACTATCCTCGTAGTAACAAGGGAAGACCCTATTTAGTTGTCGTGGATTCCATGCCCTCTTGAAACTCTATTAATAACCACTCCTCTTTTCTCCAAATGATTCAGAACCTTATTATATTTCCTTTCCAATATTGATTTGTATTCAATATTGGAAAACCATTTCTCACATCTCCCATAAGAAATAATTTCTCACGTTGATGAAATAATAAGGAATGCTCAGTATTTATTTTTACAAATCACAATGGCTTCCATATAGATTTGCATTTACAATAGCTAACTCTTATGAATTTCTCTAGTGAAAATTTGTAGCTGACAAAAAGTTGGAGTCAAATCTAGTGAAAATAAAACCTTTGTGGAGGTCTGCTATTAACTTATTGAAAAACCCTGGTAGAAGTCAAACTTAGTAATGCTGAGTTCAGTTTCGTAATCTAACATGTCCACATAGAGGCTAGAGCAAGAAGTTCAGAATAGGTGCCTTAAAGAAGTTGAAGAAGAAAGCCCTGAAAATTTTTCTCGAGCAATTGTGCGTATATCAATTACCAACTCTTACTAGGATGAACAAGAAAAGTTTTATCATAAAAATTTAACAAACACATTAAGAAATTTATCCCTAGACCAATGTTATATGGATTTGGACTCAATCCCTTTGAACTTAAATTGGAGTTTAGTAGTACCTGGGATTTCAGCTAAATTAGAGAAATAAAGTCATTGTTGATCACCAAGCTCCCCCTTTCACGTTTTGATTGTAGGTCAACTATGTTATGTCTTAAACTCATAATTACCCCACTGAAAATTCCGTTGTTAAGCTCTTGTGTGCTGTGAGGCAGTATCTGGGACAACTCTACGGAAGTGCCTTTTCACATGTGTATTTTCGAATGGGAAAACTTCTTCAAGCTGTAATTGCTTCGTGCGTGTTTCTTTTTTTACTCTTTCTTGTGAATTTCCCATTCCCATTTGTTTATTATTAATACAATATGCTTTGTTGTATTGCTGATCAAATAAAAAAAATTTCCGTTGTTAAAGATTCTGCAGAGTGCAATTTTACATATAAATGTAAGTATCACATTTGGTAGTTTGAAGAAATCTATTATAATGTGATGCCATACACTAGCTCTACAGAAACTTATCTTGTTTCTTATCAAGTTAAGTCTCTAACTTTCTTGTCATCCACTTTAGTTATTAACCACACAGGAAGTTCTCAGACATGAATTGGTGTGTGTTATGGTTACAAAATGTCAGATACATATGGCAAAACCACATTGTGTATGAGTATTTGTATTGAGTATGCCAAGGTGTCTTGGACACACGATTCTTTAATATGGAGTGGGCTTGAGGGGAGAGAGCAAACCTTTCCCCTGTTTATTAAAATATACTAACAACATACTGTAAACTTGGCAATATTACTTGGAAAAAAAAATTTAGTTTCTTGGAGAATTTCTTGAATTTCTTTGTTAGGTTCTTGGTGATTTAGGCCTAGACTCTAGGTTTTTTTTGTTTATCTTTCAAGGTGAATACATTTGAAATTTCAAAGGTAAAGTGGTATTGGCATGATTTTAGTCCTATCTACTACCTAGCTCTTAGGTGTCATGAGTACTTCATTATAGTTCACCAAAAAATTTTATTCAATCAATGAGTATTTTTTTTTTATAATATGTATGGATTTGTTTGGGCCGTTAAAGTAAATACTGACATAAAAGCTGATATGGAGAGACAATGGATTTCTAACCGCAATATTCTTGCTCCGAAGTACGAAAAGGGGATTGAGAGATTCATTGATACTGTTCGTCATTATGTGAATGAGAGGAATGAGATACCATGTCCTTGCAAGATATGCCACAACACATATATTCACTCTATTGATGTTGTTCATTTTCATTTGTTACAATCTAGGATGGATATGACTTACAAAATATCGACTTATCATGGAGAACATATTGATGACGTAGTCGTTCAAAATTTCGAGAGCTTAGATGATGAAACTACAAATGATAATAACCTGAACATGTTGGATATGCTTGATGATGCATTTGATGGACTACATAATGACGATCTTGATACGATAGGAATATATGATACATTTGGGGAGGAAGATACTGTGGGGGTTCGAAATTCGACGAATATCCATAGAGTTGATGCTGATAATTCTGCGAAGTTGCTAAAAGAAGCTCAAAGAAAATCGTACGCTGGCAGAACAAAATATACAGTGTTGTCTTATGTTGTGGAGTTGATTCAGTGCAAAGTTGACAACCTTTGGACTGTCAAGTCAGTTAATGCGGCGTTAAAAATTATGAAGAAGATATGTTCGACACCCAATAATGTTCCTGAAATATACAATGACTGCAAGAAGATATTGAAAATATTTGTTTGGGGTTTGAAAATATTGATGCTTGTCACTATGACTGTGTATTGTTTTATAATGAACATGCAAATAAGGATAGATGTCCAGTGTAATGAGCCAAGGTATAAGCACAATAATCGTGAGCAGAAAAAGAAAGTTCGTCAGAAAGCAATGTTTTAAAAAGCGATTTTCGAGGCGAAGCGGTTAAGCTGTTTTCGAAGTGAAGCGGTGCCTCAAAGCGTACCGAAGCGAAGCATTTTTTCATAGAAAGTGATAAAAAATAGTAAAAAATTACCAAAAAAAACAAAACAAAAGAAGCAATCATCAATCAAATCAAGAAATAACATGAGTTTGTTTTATGTATGTATTATCTTTTGCAATATGCATACCTGAAATATGAATATTTGTTGCAATTTGCAGTGAAGAAGAATTGGAGACTGAACTTTAAAGTATGAAGTTACCTTACCTTACTTGATCCTAAAGCCAGCCACAACATCAGCTACCAAGCAGCCAAAGTGCCAAACAAACCCTCCTCAAGTCCTCAACCTCAACACCTTCTTTCAAGCTGAATGGGATTTTCTGGATGAATCAAATAAGTTGCATTAAGATGTAATGTACGATGTACGCACTTGTTATATGATTGAAAACAATGTAAACAGTTTAATTGATTTGAATAACATAATGCACAATATGTTTCCCTATCATTGTGATCCATCCATATATAAATGAAGACAATTTTTCATATATACATGAAGCCAACCATTATGCATACAAATGATCTACTTACCTGTCATTGGGGTGACGAGTGAAGACAATACCAGCTGAGATCTCAGATCCCATAACACAATAACATAGTAATCAATTAGCATATCAGACACAGTCTTAAATTAAAGTAATCCATTACACCATCAAACACAATAAAAAAATCAAAGCTGCATCATAGTAATCAATTTGAATATATCCTAGTCCTCGTCTTCCATCTCATCATCACTACTGAGAGGATCATTTCCTTCAGCTATCTCATTGTCACGCTCCAGCAAATCATTTCCTTAGGACAAGCTTTTGTGTCCTTACCCACTGAGGGTTTGACTACAATAATTGCATTTTGCGTAAGTAGAATTGTTTGGACCCGTTACCCTCTTGCCATGCACCCAACACGGGTCGTCACCATCAGCGCCACTCTTCTGCGGTCTCATCTGCAAAGATTAAAATATATAAACAAAATTTGTAAGTATAAAAAAACAGATCATGAATCACATGATATTAGGCTTAAAAAAATAAAGTCGTATGATTTCAACCAAAACAGATCACGAATCACATGATATTAGGCTTATTAGCTTAAAAAATGTTCATAAGCAGTGATTTACATCAGATTTCAAAACAAAACATGGGGACTACTGCTAGGAACTTCACTGATTTGAAATTGGCACAAAACACGGGGATCGAGATTTTACATTAGCCATATCAGAAAAATTGGTGAAAAAAATAATATGAAGGGCGATGATAATAATAAAATGCGGAAGAGTCAGCAATAGTTAGATTTTCTTGGCAAGTGTAGAACAACAGAAGTAGAAGTGTAGACTGTAGAGTAGAACAGATGAACAAAAGAAGGAAGGAAGAAACCAGAGAAGGAAGGAAGAACTGAAGCTAGAAGAAGGAAGGAAAAAAGAGGAGAAGGAAGGAACTCAAGGAAGGAAAGAAGGAGGACTTACATTAGTTCGATTTCGAAGTCGATCGAGCAGTCGAGAGTCGAGTCTTCCTCACTGTCCTCCTCCTTCACCTGAAAATCAGACTACCACCACGGCACCACCGTCCTCCTCCTTCGCCTGAATCGCCCTCCTCCTTTGTCAGAAATCACAATCGTTCTCCTCTTCTTTTCTTCTTCTACTTCCTCGGTTCCTCCTTCAGCTCCTCTCCTCTCCTCTCCTCTGTCTGATTCTAAAGGAAACAAAAAACACAACGAATTAGGGCTTAAATAAAAGCCGTTAGATTATTCTCGAGATAATAAACAAACAGATTGCAAATATTCTAAATCGTACGCCTCAAAACGAGTCGAATCGTACGAGTCGACTCGTACGAGTCAACTTAATAACTCGTACGCCTCAATTATACCCCTTTGACTCGTACGAGCTGGGGCGATTTTCCAGCGAGTTGGGCGACTCGCGAGTTGATTCGCGAGTCATAATCGCTTTTTTAAACACTGTCAGAAAGTATTGCGGTACTTTCCACTCAAGCCTAGGTTACAACGATTGTTTATGTCAAAACATTCATACCAAGATATGAGGTGGCACAAAGAAAAATGATTTGATGAAGATGGCAAAATGAGGCATCCAGCAGATTCTCTTGCTTGGAAAGAGTTTGACAAAATGTACCTAGATTTTGCCTTAGACACGCGGAATATTAGATTAGGCCTTGCAACAGATGGGTTCAATCCATTTGGGAATTTGAGCTCAACTTATAGTATGTGGCATGTTGTGCTATTTCCATACAATTTGCCAACATGGAAATGCATGAAAAACTCATACTCTATGCTAACCTTATTGATTCTGAGACCAAGAGCATCAGGTAAGGATCTTGATGTATACTTGCGTCCGTTGGTTGATGAACTTAAGGAGTTGTGGGAAGACGATATTCAAACTTATTATAAAATGATCGAAACTTCATTTAACATGCGTGCAGCTCTATTGTGGACCATAAATGATTTTTCGGCTTATGGAAATGTGTCAAGTTGGAGCACTCATGGTAAGTTGGCATGTCCAGTATGCATGGAAGGTACATCTCACACCAAGTTGAGGAGTAAATATTTTTTTATTGGGCATCGCCACTATCTGCACAGGAATTACTCCCGGCGGAAGAATGAAAGAGATTTTAATGGTCGTCGAGAGATGAGGCATCCTCCTAGAGATTTTCAGGTATGACATATTGAATCAACTTGAATACATTCTACATGATAAGCCTGGTAAGCATCTCGATAATAAGGATAGGAAGAGGAAGTTGAACAGTGAAGAGCTAAATTGGACAAAGAAGAGTATTTTTCGAGTTGGATTATTGGTCCAAGTTGAAAATTAGGCATAATCTTGACGTGATGCACATAGAAAAGAATATATTTGAGAATCTCATGGAGATATTGTTGAATATGAGTAACTCGAAGGATACGCTCAAGGCAATAATGGATTTAAAAGATATGAATATTAGGGAAAATTTGCATCTTAAGCAGATTGGTGGTAAAGTTGACTAGCCTCAAGCTGAGTATGTGTTCAAACCACCTGCACGTAAAGCTTTCTTGCAGTGGTTGAAGTTCGTTAAATTTCCTGATGGTTATGCAGCCAATATATCAAGGTACGTGAACGTGGATGAAGAGAAAGTGTCAGGTTTAAAGAGCCATGATTGTCATGTGTTGATGCAAAGGGTTCTTCCTATGGGCATTCGTAAACATTTGAAAAACAGATATATACCCCACTTGTCGAGTTGTCCAACTTTTCCAACAAATATGTGCAAAGACGTTAAACGTTACTGATTTGGATGAGTTAGAAGAAAACATTATTTTTATAGGATCCGCGGATTTAAACCGGACCGGACCGTTTTGCTCTAAACGGTCCGGATTTTGATTTTGTATTTTTAGGTACGGTTCGGATCGGTCCGGATCCGTTATAAAACGGTCCGGTCCCGGTTTCTATTTTTTAAAAAGAAACGGTCCGGGTTGGACCCGTCCGGACCGTTTCAAATCGCATTTAGTATAAAAACCTAAACCTAAAAAATCTAAACCTAAAAAATCTAAACCTAAACAGTCTCGAGAAGGGGAAGGAGATCACCCTCTCCTCTCCTCTCCTCTCCTCTCCTCTCTCTGTCTCTCCTCTCTTTGTCTCCTCTCCTCTCGCATTTAGGCTAAACTCTCCTCTCCTCTCTCTGTCTCTCCTCTCTTTGTCTCTGTCTCGAGAAGGGGAAGGAGATCACCCTCTCCTCTCTCTGTCTCTGTCTCGAGAAGGAGATCTCCTCTTCTCCTCTCCTCTCCTCTCTCTGTCGAAGAAGGAGATCTCCTCTTCTCCTCTCCTCTCCTCTCTCTGTCGAAGAAGAGATCTGTCAAAGATCTGTCTTCTCTGCTGATCTTCAGCCGCAGTAGATCTGTCTTCATCAAGTAGATCTGTCTTCATCAAGTAGATCAGCCGCAGAGAAGAAGATCAGCCGCAGAGAAGAAGTAGATCTGTCTTCATCAAGAAGATCAGCCGCAGAGAAGAAGATCAGCCGCAGAGAAGAAGTAGATCTGTCTTCATCAAGAAGATCAGCCGCAGAGAAGAACATCAGCCGCAGTAGATCCGTCGAAGAACTCTGTCGAAGCAGCAGCAGCAGAGAAGAAGAGATCAGAGGTGGAGGAGAAAACGAAGAAAATAAACCATAAAGCACTAATTTTTCTTTCTTGGATTTCGTTCTGGTTTGATTTCTGTCTTTGTTGTTCTTCTTTTGATACAGTGTTGATGTTGTAGATGATCCGTTCTTGTACTGATGATGATTATCATGATGGGTATTTGATGAAAGAATGATTGGGTAATTGAATTCATGGTTTGGGTGTGTTTTTTGTGTGTTTGTTTGCTGGATTTTGTGTGGTTTAGAGGAGGAATTTGGGGTGATTGATTAAAGGGGTTGTGTTGAATTAGTGACTTTGGAGTGATGGATCTGTATGGACTATGGAGTGATGAATCTGTTTGGATGATCGATCAAACAGATTAGGTGATCGATCAAACAGATTAGGGATTAGATGATGAATCTGTATCTGAGTTTATCGATGATGGATCTGTTTAACAAATTTATTTTTCTGTTTTTTTTTTTTTTTTAAGGCAATTATTTCTGTTCTTTATTCAATTGGAACCGTTTGGAATCGTGAAACCGGACCGTTTCAAACGGTTCGAGTTAGGTTCGGTTCCAATGTTAAAAATCAGGGGATCCGGACCGGACCGGATCCGTTAATTTGAAACGGTTCGAGTTAGGTTCCTCCAAATTTGGAACCGATCCGGACCGTGCCCACCCCTACCCCCACCCCAACATTCTTTGTTGTGATGGTTCACTTGGTTGTGCACTTGCCACGGGAGGCTAAATTGGCAGGACCAGTAGGGCATCATTGGATGTATTCGGTAGAAAGATAATGAGGCATGACATCTTTGAATTATTTTTTAATAATATTTTTCAAATCTCAACAACTATTTTTTTAGGTTATTGGGTAGGTACAAGAAATATGTACAGAATAAAGTTTGACTTGAAGGTTCTATTACCATGGCGTACATAGCCTATGAGTCTTTGACGTTTTGTTCGATGTATTCATCTGATGTTGAGACACAATTCAGTTGTCCTGAAAGAAACAAGGGGGGTGAATGTAATGCAAAGCTTTCTGACTTTTCCCAAAAAGCGCGTCCATTTGGAGCCCATGAAATGGTTGAACTTTTGAAGGATGAGATGGAAGTGGCTTATTGGTATATATTGGACAATTGCGACGAAATTGAAGACTTCAGAAAGTATGTGATTTTTATCTTTATTCAGTATATATACAAACTTCTGCAACCTTAACTTCTAATTTTATTTTATTTGATCTTGTAGTGATCATATCTATCTTCTAGAAACAGAAAGATCTGAAAATGTAGAACAACGACACAGACTATTATTTCCAGAATGTTTTAGGCATCATGCTGTCACATTGTATTATCAAGAACCAAAATTAGTGAGTGAGGAAAATTTTGCACTATCTCAAGGTCCAGATAGGCATACAGTCCAATATACGGGCTGCATTGCAAATGGTATTCGATATTTAGTAAAAAATCTTGATCAGTATTGTACGACACAAAATAGTGGGGTTATGACACCAGGGTCACATAATGGTGCACCATGCAATTTCTATGGCGTAGGAGATTTTCCACATATGGAGTCCTTTAGCTCAAGCTTCCCCTCATCTTTGGCTTCTAGTTATCAGATTATTGAGATTCAATATCAAGTCAAGCTGTTAACAACCAGTGTCCATAGTCTACAAGTGGAGAATCAACTATTAAAGGAACAATTGAAGTTGAATGAACACCTGAATGCACAAATGCATGTATTTATATTTTATCATTTTTTTTAATCCATAATCTTAGTATTAATTGAGTTGAATGCATAATTGGTGGTTGTTTGTCAAGGCTAGCTAGCAATTCTCGAGTTGAATGCATAATGTCCTGCTGTTGGCTTCGCCATTGATTTGATCAAGAGTTTAAATGGATGTTCAACACCATAGCTACCAATAAAAACAAGCTAATCAAGTCTAATACATGAAATCAATTTTTAACAATTGAATTTTCACACTTGCATTAATCAACTCTAATACAGAATGGTTATGCATGCACAATATACTTTCAGAAGTTTGATGTTTTGCCCAAAATCTAGCTCTGATAAGCTTTTAACTATACATCTCAGCTTCTAAAGCATTTGTATCAAAAAATGAGGCTAGTCCATGCCAAAAAGAAAAAAGATGTAAAGTATAACAAGGTAAGATGGGAGGAGACTAACATTTGAACTAGTGAAACTCTTAAATTGGCAACTGGAAGTAAAAAAAGGAATGAAGAATGCAACTGAAACGAAGTTGTCTCCCTGGGTTCATCTACTCTGGCTATATCAAACTATAACAGGTTTGGAGGTAGACTTTATATCCTTCTATGAAGATTGGGAAAGTTAGACAAGAACAGAGGTTTTAGAGAAACTTCCCCTTTGGCCTGAAGGCTATGGTTTCAATAGAATAGAATGGCGTAGAAGGACAAAATTGGCATGGACCCGACCTGGTTTCTTTATTTCATAGACTATAAGGCCTCAATGCTGACTCCAGGAACTGACGATCTGGGCATAACATCTCCGTCATAATGTTACCCCTTTTATAAATCTTGAGCACTGGGACTAGTCTCACATTCTCATTTTTGGCTATTTGCACATTTTCATGAACATTCACCTACAAACCACCATCCAACAGGCGCCATAAATTAGCATGTACAGAAAGAATACTGAGCAAAATAGAAAATTTGATATGGAATGTTATAGATTCCTTACCCTGAGAAACTTTACACATGGATACTGCAAACATAACCTGTCCACAAATGGGGATATGTCCTTGCAGTTTTGGTTTTCAGATGTCTTGAAAATGACAATTGTAATGCCTGAGAATTGTGTTATTGTCGTTATTTCGAATTAGTAGGGAGAGAAAAGAAATCAAGGAACCACGAAAGCTTATGTGATTGATCAAAACCACAACAAATAAAGAAAATAAAGCTCACCAGTAAAATATATTGCAGTTGTGAACTGATGGAGATCTGTAACTTCCTCTACTTGACCAAAAAATTTGAAATTGTGGGTTTCCTCTCCACGTGATTTCTTCAAAGAAATTTGGGCATGAAACAAAGCTTCTTGCTGTAGTTGTTATTCTATAGCAGCAACAGAGTCCTCACTGGACAACAGCTTCTTTGCGGTCGTCTTTGGCAGATTGGATTGGGTGAAGGTTTATGCTTTGGAGGACGGTGATGTTTAACTGCAGCAGTATGTTTTCAAGGGTAGCATATGCTTTGTTTGCCTATGGGTCAATTATTTGCATTCATTTGGTGAATAAGGCCTAGGTTTCTGTTGAGTAGCATGTAGTGTACCTGAGTAGTTTATCGAGGCCTAAGGTCTTTGGTTAATTAGGCCTAATTGTCTTGGTTTTTCCTAAGTTTCTTGAAGGATTTCTTTGAATTTCTTTGTTAGTTTCTTGGTGATTTAGGCCTTGATTCTAGGTTTTTGTTTAACATTCGGGTGAAGTCGTAATGTACCCCCGACTTGTGTAAAATCTTTAGTTAAATTTTAGTGAATTAGGCCTAAGTCTTTGCTTTTGTTGTTTATTTTAGTTTATCTTTAGTTAGTAAACGCCTTACCATATATGAAGTAATGGACAATGGTTCGTGATCTATAGCAAGTTGGCAATCATAAGTTACCATATAGAAAATTAAATTTTACTAACATTTATATTTGTTAATGTCGAATGCAGGTTTTTTTTGGCAACTATAATGCAATCAGGTCATATCAACAGTGTTTCCTCCCGCCACGATCCAAACAGTTCTAATGGTAGTGATGTACATCCAAATAATCCTTATTTTGATGAGCTTGGTGATCATGATGGTGATGAAGAATGATTCAAGGAGGTGTGGGTATGAATAGATGATGAGTTAAGGAGCTTAGTGTTACTAAAGTAGACTTAGTTACTTTTTGGACATCAAAATTATGTAACTTGATATCATTATTGTATTCAGTTATGTGACTTTGCATATGAAATGAAAGAATCCAATATTTTTTTATGAATGGAAATTTTACTATTTTGATTTTAGATTGTGCATTACACAAAAAATAGATGGTGGCATTTAAGAGTATATGCTAGTAGATAACTACAATAAATGGGTGAAGAATTAAAAAAAATGGGTGACGAATGAGTTGTCACAAATATAATGAAAGTGTAACGAAAAATTCGTCACAGGTAGATTATTTTAATATATGAAATCACTACCATGACAGACTGTTCCTCACGTATAAATTATATAAGTGAGGAAAGATTCCTCACAAAAAGTTCATAGTAGATATTTAAATTATTATCGTGACAAACTGTTCCTCACATATAAATCACATAAGTGAAGAACGATTCGTCACAGAAAGTCACCACACGTGACACCAGATTTTCGCTACGCATAACACTCTACAGTGACGACATTTTCGTCACCTATGTTGTAATTTTATATTCGCGCGCTAAGTTTATGTGAGAAACCAAGTGCCACGTAAGCGGACTTTCCGTGATGAGTTGTGAATTCGTCACCTAATACTTTCCTTGACGCCCTTTATGTGAGGGATGCTATGACGACTGAAATTCGTCACCGTTCACACATGTTTCAGTGAGGAACAACGTTCATCACCAAAGCCCAAATTTCTTGTAGTAAGTTATGGACAATAATCGCCGAACCCAACCAAAGCTTAGTCAATGGCCACTGATGACGATAGCTTCTGGTCCGCTTTAACACCTAGTCCGCCCAGTGTAAATGATGACGGTTTAGAAAGTGAGAGTCTAGTCAGTGCTCATGCGGCCTGATGACGATGACTTGCTAGGGATCATTGTCCTTCCGTAGACAATGATCTCCAAACCTTGTCACTCTAACACCTAGTCCGCCGAGTGCGGAATACGATGGGTTAGAAAGTGGGAGTCTAGTCAGTGCTCATGTGGTCTGATGACGATCGCTTGCCAGGAATCATTGTCCTTCCGTAGATAATGATCGTTGAACTTTGTCACTCTAACACCCAGTTCGCCGAGTGCGGATGACGATGGGTTAGAAAGTGGGAGTCTAGTCAGTGCTCATGCGACTTGATGACAATGGCTTGCCAATGATCATTATCCTTTTGCAGACAATGATCGCCGAACATAGCCAAAACTTAGTTGGTTTTGACCGACGACAATAGCTTCTGGCCCAACCTACGACCTAGTCTGCCATAAACAAATTAAGGTGATCCAAGAAGTCTGCAGTAAACTGACTTCCAAATTTGCTACGCAAGTAATTTGTCGAGAAGCCTGACGTTATAGCATGACAACATAGCTTAGCTTCAGAGAGTACAAGTATAAAATACTACTTAGCATACTTTCTTTATATCATCTCTGAAAAATTGCAGTTGTTTTGGAGAATCAACTCCAAAGGCTGAAGAGCCAGATACATCAGACTGATTGCAGGGGATAAGGGATTATCGCCCTAAGACTGATCCGAGTTACTGATCGAGGACGCAAGATTGGAGGCTTCTGTCTTGTCAATCTTCCAGTAAACAGCCTTCCTGTAAAGCGCAAACTCAAGCTCAAGATCAAGGTTCTCTTATTTGATTAGACCTAGCAGTTCTAGCCTACCTCGGATGATATCAGGGACTTTCGAAGCCACATGTTGCTCCTGTTCCCGAGCTCTGGACTCCGTCAAGCTCGCATTCACCTTTATCAGTCTATATGAGAGCGCAATCACATGAGATTGCTCTTCCTTCAGTTGTTGTCGTAACGGAATTAGCTCAGCCAATGCAGAAGCAGCTTTAGTCTGTGTCAGCCAACTCAGTTTCAAATTCCTGGCACAAGGCGGTCCACTCAGACCCAACTCTTTCCTATTTAGCGACTCGGGCTTGCAGATCAGCCTGGATTTTGCTTGCCATCTTTTTCCACGCGCTCCAACTTTTCACGAGTGCGCCCCAACTCCGCTCTAGCGGACACCAAGCTGGCCTTGGTCAAATTCAACTCAACCTTCGAGGCTCTTAGTTTGGCTTCAAGCACAACCCGAGAGGCCCGCAAAGACTCAAAATTCATCCCAGCACCTCTTCCAACTGCTCGTTGAAGAAGTATGACTGATAAAGCGCGTTCAAGTAAGATTTACACAGTTTAGCGAAAGCCTTCTCCAGAGCTTGGACTCTACTGCGAGCGTCAGGGTGCACCTCACTCTGATCCAATGGCATCGGCTCTGGATACAACACCTTGTCAGCTGATAGCTCATTCCGATGCTTAACACTAGAGTCTAAGGGCAGGAGAGAGGGAGAAGATCTACTCCATAAGGCAGCAACATCGGCAGAGTGGGGAGCATCATTAGCTTTGTGAACATGATCCAAAACTTCGACTTTGCTGAAGTCTGCCCCCTCTGAAGAAGCCCTCTCCAAGACAATTACGAGAGCAAGAAGTTCAGGCGCAACACCTTGCTCTCCCAGAACTACCTCTCGAGCATATTGATTGGATCTAGACTCCGCGACGGCCACTTCCCTCTCTAGTGGAACCGGTTTAGAAGAAGAAGCAGTTTTGCGATCGGTTCGCTTCTTCTTAGGCCAACCAATAGGTGGCATGGCTGCCTCCAATTCGACCTGTCTTGATGGGCTAGGTATCATAAACTTCTTCTTCTTGGAACGATTACCGCCGACCTCCTTGGGTATTGACCTAAACAAAGTAGAAGCGACGTGGAAGTCGAACAACCCACTCCTTACGATATTATCCGAAGTCAGAACCTTCCCAATGGTCATCAGAGGAAGCTCATTGAACATCCACCTCACAAATTCCTCCTACTCAGTAAGAGTTGGAATCACAAATTTACCTACAAAAAATAGTAAAAGGACATGTCAGTAATCGCAGAGGTTAGACAATGAAAATGAGGAAGGGCATTACGCTAACTAAGATCAAATTTGAAGTATCTGACAATCGCACACCCCTCCAGTTTATAGTACGAAGAGTCCGCAAAGGCTAGAAAACAATACTTTTGCCAAAACATGAAATCATCCAATAGAGAGCCCAAGCAGATCGACGTACTCAGCCAACAAACTTTGTGACCAAATGCGGGGAAGTCAGTAGATGGATTACCTTTGAAATTAACCAAAGGCCAACATCCTTCACTCGGATAAGAACAACTATCAGGGTTCTAAATTTGTTTGGCACCATCTGAGCGGGAGGGATATGAAGATACGCCAGGAAGTGCCAAACATCTTCAGGAACCGGAAGGCGAAGCTCGGATTCAAACATGCCTTTGTGCAAGGCGATGAATCCTTGCGGAGGCGTTAGCAGACTTTGGGTAGCACCCAAGAGAGAAAGTTCTACGTCTTCAGGATTTTGATACTCATTTTGGAGCTTAACCAGGTCAGATTTGCTAGCCTTCTGCTCCCAATAAAAGTTAAGATAGACATTAGACAACTCCTGTCGACATTGTCCGCCATGAAAGAAAGTGTGAGTTTTAGAATGCACTTGCAGCAAGAACACATAAGCAAAAAAGAAAAAAAGAGTTTCAGAAGAGTTACAGAAGTAAAGAAACTTTCTTCTACAGAGACAACAACTTATATAATGCCAGGGATTCACGCCTACCTTTACGAGCAGTTACGTACTCATTTAATGATGTGCGCTGCTCGAGACGACGTTTCAGACTCAATCATCACGACTATACAATTTCTCAGAGGTGATTTAGTGGACCAACGCAATGGCCCACTAACTCGGGGGGAGCAGCGGATGATACACCAATCATCCTTTAGTCTGTATCGTGCGTGTGTCACGATGATCTCGTCAGCTGGACAAAGCGGGCCCGGATGCCCACCAAATCTGGCAAGGCCCAGACAATAATAAACTCATATTTGTAGAATCCAAAAGGTTGGATCCAAGTTGCAACACCTTATTAAGCCCACACGTCACATGGTAAAGCCCAGTACCCGTAAGACCTAATCAGGCAAGTATCCGGGGGATCTTCTCAAACGAGCAGGCCAACAACACATTGGTTCCGACTAGGAAACATATCCCAGAGTATAAGTCATGCATGAAAACTTCCTTGCATGGACAACACTTTAAAAGGGAAACCTCTCCCACAGATCTAGGAGCACAAGTCGTGTAGGGAAAGTCTCCTACATAGACGACTCCCAACTAGGAAAGGATATCTAGCAAGATCTTTTTCCCTAAACTGTACCACTAAAGGCCTAGCCGAACTAGGACTCTCGCATTATAAATAAGACACGAGTTTGACAAAGAAAGGTACACTACAGAACCCAATTTACAGCTTTAAGTTTTCCTCCAATCTTCTCTGACTTTAGCATCGGAGTGTCATTGGCCACCATAACGGTGGTCCTTAGCTCACTGCATATCCTGTGCAAGTTCAAGTCAAGGTCAAGGGAGAGTAGGAATCGACTACATCAATTAGTATAATTAGATTTCTATATGTTATTTCATTTATACAAGATTATTTGAAATAAAACAATTTTTAAAAAAATGTTTCATACATATTATATTCGATGTTTTAATTAACTTATGGACTTTTAACGTAATGGTTTTTAGTCTATAGGATATTTATTTA
Source organism: Berberis vulgaris (assembly GCA_963556465.1). Lineage (NCBI taxonomy): Eukaryota > Viridiplantae > Streptophyta > Magnoliopsida > Ranunculales > Berberidaceae > Berberis > Berberis vulgaris. The sequence continues at coordinate 71,842,335 of OY747125.1, read as the reverse complement.
TTTATGTTCTAGGAAATTAAACTATAGCCTTACACATGCTTATACAATGAAATAATGTTTCTCTTAAATGGATTATTCCTTGATACACACAAGGGCATCGCAACTCTAAACCACCCATGTAGTCAAAAAGTGGTTTGACTCGGAAAATAATAACTTTGACCACTTTTTACCTATTCGTGTCAAAAAATTATTGTCAACACATTCAAATAGGTTTTACATTTGATCCATGGAAGAAATTTAAGCCATACAATTTCTCTAACTGGTCACAAAATTCTTATTTTAGTTAATATAATGATTTCACTTTTTTCGTACCAAAATAATATAAACCAAATTAAAAACCACAAAAGTAGAAATCATCGTCAAACTCTCCATTCTTTCCTCTTTTCTCCAAAAGCATAATCACTTCTACTTATTTTAGAGCTTTGATTAAAAAAGGTTGAAGGTTCGATTCTCGCCCAGCATAATTGTAACGACCCGATCCGCACAGTAAGATATTGTCCGCTTTGGGCCCAACCGACCCGCACGGCTTTAAAAGGCCTCTTTCAGAGTATGCACAGCGGACACTGGCCCTACTCATCCAGATATTGTCCTCTTTGGCCTATTGGGCAGCATTCCGCACCTCCCTCACCTCAAGGATTTGTTGTTTCCACCCACCTACTGGGGCTCCACAGGCCTCTTACTATGGGGATCCAACCTCGCACATATATAGCACATAACCATTCCGCACCCAGGCGATGTGGGACTATGATCCCCCTTGGTAGCTAGCCCAACCCCTCTTGGGATCCACGGGCCTGTTGGGCCTATTGGGCTCCAACCCTCACCCTCCCCCTCAGGTCCGCCCACACAAGGGTCTCACAATAATTGTTGATGTATTTTTCAGCCATTACGCTAAGGGGGAGTATTGAGACTAGAAGTAAACTCCACCCGTTCCATAGACCCTGACCTTGATATATGCTACATATGTCCGTTATATAAGCTTAAGCTTTTAGAGAAATTAATAATTTAACAGTAAGTTTGGTAAATGAATTTATATGAGAGAGAAAAAAAAGGAAGACACCTGCTAAAAAAAATTCGGTGATGGGCAATTATTTTAGAAGTCAAATTGCTTAATATGTAAAAAAAAAACTACAAAATTTAGTAAAAAAGTAACTAGCGAAAAGTAAAAATTTGGTGAATCCATACTGATTTAGGTAGTTATCAGCAGTTTTAATCAAATAAATTGCTTTTGAGTATGATGATACATCAAATCGGCTTTTAATCACGACCGTACACATAGTAAAGATCATCCATAATGAGGAACATGCACTTCGATCTCAACACGGATAACATGTCCGATCCAAGAAGACATGCTTAGTCGTTAAAACCCAAAAGGGTCCTTGATAATAGATCACAATTAAAGGCCTGAACCAAAGCCCAAATAATCGTTTTCCTTAGAAAAGAGAGACATTACAAAGGAGACAAAGTCCTGGCAGGAATCACTCCCCCAAGGACGTACCTCAATGAAGGAGGAGACCGTTGTGAAGAACGTCTCCCCTCATCATGCCCTACATGTTTAAGTCACGCAGAGAGTTAATGACAAACATTATTAAGGTAAGGGGAACATTCGACCAAAGGTATGCAATAACAACTAAACCATACTCTGTCCAAATTTAGTCTTCTCCTACAGATTAACTTACTTAAGCATCGGAGTGCCTTCTGCCACCAAACAGGTGGTCTTTGGCATTCTAACCATGTTTTGTAGATCATATTTTTAGAAAAACGCATCAGTTTAGCGCCGTCCGTGGGGAGTGACAGTTTCCTTTTCTAAAGAAAATATTTTGTTGGTAGTTTCCTTAGCGCAAATTAATAACAGAAAGATTTGGTGCAAATAGAACAATCTACAAACCCTCAGCTTAGCAAATTAATCAAGGCAACCCTTCCACCAGCGAAACTGAATTACCAAGCAAGCACATCACAAATTCACCACTGGGAGAACCAATTATGCAAGGTAATGCAGTACCACCACACGATATGATGGCCCAACCGTCCCAGGCATCTAGCGGTAGAATGACAGATCCTCGTGTGGACCAACTCTTGGTCAAGATGGATTATCTACTTAAAGTGGTCAAAAATCTAACTCAGGAACGCGTTCTACCTGTTGAACGCGTCCAAACGCCACTTCTGCTGGATTCTGCCAACCACGCGCATTCGAGAGAACCATGAAGCTTCTGCAGAGTTCCAATGAGCAAACTTTGATGGAATTCTTTCACAAGTTCAATTCAGGATCAGAGTTACAGATCCCAATGTGCTTTACGAGTTGGCTAGGCCACCAATCTCCGACGCAATCTTGAAGACTCATCTGCAGAAAAAGTTCACTCCACCAAAGTTTGAAACTTATGATGGCACTACTGATCCGTCAGATCATCTACGACATGCATTTCCACCTCATGATGGCACTGAAAAAAAACACGGAGTCCATTTTGTGCAGAACCTTTCTTACCAGCCTCATGTCTACATCAATGAGTTGGTTCAATAGCATTCCACCCAGATCAATAGATATTTTCCAAACATTGGCCATGACCTTCATCACAAGGTTCATTGGCAATTAGCGGATTATAAAGGTCCTCACTATTTGCTTCACATCAAGCAAAAGCCTGATGAAACTATCAAGGAGTACGTTACTCATTTTACTGACAAGTTAACCATGATTGATGGATGTAGCGATGACATGGTCATAGCCACTTTCACCTCCGGATTAAAAAGAAGACCGTTTTACAATTCTTTGAATATGGATCCTCCGAGACACATGGCGATCTTATTGAAAACTACTCAAAAGTACATCACCTTCGGGGAGATGTTGGCCGCCAAGAAGAAAAACCAGTCCGAGAAAAGGTCCTTCCCAACGAATCGGGAAAGGAAGAAGGAGAGAAGAAGATATGATAGGTCACGAGAAGAAAACGACCAATCCAAAAGACATTGGACCAACGACAAGTCCGAATTAAGCAAACACGAGCTCAGAAAGTTGCAATCGGAAAGAGCCAGATATGAACGATCAACACAAAGTACAAACCGTTCACCGCTTTGAAAACAAGTCTGGCAACTATTCTGAAGTCCATGGAAATTTGGGAAAACCACAAATGGCCACTCAAACTGAGGGGAGATCCGACCGCACGAGATAAGAGAAAATATTGTTTTTTCCTCAAGAACCACGGACATGACACAAAGGACTGCTACAACCTAAATAATGAAATCGAGTATTGGATTTAGAATGAAAGATTCGGTGAATTTATTTGGTTGAAAGACAAGTAGTCCAAAAGGAAAAAGAATGCGGATGTTAACACAGAGTTGAATGAATAGTCCAGATAACTGATATACGTCCTACACGACGTAGCTGGAAGAAAAACAAATGATCTAAACGATCACAAAAGTGATCCATCCGAGATTTACGGACAAGGATATGACATCCAGACCTGACTGCTCAGTGCACCAGAATTGACCACCCAACTCTAACCTTTTTTGAGAATGGTGCACAAGGAGTTCATTTCCCCCATAATGATGCCTTGGTGATCTCAGTCTTTATAGCCAAGTGGGAGGTCAAAAGAGTACTCATTGACACGGGTAGCTCGGCCAACCTACTATTTCTAATGGCATTATGCAAGATGCAGTTCAATGAAAAAAGGACTTACACCTATCGACAAACCTATGGCGGGTTTCAGTGGAGAGCAATGTCACCCACACGGACTAATTTGACTACCAGTCGTAGTAGGAACACCAGGAAGATAACGAGTCCTATTAACAGACTTCATCATTGTCGACGCGCCTTCAACATACAATATGCTTCTTGGGATACCATGTGATGCAGTCATTTTTCGCTCCCTGCTTTGACCTAGCCCTGCTGACCTGCACAAGTAACGCACGTGAGCCACAAACCGCCGTTGTGGTGGCCGATGACACTCCAATGCTAAAGTCAGACAGGGATCTGAGGAAGGTGTAATGTTGTAAATTGGGAATTTGTTGCGTCCCTTAGCTTTCCATCCTCATGTCCTATTTATAGTGCAGGAGTCCTGGTTCTACTAGGCCATCGTACGCGTAGTTTAGGAAGGAGATCTTCATGGAGATCCTTCTCTAATTAGGAGTCGTGCTGTAGGAGGGAAGTTCCTTGTTAGCCTTGTGCTCCTAGATGTGCGTGAGATAGTTACCAATCCGAGAGAAATTTGTACAAGGAAGTTTCCCAGCGTGGATTGTGCTCTGGTATTTGCTTCCTAGATGGAAACGTAAAGCTGTTGTAATTGCCTGTCCGAAGTTGATCCTCGAGATACTTGCCTTAGTAGGGCTTACGGGTATTGAGGACGGTTGTGAAACGTGTGGGGTTAGCATGCTGTAAGACCTTGGGTCTGCCTGGCGGACTGAATTAGGCGGGCTTAATACCGCTTGGGCCGGATCAGTGTTGGACTGACGCTGGAGCCCGTAATTCCTCGAGATCATCATGACACGTGTGTGGCTCAGGAATGTGACCATTTTTATATATCATCAGCTGCTCCCCTAGAATTAGTGGGTTGTCGCATCGGTTTGCTAAGTCATCTGTCGAAAATATATGCCACTCATGATGATTGAGTCTAAATCGTTGCTAGAGCCACGCTCTGCATTAATTAATGAACGTGCGTCGGTTCAGTGGAAAAGATGCAGCAACCTAATCCCTATATAGGTCATCCGTAGTGCGGAGTCTAACTCTTTTATTCTCTTTGTTTTTGAAGATACTGCCCTACTCATCTTTGGATTTAGAAAAGATTGTTCGTCTTCTTCAAGGCTCAACAAGACCTTCTTGATGACGCAACCTTGGCCAAGGGCCTAGAGTTTTTTGAAGACGGGTTGCTTTTGAGCTCGACCTCACTGAAATCCGTACAAAGTTTGGGGTCCCTGAGGACCTGCCGTTGTATGTCCCGAAAGGTGACCAGATGCCAATGTCGCCACCGGCGGGGTTCATCTGCTTGCATCGTGGGATGCTTCAAACTGGAGTGCGTTTTCTTGTTCTTGGCGTGATTTGGAAATTCTTGGACCTTCTTGGGATTCCTCTGGCTCAATTGAGGCCTAATGGATATACGATTATCCTCCTCATTCTGATCAGGGCAAAGGAGGCTGGCGTCCGTGTCACTCCGCGGGTAATGCAGTTGCTGACTTCTCCTCGGTTGAAGGGCAATGTTGCCTGCTAGATGATGTCGCCAACCTGTTTCATAAATTTGCCAGATTACTTTAAGTTTTGGCAAAAATATTATTTCTTGGCCCCTGCGAATTCAAAGTACTTTCGGTTCAAGGGTTGTTCGCTCGAACGAGTTCAAGCCGCTTCGTAAGTGTAACTTTTTCTCTTGATTCTGCTATGCTTGATTGAATGTTGGCTAATCGTTGCTAGTGTTTCTTCGCAGGACGGTTTCCCACTATTCCCCTTACCCTAGAGGAGTAAAATACTATAGAGACGTTCTACAAGTTGTCAATGAGAAACGTGGTGGATGTTATAAGCATCCCCAACTTCATCTGTAATGGGTTGTGGGACAACTGACACGTAGCCCCCACTTTGTACCGAGCATCATGGGTTAAGCTTGAAGATGGGGTCTTTTCTAAGAAGAGGAAGGTTGTTGGGCCAAAGCTCATGTTCTGTATGACGTGGAGGAGTTGTCTGAAACACTTGCCTTTTTCGTGAGTTTGAAGAGGTCCCATGTCTTAACTGGGTTGCCTTCAACACGACCCGCTCCAGTGTGGGAAGAGTGTGAGTCTGATCGGCTCGTCAGGACGGAGATTGATGTATCTAGCCTGGAGAAATATTACATGTGGTTTGCAGGGGTTGAAGACAAGTCGAATCTTAGTGATGTGTAGGCCGAAACTTTGGTTGAAGCTTTGAATGAGTGGCTGGTGTGGGTTGCAGTGGCGGCTGGTGCAGGTTGCAATGGCGGCTTCCGCTAGTGCTGATTCATGCAGGACTGTTCCAATAGAAGGTTCATGTGAAGATTCGCCTGAGGTTGTGGAATTTGATCGTCTCGTTGGTGCGCTATCTGATAGTGGTTGTGGTGGCACAAGCCAAGTTTCATGTAGTCCGCATTGTTCACTGTCTCGTTCTAAGCCACAGCTCGAAGTGTTGGAGGGTCCTTTGGATAACTCACTTCCTCTTCTCCCTCCAGATCCCGTCAGGCCGTCTTGCACTAAAGGGTTGTATATTCGTGACAAGAGAAAGGTCGCAGAGAAGAGTCTGGGAACAGTAGCAACTGTGAAGGGTGGTGTAGGCGTGATTCTTGATCTGGGAAAGCTTCATCTAGATGCGTGGATAAGCCTGTTTGCACCAGACTTGGTAAGGATGAGCACTCAGGTCTGGCACCAAGAGGTTGATGTGGAGTATGTTTCAAGGAAGCATATAAGCAGGCGTCACAATTGGTTGATGGATTGCGTTTTGAAACCTGAGGAGGATACGCTAGAAGGGTGTATGGATAAGGGTTTAAAGTACCTTATGCTGAGTATGTCTCACTTGAGCTAAAGGTCGTTGCTGGGACATAAGTCGATGCAGCTCGTGAGAGGGTATACACCATGGAACGTGTCTTCTCGCACATGCAGACACTGTACTCTGATGCGCTTTATGAAATTAAGCAGCTACAGTAGCAGGCTGAGGAAAAGGGACTAGAGTAGTCAGCCGTGGTTGTCGGGACTCAGAGGGCTCGTCTGGAAGCCCTTGAGCGTGAACTAGCAGAGGTGGTGTCTGAGAGAGACGAACTCAAACATGGGTTGAACCAGGTCTGCCGAGATGTGGAGGCTGCGCAGGAAGCTGCAGCTGAAGCGCGTTCTGAACTACGGTCTCTTGCTGAAGAGAATGCTTCGAATGAGGCTGACTGGGCTGCTCAGAAGCAACAATTGGAATTTGATGTGGAGTTCAATGCCCGGGAGGCAAGGAAGGCCGAAGACCAGCTCGAATTGGAATGGCATGAGCTCAGCGCTATGAAGAATAGTCTGGCCATAGAGCAGTCTCAGATTGACGCGCAGACAGGCAAGTCGGAGCTGTTGTAGTGTGAAATTGCTTATGCGAAGGCGCGAGAGGAAGGGCTCATGCAGGAACAAGGCAAATGCGAGTTCCCTTGGGTTGTACACGGCAGGCTAGAACTGCTGGCACTGATGAAGAAGGAGCATCCGAAGTGGGATCTCAGCCGCTATAAGATGTCATATGTAGACTTGTTTGTTGCCTTTGCGTCATCGGACGAAGAGGACAGTTTGGACCCTGATGTCCAAACCGTAGTGTGTGTGGACGCGATTCATGCTCCTTCCCCCGCCAAGCTTAGCAATTTTGTATTTTGTACTCATTTTGTTCAACTGTTAATGAAAACAGTTTTACCCGTTTTATACTCATCGCCTGTATTGTATGTTTTTCGTTTTGCCTTGTCGTATTGCTTTGGCACAGGCTGGTTAAATTATTAGGACGTTGAGTGGTCTGTCTGCTTCCTAGAGCTTGACTATTTTTGTTGCGAATGACTGAAAGTCACTACTGCATAGTCATGTCTGGTGGCTGGCATATTGCGGACAATTTAGCCTGGGTTGATTTGCCCAGGCTGTTGTCTTGTCCTCGAGGTAAGCTGCTGGAGGCTGGCCTCGCTTGTCTAACTGGTCGGCTGCAATTGCTGCTATGGGCGAGTTGCGATAGCTGAGCGTACACGTTGGAGAATTTGTGCCGAGTCAGGTGTCGTAAGCTCGGGCTGACACACTATGCAACATTTATTTGGGCACTGGCCGGATGATCTATGTGTCAGCGCGAGTTGTCTTTGTTGTTAATAGGATGTCAGTTCGTTTGATCGTGAAGACACTAACTTAGCTAGATTTGACTTTGCGGCTGCTGTCTCGTAGGAGAGCGGTGGTTGCTGGCAAGCTGCTTGGGGCTTCCACTTTTCGAGCCATTTATGTCCAAACATTGTGGACTACAGGATCAGGGAGTAAGGATTTGGCGACTGCGCTGAAGAGCAATAGTCTCATGGCAAGCCGTCGACATCAGTCAGGGACTGACTAGTCTCCCACCTTTTGAACCATCTACACCCGCGCGATGGAGGCTACAAGTTTGAGTCAAAGGGGTTTGGCGATCAGATTAAAAAATAGTGGTTCCATGGCAAGCCGTCAGAATAAGTTCAGGACTGACTAGGCTCCCACCTTCCAAATCATCTACACCTTTGCGCATCAAGCTACAAATTTGGGAGTTTCGGCGACCACGCTGAAGAGCAGTGGTCCCGTGGTGAACTGTCGAAACCAGTTCGTGAGTGACTAGGCTCCCACCTTCTAGACTATCTACACCAGCTCAGTGGGGCTACAAGTCCAGGGTTGGCAATTCGGCTACCACGCTGAAAATCGATGGTCCCGTGGCAAGCCGTCAGAATCAGTTTGAGACTAACTAGGCTCCCACCTTCTAAACTATCTACACCCGCGCAATGGGGCTACAAGTCCAGGGTTGGTAATTCGGCGATGACACTGAAAAGCGTGGTCCCGTGGTGAGTCATCGGAATTAGCTCGGGGCTAACTAGGCTCCCACTTTCCAAACCATCTACACCCGCATAGTGGGGGCTACAGGTATGGGCTTTGATCAGAAGCTTTTGTTGTCAGTCTTCACCGGCTAGGCTTACCTAATCGGGTTTGGTGATCATTGACCACGAAGGGGGCAATGAACCCTAACGAGTCGTCATTACTAGGCATGATAGCGCTGATTAGACTCCCACTTCCTAAATCATTGGGATCCGCTCTGGGCGGACTAGGTGTCGGGACATACCAGAAGCCGTCGACATCAGCTTTGGCTAACTAAGCTTGCTCGGTTGGAGAGAAGTTCCGCCTGTTTGTGGCATGCGAACCCATGTCCGCTAGTATCACACATTGTGTGGACAACATCACCTTAAATCAAACCGCGATTCGTAGGTACGATCCGTGCGTCAAAGCTAATTTGGATTTGTACTCGTGCCAAGCATGTAGCAGAATATTGTTTGAATGGTGGGCCGAGCCTTTGGGCCCACAGAGAAAGAGTTAAGGTTTCCTGTACGATTGCGCTAAATGTATAGCATAGATCGCGCGGTGACACGTGTATGGCGTAAGCTGCGGGACGGTTGAGTATCAGTTACTCCCCGTTTGGTAAACCATAATGTATATATAATGGTGTTCTTCCATCGTTGTAGGCACTATCTTTCGCATAATGTATCTCTTATAATGTTTTTTGTTTGAAGAAAATGCTAATCTCTAGCAATGGAGTCTTCGAATGTTCTGACATTTGCATTAATCAGGCATGATCATAATTGTCGTCATGTGTGGCCACTTGTTCTAGGTGAGCACGTAGTTGATCTGCTGAGGTCTCGTAATTTCTTCTCATGTCGCAGAAAAGAAGTACGGATTTCCTACCAAGGGAAATGCCCTAGTGTTACTTCGTGCCGCTTGTGTCTGCATGTATGTGATTCCCGCCGCTAACTTATGGTTAATCGGAGTGTTAGCAGATGCACGGTGTTTCCGGGTGTGGTATCTCTCAGTCACCCCGGGTTATGCGTATGGAAAAAGTGGCTTCGGTTGGCAGCACTGTGAGACCCTGGCTGCTTCGTTGCTTGTAGCCATCCTCATCCGCCTTCTTCTAACTCTTTCGAAAGGCCGAAAACTGTTTTGAGGATGTCTGCAAGGGGGTAGGATGCCTTTCGAGGAAGTCAATCATCTGTTGTAAGGTCTACAACACTATTGTAGGGGCGCTTTCCTGGAGTGATTTGATGGAGCAATCGAATGTTCAGTCCTTTCAATCCCCTTTGACACTTTGTCCTTGATCTTCGGAAGGGATCGAACGAAGTCCATTGAATGTCTTTGTTGTCACTTGCAAATGGCCTTCTTCGGATACTTTTACGTATTAAGATCGTCTAAGCGAGTTTTTACTTCATGTCGCACTGAATTCAGATGCTTGTAGTATGTAGTCTTTTGTATCCGCCTCAAAGCGCTTGTTGTTACATCTTTCCCGTAATCAATAGAGTTTGTTTTTGTAATCCTTTCTTTACTTAAATGATTGCAAATCACATAAGACTTTAAGAACTAAAACTCTACATTGACTACGCAAAAGGAAATAAACAATCGAAAAAAGACTAACTGTTGACTAAGAGATATTGATCATGGCCCTGATGTGAACTTGGATGGCCCTTGAGGATCGTTAGCGTTCTTCAGCGGACTGTCGAGACTTGTAACTCTTACAGAGGTTACTGAAGAGTGAACCTTTTAGAAGGGTTAATCTCCGCACCGACGGAAGGTCGGGGGATTGTGTTCCCGTTTGCCTCAGCCTCTCCGTTCCGCTTGGCTGAAGAGCTGATTGCTCCTGTACGGCTTGATTGTGGTGCCTCCGTTGTCACTCGACCTGGCTCTGGTTCAGGCTACTCCGTAAGACTCAGTTGGATCTGGGAGCATTCTATTTGTTTCAGTGCAGTGTAATGGCAGCCTCGTGCCGTATGTTGGTCCCCACGTATTGTCCATCGGAGTGGTTAGCGGTATACTTAACGCACTGGTGATGGGTGGAGACTATTGCTTCCATCTGGTGGAACCATGGTCTTCCCAAGATAAGGTTTTAGGTTGATGGCGTGTCTACTACCATGAAGTCAAGAAACATGACCTTTATTAGTTGCGGCTATCCTGCCACTATTGCTAACCTTATCTTTTCGATGGGATAGCATTTCTCCCCGTTGAATCCAATCAGTGGGTGATCCAAAGACATCAGGTTTTCCTCCTTGAGGTCCATACTGCGGAACGCACTGTAGAACAGGACGTTGAGCAAGCTTTCTGTGTCCACCAAAGCTCTCTTTACTTCCCAACTTGCAATGGAGAGCGAGATGACTAGGGCGTCGTTGTGTGGTGCTCGCACTCCTTCGAGGTCTTTGTCTATAAAGGTCAAGGTGGGAATGGGGCTCTGAATCCTCGAGTGGTAGATGCATCTGTCCTTATCCGCGAGTTGTGTCTGCATCTCCAGTAGAGTTCGCTTGCGGGACCTGTACGACCAGTCTTCACTCGGTCTGACTCCATGAAGAACATAGATTATCCCCGGAGTTTCCTTCTATATTTCTTTTAATGATTCCCCTGGTCCCTGGTTCATTCTGTTCGCTTATCAGAGTTCAAGAATTCTTTTAGTTTGCCCCTACGGTTCCAGTACTCAACCTCAAACTCTTGCAATCGTTGGTATCGTGGCCACCCTCTTTGTGGTACGCGCAGTACTTGTCGTTCTCACGTTCACTACACCAAAAACGCCCATTAGCAACGGTTTTAAACCGTGGGGGTAACCCATTGGCACGGTTTAGAACCGTGGGCTGTAGAGGCGTCGCTAAATTTTCAGTAACGGCTAAAAACCGTGGCAAAAATATTAGCAACGGTTTTATGCTCGAGAACGGTTGATGATTTAGCCACGGTTACAAACCGTTGCAAACATGTTAGCCACGGTTCTAAGCTGTTGCAAAATTTTTAGCCACGGTTTTAAGCCGTGGCAAGTCATGGCCACGGTTCTGAGCCGTTGCAATATTTAGCCACGGTTCTAAACCGTTGCAATTTTTTTTTTTTTTTTGCTATCAAATGACTTTTGATTACATCTTATAGGTAAGTATAATTCAGCACGTGCATCAAGTAAATAAAATTTAATATGACTTTTTATTAAATTTAAAAACAACATTTACAACCTCTGATCAACAAATTCCAGCAATTGCTTTCAAGCAATTCATTACAGCAGCAACATTTACAATTCATTACAGCAGAAACAACAGCATTTACAATTCGACATTGTGTAGTCCATTGCATCCTCCTGGAGCTTTTCTTTTCTCAATTACTTTCAGAACTGCATGGCCAGCAGCTATACATGAATAAGGCGAGTCTTCATATTTATTGGCAAAGATAGCAAATGAATGTACTCTCTTACGAGACTGAAATCAGAATATTAATACCCAATTGGCCGGTTAAGACATTATCTGATCAGATCATAAAAATTAACCCATTAACAATATTAATTCTTTATTTTTGTGCAAACAAATGAAATGTTTGTCAGTGTAATTAGGGCGTACCTTGATGATTTCAGAGGGCTTGAACCCACCCATCCACAAAAAGCAGCGCTCCGCCAGAGTCTTCCACATGCCTGATACGAGATGAAAGAGATCGGCTTTCATGAGCATTACCTTCAAGCCCATCATCTCATCCAAGTATGCAAGGCAGTTGTCCACGTAAAGTTGCACAAATTAAACATTATGAAATTCAAATATATATTAAATTAGAAATGAATTCTAGCTAGCCATAAGACCTTGATCAGCCATAAGAGCTCCTCCACCAAAGAAAACACCCTGAATTGAAGAGCAAAAAACCAAACATTGTGTTAAGGCTTTTATTTTTTTTTTCAAAAAACTAAAACTTTTAAAAAGAAGCTAGGTTTTGTGACTCACTTGAGCCCTAGCTCTTTGAAGCTCTTGTTCAAGCTGAGTGAGCTTGATCCGACTTGACTCAAGTTGCTGCACATATGCCTGTGACAAAGACAAGAAAAGCAACAAAGACTTGATCAATAAATGCTGATCAGAGAGAGAACTAGAGAGTTGCACAACATCAAACAATTAATGGTTCATCATTTGCTATTGATCATCTATCTACATGCACTACAAATAAACCTTCTTTCTGAGTCTGCTTTTCCTTGCTGCATCTCTATTCTGAGCAAGCCTTCTCAATGTCTGCCCAAAACATAAATGCAACCAACATCAACTACAAAAGTTCCAACACTAACAGTCTCATAAATGAGTGAGTGATCACGATGGAGAGAATCAAACCTTGGGGTCTGGTGTCTTGGGTCCTTCATGTTCAGAGCTTGAAGTTGGCCCTTTTCTGTTTCCTTCTCTCTGCTTCCCCAACAACCCCATCAAATTTAAATATATTAGAAAGTGATAACATGAAAATGCAATTTTGTTGTAGAAAAAAAGGTGTGTGTAGTTAGTGTATATACGACCTTGAAAACTCTGGATTGTTCTTGATGAGGTCCACATGCAGCCTCATTTATAGTGTTATTCACCAACTCCATAGATGGTTCTGAGGTCCTCTTTGAACCACTGCTTGCTGAAGAGCTAACCAAACCAACCGTTGACGTCGCACTAGTTCCCTACTAAAAAAATAAGAGAACCCCATCAGTTTAGAGAATTTTAGAAGAAGAAGAAGAAGAAGAATTATCAACACAACCCCATTTTATATAAAATTCATACCTTGTGATTGTTCGGTGGCTCGACATGCATTCGCTGAGAAGGGAAGATGTTCAAAGTAGCTGGCCGGATACCTGAGTTATCTGCATACATCATAACATCCATTAACAACTATCAAGCTAGCTAGTTAGCCTCTTCAACTCTCTGTTTAACCCAAACTTAATATTTGTAAGCAGCAATAAGTTTTCCATGTAAACACTGAAATATATCAACCCTGCACCCATCATATATAAACACTGAAATCAGAATATTTGGAGACCCCCTGCACCCATCATTTTGTAAGCAGCAATAAGTTTTCCATGTAAAACCATATCTGAATTTGGATTAGTATGTAAAACCATAAAAAGATTTAATGCAATTGGGCAGGTATGTACCAAAATGTTCCTACATACCTGGCTGCAGATATGGGTCTACATCACAAAAGTTGGTGATTGCAGAATAAATTAGCAATGGATGTTAAAGAATCAAAGATCGATGATTCACACTTCCCTGTTCTTTGATCATAATTCCTAATGCTTCTAGCTCTAAGGTACAAAAACTCCTCGGGTGTTTTGTAGATCTTTCTGTAGTGCGGGTAGTCTCCAAGCATATAGTCAGATGGATTAAATACTAGGAACTCTGTCCTGGATGCTTTATTTATCTTCAAACAACTCTCTATCACCCTGACTTCCTCTCTGAATCTGTCTCTAACTTGTCTCAGTTGGTAGGTAATTATATCCGATCTCACTATTTCTGGAGGAAAGTTGCAGGTCTTGGGTGAGATTCGGCTGCATTCCTTGCATAAGCTGTTACATCTATCGAAATCAAAGGCCTTTCTTTTGGGTTTATCGGAGAGACATGCATAGGCCTGCAATCAAATTGTCTAACTGAAATTATGAAGTGATGTTTACTGGTTAAATTAGAATGAGATACCATAATGGGTAGAACTCGAAAACATTAGTCCAACTTGAATAGAGTGCTATCTCACAAAGAGGTCTCCAACAACATAAAAATGTCCAGGCAAAGTTACAAAATAAAAGGTTTCGGCCTGCTCAACAATGACAATTAATTCCAACACATTGAAGCATTAAAATGAGATAGATGGAAGTCATAAAAACAGATGTGAAACCTTGTAAAAGTAGTTATGAAGGTATTTACAACAATGAGGGTAATTTAGGTCTGTATTTCTTGAAACTGATATTTGTGAATTCAATCAAACATTCAGTTTTTGCATCAATTTGTCGATGTAGCCAGAAAGTTTTTAACTTCAAGATAAGTTATGTATCCGAAGACCAAGTTAAATTCTATCTAACGTGTGAAAATATAGACATGCTCATTTTCAACCCCTTTCAAGTTAAATATTCGGTGTTCTCTCACATCGGGAAAATCAGGGGAAATTAGTTCATTCGTCATAAAAATGATTTTCTCTACAAAAAACAGACTTAAGCAATAATAACAAGAAAAGAAAGCAAACAAAAAAGCATACCCTGATTCTGTACTTGTACACGACATACCCTCCAATTGCAGTAGCAATCAACCCGAGGAAAATGACCCACACAAAGTTCCAACTAAACTCACTTTGGTACTCTTTACCTGCATTTTGCCATAGTAGAATATCAATAACAAATTAATAATAATGGTTGAAGTTTCTCGTCAATGGAAGACTTAAACTCGGCAAAATTGATGATAATCAGGAACATTCATGGCAGAAATTAACTGAGATACTCACTTATGCATGTGTCATGCTCTCGCATGTACAACTGATTACCACCGCAGCTGCATTCATAGCTTCCCCAAGTATTCTTGCATTTGCATTTAGGGCATTGACAAGCAAGTTTCTCTTTGCATTCATCCACATCTGAAGAAAGGTCAAAACCAAAACATGACAATTGTACATCACAAGTAATAGGAACTGAAGCTGTGATAGTTCAGATCAATTTAAAATCATGTGAAGATGGAGCTTATCAAGCAGACAGATTACACAAGAATTTTCAAGAGGGATATCATCCCTTGCCAGAAGAACCACAAGTTGTCTATCATGTATCCAACTAGGGTATTCTCCCCGTGCCGTTGGCACACCACATACATTATTATTAATTTTTATTGATTATTATTATTATTTTGCTAAATACTATGCACTGAACATCCCCGCCGCCATCCCTATTTTTGCTCTCAATCAGTTATGAAGTGCAATCCTATTATAAGATTATATACTATAAACATTGGGGTTACAATCAAAATTTGAATTACTTGGAGAAGAAAAAAATTCAAAACACCGAGAGTGAGTGATATGAACTAGAAAGTAAATTGTCATGTAAAGCGGGGTTCCAGCATAGCCTACCATTTTCTGGTTTTCACAATCGATGTTACCAACTAAAATGCAACATGGAGAAGAGGGGTGTGCACAAACCTTCACACGTGTTGACTCCATCACCCTTGAATCCTGGAGGGCATTCGCAACCTTTGGAATGATGGTCCTGAAGAACCCACAATAAAGTTAAACTACCATGAAGGGCATTCAACTCAAGTGACAATGTTTAATAGTTGAACAAAACCATTAAAAGATAAGTTATTTGTGCTCTTGAAGCACTTACTGTGCAAGCAGAGTAGGTCCTGCCTTCTTGTGTTTGTCTCCGGCAGCCTCCATTGTTAATTTCACATCGTAGAGCTCCTGATGTTGTTGAATCAAGGCAAACAGCTGACTTGGTAAGCCAAATAACATGTGGAATCATTTCAAATAATTGATTTACTTGTAAATTCACATCAGAACTCAGCAAAGCAATAGACTTACTTGTGGCATCTTTTTTAGCTTTTCTGATAATTCCTTCTGCATTTGTAAAGCTTTCTTAGCTTTTGCTAAAGCATCAAGAGACAGATTTCCACTCTTGCCAGCAGTTGAAGTTGTTGTCCCATCTGTACTAGATTTTCCAGGAACCTCATGAGATCTGGTAACATTAACTCCCTTATTTTCATTTGTGGTAGAAATCAAAGATACCTTGATAGAAGGGGTAGGACGAAGTTCTGAAGAAGGTTCAGTCACAACAGTTGATGTCACGTTTACTGATCCCAATGCAACTCCCTGTCCAAGTGAAAAGTTTCAACCAAAGGTCACAAAATAAATCCCGACATCATAAAAATTCTATTTTTGTGCATCCGAATAAAGAATATTAGGATGGAACAGATATAGACTACAGTAACCATATAGATAAATACAGTAACCAAGGAAAATAAACTTGAGAACCCCTCAAGTGACACTTGACTTATAGTAGGTATATGCTGGAGAAATGCCTAAGGCAAAGAGCTTTCAGGAAAAGATTAGGTTCAAACTCCAAATAATTTAGTTAAGCAGAGAACAAACAAATTCTATACTTTAAGTAGAGAGTGGAACCACCATACTTACTGCATAAAGCAAGACAGATGCTATACCAGGAAAAAGACCTGAACAAATGACGGCACGAACCAGAGACTGGTTATGGCTCAAAGTATTATTTGCACTGGCATTCTCATCTAACAAACCAGCATCTTTTAAGATAAAGTTAAACTGCTTCCTAAGAGAATGGATAGCCTGAAGAGTCTGAGCAGAGAGAAAATTCCTCCAGCAATATTCATATGCAGATCCTTCCCTCTCTGCATCTTTCCATCCTTCATAAGCACGAACAAGGGCCATATGATCACTATAGTCCTTTGCAGAGAATCTTGACTTTGCAGTTCCTGCAAGCTGAATCAGGAAATAGATGTCAGACTTTGTTTGTTTGTCTCACCTCTTGACATGTACATGGGGTTGTCGATGGACTGTCCAGAGTGTATGATAGGAGTTAGATAGTTGTCATTTTCAAATTTAACATGTCTAATGTAGAGGGGCTCTTCTAGATAAAATTTATTAGTAAGAAAGTTGATAGATTTTTTAATTAAAGTATTATTATAAATATGATGGATTTTATTTATTTATTTATTTATTTACAGAAATATATGATGAATTCATCCGTTGAGCAGGCCTTTCAACTGCAAATGAAGATATGAAAACAATATACAGCACCAATGAATTAATCTTCGTCTCAGTCACTTCAGAAATTTATATCAAGTGTAGATCTCTTAGATGCGCACAAGAACAACCACTCAATCATAAAAGGATATACGTGAAAAATGACCCTTTCAAGGAGTTTTCACCTGAAATTGAACCCACGTGGTTTACAATTTAAAAGATAAGAAGCTAAGGATTAAATTGCAGTCAGGAAGGAATAGATACCTTTACTTATCCAAATGTTACTCTATTTTGTTATCAATATTTTTATTTCATTGGTTACACATAAATATGAAAACTGTTGTTTGCATAAATTTAAATAACAAAAGCTACAACTGTTAATCACATTGTTTTACTTAGAACTTCTAACAGAAAGTGAAAGAAGCATGGAAAGAAGCATTTAAATAACAAAAGCTACAACTGTTAATCACATTGGTTTGGTATTGGTATTATGAGTTGGAGATGATGGAAAGATTATAAGCAAGGAAGGTTGACTTTGGTATTGGTTTCTGTGCAAAAGGGCTATCATAGTGACAAAAAAAAACCAATCAGATAGTTAATAAGGGAAATAAAAAGAAGAATTATTTGCTTGCTTTATTTGCTTCCTTGCATAAAATTTAAAAGAAAAGGAACCAAATAAACAAGAAGCTAGTAAGAGCTGCTTGCTACAGCAAGCAAGCTTATCAAGTTAGACTACCACGTTTAATTACATGAATAGAAACGTAAGTAGCATCATAATTAGTAGAAAATTAGTTAAGGAGAAGATGATCATAAATGATGGAAAATTATCTTCTCCTAGATCAATTTATTGGGTTACCATAGGGAGGTGCAGCAGCTCCTCCAAGCAATCCACCACCAGAGGCTGCAGCATAGACATCAGATGGATCAATAATTGGAGATGAAGAAGAAGGCACATTTCTTCCATTGACTTGATTTTTTCAAATCTAAAGAAAGTAAAATGATAGCTGCAAATATTTTAACTTGGAAAACTTATTCGATTTGAGTAATGAAAGTAGATCTATAAAAACATTTTCAATCATATCAAACTAGCACGCAAAGCATTTATAATCAAAGAAGATATACGAACACAACCTTTCACTCTTTGGTCGAATGTAGCTTTATCACGCATCATCAAGGCTGCAGCCTCTCCATTCAATGGGTCTGATGGATTGGGGTATATAAGAAGTTGTGGAAGGAACACTTCAAAGACATTTACTAGATCTGAAACATATAAAATCCATTGCGTGTAAAAAAACATATTTAATTCTTTGACGAAAATATAACAATCTTATTCAAAGAAGACAATGATCTAGTTTGTTATTTACCAAACATGGGGCTCCAGGTCTGATTGATAACATCCAAACAAACAGAGCTTGACCTGAAATTTGAAACCCAATGAAACATTTTCAGTTATAACATTTCTCCTTACGTAGATAGACAAATCACAACCACTTGAAATTAACTCAAAACCGAAACACGGCGTTTTAAGATTCAATAGGCTTACATCTCATCAACATTTGGGTGGTAGATCTTATTAACAAATCCAATTGATGGAGATTTGTAGGGATAAGCATCAGGGAGCTCTACCCTTATCCTCCATACCCCTCCATGATAAGGACCTGCCAAGACCCATTAACAGAATAAACCAATCCCTCTGTGTAAACTGCAAATACCACATCCAGCCCACAAGAAAAATGGACATTGAAGAAATAAAGTAAACAACTAGTCTACAGGTGATGCCACCATACAGAAAGACCATGTTATCATGGACTCAAATGCACAAAACCATTAGATTAAAAATGAGGTTCTAGTATTCTACAAGACTTTAACATACTTTGAAAATTCAAGAAATCAATCTAATTGAAAAGTCCATAACTTTGCCCCCACCAGTACAGAAAGGCATCCAATAGTGATCAACATGATTGAATCAAAACATCAAATACCCACAAAGCTTTCAACATCTACTCAAGATCAACATGATTAATTGACACAAAACTTCAAAAACAACAACTACCCATTACTCAAAGACTAAAACACATCAAAAATATCAGATTTTTACTAAGAACAAACCAAAGATGAAACAGAGAACATGAACATCGATCGATTGAATCAGAAATACAAGAGAAGGGGGAAGAAGTGTTACTTGAGACTTCTTGCTAGATTTGCCCATCTCGGAAGAGAAGCGAAGACGATCAAAACGAAAATAGAGAAAGGGAGCTGCAAGGTGAAAACCCTAGTTTTTCCCCAATTTTTTTCGCCAAATCTGCTCTCCTCTCCACTGTGTTTTTCCCTCAATTTTTTTCGCCAAAGCGCAGTCTCTTCTCCCATATCTGTTTTTCCCCAAATTTTTTCGCCAAAGCGCGAAACTGCTCCCTCCAATTAAAGCGTGAAACTATTTTCTATAGCTAAGGTTTTAAACCATTGGCAGCTATAGCCACGGTTTTAAATCGTGGGCAGCTATAGCCACGGTTTTAAACCGTTGCAACCTTTTTGGTGTATTGTTTTTAGCCACGGTTTTAAACCGTTGGCCGTTATAGCCACAGTTTTTAGCCGTGGCAATTAAACCAACAGTTTAGAGCCGTGGCCACCTCCCTGTAGCTAAATTGGCCTTTTGGTGTAGTGGTTTTGAAGGGTCTCCCCTCTGCTTTGGGGGATACTTCAGATCTTCTCAGTTTTTTATGGAGTTGAGTACGTCTGACAGGTTGGAATTGAGGGGTGCCACGGCTCTGGATCCAATGTAGTTGGAGGCTTTTTCTGGCATGGACCGACTAGGGTCTGACATGTTGAAACTGTGTTTTCTCTTACTCCTTTCTTCATCCTCGCGTTTGTTTCCCTCCTTCTTGTCCCTAGGAGCGGATGGCTTCTTCTCGCCTTCGATTTCCCTCTTCACGGTCCTCAATTCCTCCAAGGTAATGTGTTTCTGGGCGCTATTGAGGAGATCTATCATGTCCAAAGGGGGCTCCAAGGTGAGGTTTTCATAGAGCTTTCCCTCTGTCGATGAGGGTCAGCTCATTGTTGAAGTGCGTGACATACTCTCTGAGTGTCTCATTGGACTTCTGCTTCAGAGAGAGTATGTAGTGTGGGCCTTTTTAAAAACGCTAGCTCCCAACAAAGCGTGTCAAAAACTCTTTTTCCAGCGTCTTAAAGGAGTCGATCAACCTTGGCGGAAGGTTGTTGAACCACGTTAGTGCTGATTTCTTCAGGCTAGTGTGAAAAGTCTTGCACATCACTGACTCAGATCCTTTTTTGAGAGCCATTACGTGCTGGTAATGGCGCAGGTGATCGAATGGGTCGGTGGTTCCGGCGTAGAAGTCGAGCTTCGGGGGAGTGAACTTCCTCGAAAGGGCCTCATTCATGATTCGGTCCACAAATGGTGGGACAAAGAGACGATACAACACGTCCGGATCGTGTGCCCCTCTACGGAGGGGATTCTGAGGACCGATCCTCTCTGCCCTAGATGCGGACTCGACGTTAGTCGCGCAACCTTTTCCAGTCCAATGAGAACTAGCGGGGGCTTGGCTCTCCTGTGCTTGCTCTTTGCCATCCTCCGGAAACGGAGGCCTATGCTGTTCCTAGTCTCCGTTAGCATGTGGTGGATTTTGTCACGTGAGGGCCTTCACCGCCTTGGCGATCTGCTATATTTTAGATGACAACATCTCTATTCCGGGGTCCATCATTGTTGTCGTCGGCGCGGGGGCATGATTCTGCTATTCGTGCATGACCGAAACCATCAAAAGTGGCGGTGCAGTGCCAGCCTGAGCGTTTGACGTGTTCCCTTGTTCTCCGTTGTTGCATGCTCTAGTAGTCACCATCTCTCTAGGTTTTGACGAGAGACAATTCTAATAAAAAGTTAGGAACTTTGTCGTTCCCACGAACAACGCCAAACTGATGCAATCATTTTTTGATTCCTGCTTTGACCTAGTCTCGCTGACCTGCATAAGTAACGCACGTGAGCCACGGACCACCATTGTGGTGGCCGATGGCACTCTGATGCTAAATTTAGATAGGGATCTGAGGAATGTGTAATGATGTAAACAAGGAATTTGCAGCGTACCTTAACTTACCAATCTCATATCTTATTTATAGTGCAGGAGTTCTGGTTTTACCAGGCCATCGTAGGCGTAGTTTAGGAAAGATATCTTCGTGGAAATCCGTATCTAATTAGGAGTTGTGCTATAGGAGAGAAGTTCCCTATTAGCCTTGTGTTCCTAAATACATGGGAAATAGTTCCCAATCCAAGAGCAATCCGTAGAAAGAAGTTCCCTGCGTGGAATGTGCTCTGGTATTTGCTTCCTAGTTGGAAACGTAGAGCTGTTGTAATTGCTTGTCCGAAGTTGATCCTCGAGATACTTGCCTTAGTAGGGCTTACGGATATTGAGGACAGCTGTGAGACGTGTGGGCTTAGCATGCTGTAAGAGTTCGGGTCCGCCTGGCAGACTGAATTAGGCGGGCTTAATACCATTTGGGCCGGATCAGTGTTGGACTGACGCTGAGGTCCCTAATTCCTCGAGATCATCATGACACGTGTATGGCTGTGGGATGTGACCATTTTTATGTATCATCACCTTGGTTGCACAAAATGGGTGCAATAGCTTTCACCTTATACCAATGCATGAAGTATCACATCGGCGATGACGTTGGGGTTCTCAAAGGGGATCATAGTCACGACGAGATGATCCATTACAACAACCCATTCAATTACAGATGGATCACGATCCACCAGAAGACAATGCAGCTCCTACTAGTCCAAAAGACCGACCAAATATTAGACAACCGAAAGAAGAAACGGTACCAGTCCATCTGGGCAGTGAAGAAGGGAGAAAAACAGTCTCGATGGGCATGAAACTTCACTCAGAACTAAGTAAGCAACTGATCTATTGAAAAATAATCATGACGTATTCGCCTGGACAATGAAGGATATGGTAGGCATTGAGCCATCCGTCATAACTTACAGGTTGCAAGTCAACTCAGATAAAAAACCAATTCGACAAAAAAAGGTCAGTTTCCACAGAGCTTAATCAAGCAATCAATGATGAGATGCATCGCTTAATGAATGCAGGGATGATTAAGGAATCCCACTACCCAGACTGGTTGGGCAACATAGTTATGGTCAAGAAAAAGAATGGGAAATGGAGGTTATGTGTAGACTACACGGACCTAAACAAAGTATGCTCGAAAGACAGTTTTGCACTCTCACGAATAGATCAGATAGTGGATGTCACTTCTGGACACGAACTCCTAAGCTTCATGAATGAATACTCTGGCTCAACCAGATACAAATGCACCCACCGAACCAGGATAAGACATCCTTTATAACAAAAGGATGTACGTAGTGGTACTGAGTGATGCCATTTGGATTAAAGAATGCGAGCTTGTGAACAGGAAATTTAGAGATCAAATAGGCAAGACCATGGAGGTGTACATTGACGACATGCTAGTCAAAAGCCTACGTAAAGATGATCACATCAAAGACCTCGAGCAAACCTTGTTTCAGCTCCAAAAGTGCAGACTAAAGCTGAACCAAGAAAAATGTACGTTCGGAGTGGAATTAGGGAAATTCCTCGGGTATATGGTCATTCAGATAGGGATCGAAATTGATCTGAAATAGATACAAGCACTCCTCAACATGCAATCGCCTACCAACATCAAAGGTGTACAAAGCCTGAAGGTAGGATAACAGCCTTGAAGAGGTTTATCTCCAAATCATCAGACAAATGCCTTCCCTTCTTCAAGATCATGAAAGGGAACAAAACAATCAAGTGGAGTGAAGAATGTGAAAAGGTTTTCCAAAGCTTGAAGGCATACATGGGGAGCATTGAACTACTATCAAATCCAAAAATAGGAGAAACACTTTACCTGTATCTATCAGTGTCCGAACATGCAGTCAGTTCAACACAGATATGAGAGGAAAATGGCACACAAAAGCCAGTCTATTATGTCACTAAGACATTTGCAGGCGCAAAAGTTAATTACCCATCTCTGCAAAACTAGCACTCGCCCTGGTCGTATCTCCAAGAAAGTTGTGACCATACTTTCAAGCCCACATCATCACTGTCACGACCAAACAACCACTTCGGTCGGTGATGCATAAACTAGAGCAATCCAGAAGAATAGTGAAATGGGTAGTGGAGCTCGGTTAGTTTTACATCAGTTATGATCCTAAGACTACAATAAAAGCTTAGGCATTAGCAGACTTCATCGTTGAGTTCAAAGGCATCAACGAACATCGACCGAACAATAGTCTAGATAAAGAAATCGCCGAACCAACTACTCATGAATGGATCCTGCGTTGCGATGGAGCATCCAACGAGAAGGGGAGTGGAACTGAAATAATTTTGTACAACTTGGAAGGAGTGGCGTTGGAAAAGGCAATAAAATATAGTTTCAAAGCCTCAAACAACAAAGCCGAGTATGAAGTAGTGATAGACGAATTACAATTGGCCAAACACCTTCAAGTAAAAGAAGTCAGCGTTTTCCCTGACTCCAAATTGGTAGTCAACTAGTTGAACGACAAATTCTAAGTCAAAGACATACGAATGAAAGCCTACCATCAAAAGGCAAGCGAACTGATTGAAAGCTTCAAAGCAATAACTGTTCAACGATGCCCAAGAACGGAAAACGAAAGCAAACAACTTGGCTAAAGAGGAATCACGTGATGAAGAAATTGATAATCCACTCATCACAGTACAAGAGAGCTCAATCCTGAAAAACCAAGCACAAGAAATGTGTACAACGGATCAGGAGAACAATTGGATAATTCCAATCCTGACGTACATACAGAACTAAGTACTACCAACGGATAAGGTGGATGCTCGTAAACTAAAAAATAAAGCAGCATGATATACACTGATTAACAACAGACTCTACAGAAGGTCTGCCCCAGGTCCACTGCTAAGATGCCTTTACCCAGTGACGCAGACTATGTTCTACGAGAAATTCATTTTGGCATATGCGGAAACCATCCATAAGGGAGAACATTATTAGCTCACAAAGTTTTAACGTTGGGATACTACTTGCCAACGATGCAACAAGATGCGAATGAAATAGTTTGGACTTGTGACAAATGCCAACAATTGGCCCCATACACTCACATGTCAGGCCAAAACATAATCCCGATGAGTAGTCCATGGCCATTTACACAATGAGGAATGGACATCGTAGGGCCACTTCTAGTATCCGACAAAAAAAAGTTTCTCCTAGTAGCAGTATATTACTTCACCAAATGGGTAGAAGTACAACAATAGGTAAAGATTGGAGCAGCTCAAATTGAAAACTTTTTCTGGAAGAACATAATATGTAGATGGAATCACCAGAGTAATTGTCACTGACAATGTTCGAAGGCAAAAAAGTCAAGAAGTTGTGTGAAAACTTAAACATCAAACAACACTTCCCACCCACAAGGTAACGAACAAGCAGAGTTGACCAACAGAACAATCCTAGAAGCAATAAAAAAGAAGGTCGAAACATCAAAAGGATTGTGGGTGTCTGAATTGTCAGGCATCCTCTGAGCCTACAGAATAACAAAGAGAACTCCGACCGGAGAAACACCGTTTGCACTGGCATACGAATCTAAGCAATGGTATCAATAGAAATTGGCATGCCAACATTCAGAACCGAAGAGTTCCGAACAGAAGATAACAACGAAGCGTTGCGTGTCAGACTGGACCTTCTCGATGAAAAATGAGACAAAGCTTCGATCAAAGCAACGACCTACCAACAAAGAATGGCTAGTTACTACAACAAAAAAGTGAAACCCTGCACATTCAACATCAGTGACTGGGTGCTCAGGAAAGTCCAACTCAATACAAAAGAACTTGGCGCGGGTAAACTGAATCCAAACTGGAAAAGACCATACAAAGTGGTGAAAATCAACAGACCATGAACATACTGGTTAGAAGATTCGAAGGGCGAACAACTAAACAGACAATGGAATGTCAAACACTTGAAAAAGTATTATCAATAAACTTCCAAATTTCAAGAACCCTTCATCTTGTACTCCAATAATTTGATCCAGTTAGGACGTTAAAGTCAGACTAGGAATTTACTCATAAATCTTCTGGCCCGACCATCATGTTAGACCATGAAGTGTACTTAAAAGAGTCAGGACGTATAAGTCATGGCCCGACCACAAAGTGTACTTAAAAAATTCAGGTCGTATAAGTCAGACTTTCTCGCAAATCTTTTAGCCTGACCATCATGCCGGTCCACGAAGTGTACTTAAAAAAAATCAGGAAGCATATGTCAGACTTGCTCGTAAATCTTTTGGCCTGACCAACACGTCGGATCAGGAAGTGTACTTAAAAGAGTCAGGACGTATAAATCAGACTTACTCGTAAATCTTCTTGCCCGACCAACCTATCGGACCACGAAGTGTACTTAAAAGTTGGGACGTATAAGTCAAACTTACTCGTAAATCTTCTGGCCTGATCAACGTATTAGACTAGGAAGTGTACTTAAAAGTCTGGACGTATAAGTCAAACTTACTCGTAAACCCTCTAGTCTGATCACCATATCGAACCACGAAGTATATCTAACAAGTCAGTACACATAAGTCAGACTTAATAAAAAGTTAAAGACTGATTACAATGTTTGACTGCAAGACATATCAAAGTAATCAGGACAAACAACTAAGAAACAAGTTCAAAAGTAGGAATGCAGCCAGGTCTAAACTACTAAGTTAGACGAAGAGATATACAAAACTCGAACAACAAGTCAGGCTACATCTACGACCATTTCCAAATACACAATATATCATTACATTTACGATCATTTCCAAATACAAAATCTATCATTACATTTACGACCATTTCCAAATACAAAATATATCATTTCCAAATACATGCAGATCAGAAAACAATCATTATGAAATAGACAAAGCAACAAAAAACACAAGTATCAACAAAAATATTTTTCATTCATTTTTTATTCGGTTACATCCGAGGAGGAAGATACAACAGTTGGAGAGGAATTAGTCGAAGTAATCAAAGCATTATTTGCAGGGGCAGTCAGAGGAGGTTGTGCATTGATTTCAACAGTATGATCAGCGGGAGGACATGAAGTCTTGTCTTTGGAAGGAGTCAGACCCTTCTCTTCAGTAGATGGTGGTGGAGTTTTATCTCCACGAACAAGATCGGTCAAAGGAGACATGGTCTCGACGATAGTGGCAGGATCAGAGGGAGGAAAAGACAGTTGACCTTTGTCAGACGGATCACTTGGCGGATCCGAAACATATTCCTCATCGTCATCGTCCTTAAAGACTTGGTCAGTCAGGGAACAATATTTTGACATATCACGACCTTCCACTGATTCAATAAAGTCAATGATGTCAATCCTGCCATCAACGACCCTTTTCCAGTTCTCTGCTTAAGCAACCCTCAACCTATCCGTAATCGCTGAAAGCTCATTCTTAGTTGACACAAGTTCCCCTTCAACCGTGGAAAGCCTTGCAAAAGTTTCCGCTTTAACAAAAGCAAGCTCAGCTGTCAGCTGCACTACTCATTCCTCAGCGGTCTTACGACAAGCAGAATGCTCATCAGCAGTATGCACTGCTTCATCATGACTAGCCTTCTCACTGAATAACTCCCTTTTGACGACATCCAACCAAACCCGTAGAATGTTCATCTCCTTTTCTTAGACACCACGTTCAGCAGCAAATTTGTCTTGGACAGACTCTGTTTCCTTCAACGAAGCCCGAGCAGCATCAACAACCTTCTCCTGCTTAGCATGTTCCGCTTTCATCTTATTAGATTGCCGTAAAATGTGAGAAAGCAGCAGCGCTTGCCTCGCCATCTTCTTCTCCACGACCGCCACATGATCACGTGCAGACTTGTAATCTGACCTCATCATCCCAGCATAAGTGAGATGATTCATCCTCTCCATCATTTTCCTAAGACCTTTATCGAGGTACTCACTAGGCTGACGCGGTGGCATCGAGACTCTCTCCATCGACCATTTATGCCACGAGGTGATGAGATTGCGTGCGCTATCCTGCATGTCTATCTCAGATAACCAACTGAACTTGTTTGAGTTAATACTGATCACTCCAGGGACCTGCTCATTCCAACCAATCCGTGGATGAAGAACAGTGGGATCCGAAAGAATTGAAACCTCGCCTCTGGTAACCAGTTTGACAGTCGGGATGGTAGTGATAACAAAAGCACCACTCTTATCGTTCTCTTTCAAAATAGTTACGGCAGGCGTGGGACGAGTAGGAGAAGAAGCAGGCAACTCCTCTACATCAGCAGCACGAGTTGAAGAATGAGGAGGAGGAGACTTGGAGCTTTGACCACGGTCAACCTCAACATCCTCAAAAGAAGAATCGTAATCAAAATCAACAATGATATTCTCACTGTTTGGATTACGAGACAACTCCATTGCAAGCTGTGTCATCTTATTATTGATGACACGAACATCATCACCCGAAAACTTGGCGAGGTCAGGCATACCAGCAGTAGAAACAAGAGTCTTCTCGTACTCGATTAACGGACAAGAGACTTTCACCTTGCTTCTCTCCACAACCATATTCAAGTTTTCAGCTTCCCGAGTAGTAAGACGAGCATCGTCTTTCCTAGTAGAACTTGGGCGAGAAACAACCCGAGCAGCCCCCGGAGCAAAACCAGCAAGTCTTTTTTGCTTTGAAATACGACCATGGCTAACCAAAGTACTAGAAATCAGCCTCTTCGATGGGCTGGCATGCCTAGGAGCCTACCTCTTCCTGGTGGTCGAACCAGCAGCAACACGAGCATCGAGATCCTTAACTTTCTCGATGGAGTGCACTTTCCCATCAATGCTAGCAGGAACAGTATGCTCATCCGCCTCGTTAGAGATGATGATAGTGCTAGCATGAGCAACAGTGACTTCAGAATTTCAATGCTCAAGAAACACAATATGCTCTGTTTTGTTCATAGTCTACAAACCACTACACTCAACAGCATCCAGAGCGAGAAAATCCTCCAAAACAACATGAGGAAGCGAGAGGAACCGCTCATGGACTCCCTGCTCCACTGTAGTCAGATGTAATTTATTCCACTTCCTGGGCTCCCGAAACGTCCGCAAAATGGGCCGATTGTGAAACTTGAAATATCCAAACTCCATGGAGGCATAAAACCAAAGCCTCGCCAAAGACCTGTAATCGTTCTTAAGCTTCCCCATACAAATAGGCGAACAGAGAAAACAAATACGACTATTGCTTACCGAAAGCTTCTCCACAGAGTGTAGAGTCTTCTCGTTCAAGGGAATGCCGGATAGAAAGGCTTTCACCATGGTTGCAACCATCAACCTCCAGTCGTTGGGGCCCATCTGAGCAGAAGCAATGCCCACAAAATCTAAATAGGTCCATAAGATCTCTGGAGCCGAAGTCGAAGATCAGACCTGAACATTGCATAATAGAGCATAATGTAACTAGACTTCGGACGAGTAGGGCTTTCATCGATCCTAGGCAACACAATCTCCAAATCAGACAGAAGAGAGAACGTTTGACGAACATAGTTTAAAGTTCCTTGCGTCGCCTTCCTAGGTTCGAAGAACGCCTCACATGCAACAAGTTCGTACCCACTCAGAACTTTGTTAGAAGCCGTGAAAAAGAGATTGTGCAAGATGGAGAATGAAGAAAGTGGGAAAAAATAAACTTTGAAAAAGGAGATAGCATAAAAAAGGAAACACAGGTCTTACCACCCTTTTATAGGGTTGGGCAACAAAAAGACAACTAATGGGAAGACGTGCGAGATATGATGACTGCATGAAATCCCAAAAATCGTATCGAAACGAACAGACTAATGGGTAGCGAAATAGAAAGTAGAAACCTTATCGACAGTTGTTAACGTCATTTAATGTTTGTAGAAAAACGATGATGAATTCTGAAAGCCAACCGCCTGAGAGTTAGTGGCAACGCAAGCATGCCCACTAACTAGGGAGAGTAGCTGATGATACATCAAATAAGCCTATAATCACGACCGTACACGTGAAAAAGACCATCCATCACAAGGAACAGACACTTCGATCTCAACACAGATAACAGACCCGATCCAAGAAGGCATGCCTAGTCGTTAAAGCCTAAAAGGGACCTTGATAATAGATCACAATCAAAGGCATGAACCCAAGCCCAATAGATCTCTTACCTTAGAGAATAGAGACATTACAAAGGAGACAAGGCATGGCGGGAATCACTCCCCCAAGGACGTACCTCAATGAAGGTGGAGGCCATTGTGAAGAACGTCTCCCCTCATCACGCCTTGTATGTGTTAGAATATGTAGGCTTTGCACTCAACACAACCAAGCCCAAGTCCAAGATTGATTCACCTCTACAAGAAGGAAAGTCAGAATATGTACAAGAATAGGAAAGTTAGAATATGAAAGTCAGGATAGTTAAAGAAGTAAACTCAGAATAAAACTTTATTTTGTATAGCAAGTTTTAAGTTTCCTATTTCCACAATGTTATGTAGAAGTTAGCTTATATAAGCTTGTATTCAGTCAATGAATAAAAACAACAATAATACAATTCTCCAATTATTTTCTTTACATGGTATTAGAGCGGTGATCTTGAGATCTCGCTAAAAGAAAGACTCCGAGCACTAAAGTTCTTCCTCGCCTCCAACAACTACGCACTTTGACCATAGACGCAAGAGGCGGAGAAGGAGAGAAAAAGGGAAGATAACTTTTAATCTCCCCACTTTTTGCACCCTAACTTCTAGTCAATACTACCACAAAAAAATACCAACACCAATGCTGAGCGATACCAGCTAGGGGTGTTAATTGTTTTGGTCGGTTCAAAGTTGGACAAAAACCAAACCAAACCGAACCAAACCAAACCAAGAATTCGGTTCTCGATTCGGTTTGGTTTTCACATTTATCAAATAAATAACCAAACTGATCGGTTCGGTTATTTTTTGTTTTTTCCCTTTTATTCTTTTTCTTTTATTTATTTTCCGCTGCTACATTCAACCGAGTTGGCTCTAGCACAAAAGGAATAAGTCAAAGCTACAAAGAATGGAAATAATAAAATGAAGCTTGGTTTGCAAAAGAGGAAAACCCAGAGACAGAGAGAGTACAAATAAAATAAAAGAGAAAGAGAAGGGGAAGTAGTAAAGGAAAAGCAAATGCCATATGAACACAAATAGTTTCAAGGCTCCGACTATTCATTTATAGGGAATTCTTTCAATTTTTTCTTGCCTATTTTTCTTGATAATTCCATAGATTAATTTTTTTTGCCTCGTCTCTCATATACACAATACTATAACATCATACAAAAAAATATAACCATAACTACATTGTTTGCATCTTAATCTATCTCCACCACACCCATGTGATGATCTAACAAGACTGAAACCTTCTATGACGATTCCACAAGTCTCGTAATTTCATCCTGCAAGAAGTTTTTTTTTTTATCAAATCAGAAGTGTCGAAGTTGTCGCCATCACCATTGCTCATCTTTGCTGCAAGCAAGTAAGTGAAAAGTTTGGTTTTCTTCAACAAGATTGAGTCAAACTTTGTCTCTTTACCTCAACTTGCAAGTGGTTGGATAGAGAGATAGAGAGAGTTTAAAGAGATAAAAAAAGACATTGAGGGTGGGGACGTGGGGTGCATTGGAATGTGATGAAAATTTAAATAAGAGTGGATTGGTGGGGGATTAAATAAGAGATGGAGGATTAGGGGATTAAGAACAAGATAAGGGAAAGGGTTCGGTTCGGTTCGGTTGTTTTAGATGTGTGAAAAACAAAAACCGAAATCGAACCAAACCAAATCGGTTCAGTTGTCTAATGTTCGGTTTCGGTTTTTCTTGTTTCGGACTTTTCGGTTTGGTTCTGCCGATTCGGTCGATTTTCAGTAACCAATTAACACCCCTAATACCAGCACAAATGTTGAGCAATTTTTTCAGCCTTCCTGCTAAAGGGGAGTCATGCTGACTCGAGTCGAACCATTAGCCATTCACTTGACAGTCATGATTTCTACATACCAGAATTAGATAGTCATGCTAACTCAAGTCGAACCATTAGTCGTTCACTCGACAGTTATGATTTCTTCATACCAGAATTATCAGAATTGGATAGTCATGCTTACTCAAGTCGAACCATTAGTCGTTCACTCGACAATCATGATTTCTTCATACTAGAATTATCCAAATTTGACAGTCATACTGACTTAAGTCGAACCATTAGCCGTTTCACTCGACAGTCATGATTCGCACCAGAATTACCAGAATGTGGCAGTCATGCTGACTCGAATCAAACCATTAGCAACTTTACTCGACAATCATGATTTTGCATTCACTCATCTTCCCCAAATTGGACTTCAAAGTTTCCTCCAAGCTGCAAATTTTATCTGCGTCTGCATGTCCAGCTTGTAGGGGCGTGTTAGAATATGTAGGGCTTGCACTCAACACAACCAAGCCCAAGTCCAAGATTGATTCACCTCTACAAGAAGGAAAGTCATAATATGTATAAGAATAGGAAAATCAGAATAGTTAAAGAAGTAAAATCAGAATTAGACTTTATTTTGTATAACAAGTTTTAAGTTTCATGTTTCCACAAGGTTAGGTAGAAGTTGGCTTATATAAGCTTATATTAAGTCAAGGAATAAAAAACAACAATAATACAATTTTCCAATTATTTTTTACAACGTGCTTAAGTCGCGCAGAGAGTTAATGACGAACATTATATAAGTTAAAGGAACATTCGACCAAAACTATACAATAACAACTTAACTATATTCTCTCCAAATTTAGTCTTCTCCCACATATTAACTGACTTGAGCATTGGAGTGTCTTCGGCTATCAAACAAGTGGTCTTTGGCAGTCTAACCCTGTTTTGCAGGTCAAATCTTTAGGAGGACGGATTTGGACGCATCACAGTGCGTTCCCAAACTCCCCTTGTCACTTTTTCTTGAGAAATCTTTCTTTTTAAACCAGCACAGGTTAAAAGAATCCTACTTTGCACAACCTTGACAATTATTTAAGGCAAACAATAATACAAATTATTATTGAAAGTAATACAATTAGGCAAACAACAATACAAATTATTAGTTGAAAGTAATACAGTTGTAAGACTAAGTATCAGCAATGCAATATGGCTTCTCTAGTTGGCATTGTTTTGAGCATCATCTAAGACCAAGGATGATGAAGGATGCTCCGGAGACATGAGTCGTTTTTTAAGTCCCATTGGATCATCCTGATCATTCTCGAGTTTCCTATAGAAAAATAGAGCAGAGTCATCCTTGATCCATAATCCATTGAAACCGGTTTGAGTTTCATGACCCTTGTTTGCCATGAGTCTGTAGAGGTACGGAATGAGACCTTCCATATTTTCTATGAATGCTTGAATTGATTGATGTGAGCAAGAGGGATGCATTTTGGGTTTATAAACCTAGAGAAAGTCCATAGAATCAGTAAGAGCAGGGAGGGACTTCTTGCCTTGGAAGTTGACTTACAGGTTTTGTAAACACAAAAGATGAAATTTAGCGTGCAAGTCAATTGTTTTATGTTATCCAAAATTAGGAAACACTAGTTTGAAATCAATTCATAGCTTTAGTTTTAAGTATTGTTCAATATGTTTTCAAGCAATTCTTTGTATATCACCAGTGAGTATTTGATTTTTGATTGATTAACTGTGGCGAGCTAAAATAACATTTTACCAAATTCAACCGGGTACTCCATGTTTTCTCTTGATGCTATTAAAAAATTTTCTAGGTTGACTACAATTTGTAGTTTCTAATTTCTAAAATTGTTAAAGGTCCTGTCAACATTGAATGCTCTTAGCTAATAACGCAGTGAAAACTTAACCTAAAAGATCCAGTGTAAACTTGTGCTGTGCTACAAATGATGGAATGCTTCTTGGAATAATGTTTCAACGTAATTAAGGCATGTTTGGAAATCTGTTGTAAGCATTAAAATTTTCCTAAATAATATACGAAAAAATGAAATATGTTCTCTAATTCTAAAAGTAGATGTTTCTAGTTAATCACAGGGAATCAAGTCCCTCCGCCCATTGCCACCACAACCACACAACTGCAGTCACCACCAAATTAGAACTACAGTAGTCTGAACTAAAAGGATTTCAGTATACAGGCACTGACTTGGTTATACTAGTCGTTATAGAGCCATTTGAAAAGTTGAAGCATTTAGCTTCAAACGGTGCTAGGCCTTGGTAAAAGTGGGAGCTAAAAAAAAATTTAGCCCCAAACAAAATTGATTAATTTGCTAAAAATCTTAATGAAAGTAGTGGATATAAGAAAATATTTTGAATGTTTTCAATAGTTTGCTTAATGATTTGATTCACATTTTCATCTCATCTAACCTGTTTAGATATAGCTACCTGAAGGACCTTCAGTTATTATCATGTCTATATACCAATTGCTACACTCAACCTAATGCATAAGTGAGAATAGTATTATGAAATGCAAAATACTTCACAATAACAGAGCTAACTTATGGTCTTCAACCATGACTTTCAATTAGTATGGTAAATCAATAATGTTCCTATGAGCCGCAGAGAATTCAGAACCAATGTGCCAGACAAGTTTTACAGTATTTTTTTAACTCTACATGTAACTGTCCAAACCAAAGTGAGAGAAAAGACTCCGTATATATATGCTACAAGAAATGGCTACATGTATCACTCGTTTAATTGAATATCCCACTGACCACCCGATCACTAAAAATAAATTGGGGCAAGGCAATATACATCAAATAAAGAATGGGATAATCTAAACTGTACTTTTACAAATTACAAAAGTAAGTACCAGCTAAACATCGAAATATGCACAAGGGAAGAAGTGATGGCAATTGGTATCAACTTGTAGAATGAAGCTTCTGTTGAACTGCTTACACTCAGCTGCCCTGCATTGATGACTTCATCCTTACCAGAAGTCAAGGACACATTTACAGATTGGGAACCTGGTGGTTAAGTCCAAGAAAAAACACGAAGGTGCTTTAGGATTTGTTAATATAATAAGAACTTAAACAATTGATACTGAAAACTAATACTTACAATCATAATTAGCCCATCCCAGCCGCTGACGAGCCAGATCATAAACAAAGATTTTGTCTTTTAGAACAAGGTCTACAAAATAATAAATCAACAATGTTCATCAAGCTCAGCATGGCAGATGTTTAACGCAATAAATGAAAGTTCGAAATTACTCTAATGCGATGAATACAAACTTTGTTAGGAAATCTAGCTGTTTGATTCCAAAAGTCGAAAGCTTTTGTCCAAGTTTCAGAAGTTCTTGCCAAAAGCATCCCATTCTTAACTATCTCCACATTAAACCACAAATGACACATCACACAAGCATCCAAATAAATTTATGGAATCACCCATGGTAGGTTGAGGATAATACACACTACCCCTTTTGAGCCTACTCCAGTCAATTGAGCCATAAATGATGGACAATGACAAAAAAAAAAAGACGAAAATCCCCATCTTTCATCAAGCGTACGTGAACATCTAAGAACGGTAACTGATCCTTTCTAACAAGGATGCCAATATACTAGTATTCCAGTCACCTGAACTCCCCTTTAAACCCATCCCATTACATAGGGCCCATCTCAGCGACTAAAGATCCTAGTTTGAAGACGCCACTTTTTGTTATGGTAAAGAGGCTGGCCTGGTCTTCATAGTTAATTTCCCTACCCAAATCCAACCATAACCTATTCCGCTCCTCTGAATGAACTTCACACTTTCCAAAGGTTTCTTTAGATAAAAAGAACTGCCTCCCACAGGCAAAACTGGAAAAGCCTTTAATATTTGTTTGGTGCTGGTATTCATTGATGTATTTGCTGGGCTTACCATAGAAGCTCCATGTCTAAAATAGATACGGTTAAGAGAAATTGACGCTCCCATCTAAATTCAGTTGCACTCTTAACTGATACAAATAAAACAAAAATACAAAGAAATAATGAACATTCTGGTTGTCCTAATCAGATAAATAGTTTAATACATATTTATTTCAATGAAAATTCCATATGTAACTACGCAGCAGAATCTTATGAGATGCAAATAGCATGCACACAGTTCTGTGCATCATGCAAATGTCAACAGTGCATGAAATCCATAACAGCGCAAGCACCATTCATCATATCTAAACACTTCCCAAATCACAAACCTTATTTTTAGTTTTGTAAGATAAATGCTCACATATAGCTATACAATCATCATGACAAACACTTGATAGAAAGGAAAACTTGAAGACACATACATGCTAGAAATGCACTGATATTCAATAGTATGTAGAGAATCCATGGATTTGGATTAAAATAATGCACTTAAGTAACCAAAAAGTAAAAAGGATTTTAGTCCAAACCTCCCAAAATTGTTATTGCTGAAGTTTCGGATTTCAGAAAGCCCATGCACCATAATGCAGCACCAGCACCATCCTTTTAACAAAAAGTTCCCGGATTCAGTTAAGTACTCTGTATAAGCATGATTATGATCCATTTATGTGACCAGTGAAAACAGATACCTAGTTTTAGAAATATTCAGAACTAGAAAATAATCATCAAGTTGAGTAACTCACAACGAAACCCTCCTGTATTAGGTATTCCTCAGGCTTCAAACCAATGGATGCACCGCCGTCAAAGTTAAAAGCAACTGGAGGAAATATATTATTCACACTGAATTTACAACAAGTGAATTCCAAGGTTAGATTAGCAATTCTTCAGAAGTACAGTAAAGAATAATCTTTTAAGATATTAATCATTGTTCCAAGTGTAAGACCTGCCAGAGAACTGAAAGCATTGGTTTCCTTTTGATGTTATGGACTGCACTGATTGTGAGCTAGATGTCATTAGCTGCACAGACCAAAAAAAGGAAAGATTATTTTAGCACATAGAATTGCTAAGTTTCCACACTTGGTATCATCACAGGTTTACGTACTCCATGCATCAAACTAACAAAAGACTTAAACTCTTGTATCACTATCACTTACAGCCTCAAGAAAGGGAACATAAGCTTCGTCTGGAAGATATGCCAAAGTTGTCCCAGAATCAACTATTGTTCCTCTGGTTCTTGATGTTGCAAATACTGATGGATCAACAGGCAATGCTTGCCCATTGACAGCAATGCTCTGTAGATTCAAATTATAATGAGGCCTGCAGATTTGGAGATGAGCAATCACATTTACTACATACAAAATTCTTTCTACAACTTTTGAAGCTACTTTCTTCCTTTTCATAAAATGCCAAGAAAGCCATTACAATGTGAAGAATTATGTGCATGGGATAAAATACACCATATTTTTTTACAACACCATTACACTCTACTTTCTTCCACATAATAAGCGCATGATTGTGACAATATAGAGCACATTTTGATTGTGACAATATAGACCACATTTTGTTTTAACATGTATACCACTGACTTCAAATAAGAGCTTTGCATACTACAAATCTACGCTTCAATATGACAACTTCTCATTATTTCATAACTGCATCGTGCTAAATGCAATGAAGCATTTACTATTGCAAAGATCTCAACAGTACAATCCGGAACAATACACAATTTAGGTATTCCTACAGCTACAAGTAAAATAAATTATAAATTATCAAAAGTAATATATGTGCAATGGGAACTAAAAAGTATGAATAGCAGAACCTAGAATGTTTTTATGGAATATGTGGTGGATATATGCATGATGTGTCAACACCTGGCTTTGTACCTAACCATCCAGTTTTTCCTAGACAATGCCACTCCAGACAATTATTTATCTTACTAATGATGCAAAACACACTCTTAACTGTCTTAGATACAAAACACTTTTAACAAATATATAGAGTAGTTCCAAAACAAACATATGAACTAGACTCTTAAGTTTGAGTAACATATGATGTGTCAACATTTAGATTTATGCAGTGAAAGTGAATGATAAATGAGAAGATGAAACAGCAGGAAAGCAAGATTCATTGTAAAACAGAATCTCATAGGGAAGAAGAAACGTACTGTGACGGAACAAGTGGACTATAGACAATACCCGGTTCGACAATCTCTCCAAGAACTAATATACCCCCTCCACTATCTGCTCCTCTCAAGCAATGAGAAAACACTCTTGGAGCTAATCCTTGTGAAGACATTTGTGAGATGACAGACAATTGATTTTGTCCAAACCCAATTATCCCATCAACTGCTCTATCCGGCTTTGTCAAATCCCCCGACTGATAATTACTGCACCTGTTTCAAACACAACACCAAACACTTTTAAGTTTTGCTAGAAAGAAAATTTTCAAATTGGCATTAGTCAAATTTAGACATGGTCATAAAAGCCAACCCAAAAATGATGGGAGCTGAGGCATTAGCCATATTAGCTTCCCCAAGAATTGAGTTAAAATATAGCATATCGGACACAAAATATCCTGCAGTCCCACTGCCATCTCCATATTGAAAGGCATAAGCACATTGAGAATCCTGAGAGCACCTAGCCTCAGCAGTTTGAATTGCTTTAGTACAAGCCTCATGCGAACAAGAAATCACAGAAGCTGAACTCGAGCTGCCCGGGTCAAAAAATTGGAGCTGGATCTGTTTCCACAAAAAGTAATGTAATTTTTAAGAATAACTCAATGTAGCAAGTTTCATTCATTGTTGTACAAACTTGACTTCCAAAAATAAACAACATAAATTGAATGAGGAAAAGAAAAAGGAACTTTACCCCAAGTCCACTGGATTTGGGGCAGCCACTGCAGGTGGTGCAAGACACCCACAAGATATCACTTCCTGTATCAATCTGAACATAGTATTCTTTTGGAGGTGAGCCTAATTGAATTCTTGTGAAGTACAGCCTGAAGTTAAATCAATATTCCAAGAAGATAATTAAAGCAGTGAACTTGAAATCTCATAAAGATAATCTAATATAATTAAAACATGCCCATTAACCCAAACCTAATATAGATCATAAATAGTAATACCCATCAAATTAGGTACGCAAATTGTCATATAACAAACCAGACACAAAAGCCATAGACTACCAAACACCACAAAAAAAAACCATCTTTTCTATCTCAGACTCAACACACACCAATAACTCATAAACCCCATCAACTCAAATCATTGAAAATCACCTCAAATCTTAGACCAAATGAAATCAAAAAAAAAAAAAAACCTATTAATAAAAACCAAGTAATGTACAATGAAAAAAAACCCAACTTTTTTTACCCGACTGTGAAGGGATCAGCTGAACCATCAACGGGCAAATCCACAACCCCAATGGGGCTAGAAGAGGAGGAGGAGGAGCTCTGAAGCAATCTGCCATGTCTGATCCTGTCCCGAGCTCTGAGTTGACTCAGCTCAGGTCTCTGGTTCAGTGGGAAAGATCTCTCAAGCGTGAAAGTAGCTGGAAACGCAAACGAACCCGAAACCAAAACACACCCCAGACTCAAGATCAGAAACCCCACTCGAGGAACTGCCCGCATTTCTCCAGATGTTCCACTCTCCGTTTCTAAATCTCCAAATCTTTACGCACTGTCACTCAAAAACGAAAAAACCAAGTGATAGGCTTTGTACCCCGAGCATCTTCGAAGTTCTCTCCCTCTTATAGACGAAGAAAAAATTGCAACTTTATTACGCAAACAAGATAGAGAAGAGAGGAAAAACAGAGAGAGAAACAGAGCTCTTTTTTGTTTTTTGTTTTTTTAGCTCTGTAAATACTTCCATTTTTTTTTTTTCTGTAAATACTTCCATAATATACCTTTCTGACCTGACTTCATAAAATACGAGGGGTGCGTATTACGCACGGGCGGCAGGCGAGGACTTCAGACAGAAAGGGTGGGGACGGGACGGGACGTTGGAGGGGAGTGGTGGGACCCACATGTTTTGATCTGGTGACACGTGGAGAGATCTGGAGCGTTGGTTGGTCGAGCTGTGTGTGTAAACGTTTTCTTTCTTTCTTTATTTTTTAACGACGGACCGGACAGGCGATAGG
This sequence comes from Berberis vulgaris, assembly GCA_963556465.1. Taxonomy (NCBI): domain Eukaryota; kingdom Viridiplantae; phylum Streptophyta; class Magnoliopsida; order Ranunculales; family Berberidaceae; genus Berberis; species Berberis vulgaris. The sequence continues at coordinate 71,803,230 of OY747125.1, read as the reverse complement.
GATGGGCACGGTCCGGATCGATTTCAATTTTGGAGGAACCTAACTCGAACCATTTAAAATTAACGGATTCGGTCTAGTCCGGATCCCCTCATTTTGAACATTGGAATCGAACCTAACTCGAACCGTTTGAAACGGTCCGATTCCTACGGTTCCAAATCAATGCGCATACATCACACACCATGTATACGTGATATTAACTAAGCTCTGAAGCACAACTTAAAAGACAAAAAGAAAGAACACAAGTCCTTGTATAGGTAATAAGAGGTTGAATTCATTTCTCTGTCTTTTACCCTTTCAAGAAGTGAAAATTTTTCCATTTGAATGTTACCCAATTGTACATCATCCATGTAGGCTGAGTTTACCTAAAATTAGAAAAAAAAAATGACTATTACGGGTTGAGTGATCACAAACCAAATCCTATCTAACTAGATGATATACAAACATAACTTAGGTTTACTTATAATTTGAAATGCATGAACTTTCTTTAATGAATCATATTGGTAAGGCAGAGCGGGAAGTTAATTGGCATTAAAGACTGAGAGCAGAAGGAAATAAAATGTTTTTGAAAAATTTACCCTCTTTTGTTGATGAATAACAAGAAGAAGAAGAAAAGGAGAATAATTAAAGTAAGAGGAAGGAAGGAACGGACTGCAGATCTTGATGGGGGCCTCGAGCTCTAACAAATTGGGTTGTTGAAGGAAAATCTCTCTGGAAGCAGCACAGAGCTGGCGGATCTCAGCCTCGGAAAGTTGAACATGTTTTCCCCGACCTCGATGATCTCACTTCCAATAGTCGACTGATGATGTCGTCAAGAACACCCGAATCGATTCCTTGCCCTTGCCCTTGCCCTTGGGAGGCCATTACTTTAATTACAATAGATTAGAGAGATGGAGCGATCGATGATGGTGATCTACTTAATTAGTCTTCAAGAAAACCCTAGAAATCAAAGAAAGAAATAAAGAGATATCCTCTTATGCAGCTGGTGGTGGAGTAGTTTTGTGGGTTTATTCATCTTCCAAATCTACTCCCTCCTTCCTTCTTCCCCCACTCGTCCTCTTCCACTTCATCCTCCCCGCCATCTGCTGTTGCTGCTGGTGGCTTTCTTCTTGGTCTCCCTGTTGCTGCTGTTGCTGTTGCTTCTTCTCGAGACATATCTCTCCCTCTCTCATCCTCTTTTTTTCAGTCTCTGCAGAAATGTGTATGAATTATTGTTTGTAGATAGCTAAGCTCTAAGAAGAAATCCGCGCAAGGAGGTAGAGAGAGGGAGAGATCTGTGTGCAGTGCAGCGCAGAGCAGTCTTGGGAATTGTTTCTTTAGGGTTTTAGTAAATGTGATTTGAAACCGGTCCAATCCGGACCGTTTCTTTTTAAAAAATAGGAATCGGGATCGAACCGTTTTATAACGGACTCGGATCGATCCGAACCGTATTTAAAAACACAAAATTAAAATCCGGACCGTTTAGAGCAAAATGGTCCGATTCGGTTTAAACCCGCGGATCCTCGACCCATTTGCCCACCCCTAGGCGACAGCACAATCCGAGTTTAACATATCCACTAAGGGCGCATTTTAGCGAGAATCTATTAAACAATTGTCTTTATTGATTAATCTGCTTTAATTATTTTGTGGATTAAACAAAGAGAAATGATTGATTGATTAATTAATTAATACATCTTCCGTTCTCTCTCGATCATCGAAAAGGAGGAAGAGAATGTCGTCTGGACCGTGGAATTTTGGACGCATTCACCCTTCCTCCTAATCTGTGGATGTTTGACCAAATAAAATACTTTTCAATACCATTTTATTTTCTTCGCATTTTCTAAAATACACACAGTAATAAAGAAATTGTTTAGGGCATGAAAAATTTAGATTGTGAGACAGAAGAATTGATAGTTTCGTTTTTCAGAGTCGGAGATCTGAATTATCGTTTCTTGGGGTGATTTCGTGGTCAGGCATTTTTTAGGGGAGTCGATATTCTATAGGAATATCTTAAGCCGATTTTAATTCCAGTGATAGGTTTGTTTTCGTGAAATGTACGTGGTCACCTTTGCTCTTTGGTTTTGCCGGACAAAATATGAATATTAGAGATACTCTTATCTTTTCATTTTGGAACCGCTTTGTGATTACCATTTTTCTTTTATATAAGAATAAATTGTTTGTATTTGAAATGTAATGAAACCTCTTTAATCTATAGTGAGGTTAGGGAATTAGGTTTTGTAATCAATTTATGCAACCATGATGATGTGACATTATCAGATGATGGTTTTTACAACCTCGAAATACACATGAACACTTTAAAAAATTTCATAATTCTTTCGAGATCACGCCATGTCACTTGATATCAAAACCTGGTTTCCTAGTATTTTAGCTTTAATCATTGTAAATCCAATCATAATACAGGAACCTTCTAAATTACTTGTTGCAACATCAAACTATCAAAGAGCATGAGATGATTACATAGTTGGCTATGGCCCCATACTTTAGTTTTTGTAGGTCAGAGTGAATTATTTGAATTCACATGAAATCAAGGGAGCACTTTTGAATCATCGAAGCACATAAAAATTATAAAAATAAAAATTGCAACATGGCTGTTAGGCTGGTTTATGCACTTTTGAATATGAGATGACTTAATACCCTCCCTCACCTTAACCATGACATTACAATATTTCCATTATAAAGTCTTGGGGGCAAAAGTGAACCCCGTACATTTTCAGTGGAATTAAAAGCCAAGGGGGGGTGTCTGGATTTGATTTTGAACAAATACTTTGACTCCAAGCAACGAAGGAGGAGCGGGAAAACGTTTCAAGAAGCTCTTCAGAGTTCAGACACACTACTAGATTGTTGCGATTAGTATACTGGAAAAAGGTAGTATTTATCATCTAATTCCACTTTTAATCTGTGCTTAGCACTTAAAAAAAAAGGTGTTTGTTGGAGCTTTTAATCGGAAGAAGAAAATTCGTTCGGATAGCTTTCTTTTTCTGGGTGAGCATTTTCAAAGTGGTTTCAATTTTTTTTAGTTTTTGAACTTGTTTAATTGTCAAATAATTTTCAATAATGTTTTAATGTTGAAGTAGTTTTCAAATTTTCATTTGACTTGTATGTAACAAAATCCATGTGTGAATTGTGTTTGCTTAAAGCAAAATGCTATAAAACTATGGAAATTAAGGGCCTTCAAAATATAGCAACAATTTAGTGAAATTTCATGTCGTGCATCTTTACTTGGGATACCCTTTTTTAGATGTAATCAATGTGTGTGATTCTTCCTTTTTCGGTTTTGTGAAGTTCTCAGTTCAATGACTTTCATGATTTTAGTAGTTTACTTATTTTCTTTAATTAATTTCTGATTTCTTTCAAATTTCCGAGTCATTTTCATGGATTTATTATATCTTATATGTAACACATTGATTTGTGGGTGGTGATTTTGCCTTCGCAAAGTTTTCATTCTTGCAATCTTTTCAATGGCATTGACAGTCATGATTTTAACATTCTTTCAAATTTCGAACCTTTCTAGAGAGTGAGGGAGGCCCCCACTGCCCACTCTCCTCGAAATGCACACATTCGCTCATCTTGAGGAGGATTGGTGGTGGGGGCTCCCTCACTCCCTAGAATTTCACTTCTCTTTTAGAGGTATTGTTGTGTGACCGTCATGAATGATGATACGCGTCACAACCCCATACTAAATATTTCAGGCTGGAAAAAAATCCAAGTCAACATCAATGGAAAGGAGAAAGATAAATAAATTAATTTGACTTTGATATTTTCTTCAAAGTATGAGTGAGCATTTAGCCACATTGCATCATATAATACCAAACCTCATTAGGTGATAATTAAAATACTAAGTATTTTTGTCAATCAATGACACGCAAAGACTTAATCCATACTAATAGTTATCCTTAACTAATCAATACTAACCTGTATCAGTTCAATTATCTACATTGGTTGCCAACACTCGTAACATCTGTATTCATATAAATCTTACAGAAAATTTGTTGATGTAATCGTTCTACCAACTGTTTCCATAAATTATTTACGACTAAATTTTAGATGATTAGAATACAGAAGTTGCACCCGAAATGCTCACTCAAAGACAAATTTTATGCTGACATTTCCTTGTAAGATAGGTTACATTAAATCCTGGAATACCCAAACTTAAATTTGGGGAATAGATTTTAGTTTAGTGATATATAATGTTTTATTGTGGTGTATTTGGCTTTCGTGTTGAACTATGGAGATATACTGTCATATATATATTGGAATATTAATTCTATAGGGCCTGGGTCCCCCTGCCTGGTTGCTGCCTGGAGGGTAAAAAATACACTTTTGCCCCCTCCCCCTCTTTAAACACATTTTCCAAAAAGGTTGTTAAAGAGGGGGAGGGGGCAAAAGTGTATTTTCACCCCCCAGACAGCAACCTCGCTGGTTTTCCCAGGCTAGGAAGAATTTCGGATATTGGAAACCTACATGGTGTATTGTGAAAAAAATACATATAACATATTTATCTTTTTAAACAACCTTCTTATGATTATTTATTTATTTATTTAGTTTTTGGCATAAAAGCTCCTCTAGGTTGTAACTCAACTTCACATTTTGGGCTCGACTCCGGGCCACAGCTACTTTGGATTGGCCTTTTGTATCTTAGTCCAGTTTAATTTGTCTTCTTCAAATATTTCACCTTTCCATCTATCACCACCAAATCCTCGGTATATCAATTAAAATTTTTTTTACCAAAACAGCGAGCCAATACCTATATATATATATATAATTTTATTTTTCATTTCTCAGATAAGTCTCAAGTAATTCACAAGGACTTCAACAATGTATATTCAATTAAATAAAAAAAGATAGATAAATAAAAAATAATGTTCATTAGACCCTTTGTTATTACAATTGAAAATTACTTTTGGAACCTTTGCTACAGAGCAGGCCCTGAGTATGCCCAAACCGGAGGCCCGTGAACAAAAATTTGGGTTTGAGTTCAATTATTTTTTGGGTTTCATGTCACTTTATGGGCTCGTGAAAATGATTTGGGCTTCAGGTTAAGCTTTTCACTGGTTATTCAAATGCGACTGAAGCCAAGTTATGAGCGTCCATATTGATGTCTATTCAAATATCATTATAATTACATGAATGGAGCAAAAGGAGCGTACGTCTAATATTATAAATAATTGAATGCCAAACCCAATTCATAGCAAAAACAAAAGTGAAAAATCTTCATCCCTAACAATCGTAAGGTGGGTAATCAGGCGAGCGAAACCTTTTATTAAGTGTTACCCTAAGTGAAATTACAAACAAAAGGTCTTACCCCCCCCCTAAAACCACACTACAAAAAAAAATGATTAATAGCTACAAATACTAGAGACGGTAGTCTGATTTCGTCTCTAATTAAAAAATTCGAGACAGCAAAATACCGTCACTAATGCTTTTGGTAGTTGACCAAGACCATAATCATAAAAAATGTGCTTGTGACGGAAAAATCGTGGCTAAATTCAGAATAAACCGTAGCTAATTAAAACATTTGCGACGGCATATTAGCTATCGCAAAAACTGGTTGCTACGGTATAAGTCGTCCCCACTACAAAAAAATAATTAATAGCTACAAATACTAGAGACGTCAATCTGATTCTGTCTCTAATTAAAAGATTTGAGATAGCAAAACACCATCACTAATGCTTTTGGTAGTTGACCAAGAGCATAATCATAAAAATTGTGCTTGTGATGGGAAAACCGTGGCTAAATTCAGAAAAAATCGTAGCTAATTTAAACATTTGGGACGGCATATTAGTTGTCGCTAAGTTTTACAAATAAAAACTGGTTGCTACGGTATAAGCCGTCCCCACTACAAAAAAAAGATAAATAGTTACAAATACTAGAGACGACAATCTGATTCTGTCTCTAATTAAAAGATTTGAGACAGCAAAACACCGTCACTAATGTTTTTGGTAGTTGATCAAGGGTATAATCATAAAAACTGTGCTTGTGACGGGAAAACCGTGGCTAAATTCAAAAAAAACCGTAGCTAATTCAAACATTTGGGATGACATATTAGCTGTCGCTAAGTTTTACAAATAAAAACTGGTTGTTACGGTATAACTTGTCCCCAATGAATTTTTTTGAAAAAAAAATAATATATACACAAAAATATAAAAAGTTTGGGCGCGAATAGGTTTGGGAGCCGCGCGTCACCCAAACCCCAGCAGAGAGATTTTGGGGGTTTTTGTGAGAGAGAAGAAATCAAAATCGCTGAGAAGAAGAAATCGAAATTGCTGAGATTTGGTGTTTTTGTTAGAGAGAAGAACTCGTTGAGGAGCGTCAACCGCTGAGAGAAGAAATCGTTGAGAACATCTCCTTCTTCATCTTTTTTTTTTTTTTTTTTTTTTTTCAAAATTGGAATGTGGACCCATTTTATTCATATAAAAATCCACGCCCGAAGGCTACATGACTGACCCAATAGGGTTAACTAAAAAGCCGAAACAAAGCCTCACAAAAGATAGGATGCACCAATACAAGCCTAGACAAAATCAGTATTTATACCTTTTGGGTTCTGTCCTAGTTCTATTGGATTTTCGAGGACAAATGCTGATATCTTTGGTGTGGTGCCTCTTATTCATCTTTCCGTCTGACATAGCCCCTAAAGCCAAATCATTGTTCGCTACCTGTGGATCAAGCTCAGATTCTGAGTTGACGTCATCACTATCCTCACTAGAACTTTCGAGTGTACTGAGGTCAAATTTCGGCGGTCGAAGTAACCTATTTTCTCTGAACAAAGATATAGCCTGATTCAAATTGTCTCCGACTCTTTTATAATCCGAGGAAGTTTTGATAGCATATTTGTCAAAATGTCTCTTTAACCTGAGCAGAGACTGCAAATCATCATCCGAGAATTCCTGCACTTGCTGACCCTGTATAGCATCCCCTAGCTCTGTGCTAGTAGCACCGATAAATGGGTTGCAGGGCGCTGGCTGAGGCGAAGCCTCGACCCCTGTCTTGGTGCAGGGCGTAGGCTGGGGCGAGGCCACTTCCACTGCCTTGGTGTCGGGCGCTGGCTGAGGCGAGACTCTGTTCTCTGGTGTGGTGCATGGCGCGACATTGGCGCAGGCCACGTCCACAGCCTTGGTGCAGGGCGCTGGCTTGGGCGAGGCCATGGCCTCTGGCTTGAGGCAGATCGCTGGCTGAGGAGAAATCACGGCCCCTCTTGAAGGGTAGAACACTGGCTGCTGCGAGACCGGTTCTGGCTGAATCTGGTTCTGGCTGAATATCAGACCGGCTCAATGCCTCCGCTGTGAAGGTTGCATCGCTCGGCCTCACTGAATCAGCATGCATCACATCGCTGGCCTCATCGCGGGACACTGCCACAAGGATATTCTTAGAAAGACTATTGCTGGTGTCCCCCGAGTCAACAGCATCCTCCTGTAGCAACGACTGTGCGTGTGTACCAATAACATTCTCAATCTCCGAAACTGTATACCCTGCCTCCAAAAGGCAATCCTTCGTAGATTCTGGTACAATCGCGGCACTATCATGAGCCATTGTCTTGTCCATTAGCTGCTGATATTCTTGAGCACCCTCATCTTCATCAATATTCTCTATAAGTGATTCAATTTTGTTGGACAACACCACCATTGCCGGAGCAATGGCCACTGGCCTCTTATCCCCAATTTCCTCGGTAATCTCCGCTCCCTTGTCATCTTCTTCAACTTCAAGGTCTTGCAGACTTCTTCATCCTTTTTAATCTTCTTCATCTCCGTCTCCTCTCCCCATCTTATTTTTTCGCTATTCACAACTCTTCTCTGCTTATTTTTCTTCCTTCAGAGTCAGGGAAGAAAACCCAAAACCCATCATGGATTCAGACCAGGGAAAACTCTTCATTGGAGGGATTTCATGGGAGACAACAGAGGAGAAGCTCACAAAGCATTTCGGCAACTACAGTTAGGTCTTGCAGACTGTCATCATGCGTGACAAGCTCACTAGCAGACCCAAAGGCTTTGGCTTTGTCGCCTTTGCAAATCCCTCTGTCATCGATAAGGTTCTTCGGGATAAACACACTATCGATGGAAGAACTGTGGAGGCTAAAAGGGCTTTATCAAGAGAAGAACAACAGAACACCTCTAGATCCGGTAACCCTCTAGTTCAAGTAGTAGTAGGTAGCTTATCTTTTAGTATAATGATTTTGAGAATGATTCAACCTTTTGAATTACTGAGCCCTTGTTGAGAACAGAACACCAACTATAGTGTTCGTTTTGAAACTAAAGTGAAGAAGAAGAGAAGGGGTAGTTGGGTTGTTGTCAACTTCTTTCTTTAAGGGAAAATCTGAGGTGTTACCTACAGTCTTCTTCGGTATCATTCCAATAAAACGTTGTTATCTTGTGAGTGTTTTGGTAACTTAGACACTTAGGATTAGTATTTATGAATTTCAAAGTGCTCCAACCTATAAGGAGTCTTCAGTGCCACTTGTGTTTAGCAGTACTGGATTAATACTAATATGCTTTACTTCAAGGTGAGACACTTTTCCTTTCTTCCAAAATTGGCTTGTGAAGGGAAAGTATTATGTTGAGGGTTCAGGAAGATGATCTTAGTGACATTTTAGTATTTTAGATATTAATATAACAATTGTGCATTTTTTATATTAACGTGCTAGAATTTATTATTATATCTATTTTAATTACTATATTCTGATTAATCCAGAATAAGTAATGATATCATTTACATGTGCAACACATGCATGATTGCTAGTTCATGTTAGGGCATTGTCATTGTACATTTTCCATAGTAAGTGAAGCAAAATTGATTGGTCTTTGTTGCTTACAGGGAAAACAAGAATCTCACTGGAACCGCTCGCCATGCAAGTGTGAACACTCACCTTGGAGTTGGTAAGCAACTTCCCTTTTAATGATTTGAAATGGCTATTTTTCCGGTGTTATCGTTTAACATTCGATGTTCATTACCTTACTCTTTTCACTGTTTCAGAACAAAGCAGGAGGTATGATCTAGAATCTCTTGGTTACGTTCTTATGTATTTTTTGAGGAGAAGGTTAATTATTCAACTAGGGCACATTTTGCTTATTTATTTATTTATTTATTCATTTATTTTTAATTTTGTACCTTTCTTACCTTCTTTTCTTTTTGTTAAAGTCTGCAGTAATGCTGGATGTTTAGTTGGATAGCGATAAGGAGTTATTTTATTTTAATTCAACTGTTGTAATTGCTATCTTCAGCCTTCCCTGACAAGGACTCAAAGCTGGAACAAAGAAGCAAAAGTATGATAAAATCAGTGAAAAGAAGATGCTAACTCCAATAGAGGTATTTGATTTTCTTGAGCTCTTTACTGAATGTAATAACTGTTGTTCTCCATACCTAGTTCAAATAATAGAACCAGTGATCTGAACAGCATAAAGACATCAATTCAAACTGTCAATTTAAAGGTGGTAGCATGGAGTTTTAGAAATTTACATACCTTGTTTAATATTGATAAATGAGATAAGTTGTTGGGACAGTTAGGTTACAAAATAAATCAATCATAACAAATAAAGATTATTCCTATTGATCTAAATCTTTTTGGCAGCCTGGACTATTTTCTGTAATTCTGTAGAATTAGTATGATCAATGACTCATGATTAATTGCACTAAAAAAACCTATTCAAACCATTCTATGCCTGTAAAATATATTGTTCGTGTTAGATGTATAGTGCCATTTAGGTGAATACATAATAGATTAACCTGAATGCTCGTATTACAGGTACTTTGCAAATCATACCCATCCGGGTTCATATCATACTTTCATTATTGTCGATCTTTACGGTTTGAAGACAAACCAGACTACTCGTATCTGAAAAGGATTTTCTGGGAAGGTAAAGATTTCAGGACATATTTCTTCGCTAGTTCTGTTTTTTGCTTTTGATTGTTAAGTTGGGGGGATATCTTTAGTTATAATTTTTTGGAGTATATTTTCTTGTGCAGGATATCAGTTTGACTATGTATTAGATTGGACCATGTTGAAATATCCACAGATTAGTTCCAACTCCAGAGTCCGTGTACGCGATTTTTGAAATTTTGTCTTTGTTTGCCTCCCCCCTCACCACCTTTTTATCATCTGCACATGTTAATTATTGTTCTGATCACATTTAACAGCCTAGTGTGAGAATAGTTGCAAATCCAGGACCATCTGCAGAAAGACCCCAAAAAACTTCAGGTTTGCTATTATTTTCTAGGAAACTCTTTTTCCAAATTGATTTCCCCGTTGTGGTTGACTTAGGATTTGTGAATCACAACTTATGTTGTGAATTGGGAGTGTACCCTCCCAATATTTCAGTTTTATTTGCTTTATAAAATTTTGTTCTTGGAAAGTTATTTGCTTTATAATCTCATACTGTTAAATCAAGGTTTTCCTTTTGCACATCTGTTCTGGTAATGTGATGTAATTAAAATCTTTAGTTGATTGTGTCAGTCTGCTGTTTTACCAATGTTGTTGATTTGTTTTACAGTAGTGCTAGATGGATTCTTGGTTTCTTTTACTCCCATATTTTCCAATGTTTGATGTTTAGCATCACTTACTTTCTTTAGCAGGGCAAGATATAAAGGAAAAAATTCATTAGTGCAGTCGATGCTTTTACTAGAAGAAGCGATATCCTACATGATCATCCAAAATACAAGATCTCAGGGGATGCACCATCTTCCAAGGAGGTGGTAAGTATTTAATGTGAATACTTGTTTTCATTAATTATCCTTTTCGTGTGAGCTGTCTATTGGGATGTCCATTATCAGGTTCCCTTCTACATGGTCAGCCAAGCCTAGCCATATTTGCTCTCTTCCTTCCCAATGGTATCACAATTAAAACTGTTATTTAGACTCAGGACTGAAAATTAACTTTTTATTGAATTTGTTAATATTATGAATATATGTGAGACTTCTATAGTTGTAATAGACCATTCTTCTTCTTCTTTACATTTTTTAGATTGATTGTTCTGTCTTTGGCATACAAGGGGGTGTTTGTTTATCTGAATGATGCTTTTGGTAAACTTTTTTTAGACAATGGCTTTAACTTTGACAACCTATGAATCAACGATTTTATACTTAACTTTGAATACTTGTTACGTTATTCATTAATATAGTTATAAATCGGTTTGGCGAAATTTGAAAGTTGTTTGACTGAGATTGCAAACAACTAATACACGCTACACATATTCATACTGCAATACATAATGATATCCTAAATTTGGTTGACAAGGTAAGGTTAAATGTCTGAAATTTATTTCTTACAATATCATTATGCTAAGGTCATTCCTGAAACAATTCTTCGAGATGCAGCAGGTTTATGCTGTTAGAGCACTTGAAATTTATAAGAAAGCAGCAAATCAGGTAGATGTTATCACAAAACATGTTTTTTGATCACTAAATATTTGCAAACAGCTATTCCCAGTAAATTTTTTTTTTACTCTTTTTAACTAGTTTCAGCGTTCTTTTAACTGACGAAGTGCCTTCGTTTTTTAGGCCGAAACATTGTTTGATTTCTATTTTTTCTTACTCTTTTTAACTAGTTTCAACGTTTTTTAACTGATGAAGTGCCTTCATTTTTCAGGGCGAAAGATTGTTTGATTTCTATGAAACTTGCAGACGCTTTAAATTTGGACGGGGAGAAAAGTTTATTATTATTGAAAAGGCATAGACACTCCGGATTTGTCTTTCCAAAATCATTTTTGTTGTTTTTTGTTAAATCTTGATTCAAAATTGGTCAGTTTTAATTTGTCCTTGATTGTTAATCGATGTAAGTTTTCTGCTTATGTAGCCCTCTGAATCATATATATATATAATTTCAATTTGAGGTTGATAGAGTATAAAGTTGTTTGAGATTGTATTTTTTGTGATGGACAGATTATTGATTATACGAACAAGGTTAGTGTATTAGTCATCATTTACGGTGAAAATTAATATAATTGTGTTCAAGTTTGAAATGTTTCTTCTGAATGACAAAAAAAAGGTAATGAAAAATTTGAAAATTAATAGAAAGAACTAATTCCATTAAAAAATGATTTTTCATTAGTAATTTTTTTAGCTACAACAAGTTAGTGTTAGCAACGGCAAATGCCATCTCAATTTTGGCCAACTTAGCGACGGTCAGAAACTGTTACAATCTAGGAATAATAAATCATCTCTTCGCATTTTGTTCATTTTTTTTTATTATGTTGAATTAAAAGATAGAAGTAACTTTTTTGGTGTTCAATCTATAAATAGAAATGCTCATAATTCACATTTGTATGAAAAATGTCCTCTATTTACCTCGCAAACAAAGGAAAGATGATCCTTAATTATTTCGCAAATCAAAATTTAGCGGGAATTCACAAAATATAGAAAAAAATATTTTAAATTTTCAGCAATGCATCTTCTTCCTCTTTTAGGACTTGTTTTTTTTTTTCTTCCTCCACATTCTTTTTTTTCTCCGCCTCCCTTCTCATGCCAATCCATTGCCGCTCACTTATGCAAGGGACGGCTAAAAACATATAGATATTATGGCCTACATGATGCAAAAAAGCAACATATTTTCATTCAATAGCGTGAAGGTTTGACCTATGTGATGATTTTTTTATTAATAATTAAAATTCCTTTTAAAAGTGTCGATGCTCTTCTTATTCGTTATTGGAGTTTATAACAGTTAAAAGTCTAGTTTGATGAAATTAGTAAGAAATTTGCTAGTTAAACACATCCATCTCAATGTCCATTTCAGGCCGTCAAGATCAAGACAAGAATGCCCACTTGATCTCAATCTTAAAGTCAACCAACTCCATAACTCAATCTCAACCCTCCATCCCACACGATCACACGGTTTCTTGTGGGTCCCAATAACTCACAACACAGCAGCAAGTAGCCTCCTGGAAACCTACGCCCCTACCGGATCACTCAGACAGAATATCCACTTTTCTCCCCGTAAATAACAATTCAAGAAAATTGAAAAACAAAACAAGATCAACAAACAACAACAAAGACGACTCACTGAAACCAAACCAATACACATCAATGGAGGGGACTTGTTCATCATCATCATCATCATCAGAGCAGGGTTTTGTGACGTGTTCTTCGTGGATCCGACGGCCAGAGAACGCTCATCTCGTAGTGTTGGCGAAATCGAAGCACCACTCCTCATCTTGTGGTCTTGAGGTCTTCTCGTTCGATGCTCTAACCACTTCTCTCTCGTCTTCTCCCAAGGTGAAATGAAATGTTTTTAGGGTTGTTTTGAGTTTACTGTATCTATTGCTTATCTTTAGTTAATGAGTTTCTTCAAAGTGTTTATTTATTCATGTTTCAAGGGTATACACGAGTGGAAGGAAGGAGGAGATATTGTGAGCGTAGCTGTGCATCCAAGCGGAGAATTCATCATTTGCTCCACCACTAAAGCCGGCTGCAAGTGAGTTCAAATTAGTCGTTGGATTGGATTTCTGAATGAATATGTGCAATTCTTCTGCACTCAATCTCAATATTTGATCTAGACTGTGATTAGACTTATACTAAATGGACTAATAAAATAAATGGAATTGTAACAAAATAAACGAAATTGCAGTAGCCTAAATAACAAAATTATAATAAAAAATAACTTATATTCAATCAACCAAATGACAATGGGTAGCCTATGCCGTATTTATGACTAACCTAACTTCTAAAACAAATTATAAACCTAATATGAAATAGATGAAAACCCTAATTGGAAGCCATATTACAAGAATAATAGAATGTCTAATAATGCTAAAATACTATTGTTCCTAATATTAATAAATATCCTAATTCTATCAAAATAAGTCTTAAATTGACCTATAAACCCTATTAATTCTTGTTTGAGATTGCAAAAAATATGTTTAACAGTTGAAGCAAAGGATGGCCGTACTTTGTTTCTAGACTAGATTAGTACAAATGTTGGTTAGCCGTCGTAGTTGCTCAGTTTTTTGAGAAAGTATTAAATTGTTCCTTCTCCAGCAAGAAATCTAGATTATGAAATTTGTAGAGACATAGACATCACTATTTGTTTGATGGGTTTTCACTGTTGAATTCCATCAACTAAAAATAGTTAAATTAGTTGGAGAAGGATGCAACTGAAATGGACAGGTAATTGGATCAAAGTTGTCATTTTATCTAGGTAGAAGTTCTTTTGGAATACAAAAAGGCAAGGTAGAGCATGGGAGCAAACTATCCTGGAAAATGAATTAGGCTTTGCCCATCTTTATTTTGGGAATAAAGGACCAAGATACAAGAAGCAATAAAAGAGAAAACAAGCAAATATGCCTTAATATATAAGAGCCATATGAACCAGAAACCTACATCCATGGCCGGTGATGCCTCATTTGTTTACTATGAGACGATAAAAAAAAAACAAAAATACAATTAATTCTATTCCAACTTACATCAGTGATCCTTGCACTTTGTAGCCTATGTCCAAAAATGACACTTTCAATTCCTTTTGGATGAAATCCGAAGAGATTGTCAAGGAGATTGCTAAGGAGATTGCCAAAGTTGATTATTGTATTGTGAATTTCCTTAGTTGATATGAATTTATAAATAATGGTGTCCCTCATCAGTGTATAGAAAATATACAATTAAATCTGGTCATTAAAAATCTTGAAAAACACTTTCCACTCGTGTAATGGTGCAGATTATTGATTTAGACAGTAGTATTTTGTTTCGTTAAAATGATTTTATCATGGATTTAGTGGTCTTCATTATCAAAGAGGTCAGGTTTCATCAAACTGGATAGGTTCTCATTTTAACATTCAAGGAACATTGACTAAGGGATTTTTGCAACTTACAGATTGTTTGAATTGTGTGGTTTAGAAGACAATATAAAGCTTTTACCCAAAGATCTATCTCCTCTTCAAGGTGTTGGTCCTCAGACATGTCTAGCTTTTAGCATTGATGGTTCAAAACTCGCTGCCGGTGGGGAGGTAAGTTCTTGCTTAGACATCCTTACTTAGCTTGTTAGGTGCATATCTGTTTTCTTTAATTATCAGTAGAGAAGTAATTCAAGCTATATACTGTGTTTAGTATCACTGGAGATTGTTAACTAAGCATACATCAATCCTTTATTGAAAAGAATGGTGATTGAAAAAAAGTATTTCATGCTTGAAAAACTTTAAAAAATTGGAGCTGGAAGAGCTGGGTAATTTGTTAGCCATGGTTCACAACCAAGCTCCTTGTGATAATGATGATGAAATTCTCTGGGAAGGCGAAGAAGATGTTCTCTGTTAAGAGAATGTTTCAGATCATCAGTGAAGGGTACTCCACTCTTCATGGGGGCAGTTTTATCTCGAAAAACCTAGACAGGATATGGGTCAAATTCTGTCCCCATAAGCTTAACTTCTTTCTCTAGACTGTCATTTAAGGGAAGATTTAAACTGTGGACAACCTGAAGAAAAGAGAAATCCATACCCTAACCAATGTGTCCTTTGTCAAGAGTGTGAGGAGTTTGTTGATCACCGGCTGATTAATTGCAAATGTGCTAACGTGGTGTGGGCAAGCTTCCTCAAGGATTCAGGGTGATTATATGCCAGTCAAGACACAATTCATGATTGGGCGAAGGAATGAAACCAACAACCTTTCGAGAATGGGGAATTGCATTTGGAAGAGAGAATTTGTTTTGTCACTTGGGCCATATGAAAGGAAAGAAAGAAGTACCTGACATCTCAAGAGTGCCTCATATTGCTAATGGCCCAGCCCATAATTTCAAGGGTGGCTTTTGATAGATTCATGTTCAACTGGGATAACATTCTGAATGTTCGATGTTTGGTTTTCTTTTTGTGAATTTAGTTGTTGTAATGTGAGTAGTTCCCTCACATTTCTTCTTTTATCATTGATAAAATGTTAGTGTATGTATGACCTCAAAAAAAAAAAAAAAAAAAAAAAAAAATGTGGGAGTGCTTCCATGCTAATATGTTCTTCCTTATTCATAGGATGGACACTTGAGAATTTTTCAATGGCCAAGCCTGCGCATTCTTTTAGATGAACCAAAAGCACACAAATCCTTCAGAGATATGGATTTTAGGTAGGAAGTTCAAATCAAGCTTTGGAAGTGGTCGATGTGAAATATGATTCAGAAAACATGTTCTGAAATCTAACTTTGCTTTTTGTCTAATTGTTTGTTGAAGCATTCCATTTTAATGTGACTTTTCTCTTAAAAATGGTACTGTTTTCCAGCTTAGATTCAGAATTCTTGGCTTCAACGTCCATAGACGGTTCTGCACGAATATGGAAGATAGATGAGGGAGTTCCACTGACTTCTTTGACTCGCAATTCGGTACAGTTTATTAAAATCACCCTTTCTTAGAACCACTGGTGATAAAAGGCAGAATTCATTCTTATTTACTGGCTTGATTTTATTTTATTTAATTAATTAATTAATTTTTCTTTTCAGGATGAAAGATTTGAACTTTGTCGCTTTTCCAGGGATGGGACGAAGCCCTTCCTGTTTTGTACTGTTCAAAAAGGTCTGCGAGTTCTTGTTTAGAAGAAAACTGTTTTCTTACTCTGTTTTCGTACTCTATCTCTGATTTAAGCTTCAATGTTAACAGGTAACAAAGCACTCACCTCAGTGTGGGATATTAGCACCTGGAAGAAAATAGGGCATAAGAGGCTACTCGGCAAACCTGCTTCTATCCTGTCTATCAGCCTGGATGGAAAATATCTTGCGATGTAAGAAATTGACTAATTGTTGGTTTATTTTCCGTCGATTTATCTTGAAATTGAAATATTTAGTACTTAGTATCAGTTTTATAAGTTATTCACTAGCATAGTCTTCTGAGACCTTAATCCAGCATTGGATGGTGTAGGGAAAACGATCACAGTGCCTTTACCATCCCCTTTTAGATGGTCGAAGCCTCCTATCCAAACTTTGGAATGTAAATTAGCCCTTGTGTTATTAGCTTAGATTGAAGAAATCCTATCATTAGGCTTATTCTAGTCAGCTTGGAAGCACAAACTCTTTGGAAAATTTGTCGTATTCGCGTTCGACACGTATCCTACACTGACACTCGCTCGACATGCCTCCAACACGTGTCAGATACCTGGTCAACGTGTCGGCAGGTGTCAGACACATGGTCAATGTGGTCAACATGCCGGACACGCCTCCGATACACTTGGAACTTGGTCAAGACACAGTCAAGACTTGAAAATCGACTTTGTTTTATTTTGTACTTTTAGATGTTTGCAAATAACCACCTAATTTAGTGGTTGTTGATCCATATGAAGTTAACGACTCTTTCAATTGTGATTTTAAGACAAATAGGGCAAAAAACCACTTAAGCATAGATGTAGTTTATGTTTCTTCTTCTCTCCTCTACTTCTTCTCCATTATGTTTTTTCTCTACTTTATTATTTTTCTTGCAAGAGAGTGTCATCTTCTTCAAACACTCTAAGAAGACACTTTATTAGATTATTATTTATGTTTATATGACTTATTACAAAAATAGTATGACATGTCGATGTGTCCCTGAGTCCTAGTTTTTGGGAAATTGTCGATTCCACGTGTCATGTCCGTGTCGATGCATCCTTGCTAGTCAACTAAGAATTCCAAAGGAGAACCCTGTTCATCAGCTTATATTTCCCTAAATTCAAAACCTCTTCTCAGACTGTAGACAAATTGAAGTTGTAATCTTTTCTGAGGCTCATATTTAAGCAATGGAAGTATCTGAACCATACACCTGGCTAGGATTTACTTTTGACGGAGAATGTGATTTTGCTGATGAAGTTTTCAACAGTATTATTGTGCAATAAATTTGTTTTCTATCTTTTGCCGAAGACCTATAGTATGATCCTGACATTCATTTGAAAAGTATAAACAAAGAAAAAGAAATAAGAAAAAGAAGAGACACTTAGGCTTTCAGCTTGGAAGAAGGCCTTTTAGTAAACTTTGAGAAGTCAAAGATTCTGTTTCAAGTACGAAGGAAATCTATATGCAATACCTATCAGACTATGAGATCATTTGATGGATAATCTGTACTGGGCTTCTTTATAGGCAATTGTCTAGTTAGTTGTGCTGGGTTTTCTAGGTAAATAATAATATTGTACTGATCTGCAGGTCTTAATGTTCGTATTCTGTAAACTTGTTCTGACGATGCATGCATTATGCTTGTTGCATTATTCATTATTTTTGGTATTGGCTTAAAATAGGGCAAGCAAAGATGGAGATATGTGTGTAGTTGAAGTAAAGAGGATGGAGATCTCTCACTGGAGTAAGAGGCTTCACCTAGGTACTTGCATTTCGTCATTGGAGTTTTGTCCCAGTGAAAGGTAAATTTAACAGGAAATCCAAACTACTGTTTGCATCTCTATTTTTGACTATTTTTGATCTATTGCATGTTTAAATATATATATAAAGATTACTGTAGATATATATATATTTTTAGATTACTGTAGTTAAATTCATTAAGGAAGATTGCTTGCAGCATCTGGAATGCCATTACTAATGACACCAAACTCCATTAAAGAATTAAGTGTTGCATGTATTTGTGGGCTGGCTATTCTTTATTCATGAAGTATAATGCATTACTAGTGTTTTAATTGCTTGGCATGTGGTCGAATGTTTAAAGAGCTGAATAACTGCCATATAAATTGACCACCTTGTTAAAGAAAGCTTGGACTAGTACTAAAACACAACATAATTACATCCCTTGAATGAACTACTAAATTTATCGTTCACATGGTTACATTAATAGTTTATACCGAGTTTTTCCCAAGGGTGTTCGTTATGTTGCATGGAACTTGTCGGATGAAGTCTTGCTCTTTCTATGCTTTCATAAGTCTATTCTTTCCACCTACTTTAGTTAGTTGGTGGGATCTTTGCTTTATTTTTGGTTAATAAGCAGTGCAGTTGCTGGTTGTAATTAGTAGATTGTGTTGTTTCCACTTTCTCTAGAGTTAACAATACTTCCATGAACACCAATTTTTAAATGAAATCTAATATACTAAAAAACCTTACTTTATATAATACTTCTAAAGTGCCCTGGAAACCCAACTATACTGTTTTTTCCTGTAAAATTGCTGGAAACAAAAAAGGATAGGGATTCACCATTTATGTAAAATATGCTACAAACAAGATGCTGAATGAAGAGTTTTGTTAAAAAAATGAGAAAAATATGAATTAAAATTTTGTTTAAAAATCAAATAAAGAGAAACTAATGAAACAAACTTAGGGTGTGTTTGGTTGCATGGAATCCTATGTCATGGGAATCCATGAGGGGACCCCTATAATTTAGGCTAATTTGAGGAATCACTCCACATCCACCATTTGATTTTGTGATCAATGGTGGGAATGGAAGTCCCATGAACATGAGAATCACATGTCTTGGGGGACCAAGGAGTATGATTCCCATGTTCATGGAACTTTCATTCCACCATTGTTCAAAATCAAATAGTGGACGTGGAGTGATACATCAATTTAGCTTAAAATGTAGGGATCCTTTATGGATTCCCATGGCATAGGATTCCATCCAACCAAACACACCCTTACAGTTTTAGTGAAAAAACATAGTAATTGGAGTCCTGTTTACATATTTCTACCAATAAGAGCACCTACTACCATGGATAGCAAATTGGGTTGTGAAACAGTATTTTAGAAAATGGGAGCCCCTATGGGAAAATCACAAAAACAATTGGGCTCGGCAACTCTTACCTGTTTGGAGTCTTCCACACCTCAGCCAAATGAAAAAACTTCCCTGGTTCTCTCTGTCTCTCTTAACTATTTTTTTTTAATTACCAAAATGGTCCAGCAGACAAGATGTACTGGCCCAAGGAAGCTTTCTTCATTTGCTGGTTTGTAATTCTTGACCAAAAAAACTGAACTGGAACTGCAGTAGGAATTTTTTTTTCCCTCTCTTCTCTGTCACATATTTGAAGTTTGTATTTTTCCAGGAACAGACTTATTTACTTTTGTTCCTATTCTGATGCATTTCCACAGGGTAATGCTTTCCACTTCCAGCGAATGGGGAGCAGTTGTAACTAAATTAAATGTACCTGCTGATTGGAAAGGTTTGTTTATGCGTCTCACTTTAGAACTTTTCAAATATAGGCTCCTAAAACATCTGCAATCATCTTCTCTTGTTGCAGAATGGCAAATATATGTACTGCTGTTAGCACTGTTTCTGGCATCAGCTGTTGTGTTTTATATATTTTTCAAGAACTCCGATTCGTTTTGGAAATTACCGGATCAGACTGCAAAACCAAAGGTTGGAACTATTTTTGGCAACTCCCACCCCAAATCTTCAGATGATCAGAATGCCTGGGGAGCTTTTGGACCATTAGATATGTAACCTATATTCTCTGACCACGCACTGCCCATTTAGGTCCTAAACTATTGAAAACATGCTAACTAAAGTTTTAGTACTGTGCTTTGTTTTTATTTTTTTTATTTTTATAAGGTACTCACAGCATGTAATTCAGTATATTCAGTTAAATCTCATCAATGGTTTTGTTCGATTTCAGCTTGTGCAAAACGAATGTTACTTTTGTTATGTTGATGTGCTGAATCCATGATTTTTGGTCCCAACTACCTGAAACAAAGTTATAGCTTCGATATAATTTGCAGTATGGCCATTGAAATTTTAGTTCTTGAAGCTGTTTTGCTGTGATGTGCACTACAGAACCCATGTCAAATTTGCCCTGCATATTTGTTGCTAAGCAGGTGAATCTAAATTTTATTATCGATAACTATGGCATAACTTATTTAAGCAACTAGTTTTCAAATTGGTGAGAAGCAAAAGGTTTCCTAGTCAACATAGATACATTTAACATAGTTTCAAATGGCAGAGCATGGAAAGATGTCTTAACGAGGGATATCCAAGGACATCAGCTCCCCAGTAAAATGGTGCAACTGATCGTCCAGTAAGTTTTCTTTCTCTCCATGACTCTGCTCCTCAATCCATGGATGCTCTTGAGATCTTCTCAAACTTTCCAGTTCAATTACTACTTGTTTTATAAATGGTCTTTCGACTCCTTTGAGTCTCAAGCATCTCTTTGCTAGAGTAGCCACTGCTTGAACTTGTTCTACACTTGTGACATTTACTATCCTACTGTCTAGAATCTCAAGTAGGTGATTCTTTTCCATTGAAGATATGAAGTATGTCGCTAAGCTTCTCTCCTGTTAGGAATTCAACAAGCACAACCCCAAAGCTATAGACATCACTCTTCTCTGTTAATTGGCTTGAGCGGAAGTACTCTGGATCTAGGTACCCCAGTGTTCCCTGCACTAACGTTGTCACATGAGTTTGATCGAATGGAACAGATCTTGACACTCCAAAGTCGGCAACTTTTGCTATATACTTACTATCCAAGAGTATGTTGGATGACTTTACATCTCTATGGAAGATGGGTATGGATGCTGGTGAGTGCAAGTAAGCAAGTGCACCTGCAGTCTCTGCTGCAATTCTTAACCGGTCATCCCATGAAAACAAGCACCTGACATTTCCATGGACGTGTTGGAAGAGTGTACCATTTGGTATGAATTTGTAAACCAACAAAGGGACTTGAGTCTCTAAGCAACAACCGAGAAGCTTTATGACATTCCTGTGGTTGATTTGTGTAAGGATGAGAATTTCGTTTATGAATGGTTCTATTTGAGTTTCATCCACGATTTTGGACTTCTTGATGGCAACAATCGTTTGATCAGGAAGAATTCCCTTGTAGACTGTACCAAAACCTCCTCGACCAAGGATCGTAGCCTCATCATAGTTAGTTGCCCATTTGAGCTCTTCTGCAGTGAAAATATTTGATGTCTCACTAATACTCCGCGGAGAGTGAAGTTTTTGTTGTAATAGCAAACCTCCATTTCTTTGAAAGAACATCTGTTTGAGCTTGATGAGTTTTCTTTTCTCGAGTCCCCAGTAGAGCCATGAGAGTGAAAGAAGCAGGAACACAAGGCCTAAATCCACACCTGCACTGACAATAAAACTGGGGGGGGGGGGGGGGGGGGGATAGTTCGATGGGTTGTTGAAATTATAGAATAAGTCAACACCCATTAGAAAGTAACCATGCCGCAGGTGGAATTCGAAGCTAGGACATGAGGGACAAACCCACACAGCCCTAACCACTAGGCCATAACACCATTGACTGCTTATCAAAACATTGATTTGGAGGGAAACCATGCTTGCCATGAGGGCATACGCATGTGTAACTCCCAATTGTGTTTGTTCATAAACCTTGGCAAGGGTATTGGTCTGGATGATCACACTCATTAATATCTGCATCTCATCAGGATTAGTCCTTCTAGCCCGATATCTATTGTTGTATTTCAATAAAAATGAGAATACCTCGGCAGCCATGAGGGAGATGAGGGTTCCCTCTGTAGCCTCGAGAGCAATTACACAGGTATCCAGGACCATTGATGGAGTCATAGCAGTCAGCATTGTGTTTGCATGCAAATGACTTTGGATCCATCCTAGCTTCTTCACAGGAGGTTTTATTCCTTATAGCCCAGTCCAGAATGATCGGCACTTGAGTATCTTCATCGAATTCTTTGAAATGCAGAGTGGAGAAGTTGTACCAGTCCCGTTCCACCAGAAAGGCTAAACTGCAAGCGTCGAATCCCATTGTGAAGTTGTGACTATAAAAGCTACTTACACTCACATCAATGGCCTGCACTTCCCTTGGAATCTCTGTCTGACAACAACCTATGCCAGAACAAGTCCTGTTTTTCAGCTTGTTTAAGTCGCCGCACATTGACAGGCATTCACTAGTGTAGTTGTAAGTTATCCGATCCGCCTTGGTAAGGTTGATGAAGGCAAGAGTGTCACAATCTATGGCAGTGAGCCTCTTAGGAGTGTATGATAGCATGTATGGGAAGTCCACAAGATACATGTATGCATACATATCTTCATATGACACGTCTTGTAACGATCCGATCCGCACAGTAAGAAATTGTCCGCTTTGGGCCCAACCGGCCCGCACGACTTTAAAATGCGTCTTACTATGGAGATTCAACATCGCACATAAGTAGCACACCCCCCTTTCGCACTCAGGCGATGTGAGACTATGTCCCCCTTTGTAGCTCGTCCAATATCTCTCGGGCCTATTGGGTTCCAACCCTCACCCTCAGGTCCGTCCACTCCAGGGTCTCACATGCCTCCTCCCTTGTAGCAATCAATAGCCACATAGTTGTTCACACACATATAGCCATCTAAAGATAGGTCCAAAACCTCAATTGTAGCTCCAGCTACGAAGACTTTAGGCGGGGTATAGCTATCGTTGCATATCACTTCAAATCCATGATCTATATAACAACCTTTTCCTATGACAAATGGGTAAGGAATACTGAGGTTCCCACAATGATGTGAACAGTTTGGCACGATGACGTCTTTTGATATGAATGACGATGAGGAGCAAACTGCTAGACATGACATGATGAAGTGAAACAACATAGCCGTCCTGAGAAACATCTTCATATATTATCTGTTAACTTTGCCTATGGATGAAGTTGGAGTCATAGTTTGGATTTTTATTGTGTGAAGTGGAGACTAGGTTCTTGATTTCTTCATCTTTTGATTTCTTTTTCTGTTGATTAAGGGTGGGTTCCTAGCTTCCATTCAATAATTAACTTTTTCAAAGGTAAGGTGAGGTTTCCCTAATGGAAGTCAGTCATGAAACTGGTTGCTAATTTATAAGTCCATGCTGAAGTAAAGCGAAGATGGGTGTTTGAAAACCCTTCATTGGTCACACGTTATGCTCATTTCACCCTTTTCAATCAAAGAATCCTTTATGCATGGCCCTCTTCGTATAATTTGGAGTTTTATTAGCAAGTTAAAAGTATGAATGCTGAAATCTAGATTACATAATATAATGACCTTATCGATTGCATAAGGTTTGAAGTTTACCAAACGCGTACACTTTTTCTTGCTTTATGGAAAGGGTCACTTCGAGTCAATTTCCACATCACAAGATCCAAGTCAAAATTTGTCATAGAAAATGACACATCTACCAAGCTTAACAGAAACAACATTGTACACCTCATGCATCCCAAGTAGGTTGGCACCCACGGGTAAGGTTTTGATTTAGTAGTTTTCAATTTGCCAAAATTTTGAACTTGACGACCTTTCTGCACTGAACCTCAGAAAACCCTATAAACAGTTAGAGCTTGGAGGATGGTACCACTTGGTCATGGGTTTGAACCCAGCTTGCGGCATCTTTATCAGTTTATGGTGTGCTGACCAGTTCTGGTCTTTAATGGATTATGAGATCTTATAAAAACCCTGTTCGCCTTCCCAAAAAAAAAAAAAACTCGGAAAACCAATTAATGTTCTGTAAGACACTTCATTCTGATTCCTGAGAGGAAGAGCTAAAGAGAATCTTATTCCTGAATCCCGAAGAAGAAAACATGAAACGGAAGCATCATTTCCACTTACACTCTGTTTAGAAAACCATTGTGAACAATTGCAAGAAAACATACCCAGTGAGAAGGTTCAAGATTTTCAGTTATTTCTGAAGTCATAGTGGCTGGTCTCCAGAGGAATACACAATCTATCTCTGGAGACCATTGCTCTTTCCATCATTTTTAGATTTCCGTATTAACTGAAGTAGTCGCTTAATTGGATCAGTGATAAGAATCGAGAATCTATGACTGAGACCTGAATTCAAAGAACTCGCTAAATCTTTTGGAATCCAATGACAT
Organism: Berberis vulgaris; assembly: GCA_963556465.1. Taxonomy (NCBI): domain Eukaryota; kingdom Viridiplantae; phylum Streptophyta; class Magnoliopsida; order Ranunculales; family Berberidaceae; genus Berberis; species Berberis vulgaris. Next base: position 71,778,608 of record OY747125.1, on the reverse strand, counting down.
GCAGAAGACTGAGTGTTAAAATTCATGAGACAGAAAAGAAACACTATAGTCTTACAGAATATACTTCTTTTGTAGTTTAAAGTCTGAGCCATTATTATGTAAAAGAGACATGATTGGCTTTTTGTATTTAAGGGGCGTCTCTTGATGTATATGCATTTTCGTAATCATTGATGATAGTATTTCCAAAGCACTCATGGTACATAACAGCTTTGTTTTTTTCAGATGAACAAAATCTAGGCCTGTTTAGTTGGAACTTACTGGGAAAATATGCAAATGGTTCTACGGTATTAGTGGTTAGCAATCTGAACTTTGAATCCACCGACCTGTGTTCAACTTCTGGAGGACCTTTATTTGTTTTGTTCCCAAAACAAAAACAATTGTGGGCTCTCTCTACTCATTAGGTTTGTTTGGGCGACAAAACCAATCAGGGCATAAAAGCTTCCTCTTGACTAGTTGCATGTTTATCTTGGAGTTTTGGCAAATCATTAAGGTGCTTTGCTATATGGTAGGCTATCTCAGCCTCCCTTGTATTCCCACTTTCTTTCCTAGTAAATTAATCTTCCATTTATTCCTGCTCAGGTATGATCTAGTGTATAAGAAAATTCAAGAGAAAACCAAAATTGAAGCCTGTGTAATCACAATGATCTAATAATAACACTTCACGGAAATTCATGTAATTTGAGATTTTTCACTTAGAGAAAAAATCCATTAAGACTAAAATCATCAATATTACTAATTTAAACTCCAGGATTTTTCATGTGGCTTCCTAGGGCTAAATGAAATGAATGGACTTTTGTTATGCACTAGTCAGAGAATTTTTTAAGCATCAACAACTTCAATGAAAGCCATTTTGTTATAGCATATGGGCAGGTGACTTCTATGTAATTGTTTTGAGATTCCCCAACCAAACCCAAATACTCCACATCTATGTATTGATTCTAATTTTTTTTTTTTAAATGTTTTGTAGAAATTGGAGCTTAAACGATGAAATCGCATTAGCGCGGTTAGTTTGGAAGAACAAGCTCGAAGTGGCACGGACAGTGAAGTCAATGACAAAGCTCAAGCCCAAAAATTAACCGAAAAACCCAAATCCACATTTTTTCTTAACCTAAGCCCACACCCAACCTGAACCAGAGAAGAAACTTATTTTATCTCTCCCTCACCAACATCTCTATCTCCTCTCCCCTCTCCTTTGGGGGGCAGCCACAACCCCTCCTCTCCTTCACATCCCTTCTTCATCCTCTCTTGGCAGAGACATAGATACATTCGTCTCTCGCCATCACACAACCACCTTCTTCTTCCTTTAGCCTGCAACTCACCATCATAGCCAACGCACAAAATCATCCCCTTCTCCATCACGTTCCCTGCTCCCTATTCTCTTTTTTCACAGACTTCTCACGTCCACAGATAATGACCACCATCAGAGCACGACCTCGTTCTCGCAGCCTCCATCATGTCTTCCTCTCCAACTCGCCCTTCCTTTTCTTCTCCACTTCAATCTCTCACCCAACCATCACCAACAGTTAGCCTCTTCCTCATCCAAACAACATCTCTTCTTCACTCCATCTCTCCCTCACAACGATCATCAATAGAGCTCCAACTTCTTCCTATACCACCGTCCAGTAGACACAAAACCATCACCGCCCCAAATAATCAGTGAAAAAGAAAAGAGTGCACCCAGTGAGATTTTGGGGTTAATTCTTCTTGGCACGCACTTGAGTTTCACAGTTACTTGGATTGATTTAATTGTGAATTTTTATATCATTGCTATGAACGTGTATTAATTTTCGAATGATGTGGATTTAATCTTGTGTTTACAAAGAATCTTAACATGTCATGATCCGTTGAAAATCTCTGAGACAAATGTTGGAAAGTATAGATTGAGTCATTCGAGTCTTTCTTGAATTTGCTCGAGGACTTGCAAAAGATAAGTGTGGGGGAATTTGATAGGGGCATAATTAGGCTATTTTTAGTACCATATTTCTATATATATTTTTAGCTATTACTTTAATTATGGTACTAATATCTATTTTCGTTTTTGTGTAGATTTCCAATTACAAAATTTTAAAATAGAAGCAAATTGGACATTTAGAAATACTAATTGCACAAGGAATCCACACAAACAAGGAAACAAGGAATCCACACCAACAAGGAAACCACACAAAGTAGAAAACGAGTTTAAAAAGGGGACGATAGCTTGCCTTGAGGATCCATCCATCCAGCAATAGCATCCCCATCCATAGCCCTAACCCATCATCACAGCAGTCCATCGGCAACAACAACCCTCTCCCTGTTTCATTCCCATCACAGCCACACAGACATCGTCACAGTCTTTCCTTCTCACCCGATCTCTCTCTCAGCCGATCACACCCACCATCATCGATAAACCCTCGTCTCAGTCCCCCCCTCTCTCTCTCGCTGTCTCTGATTGTCACCACCCATCGCCACCTCGCCAAACCCTAGCCACCATCGTCCTGAATCCATAGCCCCCTAATCACAGCCTCATAACCCATCCAAAATCACGCACACGAAGAAAAGTAGAGACCAGGAGCTGAAGAAGCAGAGAAGTGAGCAGATCGCGTGAGGAAGGTGAAGGAAGATATCTCTTCCTTCGCGCTATTTGCACCCCAACACTCATCTCTCTACCACCACGCATCAGGCTACAATGTTTTTTTCATCTCTTAACTCTTTTACTTATTTTAGTTTGATTATTGATTATGGATTACTGTTTGAACATAATTAATATGTCTAGCTAAACTTCTCTTAGTTAGGGGTGGATTCGAAGCCCCGAACATGTGTTTTATAAATTAATTGAATTTAATCTTCCTTGCTATTAGTGATTGTGTTTTGCTTAACTGCTTTATAGAGAACTTTTCTTTGTATGTTTGTTAAGGTGGCCAACTTAGTAAGCATGCTAGAATCTGGGGCTAGAGTATAGGAGAGTTTCACCTAATTGTTATAATCCCGTATTCACAAGTAGTAAATACCAAGGAACGTTGGTAATGTTAAGTAAAAACATAGGCAAGAACAAGATGCTGATCATACTTGTAATTGCCTAGTTAGTGTTCATATTTTCCACAAAACTGAATGATCTTAGATTGTTGTCTAACTTTCGATTCCTGTTTAGATAGCATGATAAGAATAGTTTGAAAGCGACGCTTAATTTATTTCCACAAACTTGGGAAAATAATAATATTAATGCAGTGCTTATCACGGTTAATCTTGAGCATTGTCTCTCACGAGTTAGCAAGTGATTATTGAAGATTGATTTATGAGCATATGTTTGGTGTGTGGAGTTGTACCCTTAGCTAATTTCTCATCTTTCCATCCCTTTAGTTTTATTATCTTTACAATAATTTTCGTAGTTATTTTCATAGTATAATTTAGAAAATTCAATCCCCCATTATTTAATTAATTAGATTGTTAGTTACCTTTTAGCTATTCTTAGTGTTAATTGGAAAGCCCTCTAATCCCTGGTCTAGAACGATCTCTACTTATTCTATACTACAATCACAAAGAAGGGTATTAAGTTGTGTGCTACTAAAATAACGCATCAATTTTTGGTGCCGTTGCCGGGGAACCAAATCAGGTGCTATACAGGTTAAAAGTGTCACAATTGGAAATCAGTTCAAGGTGAATGGGCATCGACTTAAGCCCTATTATGAGTCAGTTGTGGAGCATGACGTGGAGGACGTATCACTCCATGTTCCCACTTATTCTGAGGATTAATTGCAGATACCGTCAGGCTGCACGGCGTTAAAACAAGCGCTTCTTAGGTGGCAACCCAATCAGATTTGCTTTTTCTATCCATTTTTTTTCTTTTTGTTATGTTTGCTTTTGTTTGTTAGTAGTTTGTTTTTCCGCGTTTAAATCTTTCATTACATGTGCTATAATCTATTAACATTGAGGACAATGTTAGGATTAAGTGTGGGGGAATATTTTTTTAAAAAAAACAAAAAAAAAGTAATAGAAAAAAATAAATAGAAAGTGTCAGTCCATTAAAAACATTATGTTGCTTTTTATTTTCTTTGTTGGTATTAGTGTCATAAAAAATAATTAATTTTTTTTAAAAATAAAAATAAAAATAAAAAATTTATAGTTGTTTTGAGTCTTAGGATACTTTCCAACACAATGATGAGATTTGGTTTTTAATTGCATGACTTTAAGGTGATTTATAAACATGATTTAAGATATAATATTATTCTTTGGTTAATATTTATTCATGGCTGTCATATATAAATTCACATGTAATCAACTTAGTAATTGGTAGTCATAACATGCCTAGTTGAATTTAACTCATTATAACCCATATGAGAGTTTTGGGCCTATTGTTCTTTTGATTTTGAGAGTTTTTAGTTAGGTCATCGTTTATTTCTTTTGTCAATTATAATTCGTTGCATGATCTCAATTTTGCTTGCTTTGGTTGCTACTTGGATTGCTTTCATAATTAAGAATTAAACACTAGAACTTGTATTGACTTCGTTCAAATCATCATATTGAATTGCATAACATGATAAAGGCACCTAGTTTCCACCATTGCCAAATAAGCCTGATCCATAATATATTTTCTTTAGGTTAACCCCGTTGAGCCTGTTATTAAGCCTTTTGTTTTATTACCGTCATTTTCTATCCCTAACCAAATAAGAAGAGTGAAGCATAATTTGATTTGCAGAGACTTTATTGTGGTTCAAGGTATGTTGAAAAACAAGTGTGGGGGAAGACCCTTGTGGTAGACAGTTCAAGAAGAAAGAGTTGCAAAAAAAAAATGATGTACAAAAAGTTACAAAAGGGATACAAGTCCTTATCTATATCCATTAAGTATTTCAGTACCATACCGATAGTTCAATTCTTTTCATTCAGTAGATACAAAATAATTGCTGAAACTCTTCATTATCAGTGGGCCACCTTTTCATTTTTACACTTATGTCTTGAACCATATGATTCTTTGCTAATGTCTCTAATCTTATTGCATGCTTTCACCATTTCTTCAAGCCCTTTGAAAATTTCATATCCGTTCTTTCTCTTCCCTTGACCCCTGGCCCCATTACAACCTGAATAAAGACCTTTTGATTGAGTATGTCTTGCAATGTCACGATGTGGAGATTCGGATGAGGTATGAGCATATGGTGTCCCTAGTTCTTGCATTCAAGTAGTAACATTCTTTCCATGAGATCATATAGCTGAAAAAAAAGAGTCAGAAAATGCCTTTCTTTCTTGTTATATCATATGTGAGCTATTTGTTTCCCTTTTACATCAATCCTCTCACATATAACTAGAATAGGAAGAGTGATTTTACAAAATAATCAGTGAAAAAGAAAAGAGTGCACCCAGTGAGATTTTTGTGAGTCTATCTTGAATTTGCTCGAGGACTAGCAAAAGATAAGTGTGGGGGAATTTGATAGGGGCATAATTAGGCTATTTTTAGTACCATATTTCTATATATATATATTTAGATATTACTTGTTAATTATGGTACTAATTGCTATTTTCGTTTTTGTGTAGATTTTCAATTACAAAATTTTAAAATAGAAGCAAATTGACAATTTAGAAATACTAATTGCACAAGGAATCCACACAAACAAGGAAACTAGGAATCCACACCAACAAGGAAACCACACAAAGTAGAAAACGAGTATAAAAAGGGGACGATACCTTGCCTTGAGGATCCATCCATCCAGCAATAGCATCCCCATCCATAGCCCTAACCCATCATTACAACAGTCCATCAACAACAACAACCCTCTCCCTGTTTCGCTCTCATCACAACCACACAGACATCGTCACAGTCTCTCCTTCTCACCTGATCTCTCTCTCAGCCGATCGCCCCTACCATCATCGATAAACCCTCGTCTCAGTCCCTCTCTATCTCGCTATCCCTGATTGTCACCACCCATCGCCACCTCGCCAAACCCTAGCCGCCGTCGTCCTGAATCCATAGCCCCCTAATCACAGCCTCATAACCCATCAAAAATCACGTACACGAAGAGAAGCAGAGATCAGGAGTTGAAGAAGTAGAGAAGTGAGCAGATCACGAAGGAGCAGATTGCATGAGGAAGGTGAAGGAAGATATCTCTTCCTTCGCGCTATTTGACTCCCAACACTCATTTCTCTACCACCATGGATCAGGCTATAGTGTTTTGTTTCATCTCTTAACTCTTTTACTTATTTTAGTTTGATTATTGATTATGGATTACTGTTTGAACATAATTAATATGTCTAGCTAAACTTCTCTTAGTTAGGGGTGGATTCGAAGCCACGAACATGTGTTTTATAAATTAATTGAATTTAATATTCCTTGCTATTAGTGATTGTGTTTTTCTTAACTGCTTTATAGAGAACTTTTCTTTGTATGTTTGTTAAGGTGGCCAACTTAGTAAGCATGCTAGGATCTGGGGTTAGAGTATAGGAGAGTTTCACCTAATTGTTATAATCCCGTATTCACAAGTAGTAAATACCAAGGAACGTTGGTAAGGTTAAGTAAAAACCTAGGCAAGAACAAGATGCTGATCATATTTGTAATTGCCTAGTCATTGTTCATATTTTCCACAAAACTTAATGATCTTAGATTGTTGTCTAACTTGCGATTCCTGTTTAGATAGCATGATAAGAATAGTTTGAAAGAGACGCTTAATTTAATTCAGCGAACTTGGGAAAATAATAAGGTTAATGCAGTGCTTATCACGATTAATCTTGAGCATTGTCTCTCACGAGTTAGCAAGTGATTATTGAAGATTGATTTATGAGCATATGTTTGGTGTGTGGAGATAAACCTTAGCTAATTTCTCATCTTGCCATCACTTTAGTTTTATTATCTTTACAATAATTTTCGTAGTTATTTTCATAGTATAATTTAGAAAATCCAATTCCCCATTATTTAATTAATTAGATTGTTAGTTACCTTTTAGCTATTCTTAGTGTTAATTGGCAAGCCCTATAATCCCCGGTCCAGAACGATCCCTACTTATTCTATACTACAATCCCTCTAATCCTCTCGATATCTCGGGCCTCCATATCAAAAGACCATCTGTCCACGGCTACATCCAGACACTCTAATTCGCCCCCTAGTCCACCTCAGTTCAGCACGAGTTGACGCCAAATCAGACTTGGCCACCCTTAGTTGAAATCTCACACCAGCAAATTTCGCTTTGGTGATAGAGACCGCGACCCCCACGGCCTCGAAGTTCGCGACAGTACCAAAACTTTGCAACTGACCATTCCATCCACTCGGTAGAGAGCATTCGAATATGACATTCACAGGTCTGCGAAGGTCTTTTCCAAAGAAAGTACTCTCCCGCGGGCTTCGGGGTGCAGCGAAACAAGACTGTACGGCTCAAGGGCACGAGCGACCATCTCGGGACCACGGTGACGTGAAGCATCAATAATCGATCCTACTTCCCCCCATCTAAGTCGACAAGGGAAGTAGAAGCATCAGGAGGGAAGCTACGACCCCCCGAGTGTGTCGCCTGTGTGGACCGTGACGTCCCAAGGGGAGAAGCCGCCCGGTCAGAGGGTTGCCTCCTCTTCTAAAGAACGACGAGAGGCACGTTAGCCTACAATTTAGCAAGCCTGGATGGGCAGGGCAGGGCTAGACTTCTCTACATCGAGCGACGATTGACAACCCCCTTGGCCGGTGAACCTGGCACATTGCGGACATCATGAGAACACCGCAACAACTCACTGCGCACAACATTGCCTGGCATTATGAACTCCTCAACGGATGTCAAATGGAGCTTGAGGAACTCCCTCTCTATCTGCTTTTCTTCCTCGCTAAAAGACGGAATAACAAACTTCCCTGAAACAAAGGAATGACGTTAGAACTAGCGCCACATCAGGGATACACAAAAATATATATGTGATATGCCGACAACTAAGAAACTCACCAAGATCAAACTAAGAGTATTGGGACACCCTACGACTCCCAAGCTTGAAGTATGCAGAATCCACCGAAACCAAGAACCAATACTTTTCCCAAGGTTCAGCGTCACCCGCCACTGAGCGTAGACAAGAAGAGCAATTCAATATTCAGAGACCCCTGAGGTCCAATTGTGCAGTGGTCATGTGATGGATCACCGCCAGGGTCAAATGGAGACCAACGTCATGTGCCCTCAGAAGAATCGCAAGCAGAATCTTGAACCCACTCGGAACCATTTGAGCGGGAGGCATACGAAAATTAAGAAAGAAGCGCCAGACGTCATCTGGCACTGGAAATCATAGCTCAGACTTGAACATGCCTCGTTGCAAACTTATGTACACCTGAGGGGGTGTAATCGAAGCCAAATTTCCAAACGCGGGAACGATTTCCAAATCTTTCGGAATACAGTACAGACTACGAATCCTGATCAACTCGGTTTCGTCAACCAAGCTACCGTCGAAGAACTTGACGCAAGTAAAGGATAACAGATCCTTGGGAGAAAGTTCAACATTAAGAGCCATCGGTAAAAAGATCGGATCAAACTTCACAGCGATACTATTGCCTGAAAAAACAATGCAGATATGAATAAGAAAATCCTCATCGAAGTAGCAAATATTTATAGGGAAGGCAAATCACACTTTCCCTCATTGAGCAGTCACATACCCATTAATGTCATGCGTCGCTTGAGACAAACGTTTTGAGTCCAATCATCACGACGGTACAATTGCTTTTTCAAAGAGTCAGTGGACCGACTTAACGTCCCACTAACTCGGGGGGAGTAGCTGATGATACACCAAAACGGTCACATCATTGAGCCATAAACGTGTCATTATGATATCGAGAAGTTACAGACCCCATCGTCAGCACAACATTGATCCGCCCCAAAAGGTTTCAAGCTCGCCCAATACAGCCCGCCAGACGAACTTGCACTCTTACAGCGTGCTAGGCCCATATGTCTCACAGCTATCCACAATACCTGTAAGCCCTACTAAGGCAAGTATCTCGATGATCAGTTTCGGACATGCAACTACATAAGCTCTCAACTTCCAACTAGGAAGCAAATACTAGAGTACATATCACACAAGGAAAACTTCCTTTTACGAAATACCCTCAGATGGGAAACTATCTCCCGCGTATCTAGGAGCACAGGGCTAACATGGAACTTCCCTCCTACAATACGACTCCTGATTAGAGAAGGATCTCCACGAAGATCTCCTTCCTAAACTATGCCATCGATGGCTTGGTTGAACCAGGACACTTGCTCTATAAATAAGACATGAGGTTGGTAAGCTAAGGTACGCTACAAATTCCTTGTTTACAACATTACACATTCCTAAGATCCCTGTCTGACTTTAGCATCGGAGTGCCATCGACCACTACAACGGTGGTCCATGGCTCACGTGCGTTACTTGTGCAAGTCAGCAGGTCGACAGGACAAGGTCAAAGCAAGAAGCGAAAAACGGCCGCATCAGGTGTAAATCGCAAATAACCCAATTAGATGAATCGATTTTCTTCCCCCATAGATTAGATGAAGTTTTATTTAGCAATTGATGTTTTGTATAATTATTTATGTATTGTTCAAATTAAAAAAAATTATGTTAAAGTAAGTAATTATTATATTATCATTAACTATGATTCATCGCTCCGACCCCCTTCAACAAAATTCCTAACTCCGTCAATAAATGTGATTTCTTAAAAGAAAAATGTCGAAATTTCATGATTTTTTGAGTTACCGAAATTTCTTTCAAAATTCAAAAATAATTATTTTTCATTAGTCCAATCTCAATTTATGTACATTTTAACCCGTTATAAACATAGTTTAGTATTGAAGTTTTGTTCTATTAAGTGATTTTTATGTAATATGTAGTTTGAAATACTTAAATTATATTATTAACTTCAAAATTACAATAATTTTTTTTAATGTTTATTCTATACGTATTAAAATATTATATTTTAAAACAAAATCACAATCCTTGCTTCTGTCCACTGATCAATAAAAGAGATATAAAAGCTAAATACCACCATTATTCCCACACAGAGACTGCAACACATCTAACATATAACAATACTTAAGTGGAACATTGTATGAATGGCTGAATGTTGTTGAGGTGTGTACATTACGACTCGCAAATTTTATTGCAGGAATTCCGGGTTGTAACTGTCACGATATCTTTTTTAATCGTGGAATATATCGTAACGTATTCAGCGGCTGGTTACTCCCATATATCTACTATGGAATCTAATTTGTAATGTTTCAAGAACAAGGAAATCTTGCAAGTTTTCAGGTGAGGTTCAACAACTAAAGATTGGAGTCCCTCAGCTTGGTTATTAGAGGGAGTTTTACTTGTGAACTGAAATTGCATACACAACAAAGAAACCTATTTACACAACAAAACAAGAGGCCCCTCAAGGACACATCTACTACATCCTAAAGACATGCACACATACAAAAAAAACCCACAAAACAAGAAGAATTGCAGGCCAACTTCCCCTAACTCCGCAAAGACCATTCAACCCTTGGATCCACCAGAGGTCTTGGACATGTAAGTGGTCATGGCCTTAGTCCCCTCAGCAATGGCATGTTTACCAAGTTCACCAGGCAACACCAACCTAACTGCACCTTGAATCTCCCTGGATGACAAAGTCCCCCTGCCTGTATACTTTGACAATCTTGATGCCTCATCTGCCAACCTCTCAAACATATCATTCATCAAACCATTCAGCACTGTCATTGCTTTTGATGATACTCCCATTCCTGGGTGCACTTGTTTCAACACCTTGTACACATACCTTTTGTACTCTTCTCCACCAGCTTCCATTCTCCTCTTCCTCCTTCCTTTCTTCTCTCCGCTCTTCGGCTTCACCCCCTTCTTCCTTCCCTTAACGCCCTTTTGCTCACCAGTCTTGTTTCCCTCTTCTTGTTTCTTGATTTTCTCTTGATCTTTCTCTGTGGTGCCTTCGACTTCACTAGCTACCTGTTCACTTGGCTTATTTATCTCTTGATTCTTCCTTTTTTCTTCATCTTTTTCTTTGGTACCTTCACTACTGGCTTGAACTTGTGGGGTTTGTGCCTCTTCAACTATAGCCTTATTTGCCTCTCCTTGCTTCTTGGTTTTCTCTTGATCTTTATCAGTACCACCACCACCGCTAACTACAACTACTGGGGTTACTATTGGGGTTTGTGCTTCTTCAGCAACAACCTTGATGGGTTCTTTGTTTGTTGACACAAAGATGTTTTCCTTGTCTCCTTCTTGGGTTTCTTGGCTTTGGGTGTTGTTAATGACTGTAACATTCACAGTTTCTTCAACAACGACCTTCTTATTTGTTCTCACTACTGAACCCACCATCTTCACTGAACGCTTTGGAGCCATGTTTTCTATCTATGGAAATCAATTTGAACCAAAGACAAAAGTAAAAGATCGGGAGGAAAAGAAAATGGGGTAGTTTTTAAAGGACGGTTAAGTGTTGGAAGAAACTGACACGTATGGGACACATGTCAAGTAACTTTTGAAGCAAACGGCTACGTGGGTAAAAAGGAAAGTGAACCATTCTTAGGAGCCAGGCCCCTAGCGCCAGGACCGCGCCAAGCCAAGCCAATACCCTCCATCATTTTAGAGATGCTCATAATGCTCTAACCAGTGTTCTAAAAAGCGCTAGGCGGTGGGCAGGCGGCGAGCAGTTGCCTAGAGCCCAGGAGCCTAGGCAGTTTTAGGTTTTGTATTATAACTTTAATAATTTACAAAAGTTAAGCATAATACCTCATCAATTATGTTCAATTTAATGCTAAGAAACATATGCAAAATTTAAAAACATGAAAAATTAACAGTCATGACGAAAATTTATTAAAACTCAAATGACTGAAGTTGGTCATGATGGGTAATTTATACAAAGTTGAATTTATAGACAAATATCCAACCATACTTTTTATTTTTCTTCAAATTGCATGAATGACCTCAGTCATGTTTGATAAAATCTACATTAGTAAAATTGGTACCGGTAGATCTTTTGAGAATTCCATTAGTAATCATCATTTGCTACATTCATACATATACTGAATAAAAAAATTAAATTGTTTATTTCCAAAAAAAGGGAAAAAAAATAAGAACACAATCAACCTTATTAAAAAAAAAAAAAAAAACTTGCCCAGACCCCACCCAGAATCGCCTAGACCGCCCAAACCCCGCCCATCCATTAATCTGGGCATTTCTCTAACGCCTAGCGCTTAGGCCATTTTTTCGAACACTGGTCCCAATCGAACACAATCACACGCACATAAAGCCCCCTGGCGCTGTCCTGACACTATGGGCCTGGCTGTCTACTTATTTTGAAAGTAAAGTGATGAGAGATTTCCTGATAGATCTTTGGAAAAAGATGGATGTCCAACTCTTGATCTATTTGGTGTTCGTTGGTGACTGTTGGATTGGCTGACAACGTTTTTACTTTGGCAACGAATACTCCACACCATCAAAAGTGCTTTCTCACACCATTTAACTCTCCAATACCACCTACTTTCTTTTCCACACCACCACTCTTTTCCACACCCACCTATATAAACAAAGAAACAACATTTTTCTCCTTCCTATTCAAATTGAAACTCAAGTCTCCCTTCCCCTCCACCATTTAAATCTTTCCTCTCCCTCGAATCTCTTGCAAAATCGAAACCAATATCTTCCCTATCCCTCGAAAAGCTCTTCTCTCTCCCTCAAAATTGAAACCCTTAAAAACCAAACCCCAAATTGCAACATCCCCAAAATTTTCAGAAAAATAAATTAATCTCATAGAAACTTCAGAAAAACTTTTAGAAATATTTTTAAAATAACTTTCAAGTGATTGAAGTTGTATTTATTAGATAACTCAGAGTACTACAACTTTTGTGTCTGATCAACTTGAGAATCGATCTCGATCGAGCACATAAGTTGGCCGAAAGTCAGCAACACTATCTTGTTTTCATTGCGAGACAGATTTGCGCGACTTTAGTAAAATAACCATAACTTGCTAATTTCAAAACATTTTTAAGTGATTCAAGTTGTGTTTATTAGATAACTCATATTACTACAATTTTTGTGGTTGGATGACTTGAGAATCGATCTTGATCAAGCATATAAGTTGGTCGAAAGTCATGGACACTATCTCGTTTTCATTGCAAGACAGATTTGCGCGACTTTAATTAGTAAAATGACTATAACTTGCTCATTTCAAAACCTTTTCAAGTGTTCCAAATTGTGTTTATTAGATAACTCAGAGTACTATAATTTTTGTGTTTTGATGAGCTTGAAAATCGACTCAATTCAGGATTTAAATTGGTCGAAAGGTACCCTATTTTTGAGTTACTATTTTTAAAAAAATAATTTTTTTAGGTGGTGTGAGTAAGTAAGGAAAAAAACTCAATAGTGGTGTGAGAAAGTGCTTTTGGTGGTGTGGAGTAGTTGTTGCCTTTTACTTTATGATTGTTTATTGAGAATTCATTCTATTAGTTTCTTATATCCTTTTGGGTTTCGTGCTATCATGTGGGACTTAGACTTACAGAAGAGAGCAAGGTAATGTCAAGGATTCGGTTTTTGGTGAATTCCGTCGAAACTTTCGTACACAAAAATCAACTATTATATTTTTTGAGGTTTTTTTTCATAAAAGAATTTGAGATTTATTTGTAAATTTGAGATTTATTTGTAAATTTTGATGTTTTTTAATTATTATTTCCTTTTCATTATTTATCGATTTTTTAAACTGTCCCTTATTTTTTTTATTTACTATATTGATTTTATGTTTGTTTAATTTTTTGGTATTTAAGCTTCCTAAATTTGTTTATCAGATTTATTTACAAAGATGCATTTGAGTTTTGTTGATTTTTGTGCTATTTTCCACAACTCCGAAAAAAAAACGAAAAATGTGTTATTGTATAAAGACTTGCTTGTATACGTGGTATAAAATTTTGGTATGCAGATTTGCTTGCATATCGGGTACTCCATTACATGTGAGTTCGGTGGTTCGTGTAATATTTAGAAAATGTTTGCCATGGATCGAACTTTGATTGTCATGAGATGACACTCGATGTGGCACTCCATTTGAGTCATGTACGCGCCGAGTGGTTTCGAAGGCAAGGGAGACACACTTGGTTGAGGTGTGTTCGGCACAGGAGGAGAATGCTATTGTAGAAAAGAAACGAAATTTTTGTTTATGTGCATGATTGCCTTAAGGGAATAAACTAAATACTCATTCGGCCATTGAATGAGAACTACATGTCTTCCTAAAGGTAGAAAATGGGTTTATTGATATTTTAATAATAGTGTATTATGACTACGATTTGTATCGTTATTTGAAAATAAACTGCATTTATGAGGATTGATAACCTAGAAATTTTATCCGTTTGCAAGTCGGACTTACCATGTTCAACCCTCACTTTGTAAGTGAAAGTAAAATAAATGTATATTTTAAACATGATAAAACTTATTAGTATGACATGTGTGCCTCATGGAGGAACTACCAGTCTGTGATGTGTTATTTTATTTTGTGTGCTTTACTTGTGGGACGAAATTTTTTATTATGTTAATTTTTTTATTTAATGTTTCTGTTGTTAAATTTTCACGTCCTGAGTTTTAATGAAGCGAAAATCCTAATATTGTAGCACCCACATTTTTTTTAAATATATAAATTTATTTTATAGATAAATTATTTTATTTCCCTATTACTATGATTAATGTATTATGTTTCCGACATTAAAGCTTTTATAAATAAGGGGGTATGTTTATAAACTAATGTTATGTATCTTTTGAGCCTGGGCTTGTTTTTTATACTTTAGACTTAGACCTTGTTTTCATTAGGTTTCATATTGACTTGGATTTATATATATATATTTGCTAAATTAAGATAGAGAGAAATAATTAGAGAAGAGGAAGTTTTTCGCTCAATCTTTGATTCATACGATCAACAAGAGAAAAGGAAAGAGAAAGGAGGAATACAAGAAAAGAAGAGATAAACTATGAGAAAGATAGAGAGAGGCGTTTAAGGCTGCTGTTGAGGGCTGTTTACAGGGTGCGAAGAGGTTTTTTTCGAAGGAGGAAAGGAGGTGTTAAAGGGTTGTTTTGAGGTGTTGTTTGCAGGGGCATTGGGGGCTACTTGCAGGGGTATGAAGGGTTGTTCCGAGGGTCTGATTCAGGGTTATTTCAAGTTTGTTTCAGGGCTGAATCGGGGTTTTATTCAGTGTTGTTCAAGAGGATTTTTGGATTCAAATCTGGATTCTGGCGAGTCTTTTTCATTATCTAATATATTTATAAATATTTTTGCTTGGGTCAATCTATGAATTAGAGTTAGATATGTTGGGTTGTTGCATAGTTGGGTCTGATAAATTCTAGTAATTAAACTTTGTGGCATATGCTTGTTGTGGGTGAGTCTGTCTTCCTCTTTATGTTTTCAAGATTTCATTTTTATGGAATAGAAAAGTTGCATTGGGTCAGGACTTATGAGGTTTCGTTTGAGGACAACTGGGTAGTTCATGTCAAACACGTTACAGTTGAAGATGTAGAAAATCATATTGAACAATACCCATTCCAGTGTGGATTCAAGTCGTGTGAAAAATCTGTTCTTATTTTATTTTAATTTTCTTTTGGGCTTTTGCTTCATGTATTTGATGGAATACATCAGTGAGGAAAAAAATAATAACTAAATAAATGGAAGAACCCCTATGTTTAATCAAACTCACTTTGTGGTTTATTTATGGTACATTTATGAAGGTAAAATTGTTTTGCCCTTCTTATGTGCACAAACATAACCACCTTATCGTGATAACCTTATGTATATGTTTGATTTGATTCAGTATATGTTTGTCTTATGAGATTTGGTTGTAACTAGGGTAAATTTGAAATTTTCTTAAGTGGGAATGGCTTGGTTCACTACACCATAGTTGCCTATTAATAGCATTAAGTCATAGCTTTTTTCACACTTGTGCTATAAAATCCCAAGTTTTCATATAGTCATAGCGTTTTCTACACTTATGCTATAAAATCCCAAGTTTTCATAACAAAAGCCCAACTTTTCATATCAAGCAAAAGCGCGAGATTAAAAATAATAATTTAAAACCGCGTTTTTGCACTCGAAAGTTGTAAAACTCCCTCGCGTCTCTAACCTAAAAGGCAAGCAGTACAACTTTTCTCTCTCTAGTCTCCATCGCACACAGAGAAGAGAACCACCGTCGACGCCACTCGCATCCGCCGTTCCGCCGCCTTCGCCTGCTCAAGGTTAGTTCTTCTCTGTTTGCAAATTCCAAGGAGGGAAAGGATCAGAGGAGGGAGGGGGACGGGGGAGGTGGAGAAGTAAGGTTATACCTTCCAAATGTGAAAACCCTATCCCTTGTTCTCTACTCTCTATCGCCTCCGTCCACTCCAGCCCCGCCATCTCTTGCGTGCGTCTTCTTCTTCAGGTGAGTTTTTCACTTCTTCATCAACTCTCTTTTTTCTTCTTCATCAGCTCTCTTTCTTCTTCTTCTGTTCTTCTTCTTCAAGGTGTGTTTACTCACAAAAATGGGGTATCGATCTCACCGACCCATCTTCTCTTTCGATTCGGGACATCCCAGATCCTCTCAGCTACACTTGTGCGTCCCAACATTAGGTTTTTATCCATCTCTCTTCTTCTTTTTCTGAATCCCCAATGCATTTATGTAGAAACTGATAAGTTTTGTTGTATTTTCGATTTGGGGTTTTATATTCAAGGACGATTCCACACTTAGTAGGCAGAAGAAGGATGTAGAAGCCAATTGGAAGTCTCAGGTATGTATGTTTCAGATTTGGGCTTGTTTTGTCAAGTTGGTTTAAATTTTCCCTCAATGAGGTGGTGAGACTTTTCTTCTCCCAGTAAATCAATCAGTCCCACAGCTTCTTAGAGTTTTGCTTTCTTTTTTTGAAGTGACTTTGCAGTATTTTGGAAGCTATGGCTCAAAGGGTATGTGTTTGTTGGTCTTCTAGGGGTCGATGGCTCGTCAACAGAGCCCTTGAATCCTATTTTTCCAGCATGTAAGTATGTTAAGGTTTCCTTCTTGATTTGTAATTTTATCAGAAATTTGAGTTTTTTCAACAATTTCTTTTTTCCCCCTTTTGATTTTCTTTGAAAAATCTATGTCACCTGACACTATTTATCCTTCCAATTTATTTTAGACTGATTGTAGATTGGGCATTGTTGTGTATTTCTACTTAAAATCTCATCTTTCTTCGCACATTTTCTTGTAGATTCGGGCATTCCTTGACAATGTTCATATTTGTATTCTCAGGGTTGTTATGTATGCATCATTATAGGCTATTGCGAGGGTGGTGACATGTAAGTTGATTTTGTTGCTTTATTGAAGTGTTTGAGGAAAGGTGGACCAATCCAATTGGGTGTGATGCTTTCATTGTGGTTAATTTGTCTGGACTACCTTTGTTTGCCGCATCCTTTCGTTGTACAGGTCAGAAGCTATAAAGAAAGGCAATGGTGTTCATTTCCCTGAAGAGGTACCCATTTCTATTAAACAATGCATATTGTGTTTTAAACTTGAATTGTTGCCTTCATTATCATTTATGTTTAATCAATTATTTGAATTATATATAGAAACTTTGCAAATGGCTTGTTCAACTCCTCATGGCACTTGATTAATTACTTGCACATGAATCATATTCTTTATCGTGATGTCAAGGTCAGTGATGTTTCCTCTTTGTTAGGGTATTTGTTATATGTTATCTAGATATACGTTTGGGTAAGTGATTCATGTTTTCCCTGTTTTTTTGTATGAAAAAGATAATATTAGCAAAACTTCCTATATATAGTGGTTTACTGTTTTAAATACTTCCTATTGTAGCAGCTTAAGTTTATCTTTTAACTGCAGGTGATTTTGGACATGCTAAAATGTTGACTTCTAATGACCTTGCTTCCTCGGTGAGTGATATCTCTTACAAGATGGGTTTTTTCTCCAAGTTTTTTGTTTCCAAAATTGTTTTCTGAATGAGAGTTATTGGCTCATAACATAGGTTGTTGGAACTCCAAGCTATATGTGTTTTGAGCTTCTTGCTGATATTCCTTATGGTTCAAAGTCCAATATTTGGTCTTTAGGTATTTACAGATAATCTAAAACCTACCTTGATTGACCTTTTAGTTTATATGTATAGTAATGCTTATATTGATCCATCTCTTCACCAGGTTGTTGCGTATATGAACTGGCTGCTCACAAGCCTGCTTTTATAGCCTTTGTAAGTTGTAGAAATCCTCTTTTAAGTTGTCTTTACACAAATACTCTAAATTTGCTACATGGTAACAATTCTATTTTGAAAGTAATTGCAGACTGCAGTATTGTAGCATTATTTTGATATTATGTGATTTATTAGTGTCCTCGATGCTAAATTATGCATATGTTACTTGGATGTTAATAATAGTACCCTGTCACTAGAAAGGTGCATTAATCTGAACTTCAATATATACATTTTTGTTAATTGAGAGTGAGGCTATATGCCCAATTCACAAATCCCAGTTAAACATATCATGCTAATACTATTTTGCTGATACATACCCGTTCGAATATTCTTTCTACAATAGATCTGCCATGTAAAGAAATTCGATGATGGCAATTTTATATAGTTGGCACAATATACTTGACTTTCCCTGCCATAGTCGGCATTATTTTTTTTCAATATTCTATTCGACTATTCCAATATAACTGTACCACCTTTTCTTCCACCAAAATATAAAAACTAAAAATCACAATGACCATCTAAAGTCTTTTTTCTGTGATATTCAGTTATTGACCTTAATGTTCTGTTTGCTTGCCAGGACATGCAAGCTCTTATAAACAAAATAAACAAATCTATAGTGGCACCACTTCCAACCATGTATTCTGGTAAATTGTGAGTAAATATTACTTATTTATCTGTATTACAAGTACTATATGAATTTCAAAGTCATGCCAGTCTCTGTCATGTTATCTGTCTGCGCCAGTCGTGTGATGGATTGGTAGAAACTTCTTGCAAGGAATGTCTTGTGATTGGTGCACGATAGTAATGGTGGCAGGACTTGTTAAACCAATTCAACTGATAGTCTTGAGGTCTTTTCAGACTTGTTCATGTATTAAAAAGGCCAGTTCTAAATGCTGATTTGTTTTCTCTAATAAGAGCATGTTGTGGAAAAATCCTGAGCTTAGGCCAAGTGTATGTACTATCCTTCTTTACTTCCACTTTTAGCACAAAATATACTTGCTTAGGATATTTTCATGACAAGATAGTTTTAGATGTTTTAACAAGCATGTGACATATTGGACATTTTCATTAGAAGTTTGCTATATAGATGTGTCTTATGGTCAGCAATGGCTAGTGTACAAGGAAGCACAGATTCGCGGAAAAACCCTGCCGAATCCATGAAAACGTGAGTCAGATACGGATACGCGTGCGATTCGCATCGGATACGTATCCGACACGCGGTCAACGTATCGATCAACTTGACCTGGTCAGGATACGGCATGGACACGGTCCGGATACGGTCAGGATTCGGTTGCTAAATTTTTTTTTCCAGATCTTGATAAGATCGGACGGTTGAGATCTGAAGCCCTAATATTAAAACCTAAATCTCATTTTTTTCGTTTTGTTATTGGCTTATTGCTCAAACAGACAGAGAGGTGAGGAACTGAGGAGGCGAGGAACCGAGGAAGGAGGAACCAGAGGAGGCGAGGAACCAGAGAGAAAGGAGGCGAGAAAGGAGGAACCGAGAGGCGAGGAACTGAGGAAGAAAAGAAAGAACAAAGAAGGAAGAAGAAGAACCGAATAAGAGAAAGAAGGAAGGGAAGAAGAAGAAAGAGCTTACCTTGCTTAGAGGAGTCTATTGGAGTCGGACTTAAGCTCAGGACCCAGGTTCGTCTCTCTCGACTCTCACTCAGTCACTCAGTGTTAGTGTTTATTCTTCTTGCTTTTTTTTTTTTTTTTTTTTGTGTTTTGTGTGTGATTCACTGATTATTAGCTTATTTTTTGTGTGGGAAGAAGAAGAAAGAATTGTTTCGATGTCTGACTAAATTGATTCTCTGTTGTTTCTTAGTATATTTGTGATATTGTGAAATTGGCCTTGGATTTAGCTGTTGTTTCGATGTCTGACTGTTAGGGGAAGTTTGTGTGCATATGTTGTAATCAATGGTTTGACATACTAGTTGATTATTAGTGAAATCTATGTATTTTTTGTTTTTTTGTTGACGTTCCTTTTTTTGGGACTTAAAGTTGATATTTTTGAGTTATGTATCAAACTATCAATCTTTAATGCATCTTGATGTTTTATATGTTTGGATTATTAATTATTGTTTTTGAGTTATCTTATGACATTATGTTAATAATTTTTTAATAAAATATAAAAATAAAAATAAGGTTTGATTGACGTGTCGCCGAGTCCCCGAATCCTAGTTTTTTGAAAATTGCCGAGTTGCCGTGTCGTATCCGTATCCGATACGACACGCGTATCCGAGTCCGTGCATCCTTGCTAGTGTAGAAAAGGGAAATTCTCCTCAAAAGATTGTTCAACAGCTATCAGAAAATGTTGCTGCGTTGTTACCCTCTTTTAACGTAAGTTGGTCATAAGAAAATTTTGTATGCATTTCTTCGTAGAATGTACCTTGGCCTGATTTACTGGTCAAGTGCTTCAAAACAATCTGATAGGAGCTTGTAAATTCTGTACTCAATAGTCAAAACTAGAAAATCCATATATAGGAGCTTGTACCTTGGCCTGATTTACTGGCCAGATAAATTCATATATAGAAAATCTTAAAAGCTGACCTCCTAATCAACTAGCAAAATTTCTATGATCAGCTGAGAGTATATGATGAGTGCACAAGCATTGTCTCAATCCCCTCCAAATATAACCTTGCCATATCTACATCCCAGTATGTTTATTTATTTATTTATTTATTTAGACTGATCGATTTAAAATTAACTATATATGTCAGCGGAAGAGATCTTCTATTTCCTAGCGAAGATGAAGCCAAACGACTTAATGATTCGTTGCCACATTGCCAAATCCGCAATTTCAAGGATGGTGGTCTCACGTTTCTAATGGTATGGAGTGCCAGTTTTCTTGCAGAATACTTCTCATTGTAATTTTTTTTTTTTTTTTTTTTTATCTTGTTTTCTATATGTTTGCATTAAAATCTTGATTCTTGAACATAAGCAATGCATGAGGGTTTTGGTGTTTCCTTGTGTTTGTCATTTTAATTGTTTTTAATTTGAACTCTTCCTGCATCAAGCTTCCAAGTCCCAACATGATTTATGTCCAGCAAGTTTTTGAATCCATTGGAAGAAACTCTTCTAGCATTGACTCTTATGTAATGTACTACCAATTTATAGTTTCTTTGGTGTTACCAGAAAGCTTGTTAAGAATCTTAAGATCCATGAAACAGAATCCCTGTGGCGTGCTTAGTTTTTGTGCTACACTAGTATTGGCACAAACTTAATTAATTATATGATGATGTTTTAAAATAAAACTGGTATAAACAGGGCATTTGCTAAGCATAGCAAGGGCATACGAGTGTTGCTCAAATGAACATGTAGTTAAACTATTTTGGCACCTATTTTTGTGACTAGTTAATACTAGATGTAGACTTAAAATTTGCTAGTTCTGTTAACATGAACCAGGAAGACGACATTGAGCTAATGAGGACTACCATGGTTTCAGGGCTCTAGGTGAGGCATCGCTGTGCATGAAGGCATTTGCAGCAGCACAAGCTGCAACATTCGATATGTTTGAGACAATTAACAGGAGGCCAGATATAAATTCCTTTGACAGAAATGGATGTAAATTATTTGATAGATTTGGTGACTCAATGTTTGGTATGGTGTGACCATGCTTCAACTAAAATAAATGTAGTCTGATCTTTATTATTTGATAGATTTTGTGACTCGATGTAATACATTATCTTATTAATTACATTACTTTGCCTCATTTCATGGAAATGTTTAAGTTTGGCACATTTAGATTTTTAATTTTTTAGAAATAAAACTTATAAGATGTTATAAAAAGTCATTTGATAGCAAAAAAAAAAAAAAAAAAAAAAAACTATAAATAGTCAACTTACAATAGCGCTTTTAAAACGCTATAATAGACTTACTATAGCGTTTCAAAAACGCTATAAATACTATAAATAGTCAACTTACAATAAAACGCTATAATAGACTTACTATAGCATTTTAGAAACGCTATAAATAATGTTACTATAGCGTTTTTGAAACGCTATAATAGTCAACTTACAATAGCATTTTAAAAACGCTATAATAGACCCTGTATCTATTATATCTCCGACAGACACAACTTTTGCTAAAACGCTATGGTAGCCTACCATAACGTTTTTGAAACGCTATTAATGACCCTGTTTCTTGTAGTGGTTTTACTTAATTATAGAACACAAATCTCATTCATTACAGTTTTCAAAATTTTGTAGTACATTGCTTATCCGTGCTTGCCTGAAAAATCATAATTTGATTTTCTTCATCAACATCTAGTGATGTGGTGTAGTATGCACAATTGCATATTCTACTTTATGGCCTGATGTTCTCTTGTATGTAAATTTCTATTTTATGCCCCCACATTCATTGTTATTTTGGTTGATTATGAATGAGTTAAGAGGACCCTATATCAGAATTGGTACTTGTCTTTCGGAAGAAAGTGATGTGATTGCATTAACTAAATAAATCTTGACTTGATTCACCCCTTGATGAGATGAATTTGAGTACTTGTGTTGTTCTGCAATTTTGTAAATGATATATGACTGAATTTGATTGTTATGCAAATTGTTTGGTGGTTTGATAGTGGTCCTAAATAGGTTAAGGGTCGGAAAATATATGTTATTAGGGTGAATATGAGTATTTGTTTGTGTTGCACTTGACCTCCTAAGATGCATTTGAGTTTTGTTTGTGCTATTTTCCACAACTCCAAAAAAGGGAAAAAAAGAAACGAAAAATGTGTTTTTGTATACAAACTTGCTTGTATACGTGGTATAAAATTTTGGTATGTAGACTTGCTTGCATATCGGGTACTCCGTTCCATGTGAGTTCGGTGGTCCATGTAATATTTAGAAAATGCTTTCCATGGATCGACATTTGGTTGTGATGACATGACACTCGATATGGCACCCCACTTGGTCACCGAGTGGTTTCGAAGGCAAGGGAGACACACTTGGGTGAGGTGTGTTCGGCACAGGAGAGAGTGCGATTGTGGAAAAGAAGTGAAATTTTTGTTTATGTGCATGATTGCCTTAAGGAAAGAAATTAAATGCTCATCCGACCATTGAATAATTACATGTCTTCCTAAAGGTAGAAAATGTGTTTTGTTGATATTTTAATAATAGTGTATTATGACTACGATTTGTATCGTTGTTTGAAAATAAATTGCATTTAAGAGGATTGATAACTTAGAAATTTTATCCATTTTTTCTAACTGTTTCATGCAGGATGATAAGTCT
Organism: Berberis vulgaris; assembly: GCA_963556465.1. NCBI lineage: Eukaryota > Viridiplantae > Streptophyta > Magnoliopsida > Ranunculales > Berberidaceae > Berberis > Berberis vulgaris. The sequence continues at coordinate 71,755,257 of OY747125.1, read as the reverse complement.
ACTAACAATTTTTGCAGGTCGAAATTACCATGTTCAACCTTCACTTTGTAATTTAAAGTAAAATAAATGTATATTTTAAGCATGATAAAACTTATTAGTATGACATGTTTGCATCATGGAGGAACTACCAAACTGAGATGTGTTATTTTATTTGTGTGTTTTTCATGTTAAAGCGTTTTAACTTATTTTATTTATAAAATATGGAAATTTCTCATACCGGCTAGCTGATGAGTATCATGTGCAGCAATTTCCAAAAGTTTATGTTCAGGACAACACAAGAGCATTAGGGACCCAATAATAGGGCAACAGCTGGCGCCTAGAAGATTTGTTGAAGACTATTAGCTATCTACAGATAAGATAGGCCAGTTAGGGGAGTTATTATCAGTTATTGGAGGCTTTTCCCTTTCATGGACACTGTCTGCATGTTAAAGATGGTGACTTCATGAAGACACTATCAGGTGGTTACTTCCTGTATTTAATGCTATTCAGGCTTGTGTAATAGTGGCAGATAATTCATTGTTTGCTGGTTATCTAGATTGATATTCTTTTATACCCATCATTTTGGTATCAGAGCCACATCTTTTCTTGGAGTGTGGGTGGTTAATGGTTGTGACTAGATATAACAAAAAAAATGGAAACCAGAGTTGACAATTTGGAGATGGACATGAAGGGCATAAGAGATACTATAGAAGGGTTGAGTAAAAAAATGGCATCTGTTCAAGATGTGTTCGGTAAAATGAGAGAATATATGAGAAGATCTAAGAAGGGAAAAGGGGTGGAAAGTGAAGGTCGATCCCATGATCATACTGAAGAAACCGAAGACAATGATCTGGATATTGCTGATCAGTATAGAGGGCAAACAAGCCCCCGTAGATTGGGTATGCCATTGTTTGATGGTGACAACCCCCAAGGTTTTGCTATTTAGAGCAGAACAATATTTCTTTGTGAATCAGGTCAGGGAAAATGACAAAGTTACTGTGGCATCCATATGTTTTGAAGGGGAAGCAGTTAATTGGTTCGAGTGGGTGAAATTACGACGACCCATCCATAATTGGCCCAAACTTAAGGCAGCCATGTTACAGTGGTTTCGCTCATCAACGGTGCTAGTGGGTTATGAGGCGTTGATCAGATTGAAACAGGAAGGGATAATGCGTGAATTTATTGCAGATTTTGAGGTGGCTTCTAGTACGACACCCAAGGCTGATGAGAAACTAATAATGCAATGTTATACTAATGGGTTAAAACAAGAGATCCAAGCCGAATTACAGACTATGAGGGCTTATAGCCTAATTAACCTGATGGAAAATTCACAAAACATTGAGATGAAACTTGCTGTAATGGCTGAAGTGAAACAGGCAAAGAATGTAGGAACGAACAAAACTAGTGCATGGAATGAACCAGGATTGTACCGCTCTCCAGGATCACGGGTTGGGCGAAGTGGATTTTGGATCAATCCGGTCAAAACCAAGTCGGGTGATGGATCAACGAGTCGAGTACATGGGTATTCGGGTTTTGGGGCTAGCAAATATGGTTCTAATAGTGAGTTTCACTCTGGGCAAAACAAACCCATGGGTGCTACTTTGAGTTCGATGCATCTACCATCTCAGCCAACTGGAAACCCTAAATACCATGGCTCCGACGTAGGCCGCCCATTCCAGGCCATGGGATCAACACCACCGATCGGCTTTGAGCGCCAATCGCGCCAATCTGACCCACTTTTCTCTAGGTGCACAACACCTTATCGCCGCCTCTCTGAGCAGGAGGAAATGCATCGACGCCTTAACAACCCGTGTTTTCGATGTAATGGAAAATTTGGCTTGAGCCACGTCTGCAACAGCAAGGGGCTGCAAGTACTTTTAGTTTAAAATGATAATGCAGATGATTCAGTGGAGCCTGAAGAAAATGAAGGGGAGATAATGTAGGAATTAGATACACACATGCAGGAATAATCGGTTGCTGTTTCTATGAATGGGTTTTGCACCTGCTGGGAAAACAATGCAGATGCGGGGCTCAATTCAAGGTCGAGGGGTGGTGGTCCTAGTTGACGGGGGAGCATCACACTCATTCCTATCCCCATTGTTGGTTTCTAAATTACAACTACCAGTTGACAACAATCGAAAATTTGGTGTCGAACTAGGGGATGGATGCCGATTGAAAGGAAAAGGGTATTGCAAAGGGGTACAGATAGACCTATCAGGTTACGTAATTACAGAGGATTTCTTTCTATTTGAAACAGGTTGTGCGGATGTAGTTTTGAGTGTTACCTGGCTTTAAACATAGAGAATTTTCTTCAAATTACAAGGACCTTACAATGACTATAAAGAATAAGGGCAAGAAGGTACGGTTGCAAAGGGATCCAACTTTACGAAGAACTCTAGTGTCCTACAAGTTCATCTTAAAGACAATACAAAAAAGGTGAACCGTGCTTGCAGTGGAAATGAATCAGATGGCAGTTCATGTAGTTGCACAAGAAGAAAAAGGGTCAGAAATTCCAACTCCAGTACGGTGGATGCTTGAGCAATTTGAGTCTGTCTTCGACCAGCCTATTGGATTACCTATTGAGCACTCAAAAATTCATGCTATTAGGTTGCGCAAAGGGGCCAAACCACCACAACTCAGACCCTACAAATATTCCTACTACCAGAAGAACGAAATTGAGAAAATTGTATCCAAGATGTTGACAATAGGAATTGTGTACGACTAAGCTGCAGTCCTTTTTCTAGCCCAATATTATTATTTAAAAAAAAGGATGGAAGTTGGAGATTCTATGTAGACTACCACGCATTAAATAAGATTACAGTACAGGATAAATTTCCGATTCCGATCATTGATGAGCTCCTAGATGAACTGGGTGGAGCGACAATCTTTTCAAAGCTAGATTTAAAATCTGGGTACCATCAGATCTGTATGAAAGCAGATGATGTGGAGAAGACAACATTTCGGACTCACGAGGGACATTATGAATTTTTGGTCATGCCATTTGGGCTCACCAATGTCCCAGCTACTTTTCAGTCTCTCATGAACGACATATTCAAGCCTTTTTTGCGCAAATTTGTGTTAGTTTTCTTTGATGATATATTGGTTTTTAGCCAAAATTTAAAGAAGCATGTTGAGCATTTATCCTTTGTATTGACCGTCCTGCGAGATAATCAATTAGTGGTAAACAAAAAGAAATGCTTCTTTGGCCAAGCAAGTGTCGAATATCTGGGGCATATTATATCGGGGCAAGGAGTAGCAGCTGACATGTTGAAGGTAGAATGCATGATGATGTGGCTAGTTCCGACAAATGTAAAGGGTCTTCGAGGATTTTTGGGTCTTACTGGTTATTACCGACGATTTGTTTGAGATTATGGAAAGGTTGCTAAACCACTCACAACTTTGTTGAAAAAGGATAACTTTCATTGGAGCCAAGCGGTACAAGTGGCTTTCGAGGAATTAAAAACAGCCATGGCGTCGTTGCCAATTTTGACATTACCAGATTTTTCAAAGGAATTTTTGGTTGAAACCGATGCTTCTGGTCGAGGTATAGGAGCAGTATTAATGCATGAAAGGGCGACCCCTGGCTTTCTTTAGTGGAGCCTTATCCACTCGAGCTCAAGTTAAATTTGTCTATGAGCGAGAACTCATGGGTGTGGTGTTAGCAGTTCAAAAATGGCGTCATTACTTGCTAGGGCGACAATTTATTATTAGAACAGATCAATGTAGCCTACGGTTTCTGATGGACCAACAAAACCTGAGTGATGGTCAGTTGAAATGGATTGCTAAATTGGCCGGGTACCAGTTTTCAATTCAGTATAAACCACGATCAGAAAACAGAGTGGCTGGTGCTTTATCTCGGCGAGATGGGGTTACTTAAAATGAAAGCGATGTCTCGTTCTCAACAATTTCTATAAGACAATGTCATGGACTCGATGGGATTGAAGTTGAAGCTTAGCAAGATATAAAATTGAAGCGAATTACTCAGGATTTGCTCATCGATCCGGTGAGCCATGTCGGGTACATCTTACGCAATGGACTTCTATTTTACTGTGATCGGTTGGTCATACCGAAAGCATCGCCTCAGATTCACTCATTTCTTCAAGAGTTGCACATAACACAAGAAGGGGGTCACTCGAGGTTTTTGAGGACTTATAAGCGGTTATCCGGGGTGCTGTATTGGGAAGGGATGAAAAAAAATGTTCAGAAATTTATAGCTTCCTGTGATGTCTGCCAACGGAATAAATATTCTGCACTTACTCCAGGGGGTTTACTTCAGCCTCTGCCAATTCCCCAACGAATCTGGGAGGATATATCAATGGACTTCGTCGAGGTTTTACCTCGACCTTAGCATGTTGATACCATATTGGTGGTAGTCGCTCGTTTCTCTAAATACAGTCACTTTTTGCCTCTGTGCCATCCATTTTCAGTTAAACAGTGGCTGGAATCTTTGTACGTGAGGTTGTCCGGCTACACGGATTTCCGAAGTCGATCATTTTCGATCGAGATCATATTTTCACTAGTCATTTTTGGGAGGTGTTGTTTCGTCTTGCAGGCACTAAGTTGTGGCGCAGCTCTGCCTATCACCCCAGATAGATGGTCAAACTGAGGTGGTGAATCGTTGTTTGGAAACATACTTGAGATGTTTTGTTGGGGACAAACCACGTACATGGCCGAAATGGATCTCGTGGGCAGAATACTGGTACAACACCACATACCAAAGCTCGGTAGGAATGACACCATTTAAAGCTCTTTACGGTCGTGATCCTCATCCACTCATCCGATTTTCAGATGGGGGCTCTACTGTTAATGAGGTTAATGTGCAACTCGAAGAGCGGGACACTATACTGTAAGATCTAAAAAATAATCTAGTTTCCGCACAAAATAAAATGAAGATGTTTGCAGATAAAAAGCGCCGAGATGTAAACTTTCAAGTTGGAGATATGGTCTTTTTGAAGGTCCAACCTTACCGGATGAGGTCCCTTGCTAAACAACCAAATGAAAAGTTAAGCCCCCGATTTTATGGACCCTTTGAGGTGGAACAACTATAGGTCCGGTGGCATACAAACTTTTACTTTCGGATACCGCCAAAATTCACCCGGTGTTCCATGTCTCCCAGTTAAAGCGCTCTTTGGCACCTCCCATCATCAATCAGACTCTTCCTCCTTTCCTTTCCGCAGAGTATGAGTTGCAAGTCTCTCCAGAAGCTATTCTCAAATCTCGCAAATTGATGAATGGGACATGGGAAGTCTTAGTTAAGTGGCGGCATTTACCATATTTCGAGAGCACATGGGAGTCCTATGAGACCATCGCCACCCAATTTCTCGATTTTCACCTTGAGGACAAGGTGATACTTAATGGGCGGGGTAATGATGAGTATCATGTGCAACAATTTCCAAAAGTTTATGCAAAAAATAAATTTAGGACAACACAAGAGCATCAGGGACCCAATAATAGGGCAACAGCTGGCGCCTAGAAGATTCGTTGAAGACTATCATTATTATCTACAGATAAGACAGGCCGGTTAGGGGAGTTATTATCAGTTATTGTGTTGTAGACATTGTTAGTTACTTGTAATGAGAATAAAAAGGGGAGATAGGCAGAATCATTGGGGGAACAATAGAAAATATTGGAGGCTTTTCCCTCTCATGGATAATGTCTGCATGTTAAAGATGGTGACTTCATGAAGACACTATCAGGTGGTTACTTCCTGTATTTAATTCTATTCAGGCTTGTGTAATAGTGGCAGATAGTTCATTGTTGTGTAATAGTGGCAGATAGTTCATTGTTTGCTGGTTATCTAGATTGATATTCTTCTATACTCATCACTAGCTCACTGACCCAACTAAGTTCTCGCTTCTTGGGTACGTACTTATTGGAACGTATCATTTAGCCTTTCACAGGTTAGAAAGTCACTAAGGCGGAGATATGGGAGGTTTACTTGTGGGACGAAATCTCCAAAGATTTAACCTGGTTAGAATTTTTGATTATGTTATTTTTATTTTATTTTATGTTTTTGTTGTTAAATTTCACGTTCTGAGTTTTAAGGAAGCGAAAATCCTAATATTGTAACACCCACATTTTTTCAAACTATATAAACTTATTTTTATAGATAAATGACTTTATTTCCCTATTACTATGATTAATGTATTATGTTTCCTGCATTAAAACTTTTATGGGGATTTGTACATAAACTAATGTTATGTATCTTTTGGGCCTAGGCTTATTTCTTATACTTGGGACTTAGACCCTGTTTTCATATTGACTAGGGATTTTTTTATTATTATTTTTGCTAAATTAAGAAAAAGAGAAATAATTAGAGAAGATGAAGTTTTTATCTCAATGTCGGATTCATACAATCAACTAGACAAAAGGAAAGAGAGAATGAAAGAGAAGAGAAGCGAGGAGTACATAAAAGAATAGAGAAACTATGAGAAAGATAGGGAGTGGCGATTAAGGCTGGAGTTGAGGGTTGTTTACATGAAGTAAAGAAGGTTGTTTCAAAGGAGGAAATGAGGTGTTAAATGGATGTTTTGAGATGTTGTTTGCAGTGGCTTTGAGGGATGCTTGCAGGGGTATGAAGGGCAATTTTGGCGGTCTGATTTAGGGTTGTTTCAAGTCTGTTTCAGGGCTGAATCAGGGATTTATTCAGTGTTGTTCAAGGGGATTTTCGGATTCAAATCTGGATTCCGGTGAGTCTTTTCCTTTCTCTAATATATGTATATATATTTTTGCTTGGGTCAATCTATGAAATAGAGTTAGATATGTTGGGTTGTTGCATAGTTGGGTCTGATAAATGCTAGTAATTAAACTTTGTGGCAATTGCTTATTGTGGGTGAGTTTGTCTTCCTCTTTGAGTTTTCAAGATTTCATTTTTATACGATAGAAAAGTTGCATTGGGTTAGTATGTATGAGGATTCGTTTGAGGACAACTGCGTAGTTCAAGTCATACCCATTACTGTTGAAGATGTAGAAAATCATATCGAACAATACCCATTCCAGTGTGGATTCAAGTTTGTGAAAAATCTGTTTTTTATTTTATTTATATTTTTTTCTTGGGCTTTTTCTTTATGTATTTGATGGAATACCTTAGTGAGGAAAAATAAAAAATAAAAAAATGTAAGAACCGTTTTGTTTAATCAAACTCACTTTGTTGTTTATTTCTGGTACATTTATGAAGGTAAAATTGATTTACCCTTCTTATTTGCACAAACATAACCACCTTATCGTGATAACCTTATGTATATGTTTGATTTGATTCAGTATATGTTTGTCGTATGAGATTTGGTTGTAACTAGGGTAAATTTGAAATTTTCTTAAGAGGTAATGGCTTGGTTTTACTTAATTATGCAAAAAAAATCTCATTCATTACAACTTTTGAAATTTTGTATTACATTGCTTATCCATGCTTGCCTGAAAAATCATAGTTTGAACATCTAGTGACGTGGTGTAGTATGCACAATTGCATATTTCTACTTTAGGCCTAATGTTATCTTGTATGTATATTTCTACTTTATGCCCCCACTTTCAATGTTATTTTGATTGATCAGAATCTGTACTTATCTTTTGGAAGAAAGTGATGTGATTGCATCAACTTACTAAATCTTGATTTGATTCACACCTAGATGAGATGAATTGGAGTACTTGTGTTGTTTAGCAATTTTGTATATGATATATGATTGAATTTGATTGTTATGCAAATTGTTTGGTTGTTTCATAATGTTCCTAGACCGATTAAGGGTCGGAAAATATAAGTTGTTAGGGTGAATATGAGTATTTGATTGTAATGCACTTGACCTACTAAGCTGCATTTGAGTTTTGTTGATTTTTGTGCTATTTTCCACTAAAAAAAATGAAAAATTTGTTTGTATATAGACTTGCTTGTATACGTGGTATAAAGTTTTGGTATGCAAACTTGCTTGCATATCAGGCACTTCGTTCCATTAGAGTTCGGTGGTACATGTAATATTTAGAAAATGTTTGTCATGGATCGAACTTCGGTTGTGATGAAATGACACTCGATGTGGCACCCCACTTGGGTCATGTATGCGGCGAGTGGTTTCTAAGGCAAGGGAGGCATACTTGGGTGAGGTGTCTTCGGTACAAGAGGAGAGTGCGATTGTGGAAAAGAAACGAAGTTTTCTTGTATGTGCATGATTGCCTTAAGGGAATAAACTAAATGCTCATTCGACCATTGAATGAGAACTATGTCTTTCTAAAGTTAGAAAATGTGTTTTGTTGATATTTTAATAATAGTGTATTATGACTACGATTTGTATCATTGTTTGAAAATAAATTTCATTTATGAGGATTGGTAACTTAGAAATTTTATCCAATTTTTTCTAACTGTTTCATGTAGGATGGTAAGTTTACTAACAATTTTTGCAGGTCGGACTTACCATATTCAAACCTTCACTTTGTAAGTGAAAGTAAAATAAATGTATATTTTAAGCGTTAAAAAACTTATTAGTATGACATGCATGTTTTGCCTTATGGAGGAACTACCAGTCTGTGATGTATTATTTTATTGTATGTGTTTTTCATGTTAAAGCGTCTAACTTATTTTATTTATAAGAGATGAAAATTTCTCATACTAGCAACCTTGTTGACCCAAGTATGTTTTCGCTTCTTGGGTACGTTCTTATTGGAACATAGCCATTTTGCCTTTCACAGGTTAGAAAGTCACTGAGGCGGCGATATGGAAAGTTTACTTCTAGGACGGAATCTCCAAAGAGTTAACCTGGTTATAATTTTTTATTATGTTAATTTTTTTATTTAATGTTTATGTTGTTAAATTTTCACGTCCCAAGTATTAAGAAGCCAAAATCCTAATCATATGTGGATATAAGGATTTTCGTTTTCTCGAAAACTGAGGCGTGACAGTTTCTTAGCAGAGCATTTGGTTAGCCTAGGCTGGGGTAGAGTCTAGGATATCCTCGGAATGTGGATATGAGTGAGTAAGAGTGTAAATGTCTAGACATAAAGTGACAAGGGTGAACCTTTAGTTTTTTCTTTTTCTTTTCTTCGTGAATCTCGTAATGAGATTCCTTTGACTTGCGTGTGCGAGGAGTAATCATATCTTGTTTTAATGTCAATTTTGGGGGACATTTCGTTTAGTTTCCATTGTAGCGGTTTGTTATTATGAGTGTTTAGATAGCCCTTTTAGCAAATCTCAGGACGAGATTTTTTTGAGGTGTATTGTAGCACTCCACATTTTTATTCTTATTGAATTTTTATAATATAATTTTTGTATGTTTGTCTTCATTAAGTTATGTGCATGTGCCTGTGCTATTGCTCATTACTGGTATATATGATTTGCTTCTTAAAAGTGTGTTAGTAAAAATTTAATTATGATTGGTGCGCTATATGTTGGGACTCAAGTGAAGCATCGTTCGATAAATAATAGTTTTTAGGTGAAATTAGTTACCTAATTATTTCCTCTACTGAATCTCGGGATGAGATTCATTTGAGGTGTATATATTGTAACACCCACATTTTTTCAAACTATATAAATTTATTTTATAGATAAATTACTTTATTTCCCTATTACTATGATTAATTTATTATGTTTCTTGGATTAAAGCTATTACAAAATAAGGGAGTTTGTTTATAAACTTATGTTATATATCTTTTGGGTCTGGGCTAATTTTTTATACTTTGGACGTAGACACTCTTTTCATTATGTTTCATATTGACTAGGGTTTTTTATTATTTATTTATTTATTTATTTTTTTTGCTAAATTAAGAGAGAAAGAAATAATTAGAGAATATGAAGTTTTTCTCTCAATATCTGATTCATACAATCAACAAGAGAAAAGGAAAGAGAAGCGAAACGAGGAGTACAAGAAAAAAAACAACTATGAGAAAGATAGATGGGGCGTTTAAGGTTGCTGTTGAGGGCTGTTTACAGAGCATGAAGAGGGTTGTTTCGAAGGAGGAAAGGAGGTGTTAAAGGGCTGTTTTGAGGTGTCGTTTGCAGTGGCTTTGAGGGCTGCTTGCAGGGGTATGAAGGGTTGTTCCAGGGGTCTGATTCATGGTTTTTTCAAGTCTGTTTCAGGGCTGAATCAGAGTTTTATTTAGTGTTGTTCAAGGGGATTTTCGGATTCAAATCTGGATTCTGGTTAGTCTTTTCATTCTCTTATATATGTATATATATTTTTGCTTGGGTCAATCTATGAATTAGAGTTAGATTTGTTGGGTTGCTGCATAGTTGGGTCTGATAAATGCTAGTAATTAAACCTTGTGGCAATTGCTTGTTGTGGGTGAGTCTGTCTTCCTCTTTGAGTTTTCAAGATTTCACGTTTATGGAATAGAAAAGTTGCATTGGGTTAGGGTGTATGAGGATTCATTTCAGGACAGCTGGGTAGTTCATGTCATACCCATTACTGTTAAAGATGTAGAAAATCATATTGAACAATACCCATTCCGGTGTGGATTCAAGTTGTGTGAAAAATCTGTTTTTATTTTATTTTATTTTTTTCTTGGGCTTTTTCTTCATGTATTTGATGGAATACCTCAGTAAGGAAAAAAATAAAAAAATAAAAAATGGAAGAACCCCTTTGTTTAATCAAACTCACATTGTGGTTTATTTCTGGTACATTTATGAAGGTAAAATTGTTTTGCCATTCTTATGTGTACAAACATAACCACCTTATCGTGATAACCTTGTGTATATGTTTGATTTGATTCAGTATACGTTTGTCGCATGAGATTTGGTTGTTACTAGGGTAAATTTAAAGTTTTCTTAAGAGGGAATGGCTTGGTTTTACTTAATTATACAACAAAAATCTCATTCATTACAGTTTTTGAATTTTTGTACTACATTGCTTATCCATGCTTGCATGAAAAATCATAGTTTGATTTTTTTCATCAACATCTAGTGATGTGGTGTATTACGCACAATTGCATATTTCTACTTTATGGCCTAATGTTGTCTTGTATGTATATTTCTACTTTATGCCCCCCATTCAATGTTATTTTGATTGATTATGAACGAGTTAAGAAGGCCCTATATCAGATTCTGTACTTGTCTTTCGGAAGAAAGTGTGATTGCATTATCTTACTAAATCTTGATTCGATTCACCCCTTGATGAGATGACTTGGAGTACTTGTGTTGTTATGCAATTTTGTATATGATATATGATTGAATTTCATTGTTATGCCAATTGTTTGGTGGTTTTATAGCGGTCATAGATAGGTTAAGGGTCGGAAAATGTATGTTATTAGGGTGAATATGAGTATTTGATTGTGATGCACTTGACTTGCTAAGCTGCATTTGAGTTTTGTTGATTTGTGTGCTATTTTTCACAACTCCGAAAAAAATAGAAAGAAAAATGTGTTTTTGTATACAGACTTGCTTGTATACGTGGTATAAAATTTTGGTATGTAGACTTGCTTGCATATCGGGTACTCCGTTCCATGTGAGTTCGGTGGTACGTGTAATATTTATAAAATGCTTGCCATTGATCAAATTTTGGTTGTGATGACATGACACTCGATGTGGCACCCCACTTGGGTCATGTACGCGCCGAGTGGTTTCGAAAGCAAGGGATGCACACTTGGGTGGGGTGTGTTCGGCACAGAAGGAGAGTGCGATTGTGGAAAAAAGTGAAATTTTTGTGTATGTGCATGATTGCCTTAAGGGATGAAACTAAATGCTCATTCGACCATTGAATGAGAACTACATGTCTTCCTAAAGGTAGAAAATGAGTTTTGTTGATATTTTAATAATAGTCTATTATGACTACGATTTGTATCGTTGTTTGAAAATAAATTGCATTTATGAGGATTGATAACTTATATTATCCGTTTGTTTCTAACCGTTTCATGCAGGATGGTAAGTCTACTAACAATTTTTGTAGGTCGGATTTACCATGTTCAACCTTCACTTTGTAAGTGAAAGTAAAATAAATGTATATTTTAAGCATGATAAAACTTATTAGTATGACATGTTTGCCTCATGAAAGAACTACCAGTCTGTGATGTGTTATTTTATTGTATGTGTTTTTTATGTTAAAGTGTCTAACTTATTTTATTTATAAGAGATGAAAATTTCTCATACCAGCTACCTCGCTGACCCAAGTAAGTGTTTGCTTCTTGGACACGTTTTATTGGAACGTAGCATTTTAGCCTTTCACAGGTTAGAAAGTCACTGAGGCGGGGATATGAGAGGTTTACTTGTGGGACGAAATCTCAAAAGAGTTAACCAGGTTAGAATTTTCGATTATGTTAATTTTTTTTTAAATTTAATGTTTCTGTTGTTAAATTTTCACATCCAGAGTTTTAAGGAAGTGGAAATCCTAATCCTACGTGGATATAAAGATTTTCGTTTTCTCAAAAATTGGAGCGTGACTAGTACAGTGTCATTCCTTCGGCATTACCAAATATGAAAACAAAATATGAGTTACCATTAAAAACCCTCTTGTCATTTGGTTTATAAAAACGTACATTGGAAATTAGGAATTATATTCAATGAAAAATTAAAATTTATAAAATCACTCCAATGGATTGTTGTCCTTTTACGTTGGGTTTAAAACATATATGAAAAGAAAATTATTGCTAGAGAAGAGTTAATGCTTGGTTGAATTAGGGTTTTGGGATCAATTGGGCTTTGATTAGAATTAATGGCAATTTCAAAATTTTGTAAGTTGTGCGAGGGCTTTATCGGGATGTCGAAAAGTCCACGGACACACACACACAACCAACTTTTCAATTGCTAAAAGGGAGGGGGAAGAGGACGGGTTGAGAATTTATAACTTGGCGAAGGCAATTTGGAAATTCGAAAAATGACGGATTATAAATTGACACAATTGAACATTACAACTCAATTGCAGTTAGAGATACAGATTTTGTCTATCATTTACTCATTCTTTTCTTTTCTTCTCTTTGTTCGGTTTTGATGTTACTCAATTCTTTCATGCTTGGACAAATTAGAATTAGTAAATAACTAAATATTTAGCCGATACCCTATAAGCCAAAATTCAAAAATCAAGAATCAAACCTAATGTGTTCTGATATGTCCTTACTGATCGCACTGAATCTCAAGCCTGAAAAAAATGAGCAGCGGTTAAGTCAGGACCACTGTTGTAGTGGCCTAAGGAACTCAGATGCTTAAGTCAGATATAGATGCAAGGAAGAGTGAAGACAGTGTGTAAATTGCACAGTGTATGTGTACCTTTCTTCTTTCTTTTTGTCATCTTAAGTAGTGAGAGCTCTCTCCACAACTGTCCCTGTTATTGAGGGTGTGATGGAGGGAGAAGATCTCGCCCAAGATCTTACACGTGCATGACTGAGTCTCTTCGGTGCTTGGCTTTGTTTAGGACCCAATGCTTGACTGGGGTAAGAACAAATTTGAGTGAGTTGATATCGGGTTTGTGACAACCCTGAGATTTGTGTTCGGGCATTATTGTCATGGGCTAGGACCTAGACCCTACCTCTTAGGCTGGCATGACTCGGCTTGGGCACTTGACTTATGGGCTTAACAACAATTTGTGTATGGGCCGCTTGGGACTGAGTTGAAGCATTTCTCGTCTTAGGGTTAGCCCATGCCAAATGTATGGCTGTGATTGTATGATTGATTGATGTCTCAACAGATACTCCCTCTAGTGAGTCTGTGTATTGGGCCAGTAACTGTTTGTGCGTAAGGGTCTTGGCGAGGTCATGATGATACATTTCGGCTCCATTTTGGCTTTCGTTCTGCAGTTATTGCTTGTGCAATGGTTTGGCGATTGCTTCCCTTGCAAGTCAAGTCTCTATAGACCATTTTTTGAGGGAATCCGAACTTTTTCTCTGTTCGAGCTTCTGTTTACTTGCCAAGAATTCTCCTTAGTCGGGTTAGGTGCAAACTTATTTTCGATCAGGACTACTCGATTCTGGTCTGACCGTCTTGTGGCCTATACTGAGTTTTTTGGGACATCTTTGATGTCAAAGAGGGATCTCACTGACCTTCACAGCTAGTAACATATCCTAGATTCTTTGAGTTTGACACTTTTAGGTGATGGTGAATCTCTGATAACTCCAAAGGAAGGGTACATAGCTTTTTATAAGGCCATGTTTACAGTGGCCCTGCGCTTCTCCGCTCCTGAAATTATTTGGCAATTCCTATCATTCAATGACATCGCTCCCACCAAATGGGTAGAGGATTCTGATTGCCACCTTGGCTTAGGTGAAGGTTGATTGGCTCCACCTAATGCATTGGTTGATTCATTCCATGGCTCTTGACGATATATAAAATGGTCACACCCTGGAGCCGTACTCGTGTCATGATGATCTCAAGGAATTACGGCCCCAAGCGTCAGCCCAACACTGATCCGGCCCAAGTGGTTCTAAGCCCGCCAAACTGCGGTCCGCCAAATGGACCTAAACTCTCACAGCATGCTAGGCTCACACGTCTCACAACAATTCTCAATACCTGTATGCACTCTTCAGCCAAGTATCTCGAGGATCACATTCAAACGGGCAACTACAGCTGCTCTCTACTTCCAACTAGGAAGCAAACACCATAGTATCTTCCACACAGGGAAACTCCCTTCTACAGATTGCTCTTGGATTGGAAACTATCTCCCACCTATCTAGGAACATGGAGCTAACAAGGAACTTCACTCCTACAACACGACTCCTAATTAGGAAGGGATCTCCACAAAGATATCCTTCCTAAACTACGCCTACGATGGCCTGGTAGAACTAGAACTGCTTGCACTTTAAATAAGACATGAGGTTTAGTAAGCTAAGGTACGCTACAAATTTCCTGTTACAACATTACACCTTCCTCAGAGCCCTGTCTGGCTGTAGCATCGGAGTGCCATCGGCCACCCCACGGTGGTCTGTAGCTCACATCCATTACTTGTGCAGGTCAGCGGGATTAGGTCAAAGCAGGGAGCGAAAAAAGACTGCATTAGTTTGGCGCCGTTCGTGGGGATGACATAATTCTTAACTTTACACTAAACATCGTCTCCTTTCAAAACCTAGAGAGATGGTGACCACCAGGTCACGCAACAACAGAAAACTAGGGGACAGTTCCAAAGCTCAGACCGTCCCTATACCGCCTCTCTTGGCGGACCCCGTCGTGCACAAGCAACTAACTCACGCTCCCACGCCAATGGCAACACCGTTGAACCCCTGGTCGGATGTACGATCCATTTTATACACCAGGCTTTGTTGGTGGTTAAGACGCTCGAATCAATGAAGCAAAGACGTATGGCTCTGACGAAATGCTAGAGACGTATTTAACCCACTTTAACAACGGGTTGGCCACCGCCCGCGTATGCAGTGACACAGCGACCATCTCAACCTTCATCAACGGGTCGCAAAAAGTAACATTTTACAACCGTCCGACAATGGACCCTCCAGCAAGCATGGCTGATCTGACAAAGGAAGCACAAAACTTCATCGTCCCGGGAGAAAGACAGAGGAGAACCAAACACGGGAAGTCATCGGTCAACAAAGTACATGTGCTTCATGGAGCACATTCCGAGTCCGAACTATCCAACAGGTCCAGAAAAGGGCTCTATGAGTTATGAGGATTCAAGCCATACGTGGAGAGCAACCGCCGCATTGTCATCGAAGGCACGACTCATCCGCGCCGCTGGCATTTATGCAGAAAGATCTCCAGGGCATACAACCCCCGTACGACGATGCCCTGGTGGTGACAGTTTCCCTGGTGGGCTGGGAGGTGAGAAGGTACTTGGTTGATACTGGAAGCTCAATGAACGTCTTGTTCCTCCACACACTCCTCAGCATGCAACTAGACGAAGCAGCATTGACCCCTGATAGTCATCCAGTGACCGACTTCAGTGGCGCAAAATAGCTCTCTATGGGAAAGATACAATTGACAATAACAGCGGGTGAGCAACTAGCTCATAAAACACTGTTTCAAGAGTTCGTAGTGATCGACACGCCTTTGGCGTACAATGCGGTTCTAGGAAGACCCTGGATACATCATATGGGAGCGGCAGTCTCCATCCTGCACTAGTGCCTCAAATACTCTACGAACCAAGCGATCGGTACATTGAGAGGAGATCAGTTGGCGATCAGGGAATGCCAATACATGGCGACTTTGTCTCCCGGCAGTCCTCAACGGGCAAAAAATCCAACGACCAAGACTACCCTCCGAACACCCCGAAGCATAAGAGAATAACAACAAGCACTATGTAACGAGGCACCAGTAAGCCCTTGAGGAAGGCCAAATGTCGGACAACCAGAGGAAGAAACCATCACGGTCTACCTCGACAACACTCAAAACAATAAGGCCATTCAGATCGGTTCCCGCCTAAGCAAGGTGGTGGCGAAGCAGCTTACGGAGCTGCTGCAGCATAACCAGGACAACTTTGCCTGGACCATGCGAGATATGGTGGGGATCGATCCGTCGATAATCACTCATCGCCTTGAGGTCGAGCCTTGAAGAAAATCGTCAGGCAGAAGAAGATGCACGTGGCACCCGAAAGGAACGCGATCATAAATAAAGAGGTACATCGTTTACTCGATGTAGACATGATCAAAGAAGCGCGATACCCCGATAGGCTGGCAAACACCGTTCTCGTAAAAAAGAAAAATGGGAAGTGGAAAGTGTGCGTAGACTACACTGACCTAAACAAAGCCTTCCCAAATGACATCTTCCCACTCCCTCGCATCGATCAGATTGTAGACGCCACTTCGCAACACAACCTACTCAACTTCATGGACGACTATTCAGGCTATAATCAGATATTTATGCACCCTTCAGATCAAGAGAAAACCTTTCTTGTAACGAAAAGAGGAATATACTGCTATAGGGTAATGCCATTCGGCTTGAAGAATGCAGGGGCTTCATACCAACGATTGGTCAACCGAATGTTTAAAGAGTTGACCGAGAAAAATATGGAAGTATACATCGACGGCATGCTGGTCAAGAGCCTTCACAACCCGACCACATACAAGGTCTTGCCGAAGCATTCGACCAACTTAGGAAATACCAGATGAAACTCAACCCACAAAAGTGCATGTTCGGAGTCGAGGAAATTTCTAGGCTACATAGTGAACATAGGGGGATCGAAGCCGATCCAAAACAAATTCAAGCTCTTCTCAACATGAAATCCCCGACCAATATCAGAGACGTTCATAGCCTGACTGGGAGGGTAGCAACACTCAACAGATTTATCTCAAAGTCATCCGCCAAATGCCTCCCATTCTTCAAGAAATAAGAGGGAGCAAAGGATTCTCGTGGAATGAGGAATGCGAACAAGCCTTTCAGAACCTGAAAGCATACATGGGGAGTTTGAAGCTACTCTCAAAGCCCGCGATAGGTGAAACACTATACCTGTACTTTTCTGTTTCCAAACACGCTATCGGTTCAGCCCTCGTACGAGATGACCAAGGAACCCAGATGCCAATATACTACACTAGCAAAACCTTCGTAGAAGCAAAAGCACACTATCCTAACCTGCAAAAGTTGGCTTTGGCACTGGTCGTATCCTCTAGGAAACTGAGGCCCTATTTTTAGGTCCACTCCGTAACGGTCCTGACCAAACATCCACTCCGCTCAGTATTGCATAAACTCAAGCTATCTGGTAGGATGGTGAAATGGGCGGTAGAGCTTGGACAATTCGACATAAGATACGCTCCAAGAACCGCCATCGAAACCCAGGCGCTTGCAGATTTCATCGCTGAATTTACCGGCAGAAAAGAGCCAAGGGTGGACTTTCAACCCTCGGAATCAGGTGTCCAAGCATGGACCTTACACTGCGACGGATCTTCAATAGATAGGATGAACAGAACAGGGATCACACTCCGCTCCCCCAGCGGCTACACCCTAAAAAAGGTCGTCAAATTCGGTTTCCCGCTTCAAATAACGAGCCCAAATAGGAAGCACTATTGCGACTCAAGACTAGTGGTCAACCAGGTCAAAGGATATTTCAATAGCAAAGATCCCCACATGATAGTCTACCGTAACAAGGTACTTGGCGTAATGGGCAAATTCAAGAGCTGCCAGCTCACATAATGCCCCTGAGATGACAACCAAAAAGATGACGAGCTAGCAAAAGAAGCCTCAACCTCCAACGAAGTCTCCAGTGGCCTCATCGAGTATTAAGAGAAGTCAAGCCTAGACGAGGATGAGCACAGAGATAACTGCGCCGCAGAAGCATAATCGAACTGGATGACTTTGATACTAGAATAAATAACGTCAGGAGCTCTACCTACCGAAAAGGTCATGCCACGCGAATTCAAGGTGGGAGATTGGGTACTCAGAAAAACCCAACAGAACACCAAAGAAGTCGGAGCGAGAAAGCTAAATCCGAACTGGGAAGGACCTTACAAGGTTGCCAAGGTCAATAGGCCAGGAACGTACTGGTTGGAAGACACAGATGGCGACGAGCTTAAATGACCATTGAATGTAGAACACCTCAAAAAATATTATCAATAAAATATTTTGCTTTTACTGAAACTTCCACTGCCATCTGTTACAGCTCTCGACCAACCCGACTGTGACCAAACTTGAATTTCTCCCCAAAGCCTAGTCAGCGTTTGTCCGCTGATGACGACGACTAGCCAAGAGATCATTGCTCTCAATACATACAATGATCGTCGAACTTACCAAATAAGCTTAGTCAGTCTGTGACTGATGATGACAACTTCTGGTACTCAAAGTCTAATTCACTTCACGTTGGTCGCGACGGCTGAAAAATTGGGAGTCTAGTCAGCGCTTATCTACTGATGACGATGACTCACCAATGGATCATTGCTTTCAATACAGATAGTGATCGCCAAACTTTCTAGGTAAGCTTAGTCAGTTCGCGATTGATGACGATGAATTTTGGTGCCCAAAGCCTAATACGTTTCGCGCGGGTCACGACGGCTGAGGAAATGAGAGTCTAGTAAGTGCTTGTCCTCTGATGACGATGACTCGCCAAGAGATCATTTCTCTCAATACATACAATGATCGCTGAACTTACCAGGTAAGCTTAGTCAATTCGCGACTGATGACGACGACTTTTGGTGCCCAAAGCCTAATCAGCTTCACGTGGGTCACGATGACTGAGGAAGTGGGAGTCTAGTCAGCGCTTGTCCGCTGATGACGACGACTTGCCAAGGGATCATTGCTCTCAATACAGACAATGATTGCCGAACTTACCAGGTAAGCTTAGTCAGTTCGTGACTGATGACGACGACTTCTGGTGCCCAAAGCCTAATCCGCTCCATGTGGGTCACGACGACTGAGAAAGTGGTAGTCTAGTCAGTGCTTGTCCGCTGATGATGATGACTCACCAAGGGATCATTGCTCTCAATACAAACAATGATCGCCGAACTTACCAGGTAAGCTTAGTCAATTCGTGACTGATGACGACGGCTTTTGGTGCCCAAAGCCTAATCCGCTACGTGCGGGTCACGACGGCTGAGGAAGTGAGAGTTCTAATCTCGAAGCTGTACACATGTCACGATGATCTCGAGGAATTACGGCCCAAAACGCCTGCCCAACAATGATCCGGCCCAAGCGGTCTTAAGCCCACCCAACTGTGGTCCGCCTGGCGGACCCGAACTCTCACAGCATGATTGGCCCACACGTCTCACAGCTATCATCAATACCCATACGTTTTTTTAGGCAAGTATCTCGAGGATTAGCTTTGAACGGGCAACTATAGCTGCTCTCTACTTCAAACTAGGAAGCAAACACTAGAGTATTTTCCACACAGGGAAACTCTCTTCTACAGATTGCTCTTGGATTGGAAACTATCTCCCGCGTATGTAGGAGCACAGAGCTAACATGAACCTTTCCTCCTACAACATGACTCCTAATTAGGGAGGGTTCTCCATGAAGATTTCCTTCCTAAACTACGCCTAAGATGGCCTGGTAGAACCAGTAGTCCTTGCACTATAAATAAGACATGAGGTTGGTAAGTTAAGGTATGCTACAAATTCCCTTTTACAACATTACATCTTCCTTAGAGCCATGTCTGACTTTAACATCGAAGTGTCATCGGCTACCCCACGGTGGTTTGTGGCTTACGTGCGTTACTTGTGCAGGTCAGCGGGATTAGGTCAAAGTAGGGAGTGAAAAAGACTGTATTAGCTCCTATTAAGACGAGCATCCATGGCACTTGTTGGATGGTGAAGTGGACATTCAGAGGATCGAAGAATTGGAAGCGATATTGCTTCTGTGAGATTTCGGTACTTTGATCACGAGAATCGGTTGGTCTATCACAACTTCAGGAACGTTAGTAAGTCCTCTGACTTTTTTTGTTTGATACTTTTAGCATGATGCTCATTGTATGTCTGACGTGCCACCTAATTTCTTAGGATGCACGACGCTGTCGATTTATGTCATGAGGAAGAGAGGGTCAAAACCAAATTTCTTTCCCTGTCGCTTATGCACCCCTCAGACGCTCCTTTCAGATGCTATTTCTAAAGTGGAGTCACTAGGCAAATAGTTGTCCGCTCGTCATGCCTTGGAGGCTCAGCTGCGGGAAGCCCTTGAGAACCTGGGCAAGGCTCGACTACTCAGGCTGACTTAAAGGCCTAGTTGAAAGGAGTTCAGGAGAGTCTGGATGAGGCCCTGACTGCCCGGACCGATCTGATGACCGAGCTCGGGGGAGTTCAGAAGGATCGGGACAAATTGATAGCTGAGCAGATGGAGGTCGTTGGCAGTCTGACATCTACCCAGAAGTTTGATGCTAAACTCCAGAGTGTTCTGGACTATGAACACGCTGAGTTTTCTCGGCAGAAGAAATTCCATGAAATTGTTCTATTGCAAGTGTCCCAACTTACTCAGGAACGTGACTCTGAGCGTGTGGGCCGAGTTCGGACGGAGCGCGGGTTGGTAGAATGCAAAAGTGGCGTATCAAGAGTGCATGAAGAGTTGTCTGGCTTGAAGGCTTAGTAGGAGGTCAAGGAGGAGGAACTCCATGATGCCACCAAGATTACTGATTTCAGCAAGGTCGTTTGTGGTAGGTTGGATTTACTGGACTACATTGTGCAAGATCTCAAGGACTAGGACCTTTCTACCTACAGGCAGGTGGCATTTGGCCACTCTGAGAAGTAGGAGGATTCCTCTTCTTCCACGCAGAGTGGCCCTGAAGTCAATCCACGCGTTCATAGAGATGATCTCCGATCTTGTTGTTTGGAGCTTGCTGTCGACCTTGAGGTCGTTCTAGATTCTGAGTTATAGGAGGGTGTTACTGACTCTTCTCCCGCTGCATGAGTGGTTTTGTAATGAAAGAAAAAAAATCATTAATGATGAGCATTTTCTTTTTCCTTTTATTTGTCTGTGCTTGTAGCTGTTGTATTTGCCATTTCAAATTCTTGCTTAGATTAGGCTAAATAGACTAGATCAAGTGGATGGGTGTATCTACCCCCACTTGAAGTAGGGCTTTAGTCTAGACTGGAGCCTTTTCCTTGGCTTGCCCAAGCTCATATCCTGTTGACAGTAATAACTTAATCTTCTGTTAGAGTTAAGCTATAAGATAGTCACCTTAGTTTGTCCGGGTCTCAGTGACGTAATTATTGTCTCCTTAGTAGTTTCGTATGCGCAAGAGTTGTATTTTTTTCGAAGACTAGACTTCCTTGCTAGTCTCTGACCTTGCATAGTGGTTGGATTGCTTGTGAAGCCACAGACTGAAATTTTGTATCGTATACCTGTAGTCTTTTCAGTCGTGAGGAGGACTCTGAGTTGAATGGAAATTCCCTCTACTTTTTTGGTCTGGGCTCCCATAATACGCCCCAATCCCGAATGAGAGTTAGGTTGTTGAGGAGTCATTTTTGCCCGAATGGGTAGACTCATTGCATTTATTTGGCTCAATCCACGAGAGGACTTAAGCTGGGAATGAGTCGTATTTGCCTGTCTAGGCTATATCCTCTAGTTAGACCTTTGTTATCGAATAGTTTGGTTGTTGAGGGACCTTCTTTGCTTGAATGGGATGAATTCCAATGCAAATTTGACTTGGTCCATGAGAGGACTTGATATGGGATGAAGTCTTCTATGCCTGTCTGGGCTAGATTTCATAATATACCTCAATCCTAAACAAGAGTTGTGTTGTTGAGGAACCGACTCTGCCCGAACGTGTTTAGGTCGTTGTGTACATCTTGCTCAATCCTTGAAAGAATTGAGTAGAGGAGAAGTCTTTTTCACCCATCTTGGCGAGTCTTCATGATATGCCTCAGTCCTGAACAAGAGTTGGGATTGCTTAGAAGTTGGATTTGCTCGAACGGGCTGAGTTCTTTGTGTATATCTTGTTCAATCCTTGAAAGTATTTGAGCAGAGGAAAAATCATCTTCACCCGTCTGGGCTAGACTTCATAATATGCCTAAATTCTGAACAGAAGTTGGGCTGCTGATGAATTGACTTTGCTCGAACGGGTTGGGTCCTTATGTATCTCTTGCCTAATATTTTAAAGGATTTGAGCGGAGGAAAAGTCTTTTTCACCCATTTGGGCTAGACTTCGTAATATGCCTTGATCTTGAACATGAGTTTGGCTGCTGAATAAATGACTTTGCCCGAACTTGCGGGGTCCTTGTGTATATCTTGTTAAATCCTTGAGAGGATTTGAGCGGAGGAGAAGTCTTATTTACCCATCTGGGTCAGACTTCATAATATGCCTTGATCCTGAACAAGAGTTGGGCTTGCTGAGGAAATGACTTTACTGAACAGGCTGAGTTCTTGTGTTTATCTTGATCAATTATTGAGAAGATTTGAGTGGAGAAGAAGTCTTTTTCACCCGTCTGTGCTAGACTTTGTAATATACCTCAATCCTGAATAGGAGTTGGTCTTGTTGAGGAACTGACTACGTGTTGGGTCCATGCGTAGCGGACTAGGTCACTTATTAATCGAGTCGTCTGTATCCTAAACAGGATTAGACACGACCTCTTTTCGCCATCTTGGTCCCTCAAACTGTACTTTCCTAATGTGGCGAATCGTCAATAGACTAGACTCGATTCACCTCGTCGTGCCGTGGTATTTTAGGCGGATTGGGCTTCTTTGGGTCGGTGAGTTGTCTGTGGACTAGGCTCAATCTAATGCATCGTGCCTTGGCTCCTTGGCGGACTAGGTCACTTGTGCGGCGAGCTGTCGTCGCCTTCAGTGGGACTAGGCTCGACCGCTTGTGCGCCATTTTGGTCCTTGTAGTCGGACCGGGTAATCTTAAGAGCATTGAGTTTTCGGTAGCTGGACTCGCCTGCTTGAGGTGAAATGTCCGTGGCTTGGGTTTGGTCCGCATGTGAGCCATCGTGGGTTTCTAGCCGAACTAGGCTATCTGAGAGTGGTGAGTTGTCCGTGGACTGGACTCGCCCGTTATCGGTGAACTGTCTGTGGATTGGGTTCGGTCCACATGTGTGCCATTGTGGTCCTAAGGTCAGACTAAGCTATCTTAGAAGCGGTGAGTTGTCCATGGACTGAACTCCCCTGCTTCCAGTGAACTATCCGTGGACTATGTTTGGTTCGTATGTGTGCCATCATGGTCTTGAGGTCAGAATAAACTATCTTAGGAGTAGTGAGTTGTCCGTGGACTGGAGTCGCCAGCTTGCAATGAATTGATCGTGGACTGGGTTCGCCCATTTGCGGTGAACTATCCGTGGACTGGGCTCCTGAGGCAGACTAGGTCACTTATACGGCAAGTTGTCGACATCCTGAATAGGACTACGCTCAGCCTATGCATCATTATGGTCCCCGTGCTAGGACCAGACTACATTTGGGTGGTGAGCTATCTGTGGACTGGGCTCGACGTGCCGTATCATACCTCGGCTCCTTAGGTGGGCTTGGTCACTTATGCAACGAGTTGTTGTTGCCCTTAGCGGGGCTACGCTTGGCCGCCATTTTGGCCCTCTGATATTCACATAATTATTACATAATATATCCCTTAATTTATATATGTTAGTGTTTCGATTATTATAATTTATAATAATTATTTCGTTTTCATGTCTTGGCAGGAATTTGAGCGTGAACGATGAAATCATATTAAGGAGATAATTTAAGGAATGACAATTGGTCGATTCTAGGGGTGGTACAAAGCAGAGAGTCACATATCTAAACCTAACCCTAATAAACGTAGGTCCACCTAATTTAACCTAAGCCCAAACCCAAAATGCTAATCTAAAAACCCAAGCCCGACCCCTTTTCGAGAACCCAAATTCAAGAAAATAGGAGAACCCTATTTAGCTCTCCCTAGTTTGGAGAAAGTTGCTCTATCTTCTTTTCTCTTCTTCCACGTTCTTTCTCCCCTCCTCTCTTTTCCAGCCACCACACCAATCCACCCTACCGGCAATCCTCGCTCGATAGGAGAACCGGCAGGGTGATCATCCCGCAATCGTCACCATCACCACCTCCTCCTCGTCCTCCACCATCAGCCGTCACCTCACTGTTTCGCATAACCACCCCACTGTCCTTGTTGCAAACCACCGCAACACACCACGCACACCACGAAACAGACCACCACCGCGACTAATCACCGTGAAACAGGGGCGTGACAACCCTGTTTCACGTTAAAAACTTCACCTCGCCACCAGAGAACCACCAACATTTGGACCTCTCTTCGCGTCACTTCGGTCTCTCTCACAACCACCACCACCACCATCACCCGAGCACCGCCACCACCACCGCGCGCACAGAACAGAGGAGAAACAAGGAGCAAGTCCCTGTTTTCCTCCATCGCTGCCGCCCCAGTTTTTCCCCTTTCTCGGCCCTCCTTCCTATTTTCCTCTCTTATCCACTTCTCTCTCTCTGCTCCTGCATCACAACAGACCACGCAACCACGCCATCAGCCGCCGCGAAACAGAGCTCGCAACAGAGCACCACCGCTCCTCTCCTTCTCGTCGTTTCGTTATCTCGTTGTTTCCTCACCCTCTCTCTGTCTTCGTGCAGGTACCGGAGCCAATTAGGGAGAAGAGATGCTCGCGAGGAGCGAAGCAAGCAGCGGTGTCTCGTTGGAAATGAAGAGCGCTGCTTTTCGGGCGGGAGAAAACTGTTTTTCAAAACAGTTTTGGCTATTGACACCCCGAGAACCTGTAAGAGCCACCACAGTGCAATTTCAACATTTTCTTGGGATGCGCATTCGTGCAGAGATGAATTCCACCTCCATTGACGTTGTGACCACCGCTACCATGATCAGCTAAACCCTTCGCCAAGGCTAAGATGAAACCACAGAGTTTCCTAGAGTTTGTTGTATTTAAATTTATTGTTTTCTTTATGCTTGAACGTTAAACACATTTGATTTCTGAGTCTCAATAATTTGCTTTCACCGATTATATCCGGATTAGTTATCTAGACTAGTCGATAGTTAGAAGTACCCTTTGTTGACATTCAAAGCCTGATTTAATCAATTAATCTGAATCTGTGATTGTGTGTGCCGTAAGAAGACATGCAATGCTAGGGGTTTAGAAATAGTTAAAATAAACCTATTATTGTGTGTGCCGTAAGAAGACACGCAATGCTAGGGGTTTATACCTTTGCTGAAATCAATTGCGAACTTAGATTAATCTTTAGGTTAGTCATGTTAATTCTTGAAAACAATAATTTGGATTACACAAATTTAAAAAAACTTGTGGTGGATTCAATGCCTTGGTTTCCCTTCTCATATTCTTAAAGACTTTTTATTTTGCTTTTTAATTTGAATTTTAGTTTAGATATTTTAATTGCTGTAACCCCCACTTAAATTAGTTTAAGTCAACTGTGAAACTTAATTGCAACCACAATCCTTGTGGGATCGACCTGTACTTTCCATTGTCTACCAGTTAGGCACTGTGCACTTGCAGTTATTACAAGTAGGTTAAATTAACCTTTTTATTTAGGTTAATTAAACCCGCATCAAGTTTTTGGCGCCGTTGCCGGGGACTGTAGCAGTGTAATTGAATTTAAGAGTTTATTTTCACTAGTTTGTAGTTTAGGTTAAAAAATAAATAAATAAAAAATAAATAAAATTAGGTCAGATATAGATTGCTTTTGCTTTTAGGATAGGCTTGATTTTATTTTTTAGTTATTTTTTTTAAGTCTTAGAAGTTTTGATACTTTTTTTAGTTTTTTTTTATTTTTGCAGGTATTAACAGGTAGGAAGCATGTATTACAGGTTGCATAAAAAAAAAGAAAAAAAAAAAAAAGAAATCAAAACAAAAAGCACAGGGTTTGAATTGTTTACAGGTTGCAATCGCGTGGACACTCTCAGAAGTCGGCGAGCCATCAGGTGGACGGTGCTTCTGATCGACGTCAACTCGACTTCTACCCGGCGTCGCAAGTAACCCAAGAGAGGTTCACGCCGGAGGTAACCCAAGAGAGGTTCACGCCGGTTTCTGAGTGGATTACTGTGTGTTTTGCTTGTTTTGTTTTTAGCTAGAATTGCATGCAAATTTGAATAGATTGAGGAGATTTCTGATGTTGTAAAATTCCGTGCTCTCTCCCGCGGATAGGTTAACCACCATCCATTTTAGGGTTAGGGACCTAAGCCCTCACTATTAAAATTTGTAGCAAGATAAATTAGGACAAGAGGCTCATAGGACCCCTCTTTTGAAACTTGAAAGTTTAAAGTAATCAAGTGAAGGAACATATCCAATCTTGGAATAGTTCTGAAACTGGCATTACACTTTAAGCTGAAGGTAGAAAAGGAGGTAGGAGCAATTAGATTTCAGGATATTTTTGATGTTGGGAAACTCCGTGCTCTCTCCAGCGGATAGGCTAATTAAAATGGATTTCAGCCATTGATTAGTAACAAACATAGGTAATAAAAAGGAGTGCTTGTAGGGATTATCAGACGTTACAACCTCTACCTAGTAAATTAGTTTCGCACGAGATTAATTTTCTTCGTAGAAACCTCGATTTTTCGTGGGGCTATAACTATCAGCTACGCAGTACCCGAAGGCAATCTGAATGATTGTATTGCTAGATACTTATCTAGGGTCGTTTTCCATTCATCTTGATTGCGCATCATATAGGTCCTGATTAGGTTTTCCCATTTTTTTTTTTAGAGTTAGGTCATCTTCATATAGAGGTTAGGCTTGCATAAAAAAAAAGAAAAATTCTTGAGACCAAGGAAATGGCTGAGGATAAAGACTTTAAGGATTACTTCTCCCCTTATACCTCGAAGCTTGAAACAGTTCTTATGACGATGACTCAGAAATTAGATGCACTTATGAATTTGACTCAACCCCTACCTCCCACTAATGTTTCATTTGAGGGTTGTGTTGCATGTTTGAGTCCTAGTCATTCTACAGCTGATTGTGACTTGCAATATGATTATCCTGAATATTTCGCTGAGCAAATCCATTCTTTTAATGCTAATTGGCGACTTGGTTATATTCAAAGTTCAACTATTACAGCCCTGATTTTGCCAATAATCAAAATCTTTCCTGGGCTCATACCTCACAACAAGGGGGACATATTTTCTCTCAGGCTCCTCAATACCCTAATCATGTTATGCCTCAATTTAACCAAACTCCTCCATCCAACACATCAAGTTTAGAGGAAACGATTAATCAGTTTTTGCAGCACTCAGCAAGTATAATTGAGCAGAATTCTAAGGACATATCTAAGTTGAAAGCCACGACTCAGAAACTTGAAATGACTTTGAGTCAGATAGTTGAGTCACGTCTTGAGATAGAGTCAGAGGAATTCCCTAGCCAACCTATTTCCAACCCAAATGGTCAATTTGAAATTAATGGCACATCTGAGCCGGACAGTGAAGATGTCCAATCCATTACTACCCTTAGGAGTGGAAAACAGGTTGACAATCAGGTAGGAATGCCTGACATAAGTGTTATTATATCCTCACCCAATTTTACACAGGTCACATCCTCCTCTCATAAGAAGGCTGATAAAGCCTCATATATTGATGAACCTGTAGATTCTGAGACACTACAGACATCTCCTTCCCATGTTGACTCATTAGACACATGCCTTCCTAGTGACTCATGCATAGAATAAAATTGTGAACATTCTTTAGAGTCTCTCCTTGACTGTTTTCATGATACACATGACCATTTAGAGGCTTGTTTGACTCATTCTAGTTTAGACTTTGATGTTGATGATTCCATTAGGGAAGTCAATGATTTGCTTGACTCAGTCCCCATTGTGGATCCTAGTTATAAATGGAAGTCTAAAGTGAAGCCTCTTCCACTCAGTGAGTCAAAACTAGTCCCATCAGTCGAGCCACCTGAGCTTGACCTTAAACAATTACCTGACGCCCTCAATTATGCATTTTCAGGTACTGATGATACTTTTCCTGTTATTAGTTCATCTATATTGAATTCAAAACAGGTTGTCCCAAAGAAGTCGAGAGATATATCTAGTAAAAGAGAGCAATCCATAAGTAGTGTCAACTCTAGGGTTGGGGGTGTTGTTGAGCTATCCAGCCCAACATCTTTGTGTGATTCATGTGATGAGCCTGTACCACCTGATATATCTATAGTTACATCTACCTGTATCACATTTCCATTGACCAGGGCTAATTATGTGGATCCCATGTTCCTGAGTGAGGATTTCAATTTTCACCATCCTGATGTGAAAATTATCCAATCTTCTGATTTGGAACCAGACTTAGGATGTTCCATTTTAGGAGTAAGGGAGGATCCTTTGTTGCATATCACTACCTGCGACCAAGTCATGTTTAAGATCCCTTCTGACTTCCAAGGAATGCGAGCTCTTTTACAATTTCTATATGATTTTAGATGGTGTCCTTGCAACTTTTGGGATGTGCTAGTATATCTTGTGTCGCATGTGGTTGCTATTTTTGAGTGGACTGATCCTCAACTTTTCAGGTTGTTGGTATACGATTCCTTAACCCTTTTGAGGTGAATGTTCCCTATGTTCATCCTCGTCACTTCATGATATATCATTCATGAGGGAGAATATATGTCGGGCTGACGACGTTAAACCAAGCGCTCCTAGGAGGCAGCCTAGCTTCAGTTGTGTCATTATGGTTAGTCTGGATTGATTTTCAAGTTCTTTCTAGTTGCATTTCACTCATACTCGTTAGCTCCGTAACAATTTTGACTTACAACTGATACATGTAAATTTTTTTATTTTTTTATTTTTTTTTCATTTGTGTCCTGTATTATTTTTTTTATCAATTTATTATGATGAGTCCACAGTTCTTATGTCTCTGAGCGTTCATTGGTGGAAGATTTCATATCGAAATTGGTAAAAACTTTCCCATGGTAATATCACATTAACTCTCATCTTTTCTTTTTCCTGCATTTGTCATGATCATCATTTTATACATTGAGGACAATGTTAGGTTTAGGTTTGGGGGTGAGGTTTAAGAGTTTTTTCTGCATTCTTCAAAATTTTTGAAATGAAATGTATTTCACAATTGACTATTGTATTCTACTCAATCTCCATTGAATACATAGTTAATTATGACTGTGTGAACAATTTCGATTTGAAAATGCATTCAAAATCTAAGTTCCTTTCCAATGAAGAGGATGTGCTTTCAAGTATGCCTTTAAATTTGAGGAATACGTGCTTTCACTTGTCACTTTTATATATCAATAGGAAAACATAAGGTTTGATATTATCTTTAAGTTAAATATATTTCATTTGATTTTTCGACTCGACCATTCTTGCACTATAAGCCGAGTTAGCATAACTTGAAGTTAATCAGTAAGATATTAATTAGAAAACCTTAGAATAATAGTGGAGACTTAACCCTTGTGAGTTTCGAGACCTTCTATTTTTCTTGAGGGTTATTAAATAAACTCTGACTTTTTCTTGAATCCTCATTTTCTCGTTGATGATCTCATTATTCTTGTTTCTTTTATTGATTGCTTTGAGAATGGTGTTAAAATTGAATTATTACACTAGAACTTCTTGATTTATTTAGTTGAGATGTCATAATACCGACTAGAGCTTAAGAAGTGATATAGGCATTTTTTTCTTTGAACCGTTCTTTAGCCTTTTAGCCTACCTAATGATAAATATCCGTTTGCAGCTTTTTGAGCCTTTAAATAGACTTTTTCTTTGCTAACCCCATCTCCATTACTTACTCCAGTTAGGGAGTAAGATCCCATATTATTTTTATCCTTACCCAATGTCTCTGAGAATGTGTATGGTTGATGTATTTTTGAAATGGGCAAATAAAAAGAGTTGAAATTAAATATTCTATGAATCCTCGGGACTGAAATGTTTTATTGTGCAGAAGGGGAAAGCATGTCAAAAAAAAGAAAAAAAAATTGATTCTTCGAAGAAAAAGGAAAAACAAAACATGTATGAAGAAGAATTTCGAAGGAAGAAAAATTAATGGTGTACAACCTTAGTTTATTCTTCAGAGCCCAACGTGCTTATTAAAGGGTGTATCCATTCTCAGAGAATTTTCTCGTATCCTTTTTCCATTCTTGTTAGCCAAAATCTTAACCTCATTACAACCTAATAAATACCTAATTGATCTTAAGTAAAAGTTTGGTTCATAGACATGGAGATTAAATAAACAAGAACTATGGCGTGTGATTCAATATTCTCAAAGTAATTGATATTCCTGTCCATGAGATCATATTCATTTCATTATTTGAAAAGTCCGTTTTTTCATGATTATTATATGTGAGATGTTTGTCTTTCCATAATTTATTCTCTTTCTCACATATAAACTGAGTGATAACTAACCAATCTCTGAGTGATTCATTTCTGAGTGACAAGAAAGATTTGTTGTCGAAGCGTATAATTCAAAGGCTATTTAGTCGTATCTTTGCTAGAAAAATAAAGTTATGTTGATAAGGCCATGCACACACACACTTCGAGTTGGGAATAATTGATGAAATTTATTTAACCTTTGGATACTATTAAACCGTTGTTAGACTCGTTGATATATTTTTCTGACATTGTTAGTTGTTTTCAAAATTTGTTGGCAATTAGATTCTTACTCTGAGGATAATAGACTGAGTTACCATGTTTTGGAAATTTATGAGTCATAATGTTTGTGGGTAACATTTCTGGAAACCCTCACGAGACTATAACTCGTCCACTAGAGGTAATCTAGGGATTTAAAGCCTTGTTGCACGTTTAAGGTAAGTGCAACCGATGATTCCTGCGAAAGTGAGTTAAAATTTTATTTTTATTGTTTTGCTCGAGGACTAGCAAAATATAGGTTTGGGGTTATTTGATATTCACGTAATTATTACATAATATATCCCTTAATTTATATATGTTAGTGTTTCGATTATTATAATTTATAATAATTATTTCGTTTTCATGTCTTGGCAGAAATTTGAGCGTGAACGATGAAATCATATTAAGGCGACAATTTAAGGAATGACAATTGGTCGATTCTAGCGGTGGTACAAAGCAGAGAGTCACATATCTAAACCTAACCCTAATAAACCTAGGTCCACCTAATTTAACCTAAGCCCAAACCCAAAATGCTAACCTAAAAACCCAAGCCCAACGCCTTTTGGAGAACCCAAACCCAAGAAAATAGGAGAACACTATTTAGCTCTCCCTAGTTTGGAGAAAGTTGTTCTCTCTTCTTTTATTTTCTTCCACGTTCTTTCTCCCCTCCTCTCTTTTCCAGCCACCACACCAATCCACCCTACCGGCAATCCTCGCTCGATAGGAGAACTGGCAAGGTGATCATCCCGCAATCGTCACCATCACCACCTCCTCCTCGTCCTCCACCATCAGCCGTCACCTCACTGTTTCGCACAACCACCCCCCTGTCCTTGTCGCAAACCACCGCAACACACCACGCACACCACGAAATAGACCACCACTAATCACCGTGAAACAGGGGCGTGACAACCCTGTTTCACGTTAAAAACTTCACCTCACCACCAGAGAACCACCACCATCTGGACCTCTCTTCGCGTCACTTCGGTCTCTCTCACAACCACCACCATCACCCGAGCACCGCCACCACCACCGCGCACACAGAACAGAGGAGAAACAGGGACTCTGTTTCTCCCCTCCCTCGGCCCTCCTTCCTGTTTTCCTCTCTTCTCCACTTCTCTCTCTGCTCCTGCATCACAACAGACCACGCAACCACGCCATCAGCCGCCGTGAAATAGAGCTTGCGATAGAGCACCACCGCTCCTCTCCTTCTCGTCGTTTCGTTATCTCGTTGTTTCCTCACCCTCTCCCTGTCTTCGTGCAGGTACCGGAGCCAGTTAGGGAAAATAGATCGCTCGCGAGGAGTGAAGCAAGCAGCGGCGGAGTAGGGCGTCTCACTGGAGACGAAGAGCGCTGCTTTTCGGGCGGGAGAAAACTGTTTTTCAAAACAGTTTTTGCTATTGACACCCCGAGAACCTGTAAGAGCCACCGCAGTGCAATTTCAGCATTTTCTCAGGATGCGCGTTCGTGCAGAGAGGACTTCCACCTCCATTGACGTTGTGACCACCGCTACCATGATCAGCTAAACCCTTCGCCAAGGCTAAGATGAAACCACAGAGTTTCCTAGAGTTTGTTGTATTTAAATTTATTGTTTTCTTTATGCTTGAACGTTAAACACATTTGATTTCTGAGTCTCAATAATTTGCTTTCACCGATTATATCCGGATTAATTATCTAGACTAGTCGGTAGTTAGAAGTACCCTTTGTTGACATTCAAAGCCTGATTTAATCAATTAATCTGAATCTGTGATTGTGTGTGCCGTAAGAAGACATTCAATGCTAGGGGTTTAGAATTAGTTAAAATAAACCTGTGATTGTGTGTGCCGTAAGAAGACACGCAATGCTAGGGGTTTATACCTTTGCTGAAATCAATTGCGAACTTAGATTAATCTTTAGGTTAGTCATGTTAATTCTTG
The DNA here is from genome assembly GCA_963556465.1 of Berberis vulgaris. Taxonomy (NCBI): domain Eukaryota; kingdom Viridiplantae; phylum Streptophyta; class Magnoliopsida; order Ranunculales; family Berberidaceae; genus Berberis; species Berberis vulgaris. The sequence continues at coordinate 71,722,605 of OY747125.1, read as the reverse complement.
AAAACAATAATTTGGATTACAAAAATCTCAAAGAACCTGTGGTGGATTCAATGCCTTGGTTTCCCTTCTCATATTCTTAAAGACTTTTTATTTTGCTTTTTAATTTGATTTTTAGTTTAGATATTTTAATTCTTGTAACCCCCACTTAAATTAGTTTATGTCAACTCTGAAATTTAATTGCAACCACAGTCCTTGTGGGATCGACCTGTACTTGCCCTTGTCTACCAATTAGGCAATGTGCACTTGCAGTTATTACAAGTAGGTTAAATTAACATGTTTATTTAGGTTAGTTAAACCCGCATCACCCTCTATAAGGATCAGGTCGTCTCCTGTTGAAGGAGTTGAGTGTGGAGTAGAGTCGTTTTTAAAGAGATTACCTTTATTGATAGTTTGTTTTCAAAAGTTCTACATGCTACTCTCACCGCTCCTTATCAGCAAGTCCTTGTCCTATTGGTTCATCTCTAATTAGGGGACTCGAGTCGTCGTGGTTATTACTCGATAGCTTCATCACCACGTAGAGACATTTTCTGGCGGAATTATTTGAGGCACCGGTGCCATGTGGAGACCACTGCTCCCATCTGGTGGAGGCAAGATCTTCCCAGCATTATATTGTATGCGGAGGGGGTGTCTACCACAACAAACTCCGTAATAAGGAGCTTCAATGGTTCCCCTGCTCCTACGGGTAGGTTGATGCTCCCGACTGAGTAACTTCGAGTGCTGTTGAAGCCAACCATCACCTAGTTGTCCTGTTTTAGCTCCTCCTTTTTCAGCTGCATTCTATGGAATGCTTCCAAGAGAAGGATATTGAATGAGCTCCCCGTGTCCACCAGCGACTTTGTCACGCCTTATTTCGACATTGCAATCGTGATAACCAGGGCATCGTTGTGCAAGGAATAAACCCCTTGCATATCTCGCTCGGTGAACGTCAGGTCCGGGGTTGGGTATTCTACCGAGCGTGTCGGACTGGGTAGTCTCAACCATGGGAACCTGTCCGCAGTTCTCGGATTGCTCGCATTCTTGCCTGGTTGGATTTTTCGGTCCCTTGTGTGCACTGTGTAGGACGTAGATGACGTCTACAATCTTTTCTTCGGATTTTGGGGTTGTTCCTTGGGGTTGTTTCTCGTTAGAATTTACGAATTCTCAGAGTATTTCCCTTCAAACCCAATATTCTATCTCATTCTTAAGACTCTGGCAGTCCAAGGTGATGTGATCATGGTCCTTGTGATACGCATTGTACTTGCTCAGCTTGGGAGGTCACTTGATGTCATCCCAGTTTTTCATGGCAGAGAGAATTTTGAGCAAGCTGGAGTTGAGGGGACCAAATTTGGGTTGAATAAAAATGACTAAATCGATCGAACCGATCAGTTCGATTTCAGTTTTAGAAAATTCAAACTGTCATGGTTAGTTTAATTTTCGATTTTTTTGTGATTTTAAGTGACAAAACCGAACATACCAAATATATAATAAATGCTATATATTTTATGTGGAAATAATATAATATGTTAATTTAGTTGGTCAGTTTTGTTTTATTTCGGTTTTTTTTAGTTTTAGTCAAATTTGTTTATGGTTTGTTTCGTCTTGATTTTCTTAATAGTTGGTTTGGTTGCGGTTTGAAAATTCTGAAACCAACAAAAGTCAGTTTGGTTATTAGTTTAGGTAAATAATCGAACCAATGTTTTGGTTTTCAACATTAAATCGAACTCAGTGAACCTTGCACCGACCTAGTCGGTGGCTCTATCTTGTTTGGCCTTGTCGGATTCGGTTTTGTCATCGTTTTTAGCTCATTTCTTGGTGGCCAACATCTTTTCCAAAATGATATACTTTTGCACACTTTTCATCAAGTCCGCCATATCCCTCGAGGATTCTAGGGTGAGGAAGTTGTAGAACTGACCTCCTCAGAGGCCAGAAGTGAAGGTGGTGATGATGTATCATCACTGCAACCATCGATTAAAGTCAGCTCGTCATTGAAACGAGTGACGTACTCTCTGAGGGTCTCACCCTGCTTCTCTTTGAGACTTAGCAGGCAGTGAGGCCCTTTTTTGATTCGCTGGCTTCCGACGAATCAGGTAATGAACATCTTCGCTATGACCTTGAACGAATCGATAGATTTTTGGTGAAGATTGTGGAACCAGGTCACAACAGCCTTCTTCAGGTTGGTGGGAAAAGTTTTGCACAGGACGACTTCTGAACTTTCTTTCAGCGCCATTACGTAGTAGTAATCACGCAAGTGATACGATGAACATGAAATTTCGTCATAGAATTCGAGCTTTGGAGGGACAAACTTTTTTGGAAGGGGGTGCTCACGATCTCCTCCGAGAATGGAGGGACAGTAAGGTCCTACAAGACGTCTAGATTGGTTGACCCCAGTCGGAACGAGTTTCTGATCGTGATATGGTCTGTTTTCTAGGCATGGTTATCGTGATCCCCATCGTCCCTTAAGCTCTCATGCCGGCCAACTCTTTATTCCTCTTGGGGAGGTTATCTCGCTTTCCTAGACGCATTTTGGAGCGTCTTTTTCGGTATGTGATCTCCCCAGATCTCCGCCACTTTTGGTGCTTGTTGTTGATCCTAAGTGAGCCTTTCCACTACCTGCGCTAGATGATCCATGTGAAGCAGAGTCTAGTCTATGCAGGTTAGCCACAACTGCTTTAGTGGTTGGGCCATGCGACTGCTCTGCTTCCTCGGTTGGATTGTTTCCACCCTATGGATGGGCTTGTCTAGCTGGAGGGTTGTCTTGTTCGACATTGTTGAACGCTCGAGATCCGGTGCTAGTGACCTTGATGCTCTACTTAGCTAGAAATAACATTGAATGTTCGTTTCAAGAAAAACCTTATCTTCTTTCCCCACGGACGGCGCCAAACTGATGTGTTAAGATTTGTCCTTGCTAATCGTGCTGATATCAAGCCAGCAAAAATGAGGAACGGTTAAACTAGGGACCACCATTGTGGTGGCCGAAGGCACTCCGATGCTTAAGTTAGATATCGATGTAGGAAAAAATGAAGACAATATGTAAATTGCACAGTGTATGCGTACCTTTCTTCTTCCATTTTCTCATATTAAGTAGTGAGAACTCTCTCCACAACTATCCATGTTATTGAGGGTGTGATGGAGGGAGGATATCTCAACCAAGATCTTACCAGTGCATTACTAAGTTTTTTCGACACTTGGCTCTGTTTAGAATCTAATGCTTGATTAGGCTAAGAGCAGATTTTTACGAGTGGATCTCGGGCTTTTAACAACTCTAAAATTTCGTGTTCGGGCCTTATTTTCCTGGGCCAAGCCCTAAGACCCGTGCCTCTTGAACTGGCATGACTCGAGGCACCTGACTTACGGGTTGAGCAACAGTTTGCGTAGGGGCCGCTTGGGACCATGCTAAAGCCTTTCTCGTATAAGGGTTAGCCCATGCCATGTGTACGGTCGTGATCGTATGACTGATTGATGTCTCATCAAAATTGATGATACACCAAACCAACCATTAATCTGCACCGTATACGTGTCATGATGATTTCGTCAACAGAGTAAGGCGAGCCTAGTTGAGCGCCCAATCTGGCAAAGCCCAGATAACACAAAGCCCACTGAGGCATGGTCCAGGATGTTGGACCCAATCAGTGGTGCCCTATTTAGCCCATACGTCGTGAGGTCAAGTCCAATATCCATAAGACAAAATACAGGCTAGCAATACATTGACTCCAACTAGGAAGCAAATACCAGAGTATAAGTCGTGCATGGAAACTCTCCTGCATGGACAACACTCCACAATGGAAGAATCCCCAACAAATATTGGAGTAGAAGTCGTGTATGGAAACTCTCCTACATAGACGACTCTCAATAAGGAAAAGATCTCTAGCAATATCTCTTTCCCTAAACTATGCCACCAAAGGCATGGTTGAACAAGGACTCTCGCATGATATATATGGCACAAGGTTGACGAACAAAGGTACGATGCATAATCCAATTTACAACATTACACCTTTCTCAAGCCCTGTCTGACTTAAGCATAGGAGTGCCATCAGCCGCCACAACGGTGGTATTTGGCTAAGCTGTGTTCCTTGTGAAGGTCAAGGAGAATAAGATTTGACACCATCAGTTTGGCACCATCCGTGGAGAACAACAAAGTTCCTTAGAAAACAGTGATATCACCCCTTCGTTATAGTCCAGAAATATGGTAACCATGAGATCTCGCAATAATGGAGAATTCGCTGAGCCCTGAAACGCTAGAACCAACACAGTGCCACTAGCTTCGATGGTATCGGTCCTGTGGGGAGAACAACCCTGAGTGCCCAAGCTAGCAACAACCACGATGGACTCTAGGGTGGATCGAATGACAACCCAAGTGCAATAAATTGCGTAAGCGGTGAAGATGCTCACTCAGCGGAACCTTTACCTGCGAAAGGAGACAGGGAGGCGGAAAGAGCCAAGTCCCTAGAAAACTCCATAGAGCGCATTCAAGAGAGCTACTATTCCACCGTTAGATCTTAGTGGACCAAAGGTGGTGGAGTGGCCTATGAAGACTCGGTGTCTAAGGCCAACAAACCCGCCTCACAACACCCCATCCAGCTTGGGGCCACAAATCCAGACGTGTTGTATAACCTCACCGCCCCCCCGTTCACGGATCATATCATTAACGAGCCACTGCCAAAGAAGTTCAGCCTGCGAAAGCTAGAGTTTTATGATGAAACAACGGATCCGTCCTACCACTTACATCATTACCACCATGTGATGGCGCTAAAAGAATGATCTGAAGTAGTAATGTGTTGGACATTCCCCACCAGCCTGAAGAAAACAACGCTGACTTGGTTCCACAGACTCTCTTCGAAGTCTATTGACTCATTTCAGACGCTGGCCAAAGCGTTTATCACCTGCTTTGTGGGCAACCAACGGATCAGGAACGAGCTACATTACCTGCTCAGCCTCAAGGGAGTATGTCACCCGCTTCAATAATGAGTTAACTTTCATCAACGGTTGTAGCGACGACACCTTGGTCACAATCTTCACCTCGGGACTGAGGAGATGCCAATTCCAGAACTTCCTCAATTCGAGCCTCCGACTGACATGGCAGACTTGCTGAAGAACGCTCAGAAATACATCACTTTCAAGGAGATGTTGTCCGCAAAAAAGGAAATTAAAGTTGACAAGAAGCACCCCCTGTTCCCAGAGAAAAAATGAGGGAAATAAACAGGAGGATGACGACAAAAGTAAAAGGAAGCGGAATGACAGCAAGCCAGACTTTGGTCGCATGGGGCAAGATAAAACCACCAACTTTGTCGGGTCCAAATCCTTTACTCCCCTCAACTCCAGCATGTCTGATGCCCTCAATACCATTAAGAATTGGGAGAAGTGAAATGGCTTGCCAAACAGCGATGAGATCCTTCCCGGAGAGACAATGGCAAATTGATGCAGTCGTTTTCCGCTCCTGACTTTTACCTAGATCTGCTGACCTGCATAAGTATCGCACGTGAGCCGCGAAACACTGTTGTGGTGGCCGATGGCACTCCGATGCTAAAGTTAGACGAGGATCTGAGGAAGGCGTAATGCTGTAAACAGGGAATTTGTAGCGTACCTTAGCTTACCAACCTCATGTCTTATTTATAGTGTAAGGAGTCCTAGTTCTACCAGGTCATCGAAAGGGTAGTTTAGGAAGGAGATCTTCATAGAGATCCTTTTCTAATTAGGATTCGTGCTGTAGGAGAGAAGTTCTCTGTTAGCTTTGTGCTCCTAGATACGCAGAAGATAGTTCCCAATACGAGAGAAATCCGTAGAAGGAAGATTCCCTGTGTGGAATGTACTCTGGTATTTGCTTCCTAGTTGGAAGCAGAGAGTTGTTGTTGTTTCCCGTCTGAAGCTGATCCTCGAGATACTTTCCTTAGTAGGACTTATGGGTATTGAAGATAGTTGTGAGACGTGTGGGCCTAGCACGCTGTAAGAGTTTGAGCCCGTCTGGCAGGCCAAATTGGGCAGGCTTAGAACCGCTTGGGCCGGATTAGTCTTGGGCTGTTGCTAGGGCCCGTAATTCCTCGAGATCATCATGACACGTGTATGGCTCATGGGCGGGACCATTTTTAGTTATCATCAACTACTCCCCCGAGTTAGTGGGGTGTTAAGTCAGTCCACTGACTCTTTGAAAAGGCAACCATACCATCGTGATAATTGGACTCGGAGCATTCGTCTCGAGCGACGCATGACATTTAATGGATACACGATTGCTCAAGGAGGGTAAGTGTGATTTGCCTTCCCTATACATATTTACCGTACTAAGAAGGATTTCCTCATTCTTATCTGTTTTTTTGACCCAAAGTATTTGTTCTTTCTAGTAATGGTTGACAACGTTGAACTTTCTCCCAAGGATCCGTTATCCCTTACTTGCATCAATTTCTTCGAAGGTAGCTCGGTAGAAGAAATGAGTTGATCAGGCTTCGTAATTTGTACTGTATCCCAGGAGATTTGCTAATTGTTCTCGCGTCTGGAGTTTTAGGCTTGACTGTACCTCCTCATGGGTTCATAGGCTTGCACCTAGGCATGTTCGAGTCTGGGCTTCGATTTCCAGTGCCCGACGATGTCTGGTGCTTCTTTATCCATTTCCGTATGCCTCCCACTAAAATGGTTCCGAGCGAGGGTTCAAGATTCTGCTCGCAATTCTCCTAAAGGCTCATGATGATGGCCTCCGTTTGACTCCGCCAGTGATCCATCACAGGACAAAGGCTCGATTGGACCCCAAGGGTATCTGCAAGCTAAAATGTCCTTCTTGTCTACAATCAGCGGCGAACAACGTTGAATCTTGGGAGAAGCATTGGTTTTTGGCTACGGCGGATTCTGATTACTTCAAGTTTGGGAGTCGTATAGTGTCTTGATACTTTCAGTTTGATCTCAGTGAGTTTCTTGGTTGTCGATGCATGCATATTTTTGTATGCCAATTCTGTGATGCTAGTGTTGTTTTTTGTTTCAGGGAGGTTTGTTATTCCGTTTCTTAGTGAGGAAGAGAAGTGGATAAAGAAGGAGTTTCTCAAGCTCCCTTTGACATCCGTTGAGGAGGTCATAATGCCAGGCAATGCCATACACATCGGGTTGCTGCGGTGTTCTCATGGTACTCGCCCTGTGTCAGGTTCACTGACTGAGGGGGTGGTTGCTTGTCGCACAAGGAAGAGAAGTCTGGCTCTACCAGACCTTCCAGGCTTGCTGACTTGGAGGCGATTGTACCTCCTGTCGTTGTTTCGGGGAAGTGGCAAACCTCTGTCACGGTGGCCTCTCTCCTTGGTATGTTGCAGTCTGCACATGCAACACCCTCGAAGGGTTGCAACCTTCCTCCAGATGCTTCTGCTTCCCTCGTGGACCTAGAGGGGGAGAAAGTTGGGTCGCGTGTTGATGTTCCGCATCATCGCGGTCCAGAGACGGTTGCTCGTGGCCTTGGGTCGTACAGTCCTGTTTTGCTGCACCCCGAAGCCCGCAAGAGGGTTCTTGATTTGGAAAAGGCCTTTTCGGAACTGCGGATGTCATACTCGGACGCTCTCTATCTAGTGGACTCGCTGGATGGTCAGTTGCAGAATCCTGACACTATCACGAACCGCGAGGACGTGGAGGCCACGACCTTTGTCACCGAAGCGGAAGTTGCCGGTATGAGAGCTCAGTTGAGGGCTGTCGAGTCAGATTTGGCGTCAACTCATGCTGAACTGAGGCAGACATGGCCAAATTAGAGCGCCTTGATGCGGCTGTAGATAGGTGGTCTTCTGATCGGGAGGCTTAGGAAGTCGAGAGGAAGCAGGCTGCGGCAGAATGGGTCATTGAATGGCGGCAACTGGAGGTCTTAGTTGATGAGGGGCCTTGTTGCATTCTGGAGGCGAAGGAAGAGAACACCTCGGTATTGACCTTGATTTTTCTCTCTACAGGAGGGTTGCCTTTGGGCCGATTAATCGAGGGGAGGGCTCTGGCACCGCGAGACTAACTGATGAGGAGGATGCTTCTCCTTAAATTGATTGTAACGTCCTTTCCTAGACGGACAATATATAGATATAATATTTTGAATGAAAGCTTTGTTTTGCCCCATATTGTCGTGTTTGCGTTGTTTTACCCTATATTGTCGTGTTTACTTTAGTTGCTTCGTAGACTGTAGAGTTTGTACTCAAAATACATTGCTGCTCCTGATCGTTGTTGTTGACCGCGTGACAAATTAGGGGTTAACTAGCAGAAATCGTTGTTGGTCAGGGGTTGACCAGGCTCCCTCAGTCATTGTCTGTAATGACTTCCTAAGTTGTTGGTGGACAAGCGCTGACTATGCTCCTTTTCCTTCAGCCGTTGTTGCTCACATAGGGCGGACTAAGCGTTGCGCACCAGAAGTTGTCGTCATCAATTGCAAACTGATTAAGCTTACCTGGTAAGTTCGGCGATAATTGTCTGTATTGAGAGCGATGATCCCTTGGCGAGTCCTCATCATCAGCGGACAAGCACTAACTAGACTCCCACTCCCTTGGCCGTCGTGTCCTGTGGGCAACGGACTAGGCTTTGGGCACCCGAAACCGTCGTCATTAGTCGCAAACTGACTAAACTTACCTGGTAAGTTCGGCGATCATTATCTGTATTGAGAGTAATGATCCCTTGTCAAGTCATCGTCATCAGCGGACAAGCGCTGACAAGACTCTCACTCCCTCGACCGTCATGGCTCACGCAGTGGACCAGGCTTTGGGCACCAGAAGCCGTCGTCATCAGTCGCGAACTAACTCACCTTACTTGGTAAGTTCGACGATCATGGTTTGTATTGAGAGCAATGACACCTTGGCGAGTCGTCATCATTAGCAGACAAGCGTTGACTAGACTCCCACTCCCTCGGTCATCATAGTCTTCGCACAGCGGACTAGGCTTTGCGCACTAAAAGTCGTCGTAATCAGTCGTGAACTAAGCTTACCTAGTAATTTCGGCAATTATTGTCTGTATTGAGAGTAATGATCCCTTGGCGAGTCGTCGTCATCAGCGTACAAGCACTAACTAGACTCCCACTTCTTTGGCCGTCTGGCCCGCGCGCAGTGGATTAGGCTTTGGGCACCAGAAGTCGTTGTCATCAGTCGCAAACTGACTAAGCTTACCTGGCAAGTTCGGCGATCATTGTTCGTTTTGAGAGCCATGATCCCTTGGCGAGTCGTTGTCAATAGCGGACAAGCGCTGACTAGACTCCCACCTCCTCGATCGTCATGGCTCGCGCTCAACAGACTGGCTTTGGGCACCAGAAGCCATCGTCATCAGTCACTAACTGACTAAGCTTACCTGGCAAGTTCGACGATCATTGTCTGTTTTGAGAGCAATGTTCCCTTGGTGACATCATCATCAGCGGACAAGTGCTGACTAGACTCGCACTTCCTCGGTCGTCATGACCCGTGCGCAATGGACTAGGCTTTGGGCACCAGAAGCCGTCGCCATTAGTCGCAAACTGACTAAGCTTACCTGGCAAGTTCGGTGATCATTGTCTGTTTTGAAAGCAATGATCCCTTGGCGAGTAGTCGTCATTAGCGAACAAGAGCTGACTAAACTCCCACTTCCTCGACCATTATGGCTCGCAGGTAGTGGACTAGGCTTTGGGCTAGTTGAGGGTTGTAACGGACAACATTGAAAGTTTTGTTAAAAACAAATATTTAATTGATAATATTTTTTGAGATGCTCTACATTCCATGGTCGTTTAAGACCATCGCCGTCTGCGTCTTCCAGCCAGTACGTTCCTGGTTTATTGACCTTGATTACTCTGTAAGGTCCTTACCAATTTCAGTTTAGATTTCCCGCACCTGCTTCCTTGGTGTTATACTGGTTCTTAATGAGCACCCAATCCCCCACCTTGAACTCGTGTGGTTTGACCTTCTTATTGTAATATTGCGCCATTCGTTGTTGGTAGGAGGCTATCTTGGCAGAGGCTAGATCCCGATTTTTGTCGAGGAGGTCTAGCCCTACGCGCAAGGCTTCGTCGTTGCCGTCTGGTCTGAACTCATCTGTTCGGAAGGTTGGCACCTCAAGTTCTACCGAAACCATAGCTTCGGATCCATATGCTAGGGCGAAAGGTATCTTTTCGGTAGGGATTTTTTTAGTTGTCTGATACGTCCAAAGTATCCCTGGTAGCTCTGGAACCCATTTTCCTTTGGTTGGTGAGCTTTGCTTGGCCGTTGGCTTGGGGGTGCCCTGGCCATGAGAAGTGGTGATCAATCTTCCAGCTTTTGCACAGTTTCTTGGCCTTACTACCTTCGAACTGGGTTCTGTTTCGCTAACCAATATTTTGAGGATGCCGAATCAACAAACGATGGAGGTCCATATGAATTTCTTGATCTGGACTTTCCCTATTTTGGATAGGGACTCGACCTCAACCCACTTGGTGAAGTAGTCGAGGGCCACAAGAAGGAACTTTTTATCGGTCGATGCCGGGAGTGGTCTGATGATGTCCATTCCCCATTGTGCGAATGGCCATGGACTAGTCATCGGAGTTAGTGGCTTGGCGACATATGCGTGAATGGTGCGAACCTTTGACATTTGTCACATTTGTGGACAATATCTTTGGCATCTCATTGCATGGTCGGCCAATAGTACCCTAGAGTTAGGCTTTATGGCCGAGGGTTCTCCCGCCTTGGTGGTTCCTGGATATACCGCCATGGATCCTACCAAGGACCTGGCTTGCCTCCGAAGGTGCTAGACATAAGAGCATGGGTCCTATCATTGATCTCCTATATAATTTTTCATTTAGGAGAGTGTACCTCGTTGATCTATTTTTTAGTCTTCTTGCTTTGACCTTCTAGGTTGGTAAGACTCCTCCGGTTGCTATGTATTCCAGTATCGGAGTCATCCAATTTGGTTGTGTTTTCGTGGCACAAATATCTCTACTTTCTTCTTCATTGAGGCTCGATTGCTCTTGATATTCAATGAGGTCGTTTGAGACTTCGTCGGTGGTTAAGGATTTTTTGGCTACCTCGTTGCCTTTTTTATTGTCGTCTCGGGGGCACTTTATGAGTTTGCAGTTTTTTAACCTGCCTATTATGCCAAGTACCTTGTCGCGATAGGTTATCATGCGGGGGTTTTTGTTGTTGAAATCCCTTTTGACTTGATTGACTATCAATCTTAAATCGTTGTATGCCGTTAGGCGATCTATTCTGAGGCGATGAAGCCGAACCTCACTGCCTTCTGAGGATGAAGCCGCTGGGGAACGTAGTGTGACCTCAGCTTCGCTTGCCCTCCAAGTCGAGGACTCATCGCAGCGCCAAATCCTCAATAGGACATCTAAATCAAGGGGCTGGTGGTCTACCTGAGGCTTTTCTCCGCCTGTAAACTCGATAATGAAATCTGCCAGTGCCTAGGCTTTGATGGCAGTTATTGGAGCGTAGTTTATGTCAAACTGCTAGTTCACCATCCTTCCAGATAGCTCGAGTTTATGTAATACCGATCGGAGTGGATGATTAGTCAGGACCGTTATGGAGTGGGCCTGAAAATATGGCCTTAGCTTCTTGGAGGATAAGTAGACTAGTGCCAAAGCAAACTTTTCTAGGTCCAGGTAGTGTGCCTCCGCTTCAACGATTGTCTTACTGGTGTAATTTACGGGCTTTTGGATCCCTTGGTCGTTTCATACGAGGGTTGAACTGACAACATGTTTGGAAACAGACATGTATAGGTATAGTGTTCCCCTGTCGCTCACTGCAAGAGTAGCTCTAGACTCCCTAAGTATACTTCCAGACTTTGAAAGGCTTGTTCGCACTCTTCGTTCCAAGAGAATCCTTTGCTCTCTCTTAGTATTTGAAAGAAAGGAAGGCATTTGTCGGACGATTTTGATATAAATCTGTTATAGGCTGCTACCCTCCCAGTTAGGCTTTGAACTTCTCTGATGTTGGTCGGGGCTTTCATGTCGAGAAGAGCCTGAATCTGTTTTGGGTCGGCTTCGATTCCTCTTTTGTTCACAATATAACCTAGGAATTTTCTAAACTCGACTCCGAATGTGCACTTTTGTGGGTTGAACTTCATATGTTATTTCATGAGTTGGTCGAACGCTTCAGCGAGGTCACGCACGTGGTCGGGGCTGCAGAGGATTTTGACCAGCATGTCGTCTATGTAAACCTCAATGTTTCTGCCGATTTGTTCCTTGAACATTCGGTTGACCAGTCGTTGGTATGTAGCGCCTGCGTTATTTAAGCCGAATGGCATCACCCTATAGCAGTATATTCCTATCTCCATTAGGAAAGAGGTTTTCTCTTGATCTGGGGGGTGCATCAATATTTGATTGTAGCCTGAATAGTCGTCCATGAAGCTGAGTAAGTCGTGCCCGGAGGTGGAGTCTACAATGTGATCGATGCGGGGGAGTGGGAAGCTATCCTTTGGGCAGGCTTTATTTAGGTCAGTGTAGTCCACACATACTCTCCACTTCTCATTTTTCTTCTTTATAAAAATGATGTTTGCCAGCCAATCGGGATATCATGCTTCCTTTATCATGCCTGCGTTGAGTAAGCGTTGTACCTCTTCATTTATGATCGCGTTCCTTTCTGGTACTACAAGTCTTTTCTTTAGTCTAATGTTTTCCTTGAGGAGTCCACCTCTAGGCGATGAGTGATTATTGATGGGTCGATCCCCACCATGTCCTTCATGGTCTAAGCAAAGATATCTTGGTTACGCCGTAGCAGCTCTGTGAGCTGCTTTACCAATTCTTCGTTCAAGCGAGAACCGATCTGGACAACCTTGTTATTATGAGGGCTATCAAGATAGATGGTAGTTGTCTCTTCCTCTGGTTGTCTGGCATTGAACCTACCCCGAGGGCATACTAGTGCCTTGTTGTTCGGGCGTGTTGTTCCCCTTCTGGGATTCGGGCAGAACGGAGGGTCATCTTAGCTGTTGGGCTAGCTGCTGATTAAGTGTCATCGGATGGAAGGGTCGTCATGCACTAGCGTTCCCTGGCCGCTATCTGGTCCCTTCTCAATGTAATGACCACTTGGTTCGTCGGGTACTTGACACATTGATGTAGAGTGGAGACTGCCGCTCCCATCTGGTGTATCCAGGGTCTTCCCGGGCATTATATGCTGAGGGCAAGTCGATTACTATGAATTCTTGGAACAGGGTTTTCTGAGCCAGAACCCTTCTTGTTGCTATCGTCAGTTGTATCTTCCCCACGGGGAACCGTCTTTCGACGCTGAAGTCAACCATCGGGCCATTATCAGGGGTCAATGTCGTCTCCTTTTGCTTCATATTGTGAAACATATGGAGAAACATGACGTTCATTGAACTCCCTGTGTCTACTAGGGATATTCATACTTCCCAGCCCACTAGGGATATCGTCACCACCGGGGCATCATCATGCGGAAGCTGTAGACCCTGGAGGTCTTCTTTCGAAAATACGAGTGGCACAGGGGTGGCTCGCTGTGGATCATGCGGTAAAAAGCGCTCGTCGCGTGTTGCCTTGGTTTTGAGACCACGAAGGGCCTTCTTTCTAGACCTGTTGGGCAGTTCGAATTCGGAATGGGCTCCATTAAGCACGCATATTCTGGTTATCGATTGCACCCTGGATTCGGTTACTCTTTGGGCTGCTCGTTATTCTCCTAGGGCAATGGAGCTTTGTGCTTCCTCTGTCAGGTCTGACATGTTCACCGGAGGGTCTAGAATTAGAAAGTCGTAGAACTCTCCTTTTTGCAGTTTGTTAATGAAAGCTGAGACAACTGTCGTGTCATTGCACATGTCGACAATGGTTAATTCGTTGTTAAAGCGGGTTAAATACGCCTTTAGTGTCTCGTCAGGCCTTTGCTTCATTGATGTGAGCGTATTAATCATTGACAAAGCTGGATGTACTGTTTCAGGAGCACCAACTTGACGTTCGCGCATTAATCGTGTCATCGGGGGTGATGAAGCAGCGCCAGGCTGAGCGCTAGGTGCTTCCCCTTTCTCTCCTATTGTGTGATCTAGTGGTCAACATCTATCCGTGTTTCAAAGGGAGATGATGCTAGGGGAAAAGTTAGGAACTTTTTCGTTCCACAAATGAAGCCAAACTGATGCAGTCATTGACCTGCACAAGTAACACATGTGAGCCACGGATCACTGTTGTGGTGGTCAATGGCACTCCGATGCTAAAGCCAGACAAGGATATGAGGAAGGCGTAATTCTATAAATAGGGAATTTGTAACGTACCTTAGCTTACCAACCCCATGTCTTATTTATAGTGCAAGGAGTCCTGGTTCTACCAGGCCATCAAATGCCTAGTTTAGGAAGGAGATCTTCGTGGAAACCCTTATCTAATTAGGAGTCATGTTGTAGGAGAGAAATTCCTTATTAGCCTTGTGCTCCTAGATACATGGGAGATAGTTTCCAATACGAGAGCAATCCGTAAAAGGAAGATTCCCTGTGTCGAATGTACTCTGGTATTTGCTTACTAGTTGGAAGTAGAGAGTTGTTGTAGTTGCCCGTTCGAAGCTTGTCCTCGAGATACTTGACTTTGTAGGACTTACGGGTATTGAGGATTGCAGTGAGACGTGTGGGCCTAGCATGCTGTAAGAGTTCGGGCTCGTCTGGCTGGCCAAATTGTGCGGGCTTAAAACTGCTTGGGCAAGATCAGTGTTGGGCTGATGTTAGGGGCCCATAATTCCTCGAGATCATCATGACACGTGTATGGCTTAGGGGCGTGGCCATTTTTATGTATCATCACAAATATTGTTTTCTTCACAAAGACGGCGGCCATGACATTGAGGACTGCAAGAGTCTCATAAGTGAGATTCAGTACTGGATTAAGAAGGGAAAGCTCAAAGAATTCCTAAGCCCAGAAACACGACAAGACCAAGCAAAGGAAAGAGAAGAGGTCGTCAATAAGATAGTAAAAAGAAGCTCTTGGCATTATATATGTCCTTCATGGGGTAAGCTCGGAAGGTGAGCAATCAAACATGTCCTGAAAAAGGACGCTTTGCAAGACGCGAACTCAGCCAACCTAGAGGACTGACAAGTGCAATACGCACATATTCAGAGCTAGATCCTATCGCTAACTTTCACGGACAAGGACGTCCAAGGCACCCACTCTCGTCACAACGACGCCCTGGTCATTTCAGTCCTCATAGAAAAATGGGAAGTGAAGAGGTCCTTGGTAGACACGAGGAGTTCTCTGAACGTCATGTTCCTCAATGCATTCCGCAACATGCAGTTCAAAGAGGAGAAAATTGACCCCCACTAATCACCTTATTATCAGGTTTGGCGAATAGAAGTGCTTCCCTATTAGAAAAATCAAATTAACGGTAGTGGCGGGAGAGCCACAATTATAGAAAGTCTTGTTCCAGAAGTTTATGGTGGTCGATGCCCCATCCACCTACAACATCATCTTGGGAAGGTCTTGGCTCCATCAGATGGAGGCAGTAGTTTCCACTTTGCAGTAGTGCATCAAGTACACTGCTAATCAAGCGGAAGGGACCATTCGGGGATACCAACCATCAGTAAGAAACTGCCACTACACAACACTGAAACAGTTGGATTGTTAGCAATTACAGCTCAGGCCCACGGATCATACATATCATAACCCGAGCTCGAAGAAAGGAGAAGGATCACCCTGCATAAGCAATGAGATTTAGTGAGTTCGAGGGAAAGACCCAATGTCCGCTGGCCAAACTAGCTGGCTAGTGCCACCTTGGTGAAAAAAAGACGTGGGAAATGGGGAGTTCGTGTGGATTACATGGGCCAGAATAAGGCTTATCCGAAGAAAAATACCCTCCACTTCCTTGCATAGACCAGAGCGTGAATGCCACGTCCAAACATGGCTCTCTAAGCTCCATGGACGCTTATTCCGGACACAACCAGATGCACTTGCACCCCAGGCTGAAAGAAAGCCTCTTTCATAACTAAAAGAACTTACCGCTATCGGGTGAGCATGTCCGATCAATAGAACGCAAGAGCAATGCACCAACAACTGATAAGCCAGATGTTCAAGGAGCAAATTGGTAGAGTCATGGATGTCTAAACAGACCACTCAACACATCTAACCAACCTAGTTCATACGGACCAGGACATGGCCTTGACAACCAAGACTCAGCTAAATAATGAGTCGGGATCAAGCACTGAAAATACTATCCATCTGTCACTCCAGTTCAATACAAAGCTAAGTAGCAACACTTCGACACGCTGACGCCTATTCTGAAAGCTGACAACCAGCGAGGAACGAGATACTCGTACAAAGTTCATTTTCAATGACTTCACTATCATTGATAAAGATAAAAAGCATGCCAAGACTTCGCTCCGCCAACGTGCGTATTTTTCAAGACCATATTAGCATGGCCCCCACTCAAAGTCAAATTAACTATTGTTTTGATTTTTTTTATCAGTCTAGAAGAATTGTTCGCACAATCCAATATGATAAAGATTCATTCAAGGAATAAAAAGCGAATTCTAAGAAAACAAACTTTATTGATTACTAAAAAAGTTGTCACAAAGCTTGACCGACTGGCTAGTACAAAAGTTTACACACTACAAGTATCTAAGCCCGGTGCGAGTAAGGATCCGCTAAAAAGCACGCCAAGACTTCGCTCTGCCAATCTGCCATGAGAAGAGGATTTGGAACTCAAGCATAAAGCAAAGGTACCCAAAGTAGGTTGCAAGTACGCACTTGATACTTTGCTCCGCCAATTTCCCTTGAGATGAGGATTTGGAAATGAAAGCAAGGGTAGCCAAGGTGGGTTGCGGAGGTGATTCCTCAGGAAAGGATGCCTGGGGTGAAGTAGAGTTAGCACCCTTGGGCTGCATGCCACGTCAACAGGAGCTCCGTTCTGCCAACCTTCCTTCCGGCTGTGGCATCATGCGTGAAGCTCAGGAAGGAGCAGTGGTAACAACCACCCAAAGTTGGCTGCGGGTATTATCTATCAAACTGGATGGCGAGTGACATCATGAGAGCACCGAAAGATGTCAGAATATTCGAAGACTCCTCCAACGAAGACCTTCCTTAATCCTTTAGAGAATCCAAAACATATTTTCTAGAAAAACGCATTTGAGAAACTTGCTCTATAGTGTTCATGGCAATGCTTGAAATGGTGAAAACCAGCCTATATATATGCGTGACGGTTCACAAACGAGGTCACCCAGTAGTCATGCCAGCATTAAATGTCGTACGAGAAATAGGGAGGCGATAGTTCCAATTGCAACTGCATAAGTCCACGTTCATTGAATTAATGGAACTGCACGCAACCCCATTAACTAGGGGAGTAACTGATACCAAACCGTCCAGTAATCCGCGCCATACACGTGGCACGATGATCTTGTCAACAGAGCCCAGGCGAGCTTGTGGGCTCAAGTGAGCACCTAACCTGGCAAAGCCCAGACTACTCTAAGCCCACTTAGAGTGGCCCAATACAAACTCAAACACAAGCGGCAAAGGCCTTAAGCGCCCACAAAATGTAAAACACGTACGAAGATATTATCAATAAATCCAAAATATATGCTTTATCAAAGTTCCACAGTTGTTTGATAGTTGTTCATCAAATCTGGTTGAAATTCAATCTCGTAAATCTATTGAGACCAAGCTCAAGTATCAGACTTATACGCCCAAGGCCATATGGTGCCGACCCTGACCAAATTTGAGTAAGTGACAACTGATGACGACAACTTCTAGTCCGTTCCAACGCCTAGTTCGCCAAGAGAGGATGGCGATGGCTTAGAAAGTGGGAGTCTAGTCAGAGCTCACAACGCCTGATCAAGATGACTTGTCAGGGATCATTGTCCAACTACACACAATGGTCGTCAAACTTGACCAAAGTTTAGTCAATGACAACTGATGATGACAACTTCTGGTTTGCTCTAATGCCTAGTCCGCCAACCGCGGATGATGATGGCTTAGAAAGTAGGAGTCTAGTCAAAGCTCATAATGCCTGATCAAGATGACTTGCCAGAGATCATTGACCAAGTAGAGACAATGGTCGCCAAACCTAACCTAGGTTTAGTTAGTTACGACTGATGACGATAACTTTTGATCCACTCTAAGACGTAGTCCGCCAAGCATGGATGAAGATGGCTTAGAAAGTAGAAATCTATTCAGAGTTCACAACGCCTGATTAAAAGGACTTTCCAGGGATCATTGTCCAACTCAGACGATGGTGGCCGAATCTGAGCAAAGTTTAGTCAGTGACGGCTGAGGACGACAACTTCTTATCCGATCTAACGCCTAGTCTGCCAAGCGCAGATGATGATGGCTTAGAAAGTGAGTCTAGTAAGAACTCACAACGACTGATCAAGATGACTTGCCAGGGATCATTGTCCTACTACAAGCAATGGTCGCCAAACATGACCAAGGTTTAGTCAGTTACGACTGATGATGATAACTTTTGATCCACTCTAATGCCTAATCCACCAAACGCCAATGATGATGGCATCAAAAAGTGGGAGTCTAGTCAGAGCTCACAATGTTTGATCAAGATGACTTGCCAGGGATCATTGTCCAACTAAAGACAATGATCGCCGAACCTGACCAAGGTTCAGTCAGTTATGACTGATGATGATAACTTCAAGTCCGCTCTAAGACGTAGTCCGCCAAGCGTAGATAAATATGGCTTAGAAAGTGGGAGTATAGTCAGAGCTCATGACGCCTGACCAAGATGGCTCATCGGGATCCATTGTCCAACCATAGACAATGGTGGCCGGACCTGACCGTAGTTTAATCAGTTACATTTGATGGTGATAACTTTTTGTCCGATCTGATACCTAGTTTGCCAGGAGCAGACAAATATGGTGTAAAATGTGGAAGTCTAGCTAGAGCTCATGAAGCCTGACTCAGATGAATGGCCGGGATCACTATCCGACCGCAAACACTGACACGCACTTGGCCAAAGTTTAGTCATACTAACAAAGACAACTTCTAGTCCGATTTATAGCCTAGTAAACCCAGAGCAGATTATGACAGCTTGAGGAGCCAAAAATATGATTAATCTATGAACTCGAAAAGTTTATTTCTCACCAAGATTATTCCTCCGCTCGGAGTTCAGCAAACTTACAAGGTTTGGTCGAGACCGAGGATTGTGATTTCGTTTTTCGAGTTAATTTCGGTATCCTAATTTTAAGAAATATTTCGAGAAATAATTAGATGTGTAAAGAAAAACGTAAAAATTTCGAGGATACATGAAAATATTTAATAAATTTCGAGGGTATATGAAATATTTTTAAAAAAATGAATGTTAGTAAACCTATTAAACACATTATGCCAAGTATCTCTTAAACTCATCACATAATTAACAATATTGTATAAAATATTACAAATTTCACACATACAACTATAAAATCCAAGTTTATAATCATTGAAATTCTTACATATACATCAAAAGTCACACAATTTTCATGTCACACAAGCTACATACTACACAAGTTACAATTTTATCATAATTGATGTAATCGTTTTTTGCTCCCTGCTAATCTGAGAAACACAAGTAACACACGTGAGCCATGGACCACCGTTGTGGTGGGCGATAGCACTTCGATGCTAAAGTCAGACCAAGATCTGAGAAAGGTGTAATGTTGTAACATTGAATTTGTCGCGTACCTTAGCTTACCAACCTCATGTCTTATTTATAGTGCAAGGAGTCCTGATTTTACCAGGTCATCGTAGGCGTAGTTTAGAATTGAGATCTTCATAGAGATCATTCTCTAATTAGAAGTCGTGCCGTATGAGGGAAGTTCATTGTTAGCCATGTGCTCCTAGATACGCGAAAGATAGTTTCCAATATGAGAGCAATCTGTAGAAGGGAGTTTCCCAGTGTGGAATATACTCTGGTATTTGCTTTCTGGTTGGAAGCAAAGAGCAGCTGTAGTTGCACGTCCGAAGCTGATCCTCGAGATACTTGCCTTAGTGGGACTTATGGGTATTAAGGATAGCTGTGAGACGTGTGGGCCTAGTATGTTGTGAGAGTCCGGGTCCGCTTGGCTGACTCCATTGAGCAGGCTTAGAACCGCTTGGGCCTATTCAATGTTGGGCTGATGTTAAGGCCCGTATTTCCTAGAGATCATCATGACACATGTATGGCTTAGAGGTGTGACTGTTTTTATGTATCATCAGGTACTCCTCCCGAGTTAGTGGGTCATCACATCGGTTCGCTAAGTCATCTCTTAAAGAGATGCGCCGCTCATGATGATTGAGTCTGAATCGTTGCTTGAGCCGCACGCCGCATTAATGGAACGTACGTTGGTTCGGCGGAAAAGAGGTGGGAACCCAACCTCTATTTAGGTCGTCCGTAGTGTAGAATCTGACTTTTCTACTTTATTTGCTTTTGAGGATATCGTTATGACTAGAAAAGATTTTTTATCTTCTTCATGGCTCAATAAAACCTTCTTGACAATGCAATCTTGGCCAAGGGTTTGGAGTTTTTTTCGAAGATAGGTTGTTGTCCGAGTCTGGCCTTGCTGAAATTCGTACGAAGTTTGGAGTTTCTGAGGACCTGCCATTGTATGTCCAGACGGGTGACCAAACGCCAATGTCTTCTCCGACCGGTTTCATCTGCTTGCATTGTGGGATGCTTCAGACCGGAGTGTGCTTTCCAGTTTTGACGTGATCGGGGAGTTCCTGGATCTTTTAGGATTACTCCGGCACAAGTGGGGCCTAACGGATATAAGTAGGCATCACAACTAGCTGATGGACTACACTCTAAAATCCGAGGAGGATACGTTGGAAGGGTGTACGGATAAGGGCATGAAGTACCTTATGTTGGGTATGTCTCATTTGAGCTACGTTGCCATTGCTGGGACGGAAGTTGAGGCAACTCGTGAGAGGGTATACACTTTGGAGCGTGTCTTCTCGCACATGCAGGCGCTATATTCTGACGCGCTCGACGAAATTGAATTGTTGAAGAAACAGGCCAAAAAGAAGAGGCTGGATCAGTAAACCATGGCTGTTGAGACTTAGAGGCCTCGATTGGAGGACCTTGAGCGTAATTTGTAAGAGGTGGAATTCGATGTGGAGTTCTATGCTCGAGAGGTGAGAAAGGCTGATGACCAGCTCGAATTGGAGTGGCATGAGCTTAGTGTTGTGAAGAACAGTCTTGCCACAGAGCAGTCTCGGGTCGACGCACTGACTGGCAAGTTAGAGCTACTGGAGCGTGAACTTGTTGACGCGAAGGTGCAAGAAGAAGAACTTATTCAGGAGCAGGGAAAGTGTGAGTTTCGCTAGGTTGTACCTGGCCAACTGGAGCTGCTAGTGTTGATGAGGGAGGAACACCCGTAGTGGGATCTTGGCCGTTATAAAAAGATGTCATATGTAGACTTGTCTATTACCTCTGCGTCACCGGGCGAGGAAGGCAATTTGGGCCATGATGTCAAAGCTGTGGCGCGAGTGGACGCTACTACTGCTCCATCTTCTACTGGACTTAGCTCTTTTGTTTTTGTACCTTCTCCTGATATGGAGTAACCTTGGTGCGATTGTACCCCTTTCTATTTTGACAGTTAATGAAAACAATTTTATCCGTTTCGTGCTTGTTGTCTCTATTGCATGTTTTCATTTCTCCTTGTCGTCTTGCTTTGGCATAGGCTGGTTGAATCAGTAGGACGTTGATCGGTCTGTTTGAGTAAGAGAGCTTGACCACTTTGTATCGTGAATGACTCAGGGTCATTGCTGTGTAGTCATGTCCGATAATGGGCATGTTGCGGACAGTCCCAAGCTGTATTTTGTCCCCAAGCTAAGCTGTTTGAGGCACACCTTATTGGTCTGACCGATCGGCTGCAGCTGCTGCTATGAGTGAGTTACGATGGCCTAGTGTATGTGTTAGAGTTATCGTGTCGAGTTAGGCGCCATGAGCTCGGGTTGGCATCCTAAGTAGCTCTTAACTAGGCACTGGCTGTACGATTTTGTATCAGCGTGAATGGCCTTCTCTAATATTAGAATGTTGATCCGTTTGAGCGGAAAGACGTTGACTCAGCTAGATTCATGTTTTGCAACGAGGCTGAAAAGCAGTGGTTTCGTGGCAAGCCGTCAAAATCAGTTCAAGACTGACTAGGCTCCCACCTTCCAAATCGTTTATGATAGAGTAAAGTTGACTACAGATTCGGGGAGTAAAAGTTTGGCGACTAGGCTGAAAAGCAGTGGTCTCGTGGCAAGCAATCAAAATCAGTTCAAGATTGACTGGGCTCCCACCTTTTGAACCATCAACACCCTCCCCGCGCAGTGGGGGTTACGAATTCGAGAGAGGAGTTTCGTGACCATGCTGAAAAGCAGTGGTCCCGTGGCAAGCCATCAGAATCAGATCGGGACTGACTATGTTCCCACCTTCCAAATCATCTACACTTGTGCGCTTCAAGCTATAAATTTGGGAGTTTTCTGCGGCCACGCTGAAAAGCACTGGTCATATGGCAAGCCGTTAGAATCAGGTCGTGGCAGACTAGGCTCCACCTTCTAGACTATCTATACCCTTGCAGTGCAAGCTACAAGTTCAGGTTTTATGATTTGGTGGCCACGTTGAAAAGAAGTGGTCCCATGGAAAGCCGTCGGAATCAGTTCAGGATTGACTAGGCTCCCACCTTCTAGACTATCTACACCCTCGCAGTGGGGGCTACAAGTTTAGGTTTAGTGATTTGGAGGCCAGGTTGAAAAGCGGTGGTCCCGTGGCAAGCCATTAGAATCAGTTTGGGACTGACTAGGCTCTCACCTTCCAACCATCTACACCCCCGCAGTGGGGGCTACATGTGTGGGCTTTGATCAGAAGCTTTCGTTGCTAGTCATCACCAGCTAGGCTTACCTGACTATGTTCGGCAATCATTGACCGCATATGGGGGCAATGAACCCTGGCAAGTCGTTGTCACCAGGTGCGATAGCACTGATTAGACTCCCATTTCCTAAACCATCGAGATCCGCATTGAGCGGACTAGGTGTCGGGTGATACCAGAAGCTGTCATCATCTGCTTAGACTGACTAAGCTTGCCCGGTTGGAGAAGGGTTTTGTCCATTTGAGGACGTGCGAACCTAGTCCATCAGCATGGTGCATGGTGTGGACGAAGTTATTTTAAATCAGCTAGTGATTTGTAGGTATGATTTGTATGTCAAGGATTTCTTGTGCTCGTGCCAAGCATGTGACAGAATATTGTTTGAATAACTGGCTGAGCTCATGGGACCGCAGAAGAAGAGCTAGGGTTTCCTGCACGATGCGCTGCGTGTACGGCGTAGATCATGCAGTAATACGTGTACAGGGTAAGCTGCGTGATGGTTGAGTATCAATTACTCCCCCTCAATTGATGGGGTTGCATGCATTGCCATCAATTTGATTGATGTGGCCTGCACAGTTTCCTAGGGAATCGCTATCTCTTTGTTTCGTATACGGTATTTAATGCTTGACAGTTAATGCTGGAGTGCCCACTTGGTGAACCATCACGTCTATATAATGGTGTTTTCAAATCGTTGTAGGTACTATCTTTCACATAGCTTATCTCTTATAATGTTCTTGCTTGAAGAAAACGCTTTGGGTTTTCCAAAGGCTGAATAAAATGCATTGAGTTTTCCAAAGGTTGAAGGTGGATCTCCATCTTTCGAGTCTCCGAATATTCTGACACTTGCACTGATCAAGCATAGTGATGGTTGTTGTTATGCGTTGTCACCTGTTACAAGTGGGCATGTAGTTGATCTGCTGAGGTCTCTTAATTTCTTCTCATGTCGCGAAGAAGTAGTACGGATATCGTACCAAGGGAGATGCCTTTGTGTTACACCGTACCACTTGTGCCTTCGTGTGCTCGGCTTCCGATGCTGACCAATGGCTGATTGAATTGTTAGTCGATGTGCACTGCTTCCGGGAGTGGTATCTCCCAGTCACTCCCGGTGTTGCATATGGGAAAGTGACCACGTCGCTGCTTGTGGCCATCCTCATCTGCTTTCTTCTAAGCTATTCGAGGAATTTGGAAGGAGAGTGAGATGTTTCTTGAGGAAATCAACAGCCCGTTGTAAGGTCTACAATGTTCTTGTACGGTCGCTTTCTGGGATGATTTGACATAGCAATCTGACTGCTCAATCCTTTCAATCCCCTCTTACACTTCGTCTTTATCTTTGGAAGGGGTCGAGCTTATTTTGTTCGCTTATCTTTGTTGTCACTTGCAGATTGCTCGCATCAGAGGGTCTGCAAGTTTTCGTCAGATTCTTCCCATTGTAAAATTGTCTAAGCGAGTCTCTTACTTCAGGTCGCACTGCATTCAAACGCTTGTAGCCTTTTGTATCCGCCTCAAGGCGTTCGTAATATGTAGCCTTTTGTATCTGCCTCAAGGTGCTTGTTGTTACGTCTTTTAAGAACTAAAACTTAATATTGACTATGGAAAGGGAAACAAATAACTTACCGCAAATTAATTGTTGACGGAAAAACTAATCCTAGCCTTAAAGTGAATTTGGGTCGCTATCGCGGATCATTTAGCGGACTGTCGAGGCATTACATAGGTTACTGAAGAGTAAACCTTACAGAAGGGTGGATCTCCGTGCCGACGGAATGTCGAGGGGATGTGTTCCTGCTTGCCATGGCCTTTTTGACTCGTTGGGCTGAAGAGCTTATTGCTTCAATACCGCTCAATAAGGATGTCCCTACCATCGTCTGGCCTTGCACTGGGTCAGGATGCTCTGCACGATGTAGCTAAATCTGGAAACACTCTATCTGTTTCAGTTCGGCGTAGTGGCAACCTCATGCTGTAGGTTGGTCTCCATGTATTATTCCTACGGAGTGGTTAGTAGTATACTTAAAAAACTGGTGAAGGGTGGAGATCACTGTTTCCATTTGGTGGAGCCATGGTCTTCCCAGGATGAGATTGTAGGATGACAGTGCGTTTACCATCATGAAGTCTAGAAATAGGACCTTCCTAACACTACAAAAAAAAGCCCTTTAATAGCGGTTCAAAAACGCTATGGTAGGATACCATAGCGTTTTAGTAAACGCTATGTTTGCCGGCGCTATAATAGACCCTGAGTCTATTATAGCGGTTTTAAACCGCTATAGAAAGTTACCCTGTTATAGCGTTTTTAAAACGCTATGGTAGGTATACATAGCAAATTTTTTTATTTTTATTTTTTTTATTTCCTTTGCTATCAATTTGAAATTTCAGAAACACTATTATAACACTAATTTCTTTAACCATAGAAGCTAAACAATTTGAACAAGTTCAAGAGAAATTGTACAAGATTTTACAAGTTCCAGCGAAATTTTACAAGATTTACACTAGACCGCATGTCTGCAACCCCAATTTGGGAAAACCCACCGTCCACCGTCACATGGAAAATACTGTTGAACTAAACTCTAACATCAACATCTAGTTTGGTCTTCTTCTTCTTGCACAGCCTTACGTACCCTTACCCTTATCTTTCTTTGCAGTTTGAGCTTCAAGTTGGTGGCCTGACATTTCATCATCACACACTCTGGAAGAGCCCTTCAACTGATTGTCCAATGACACTACACGATGCCTCAATTGCTGAAACTCCATATGTGAACTAGCCTGACATAAGAGTTCAATTAGTTCAGAAAATAATTGTAGAGTGGTATAGAATAAAGTAACATACAACATGAATATGCAATTACCACAAGTTCACAACTTGTTATTGTAATTTATCAAACAAAAAAGCAACCAGAAGAATCTTCTCTATTGGTGGTAGACGACATTAGAAGAAAAGAAAAAAGAAAAAAGAAAACAGTAAAGAGCAAATACTTGAACCATACAGTAAAAAGAAAAAGCCAAGCAAATCCTCTCCTTTGTGGATACTGCTATATTATCTTGTACTATGGTTCACATCTTTTTCAGCCTAAAGAGGAGATTCAACTATGCAATAACTTCTTCTAATGATTACTATCTGATAATCATATAGTAAATATATTCCAATCGCCCTCATGAACAAATCCTTAATGTTAACATTGACATAGATTTGAAGTATTTGAAAGGAAAATGTGTTGAACCATAGAACTTCACTAAGAGGTATAAAGTTCTGTGGGATGCATATTCAATGTCAGATCTTGTCTACTAAAATTTCAGGTTTAGTGGAAGTGGGGTAGGAAATGAATTGCTACTTATAAAAGTCCAAGAAACATTTGGACCGGGTAACACAGAGCATGCTGTGGTATAACTGGAGGAGTAGGATGACAGGGAATACAGGGAAAGTGGGGATGGACTTACTTGATATTTTAGAAATCACTAACAGCAATGAGAAGAGAACTATCAAACCACTAAGAATGTAAAACAAAATATTTAAAAACATTGATGAAAACATACTTGTATCTTCGATTTGGAGCAGTAAAAAGCAGCAATATCCTCTCCCAAAACTGATTCCCTGGCAAACTTTCAGCTACTCAGTCAGGACTTCTCCCACTACCACTGCTGCAGCAACGACAACTCCCACGGCGCTTTGTGCCAATATCGTACTACTCTTTGCCTCTACCTGGGAACCTTCTATATCTCCCTTTAGAAGTTCCCTGATACATGTGATACTTGTGGTCAGATATAATTTGTCACTCTAAAATGTTTCAAACAAAGATAAATGATATTGCAAAAATGATGTTGTTCCTTGTTTCTTACACAAAGTAGGAGTTATCAAACTTAAGAGGCTCATTTGTCCATGCACCATCAAAGCCTGATCTTTCAGGATGTGCCCTTCCCTACAATGCCAAAACCAACTAAACCGTATAGATGTGTCTATATACAAACATGCACAATAGGCAGATGAAACTATGTAAGACGGATACCAATGTGTGTCCTCCAGTTAATGCTACTATATCTTTGTCTGACAGACCCATCCGATAGAAAATATCCCTCCAATGTTGCACGCCTACAAGCCACAGTTATCAATGAATGTTTCAAGTGACAAAGTTGTTGAGTGTCGCAAAGACAGTTTAATAATTCTGTGCATTAATTTCTCTCTAGAAATGGATAGTAAATCAACAAACGCATCATCAAGGTGAACATTAAGCTCATAAGATACAAGTTTCCTAATGTAAACATCAAGAAGGTTTTGTGTTACCTTTCTTAGCATCTGGAAGGCGTCCTTCCCTTGGAGAAACCATTGAATCCTGATAAGATAAACAAATAAAGTCACTAACAAGTGATTAGCAATAGATAAGTAACTAATTTCCCAAAAATATGTTACTAGCACACCTTTCTACCAGGAACAAAGTCAATGGTAGGCCCACCAGAAAGATGATAATTCATTTGAGTGGCAACACATATATGAATAATAAACACACATATTTCACATGTACGGGCATCCTTACTGCATAAGAATCTTGTTTCATAATAAACACACATATTTCACAAATTGGTGAATAGAAACACTAACCAAAATAAAGTTTAGAAAAAGCAAGACATCTTGTTTCATCATCCACAAACAGTTTCTACCGAGGGAGACCATTATTGGCATTGTCACGACTATTAGACAACCTTCGCTAACATAAGCATGATCTTTCCTTATAGACTATTCACCTTAGATACATGTCACAAAAGCAAAAGAAGAATACTTTCAAAGAGAAACTACTAAACAGAAAAACTTTACCATGTAAAACTAGAAATAAGGTTGGTGGGTTTGCATTTGTTGGGTGTTGAGGGACAAACTCTTCTGGGACTTTGCTGCAAAATGCTCGAGAGTTATACACATAATGTCTAAAGGAAAGGAGTGCACTTCTAAACAGGCTTTGATCTGCAACCACATTAATCACCTCTATCTAAGATGGATAAAATACTCTTATATGGCTTATATGCAATATAAATTAATAGCAGTGTGGAGAAACCTTTACACAGAGTTGATGCCATCTCAAATGGTGTGTGACATATAAGATGCACCAACAAGCCTGTTAGGCACTGATGGTATTCCCACAACAGTTAACATTAAAAAGAAAAAAAAAAAAAGGTGGATAATTCAACCCTTAACAGGTTCTGTAGGGTTCAGAACTTCTGGACCATTACAATTAGGTGCTACCTGGTGAGAGTATGCGTAAGCAAGTGCTCTTTCTCTTCTCATGGCTGCATCATGCTTGCTTAGCAGATTCGCTTCAACTTGCTCTTTTGATTGAATACTATCATCCCACTCATCACCCATCTGTCACAGAATTCAAACAATTTAATGATAAGAAAAGAAAATTTAAGAGAACATGGCTATAACAAGTATAACAAATAGTATGACCCATCTATCATTTCCTATCATAAATAAAGGTTATTAGCAACTAAAGAGATCTAAGGAAACTAATAATGTATATGGAAGAGTGATAAATGAAATGGCCTGGTTAGATAGGAAATAGGATGAAGATTTACACTCAAGCTCTCAAGTTCTTTTGCGCGCTTTAGCTGGAGTTGCCGCTGGAAAGCTTGGTTCTCTTCTGACATTCTGATTCTCCTTGCACGGAATTGAGATTGCACTCGAGCCAGAGTTTGCATGCATCGGAGGGTTGTTGTGGCTTGGCGTTTGACTGATTGTCCACGTATTAGAGTCTTCAACCTATCCAGTCCCCTCAAAGCACGCAATGCCCTCCTTGCCTAAATAAAAGGAAAAGAGATGAAATAAGATAGAGGTGATGATCACAAGGATATCAATGTCATATTAAAGAATTCACATAATTTTGATCAAGGGTTAACGAGACTCAGCTTGGGAAGACATGGAATTGTTCGGAAATGCAAAAACCCATGTGAAAATTAAACAATTAGTTAAGGGCATGATTTTGGTTCTGAACGTCTTTCTTAATAAATAAAATCAACAATTTAGGAGATTGCTAATACATCCTTGAGTGCTATTTTCAGCGCACACACATGAATAACCAAATGAAGAAAAAATTTAGGAAATCAAATAATTTATCAACTAAGCAAATAAGTTAGGTACATTAGAATTTTATGGTAACAAGAGTAATACCAGGTATCCACGGAATGCAGTTTGAATCTTGATTGCCGCCACTTCTTCCTTTGATTTTCCTGGGTATTGAGCGACACTAGTGAGACGAACAACCTCTGCAACTGCGTGTGCGGCTGCAACAGCAGCCTCAGCAGCTGCTGCAGTGGCAATTGCCATCGAATAAGCATGCTTGCTCTGCTGATTTTCCGCTTCAGCTAATTTTACCTCCTCTGGCGGTGAAGGAGGAGGCCTATTGACAGTTTCTACAGTGGAAGAGGAAGGAACTTCGTCCTTCCCCAATGCAACCCCATATTTCTTCTTTAAATTGTTGGCTTTCTGATCAATAACATAACAACAATTCAATCAAAAGGCAGAAACCAAAACTTCCAATGACTATTCTGATGTGTGAAAAAACAGATAAAAAGTGTTCTTTAGACCTTCTCCTTCTTCTTCTCCTTGGATTCAGGACTGAATGCCTTCTTTACTGCAACAAACCAGTTCCCCTTCTTCCCCATCTTCTGAACATTCGACAATTCGATCTGTAACAACAACCCACAACATTGCAAATCCAGATCAGATCAAATCAGCCACTTTCACATATAACTCAACTAAATAACTACAACTGTGACTCCTTTCAGGAAAAAAAAAACAGAAACACAAGGGAATGAAATGAAATTGCACCCACCTATTGACTGCATATCAAACAATTCAAAGGGGGCAGTGAAAAACCCATTAACAGATCTACAGCAAATAACACACATAAGCTCTCATTCAAACTAAACCCATCATAAAAATTCAATCTTTATTCAAAATTTCCAGCTCAAATAACAAATGAAGCAATACCCAGACACTTAAATTGAAAGATCTTCAACAATATCAAATACCCATGATTACCTTCTAAAAAAATGAAGAAACAGCCCATAGATCTAGAGTGATTTACCTTCAAAAATTTATATTGCACAATCATCATGTGTACTCACTGTCCCCAAGGAATTGATTGAGAACTTTTAGGTGGTGACTCGAAATTCGTTCCTTCTATGTATATACTTCGGTAAACCAAACTTTGAAAAGAACTTAGCCACAAAAATGTCAACCAAAATTTGAATCATTGATACATTTATAAAGATTTTAATGTCAAGTTTGTATTGGCAAAACCAGATCTACTGAAAAAGAAGATGTAGAAGAGTATATACCTTAACAGGACCAAAAATCCCAACATCAGTGGTCTCACCAACCATTACTTGGACTTTAGATCTTGCTTGAGAGGATGAATCGAGCTATGTAATCCTTGGGTGTTGAAGTTGGAGGAGTGACAAATCAGGCTGGGCACGTCGTAGCCTTTGCTTTAGGTTGCAGATTAGGGAGAGAAGGATCTGAGGGCTTTAGATGGTGAGAGGTCGACCATGGTAGGCGATAAGAAGAGAGGGGGTTGTGGTGCTTGATAGAGAGGGGTTTTTCTTTTATGGAGAGAGAGGGAGAGGGAGAGGGAGAGAGATGCGATCAAAATGGAGAAAAAGATCAGCGCATGGGAGAGAGAGGCAAGCAGGCGTGGTTATGCTTTTAGGTTCAGTATACTGAAATATTTGGAGGAGACGAAAAGAGAAGTCGCGCGAATTGAAAATTTTTGGGGAGCGCCTAAATGCCCGCTAACTTTATACAGCCAGCGTTTCTCATTTTCGAAGTCATTAAAATTGACTTTTCATAGCAGAATGGTAAAGAGCGCTATTAACATATGCTATGAATAAGTATTTTTCTTGTAGTGTAAACTGCGATTTTCTTGCTACCGTAGCTAACCTTATCTTTCCGATGGGGAAGCACTTCTCTCCGTTGAATCCGATCAGCGGGTGTTCTGAAGACGTCAGGTTTTACTCCTTGAGGTCCATGCTGCAAAATGCGTTGTAGAACAGAACGTTAAGCAAACTTTCTGTGTCAACCATGGCTCTCTTTACTTCCCACCTTGCTATGGAGATCGAGATGACTAAGGCATCGTTATGTGGCACTCAGACTCCTTCAAGGCCCTTGTCCGTAAAGGTCAAGGTGGGGATGAGGCTTTGAATCTTTGAATGGCAGATGTGTCAGTCCTCATCCGCGAATTGTGTCCGCATGTCTAGTAGAGTCCACTTGCGGTATCTGTATGACTGGCTTTCATTTGGTTCGACTCCATGAAGGACGTATATTATTCATGGAGTCTCATTCTCTATTTTTTTAATTGACCCCCCCTATCCTTTGTTTGTTTTGTTGGCTTCTCAGACTTCAG
This sequence comes from Berberis vulgaris, assembly GCA_963556465.1. Taxonomy (NCBI): domain Eukaryota; kingdom Viridiplantae; phylum Streptophyta; class Magnoliopsida; order Ranunculales; family Berberidaceae; genus Berberis; species Berberis vulgaris. Next base: position 71,691,601 of record OY747125.1, on the reverse strand, counting down.
GAACTCTTTCAAATTGCCTTTGCGAATCCAATACTCAACCTCATACTCTTGCAATCATTGGTGTCAAAGCCGTACTCCTTGTGGTGTGCGTAGTACTTGCCGTTGTCACACTTGGCTTGGTATCCGCGTATCTTTGGGAGCCACTTCAGTTCCTCCCAACTTTTCACTGAGTTTAGTACGTCTGACAGGTTAGCATTTCGGGGTGTCACTGCTTTGGATCTAACATAGTTGGACGATTTCTCAGGCTTGGACCGATTGTTATCGTTGCGCTTCATTTTCCTCCGTTTCTCATCTTCGCGTCTCTTTCCCTCATTCTTGTCCCTTGGAGCGGAGGGCTTCTTCTCGCCTCTGGCTTCCCTTTTAACGGTTATCGACTCTTCTAGGGTGATGTGTCTCTGGACGCTCTTGAGGAGCTCCGCCATGTCCAGAGGGGGCTCTAGGGTGAGGTCCTCGTAAAGTTTTCCCTTTTCGAGTCCCGCAGTGAAGGCCGTCACGGCTGTATCATCATTGCACCAATTGATGAAGGTCAGCTCGTTGTTGAAGCGCGTGACATACTCTCTGAGTGTCTCATCGGACCTCTGCTCCAAAAAGAGTATGTAGTGCAGGCCTTTTCGGAAGCGTTGGCTCCCGACAAAACGTGTCAGGAATTCATTCGCCAGTGTTTTGAAGGAGTCGGTGGACTTCAGTGGAAGGTTGTGGAACCACGTTAGTGCAAGCTTTTCAGACTAGTGGGAAAGGTTCTGCACATGACAGATTTGGATCCTTCTTTAAGGGTCATTACGTGCTAGTAATGGCGTAGGTGGTCGAAAAGATAGGTGGTTCCGTCGTAGGAGTCAAGCTTCGGGGGAGTGAACTTCCTCGGAAGGGCCTCATTCATGATCCGGTCTACAAATGATGGGAGAGAGTGGCGGTACAGTACCTCCGGATCATGCGCCCCTCTGCGAAGCAAGTTTCTAGAGCCGACCCTCCCTGTCCTGGCAGCGAGCTCAGCGTTTACCGCGCAGCCTTCTTTAGTCCAATAAGAACTAGCGGGGGTTTGGTTTTCCTGCGCTTGCTTCCTATCATCTTTTGGAGGCGGAGGTCCGTGCTGCTCCTGGTCTCCATTAGCGGGTGGTGGATTATGTCGCGTGAGAGCCTCCACCGCCTTGGCGATCCGTTGTATTTGAGATGCTAGCATATCGATTTTGGGGTCCGTCGTTGCTGCCGTCGGCGCAAGAACGTTAGTTGGCTGCCCGTGCAAGACAGTAGCTACTGAATGAGGTGGTATAGGGGCAGCCTGCGGGTTCGATGTGTCCCCCAATTATATGTTGTTGTGTGACCTAGTGGTCACCATCTCTCTGTGTGAAAGGAGACAACGCTTAGTGTAAACTAAATAACTTTGTCGTCCCCACAGACGGCGTCGAACTGATGAAGTCGTTTTTCGCTCTTTGTTTTGACCTGGTTCCTGCAAATTTGCACAAGTAACACACGTGAGCCACGGACTACCGTTGTGGTGGTCGAGGGCATTCCGATGCTAAAGTCAAACAGGGATCTGAGGAAGGTGTAATGTTGTAATAGGAAATTTGTAGAGTACCTTAGCTTACACACCTCATGTCTTATTTATAGTGCGAGGAGTCCTAGTTTTACCATGCCATCGTAGGCGTAGTTTAGGAAAGAGATCTTCGTGGAGATCCTTATCTAATTAGGAGTCGTGTTGTAGGAGGGAAGTTCCCTGTTTCCTAGATACGTAGGAGATAGTTTCCAATACGAGAGCAATCATCCGTGGAAGGAAGTTTCCCTGTGTGGAATGTACTCTGGTATTTGCTTCCTTGTTGGAAGCAGAGAGTAGTTGTAGTTGCTCGTTCAAAGCTGATCCTTGTGATACTTGCCTTACTGGAACTTATGGGTATTGAGGATAGTTGTGAGATGTGTGGGCCTAGCATGTTGTGAGAGTCCGGGTCCGCCTGGCGGACTGAATTTAGCAGGCTTAGAACCGCTTGGGCTGTTCAGTGTTGGACCGATGCTGGGGGCCGTATTTCCTCAAGATCATCATGACACATGTATGGCTTAGAGGTGTGACCGTCTTTATGTATAATCAATAATATTAGATAATAAACTATCAATACTGATGATACATAAAAACGATCACACCCCTGAGTCATACACGTGTCATGATGATCTCGATGAACTACAGGCCCCAGCATCAGCCCAAGCAATTTTAAGCCCGTTCACTTCAGTCGGCCAGGTGGACTCGGACTCTCACAACACGCTAGGCCCATACATCTGACAACTATCCTCAATACCCATAAGTCCTCCTTAGGCAAGTATCTCAAGGACTAGCTTCGGACGGGCAACTACAGTTCCTCTCTGCTTCCAACTAGGAAGCAAACACCAGAGTATCTTCCACCCAGGGAAACTTTTTTCTACGGATTGCTATTGGATTGGGAACTATCTCCCGCATATCTAAGAGCACGAAGCTAACATGAAACTTCCCTCCTACAGCACGACTCCTAATTAGAAAGGGATCTCCACAAATATCTCCTCCCTAAACTACACCTACGATGGCCTGGTTAAACCAGGACTCCTTCCACTATAAATAAGACATGAGGTTGGTAAGCTAAGGTACGCTACAAATTCCCTGTTACAACATTACACCTTTCTTATATCCCTGTTATACTTTGCATCAGAGTTCCATCAACCACCATAACGGTGGCCCGTGGCTCACTTGTGCTACTTGTGTAGATCAACAGGTCAGCAGGAACCAGGTAAAAGTAGTGAGCGAAAAATGACTGCATCAGTTACACGCTCCGTGAGGATGACATAGTTCATAACTTACATTAAGCGTCATCTCCTTTCAAAAACTCAGAGAGATAGTGACCACCAAGTCACGTAACAACGAATAACCAGGGCACATGTCAAATGTTCTGATTGTCTCTATACCGCCTCCTTTAGTAGCTCTTATCTTGCACGCGCATCTGACTCACGCTTTCGCATCAACGACAGCAGCGACAGATCCCAGACTAGATACGTTAGCGTCCCAAATATAGCGGATCACCAAAGCGGTGGAGGTTCTCACACAACAGAATTCACCACCAGCTAATAGAGACCAGAAGCAGCATGGACCTTTGCCTCCAACAGATTATAGGGAGCAAGCGCAAGAAAGCCAAGCACCCTCCATTTCTTATAGTACTAAAGGAGGTTGCGCGGCTAACACTGAGGTCAACGGCAGGATAGAGAGGCTCGACCCTAGGAACCCCCTCCGCAGAGGGGCGCACGACCCGGACAGACTGTACCACCTCTACGTCGCATCATTTGTGGATCAGATCATGAACGAGGCCCTACTGAGGAAGTTCACTCCACCAAAGCTTGACGCCTACGACGGAACCACCGATCCCTTCGACCACCTGCGCCATTACCAGCACGTAATGGCCCTTAAAAAGGATCTGAACCCGTCATGTGCAGGACCTTTCCAACTAGTCTGAAAAGCTCCGCATTGACGTGGTTCCACAGCCTTTCGTCGAAGTCCATCGACTCCTTCAAAACGCTGGCAAAGGAATTCCTAACGCGTTTCGTCGGAAGCCAACGTTTTCAAAGTCCCTCACTACATACTCTCCTTGAGGCAGAGGTTCGGTGAAACACTCCGAGAGTATGTCCCGCGCTTCAACAACGAGCTGACCCTCATCGACGGGTGCAGCGACAATATAGCCGTGAAGGCCTTCACCGCGGGCCTCAAAAAGGGAAAACTCTACAAACACCTCACCCTGGAGCCCCATCTGGACATGGTAGAGCTCTTCAAGAGTGTCTAGAAACACATTACCCTAGAAGAATCGAGGACCTTAAAGAGGGAAACCGTAGGCGAGAGAAGGCTTTCCGCGCCTAGGGACAAGGAGGGAAAGAAATGCGAGGATGAGGAATGAGACAAGAGGAAGCGCGGTGACAACAGACCGGACCCTGGTCGGTTCAAGCCGGAGAAATCATCCAACTACGTTGGATCCAAAGCGGCCACAGCACCAATGACTGCAAGAGTACTAGATTCGCAAAGGCAAACTGAAAGAGTTTCTATAGTCTGAGAAGTCAACGGAAAAAACAAAGGGCATGGGGAGTCAGTTAAAGAAATAGAGAAGGAGACTCCAGGGATAATATTCATCTTTCATGGAGTCGGACCAAATGAAGGCCAGTCACACAAGTCTCGCAACCGAACACTACTGGATATGCGGACACAATCCGCGGATGAGGACAAACACATCTGCCACTTAAGGATCGAGAGCCCCATTCCCACCTTGACCTTTACGAACAAGGACCTCCAAGGAGTACGAGCACCACATAATGACGCCTTAGTCATCTCTGTCTCCATAGCAAGATGGGAAGTAAAGAGAGTTCTGGTTGACACAGAAAGTTCACTTAACGTTTTGTTCTACAACGCGTTCCGCAGCATGGACCTCAAGAAGGAAAACTTGACATCTTCGAAACACCCGCTGATTGGATTTAGCGAGGAAAAATGCTTCCCCATCGGAAAGATAAGGTTAGCTACAGTGGCAGGGGAACCGCAGCTCAGGAAGGTCCTATTTCTGGACTTCATGGTGGTGGACACACCATCATCCTACAATGTCATCCTGGGAAGACCATGGCTTCACCAGATGAAAGCAGTGGTCTCCACACTTCATCAGTGTGTTAAGTATACCGCTAACCATTCTGAAGGAACAATACGTGGAGACCAATCTATGGCATGAGGCTGCCACTACGCTGCACTCAAACAGATAGAATGCTCTCGATTAAGCTACATCATGCATAGCAGCCTGACCCAGTGCAAGGCCAAAAGACGGTAGAGACATCATTTTAAAGCGGTACAGGAGCAATCGGCTATTTCGCCTAGCGAGTCGTAAAGGCCATGAAAAACAGAAACACATCCCCCGACATTTCATCAGCGCAGAGATCCGCCCCTCTGCAAGTTTTATTCTTCAGTGACCTATGTAACGCTTCGACAGTCTGCTAAACGATCCGCGAGAGCAACCCGAATTCACTTCAAGGCCACTATCAAATTCTCTCCGTCAACAGTTAGTTTGCTTTAAGTTTTTTGTTTCCCTTTCCATAGTCAATACTGAGTTTTAGTACTTAAAAAGCTTATGTGATTCGCAATCATTTAAGAAATGAAGGAAGAGTTGTGAAAAACGAACTCTATTGATTATTGGAAATATGTAACAGCAAACACCTTGAGGTAGATACCAAAGGCTACATATCACGAACGCCCTGAGGCAGATACAAAAGATTGAGCACTACAAGCATCTGACTACAGTGCAAACTGAAGTAAAAGGATCACTTAGACAATTCTGCTACGGATAGCGTTTGACAAAAACTTGTGAACCCTCCGATGCGAGCAATCTACAAGTGACATCAAAGATAAGCGATCGGGATACGCAAGATGGCATACTAAGGCATTTGATCAACATGGAGTGAGGACTTGCTTAAACGGTCTGATCATACAAGTGACGCAAACAGTTCGAAGCAAGCAGCTCGCAAGCAGAACCATGATCCAGCAAACGCGACCCTCAAATATGGTCCGTGGGAGTGCAAAATCAACAACCGGGAGTCCTGCGACAAGCCACAACCATATACGACTAACTCACATGCTTGATCCGGCGAAACGAATGAACTTGGGACAAGTATCAGGTTGACACAAGCAGAGTGCACCTTCTGGCTGCAGGGATAAGAGGGGCGCCCAGGAGTCAATGGCCCAATCCATGGACCATGACCAACTCCTCTTAACCTCGAAATCCAGAATTCCAGTGCAAGGCAAGGCAGCGGGGTCAATCAAGAAGTGGCAGAGGTAGCCACCACGAAGTTGGATGTTGGTGCTATCTCTGAAATTAAACATTCAAGAACAACGATAAGGCACCAGTGCATGAACAACAGACTCTTCCCTTGAGAAAGCGTCCATACTACTTCTCCGCGAAATAAGAAGAAAGATCTCAGCAGATCAACTACATTTATACCATAGCAGGTGACCACGCATAATAGCAACTATCTATGTGCCTGACCTTTGCAAATGTCAGAACATTCGTAGACTCCAGAGACGGAAATCCACTTTAAGCCTTTGGAAAACCCAAACCACTCGCTTCAAGCAAGAACATTACAGGAGATAAGCTCTACGAAAGATAGCGCCTACAATGATTGGAAAACACCATTATATAGACATGATGGTTCACCAAGCGGGCAATCCAGCATTAGCTGTCAAGCATTGAATATGGTATGGGAAACGAGGAGACGACGGTTCCCAAGGAAACTGCGCAGATCATGTCATTCAAACTAATGGTGCTGCAGACAACCCCATCAATTGGGGGGGGGGGGGTAACCGATACTCAATCGTCACACAGCTTATGTCAAACACGTGTTACCACGCGATTTACGCCGTACACGCAGCGCACTGTGCCCTAGCCCTTCTTCTACCGGTCCATTGGCTCGACCTATTATTCAAAAAACACTATGTTGCATGCTTGGCACAAGCCCCGAAAGATCCTAGCCAATCCTGACATATGGATTGTACCTACAGATCACTTGTTGATTCGAGGTAACTTTGTCCACACCATGCACCACTAGGTTCACACACCTCCTAGAAGGAGGAACCTCTTTTCAAATCAGGCAAGCTTAGTCAACCAAAGTTGATGACAACAACTTCTGGCTCAACCCAACACCTAGTCCGCTTAGCATGGGCATCGACGATTCAGGAAGTTAGAGTCTAATCAGCGCTATCACACATGGTAACGACGACTCGCCAGGGATCATTGCCCCCTTCACAACCAATGATCGCCTAACCTAATCAAGTAAGCCTAGTTGGTGACGACTAGCAACGAAAGCTTCTAATCAAAACCTGGACTTGTAGCCTCCACTGCGAGGGTGTAGATAATCTGAAAGGTGGGAGTATAGTCAGTCCCGAACTGATTCCAATGGCTCGCCACGGGACCACTATTTTTCAGCATGGCCACCAAATCACAAAAACCTGGACTTGTAGCCCCCACTGCTAGGGTGTAGATAGTCAGGAAGGTGGGAGCCTAGTCAGTCCCGAACTGAGTCTGATGGCTCACCACTGGACCACTGCTATTCAGCGTGGCCGCCAAATCACCAAAACCTGGACTAGTAGCCCGCGCTGCGAGGGTGTAGATAGTCTAAAGGGTAGGAACCTTGTCAACCACGACCTGATTCTGACGGTTTTCCACGGGACCACTGCTTTTCAGCGTGGCCGCCGAACCCTCCCAAATTTGTAGCCGGATGCGCATAGGTATAGCTAATTTGGAAGGTGATAGCCTAGTTTGTCCCGAACTGATTTCGATGGTTTGCCACGGGACCACTATTTTTCAGCTTGATCGCCAAACTCCTCTTGAACTCATAGCACCCACCACGCGGGGAGAGTGTAGATGGTTCGAAATGTGGGAGCCCAGTTAGTCCTGAGCTGATGTCGATGGCTTGCCATGGGACCACTGCTCTTCAGCCTGGTCGCCAAACTTTTTCTCCCCGAACTATTCGAAAAGTGGGAGCCTAGTTAGTCCTGAACTGATTTTGACGGCTTGCCACAGAACCACTACTCTTCAGCCTAGTCACCAAACTTTTACTCCTCGATCTATTCGGAAGGTTGGAGCCTAGTCAGCCCTGAACTGATTTTGTCGGCTTGCCACAGGACCACTACTCTTCAGCCTAGTCGCCAAACATGAATCTAGCTAAATCAGCGTCTTCACACTCAAACGAATTGACATTCTAATATTAGTAAAGGCCATTTGCACCGAAACAAAGGTCATACGGCCAGTGCCCAAATAAAAGCTATTTATGATGCCAGCACGAGCATACGGCGTCTGACTCACCACGAACGTTCTGACACATACACTCGGCCATCGCAACTCCCTCTTAGCAACAACTGCAGCCGACCGGTCAGACAAATAGGGTAAACCTCAAGCAACTTACCTTGGGAACAAGTCACAGCTCGGGCAGCCCAACCCCAGCTAAATTGTTGGCAACATGGCTACGCAGCAACGATCCCGAGTCGTTCACAATACAAAATGGTCAAGCTCTCTATCACAGACAGACCGATCAATGTCCTATTGATTCGACCAGCCTGTGCCAAAACAAGACGACAAGGAAAAATGAAAAACATACAATAGAAACAACAAGCAAAGAACTGAGAAAGTTGTTTTCATTAACGGTTAAAACGAAAAGGGGTACAATCACACCAAGATTATTCCCTATTAGGAGAAGGTACAGAAGCAGAAGAGCTGAGCCTAATGAAAGTTGGAACAGGGATAGCGTCCGCACGCACCACGGTCTGGGCATCAGAGCCCACATTGTCTTCCTCATCCAACGATGCGGAGGTAACAGACAAATCTACATACGACATCTTCTTATATTGGCCAAGATCCCACTCTGGATGCTCCTCCTTCATCAACGCCAATAGCTTCAGCCGACCATGTACTACCCAGCGGAACTCACACTTTCCTTGCTCCTGAAAAATTTATTCCTCTCGCACCTTCATGTCAACAAGTTCACGCTCCAGTAGCTCCAACTTGCCAGTCAGAGTGTCGACCCGAGACTGCTCTGTGACTAAACTGCTCTTCACAGCACTAAGCTCATGCCACCCTAATTCGAGTTGATCATCAGCCTTTCTCGCCTCGCAAGCATAGAACTCCACATCGGATTCCAACTGCTGCTTCTCAGCAGCCCAGTCAACTTCCTTCGAATCACTCTCTTCATCAAAAGACTGCAGCTCAGAACACGCCTTAGCCACAACATCAGACTTCTAGGCGATTTTGACTCAACTCCTGCTTAAGTTCATCCCATTCAGACACCGCCTCTGCTAGATTACGCTCGAGGTTCTCCAGACGAGCCCTTTGAGCCTAAGCGGCCACGGTTGACTGATCCAACTGCTTCTTCTCGGCCTGCTTCTTAAGTCGCTCAATTTCACGGAGCGCATAAGAATACAACAACTGCATGTGCGAGAAGACACGCTCCAAGGTATATACCTTTTCACGAGCTGCCTCGAGTTTCGTTCCAGCAATGGTCGCATGGCACGTGTGAGACATACTCAGCATAAGGTACTTCAAACCCTTATCCATACACCCTTCCAACATATCCTCTTCGAATTTTGGAGCATGATCCATCAACCAGCTGTGATGCCTGCATTTATGCTTCCTCGAAACATACTCTACGTCCACCTCTTGGTGCCAGACTTGTGAGCTCATCTTTACCAAGTCAGGTGCAAACATGTTTATCCGTGCACCTCGATGAAGCTTCCCTGGATCTGGGATTACGCTAGCGCCGCCCTTCACGGTTGCCACCGTCCTCAAGCTCTCCTCCGTGGCTTTTTCTTTGTCAAGAACAACCAACTCTTTACTGCAAGATGACTCAACTAAGGTTCGACTTGTCTACAACTCTTGCCAACCGCAAGTAATCTTTCTCCAAACCAGGAACATCGGTCTCCGCCTCAACAGGCCCAGCAGACTCGCGTTTGTCTCTCACCGGAGCAGGTCGTGCCAAAGACGGCCCAACTCTAATGCGAGACATCTTCCTCACAAAGGAAGCAAGTGTCTTAGACGGCTCCTCCACATCTGACAGAACATGAACTTTGGCCCCAGCAGCCTTCCTCTTCCTGGAAAGGGCCCCATCTTCCAACTTAATGCGTGACTCTCGATACAGAATGGGGGCAACGTGCTAGTTGTACCACAGCCCACTACGGATGAAGTTGGAAACTCTTATGACATCGATCGCCTTCCTTTTCGACAAGATACGAAACGTCTCCATGGTGTTTTGCTCCTCTAAGGTAAGAGGAGTAGTAAGAAACCATCCTGCAAGGGAACACAAGTAATGAGCAGTTAGCTTGCTATCAAGCATATCAAAGTCGCAAAAAAAGGGTGAACTTACCGAGCGGCCTGAATTGTCACTTGAAGAGACGACCCCGGCACCGGAAATACTTCGAATCTGTAGGAGCCAAGAATCAGTACTTCTGCCAGAACTTGAAATCATCAGGCAGTTTGCCGAAGCAATTCGGCAACTTCATCTTATAAACAACATTACTCTTCAGCCGAGGAAAGGTCAACAATTGGATCACCTGCGAAGTCACGCTAATACTAGCCTCCTTAGCACTGAGCAAAATCACGAAGATGATCCTATATCCATTGGGCCCCAACTGAGCCGGAGGAATCCCTAAGAGATCCAAAATCTACCAAATCACGTACAGAACTGAAAAGCACACTCCAGTTTGAAGCATCCCACGATGTAAACAAATGAAATCGGCAGGAGGTGACACTAGCGTTTGGTCGCCCATTAGAAGATACAACGACAGGTTCGCAGAGACTCCAAACTTCGTACGGATTTCGGCAAGACTAGGCTCAGACAACAACCTGTCTTCGAAAAACTCCAAGGCCTCATCCAAAATAACATCTCAAGAAGGTTTTCTTGAACCATGAAGAAGACGAACAATCTTTTCAGAACAGTATCTTAGAAAAAAATAAAGCAGAATAATCAGATTCTGCACTGCGGATGACATAGATAGAGGTTGGGATCTCGCCTCTTTTCCATTGAACCAATGCACGTTCAATTAATGAAGTGCGTGGCTTAAGCAACGATTCAGACTCAATCATCATGAGTGGTGCATCGCTTTAAGGGATGACTTAGCAAACCGATGTGATCGCCTACTAACTCAGAGGGGGAGTAGCTGATGATACATAAAAACGGTCACACCCCTGAGTCGTACATGTGTCATGATGATCTCGAAGAACTACAGGCCCCAACATCAGCTTAATGTTGATCCGGCCCAAGCAGTACTATGCCCGCTCACTTCTGTCCGCCAAGCAAACCCGGAGTTTCACAGCATGCTAGACCCACACGTCTCACATCTATCCTCAATACCCGTAAGCCCTCCTTAGGCAAGTATCTTGAGGATCAGCTTTGGACGGGAAACTATAGTTGCTCTTCACTTCCAACTAGGAAACAAACACCAGAGTATCTTCCACACAGGGAAACTCCCCTCTATGGATTGCTCTTGGATTGGGAACTATCTCCCGTGTATCTAGGAGCACAGAGCTAACAGAGAATTTCCCTCCTACAGCACGACTCCTAATTAGAGAGGGATCTCCACGAAGATCTCCTCCCTTAACTAAGCCTACGATGGCATGGTTAAACCATGACTCCTTGCACTATAAATAAGACATGAGGTTGGTAAGCTAAGGTACGCTACAAATTCCCTGTTACACCATTACACCTTCCTTAGATCCATGTCTGACTTTAGGATCGAAGTGTCATCGGCCACCATAACGGTGGTCCGTGGCTCACGTGTGCTACTTGTGCAGGTCAACGGGAACTAGGTTAAAGCAAGGAGCGAAAAATGCCTGCATCAAATACCAAAATGAGTTCCTAGCTGGTTCAAACAAAACATGATTGATAGCCGCTTGATGACAATATTGATCCCATGACATATTAAAACTATAACAGTTTATAAATGTGTTCACATGGGTGATGTATCCCTCGCGATCAATTCCTACTAAATGGCCAATAATGGGATATTGCGGATAAGTAGCAAAGTCGAGCTCAAATGCTTGTGTACTTTTCCCAGGATAAGCCATCACAGCCCATTGAGTGTGACTATCCTCTGTAGATGATGAATCATACCCTCTTTGTTGTTGGAAAGGAACCATCCTCCCCCATTAACTCTGACTATTATCAGAAGATGAACCATATCTAGCCGATCCAGAAAGACTCATACCGTCGAAAATGGATTAAAGGGAATCAACTCCAATGTCAACAAAACCATGTGAATAGGTTTGGCCAATCTCATTCTCATTGACCATCGGCATACATGCATGGTTTCTCGCCCTCTTAGAACGTGAACCATGGTCTACATCTTGGGTCTCAAAATTGTTTCTATATTGTGATTCCTCGCATGTAAATGCCAACGGTTCCATTGCATCACCTGTGCCTGTTATTGGTGCACCACCACCACTCCCTCCATAATGACCGACATCACCATCACCCCCATCATCATCACTCTCACTATCATCACTATCACCACCACCATTACTGACTTGGTGATTTTCATACATGGAGTACATCCATTCATCATCTCGAGTAGGCAATATGGGTTCATTGCCAACGTTCACACCTTGCATTCCCTCAACTTCCCTTATCCTACGAACAATGCAAGGATTTGGCTCACCCTGTGGTGTATCTAATAGTGGTTCACCAAGCTCCCTTACCCATGAGTAGATTGGTTCTTCATCATCCTCGATATCTTGAAATATCTTAGTCAAATAAATGTCAATTGGTTTTCTACTTTCAATTGTAGAACCATCTTCACCCATGTATTTCAAACGCAACCTCATGTTGTAGTGAACAAATACAAACTTCATCAAATTCTCATGGCCTAGTCTATTATTTATGTTATTATAAATGATGAAGTGCTCCAATTTCTTTCACAACCCGACAATGATGAAGTCTGAAAAATGATCCTCGTTGCAATAGTTCTCAAGTTGGGGGATCATCTCCCATACAAATGCCACCATTCAGCTGCAAATATTAATTTGTACAATTATAAATACAAATGCCACAATTTAGCTGCAAATATTAATTTATACGATTTTATAATTGTGAAATTTGTCAACATAATATTAAAATATATAAATTACAAGAGAAAATTAATCTGGTTGTGTATTATGCCTACCTTCTCTAGCTGCTGGTGTGGAAATTGATCCCATGGCTTCTCTAAAAGGCTTCAACTGTAGGTAAAATCGTAGAATGTCATATTTGTATAAAATTTATATTTTAATACACACATCCCCGAATATATTAATTGATATTTGTTAGCTTACCTCTTGCAGGACCAATGTTGGATCAGCGGTACGTGGAATTAATCTCATCACTACAGTTTCCACCACCTCTTCAAGTTTTTCATCATTTCCAAGATTATCATCGTATTGAAATTTTAGGTTGAGACAATAAGCTATCCATGGTATAATTATATATGGCATAAGGACGAAAATAAATTTAATAATGAAGATAAGTAATTCTAATACCTTATAAATAAACAAAATTATTCTTTACGTACCAACCAGATCGAGCGGGTGTATCATTTTTTGTTCCCTTCTTTGAATGATTTGAAGGAATGAACCATGTTGTCAACCACTATTTTTTACTAGTTCTTTTATCTTTGTCATTGCATTGAATACATAACCCATAGTAGGTTTCTTGTCACTATCCACCATTCTCAAGACTCTAACAATAGGACTAAGGATCGCCACAATTTCACGTTCGGATTTCCAAAAGCTTAGACTTCCTACTAAGCCCTCCGCAAATCTTGCATTAGAAGTATTACGTCGGTTAAATGCATTCCATTCATCACTTGCAAACATTTTTCTAAGTCCATCATTCCGTTCAAACAAGCTCTTTAAGGCAACATAATGAGTGGCAAAAACAAGTAAGACCTGGTCTAATGATGTCACCCCACAAGAAGTCCTCGTCATTGCTAGGATTTATGGTGGTTGTAAATGTAATTAGTGAACTTTTTTGTTTTTTCCACGACACTCTTAACTTGTGTTAGGTCACCAATCTTCTTCAGCATTAATTCAATACTATGGCATGCACATGGAGTCCAATACAAATTGTATCATGGCTTATTCATCAATTTCATTCCTACTTTCAAAAATGTGCTTCCATTATTAGTTACAATCTGCATAACATTCTATTTACCCACTTAGTCAACCACTTCCTTCATTAATCCATAAAGATTATTATGATTTTTCTTCTTATTTGAAGCATCTACTGACTTTCTAATATGGTCACCCCATCACAATATATCATACAATTGATAATGCTCAACCACGTAGGACCTGTCCAACCATCACATATTATTGTGACTCCATACTTCGACCACTTAGGTTTCAGGTGCCCAATTTAATCCTCTAATTCTGCTATCTTCTCATCAAGTAATTTGTGTCTCAATTCCCATGCAGAAGGTGGTTGTGCATGACTATTAGCTATTTTAATTACCTCTACCATTGTTTAATAATAGACATTTTCTGTAGCATGCGGTGGGATTCCATTAAAGTAAAAGAACTTGCTAATTGCCTTTTACATGTTTCTTTTTGCATTTCCCCAAAATCCCGCGATACTTTTTTGCTTACTAGATTCAGGATGATACCCATAGGAATCCACACCATGTTTCGTACTCTTTGAGCGACTAAACAAACTATGTGAACCACCAAAAGAACCACCAACGTTGTTCTTGGATGATTGCCCATGTAGACTTAACCCGATACTACCCATCCTCTGAAATTGTTCCCTTTCCCATTCTATTGCCCGATGTTGATGTCGAGCACAATGGACTTCATCATTCTCTTCAAAACCAGATGAATTATGGCTTTCAGGCACCGCCATAACCGACTCTCTGAACTTCTCAAGTGCATCTTTTTTTTGTAACTTATATGTGATATTCCCCTCCAGTACTTCTTGTATCATCTACGAATTCTCTTTGGACAATCTGGACATTTTTCAACATCATTGTATCCACCAACCAAGTGATGTTTTAATTTTGATGCGCCACCAACATTCATTTGTTTTTTCCCCTCATCAAGTGTTTGTCCATGGTCTCAAGCTATATCTCTAAGCTTTGGTGGCATGATGACTGTGCACATACAAATTTTGAACAATATACAATTTCATATTTGTATAAAATAAATGATGACTATGTCCATAAAAAAATTAATAATAGAGAAAAATCACAAAGTCAAATGGAGGAGACTGTGCATGCAAACTTTCAATAAATCCAAAATATTGAAGATAAATCTTATAAATATTAGATATGTAGTTATGTACTAATTTGTTAAATACGAAAATCAAGAATGCACAAAAAATGTTCAAAATTTTCTCCAAAGAGTTTTTACTAGAGAAATTATGGATAGTTCACTCTCCATTGTGCAAAATTTATCTAATTACATTGAAATTAAAAATTTTGTGTGTTACTAAATGTGGTCAATCATAAACCGCAACAAATAAAATAATGCACTAATTTAGTGAATAAAATGATGTGTAAAATTTTTGAAATACCTTATGAGGTTTTGCTATTTTAACTCCAATTTTCCGCAATTTGAGACCTGAATTTTTGTTTTAAATTTCAATAGATTTAATAAATAATCAGAATCAATTAAATCAAATTAAATAAATCAAACCTAATAAACAAACCTAATTAAATAAATGACAGACCCTAATTAATTAAATCATTGGCCCTGATTAAATAATTCATAGGCCCTAATAAAAAAAGTCATAGGCCCTAATTAATTAAATTACGGGCAATAATTAAATAAATCATAGGCCCTAATTAATTAAATCATAGGCCTTAAATCACATGCCCTAATTAAATAAATCATAGGCTCGAATAAAATAAACAAACCTTGATTTTTTTTTAGATTCAGATTCGGGTCAACCTATTAATTAGGTTTATTTAAATAAACAAATCAAAATAAGGAAAATAATTTCGGTGACGACTTGATTTTGGTTTATTTTGCTTATTTTAAATTTGGGCCAAGTAAAATAAACAAAACAAAATGAGTTAAATAAACCAAAACCCTGATTTTTTTCAATCACATGCCCAAAACTGCAACAGGTGATGACTTGGTATGGAGGAAGAGAGGACGCTTGGAGGTTGGAGCTGGCTTGGAGCAATTGATTTAGATTCAGGTCAGTTCTTTCTTTTTCTTCTTCTGATTTACTTCTTCAATCGATTAAGTTATTCTTAATCGATTCAATTCATATATTCTTCAGATCTTCTTCAATCGATTTGATCAGATCTTCAATTCTTCATATCTTCTTCAATCGATCAGCTCTTCTTCAATTGATTCGACCAGATCTTCGTCAGTTTTTTCAGATCTTCTTCAGTGATTAGGATTGGAACAGATGAGATGATGGAACTTCTTCTCTTTCTGCTATTCTATTCTTCTAGGTGTCGAAATCATTCAACATCGAAATGATGGGTCGAAATTATTCGCGAAAAAAATTTAACTCTGGTATTGCTTTTCTGGACTTTGTGAAAAAACAAAATTTGCAAAAAAACCACGAATTTCACAAAAAATTCCACCGATAAAATGTAAATCTGAAATTCGCCTCATTTTTTTCATACTTTCAAAAAATTGATAAACTCGGCGAGATTTCGTGAAATCACAGTCCTTGGCCGAGACAACTTATGGATCTCTAAATAATACAAACCAGTATTGCTTGATTTCAGAGCAATCGCAAGATAAGCGGTCAGAATTCTCATCATCAGATCAATTAGACAGTTTCCCGACTTAGCAAAACTCTTGTCTAAATATCAACACCATGGCAAGGCAACATAAAACATATTCAACAAGAACAGTCCAAAAAACATACAAGGACAAAGTGCTACTTTAGAAATCATCTTTCATTTATAATCCGAACAATACAGAGTCTACTCCTTATCAAGAGGATATTCAGATACAATTGAACTTGGCTTAGCAGGAGATGAATCAGAGGATGGCTCCACATGCACAACTGCCCCAACACCCTATTCTGGGTCACCCTTTTCTTATGATAGATTAGAAGTTTCCCTGAACTCCGCAAATGCCACCTCTTTGTAGTAAGAGATATCCCAATCAGCATGCTCCTCTTCTATCAGCTCCAATAGCTCCAACCTTCCTTTCACAACTCCATTGAACTGGAACTTGCCCTAGCCCTTGAGAAGTTTCTCCTCGTGTACTTTTGATTCTGCAAGCTTTTGCTTCAACTGCTCCAATTTGATGGCCAATGCATCAGCTTCAGATTGCTCAGTACTCAACTTATCCTTGGTTAGGCTGAGCTCGTTTTGTGTCAAGAGGAGCTACTTGTCTGTCTTCCTCACAAGCTTGACGTTGAAAGCAACGTCGGCCTCCAGCTGTTGGTGTCAGACATCCCATTTAGATTCCCTGTTGCCTTTCTCATCAATTAGGGCCTGAATCTTGAACTGCATCTTAGCCATGGCCTCTCGAGCAAGCTTCAAGTCACGCTGAGCTTGATTTAGCTTTGCTTTCAACGCGTCCTTCACAGACGTCACATTGG
This sequence comes from Berberis vulgaris, assembly GCA_963556465.1. Taxonomy (NCBI): domain Eukaryota; kingdom Viridiplantae; phylum Streptophyta; class Magnoliopsida; order Ranunculales; family Berberidaceae; genus Berberis; species Berberis vulgaris. The sequence continues at coordinate 71,674,546 of OY747125.1, read as the reverse complement.
ACAAATCAAACTCAAGTGATTCCAAGTGGACCCTCTGAGCCTCCGATTTTATCTTCAAGACCTCCAGTTGGGCCCCTAAATCAACAGGTCTAGGTGGGCATCCCATCTCGCGATCATGATCTCGTCTTGTCCAGATTTTTTTGGGTCCTTTTGGGATTTATCAAACTTATCCCGATCCCATCCCGAACTTATTTATTAAATATTTATTATTATTAATTTTAATCAAACTACTCTTCTAAAGGAATGTTTAGGATGTGTTTAAATTAAATCAAAATAACTACTATATGAAAACTTGCTTGATTTGGTATTTTTTGTTTAGATAAAAACTTAAGTTTGGATATTTTAGGTCAAATAGAACCCATGAAAATTTATACTTTTCACATTTTAGATTGGTTATAGGATAATTATTTTTTAAGAAATTAAAGCCAAATGATGGTTTGTTTTAGTTTTGCACTATGAGTTATATGTACAACTATTGGTTAGTGTATCACACAAAAGATGCTTAACATAAAAAAATTAAAATAAAAACTGTAAGTTGATTGGACCAAAAATTTTACATGACATTTAAAATTGTTACAATGATAGTTGATGATACGCCAAAACAATCATAATTCTGCACTGTACATGTGTCATGATGATCTTGAGGAATGATAGGCCCTAGCGTCAGCCCAATATTGATCCCGCCCTAGCGTTAGCCCAACATTGATCCGGCCCAAGCGGTTCTAAGCCAGTTCAATGCAGTTCGCCAAACAGACTCGAATTCTTACAACCTGCTAAGCCCACGTGTCTCACAACTATCCTCAATACCCGTAAGCCCTGCTAAAGGCAAGTATCTTGAGGATCAGCTTTGGACGGGAAATTACAGCTGCTCTTTGCTTCTAACTAGGAAGCAGATTCCTGAGTATATGTCACATATGGAGACTTCTACCTATAGACCACTCTCGGAATGGGAACTATCTCTCGCGTATCTAGGAGTATAAGGCTAACAGAGAAATTTCCCTTCACACTACGACTCCTAATTAGATAATGATCTCCACGGAGATCTTCTTCCCTAAACTACAACATCAATGGCCTGGTCGAACCAAGACTCCGACACTATAAATAAGACATGAGGTTAGTAAGCTAAGGTAGGCTACAAAATTCTCTATTTACAGCATAACACCTTCCTCATATCTCTATTTGACTTTAGCATCAGAGTGACATCGGCCACTATCATGGTGGTCCATGGCTCACGTGTGTTCCTTGTGTAGGTCAGCAAGTGTGTAGTTAAGATCAAAGCACGGAGCGGAAAACGACTAAATCAGTTTGGCACCGTTCGTGGGCATGACAAAGTTCATAACCTTTCACTCGCATCATCTTTCTTCAAAATACAAAATGATGGTGACCACCAGATCGCGCAACAATGGATAACAAGGGGACACGTCGAACGCTTAGACTGGTGCTATGCCGCCACTCTCTGCGGTGTTTGTTGTCGTCTCAGATACAGCAAATCGCCAAAGCGGTGGAGGCTTTCATACATTAGAACCCTCCACCTACTAACAAAGATCAGAAGCTACACAGGCCTCCATCTCCAGAAGGCAACAGATAGCAAACACAAGAGATTCAAGCCCCTGCTAGTTCCCATTGGACTAGAGGAGGCGACGTAGGTAACGCAGACCCGACTCTCAGGGCGGAGAGGCTCGACACTCAGAACCCCATTCGCAGAAAGGCACACGACACAGACGTGTTGTACCGTCTCTCTATTCCACCGTTCGTGGACCGTATCCTGAACGAGGCTCTTCCAAAGAAGTTCTACGACGGAACCACTGACCCGTTCGACCACCTACGCCATTACCAGCATGTAATGGCACTCAAGGAAGGATCCTAGTCGGTGATGTGCAGAGCTTTTTCTACCAGCCTAAAGAAGTCAGCACTGACATGGGATCATAGCCTCCCGCCAAAATTAATCGACTCATTCAAAACGTTGGCGAAAGAGTTCCTGACGCGGTTTGTCAAAAGCCAGCACCTCCGGAAGGGCCCACGCTACATATTCTCTCTGAAGCAGAGATCCAATGAGACACTCAAAGAGTATGTCACTCGCTTCAATGACAAGTTGGCACTCATTGACAGTTGCAATGACGACATAGCCGTGACGGCTTTCAAAGCGGGCCTAAAAGAGGGAAAGCTTTATGAATGTATCACCTTGGAACCCCCTTTGGATGACAGAGCTCCTCAAAAACGTTCAGAGGTACATCACCTCAGAGTAGTTGAGAACTGTAAAGAGGGGAACAGAAGGTGAGAAGAAGCCCTCCTCTCCTAAAGACAGGAAGAAGGGAAAGAGGCGTGAGGATGAAGAAAGGAACAAGCGAAAGCGTGATGACAATAGGTCAGACCCTAGTCGGGCCAGTCCAGATAAAACATCCAACTACATTGGATCCAAAGCCGTGACCCCCCTCAATTCTAGCCTGTCGGACATCCTGAATTCTATGAAAAACTGGGAAGATCTGAAGTGGCCCCAAAAGCAGCACGGAGACCCCTCCAAGCATGACAACAACAAGTACTGCTCGTACCACAAAGAGGGTGGCACTGATACCAACGAAGGCAATAGTCTAAGGTATGAGATTGAGTACTAGATCCACAGGGGCAAGCTAAAGGAATTCCTAAGCTCTGAGAAGCGACGAGAATGATCCAGGTACCGGGGGAGTCAGTCAAGGAAATAAAGAAGGAGACTGCGGGCATAATTTATGTCCTTCATTTGGTCAGATCGGATGAAGAACAGTCGAACAGGTCCCACAAGCGGACTCTACTGGAGATGCGAACATAGCCCGCGGATGAGGCCAAACGTGTTTGCTACTCGAGGGTGCAAAGCCCCATTCCCACCTTAACCTTTACAGACAAGGACCTTGAAAGAGTTCGAGCGCCGCACAATAACGCTCTAGTCATCTCGGTCTCCATTGCAAGGTAGGAGGTAAAAAGAGCACTGATTGACACGGGGAGCTCGCTGAACGTCCTGTTCTACAACACATTCCGTGGTATAGACCTCAAGGAGGAGAACTAGACATTCTCAAACTACCCGCTGATCGAATTCAGTGGAAAAAAATGATTTTCAATCGGGAAGACAAGGTTAGCAATAGTGGCAGAAGAGCCACAACTTAGTAAGGTCATGTTTTTGGACTTCATGGTAGTAGACGCCATTTACCTACAACCTTATCTTGGGAAAGCCATGGCTCCACCAGATGGAAGCAGTAGTCTCCACCCTTCACCAGTGCGTTAAGTACACCGCTAACCATTCTGATGGAACGATATGTGGGGACTAACCTACGGCACTAGGCTGTCATTATGCTGCACTGAAGCAAATAGAATGTTCTCAGATCCAACAAGATCCCACGGTGCAATCAGAACTAGAACCATACCTAGTGACTACAGAGACATCACTCCATTCGCACGAGAACACACCCAACAGTGGTGGCTCGTTTCGGAGAAAGGGGACAATTAGATGGTACAAGAGCAATCTGCTCTTCAACCCAGCAGAACGAAGAGGTCAATGCAAACGGGGACTACAACCCCCTGACATTCTGTTGGTGTGGAGATTAACTCCCATGCAAGGTTTACTTTTCAGTAGCCTCAGAGACATCAGCGAAGTCTGATAGTTCACTGAAAGTATCAACGATCCAACAAGGGCCATTCGAATTCACTTCAGAACCGGGTGAACTTCTCTCCGCCAACAGTTAGTCTATTTCAATTGTTGATTTACCTTTTCATAGTCAACGTAGAATTTTAGTTCTTAGAAACTTATGTGATTTGCAATCATTTAAGAAATAAAGAAAGAATTATGCAAACACACTATTGATTACTAGAAAGATGTAACAATGTCGTCTTGAGGCGGATACAAAAGACTACACACTACAAGCATCTGAATCTGATGTGACATAAAGTAAAGGCTCGCTTAAACGGTCCGAGAGCAAAGGTAACCCAAGTAAACTTCGCTAAATGACTCCTCTGATAAACATGTCCAAAGATCAAGGACAAAAGTGCAAAAATGTGTAGAGATACAGAGGAACCGGTTGCTCCGCTAAATCACTCCTAGAAAGTGACCAAATCACTTTGATCAACCATAAGCTAGCGACTGGAACCACATACATGCAGGCATAGCGGCACAAGGTAACATCGAAGAGCAAGCTCATAAATGATAGACTCGTCCCTTGAGAGGGAGTCTGTACTTCTTTTCAACAACATGAGAATAAATTACGAGATCTCAACGAAACAATTAGATGCTCACCCAGAACAGGTGACCACGCATAACAGCGGTTCTCATCGTGCCTGATCGGTGCAAATGTCAGAACATTTGAAGACTCAAGATCTCCCTTCAGCCTTTGGAAAATCAAAAGCATTTTCTTCAAATAAGAACATTACAGGAGATACGTTCTGCAAAAGATAGTGACTACAACGATGAAGAAACACCATTATATAGACATAATGGTTCACCAAACGGGTGCTTCAACATTAACTGTCGGCATGGAAACGAGGAGACGACGATTCCCAATGATACTGCGCAGGTCCACGTTCGTCCAATCAACAGGGCTGCATCCAACCCCATTAATTGAGGGGGAGTAACCGATACTCAACCACCTCAATCCACGCTATACACGTGCTACCATGCGATCTCTATCGTACACGTAGTATATTGAGTACAGAGAACCCTAGCTCTCACTCTACGAGCCCATGGGCTTGGCCCACTATTCAAACAATATTCTACCACATGCCTGACACGAGCATTAAAAACCTCAGTCATTCCTAACACTCGGATCACACCTGGATGACGTTAGGTGATTCAAGGTACTCATATCCCTTCATAACGTATTCGCACAACGCACTTCACTCACAGATATAGGCTCGCACGCTCGCGGTGGGCGAAATCCATGCCTGGCTAGGCAAGCTTAGTCAGCTTTGGCTGATGACGACGACTTCTGGTTCACCCTGACACCTAGTTCGCCCAGTGCGGATGTCGATGGTTTAGGAAGTGGGAGTCCAATCAACACTATCATGCTCGATGACAATGACTCGCCGGGGACTGTTGCCCCCTTCGCGGACAACAGTCGTCGGACCCGATCAGGTAAGCCTAGCTGGTGACAACTGGCAAAGACAGCTTCTGATCAAAGCCTAGACATGTAGCCCCCACTGCGGGGGTGTAGATGGTCTGGAAGGTGGGAGCCTAGTCAGTTCCGAACTGATTCTGACGGCTCGCCACGGGACCACTGTTCTTTTATAGACTATGGTCACCGAATTACCAACCTTGGACTTGTAGCTCCCACTGAGCGGGTGTGGATGGTTTAGAAGGTGGGAGGCTAGTCAGTCCTGAATTGATTTCGACGACTCGCCACGAGACCACTGCTCTTCTACAGATCATGGTCGCAAAATTACCAACCCTGAACTTGTAGCCCCCAATGCACGGGCATAGATTGTTTAGAAGGAGGGAGCCTAGTCAGTCCCGAACTGATTCTGATGGCTTGCCACGAGACCACTGCTTTTCTACAGACCATGGTCGACAAAAACTCCCAAATTTGTAGCTCGATGTGCACATCTGCAGATCATTTGGAAGAGGGGAGCCTAGTCAGTCACGAATTGATTTCAACAGCTTGCCACGGGACTCTTCAGCATGGTCGTCGAACCCCCTCGTCTCAAACTTGTAGCCCGCTACGTACGGGTGTAGATGGTTTGAAAGATGGGAGAGTAGTCAGGCCAGAAATGATGTCGACGCCTTACCATGGGATCATCACTCTTCAACAGACCATGATCGCCAAATCCTTGTGCCCTAAACTTGTAGTCTACTTTGCTTGGACATAGATGGTTCGGAAGGTGGGAGCCCTAGATGGCTCGCCACGCGACCGCCGCTCTCCTTCAAAACAATGGCCACAAAGATAAATCATAGCTCAAGCGGCGTCTCCACGCTCACACGAGCTGACATTTTATTACCAGAAAAGGTCACTCACGCCGACCCATAAATCGTCTCGCCAACACGTGAGAGACAATGCATGTGCTTGACTATTACTCTCACTCATACCAGCAACCGTGATCGATAAGCAGATTAACAAAAGGAGCCCCGAACAGCTTACCTTAAGAATGGCACAAAGCTTGGAAGCATAGTCCGCTTCTAAACCATTTACAGAATGCCCACTATTGGATGTGACTATGCAACAGTGACTCTGAATCACTCGCAACACAAACGGTCAAACTCTCAACATTGGACAGACCACTCGACTTCCTATTGATCCAACCAGCCTATGCCAAAGTAAAAAAACAAGGCAAAATGGAAAATACACAATAGGGATAACAAGCAAAAAAACAGATACAGAACATAATCAAAATAAACTTGTTTTCATTAAACAGTTGAAACAAAAGGTACAAGTGTACAAAGTTCACTCCTTATTGGAGTAAAAGTTGCATCCGTACGCGCTGCAGCCTAATCATCAGGATCCAAACCGCCTTCTTCGTCTAATGACGCAAAAGCCACTGACAAGTCTACATACGACATCTTCTTATAGCGATCAAGGTCCCATTCTGGATGCTCTTCATTCATCAGTGCTAGCAGCTCCAATCTACCATGTACAACTCAACAGAATTCACACTTGCCTTGTTCTTGGAGAAACTCTTCCTCGCGCGCTTTCGCGTCAGCAAGTTCACGCTTCAACAACTCCAACTTGCCTGTCAGCGCATCAACGTGAGATTGCTCCATGGTCAAACTGCTCTTTACAACACTGAGCTCATGTTTTTCCAATTCAAGCTGGTCATCGGCCTTTCTCGCCTCTCGAGCATTGAACTCCACATGAGACTCCAATTGTTATTTTTGAACAGCCCAATCAGCCTTCTTCAAGGCATTTTCCTCAGCATGGGACCGCAGTTCAGAACGTGCCTCAACAACAACTTCTTGAGCAACCTCCAGACCATGGCGGGATAGGTCTAACTTCTGTTGTAATCTGTCTCTCACAAACATTGCCTCTGCTAAATCAGATTCAAGGGTGTCTAGACGAACCCTCTGAGCCTCAACAGCAGCGATCGACTGTTCCAACCTCCTCTCCTATTCCTGGTTCCTCATCAGCTCAATACCATAAAGTATGTCAGAAGACAACATTTGCATGTGCGAGAAGACACACTCCATGGTGTACACCCTCTCACGAGCCGCCTCGATGTCCGTCCCAACAACGGCCACCTGGCTAAAGTAAGACATCCCCAGCATAAGGTACTTTAAACCCTTATCCATACGCCCTTCCACCGTATCCTCCTCGGGTTTTGGAGCGTGATCCATCAGCCAGCTATGACACCTGCTTATATGTTTTTTCGAAGCATAGTCCACATCAACCTCCTAGTACCAGACCCGAGTGCTCATCTTTACTAAGTTCGAGGCAAATAGACTTATCCGCGCATCCGGATGAAGCTCTCCCGGATTAGGGATTACGCCAGCAACACCCTTTGTATTCACCACTGCTCCCAGGCTTTCCTCCGCAGCTTTTCCTTTTTCACCAACAACCGACCCCTTAGTGCGAGATGGCTTAGCAAGATCCGGAGGAAGAGAAGGATGCGAGTTTTCCAATGGACCCTCCAACAACTTGAGATACAGCTTGGAGCGAGACGGGGAACAATGCGAACTATGAAAAACTTGGCGCGTCTCACCAAGATCACTATTGGACATCCCACTAATGGGACGATCAGATTCCAGAACCTCAGGCAGATCCTCACCGAAACTTTTTATCAAAACAGTCCCGTGCAGATCGGCACTAGTAGATGCCGTCATTGCAGCTAGCATCAACTGCTCGCTCAGAGCTTTCGCCTACGCAGCACTAAGATTCGATATATCTTCAACCCCTGCTAATCACAGATGGTCCTTCTCCCAATCAGATAAATTGACCTTCACCCTGACGGGTCGATTAGACGTGCGCTATTCACTTACTAGAGCATATCGTTTTGAAGATGGCCAGTTCTAACACGGACTTCTTCGAATTCACAAATGAGGCGAGCGTCTCATAAAACCTACCACTCTACACCTTGATGATCAGACGCCAATGTTTCCTCTGGAAGGATTCGTTTATTTGCACTGCGGTATGCTTCAAACTGGCGTCTGTTTTCCGGTGTTCAACGAGATTTGGGGCTTTATGGAATTTCTTGGTATCCCTCCTGCCCAGTTGGTACCGAATGAGTACAAAACTATTCTTCTTATATTGATCAGGGCAAAAGACACTAGTGTCCACGTGACTCCAAGGATGATTCAGTTACTGACTTCTTCTCGACTAAATGATCACGCCACATGTAAGATGAAGTCATCGGCTTGCTTTGAAAAACTGTCGGATGACTTTTAGTTTTGGTAGAAATTTTACTTCCTGGCTCCTTCGGGTTCGAAGTACTTCGAGTTCAATGGTCGTCCGCTTGAGTGGGAGTTCAGGCCACTGCTTAAGTATAATTTTGTCCTTTACTTTTGTTGTGTTGATTGTATGTTGATCATTGTGTACGTTACCTGTAGGGAGGTTCCTCACTACTCTTCTTTCCTCGGAGGAGGAAGCTGCTATGAAGGCATTCTTTGACATGCCTCAGATGAGTGTGCAGTATGTTATATGCCATCCAATTTTAGTTGCAGTGGGTTATAAGCCCACTGGCATGTGGTTTCCACTCTTTCTAGAGTACCGAAGGTTAAGTCCGAAGGTGGAGCTCCTTCTAAGAAGAGGAAGGCCTCTAAAGTTAAGGCTCCTAGTCTGTCAGACACAGAGGAGCTTTCCAAGACGCTTGTTTCCTTCATAGAATCAAAGAGGTCTCGCACTGGGGTTGAGTCTGCTTCTAGACAGACCGCTCCGTCGAAAGAGGAACGTGATTTTGACATGTCCGCAAAGCCGGAGGTTGTAGCATCTGATTTAGAAAAGGACCACCTACAACTAGCAGGGGTGGATGATGTGTCGAAGCTGAGTACCGAGTAGGCTGAAGCTTTGAATGAGAAGTTGACGTTGGCTGATGTGCCGACTTCTACTAATGCTGACCAATCCAAACCTATTCTGCTGGAAGGTCTTGATAAATATTTGTTTGTGGTCTCGAAGGTCAATCGTCCTGTTGGTAAATCATTTGACAGTGGTCATTGCAGTGTGGACTATCCTTCTTGCAGTCTGCATTGCCCTCCATCTCGTTCCAGGCCATGTATTGAGATAATGGAGGGTCTGATTGGCAATTCACCTCCATCTCTTCCTTCGGATTCTACTGAGCTGGCTCACAACAAAGGGTCGGCTGCTAGTGACAAATGGAAGACTGTAGACAAGGGCCCAGGTGCAATGAAGACTGCAAAGGCCTTGCTGGCGTAATTCCGCATCCGAGAGAGCCTCATCTAGACATGCGGATGAGTTTCTTTGCTTTAGACGTAGTGAAAATGAGCAACCAGGCTTGGCACCAGAAGGTTGACATTGAATATTCTTTGAGTAAGCATATAAGCAGACGTTATAGCTGGTTGGTGAACCAAGCTCTAAAGCCAAAGGATGTGTTGGAAGAGCGTATGGATAAGGGGTTGAAACATCTTATGCTGGGGATGTCGCATCTGAGCCAAATGGTCGTCGTTGGGATCAAAGTTGCAGTGGCTCGTGAGAGGGTGTACACCATGGAGCGTGTCTTCTCAAATATGTAGAAGTCGTATTCTGATGCACTTTTTGAGGATGAATCGCTGAGAAAATAGATTGACGAAAGGAGGCTGAAACAATCAACCATTGACGCGGAGACCCATAGGGTTCGTTTGGAAGCCCTTGAGTCTGATTTAGCAGAGAAGGTATCCGCAAGGGACATATCCAAAAAAGAGTTGAACTTGGTCAGCCAGATTTAGAAGTTGCGCAGGAAGCTGCAGCTAAGATGTGCTCTCAGTTATAGTCTCTTGCTGAGGAGAATACCATGAAAGAATCTTAGTGGGTCATCCAGAGACAGCAGTTAGAGGCCGATGTGGAATTCAACGCTCAGGAGGCAAGGAAAGTTGGGGACTAGATTCTCCTGGAACAACACAAACTTAGCGCAATTAAACATAGCCTGATTACAGAGCAATCTTAGATTAGTGCACTGACAGGCAAACTAGATCTGCTGGAGCGTGAACTTGCTGAAGTAAAGGTGCACGAGGAAGAGCTTCTGAAGGTGCGTTTGAATTCTGCAGAATCGTGCATGGGAGGTTAGAACTGTTGGCGCTGATGAAAGAAGAGCATCCAGAATGGGACTTTTCTTACTACAGGAAGGTGTGTTTTACAGACTTCGGAATGATCTCTGAGTTGTCAGAGGAAGAGGGCGATCTGGATCATGACACTCAAGCTGAGACACGCGTTGACACAACTCCTGCTTCTTCTCCTGTTAAGCTTAGTTCCCCTGTAATTGTACCTCCTCTTGATGAGGAGTAAATTTCGTACATTTTTACCTTTTGTCTAGATTGTTAATGAAATTAGGTTTCCTTTGATTATGTTTTGTACCTGCATTTTGTTCGGTCTCCTTTTTGCATGTTTTCCATTTTACCTTGTAGTTTTATTTTGACGTAGGTCCTGTTGGGTTAGCAGATAGCCGAGTGGTTTGTCTACTATTTAGAGTTTGATCGTTTATGCCACGAGTGATTCTAACCTGTACTTCTGTGAGGTCTCAAATTTGATATCGTGTGGTTATGTCCAATAGTGAGCTTTATGTGGATGGGTTGGCAGCGGGTTACTCTACCCAGGCTGCAGCTCATTCTTGAGGTAAGCCGTTGGAGGCTCAAGTTATGTATTTGATCGTCGGTTGCGGTCATTGGCATGAGTGAATTATTGTAGTTGAGCACATGTGTTGTTGTCTATAGTTGAGCAAGAACGCTTGGCCCGAGTCAAGTTTCGTAAGCTCGGGTTGGTCTCCCATGTAGCATTCGTCCACGCTTAGTAGGTTAGTTTTCAAGTCGGCTCAAGTGGCCATTGCCGATAACGGGATGTCAGCCTATGTGGGCGTCAAGACGTTGCTTGAGCTATAATCGAATTCGGTGACCACTATCTTAAGAAAGACCAGTGGTCTCATTGCGAGCCATTGATATTAGTCAGAGCTGACTAAGCTCCCATCTTCTAAACCATCTACACCCGCGCGGAGCTGGTTACAGATTTGGGATGAGAAAATTTGGCGACCATGGTCTGTAGAAAAACAGTGGTCCCGTGGCGAGCCGTCGACATCAATCAGGGCTGACTAGGTTCCCACCTTCCAAACCATCTATACCCGTGCGGAGCGGGCTACAGATTTGGGATGAGAAAATTCGGCGACCATGGTCTGTAGAAGAGCAGTGGTCCCGTGGCGACATCACTCGGGGCTAACTAGGCTCCCACATTCCAAACCTGATGCAGGAGGGTTTCTAGGGTTCCTAATTTGGTTTTCTAGGGTTCCTAATTTTGGTTTCTAGGGTTCGTAATTTGGTTTTCTAGGGTTTCTAATTTGCTCTCAAAGTTATTTACTAAATAACTTATTCGTGATCTTTCAGTTTAATTAGGAGTCTTGTTAGTTTCCTTTTAGGATTAGGCTTTACTTTTTTAGGAATAGACTGCTTGTTATTTTAGTATTTGATTCTAATTTTTCTTTTAGGAATAGGTTGATTATTATTCAAGTTATTTGAGCACTATAAATCGAGCTCTTCATTAATATTGTAAGAGACTTTTGATTTGATAATTTTAATTGAACATTAGAGTATTTCTCTGTGTTTTGGGTAATCTTCTTGTGTTCTTCCCTGTGAATTGTCTGTTACAACTAGCCTGCAGGATAATCACTATTCTACCCGGCGTCAAAACCATTTACCCGCGTGGAGCGTGCTACAGATTTGGGATGAGAAAATTTGGCGACCATAGTCTGTAGAAGAGCAGTGGTCCCGTGGAAAACCGTCGGCATCAGTCGAAACTGACTAGGCTCTCACCTTCCAAATCATCAACACCCGTGTGCATTGAGCTGTAGATATGGAGGTTTCAGAGACCATGGTCTGTAGAAGAATAGTGGTCTCGTGGCAAGCCATCGACATTAGTCAAAACTGACTAGACTCCCACCTTCCAAACCATCTACACCCGCGCGGAGCAAGCTACAGGTTTGGGAGTTGGAAATTTGGCGACCATGGTCTGTAGAAGAGCAGTGGTTCTGTGGCAAACCATCACCATCAATCGGCACTGATTAGGCTCCCACCTTCCAAACCATCTACACCCGCGCAGAACGAGCTACAATTTTGGGAGCTTAACAGAAGTTGTCATTGTCAATCATCACTGACTAGGCTTACCTGATCGGGTTCGGCAACCATCATCCATGGAGGGGAGACGATCCCTGGTGAGTCATCGTCATCAGGCGTGAGAGCGCTGACTAGACTCCCACTTCCTAAGACATCAACATTCGCGCACAACGAACTAGGCGTCGGGATTAACCAGAAGTCGTCGTCATCAGTCGAAACTGATTAAGCTTGCCTGGCTAGGTTGGGGATTCGCCTGTTACGGGTGTGCGAGCCTACTTCCGAAGTTGGATTGCATTGTATGGATTAGTTTCCACTAATTTCAATGAAAGTTTTTTAAAAAGAAGTACCTTAAATCAGTTGGTGATATGTAGGTGTGATTCGTGTGTCAAAATTGACTAGGGCCCCTACTGCTTGCATCAGAGCACGTGGTAGAATGTCGCTCGGATAGTGGCCCGAGCTGATGAGCCCATATAAGAAAAACTAGATCATGTCATAGGATGATGGTGCCACGTGTGTATCGTTTATTGCATGGTGCCACGCATACGGCATAGATTGTGAAACGGTAGAGTATCGGTTATTCCCCCAATTAATGGGGTTGTGTGCAATGTCGTTAATTGATTGAATGTGGACCTGCGCGGTTTCCTTGGGAACCTTTGCCTCCTTGTTTCCCATACGGTATTCAATGCTGGCATTTAATGCTAGCGCGCCTGTTTGGAGAGCCACTTCATCTATATAATGGCGTTCCTTCATCGTTATAGGCATTATCTTCTGCATAGTCTTTTCATATGCTCTTACTCAAAGGATATGCTTTGGGTTTTCCAAAGGCTGAAGGAATATCTCCTCCATTGGAGTTTTCGAATGTTCTGACATTTGTGCTGATGAGCCTTTATAAGACTTGTTATTATGTGTGGTCACCTGCTCTGGGTGAGCACCTGATGGTTCCTTGAGACCTTGTAATTTCTTCTCGCATTGCGAAGAAGAGTTACAAACTCCCTCTCAAGGGACGAGTTTGTCGTTTATGTGTTGGTGCCTTTTCGATGCTTCGAACTGCATAATTTATGAAATAACACCAGCATCCAACCTTGGAACGGTTGCTTATCTTCCCTCTCAGCTAGCCTTGACGCGTTGTGTTGTGCTGGAACTCAGAGTGGCGGGGCGAAGTGAAGTTGAACATGGCTTGTTGAAGTTGGCCATTGACTCCCAGACGCCCCTCTCATCCCTCGGTTTGAGGGTGCACTCGATCTGTTTCAACCCGATACTTGTACCAAGTTCGTCTGGTTGAGTTGGTTGGAGCTTCGACCGGCGTATCATTGGGCCTCCGATTGCTGATTTTGTACCACCTTAGGTCATATTTGCGAGATGGGTCCAACGAAGTATTTAATTCAGTGCGCTCTTTCATACTTCTTTTTGTGCGTTTACTTTTGCTTGCAAATCATCTTCTCCTGAGAAGTCGCATAGCGAAACTCTTAAAAGGCACCGTAATTAACCCTGAGTACCTTTGCTATCACTTTTGAGTCCTCTTCTGAAGTCGGACTGTTTGAGCGAATTTTTACATCACATCGGATTTGGATGCTTGTAGTTTGTAATCTTTTGTATTCGCCATCCGGGTTAACGTTGTCACATATTTTCAGTAATTAGTAAAGTGTGTTTGCGTAATTCTCTTTTAATTCTCAAATGAGTGCAAATCACATAAGTTCCTAAGAATTAAAACTCAAAATTGACTACTGAAAGAAAGCTAAACAACTGGATAGATTGATTGTTGGCGGAGAGAGGTTGATCCGGCCTTGAAGTAAATTGGCATGGCCCTTGCTTGGATCATATGTACCTTCGGCTAATTGTCAAGTTTTATCGATGCCATTGAGGTTACTGAAGAGTAAACCTTGCATGGGAGGGTCCTTCCGCACCCACTAACAGTTGTTGGGTTGTGCTCCCATTTGCAATGACTTATCCACTGGCCCTGACGTCTTGCCGGGCTAGAGGGTGGACCGCCTCTGTAATGTTGTTTTGTCTTTTGTTGCGAAGTTGAGCCAGTGCTGCTGGGTCTTTGTCCCCAGTTTCTGAGTCTGGCTTTTGTTCAACTTGTGCAGGCTCTAGCTGAATCTGAGAACATTCTATCTGCTTTAGCGCAACATAGTGGCAACTTTGTGCCATTGATTGGTCCCCGCGAATTGTCCCTTTTGAGTGGTTGGTGGTATACTTGATGCACTGAAGAAGAGGAAGAGTGGAGACTACTACTTCCATCTGATGAAGCTAGGGCTTCCCCATGATGAGGTTATAGGTAGACAGTGCATCTACCACCATGAAGTCCAGGAACAGGACCTTCCTCAGTTGTGGCTTTCCTGCAACCATTGCTAGCCTTATCTTCCCGATCGGGAAGCATTTTTCTCCGCTAAATCCAATCAATGGGTAGTTGGAAGATGTTAACTTTTCCTCCTTGAGATTCATGCTGCGGAATGTGTTGTAGAATAAGACATTGAGGGAGCTTCCCGTGTCTACCAGGGCCCTCTTACCTCCCACCTTGCAATAGAGACCGAAATGAATAGAGCATCATTGTGCGGTGCGCGTACGCCTTTAAGGTCCTTATTTGTGAAAGTCAAGGTTGGGATGGGGTTCTGCACTCGCGAGTAATACACGCGTTTGTCCTCGTTGTTGAGTTGTGTCCGCATCTCAAGGAGTGTCTGCTTTTTGGACTTGTTAGATTGTTTTTCTTCTGATCCGACTCCGTGAAGGACATATATAATGCCCGGAGCCTCCTTCTCGATCTATTTGACCGTCTCTCCCCTTTCCCAGGTCCGGTCTTGCCTTTTTTCTGAACCTAGGAACTCCTTCAGCTTGCTCTTTCAAATCCAGTACTCGATCTCGTACCTTAGAATCTTGCAGTCATTGGTGTCGTGGCCACCCTCCTTGTGGTATGAGCAATACTTGTTGTCGCATTTGGAGGGGTATCCTGGTTGTTTCAGGGGTCATTTTAAATCTTTCCAATTTTTCATGGAATTAAGGACGTCTGACAAGCTAGAATTGAAGGGGATCTTGGTTCTGGATCCGACATAGTTGGAATATTTCTCAGGCCTGAGTTCGATCTGCTATCGTTGCGCTTCCTTTTGCTTATATCTATTCTCGCCTTTTCCCCTCGTTTCTGTCTCTTGAAAAGTAGGGTTTCTTCTCTACTTCAGTCTCCTTCTTTGTTGTTCTCATCTCTTCCAAGGTGATGTACCTTTGGGCTCTTTTTAAGAGTTCTACCATATCCAGGGGTTCCAATGTGAGGAAGTTGTAAAACTTTCCCTCTCTTAAACCCGAAGTAAAAGTCGTAACGGCAGTATCTTCGCTGTAGCCGTCAATAAGCGTCAGCTCATCATTGAAGCATGTGACGTATTCCCTTAAAGTTTCATGTGACTTTTGCTTCAGGGAGAGTATGTAGTGCGGAACCTTTCTGATCCGCTGGTTGCCGACAAAACGTGTCAGGAATTTTTTGGCTAGTGTTTTGAATGAGTCGATTGACTTTGGCGGGATGCTATGAAACCATGTCAGCGCTGACTTCTTCAAGCTGGTAGGGAACATTCTGCACATCACTATTCAAAACATTCTTTGAGCGCCATCACATGCTGATAAAGACGCAAGTGATTGAACGGGTCACTGGTCCCATCATAAAACTCAAGTTTCGTAGAGTTGAACTTTTTTGGCAATGCCTCGTTCATGATGCAGTCCACGAACAGGGGAATAGAAAGGCGGTACAACACGTCTGGGTCGTGAGCCCCTCGACGGAAAAGGTTTTGTGTGTCGGGTCTGTCTGCCCTGAAAGAGGGATCTCTGTTGACCGCGCCGCAACCTCTAGTCCAGTGAGAACTGGCAGGGGCTTGACTATCCTGTGTTTGCTCTATGTTGCTGTCTGAAGATTGAGGTATGTGCTGCTTCTGATATCCATAGGCGGGTGGAGGGTTCTGCTGAGTGAGAATCTCCACTGCTGTAGCGATCTGTTGTATCTGCAATGATAACATATCTATCCTGAGGTCAGTTGCCGCTGCTGCTGGCGCGGGGGTGTGAGTCAGTTGCCCGTGTGTTGTCGCCACCGCTGGAAGCAGTGGTATAGCCCCAATCTGAGTGTTTACGTGTCCCCCTGGTCTCTATTGTTGCGGGATTTGGTTGTCATCATCTTCTTAAACTTTGAAGAAAGATGATGTTAGGAACTCTGTTGTTTCCCACGGACGGCGTCAAACTATTGCAGTCGATTTTCACTCCCTACTTGACCTTGACATGCTGACCTGCACAAGAAATGCATGTGAGCCACAGACCACAATTCTGGTAGCCGATGGCACTCCGATGCTAAAGTCAAATAAGGATCTGATGAAGGCTTAATGTTGTAAACATGGAATTTTTAGCGTACCTTTGTTCACCAACCTCATGTCTTATTTATAGTGTTGGAGTCCTGGTTCGACCAGGCCATCGATGGCATAGTTTAGGGAATGAGATCTTCTAGGAGATCCATCTCTAATGAGGATTCGTCTTGAGGAGGGTAGTTTCCCTGTTAGATATGTGTTCCTAGATACGCGGGAGATAGTTCCCAATTGGAATGTTGTCCATAGATAAAAGTTTTCATATATGACGTATACTCTGGTATTTGCTTCCTAGTTGGAAACAAGGTGTTGCTGGCTTGCCCGTTCGAAGCTGATCCCCGAGATGTTTGCCTTAATAGGTCTTACGGGTATTGGGGATGGCTGTGAGACGTGTGGGCTTGGCATGTTGTAATAATTTGGGCACGTCTGGCAGATTGCACTTCGTGGGTTTGATGCCACTTGGGCCAGATCAATGCTAGACTGACGCTTAAGCCTGTTATTCCCTGAGATCATCATGACACGTATACGGTGTAAAAGAGATGGGCGTTTCGATGTATCATCAATGCTCATGAAATCATTAATTTCACATCCACTGTTGTAATTCAAAGTCATGCATTATACATACCTCCACATTAAAATATTTCTATGCATCCTAACATTTCAATATTAAATATTTGTAAAGAAATCAATAAAAAAAAGAATTCAACATTACAAAAATAGAAGTTCTTATATTAACACGCCAAGTTACAATACGATATTAGGAATCTAAGGTGTGTTTGGTAGCATGAAATCCTATGCCATGGAAATTTATTAGAGGACCCCTACATTTTAGGCTAAATTGATGTAGCACTCCACATCCACAATTTAATTTTGTGATCAATGGTGGGAATGAAAATTTCATGAACATGAAAATCCCACTCCTTAGTCCCCTAAAGCATGTGATTCTTATGTTCATGGGATTTTCATTTTCATCATTGATCACAAAATCAAATGGTAGATGCGGAGTGATACCTCAAATTAACCTAAAATATAGGGATCCCTCATGAATTTCCATGACATAGGATTTCATGCAATCAAACACACCCAATAGCCTTAAGCTTTGATTTACTGATTTGAACCATTTTCCAATGCACTACCATGCACATTGCCTTTGACTATATCTGTTGGCGAAGATGGTGGTGCATTGGCCATTGCCGTGTTGCTCATGGTACTCCTTGCTGCATCTCCATCTCGTCCCTTTCCTTAGTCATTGCTGCCTCTCCAGCCACCCCCGCTTCCCTGAACTTCTTGTAGATGTCACTCTTGTAGAATGCTCGTGTTCTCCACACTAGGACTAATGAAATCAGAGTTCCAAATAATGTAGCCGCTGCAATAATAATGAATGACAATCTGTAACACTGGACACCATTACAAGTCAAGTCCATGCCAGATTGTCTTTTGAGACCTAAGGCAGCCATTTGCTTCTTAGCTTCTTCATCATAAAGATGCCCCGCAACACGAACACTGAGTATATAGGACCCTATCGGACTAGCCATAGCACCAAAATTGAACAATGTCGAGTAGTGTTTCAGCCCAAAGATCTCGGAGATGATAGCAAGTACTAAAGGCCATTGAGCACCAAAGCAGAAGCCTATGATAACTGAAGCAATGTAAACAGAGCCGGGGAATGCAAAAGCGATGAGAAGATGACCCAAACACGATAACAGAAGAATGAGAGTGAGCACCAAAGGGCGGGGGAATTTATATTTTGTCAAGAAGATTTCAGAGGTGAAGCCTGCCACTACTCGACCGAGGTAGTTCCATATGCTTACGAGTGATACACAAGTGCTGATACCACGAATCGAATAGCCCAATGATGAGCCTATCTGACCCAGATTATCAATTGCTGTCAATGTACCTCCGATCCCACAAATTGAAGCTATAATGAGAGTTATCATGTCAAGGCTAACAAGAGCTTGTAGTATGGTGAAGTCGTCACCCCTTTGTGGTGTGTTGAACATTGTAGACCAACATGAACTTGATGACTCTTTGATGTGAGATTCAACCACAGGTGGTGGATTCTCGACTGTGATCTTAAGTTTGGAAAGCGAAGAATTGTCTGCAACTCGTTTTAGTTTCAGTTCTTCTTTGATGACTATGGCAAGTGGGACAAACAACAGGGCAACAACAATTGAGGAACTGATGCCATACTCTGCACGAGTGAAACCAACTAGTTTCTGTACTATGATTATAACCATGAGGAATGCGGCTAGAACAAGTGAGACGTAGAGGAAGTTATAAAACACCTTCAACTCATCAGCCTGTCTAACAACCTTGATGATCCTCATAGTATGAGCAGCTAATATAGAAATGACTGTAGGAAGACAAGCTATGAGCAAAATAAGGCCTGTAGAGTCATCACCGTAGAATGTATGGTACAGTTGTGTGATGATAGCTCCACTTAGACCCAGAAACCCCTTCATGATACCCAGAACAATGCCTCGGCTTTCTGGGAAATTCTTAACAGATGTAACAAGCGAACCAGTGTTAGCAAAGGTCTGAGAGTTGGCACCGATACATATATATGCACACATGTGCCATACACGTGGTTCAGCAATACGACCTGTTACAGCAAGCCATATGAGGAAGTAGCCTACAAAGTTCATTGAGGAACCAACCAAGAGTATCACCCATGGTGGGGATACCTCATTGATGAACCCAGATATAAGCCCAACATTCCCACCCAGGTCCTTGAAGAAGCTCAGCAAATTGAGTGTAGATTGATCGTAGCCAAGTGAGGATTTGATGTCATTGGAATAGAGAGCAAAGATATATGTTGCCCCAGCAGCGGACATGATTAGGAAGGATACAAATACTGTGAACCATCTTCCTCGGTACACCTGATATGCTAGATGTTTGAACTCTCCACCACCACCAGGTGTCTCGGCCATCACTATATCTCACTACTAGTATTGGATTGATAGTGGTGAAGAATTTAGTTAGCTTATGTCTAATGTTTAGGGGTTCATATAGATCCAAGTAAATGAGATTTTCTCATTTAATTTTGACAAATGATTGTAATATAAACTCAGCGTTTGTCACCAATCTGATAAGTTGGGAAATTCTAAATGTCGAGGGAAAGAGCGAGGAAACCAGCGAGGAAAAGGAGGTGGCGGGGGGTGAACCGTTCACCCCCCTCGAGATGTGTGCCCATTTTTTTGGCGCACACATCTCGAGGGGAGTGAACGGTTCACCCCCCGCCACCTCCTTTTCCTCGCTGGTTTCCTCGCCCTTTCCCTCGACATAAAGCTTACACAATGCCTTATAACAAGATATGTCAACGGCTTAACCAGTTGGCTACTATCGGGATCCTATATAGACAATAATTAATAATGATCTGTATTATGGGGATTCGATTCTTTATACTTGATCGTATTAT
The DNA here is from genome assembly GCA_963556465.1 of Berberis vulgaris. Lineage (NCBI taxonomy): Eukaryota > Viridiplantae > Streptophyta > Magnoliopsida > Ranunculales > Berberidaceae > Berberis > Berberis vulgaris. The sequence continues at coordinate 71,654,607 of OY747125.1, read as the reverse complement.
GGGGATGCTATTTTCAACACAACAAAGGATTCATGAAGCGTTTAAATCCAGGCACGGATTCACGTGGGGGTACATGCCCCAACTAACTTTTGAGAATTTTTTTTTTTTTTTTTTTTTATATTTGTCCCCAATTAGTTTTTTTATTTGTCCCTCTATTCTCACTTTTCACTTCAACCAGGACTTCATCCTTCAAATCATGTACATATCAAATCCAAATCTACTTTTAGAGTTAGAGATAGAGGTAAATCCCTCAAATCTCTTAAAAAAATCAAAATCCACAATTTCTTTTTCACACTCCATCGATTATATAAGATGAGAAAAATCCTTATATTTCATTATCTTCAAATATCTATAAGTATTGAGTTATTTGAGTTCATCTTCACAAGATTCAGCAGGGTCCAAACCACCTTATTCTTCTTCTTCTTGGTACCAGGTGCCTTCATTAATCACTGTGTTGGTCATCTCCACAAAAAAATCATAAGCAACCCAATCTCCTCCTCCTTTTCTTCATGTAGTAGTAACAAACCTTTTCTCTTGTGTTGTGTTTTTAGAAGTAATAATAATCTTCAATGAATATAGTAGTAATCATCTTTAATGATTGTCTTTGTTGTACTCCATTTTTTGCTGTATTTAAAAAAAATAATGTTAAAATAACTAATTTTTATATTATATTTAATTATTATGACATCACTCCACCCCTCCCTCAACAAAAATCCCAGCCCCGTTTAAATCTAAGTACTATTTTAACTCGAATCACTTTCAAAATTGAAAAATACTAGTGACATATCAAGTGGTTTAGTATATATGAGCTTAATTTTATGTTGTTTAATGGTCTGGGACTTGATCGAGCTGCACAGATGAGATCTCATATATGAATATATATAATGTGTCTAAGAAAATGATGCTTTCCAAGTGAAATAATAATTAAGCTCTGCTCATGGACTAGGTGCTGAATTAATTAGTCAAAAAAATAACTTGTTCAGTCAAATAAGCCTCCATGGGTTGATTGAAAGAAAAAAATAATTGGATTGCACTTGATTGTAGGACATTATTTTGATTCGATAAACAAAAGAGATTTTTATCGGCACAAATTAATACTTTCATGATATTTATTTATGTTGGTGATGGAACATGACATGAACCTATCTTCATCAAGGAATGTGATACCTCGAAATATATTAAAATTTAATAAAATATTTCTGATTTTGGAGTTACTAAAATATCTTTTAAAATTTGAAATATTTATTTTTTTCACGGGGAAATTTATTTTAACCTGCTATAATGTTATTTTAAAATCTAAAGTTTGTATCTGAGTGTTTTTTTATGTAATATGAAGTATGTACGACACTATAAAACGTGTGTAATTTTTAATTTAATATTTAAAAGTTTAAAATACATAACTTATATTGTTAAATTTGAAACTACAAGAAACTTTTATTTATGTATTTTCTATACAAAACCAAATATTTCTCAAAATCATGGGAACGAAATTAACTCTAACAATGAAATCACAATCCTTGATCTTCATCCAGCATATAGCCTAATGCATAATGCATGTCAATTATTTGCATTGCAAAAATTTGAAGTGATGAGTGAGTGGAAAATATTCTACACCTCATACAGTGTTGTCTTAGCATGCATGAGATACATGTCTTATGCACCTCTATGACCCCGACATTTTTACTGTATACAAACTTGACACAAGGGGCAGATATGCAGATATTTCAAGTGATCGGTGAGTGGAAAATATATACACCTCATATAGTGTTGTTTAAGCACCCCGTCATTTTTGTTATATACAAACAGAAGACAATGGGCAAATATGCAGATATTTGAAGTGATGAGCGAGTGAAAAATATTCTACACCTTATACAATGTTGTGTGAGGTCTGAGGTGTAGGGTTTGCATCCACTATTGACTTGAATCGAAATGCAAGCAAAGCCCAAATTTCCGTCAAACTCACATTAACAATAATGAGCTGTTGTTCAATACAATAACCATATTTTTTCTCTTAACGATTTGACATAAGGGAGCGGAATGTACTAAGGGTGAAGTTCAGCAGCATAGGAATGTGATATACGTCGAAATATGTCAAAATTTAGTAAAATATTTTAGATTTTGGAGTTACTGAAATATCTTTTGAAATTCGAAATATTTACTTTTTCTAAAGAAAATCTATTTTAACCTTCTATAATGTTATTTTAATATCAAAAAATTTTATGTGAGTGATTTTAATGTAATATGTAGTCTATATGGCACTGCAAGTCGTGTGAGACTTTTAATTTGATATTTAAGAGTTAAAAATGCATAACTTATATTGTTAAATTCAAAATTACAATAAACTTTTTTCTTACGTTTTTTCTTCACAAAATCATGGGAATGAAATCACAATCCTTGATCTTCATCTAACATATAGCATATTGCATGTCAATTTGCAGTGCAAATATTTGAAGTGACGAGTAAGTGGAAAATATTCTATCCTCATACAGTGTTGTGAGCACGCATGAGATACGTGTCTTATGCACCTCTATGACCCTGACATTTTTGTTGTAAACTAACATAAGACAAGTGGCAGATATTTGAAGTGATGAGTGAGTGGCAATTATTCTGCACCTCATACACTGTTGTCTAAGCATGCATGAGATATATGTCTTATGCACTTCTATGACCCTGATATTTTTGTTGTATACAAACAGAAGACAATGGGCAAATATGCAGATATTTGAGGTGAAGAGTGAGTGGAAAATATTCAACAGCTCACACTGTGTTTTCTAAGCATGCATGAGATACACGTCTTATGCACCTCTATGACCCTGACATTTTTACTGTATACAAACAAAAGACAAGGGGCGGATATTTGAAGTGATGAGTGAGTGGAAAATATTCTACACCTCATATAGCGTTGTCTAAGCATGCATGAGATACATGTCTTACGCACCTCTGTAACCATGACATTTTTGTTGTATATACAAATAGAAGACAAGGGGCAAATATGTAGATATTTGAAGTGATGAGTGAGTGAAAAATATTCTACACCTCATACAGTGTTGTTTAAGTATGCATGAGATACATGTCTTATGCACCTCTATAACCCTGACATTTTTGTTGTATACAAACATAAGACATGTGGCAAATATTTGAAGTTATTAGTGAGTGGCAAATATTGTACACCTCATACAGTGTTGTCAATGCATGTCTATGACCCTGACATTTTTGCCGTATACAAACAGAAGACAGGGGGCAAATATGCACATATTTGAAGTGATGAGTGAGTGAAAAATATTGTACACCTTGTACAGTGTTGTCTTAGCATGCTTGAGGTCCATGTCTTATGCACCTCTATGACCCTGACATTTTTACTGTGGACAAACTTAACACAAGGGGCAGATATGTAGATATTTGAAGTGATCGGTGAGTGGAAAATATATACACCTCATATAGTGTTGTCTAAGCACCCAGTCATTTTTGTTATATACAAACAGAAGACAAGGGGCAGATATGCAGATATTTGAAGTCTACACCTTATACAATGTTGTGTAAGCTCTGAGGTGTAGGGTTTGCATCCACTATTGACTTGAATCGAAATGCAAGCAAAGCCCAAATTTCCATCAAACTCACATTAACCATAATGAACTTTGTTCAATACAATAATCAACTCATATTTTTTTTTCTTAACAATTTGACATAAGGGAGCGGAATGTACTAAGGGTGAAGTTCAGTTGCTTAGGAATGTGATATTCCCTTAAATATGTCGAAATTTAGTAAAATATTTGAGATTTTGGAGTTATTGAAATACCTTTGAAATTGTTAACCTGCTATAATATTATTTTAATATCAAAAGTTTTTATGTGAGTGATTTTAATGTAATATGTAGTCTATATGACACTGCAAGTCGTGTGAGACTTTTAATTTAATATTTAAGAGTTTAAAATGCATAACTTATATTGTTAAATTCGAAATTACAATAAACATTTTTCTTACGTTTTTTCTACACAAAACCAAATATTCCACAAAATCATGGGAATGAAATCACAATCCTTGATCTTCATCCAACATATAGCATATTGCATGTCAATTATTTGCATTTCAAATATTTGAAGTGATGAGTAAGTGGAAAATATTCTATCCTCATACAGTGTTGTGAGCATGCATGTAATATCCGTCTAATTAAATAAATATAAAAAAAATTCTTTTGTAAACCCTAATGTTGATGGGTTGTTAGTCAATTGTATATGGGCTTGGTTTTGGGCTTTTATTAAACTAATAAGTAGGGTTTTATTATGTGAAAGAGGGTGGGTGCATTCGGAAGTTCGGTGGGGGCGAATAGCCACCCACCTTATAAAGAGAAAAACCCTAATTTTTTTTTCTCTCCTTCTTTTCTCCTTCCTTTTTCCTTTTCCCTTCTTCACGATTTTTTCTCAATGGCGGCTGATGGTGAGACGAAACTGGCGAGGAGCAGGCGAAAGGATGAGAAGAGTTTTGAACGGTGATTGCAAGGAGGCGAAGAGGATGACAGTGGTGCTGCGATTTGGGTGTTGTGATCTGGAGGGAGGCGATGAAAAGAGGTCTGCGATGGTGATGAGAGGATGGTGAGGGGTTGATCGATGGTTGGGTTTTGTATTTGTGTGCCATCTTCCGTTTCTGCATCCACAGTTGTTGGTGTTGTGTGGTGGTGTCTGTCTCCAACTGCAACTGCAACTCCAATTCCAACTCCAACAACACTCGTTCACTCTCAAAATCTTCTCTTCTTGGGTGGTAGTATTCATTCGGGATATTCATATCCAGTATTGCAACACCATCACTGACTTTTGAAGTTGATATGAGCTCGTTGGCAACAGCAGAATTGAACTGTGGCTGGACAAATGGATTGGGACGGGGAATACGAAATAATGCAAGGTGGGTAGTTCTCCAACCCAATATCAATCTCATATGGAAACCCGTTTTGGAAACACGGTATGAACTTGAAGCAGATATTTGAGAAACCTATTATCTAGAAGCTCGGTAACAACAACAAATTTACCTTGTGGCTTGCAGATGGATTTGGGAGTGATTTATATTCTATATCTTCTAAATAGAGGTTATCGACTGTCAAAATGAACATAATTATGCTCCTCGAGAGCTTCGATTTGGCTGTGTTCAGTCCTTAAATTGATGCTTCGAAGTAGGTGGATAACTCTGGTCAATTCACAGATAGCAACAGTTACTCGAATTTCTCTTGGTCTTTCCATGTTAATAGAATTTCCCCATGTTAATAGGGTCATAACGAATATCTATGTGAATTGGGTGATTCATGTCCTGAGATGCGGCACATCTTCGCCTTTTCGGGTCAGTGTAGTTTGGAGGTATGTGTTGATTTGTTTGGATTGTGTTCGGCAATGTTGGGTTCGACAGGGAGCTTATTGGACCTTCCATGTACTTTGGGCTTATGGGTGATGGTCAGCTGATACGATGACATGTGGGCTGGCTGAGTGCAGGCTGTTTACTGATTCGATTTCAAGGTGAGTTTTTCTTCATTTTCCTTTTTAGATTTTTGTATGAATTGAGAATGTGGAGTGATGATGACCCCATGTCTCTGTTTTTGTTTATTTATGATGCTTGTTTGAGGTTTCTTTTCCTTCATGTTTTGTTTTTATCCTATACATGTTTGATGAAATGCGCCACCGAAATGAATGGACTCACAAATTTCGATAATATGTGTTTCAAAACTACCAAAGTGATTTGTTTTTACAAATTTGCCAATATAATGTGTGTTGTTTGTTTGACTGCAAATGTTAGTTGGCAAGTTTTACTGCTGGTGTACTTATTGTTGCATTAGCAACAAAGTTGAGAAGTTTCATTTCTTTTGGAGCTCACGGTAAATATATTTCGGATTGTTTACATGTGTACCGATGCTGTATGCCATACGGAGATATGACTTTCTTGGCAAAGTTGTTGAGTAGGATTAAATCATGAGCTAGTCATTTTTGGGTTTAGATACATCTGTTAAGGTATACATGATGAACCCCCTCATCATTTAGATTGGATCAGGGGATTGAGCTTAAGTTTATTGGTTTAAACCACTAGTTGGGTTGCAATCCAACTCAAGATAAGTTTAGAAGAACCATTTTTTTTTAAGTAAGCTTTTGTGGACTGGTGATTATATATGTTGAATTTTTGCTGCTCATTACATGGTTCTGTGTTATACTATAAACTAGTATATTATATATGCATGAATAACTAATGAACATAATTTGATATAAGTAGATCTTTTCATTACATGAATGGATCACATACATCTTTTATTCTACTTTAATTGTATTTTCTTTTTAATACTAAGAAGTTCTATGGGTTGCATTCGCATTCCAGCCAATTTATATTTATTAAATAAATATTAAATATTGGCGGTAATTTAACTGAGCACTTGTTTTAGCTTGAGTATTTGTATTGTTATGCGAATTGGTATGCATATTGTTTTTTTATATGATGCAAAGAGATGAGATGTGTGAATTGGCAATGTGCCAAATATTACTTGTTCCCCGAAAGAACGGTGGATACTGTGGTTGATTTATTTATGGTTGACAAAGAGTCACCATAAAAGAGTTTTGAGTTTTAGTTGATATTTTTTTTATGCTCTTTTCCACAACTCCGAAGAAAAAGAAAATGTGAAAAGAAAAGAAATTGTTTGTATACAGACTTGCTTGTATACGTGTGATATGATTATGGGTATGCAGACTTGCTTGCATATCGGTGCACCGTTCCATGTGTGTTCGGTTGTACGTGTAGATTTAGGAAGAATGTTTGCCATGGATCGAACTTCGGGTGAGATGACATGTTCCTCGAGGTGGCACCCCACTTGGAACATGTACGCTCCGAGTGGTTTCGAAGGCAAGGGAGGCACACTTGGATGAGGTGTGTTCGGCACAGGAGGAGAGTGCGATTGTGGAAAAGAAGCGAGATTTCTTTTTTGTGTATGTGCATGATTACCTTAAAGGAAGAAACTAAATGTTCATTCAACCATTGAATGAGAACTACTTGTCTTCCTAAAGGTAGAAAAATGTGTTTGTTTAATATTTCAATAATAGTCTAATATGATTATGAATTGTATTGTTGTTGCATTTATGAGGATTGATAACTCATAAATTTTATTTATTAGTAATAAATAATGCATATTTATTTATTAGGATGATAACACCATTGCCTCATTGAGGAACTACCTGATGGTGTGGTTATTTATTGTTTGGTTTATTTTAATGTTGTCATGTGCGGATTTATTGATTTTGGGATGAAGATTTCTTACACCAGCTTTATTGCTGACCCGAGTGAGCTTTTGCTTCTTGGGTACATTCCTTTTGGAATGTAGCCGATTAGCCTTTCAGGTTTAGAGATTTTGAGCTGCGTTATTAGAGTTTCGCTAGTGAGCTAGCCATGCCAGTCTTCTCGGGTTAGAATTTTATTTGTTTCAGTAATCTAAATCATGTTTAGTTGTTGCTGCTATTTGTTTCTGTTGTTATTGAATTTTCACGTCCCGAATTTTGGGGGAAACGGATAATCCTAAGTGGATTTTGAGATTTTCGTTTCCTTCGAAAATCCGGGCGTGACAATGCATGAGATACGTGTATTATGCACCTCTAAGACCCTGACATTTTTGTTGTATACCAACATAAGACAAGTGGCAGATATTTGAAGTGATGAGTGAGTGGCAATTATTCTACACCTCATACATTGTTGTCTAAGCATGCATGAGATACATGTCTTTTGCACCTCTATGACCCTGATATTTTTATTGTACACAAACAGAAGACAATGGGCAGATATGCAGATATTTGAAGTGAAGAGTGAGTGGAAAATATTCAACACCTCATACAATGTTTTCTAAGCATGCATGAGATACATGTCTTATGCACCTCTATGATCCTGACATTTTTACTGTATACAAACAAAAGACAAGGGGCAAATATGCATACAGTGTTGTCTAAGTATGCATGAGATACATGTCTTATGCACCTCTATAACCCTGGCATTTTTCTTGTATACAAACATAAGACAAGGGGCATATGCAGATATTTGAAGTGAAGAGTGAGTGAAAAGTATTCTACACCTCGTACAGTATTGTGTAAGCTCTGAGGTATGGGTTTGCATCCACTATTGACTTGAATCGAAATGCAAGCAAAGCCTAAAGATTTGATCAAACTTACATTAACAATAACAAAATGTTGTTCAATACTATAATTAACTCTTAGTTTTTTTTCCTTGATGATTTGACACAAGGGAGCGGAATGTATTAAGAGTGAAGTTCAGTGGCTTAGGCTATTTCCCGAAACACCAGGTATATATGAGCAAAACCAACCCATGTAAATTTCTGGGCACAGTCATATTTCCGATTTGGCCTATATCATGTCATACATGCTTAGGTTTTTGACTTTTAGATTAATATTGTTGTTCTGAAATAAGAGTCGGCTTGGAATTGGGTTCCATTGATACAAAAATTTGAATCGTAGTCTTTTAGCAGCATAGTAGAGAAATTTCAAATTATGGCTTCAAACACTTGGGTATTTCAGATTTACCCCACACCTTATATATTATTGATCCCTGTTCTAGGTTTACCAAATGAAAAGCCACTGGTAGTTGTGTGTCATATGGATCCACCCAGAACTTGTACTACGGCTCTACTTTTGGTTCTTGTTATGCGGATAAAAATTGACACGTGTAGAAAACTGCAAAATATGTTTGGCTTTCTAGACTTCAATTGCATGTTATAGGGAACTCTTGACTCAGCTAGCGGCATTTCCCCGATTTAACTAGCTAGACAAATCGTCCCTTCCCTTGTTCATTATTGGCCAAGAGTACCACCCAATAATGGAACTTCTGTAGAAAGTAAGTTAGGAGATCATGGCTTCCTTCTTTTTAAATTCCATCGTGTCAAGTGTCATTTATGTAAGTGGTGCTACTAACTCCGTCGCCAATAACACTTTGATCCTTCATACCCCTACATTCTTCTTCGTCGATTTCAGGCACTGAAAACATGAGACTTGGTATTGACTGAGGCACTGAAGGAATTGATGGCAGAATGGGTGCTATAATCTGTGTCACAATACGCAATGTTGTAAGATCATATTTTCAACCACTAATTTAGAAACACTTTCAACCACACAATGAACAGAAAACTAATTCATGAACTACTACAGCAGGTCCTTAAATATGCACAAGTGCTATCTTAGAAGTCCGAACCTGAGCAGAGTTTTATATACACAACAGTTTACTAGATAATCTGATAAATAATCGCCAAACATAGCAAATCACTAGTACGACCATTGAACATCAAGACTCACAAGACAGTGAGTTGGAACTAGAATGCACTGAGAGGATGCAGTAGGAACATCATAACCATAAAACGAAAACAAAAAGAATACAGGGTTTACATAGTATAGGTAATGATTCAATTGTCAATTTGCCTTCATAATGCTCATGAAATCATTAATTTCGCATCCACTACTGTAGTTCGAAGTTACGCATTTTACATACCTCCACATAAAAAATATTTCTATGCATCCTAACATTTCAATATTTGTAAAGAAATCAACAAAAAAATAATTCAACATTACAAAAATACAAATTATTATATTAACACACATGCCAAAGGTGTTCTCATTGGACTAGGAGAGCCTGCGCGGCTAATGTTGAGCCCGTAGCCAAGGCAAAGAGGCTCGGCCCTCAAAACCCCCTCCGCAGAGGGGCGCATGACCCAAACATACTGCACCACCTCTCTGTCCCATCATTTGTGGACCAAATCATGAATGAGGCCCTTCCAAGGAAGTTCACTCCCCCGAAGCTCGTTTTCTACGACGGAACCACTGATCCATTCGACCACATGCGCCATTACCAGCATGTAATGGCCATCAAAGAAGGATACGAGTCGGTGATGTGCTGAACTTTTCCCACTAGCCTAAAGAAGTCAGCATTGACGTGGTTCCACAGCCTTCTGCCTAGATCGATCGACTCCTTCAAGACTCTAACAAAGTAGTTTCCGACACGTTTCGTTGGGAGCCAACGTTTCCAAAAAGGCCCACACTACATACTCTCTCTAAAGCAGAGGTCCCACGAGACTCTCAGAGAATATGCCACGCGCTTCAACAACGAGCTGACTCTCATTGACGAATGCAGCGAGGGCACGGCCGTGACATCCTTCAATGCGAGCCTCAAGGAGGGAAAGCTCTACGAAGACCTCACCTTAGAGCCCCCTCTGGACACGACAGAGCTTCTCCAGAACGCTCAGAAGCACATTACCTTGGAGGAGTTAAGAACCGTGTAGAGAAAAACTGAAGGCGAGACGAAGTCATCCGTTCCTAAGGATAAGGAAGGAAAAATATGCGAGGACGAAAAACGGAACAAGAGAAAGCGCAGTGACAACGGATCAAACCCTAGTCGGTCCAACCCAGAGAAAGCATCCAACTACGTTGGATCCAAAATTGTGACACCCATCAATTCCAGACTGTTGGACGTACTAAACTCCATGAAAAATTGGGAAGATTTGAAGTGGTCCCCGAAGCAGCGCGGAGACCCAGCCAAGTGTAACAATGTCAAGTACTACCACAAGGAGGTTCGCCACGATACCAACGACTGCAAGAATCTGAGGTATGAAGTTGAGTACTGGATCCGCAAGGGCAAACTGAAAGAATTTCTGAACTCTGAGAAGCGACCAGAATGAAAAAGGGACCGAGGGGAGTCAGTTAAAGAAATAGAGAATGAGACTCCAAGGATAATCTATGTTCTTTATGGAGTCGAACCGAATGAAGACCAGTCGTACAGGTCTCGCAAGTAGGCCTTACTAGAGATGTGAACACAACTCGTGCACGAGGACAGATGCATCTGCTACTCGAGGATTCAGAGCCCCATTCTCACCTTGACCTTTACAGACAAAGACCTCGAAGGAGTTTGAGCGGCGCACAACGACGCCCTTGTCATCACGTTCTTCATTGCAATGTGGGAGGTAAAGAGAGCTCTAGTGGACACAAGAAGCTCGCTCAATGTCCTATTTTACAGGGCATACCATAATATGGACTTCATGGTAGTAGATGCGTCATTAACCTACAACCTTATCTTGGGAAGACCATGGCTTCACCAGATGGAAACAGTAGTTTTACCCTTGCGTTAAGTACACTACACCAAAAATACCCATCAACAACGGTTTGGGACCGTGGGGGTAACCATTTGTCACGACTTAGAGCCGTGGGCAGCAGAGGCGTCGCGAAATCATCATTGACGGCTTAGAACCGTGGCAACACATATTCGCAACGGTTTTATGCTCGAGGACGGTTGATGCTTTAGCCACGGTTCTAAGCCGTTGCCAAATTTTTAGCCACGGTTTTAAGCCATAGCAAGTACTGGCCACGGTTTTAAACCGTGGCAAGTTATGGCCACGGGTTTCAGCCGTTGTAAATGATGGCCACGGTTGTAAGTCGTGGCAAGAATAAAGTACCACGGTTTTAAGCCGTGGCAATCTTGTATTACCACGGTTTTAAGCCGTGGCCATTCAAAACAAAATTCAAAAAAAAAAAATTTGGTTTGTTGCGAGGGTTTGAAACCGTTGCAAAATAATATAATACAAAAAAAAAAAAAATATTGCTGCTGCAGCAAAATCACAGCCATACACCTTTTTTTTTTTTTTTTTTGTTAAACCTCCAGTGGGGAGGGGCAGCTATGGGATGCCAGACCTTTATTATTTATCCAAAAAGTTGATTTACAATCAAAACTGGGGTACATTACGACTTTACCCGTATAAAAACCAAACAAAATTGGACAAAAAACCTTGCCCAATCTAAATTACCGCAACCCCAGCCACAAGCTGGCTAACAAGACTTGAAGACTAAAAGCCCACTAACAATCACTTAAAACAAGCACATAAGCATAAAGAAGTACCAAAAATAAAAACAGAGTTAGCAATTCTGTTGTGGAGTTAGTGCACCACCCTGCTCAATCCGCAGCCTTGCTCCTGCAACACCAACCAGCACTCGCATTCCCACACCAAGCAGCACACCACACCCTGCAATACCCAGGCAGCATGTACACGTCTGGCTGCATCTTACCTCGCAGCAGATCCGCCAGCAATAGTGCCTGGAACCATGCATGCCACCTGCACAAAGAACAATTTAGTAGAGTGGACTTCAGAAGCATAAATCAACAGATTGGTGTAAAATATGGACGGTTTAGAATGGTTCTACAATTATATGAACAACAACAGTACTGGATTGAAATCACTTGCTATCATATCATATGAATTGACTATTTATTTCAAAATGCAAATACAATTTATTGACAACAACAGTGCCTACAACAAGTAGAGAAAATGCAAATAATATTTCATTGTTCATAGTAATGCATCCACATGACAAGGGACTATTTATTCCATAAATGGAATTGACATTCAAAGATATAGAGCATGTACAATTTTAATTCAGTTACAAAGAAACTATTTACAAGTTTTTCTTTGATTTTCCCTCTCATAGATTTCTACTTTTGCGCTATCTGTACTAACAAGAATAAAAAAAAAATTGTAGCATTTGTTTTGAAGGAAAAGGATCATTGAATGATAGGAAAGGACTAGGAGCAACAAAAACCTTACAGCATGGAAACGACACGGGTGAGAATTGTGGCTAGTGATAGAGAAACCATATAGCCTTGGAATGCTTTGAATGGGATAAAAGTCTTCCTACCACTTAATCGTTCCTGTTCGACAACAGTTACTAGCAACCAACGCAACTTTTCAGTGCATCAGTGAGAGGGCATCACGGGTACGGCCTAGCAGGTTCAATGCTGTGGCAACTATGTGATATCCAGTCAAGCCTGCAAGAGTCAGTTGTTCCTTTGCCGAAGCATGCTCTATGTAGTTGTCTGGTAGAACAATTGGCCGCCACTGAAAATTACCCAAAATTGGATTTGTAAGCAAAGCAGCACATATTTCGAAATCAATAATATTAGTTTTTGATCTAATTAATAATAGCTGCAACATCTCAAATGTGACCTGTTAGGTGTGACTGCATCTATAATTTAGCAATAGTTGGTGGTAGAAGCAAACTAAGAGGCTATCATCTTATTAGGTCTGTTAGTAAAGAGAAATCACAAAGTTATAAATGGGTCCAGTTTCAAGAATTTGATTAAAAAAAACATGGAAATGGCAACATAATGCCTAATGTTGCCACTGAGCCAACTAATTAAAGATGACTATGATATGATCTGACTCCTTCTCCTAGTGTTGTGCAGAATTGGAACAATCCAATTTCAAACTGATAATGCAATCACAGAGATTACTGGAAGATGATATTGCAGTTTCAGCAATCAAACATTATCAAGAGAATCATAGAAAGGGATGACAAAAAATTCACAGGAAGGAAAGATTTATTTGATTGGAATGTAAAGGTTACAATGGTCTGATAGACTAGAATGTATTAGGCACAATTCGAGATTGCCAATCTCCTTACTGAGCAGAATGCTCACTTGTACAATGTGTTTACAAAAATGAATCAATGCTTTCTGTTACAGACTCCCCTACTTATATCAGTTCCTAAAAGTTCCTAATGCCTTTATAATTCTCCATAAAGCACAAGACAGCACTGCATTTGATATAGCAACAATGCCACAACAGTTTTGTGTAACCATCCAGACTTCCAGACTTGCTAACTTGCTAACAGATAACACCCCAGATTTCCAATCTTGCTAACAGACTTGCTAACCACTTGCAGACTTGCTAACAGACCTGCTAACCAACCCAAACTTGCAGAATACCATCCAGACTTGCAAACATAGCATTACTTGCATGCTCTTGTATTCTTCAAAAGACCCTCACTGTTTTGCTGATTTAAATCTCTTCCTTGTGTAAGTATATCTGACAGGAGGTCTATCAGACTACTATCATCATATACCCTATCCCTAGACCTGACTATCATCATATACCCTATCATCAACTTCTGCCTTGATCAGATGCAACTTCCGGAATTAAATAATCCAATAGAATAAACACTATAATCATTGGATTTGTATACATGAAGTATAATGGCAAAAAGAATAGCTAGAAAATGAAAACAAATATCAGTCTCTTTGACTGCTAGTGCTAGGAAAGAAGACAAGTCAGTTTCTACATTGGATTTGACACCGTCTAGGCCAATCATACATGGTAAAAGCAGTAGGAAATGGAAAAATTATGCTTGTCATCCTTACATTGTATACCATGTCACCAAAAGAAGGGGAATAACAATGTTGGACAAAGCAAAGAGAAACATTATGTACGAGGAGAATAGGCAACTATAATGTAAATACAGCATGAGTATACCTGCAAGAAATGCATCCAGCTCTTCAGCTGGCACATCAAACACAGCACCCTTCCCATCAGCTGTAAGATAAATTTTAACCCTGCACACACCTCAAGTTAATACTCTTATTTTGCTTATTTCACTTGTGAAAAAAATAAATTTTAAAGCACTTACAGTTGTCTTTGCAAGTTCCTTTGCGAGCAGCTCCAGTGCTGAAAGGCCAGATGAACTCAGAAGATCTTCAGCTGCAGACTTGAATGTTGGAACCACACTGCATTTTAAGGTTTCTTAAATATATGCAAGAAATGATTTTTAATTATCATCAAATGCTTGATATCATCAAATGCAGATATCATCAAATGCTTGATCCGCACCCCCAGAAAGTAACATGGATGGTACAAGACAATGTTTCGGATTCCTAGTTGTGCAACAAAAATCACCAAGTGGAAATATAAATTACTGAACCAGAACACATCACTTTCTAAGCAGCTTGATTTGTTGGGTATCAATATAAAAAATCAACTAACAAATGTTATCACCTTTCCAGCATACAGTTCAATTTGACTAGCCATCTTGCATATTCCCTGCGGGTACACAAGTCATCAGCTTTGACATCATCTTCAAGAATCTGCATACCTTACAAACAATTAAGAACTCATTGAGTCATTGCTATTCTTACATTCTGTGATATTAGTCAAAGCAAGAGTATTCCATAAAAAGGAATCAAAAAATGCAAAAACATAATAGCGTGCACATAAAGTATAAAAACAAATAAATTATAAAAGCACATAGCCACAAATCCTACCCACATAAGACAAAGGAATCACTCAGCCCAACTATGGCTTTTCCATCCTCAAAATAACATTTAATTAGTCAATATATATATATATATATATACACACACACTTATTACTGTCATTACATATCAACATACTACTGAAATGACAAAAAGCCATGTACATAACAAGACATGACCATAAAAAAAATAGATAAACAATTTACAAATATGGAAGATTATAGTGAAATGCAAACTAACATTTACAAGAACAAGAGTTATGGAAGTATCTCAAGTGGAAAAGCGTAAGTACGTGAAATTTCAATATCCACATCGATATTGTCATCATAAAACTAAATGAAGGAAGTTACAAGCTAAATAATTGTATGAACAAGCAGTCTTTAGCTTAAATACAGTGTATGTGGTAAAAAAAAATTAGCTTAATGTGATAAAGAATATATTTTCAAAGAATTGTGCTTAAACTGATATTGTTTACCATGACTCAAACTCTTCATGGGACGAAAAGATATCAGGCAAGATGAAATTCAACAACGACCAGAGTTCAGCCAAGTTGTTCTGCAGAGGTGTTCCGGTGAGAAGTAGCTTATTTTCCATTGGGATGAGCTTCAGTTCTCTCAGTAGTTTGCATTTCGAATTTTTCAACCGGTGTCCCTTCAAGCAGAAATATGGGGTAAATACCACGAAAAAGGAAGCCAAGTTGGACAATGGAAAGCAGGAATAAACATGGTAACTTTACCTTGTTATCTCATTTACCCAATTCGAAAGAGTAGAAAGGGGAGCTATCACTAAATAGGGTCCATCCATGCCTTTTCCTTTCAAATGAGCAAGAAATCCAATGGTTTGGATAGTCTTGCCAAGTCCCATTTGATCTGCTAGAATCCCATTGAGTCCATTTTGCCACAGTGAAATTAACCACTTCACCCCTTTGATTTGATACGGCTTCAATTTTCCACCAGTCAATAATGGAACAAGTTCAGCTTGCTCTTTAGCAACTCCTTCCTCCTCTGTGAGATTGAGGTCCATTGGCATTCTTCATTCTTGGGACCTAGTCAACATTGCTGCAACTGCTCTCTGGGCTTTCCTCTGACAGCAATCACCACAACAACATCAATATTCAATGCACCAATAGAAAGTAACTGCCAAATTGCCATCTACTGAGAATCATATTCAATGCAGTATTTAAAGCATGTTTGGTATCATGTTCATTTCATAGAACGTGAATAAGCTATCATGTACATTATGTGATACACTTCATTAAGACTGCTAACATGAAAAGTTAAAACTTGTTTTGTTCCTCTAATCAAACATCTTCCAGTTCTACAAGCAGAATAAGAAATTGCAACAATACGAGATCTTTAACTAACACAGTTTTTTGCAGTAACTGCATTATTAACAACACTCATTCAAAAGAAATGTTCTGCCCCAATAAATAATCTCTCCAAAGAGATTTAAACAACTTACACTGCCTGTTTGTGAGATGGCTTTCCTCTTTCGACCCCCTTTCTTTCCCTTTGTTGGCTTGAGCTCGGGCTCGGGCTCAAGCTCAGGCTCTTCCTCCTTATTCTCTGTTTCCTGAGAACACATCGAATTAAATTAATAAGAAAAACATTACTTGACTTCATAAACCAGACTCCAAAATGAACAAATGGGTATCTGAAAATTTACAAATGTTATGTCATCCATTTTTTCCAGCAGGAATTGAGAGTACAACTGAGTCTGCGTAAGAAGCTCGTCTAATTTCGAGAACTGGGTATCGTTCAAAACCAGTTCCTCTTCCCTCTTAACCTCCCCATTCGCGCTCTCTTCCCTCTTAACCTCCCCACGAGCTCGGTGTTCTTCCTACAATGATTTGAGAAAAAACAATGATAATGTGCATTAGAGTGGTGACTTAAGTGAAAGATTAAACTAGAACAAAACATAACCAAAAATATATTAAAAAAAAAGAACTAATTCCAAACACAACAAATCTTACCTTTCCATGACTCTTCCTAATATCTAAAAACTCAAAGATATTTGCATGCCATGGCTCCAAATACACAGCAAATGCACCTAAACATATCATGAACAAAACAAGAGCTAATAAGGCAAACAAACTGAATTTTACTACATATCAAAAGCAAAGAAAAGCACCACATTACCTTTCCTCTTGCCTCCCCCTTGATCAACATAACGAGCAGTGTCATTGAAGACACGTAGCATTGGTACAATACCATTAGATGTTCCATTGGTACCACGAATGTAACTACTTGTAGCACGAATATTATGAATAGAAACACCAATTCCTCCAGCTGATTTGCTAACAACAACACGCACACTCCTTCAGTGTCATTGAAGATAACTAGAGATTTAAGCATAAATGATTTCACTGTCCAAAATCTCAAGTGTTTTGAACCCGAAGTAATCATAATCAAAATCTCTGTCATAAATGATTTCACTGTCCAAAATTGAAGCATTCTGATGCAAACAAAAATACAATAATCATTCTTAAAAAATCTGACATAAGAAAAATATAAGTAATGTGGAACATGCTTCTAATTTCACCAGAGAATATGTTTAGTATATGAACACTTTATCATTAATCAACTACAACATAGAAACTGTAAAACTCATCAGAACACAAATAATCTGTAACATCATTTCAAAGCACAATTGTATTGTATAATACCCAAAATGGTGGATGGAAAACACAGTACACGCTCTAAGAAGCAAATATCCAGAATGGCATACAACAAAAACATAAAATAAATTCTCCTACACATGGAAATTACAAGTATTTTTACCTTCTTGATGATCTCATAAACATCATCAGCAACTAGAGGAGACTTGAGCCCCGATCCTTCATTGAAGTGATTATACATAATTTTGATCCTGCATAGCCCACACAGATCATACCAATTAGCTAATCTGAACAACCAATTCTGAAACTAAACTGAGACAAACACTCAAAATATGAACAATCCTTAAAACTAATTAATTGGAAATTAAAGAAAAAGGTGGTAAAATTTTACGTGTACAGCAAATTAAGGAACAGGCTACAAACTCACATACAAACATAATATAAAAGAAAATGAGAGGAGACGTATATACTTTCCACTAACATAAGGAAGACCCTTTCGAGAATTCAGTGGGAGGTCTCCTTGCAATCCGGTTATGATCTCTGTAATGGAACGGACAATTGCTGGGTCCTCACTATAGCTCTCGTAACACCTACCCCACCTTGGGGCTCGGCAAACCTGAATGCAAAAAACAGATATGGAGAAACACAAAAAACTCTAGTGATTAGTTTCTTCAAGGATGCCAATAAATAAGAAAAAAACTCCCATCAAAACTATTTTCTAATAAGCTTTTTTCCCATCAACCAAATCCAAACCTAAGAATGATCATGAACAGAGATTATAACGAAAACAAACATACAAAAACAGATATTATAAATAGGTAACAGAGATCATGAACAATCTCACAGCGAAAACATGCAATTATACTTTTTCTTGATTTTTCAACATACGTGCGTCCTGAATAAGTTTGTTTTTTTGGTTTTTATAAATTAAGATAGAAAAGAAGATGCTCATGTATTACCTGCTCTCACCTCCAAAATGCAGTCCCTTTCATCTGCATCATCCTTAAGAAGCATGGACATGAGCAGCAGGTTCTAAAGTTGTGCTTCCTGACTTTGAGATAGTTCAGTGCAAGATTTTGTCCTTGTCATCCTGCATATACGATCAAATGAATTAATTCATAAGCTTTTTCCTGCTTTTTTTTAATTCAGAGCGTAGACTCCATGAAAGAATGGGGCAATTTACCTTAAAATGAACAATCACGTGCCCGTAGTGTATTTTACTGAACTCCTTTTTTGCTGCCACCATTACATTGTTTCCAACATAGTTGTAACTATCAATCATCAAGTTCCACATGATTTTTACACCAGACGAAGAAATCACCAACATCCAAATCCCCCATCATGTCTCCTTTTGGATCACTCTTGTAAAGTTTCACCTCAATCCTATATTTGAAGCATAAGGAAAGTCTGATCTCTGTTGCAGGGTTCAATGATCCATGGCAATCGCAAGAGAATCGATGGATAGGATCTACAACCTCTATTGCTGTCGCAATGACATTCTTATGCCAATCACAAACTTTGTAAGTCCTTGACACTGAAGGAACAGGATTGCTTGGAGAAGGAAACCTCGCAACACCTTCAGAAGATGGTGGTAATGGAGATGGAGGTAATGGATTTTCTGGTTGCCTTGTCGATTGTGCACTGGATGAAGGTGTATCTTCAGTTCTTTGTGTCCCTCCTTGTGTTCCCTCACTTGTTGATGGTCTCACATAAGTTCCATTTTCAAGTCTCTCTCGTATCCATCTAACATTTTCTTCCAATCTATCATATTTTTCGCTAAATGTTTTTACTTCCAATGTTTTATCCAAAAGCAATGAACGAGCGGGAAGTGCAGCATCATACTTCCTTTTAGAAACGGTGGTTCCAACACAACGAACACGTCCCCTTTCTTCTTGGCCAAACACTTGGCTTAGAGAATCATTATCAATAGTGAGGTCAGTGGTACCCTGGGTTGAAGATTCTTGCAAGGCGGCCTTTTTTGCTTTAACTTGTTCCTTCAAAAGAATGAAAAAATAAAATAAATCAGGACACAAATAATATTCAAACAACTACAAAGTAAATTAAGAATTGTGTATAAAAGACATCATTGGGCACATACCATATATAGTTCAGCACCATGCGTGGGTTTTCCATCCTTTCCCGTGTGACAAGCAATCCATATATCAGTGCGTGTGACTGGTTCCCCATCAGGGTTCTTCTCGACCTATATACTTGAAAGATTAGTCTCAGCCTATATAGTTAAATGATTATTATTGTACTAGTAGCTAGAAAATCAATTACCATTTCATACTCTACTTCTGCAGCACTCTTTTGGCCACCCCCCCCCCCCTCCATACATACTTTGAAGCCTTTTTGTTTTTGGCATTTTGGGCTCTAATTGCCTTCGCTTCAGGGGTGCTCTCATAGCGAACAAACTCCTTCCAATCCTCCTCTCTTACACCATTTGGAACATGCTTCTCTTGTTCCTCAATGGTAGGATACTTATCCAAATAATCCTTCCTAAGATCTGCCTTGAACCTTCTAAAATATTCAGGCATTTTCAAATGCACACTCCTTTTCACATAATTTGGGATGTCGTATTCACGCTGCAAATAAGCCATTGAGATATAAGTTGACAATAAAATAAGACATTATGAAAATCAATGATGTAAAATCTCACCTTGAGGCCATTCCACACATCCTCTTTGTAGTTGTCAGTAACATGGTGCCAACCCTTGAATTTGATGGGCACAAGGGTTTCAACAAGCTTTCCAATGTGTTTATTGAAATTTCTAGCACCAGGTCCAACTGCTAAACCATGGACATTGAACTGTATGGTCTTTTTAACTTCACTGTCATCATTTGTAGATGTAGTGACATCATTGGTGGAGAGATTGCCGCGAGTACTACCCATTTCTATCAATGACATTATAGATATTAACCATTATCAAACAAAAAGAAATAAGAAACAACTATATACACTACATTTATAGATAGTTTCCTTCCACAACATATCACCACAAATAGATTTTTATAAAGCATTGGAAAAGCCAATCTGAATACATAGCTACAAAGATATCATCCAAGAATTGTTCTTAGAATTGTTTTGAGAAAACAAATAGAAATAAAGATATGCTTTTATTGACACTACCTCCATCTTTCCAATCAGTTTCAGTTCATCTGATACCAATTTTGCACCCAGGACTACTAGGTTTCAGAAAGAAAACTAAACTTATAGTCTAGAACAGATAGTTGAACACAGGAGAAAGAACATACAGAAATAGTAAAACACAGATAAAAATAGACAAGAATAACAATAATCATTTGAAGATAATTCTTTGAACAGTTCAAGAGAACGGTGCCGATACTAGGTTACCGCTAGTATAACGAGGTGTTCATCCAAGAATTGTTCTTAGAATTGTTTTGAGAAAACAAATAGAAATAAAGATATGCTTTTATTGACACTACATCCATCTTTCCAATCAGTTTCAGTTCATCTGATACCAATTTTGCACCCAAGACTACTAGGTTTCAGAAAGAAAACTAAACTTACAGTCTAGAACAGATAGTTGAACACAGGAAAATAACATACAGAAATAGTAAAACACACAGATAAAAATAGACAAGAATAACAATAATCATTTGAAGATAATTCTTTGAACAGTTCAAGAGAACGGTGCCGATACTAGGTTGCCGCTAGTATAACGAGGTGTTCATCCAAGAATTGTTCTTAGAATTGTTTTGAGAAAACAAATAGAAATAAAGAAGGTCTACTATACAGTCCATACTAGATATATGCTCAAGTAAAAGAATGCCACCCAAAATAATAATGATAATAATAATATTAGTAATAACAATAATAAGAATTCAACATAAAATAAGAATTCTCAGCCTCATTAAATGTGTTTATGAAGTATGAACTTAAACAAATTATTCTTCAATCATACCTCAATAAAAGATAAGTTGAGAATTCAACATATACCTTATCCTCTTCGAGTTTCTGACGGATCTTCTCCCTTGCTTTTCTTTCTTCCTCCTTCTCTGCTTTCCGCAAGGCAATTATCCTACAACAGAAAAATGAATCTATTTTAGTTTTAGGGGGCAAACAAATAAATTGCACAGAAATGGGTGAAGTGAAAAAAGATAATGGTGAAGACTGAAGACAATAAAACATTTTTCAACCAAAAAGATTTTTCGTATCAAGACAAACCGTTTTCTTTCTTTCTTTATCATATTCATAGTACATGAAAAGAATATCAATAGTGAATATAAGCTAGAAGATAAGGAAGAAAAAAAAGAACCTTTATACTATTTGCATAAATTTAGTATACTCATGGAATAATCAATAACTTAGGGATTCTTGAACCTTTAGACTAACACAAAGTTGTACATATGCACAGGTATCTTCGATATTCTTAGGCCATCTGATCTTTTTTTATTTATTGTGATATATATTTTCATAAATAAAAATATGGAACAGAGTTTAGACACATAATCTGTCTTACAAGTTTCTTATTATTGCTTTCACTTAACATCCATGTCTTTGACGATTATGAAGCATTTTTTGTGGGAGTTATTCATTTGTATTCTATTATTGATTCAAGGAGTCGCATCAATTAGCTATGGAACAGCCCTTAAGAAGAGTCTATTGTATTTTGAGGCTCAAAGGTATGGGAAGTTACCATCCAACCAAAGAGTAAAATGGAGAGGAGATTCTACTGTAAATGATAGTGATGTCAATGTAAGCATTTTTTACTACCTTCCTTCATCGTGAGTTAAAACTGAGATGAGAATGTTCTTTTGTTTTGCGCTGAAATATTCTTTGCCCTTTCCTAGTAGAAAGTTTGTTTTACAAAACATGTGGTTGAAGATCATCTAACTTAACGCATTTCTCTCCCTCTATATCTCACATTCTTTCTGTAGTGTTTCTAGGATAAACGACAATGTTAAAGATTAATCGATAGGTTATTAAACAAAGATCACACGCAAAATTTTCACAACCGGAGTATCACCAGTTTTCATTCTACAGTTGTTGCACAAAAAAAAAAACATATTAACCTGCATGGCCATAAAAAAAAAAGAACATATATTACTAGTTTTTCCCCAATGCCTTTGGCATTTGCAAAGGGAAAATGCAAGGTAAGGTTTCATTTCCTTGTTCACGTAATAAAACTAACCTGGGATTTGCGATATTCACATTCAAGATTGCATTTGACCGCCACGAATACAGTAATAGAATGAACCAAAATTACCTTTTAATGAATGTGAATTGTTATTTTGAAAATTTATGTGTAAATTCAACATCAAATGGCCAAAAATGTCTATCGGAACAAATAGTTCTACTGATAAATTTATGGGTGTTAATGTGGATTAATCTTGAGAACTTCGGAGACAACGTGAAGTATGGGTTTCCAATGGCATTTACAACTACTGATCCTCTAAACATTCCTAATTCTTATTTGAACTTAAACTTCAACCCTTTGGAATCCTTAAAGAAACCCTAAAATGAACCCTTTGACTCTGATTTTCTAAAAAACCCTAAAATGAAAATGGAAGGATGCGAAACCAAACCGTGAAATTTTCAAGCTCCTCGATCTCTCCTCTGCGCCAAACCTCTCTCTGACTCTGATTTTCAAGCTCTTTGATCTCTCCTCTGCGCCAAACCTCGATCTCTCCTCTGCTCCTCGATCTCTTTGACTCTGATTTTTTTCGCAATAGGTCGAAAAAAAATTTCGCAATGACCGCGCAAAATGTTTTAGTTTCCCCAATTTTTTTCGCCAAAGCGCGAAACTCCTCTCTCCACACGGGCGGCTTCACGTGCAAAACACACTTATTTAGCAACGGTTTTTGGCCGTTGTCAATTATAGCCACTGTTTTTAGCCGTGGCAAAGGAACCCACGGTTTACAGCCGTGGCCAGCTTTTGGGCACCACGGTTTGTTATTTTTATAGCCACGTTTCTAGGCCGTTGGCCACTATATCCACGGTTTTTTGTCGTGGCAAATAAACCAACGGTTTAGAGCCGTGGCCAGCTCCCTGTAGCTAAACAAACCTTTTGGTTTAGTGCTATATCGCTAACCACTCAGAAGGGACAATACGTGGAGACCAACCTACGACACGAGGATGCCATTACGCTGCACTGAAACAAATAGAGTGTTCCCAAACCCAACTGAGTCTTATGGAGCAGCCTGAACTAGTGCTAGGCCAAGTGACAGCGGATGAACAATAGTCAAGCCATACATGAGAGGCTGAGGCAAACAGAAACACAACCCCCTACCTTCTATCGGTGCGGAGATTAATCCCTCTACAAGGTTTACTCTTTAGTAACCTCTGTAATGCTAGTAAGTCTCGACAGTCCACTGGATAACGCAAACTATCAGCAAGGGCCATCCGAATTCACATCAGGGCAAAGATCAATTTCTCTCAGTCAGCAGTTAGTATTTTTTCGATTGTTTATTGGCCACTTTGATCCTTCATACCCCTACATTCTTCTTCGACGATTTCAGGCACTAAAAACATGAGACTTGGTATTTACTGAGGCACCGAAGGAATTGATGGCAGAATGGGTGCTATAATCTTTGTCAAAATACGCAATGTTGTAAGATCATATTTTCGGCCACTAATTTAGAAACACTTTCAACCACACAATGAACAGAAAACTAATTCACGAACTACTACAGCAGGTCCTTAAATATGCACAAGTGTAATCTTAGAAGTCCAAACTTGAGCAGAGGTTTTTATATACACAACAGTTTACTAGATAATCAGATAAATAATCGCCAAACATAGCAAATCACTAGTACGACCATTGAACATCAAGACTCACAAGACGGTGAGTTGGAACTAGAATGCACTGAGAGGATGCATAGTGGACGCAGTAGGAAGGAACATCATAATCATAAAACGAAAACAAAGAGAATACAAGGTTTTACATAGTATAGGTAATGATTAAATTGTCAATTTTCCTTCACACTGCTCATGAAATCATTAATTTCACATCCACTACTGCAGTTCGAAGTTACGCATTTTACATACCTCCACATAAAAACTATTTCTATGCATCCTAACATTTAAATATTTGTAAAAAAATCAATAAAAAAA
This sequence comes from Berberis vulgaris, assembly GCA_963556465.1. Taxonomy (NCBI): domain Eukaryota; kingdom Viridiplantae; phylum Streptophyta; class Magnoliopsida; order Ranunculales; family Berberidaceae; genus Berberis; species Berberis vulgaris. The sequence goes on along the minus strand of OY747125.1, from coordinate 71,629,834 downwards.
TAATTCAACGTTACAAAAATACAAATTATTATATTAACACACATGCAAAGGTGTTCCAGCTAAGTGGTAGATGTGTGGCGAATGAAATCACATGTCACAGGTTCAAACCCGGCCGACGGCATTTGGTGGGGAGGGTTAAGGGTTTAAAAGATTTATATATTGACACACCACGCCAAATTACAATGCACTACCATGCACATTGCCTTTGATTATATCAACTTCTTGTAGAATGTTCGTGTTCTCCACACTAGGACTAATGATGATCTCGAGGAATTATGAGTCTTAGCGTTAGCCCAACACTGATTCCGCCCAAGCGGTTCTAAGCTCGCCTAATCCAATCCGCCAGACGGACCCGAACTCTTACAGCATGCTCGGCCCACACGTCTCACAATCCTCCATACCCATAAGTCCTACTAAGGCAAGTCTCTCGATGATCAGCTTCGGACAAGCAACTACAACGGCTCTTTGGTTCCAACTAGGAAGCAAATACCAGAGTACATTCTACACAGGGAAACTCCATTTTACAGATTGTTCTTGGATTGAGAACTATCTCTCGCGTATATGGATTGTGAACTATCTCCCGCGTATCTAGGAGCACAAGGCTAATAGAGAACTTCCCTCCTACAACATGACTATTAATTAGAGAATGATCTCCGCGAAGATCTCCTTCCTAAACTACACCTATGATGGCCTAGTAAAACCAGGACTCCTGCACTATAAATAAGACATGAGGTTGGTAAGCTAAGGTACGCTACAAATTCCATGTTTAGTGCATTGCGCCTTCCTCAGATCCCTATCTGACATTAGCATCGGAGTGCCATCGGTCACCACAACGGTAGTCCGTGACTCACGTGCATTACTTGTGCAGGTCAGCAGGTCAAAGCAGAGAGCGGAAAACAACTGCATCAGTTTAGCGCCATCCATGGGGACGACAAAGTTCTTATCTTTTCACTAGCGTCGTCTCCCTTAAAACCCAGACAGATGGTGACCTCTAGGTGACGCAACAACAGAGAACAAGGGGACACGTCAAACACTCAAGCCGACGCAGCATCGCCGATTTCAGCAGTTTCGGTCATGCACGGGCAACAGACTTACGCCCCCGCGCCAACAACAGCAACGACGAACCCTAGAATTGATATGTTGTTATCTCAAATACAGCAGATCACCAAGGCAGTGGAGGCTCTCATGTGACAAAATTCACCACCTGCTAATGGAGACCAGGAGCAGCATGGGTTTCCGTCTCCGGAGGATGGCAGTGAGCAAGCACAGGAAAGCCAAACCACTACTGGTTCTCATTGGACTAGGGGAGGCTGCGTGATTAACGTTGATCCCGCCACCAGGGCAGAGATGTTCGGCCCTCAAAACCCCCTTTGAAGAGGGGCACACGACCCAGACATACTGTACCACCTCTCCGTCACACCATTTGTGGATCGGATCATGAATGAGGCCCTTCTGAGGAAGTTCACTCCCCCGAAGCTCGACTTTTACGACGGAACCACCGATCCATTCGATCACCTGCGCCATTACCAACATGTAATGGCCCTCAAAGAAGGATCTGAGTCGGTGATGTGCTGAACTTTTCCCACTAGCCTGAAGAAGTCATCACTGACGTGGTTCTATAGCCTTCTGCCTAGGTCGATCGACTCCTTCAAGACTCTGGCAAAGTAATTTTTGACACGTTTTGTTGGGAGCCAGCGATTCCGAAAAGGCCCACACTACATACGCTTTCTAAAGTAAAGGTCCTACGAGACTCTCAGAGAATATGTCACGCGCTTCAACAATGAGCTAACTCTTATTGACGAATGCAGCGACGACACGATAATGACAGCCTTCACTACGGCCCTCCAAGAAAGAAAGCTCTACGAAGACCTCACCTTAGAGCCCTCTCTGGACATGACAGAGCTCCTCAAGAGCGCTCAGAAGCACATTACCTTGGAAGAGCTGAGAACCATGTAGAGGAAAACCGAAGGCGAGAAGAAGTCATCCGCTCCTAAGGACAATGAGGAAAAAAATGCGAGGACAAATAACGGAGCAAGAGAAAGCGCAGTGACAACAGGTCATACCCTAGTCGATCCAACCCAGATAAAACATCCAACTACGTTGGATCTAAAACTGTGACACCCCTCGATTCCAGCCTGTTTGACGTACTAAACTCCATGAAAAACTGGGAAGATCTGAAGTGGTCCCCGAAGCAGCGCGGAGACCCCGCCAAGCGTGACAATGCAAATACTGCGCGTATCACAAGAAGGTTGGCCATGATACCAACGATTGCAAGAGTCTGAGGTATGAAGTTGAGTACTTGATCCGCAAGAGCAAACTGAAAGAACTCATGAACTCTGAGAAGCGATCAGAATGAACCAAGGACCGAGGGGAGTCAGCTAAAGAAATAGAAAAGGAGAGTCCAGGAATAATCTATGTTCTTCATGGAGTCGGACCGAATGAAGACCGGTCGTACAGGTCTCGCAAGCGGACCTTACTGGAGATGCGAAAACAACCCGCGCGTGAGGACAAACGCATCTGCCATATGAGGATTCAGAACCCCATTCCCACGTTGACCTTTACAGACAAATACCTCGAAGGAGTCCGAGCGGCGCACAACGACGCCTTAGTCATCTCGGTCTCCATTGTAAGGTGAGAGGTGAAGAGAGCTCTGGTGGACACAGGAAACTCGCTCAACGTCCTGTTATACAGCGCGTACCGTAATATGGACTTCATGGTATTAGATGCGCCATCAACCTACAACCTTATCTTGGGACGACCATGGCTCCACCAGATGGAAGTAGTAGTCTCCACCCTTCACGAGTGCGTTAAGTATATTGTTACCCACTCCGAAGAGACAATACGTGGAGACCAACCTACGGCACGAGACTGCCATTACGCTGCACTGAAACAAATAGAGTGCTCCCAGATCCAACTGAGTCTTAAAGAGCAGCCTGGACAAGTGCCAGGCCAAGTGACAACGGAGGCACAACAGTCAAGCAATACATGAGAGGCTGAGGCAAATGGGAACACAACCCCCCGACCTTCCGTCGGTGCAGAGATTAACCCCTCTACAAGGTTTACTATTCAGTAACCTCTGAAACGCCAGCAAGTCTCGACAGTCCACTGGAGAACGCAAACTATCAGCAAGGGCCATCCGAGTTCACATCAAGGCTAGGATCAATCTCTCTCATTCAACGGTTAGTCTTTTTTCGATTGTTTATTTCCCTTTCCATAGTCAATGTAGAGTTTTAGTTCTTAAAGGCTTATGTAATTTACAATCATTCAAGAAGTAAATAAAGGATTACGAAAACAAACTCTATTGATTACTCGAAAGATGTAACAACAAGCGCCTTGAAGCCGATACAAAAGACTACATACTACAAGTATCTGAAATCAGTGCGACATGAAGTAAAGACTCTTTTAGACGATCTAACTACATAAAGGTATCCGAAAAGGCCGTGTAGACATTCCGATGCAAGCAATCTGCAAGTGACAGCAAAGATATGCGAAAAAACTTCGCTCGACCCCTTCCCAAGATAAAGACAAGGTGCCACAGGGGATTGAAAAATCAAAGCAACCAAATTGCTCCGTCGAATCACCCCAGGAAAGTGCCCGTACAACAGCGTGGTAGACCTTACAGCAGACCGCTGATTTCCTCAAGAGACATCCACTCCCTTACAGACTTCCTCAAATGGTTTTTGGCTTCAAGGGGGGATGGAAGAAGGCAGACGAGGATGGCCACATGCAACGACGCCGTCAAGGTCTCACAGTGTTGTCAAGCGAGGCTATAATTCCTCGAGATTATCATGACGCGTGTTCGACTTCGGGGTGTAACCGTTATTATGTATCATCAGAAAGACAAGCTATGAACAAAATAAGGCCTGTAGAGTCATCACCATAGAATGTATGGTATAGTTAGTGTGAAGATAGCTCCACTTAGACCTAGAAACGCCTCCATGATACCCAGAACAATGCCTCGGCTTTTTGGGAAGTTCTTAACAGATGTAACAAGCGAACCAATACATATGTATGCACACATATGCCATACACGGGGTTCAGCAATACGACCTGTTACAGCAAGCCATACGAGGAAGTAGCCTACAAAGTTCATTGAGGAACCAACATAGAGTATCACCCATGGTGGGGATACCTCATTGATGAACCCAAATATAAGCCCAACATTCCCACCCAAGTCCTTGAAGAAGCTCAGCAAACTGAGTGTAGATTGATCGTAGTCAAGTGAGGGTTTGATGTCATTGGAATAGAGAGGAAAGATATATGTTGCCCCAGCAGCGGACATGATTAGGAAGGATACAAATTCTGTGAACCATCTTCGTCGGTACACCTGATATGCTAGGTGTTTGAAGTCTCCATCACCACCTGGTATCTCAGCCATCACTATATCTCGCTACTAGTATTGGATTGATAGTAGTGAAGAATTTAGGTAGCTTATGTCTAATGTTTAGGGGTTCATATAGATCCGAATAAATGAGATTTTCTCAATTAATTTTGACAAATGATTGTAACATGAACTCAGCGTTTGTCACCAATCTGATAATTGAGACACTCCGTTGATTTTTGTCGTAAAGCTTACACAATGCCTTATAACAAGATATGTCAACCAGTTGGCTACTATGGGGATCCTATATTGACAATAATTAGTAATGATATGTATTATGGGGATTCGATACTATATACTTGATCGCATTATGTGAATGCTATATTCAACACAACGAAGGACCTGTGGAGCGTGTAAATCTAATGCCTTCTATTTAACTCTAATCACTTTCCAAGATCGAAAAATACTAGTGACATATCAAGTGGTTTATGAGCTTAATTTTGAGTTGTTTAATGGTGTGAGACTTGATCGAGCTGCACAGATGAGATCTCGTATATGAAAATATATAATGTGTTTAAAAAAAAATTGTTTGCAAGTGAAATAATAATTAAGCTCTGCTCATGGACTAGGTGCTGAATTAATTAGTCAAAAAAATAACATGTTCAGTCAAATTAAGGGTGGGCAAGATTCCCAGTCCATCACGTTCCGATCCGAACCGATATGGTTCTGGACCGTTTCAAACCATACCAAAACAGCTTCCAACAATTTCATCCCGGTCTCGGTCCCAGACATGTTCAAATCGGAACGGAATCGGTTCTAAAAATGTTGTCCCGTTTCATCCCGGACCGTTCCGAATACTGTAGTGGCCCAAGCCCAACTCTAAGAATCAACAACCCTAACCTCGCCTAAAAGTCACTCTTCACTCTTCAGAGTTTAGATTCAGTTTCTTATCGACTCTTCCTCGCCTCCACTACCAAGCAACGCCGGCATCAGACAGTCGAGATCGTCCAGTCGTCCACCACCATCAAGTAAGGTTTTTCCTTATCTTCTTCTTCTCAGTCCATTCTCCATCTCCCTCTGCGCAAATAGATGGATGACCATATTCCGGTCGGTCATCTCTCCCCTTCTCTATCTGAGCAAATCAATCGATGATCGGCTTCCATCTCTTCCCCTTCCCTTTCTTGTTCTTCTTCTTCTTTTATTTTGAAAATGTAAACAAAGATGGTAATAGAGACCTTGACCTTTTGATTGGAGATCAAACCACCTAGATCCTTTGATTGGGGATCAACCACCAATAAACTAAAATAAAAACTTGTATTGCTTGCCTAAACTTTATTACATCATATGTATTTATAACTGAAAGCAAAAATAATACTTCCTAATTGAATTCAAACCTAATTCTAATCAAACAATAACTCCTAATTCAAAACAAGCTAAAATTCCCTAAAATAATACTTCCTAATTGAATTCAAACCTAATTCTAATCAAACAATAACTCCTAATTCAAAACAAGCTAATATTCCCTAAAATAGAATATTGACATTCTAATCTTAAGTAAATACTAAATAGGATTGGTATCCTAACATCCCACGCCGCCTGAAACAAGGCTTGTCCTCAAGCATGAAAATCTGGAAACGGACACGAAATTACTCGTAGTCTTCCCAAGTATCTTCCTCCACAGGACGGCCGGTCCACTTGTTAAGCCAGCGTGTAATAGGCTTATTATTGCGTTCAAATAATCCTCAATCAAGTAGTTTATCCGGCGCTTAGTTGATTGGGAATCGTTTGACTTTTGCTTTGTCAAACAAGAGAGACTCCCAGTTTTAGGTTCAATAAAATCAGCAGTTTCAACATCAGATCTGATACGCAAGTTGATATTGAACTTCCCAGCATGTTCCCGAGCAATTAATTTAGTTGAATCTTTGTCTAATGCAGACATAAATTTGGTTTCAATCTCTAAAGCGTCAATTTTTGAACCCACAAAATTGACTATATTGTCTGAATCCCCATTTTCTCCATGGCAAGTTTCAACTATTCTGTCAGTCAAGACCTGCTCATTGTCATATTCTGAATTTTTCAGGCAGTCAAAATCTGAAACTCCTTCATTTGATGGTAAGTCGTTGTTTGCATCCTTACTTAAAGGAAATGTGGTGTGTCCTCCGGTGATGTCATTTTCACTGTTATCATTGCACTCACTAAGCCTTGTCATAGTAGCCTTTACATCGGCTTGCATCGTCTGATCATTTGAAGATGTATTCTGTCCAGAAGCCAAAAGCCACTTCGACCAGCCATCACGCTTTCGTACTCTGTCATCCTGGACTTCTACCGTACTAGAACTATGCATTACATCGAGAATTAAAGGAATATCTATAGTCATTCTCTTCACTCTATTAAAGTCAGCAATGTTGGTTATCGGAACTCATCCTTGGTCATCCATCAAAGAAATCAAATGGTTGTCCTTTTGCAAATTCTCACTACTGAAATAATACTCAATTTGCTTAACAATATTAGCCCTCAAAGGCAACGTCTCCGAGACAGTTGCAGGAATCCAAGAATGTTGAGGATGTTGAATAACGCGAAGAGGAGGACCTCCTAATGCGTTTGGATGATGATACATAGGGGTAGGGCCAGAAAAATAAGGGCCCCCCATAAGCCCTGGACTAGGACCAAGATAGGGAGGAGGCCACACAAAAGGCCTTGGTCCACTTTGTTGCATGCTAATATTTTCTCTCGGATTGAATGCTCGATGATGGCGCCGTATTTTATTTAAACGACCAGCGTGTTCTTGTACAACTTGTCGTCGATTAGCAAAATTGTCAGCATATGCATTGGGTTCTCTCGGTGGAGGCTGAAAGCTTCTATTATAATCCATAGCACCAACATGACCAGTTGGTGCACCAAAAGTATGCGCGGGGGTTCCATATGGAGATCTTAACATATGAGGATCGAAGTTTCCAGGATAATGTTGGTAAGCATGAAGAACAGGAATGTGTGGAGCAGGTACAACTGGTTGAAAAACAGGCAACATTGGTGGTAGGTGATAAGGTATGGTTACAGGAAAGGGCGGCATGCCATGTGAAGGATGGGTACGCTTATTAATACCCGTTTTATGATGATGGGCCGGTGGATGTTTATGGTAAGGATTATTGCTACCAAGCCCATCTATTTTTTGTGGCACGAATGGTCCCTGCACAGGATTGCGCCCTGGAGTGGCTGGCACTGTTGGTGGTGCCTTGGAAACAAAAACATCAGAAATAGGAGATTCCTTGCCAGAATTAGGAATAATTGGCCGTTGTTGTTCCGGGTGAACGTATGGGGCCGGGCGATATGGCTGGAGATTCCTTAATGCCTCAAGAATAACGGCATTAGTGGTCTCAAGTGCGTGGAGGTGGGATGATATCCCAGTAACTTGAGCAGTAAGCGCATTGAATTTCTCGTGTAATTCAGCAACAGTCATTATAAAGAGGGTGGTTGGTGTGGTATGAATATCCGAAAGAAGATTAAGGGACGGTCTGGGGAGAATCCCTATGGGTGCAAATAGCGATGAAGGGACGATCTCAGAATTGGATGAATCGATGATTTAAGGGACGATCTCTGAATTGGATGGCTGCGATGGTGGCGATGAGGACGAGGGTTGCGATGGGGCGATGAAGTGGGTTACTGAAATTGGATGGCGTCTCGGGTTGCTGATTGGTTGCTGAATCGATGAAGGTGGTTTCGATTGAAGATGGTTTTATGAATCGATGAAGATGGTTTGATGAATCGATGAAGGTGGGTTGCTGAAGCGATGAAAGTCTGTGATATGCGATGGAGAAGTGGAGACTGGACGACGGTTGTTGTTGCTGTTGCGAGGATGGTAACTGGGAGTTGCTGATGACGATGAGTTTTTTTTTTTTTTTTTTTGACAATGGTGAAGTAACGAAAAAAAAATTTGGCTCAGAATCGATGATGCTCTGATACCAGATAATAGAGACATTGACCTTTTAATTGGAGATCAAATCACCTAGATCCTTTGATTGGGGATCAACCACCAATAAACTAAAATAAAAACTTGTATTGCTTGCCTAAACTCTATTACATCATATCTATTTATAACTAAAAGCAAAAATAATATTTCCTAATTGAATTCAAACCTAATTCTAATCAAACAATAACTCCTAATTCAAAACAAGCTAATATTCCCTAAAATAATACTTCCTAATTGAATTCAAACCTAATTCTAATCAAACAATAACTCCTAATTCAAAACAAGCTAATATTTCCTAAAATAGAATATTGACATTCTAATCTCAAGTAAATACTAAATAGGATTGATATCCTAACAGATGGTTGGGTCTTCAGATCTTCTTCTTCAAAAACCCCGTAGACCCAAAACAGGGTTTATGAGATGCACAGCAGAGTCTCTTCAATGAGCATTTCTCTCTTCAATCGGTGAAGGTAAGGTCTTCTTCTCGGTGTTGACTTTTGTTTCAAAACTCTTCCTTTTCATTTCAGCAACTGAGAGATATTTGATTGGACATTCTAACATTTTCATCATATTTTGTTTATCCTACATTAATTTGTTTGTTGTATGATTATGTCCGTTTGAGTGGGTGATTGGACAAGTCACTCTTGTATTGTTCAGTCAATTCATCTTGAATTGAATGAGAGTAAAATCTGTTACATTACAGGTGTTTGATGAAATGCTTAACGGATATATGTGTTGCACATCAACTAACATGATTGTGGAATTCCTTGAAACTGATGGGGTTTACGGGGTTTTTTTATGATAGGTAGTCCGCGGTTGTCTTCGTTTGCTTCCAAACACCTAAAATTGACCGGGAGTATCTCTGAAGCCTACACTACACAAAAAATGGGTAATTAATAACATCAATATTTTTTTAATTTGTAACACAAACGGATAATTATTGACTTAAGTTACTATTAATAATTTTAATAAATTCGTTATCAAAAAATCTAATTGTCGAGGGAAATGGCGAGGAAAACAGCGAGGGAGGGGGGGCGTCCATCCCCCTCGGGATGCGTGTCCATCCCCCTCGGGAAGTGTACAGTGACTTTTCTTGCGCGCATCCCGGGGGTGATGGACGCCCCCTCCCCCCCTCGCTGTTTTCCTCGCCATTTCCCTCGATAGTTAGACGGGTTCATTCATTATTTATAAAAATAACTAAGAGTAATTCTAGATGTCGAGGAAGTGGGCGAGGGAGGGTGGCGAGCACGTGCAGGCTGACGTGGTTTTAAAAAAAAAAATTTCGCTGGGTAAGTCCTAAATTTGGGGGAGAAGAAGGAAGGAATCGAAACCTTCTTTCTCCCCATTTCCTCATTCCCTCTCCCTCTCCCTCTCCCCATTTCCCATCTCGACACATTTCAGTCCGACTCTCTTTCTCTCTCTACAGATCTTTTTCTTCCTCATTTCAAACCAAAGTAACAAACTTTATTTCAAACCCTAATTTCCATTTTCCATCTCTCGACAGGTCTCCCCCTCCCTCTCCCCCAAAGGAAGCTCATCTTCACCCACCTTCATCGTCATCGACTCAAACGAAGGAGGAGAGAAGAAGGTCAAACGAAGCCAGAGAATAAGAAGGAGAAGAGAAGAAGCTCTCTCTGCATCTTCAATGGCAGCCTCTGTTCCTTCCCTTTGAGACCAAATGCAGATAAGAGAAGTAGAAGAAGAAGCTCAGTTTTCTAAAACATGTGGAAACTAAAAGTTTTTGACATTTATTTAAAGAGTTTTAAGAGAAGAAGAAGAAGCCATTAATGGGTCTTGGGAACAGACACCCAAAGGGGGAAAATGGTGGAGTAGGAGGAGGCGTTTCACCTAGATGGCTTTCCCTCTTCTGTATTTCCAGCTTCTGTATGGGTGTTCTAGTTGTAAACAGGTATCTCTTTTCTCTACTTCAATTTCAGGATCTGGGTTTAAGTAATTAGCTTTGGATTTGCTATTCTTAGCTCATTCATTTGTTTGTGTGATAGAATTTGTGAGATCTTTAGTGCTTATTGTTGTTCTTAAGATTTTTTGGGGTTTTAGGCCTGGTTGGGTTAGTGAGAAAGCTTAGAGAGCTCTAGAGAGAAAATCCCACAAACACAGATAGGTTTTCTGAATGCACTGCTCTGCAAGTCTTAGAAATGGTGACTTTTTGCTATCTAAAGTTTCAAAGTTCTGTTTTTTTTTTTTGGGGGTTAATTTTGATGTATTAGTTCGGTTTTCTTCATTTTGATTGGATTTAGAGCAATGGGTATCGCTAAATTTTCCACTAAACCAATAAAAATCATATCTTGGCGATGATGCTATACTGTTGTTGATTATTAGAGATTTTTGAGTATGTAGAGATTATTGATGAGTGATCCTTAATACACTTTTTGTTGAAATTTTTATTATTGGGTTGAACGAATTATGAATTGATATTGTGGGTTTATTGAATTGTTGCCACTGGCATTTGTATTAATTTTGGGCTAATCAAGCTTCTGTTCCACACTTTAAGTTCTTTTCAAGCTCGAGTTTTTCTTCTCCGTTCTCTTCTTCTTAGTTGTATTTTCATTGGGTTTTGCAAACTAGTCTCCCTGTACCCTATTAGACTCGACATGGATCAGCTGCTTCGATGGATGAGGGTGCTTTCAGTGCCAATTGTCTGTCTCACTCGGGCACAGGCTTAAAAGCTGTTGTAGGGGTTGGAGAGTTTGGTGGGAGTAGCAATTTCGAAGGAACACTCCCAAATCCCAAGTCCAAATCTTTGAACTCGTAAACTAAGTCTGTCATCTACTCTAAAAGTTTAACCTGAGAAACGGGGCAAATCCAGCAGACATCAAGTGTTTCGGGTTGATAGAATGGGTGGAGTGGACTTAAGTAGCGAAAGAGTCCTTCACTCATGTTTCCAATCTGGAAATCAAATTCATTAGAATTTATGACCTAACAGTTTATGGTTCATCTTTTGGTCTCACGGGTCTGCCAAAACCCCTTATCGAATGCCTTGTGCTTTATGTGAACCAATCCTATACGGTATTGGTTGCTGCTGTAATCTCACACTGACTGTGTGGAAATGTGAATTCAAATTTTTACTCTGCACTTTATCCGTGAATACTAATGTCATAATGTGCCTTATGTTTTTGGATGCAAGTTTGTATATAAAGCAATCATATCTGAGAAATTGTCCAAAATTAATGAGCTCTTGTGTCTTTGACAGACTACACCGCTTCTAGCAGGAATTGCAGTTGCTACGGCTGCTATTGCTAGCAGATATGGAATCCAAGCTTGGCAAGCATTCAAAGCACGACCACCAACTGCAAGAATGCGCAAGTTTTACGAAGGAGGTTTCCAGCCTACAATGACTAGAAGGGAAGCAGCTCTTATTCTTGGCCTTGGGTACAAGGAAGATTTATATCTAAATGTGGGGTGGCTGTATTCACAGATTAGGGAGGTGTACAAAACACAGGAAGTGGCAGGAACATAATGCGTTCCTACTTTTGTTTTCTCAGTAAACAAGGTCTATATTTTGCACATTTTCTAATTTTTAATACCAACATTTGATCTTAGAATGCATTCCTTTGATCAAGGCATGTGATGTGCTTCAACCTTAAAAGCTCATAAAAACCTGAAGTTAAATGAGATGTCCGCAAATATTTCATCATCATTTATCCACCACCAGAAGCGTTATTGAGTGAAAGCAGTCTGATGAGCTAAAGCTCGGTATCATTAGAAAACAATGATAGAATCATAGAAGCGAAAATGAGTTAAAGAATCCAGAGTCAGCATGGCCAGTCATGGTTTTAGTGTAGCGAGGGGAGAAACTGAGAATCCAGTATGTGCCGTCAGAATTGTAGTTTAAGATAGATTTGGGGTGTTAATGCTTATATAACTCCCATTTCAGTTGTTTCTGCAGTTCTGCTAATCACATTTTGCAACTAGAAGACATCGCAAATTATCACATTTTAACCTGTTTTTCCAGGGTGAAAATATCCCAACACTAGGTGACCAAGCTACTTATAATTACGGGTAAATAAAATGCATATATAACGGCTATGAAAAAGTTTCCTTTTTTACTACCATCTCTGGGCAATTCATTCACATATACTCGTAAACATTCTCTTTTCCAACCAGCTCTAACATACTCATACAAACAACCATAGGTGACATCCCAAGTATGAATTCTTTGGGAATCTTAAAGAATCAAACAAAAAGTGTTTTATTTTGGGGATTGTAAGCACTTTGTTAAGATTAGAAAAGCTATGTTGAGGCAGAACCATGAAGACCAATGGCGTTAAAATGCAGATCCACCGCCTTTTGTCCTTCCAAGCATCACATCTTTTGCTTCATTAACCTTTGATGCAAGGTAATGGCTTCCACCTGCATCTGGATGGTTTTCTACCATCACCTTTCTGTGTGCTTCCTTGACTTTATCAGCTGTTGTGCCCTCCCTGATAGAGAAAAGAAGACAGTGATGAATAGGAAATGGGAATCAAAAGAAAACAAAATAAGAAAAGTTACTAGATGATGTCAATAAATCCAACCAAGGCCTAAATGTATATGAATTATTCCCACTGCACTATTTGTGATGCATAGACTCTTCTAAGACAGTGAGCATTTGGAAAGATTATGCACATCGTGTCAATATTTTGTGATGTGTATACTCTACTAAGACGGTGAGCATTTGGAAAAGTTTACGCATGGTCTGTCAATAATACTTGTAATGCATAGACTCTTCTAGGACAGTGAGCATTTGGAGAGGTTACGCACACTATCTTACACAATGTGAGGCAGTAGATTTTAGCCTCGAGGATCAGTAAAAAAATGTGGCTTAAATCTACTGTACATGAGAGGTCCCCTTGAGGAAGCATGATAAGGGCAGAGTATCGATTTAAGATTCCCCAAACAGAGGCACATTTAGCCCTTTTTTTTTTATTCTTGCTCATCCCTTCGAGCCAATTACAAATCCTCTGTTTCATCTTCAGTATAACTAGGTCCAAGGCATGCACCTCATCACTTAGAGAACATTCTTAAGGAATGTGCCGTTCAGAAAATAGCTGGTTTTCTAAATGAAGTGATAATAGTAACTTTAGTTTTAGCCATGCCTATGTCATTTGATAACTGTTTTTTAAGATTGAAGCAAAATTTTGTGTCATATACTCCGTTTATTGACCAAGTAAAAAAAGTGAAAAGGATGGGCAAAGAAGGGTGAAACTGACGATCAATCTCATGTTCCGTTTCTCTCACTAGGAAGGGGAAGATGGAATTGAAAATGCTACAACAGCAGTAGGGTTAGAGACCCAGATTTTGCTTCTCTCTTTTCTGCGCTCTCAGCCACTGAGCAACTTTGCAGCTAAATGCATCAGTTTAACTTCTTGGGGACTTGAAAATTTCAGTTGCTTTCTATGTATTGAATCACATTTTTCTGCAATCTGACTTGTGCTTTATCTATTATATGTTTCATTACCTAGAGAAAGTAAGGCTGATGTTTAAGGCATGGGCTCCAAGCTATTCAAATGACTCGCATCAAAGTTCTCCTTAATTAGTATTATCATTATGAAGGCTTCATTATAAAATAAACAGGCATCATAAAATGTAATACTCCGTGGTTACCTAAGGCCAAGAATAAGAGTTGCTTCCCTTCTAGTCATTGTAGGCTGGAAACCTCCTTAGTAAAACTTGCGCATTCTTGCAGTTGGTGGTCGTGCTTTGAATGCTTGCCAAGCTTGGATTCCATATCTGCTAGCAATAGCAGCTGTAGTAACTGCAATTCCTGCTAAAAGCGGTGTAGTCTGTCAAAGACACAAGAGCTCATTAATTTTGGACAATTTCTCAAATATGATTGCTTTATATACAAACTTGCATCCAAAAACATAAGGCACATTATGACATTAGTATTCACGGATAAAGTGCAGAGTAAAAATTTGAATTCACATTTCCACACAGTCAGTGTGAGATTACAGCAGCAACCAATACCGTATAGGATTGGTTCACATAAAGCACAGGGCATTCGATAAGGGGTTTTGGCGGACCCGTGAGACCAAAAGATGAACCATAAACTGTTAGGTCATAAATTCTAATGAATTTGATTTCCAGATTGGAAACATGAGTGAAGGACTATTTCGCTACTTAAGTCCACTCCACCCATTCTATCAACCCGAAACACTTGATGTCTGCTGGATTTGCCCTGTTTCTCAGGTTAAACTTTTAGAGTAGATGACAGACTTAGTTTACGAGTTCAAATATTTGGACTTGGGATTTGGGAGTGTTCCTTCGAAATTGCTACTCCCACCAAACTCTCCAACCCCTACAACAGCTTTTAAGCTGGTGCCCGAGTGAGACAGACAATTGGCACTGAAAGCACCCTCATCCATCGAAGCAGCTGATCCACGTCGAGTCTAATAGGGTACGGGGAGACTGAGTTTGCAAAAACCCAATGAAATAACAACTAAGAAGAAGAGAACGGAGAAGAAAAACTCGAGCTTGAAAAGAACTTAAAGTGTGGAACAGAAGCTTGATTAGCCCAAAATTAATACAAATGCCAGTGGCAACAATTCAATAAACCCACAATATCAATTCATAATTCGTTCAACCCAATAATAAAAATTTCAACAAAAAGTGTATTAAGGATCACTCATCAATAATCTCTACATACTCAAAAATCTCTAATAATCAACAACAGTATAGCATCATCGCCAAGATATGATTTTTATTGGTTTAGTGGAAAATTTAGCGATACCCATTGCTCTAAATCCAATCAAAATGAAGAAAACCGAACTAATACATCAAAATTAACCCAAAAAAAAAAAAACAGAACTTTGAAACTTTAGATAGCAAAAAGTCACCATTTCTAAGACTTGCAGAGCAATGCATTCAGAAAACCTATCTGTGTTTGTGGGATTTTCTCTCTAGAGCTCTCTAAGCTTTCTCACTAACCCAACCAGGCCTAAAACCCCAAAAAAGCTTAAGAACAACAATAAGCACTAAAGATCTCACAAATTCTATCACACAAACAAATGAATGAGCTAAGAACAGCAAATCCAAAGCTAATTACTTAAACCCAGATCCTGAAATTGAAGTAGAGAAAAGAGATACCTGTTTACAACTAGAACACCCATACAGAAGCTGGAAATACAGAAGAGGGAAAGCCATCTAGGTGAAACGCCTCCTCCTACTCCACCATTTGCCTCCTTTGGGTGTCTGTTCCCAAGACCCATTAATGGCTTCTTCTTCTTCTCTTAAAACTCTTTAAATAAATGTCAAAAACTTTTAGTTTCCACATGTTTTAGAAAACTGAGCTTCTTCTTCTACTTCTCTTATCTGCATTTGGTCTCAAAGGGAAGGAACAGAGGCTGCCATTGAAGATGCAGAGAGAGCTTCTTCTCTTCTCCTTCTTATTCTCTGGCTTCGTTTGACCTTCTTCTCTCCTCCTTCGTTTGAGTCGATGACGATGAAGGTGGGTGAAGATGAGCTTCCTTTGGGGGAGAGGGAGGGGGAGACCTGTCGAGAGATGGAAAATGGAAATTAGGGTTTGAAATAAAGTTTGTTACTTTGGTTTGAAATGAGGAAGAAAAAGATCTGTAGAGAGAGAAAGAGAGTCGGACTGAAATGTGTCGAGATGGAAAATGGGGAGATGGAGAGGGAATGAGGAAATGGGGAGAAAGAAGGTTTCGATTCCCTCCTTCTCCCCCAAATTTTGGATTTTCCCCGCGAAATTTTTTTTTTTTAAACCACGTCAGGCTGCACGTGCTCGCCACCCTCCCTCGCCCATTTCCTCGCCCACTTCCTCGACATCTAGAATTACTCAATAACTAAACAGAAATTCTAAGTGTCGAGGAAATGAGCGAGGAAACGAGCGAGGGAAGTGAGGTGGCGGGGTGGGAACCGTTCAATTCCCTCGAGATGCGTGCCGTCGATTTTTGTGCACGCATCTCGAGGGAGGTGAACGGTTCCCACCCCGCCACCTCCCTCCCCTCGCTCATTTCCTCGCTCGTTTCCTCGCCATGTAGAACTGCTCTTTTACTATTCATTTCATTTTTTTTCTCAAAGCAAATTCACTACAAAACCTAAAAACCCTTCGATCGATTTGAGTTTCCAACTCGCGATCTCGAACTTCACTCAATTTTTAATCGATCTCGATCTCCAACTAAACTTCTCTCTCACTCTCCATTGATCAATCTCAAACTTTTGTCTTACTCTTTCGATCTCTCCCGCTCTTTCAATTTTCAGCAAATTGGAATCAATAACACTTTCGATCTCTCCCAATCTTCTTCAGTCTTGTTGATTTGGATAACTTGTGTTGTTGATTTGGATAACTTGTGTTGGTGTTATATCCCATTGAACATCTAATAAATTCTTTTCACATTTTGATGAATTTCGCTATCAAATTTATCAATTTTCTTCGCAGAGTTCACTCGATCACTAGATCGCTACAGAAATTACTGCACGAATTCAAACGGAACATGGTAAGAATTCTTCGATCATCGTTGATCGCTTTTTGGTTAGAAGTTTGATTTGTGAATTAGGGGTCTTTAGGTAGAATTTGAAGTTTTTATGAAAAGCTACAAAATTTTAGGGGATTTTGGTTTAAATGTTTGTAAGAATTTGATGTTTTAGCTGATATAATGCGCGATATGCTTTGGATTTCAGCTATTGCAGCTTTGATTTGCCCAGTGGTGGGAAGGAGATACTGTCACTTGATAGAGAAAAGAGAATCCAAGCAAAGGTAATAATCAGGTAATTTTATTTTGAGGTGGAATCCATTTGAAATTGCATTTTCATATCTAATTTGATTTGGAATGAAATTGCATTTTATTTTGAGCTTAAGTTCATTTTGATCGAGCTAATAGGTTTGCATGGAAAGGGACAACATCGTAAGAGGATGATGATGACTTCCAGAATGAGCGCCGTCTCGCGATGATCCTGATGAACTAGGTACAGAAACTAGTTTATTATTACTGTCTAATCCAACAAATCGATTGATAGTAACTACAGTGTTGTTGTTGTTTCTGATGATGGTAAGAAGTTAGGGTTTGTAACTTGTAGTCTGGTGGATCAATGAGGAAATCACCACCTCCACTGGAGGATTGGGGGTTTAGTGGAATGAAATTAGTTGATTTTAGTAAATCAACACTGAAAAATGTTAGAAATTTAGAGAGAATCATACAAGTTTTACCTTGAGTGATTTTGGTCACATAAGTTCTCTTCCCATTTCACCATTTCTACAGTTTTAGCTGTTTTGCCTCAATTTGGTTGGTCAACCAAAATCACAGTGAATCATGGCCTAATTTGTGTTTCATTTAGTATGTTTTCTGGTAGAATTTGATGGATGCAGAGAAGAGGAAGAGATGACATATTTGCTGATCCATTTGATGGATTTGGAGGCCTTTCTCTCATGTTTCAGATTAAGAACCCTAGAAAGGTCGATCTCTTTGTTTCTCAATTTTATTTAGGTTCTATGGCATCTCTTTGATTGATACAGATATAGAAATGTCTTACAATTGGTTTTGATTAGGTTTTGATATGAAAGATAGGTATAGTGTGATTGTATTATGATGGATTGGTGGATTGAAAGTAGCTATGAAATTGCATATCATAGCTAAATTTATTTCAGCTACTCATTTCTCAACTCTTCTCCTCATTGATCTCTGCCTCTTGTGTTCTTTCATACACATCCACTATACTTCTCCCACTTCATCTTCTTCTCTCCATACCTTCCTAGAATTCTCTCATTCCTTTCTCCCCTTTTCATCACCACTTCTCTTCTTCTATTAGTTCTCCTCACAGTCTCTCAGAGTATACTTGTTCATGAGACTGCCTCTCCACTGCACTTGGAACCCAAGGTGGGTTTTCTCCTTATTACAAAGTTCTCAATACATTGTCTTCAAGCTTTGATGATGGAACTCATGAGGAGTTTCGTCTCTTCGAATACCTTGAAGAATGCATTGGGGTGATTGAGAACTCATGAGGATCTACCCAAATTGCCTTGTTGGAAGTGGTGTTCAACACCTCATTTCCCTTCAGTATTTAACATTTTTCAAATTGCCTCAGTTGACAGCTCTGCCAGAATGGATCCAACACCTTCCTATGCTTCAATCTTTCCAAATATCATGTTGCGAGAATCTGAAAGGCCTTCCAGAGTGGCTGCAGCGAATCACAACTCTTTAGTCCCTAGAGATTATAGATTGCAATCATGATGTACACAGACGATGAAAGGACAAGGGGAGGACTGGCACATCATCTCCCGCATTCCAGTCCTTGATATCGACGATCCTGAAGAAGAAGCATCATCTAGGATTTGCAGTTGCTCTTGACAAGTTGTTTTATGATTTTTTTTCCTCTCAGGGATGGCATGTATGTTCGGGTTCATGGATAAATGAAAGATATCCATAACAAAAAGAAAATAGTAGTATTTGCTGTCAGGTATGAATTGCTTACTGAATGTATTGTTCTTTTCCCTTTTGAAATAACTTGGAGGGTGAATCCTGTACTTTTTGTTAAAACGATGACACAATCTGAGAGCTCCCCACTATTTCAAACTAGGTTGGGCTTGAAACACGCTCTCAAATCGTGTTTTGCCACTTCAAGTAGATTAGAAAAATGATGTGGTTGTTGTTAAATTGCTTGGAGCAATTATGTTGTAAATTTGTTGTAGGTGGAACAGTCTTGTAGGTTGAGTGTCTAATAAGAAATCTTGTTGAGGTCTATCTAATATTTGAAATGTAATGTTCAGGTCTGTAACAGACTTCAATGAAATTGCTTACCATTTCATAGAGTGCATACACATACATGTTTCCAACACCAGGGCACAGGTGATTATCGCTTGAACTGCCTATACACAGTATGATTTATGCAAGTTCTGTTCCCATATATTGATGTATTCTGCACTGCAAAGGGCGGCGTCCATACACAGGCTCAGGGCAGCATCCATACACAGACTCAGGGTGGCTTCTAGACTCAGAACCAAATGGGAAATTTTGCAATGAGCACCCCTGTGCGGAATACACCAGTGGTAAATCAAGCACCTGTTGCAAATCAAGTAAGAAAATAAACTACAATATAGTATTCACATAATTCAGGTTTATTTGTTTCAAACTGGTTTTTCTTACAACATTAATTCACATTATACTAGCATACTGGCCCTTACACTCACACTGGAAACATAAGGATTGTTGATAGGGTTATGGAGTTCCTGAATGATCCTAAGAATCAGTAAGTTGTTATTTGCTATTCTCTTTATGTACCTTCTCCCCCCACATAAATATGATATTAAAAAAAAAATTAAGTTATGCCATAAAATGCTACTTTGTTGGTTGATCATGGTCTAAGTTATGCAAATTACCAAATTTAATCTATTAGTTGTGTCCTTTTAAATGCTATTTGGTTTGGATAGATACTAAAATAGTTATCGACTGTTACTCTCAGTGTCATTATTCAGACATAAGACTTAGCCAATTAGGGCTCTAGGAATCATCTCGCAAAATGTTGCATAGTCACAACATGTCCAACTAAAGAGGTGGCCTAATTGCACCTATGAACAATATTTAAGCAGGAATATGTATTTGATTTGGAATTTCATGTCTGATTTGTTTGAGAAAATGGAGAAGATATTGTTGATTAAGATAGCCATTGCTTCATGTTCCTTTTAAGGCTTGTTTGTTCGACTGTTTCCTTTTCTTTTCTTTTAGATTTTATTCATTACATGGCAATTTTAAGTCATTCTTTTAGATGAAGATGATTGTTTTTCAGCTAAATAATTGTAAGTAGTGTCTTAACATGTTCCTTCATGCAGATCTCCACCTAATATGAGAAATGAGCTTTGATGATTGTTGGTATGATTCCTTTCTAGGTACACTATTATGTCTAGTCACACATCCAAATTAATGAATACAAGGATTACGGTGCTTTGGTGAGTATAATGTCTACAAGTGCATGCTCTTGATTTTGCTCAGGTCTTAACTAATATCTGCTTCTGCAGCCTAATGCAACCATACAATATGGGCGGCATATTGGCACTTGTGTGAAGGTTTTGGATATGACTGGCCTAAAGCTTTCAGCTCTGAGCCAAATAAAGGTATATTCAAGTGTTTCAATTTGTCATGTTTTGGTTTTGATCACTATAGGAAGTCTGTTTGGGTGGCTAGGAGCCTATGGCAACAAGATAGCTGATTTTAGTAGAGGAGCACTGAGAAATGATTTCAGTAGATTTCATGTAATTATTGAATTACATGTTTTTCCTGTAATTCAGAACATGTATGTTGAAAATGTTGTTTCAAAAGCCAGTGGTGCTCTTTCAGTGGAACTTGCAGGCTTATATGAGGCTTGGAAACATATGGAAAGCTACCTTGGGAAAGGTTGGTCATGCCTGCAAAACATCTTTCTGAAACAAGATTCAAAGTATCTCTTTACCTCTTGCAAATGGATCGTACAAAAGTTGGGGTCCTATCTGACAAAGGACTTTGCTAGATATCCACATCAAATGGAGAAATATTTTAGTTTTCTTAGTATTAGCATATTGATGATGTACTTTTTCTTTTATTTTTAGTTTTCTTATTATTAGAAATATTTTAGTTTTCTTAGTATTAGTATATTGATGATGTACCTTTTCTTTTAAAAATAAAAATACTGATCCAATGTGAGAAACGATGATGTACTTAATTACAAAGTGTAATTACGATGTTGTAATTTACTGATGGTTGCAAAATTATTTTAATTTGGAAAGTAACATTGGTATTTGAATATTTGAGTTTTATAATCTCATTGGATGCCATTCATTTGTTGATTTTTATTTATTTATTAAAAAAATTATATATACATATTGATTTTTGTAAAAAAAAAAAAAACATTTGTAACACATCGATGTGTTGCTAAATTTGAACATTGTAACATGCTAAAGTGCCATTAGTAACATTGGACAATTGTTACGAAAATTGAAGTTTGTAACACTTCGAGGTGTTACTAATATTTGTAATGTCATGATTTGCAAGATTTTTGTGGTATTACAAATTTTTTTAAGAAAAAAGTTAATGTGTTACAAATTGCCATTTATGGTGTAGTGTTAATTATGTGATATTATGTGTCTCCAATTTCATTAATAAGTCCTAATAGTTGAAATCACAAGGATAATGTTTTTGGCTTTGTGCTAATCTCCTAGTCATCTTCACGTTATTAAAGGTTAGCTTTATGCTATAATTTTCCATTTAACTGTACCATCTTATCAATATCCAGTTCAACGAACTACTCAAGAAGTTTTCTCCTTTGCAAGATCCTATATAGCTTAGGATTGAAAGGGACAGAGTACATGTTGCAGTTGGCAAGTTGAAAGAAGCAATTGCGCTGCTCCATTGGGCTTTAAGGTAGTTTGGGAAGAAAGAAATATGTGGTGTCATGTTCTCCAACCTTCTCCTAGGTTACCCACCATCTGTAAGTTTGTCCACCAATTGTAGCTCAGTTGGTCGGACATTCACTCTCTTTGTGAGAGGTCTCGGGTTCGAGACTCATCAGTTAGGATTTCGTGAGTTTTCATCCGATTATTAGGAGCACATTTGCTCCGCTGTTGATAAGCTTTCGGGTATTGAATGCAACTACTTAGATGGACTAGACCGAAGCGAAGCGATAGCGAGTCTTCATTCAAGGTGGAGGCAATGGATCGGAGCGAAAGCAAGTCTCTGTGCGAGATGAAGGCGACGAGGATATTAAGTGGCAACAATATTGTAGCCTTCGGGCCTGGTTTGGTTAACCCTATAGGGTCAGACATGTAGCCTTCGGGCATGGATTAATAAATAAATAAAAATAATCAACGACAAAATTAAAAAAAAAAAAAAAAAAAAAAAAACCTCTGTAAGTCTTTCTTCTTTCAACTATTTATCTTCTTTTTTTCAATTAGGTATTTTTTAATGATTATTATTATTTAGTTTTTCAAATTTGTTAATTAGTTTGCAGAGTTCAGTATCTTTCTTCAACATAGAAAAACATGAAACTGCTGTTTTGCGATGCTCAAGAGCAAGGAAAAGGGCTGCTAAGGTTGGAAAGGGTTTGTCCAAGGATGAGAAAGTTCAGAAATTGGCAGAAATGAAACTATATTTTTGAAACACAGAGTCCTGACTCAATGTAATACAGTTTATTAATTAATTACATTACTTTGCCTCCATTCATGGAAATGTTTAATTTTAGCACATTTAAATTTTTATTTTCTAGACATAAAACTTATGAGATGTAATAAAAAGTCATTTGATAGTTAAAAAAAAAAAAAAAAAAAAAAAAATTGCTATGTATACTTACCATAGCGTTTTTAAACCGCTATGGTAGACTTCCATAGCGTTTTTAAACCGCTATAGTATCCTCTATCATAGCGTTTTTAAACCGCTATAAAAGCCAAACTTACCATAGCGTTTTAAAATCGCTATAATAGCCCCTGGGTCTATTATAGCGCCGGCTGTCATAGCGTTTTTGAAACGCTATGAATCAACATTTTTCTTGTAGTGTTGTCGAGAGATGGAAAATGGAAATTAGGGTTTGAAATAAAGTTTGTTACTTTGGTTTGAAATGAGGAAGAAAAAGATCTGTAGAGAGAGAAAGAGAGTCGGACTGAAATGTGTCGAGATGGAAAATGGGGAGAGGGAGAGGGAATGAGGAAATGGGGAGAAAGAAGGTTTTGATTCCCTCCTTCTTCTCCCCCAAATTTTGGATTTCCCCCGCGAAATTTTTTTTTTTTTAAACCACGTCAGCCTGCACGTGCTCGCCACCCTCCCTCGCCCACTTCCTCGACATCTAGAATTACTCTTTTTTCAATTAGGTATTTTTTAATGATTATTATTATTTAGTTTTTCAAATTTGTTAATTAGTTTGAAATTTGTTGCAATAGGAAACCCCAGCAAACCGGGCAAAAGAGGAAGTAGTGAGAGCGCGTCATAGAGAGAACCAAATTGGCTGATTTGGCTATAAAATCTCACCTCTGATTTCAATTTAAGAACCAAATTATACATTTGACAGGTTGATGATTTCATTTACAGAGAACCAAAGCATTCATAATTCTTTGGTGTTGAAAGCAACTACTTAACAATGAACAAGAGTGTTGGTGTTATTAGGAAATGTTATGCAGCTATTAGGAATTGCTGGTGTTAGGAGGAATTGTTGTGTGATGTATAATGTCATGCAGCTAGAATTGTTGTATAATGTTAGTATTGTTGTCCAACAAAACAGTGCAAAATATGGGCCATGGGCCTTAGTTAATTTTATAAATTTCGGATGGGCAAAATATGGGCCTGTGGTGCACTTTCAGTGGAACTTGCAGGCTTATATGAGGCTTGGAAACAACATGGAAAGCTACCTTGGGAAAGGTTGGTCATGCCTGCAGAATGTCTTGTTGAAACAAGATTCAAAGTATCTCTTTACCTCTATTTGCAAATGGATCATACAAAAGTTGGGGTCCTATCTAACAAAGGACTTTGCGAGATATTCACATCAAATGGAGAACTATTTTAGTTTTATTAGTGTTAGCATATTGATGATGTACTTGATACATGTACTTTTTCTTTTAAAAATACTAATCCAATATGAGAAACGATGATGTACTTAATTACAAAGTGTAATTACGATGTTGTAATTTACTGATGGTTGCAAAATTATTTTAATTTGGAAATTAACATTGGTATTTGAATATTTGGGTTTTATAATCTCATTGGATGTCTTTCATTCATTTGTTTATTTTTTTTTAATTTTTTATTAAAAAAATAAAATTTATATATTGATTTTTGTAAAAAAAGAAAAAAAAAACATTTGTAACACGTCGATGTGTTGCTAAATTTGAACATTGTAACATGCTATAGTGTCATTAGTAACATTGGACAACTATTACGAAAATTGAAGTTTGTAACACTTCAAGGTGTTACTAATATTTGTAATGTCATGATTTGCAAGATTTTTATGGCGTTACAAATATTTTTTGAAACAAAGCTAATGTGTTACAAATTGCCATTTATGATTTAGTGCTAATTATGTGATATTATGTGTCTCCAATTTCACTAATAAGTCCTAACAGTTGAAATCACAAGGATATTGTTTTTGGCTTTTTCCTAATCTCCTAGTCTCCTCGCTGGTTTCCTCGCCAGTTAGCCAAGTTCTTGAAAGGGACAGAGTACATGTTGCAGTTGGCAAGTTGAAAGAAAAAGCAATTGGGCTTTCAGGCAGTTTGGGAAGAAAGAAATCTGTGTTGTTCATGTTCACCAACCTTCTCCTAGGATACCCAGTCTTTCTTCTTTCCAACTATTTATCTTTTTTTATTCAATTAGGTAATTTTAATGATTATTATTATTTTGTTTTTCAAATTTGTTAATTAGTTTGAAATTTGTTGCAATAGGAAACCTTCCAGCAAGCCAGGCAAATGAGGAAGTTGTGAGAGTGCGTCATAGAGAAAACCAAATTGGCTGATTTGGCTATAAAATTTCACCTCTGATTTCAATTAAGAACCAATATGAACAAGAGTGTTGGTGTTAGTAGGAAATGTTATGCAACTATTAGGAATTGTTGGTGATAGGAGGAATTGTGATGTAATGCATAATGTCATGCAGCTCTAGAATTGTTGTATAATGTAAGTACTGTTGTCCAACTACTATGGCAGATAAAACAGGGTAAGATATGGGCCATGGGCCTTAGTTAAATTTATAAATTTCGGATGGGTTTCATTGTCCATGGGCCTTTGTTAATTATATATGTTTAAAGGGCTAAAAATCAAATTTGGGATGGTATGGTATCGACCCGGTTCAAACCAGTCCGGGACCAAATGGTTCTACTGAAAAAAGTGGTATCACAGACCGTACCGTTCTATTTCATTGGACCCGGACCGTGCCCAACCCTAAGTCAAATAAGCCTCCATCGGTTGATTGAAAGCAAAAAAAATTGGATTGCATTTTACTGTAGGACATTATTTTGATTCGATAAACAAAAGAGATTTTATCGGCAAAATTAATATTTCCATGATATTTATTTATGTTGGTGATGGAACATGACATGAACCTATCAAGGAATTTGATATCTCGAAATATGACAACTTTTAATAAAATATTGCTTATTTTGGAGTTACCAAAATATCTTTCGAAATTCGAAATAGTTATTTTTTTCTCAGGATAATATATTATGATCTACTACAATGTTATTTTAGTATCAAAAGTTTGTTATGGGAGTGATTTATATGTAATATGTAATCTATATGACACTATGAGTCGTGTGAGACTTTTTATTTAATATTTAAGAGTTTAAAATGGCTAACTTATATTGTAATATTTGAAATTATAATATATTTTTTACGTTTTTTTCTACATAAGCGAATATTTCTCAAAATCATGGGATCGAAATTAACTCTAAAAACTAAATGACAATCCTTGATCTTCATCCAGCATATAGCATATTGATTGCATGTCAATTATTTGCATTGCAGAAATTTGAATTGATGAATGGGCGGAAAATACTCTACACCTCATACATTGTTGTCTTAGCATGCATGAGATACATGTCTTATGCACCTCTATAACCCTAGCATTTTTGTTGTATACAAACAGAAGACAGGGGTCAGATATGCAGATATTTGAAGTGATGAGTGAGTGGAAAATATTTTACACCTCATGCAATGTTATCTACAAGTCTTATGAACCTCTATGACCCTAACATTGTTGAATACAAACAGAAGACAAGGGGCAGATATGCAAATATTTGAAGTGATGAGTGAGTGAAAAATATTCTACACCTCATACATTGATGTCTAAGCTCTGAGGTGTAGGGTTTGCATCCACTATTGACTTGAATGGAAATGCAAGCAAATTCCAAATTTCCATCAAACTTACATTCACAATAACGAACTCTTGTTCAATACGATAATCAACTCTTAGTTTTTTCTTAATGATTTGACATAAGGGATCGCAATGTATCAAGGGTAAAGCTCAGTGGTTTAGGTTATTTCCCTAAACACCCGGTATATATGAGCCAAACCAACCCATGTACTGAAATAAGGGTGGGCTGGGAAATGGGTTCCACTAATGCAAAATTTTGGATTGTAGTCTTTTATCCACAGAGCTGAGAAATTTCAAATTATGGCTTCAAGCACTAGGGTACTTCGAATTTACCACACACTTTACATTGTTGATCCATGTTCTACTTTACCAAATGAAAAGCCACTGGTATTTGTGTGTCATATGGATCCGCCTAGAACTGGTACTACTGTTCTGGTTTTGGTTCTTGTTATGCGGATAAATATTGACACCTGAAGAAAACTGCAAAACGTGTTTGGCTTTCTAGACTTCAATTGCATGTTATAGGGAACTCTTGACCAAGGATTGTGATTTCGTTTTCGAGTTAGTTTCGATACGCCAATTTCGTGAAATATTTCATTTTTGTATAAAAAAAATTAAAATTTTCGGTTGTGCTTTCGAATTTAACAAAATAAATTATATATGTTAAACTCTTAAATACTACATAAAAAGTCTTACACGACTCGTATTTTCATACAAACTACGTATTACATAATAATCACTCACGTAACAAACTTTTGATACTAAAAGAACATTATAACATGTTAAAATATACGAAGATTGAAATATATATTTATTTTTTTCAAAAAAGTTTTGAAATATTTTCGATTTCAAATGAGATTTCGATAACTTTAAAATAAAAAATATTTCATAAAATTTCGACATATTGCAAGAAATCACATTCCTTGCTCTTGACTCAGCTTGCGGCATTTCCCCGATTTAACTAGCTAGACAAATAGTCCCTTCCCTTGTTCATTATTGGCCAAGAGTACTGCCCAATAATGAACCTTCTGTAGAAAGTGAGATGGGAGATCATGGTTTCCTTTTTTTGAATTCCACCATGTCAGGTGCCATTTATGTAGGTGGTGCTACTAATTAACTTCGTGGTCGCCAACAACACTTTGATCCTTCATTCCCCTACATTCTTCTCCATCAACTTCATTTTTTATGGATCTTCTACAATTTACATATGATCCTTTTCTTTTTTTCTTTTTTTTAACAGTAGTAACTGGAACCCATTTAGGCACTGAAAACATGAGACTTGGTATTGACTGAGGCGCAGTGAAGGAATTGATGGCAGAATGGGTGCTATAATCTGTGTCAAAATACGCAATATTTAAGATCATATTTTCGAACTAATACTAATCTTATGTATTGCCAGATGCACCCAACGCAGCTGGTTGTGTACTTCTGCTCATTGGATGAGCATTGTTGTCTAGTGACGTCAGACAGAATAGCGATTATCCTGCAGGCTAGTTTCAACAAACAATTCACAGAGAAATAACACAAGAGAATCGCCATAAAACACAGAGAAATAACTCTAATGTTCAATTCAAATTATGCAAATCAAAAGTATCTCAAAATTAGCCCACAAGCCGGGTTTTATAGCTAAAACTCGCCATTATTAGAATTTTACCAAAAATAGCAAAATCCTAATAATAATGCCAAAACGAAATACGTAATAATAGAAATAAAATGCCAAAAACTTGGCTCAAATCGGGTTCAGAATCACTTCCTAAACGATAATTGAAATATTACTATAAAGGGAAAAAAACTACTAAATTTGTGAATTCGGAAAAGAAAACAGTAGATTTTGGCCTCGAAAAGATGTGCACCAAGCATAGCTTGGTGGCCACGACGTGCGCAACGCCAAGAGATTTCCGAATTGGGGTCATAAGCGCGATTTTGATAACCGTAGCCAAAGTTATGGCCAAAATATCGAAACACATCCAAAACTGCCCCAATTAGGAAAATATCACGATTTATTGCCATCTTTGCACTGATCTACCAATTCAAGGTATCTCAGTGCCAACAACGTGTTATCTGACAACTCAGCATCATCTGACTCGGATCCTCCTGCATCAATCGCCCCGGGTTAGAAAGAACTCGTCCTCGAGTTCACAATAGCTTGATCAAAATCCACAAAACAAGGACTTAGGTGTTTTACATTAAAGACATCAGAAGTCATCAAATGGCTGGGGAGGCACAGTTTGTAGGCGTTATCATTGATCTTTTGCAGGATCTCACAGGGTCCAATGTTCCGCTCCTTAAGCTTATTATACTCCCCAACAGGAAAACGATCACGGGTTAATACTGCCCAAACAAAATCACCAACATCAAAACGTACCTGACGACGGTGACTGTCGTCTTGAACCTTGTACTTGGAATTACTCTCGTGAATGGCCAGCTTCACTTGCTCATGGATACCCCAAAGATGTTCTGCCATCGCATCTGCCTTGTGACTCAAACGACCCACACGTGGAATAGGGGCTAAGTCAAGCACCCCGGATGGATTCTGACTATAGACAATCTCAAATAAGCTCATGCCCGTGGTTCTATTCTTCGACCTGTTATAGGAAAATTCTGCCTGAGGTAACGCCAAACCCCACTACTTCGATTTAGTTCCTACCAAACTCCTCAAAAGGTTCCCCAAACTTCGTGTCACGCCCCGATTTTCGAAGAAAACGAAAAATCCCAAAAGTCACGTAGGATTATCCGTTTTCCCCAAAACTCGGGACGTGAGAATTCAATAATAACAGAAACAAATAGCAGCATGAACTAAACATCTAAAACAAATAAAAAGTCTAACCCGGAGAAGACTGGCATGGCTAGCTCACTAGCGGAACTCCAGTAACGCAGCTCAACATCTCTAAACCTGAAAGACTACTCGGCTACATTCCAAAAGGAATGTACCCAAGAAGCAAAAGCTCACTCGGGTCAGCAATAAAGCCGGTGTGAGAAATCTTCATCCCAAAAATCAATAAATCCGCACATGATAACATTAAAATAAACCAAACAATTAATAACCACACCATCAGGTAGTTCCTCAATGAGGCAATGGTGTTATCATCCTAATAAGTAAATATGCATTCTTTATTACTAATAAATAAAATTTATGACTTATCAATCCTCATAAATGCAACAACAATACAATTCATAATCATATTAGACTATTATTGAAATATTAAACAAACACATTTTTCTACCTTTAGGAAGACGTGTAGTTCTCATTCAATGGTTGAATGAGCATTTAGTTTCTTCCTTAGAGGTAATCATGCACATACACAAAAATAAATCTCGCTACTTTTCCACAATCGCACTCTCCTCCTGTGCCGAACACACCTCACCCAAGTGTGCCTCCCTTGCCTTCGAAACCACTCGGAGCGTACATGTTCCAAGTGGGGTGCCACCTCGAGGAACATGTCATCACACCCGAAGTCCGATCCATGACAAGTATTCTTCCTAAATCTACACGTACAACCGAACACACATGGAACGGTGCACCGATATGCAAGCAAGTCTGCATACCCATAATATCACATGTATACAAGCAAGTCTGTATACAAAAATTTCACATTCTTTTTTTTTTTTTTCGGAGTTGTGGAAAATAGCATAAAAATAAATAATTCCTCAAAACTATTTTATGGTGATGCTTTGTCAACCATAAATAAATCAATCACAGTATCCACCATTCTTTTGGGGAAAAGTAACATTTGACACATTGTCAATTCACACATCTCATCTCATTGCATCATACGAAAAACAATATGCACACCAATTCGCATAACAATACAAATACTCAAACTAAAACAAGTGCTCAGTTAAATTCCAGTCAATATCTATTACTAGGAAATTTTCTTCTAACCCTAAACTAAATAAGAGTTTAATCATACATAAAACTAATACAGACAAGACACTATCCCTTAAGCTACCACTTCTAACAAGTTGCAGAGAATGACAGGGCGTGACAACAAAGCTGTCTTACAGCAACTTGCTTTCTAATTCATTATGTAAATCTTTGATAAATCAGTTTATCTAACGCCACAAGCCATAATCTTCAACAATGTTAAGATTATAAATGTGCATGTACACTACCCCCCCTCAACCTTTTTGTTCAAGTGTTTATCTGTTTCTACCATGAGGTACATTAGTCTACGCCACAATTGGAGCACCCATTTCAATTACAAATTACATTGTGTAGCTAAGCTTATAAGACACATAAACAATAATATAGGTTGCATACTTTTGTTGCATAGACATATGCCCAACAGGAAGTCAGTTATGCGAACAATAGTGGCATGATATGATCATAAATATTAAGTCACTGACCCAAGCTAAAAGAAAAGCAAAAGATGTCTATGTACAGGAGTTAAAAGACATAAGATCAAGACAACAATCATGCACACACAGTTAGAAGGAACAAACAAGACATAAGATCAAACTCACATACAAAAAGGAATGGAGAAAACTCACCTTTAGTATGTACACTGATAGACTGCTGACCATGTTTAACCTCAAAGCTTCCCTTCCAAGCAATTAACATCACATCACATCCCTCTACAATTACCACGGTTATATATATGTACCACTGTATTTTGTGTTGACACAAAAATTTGCAAGAATAATCAACAGTATGGTGTTTGTGTCTTTTGCTTATGTAGCATGTCAAGTTTTCACAAGTACAACTCCATATCTCATAGATTTTTAACATGTGATTGTCATTAAAAAGTTGTGAATGGGGTTTAATATTTTATTTTATTTATTTATTTATTATTATTATTATTATTTTTTTCGTATACCCATACTTATAATCCCTTTTGAAAACTATCTACAATCATTAACTGTTGACATGATGTTAATCAATAGCTTAATAAATGTTGACCATCAATAACTTAATAACTTAATCACTGTTGTTCATTAATAACTATTGACATGACAAGTTAACTTAATATCTATTGACACCATGTCAATCACATGTTTGACAATCAATCAACAACTGCAAAATTTCACAAGGCATTTAAAGCAAAATGCAATTTGAGCAAATCGACGCTGTGATTGCAAATCAAGAAAAGTAAACTGACACTGCGATTTTTTTTTTTTTTTTTTTATTGCGAATC
This sequence comes from Berberis vulgaris, assembly GCA_963556465.1. Lineage (NCBI taxonomy): Eukaryota > Viridiplantae > Streptophyta > Magnoliopsida > Ranunculales > Berberidaceae > Berberis > Berberis vulgaris. The sequence goes on along the minus strand of OY747125.1, from coordinate 71,598,637 downwards.
AAGAAAAAGTGGAACTGACACCGCAAATCGAAAAGTGAAACTGACACTGTGATTTAATAAGGAAAAGTGAAAGCTGCGATTTTTTTTTTTTTTATTTGCGAATCAGGAAAAGTGAAATGACACTGTAAATAAAAAAATAAAATCTGACACTGCGATTTAATAACGAAAAGAAGAAACTGACATTGTAAATATAAATCAGATACAGAAAACAAAAAAATGTAGCCCATACACAGAAAATAGAAAACTGAAAACATGGAAGAGAACCCCTCTCCCATCCTTTCTCTCTTTTCGACGTTACCTCATATACAATAAGCCTAATCAATTATAATACAAAAACTTAACAATGATAGAGTTGTACTCACTGATTTTTGCAAGAATCCAAAGTTCCTCTTTCCAAGCTCCTCCCACTTTCAACGTAGGATTTTTTTTTTTTTTTTTCTTTTTCTTTTGTGTGTGTGTGCAAAGAGAAGAAAAATAAACTAGGGTAGTGTCTTTAAAGGAAAATTTAGGGTTTTGTTTCTTTTATATGGTGGGTGGCTATTCGCCCCCACCGAACTTCCGAATGCGCCCACCCTATTTCACAAAATAAAAAAATCCTACTTATTAGTTTAATAAAAGCCCACAACCAAGTCCAAATACAATTGGGTAACAACCCATCAACATTAGGGTTTACAAAAGAAATTTTATATATTTATTTAATTAGGCGGGTATTACAATATATACAACTCAAAAGAATCTCGTCCCGAGATTCGGTAGAGGAAGGTAAGTAGGAAATTAATTCTTAAATAAACAACTACACATCACATTGACAAATAAATAGCTCATATGTATGCCCATAACTTAATGAAGACAATCACACAAAAATATAAATATTTTTCAGTAAGTAGAAAAATTACGGGGTGCTACACTTCGGTTCACCACCTCGGTCTGTCCATCCGTCTGGGGGTGGTAGGCGCTGCTAAAATTCAATTTCATCCCTAGTTTCTCCCATAAACTCCTCCAGAAATTATTCATGAACTTGGTGTCACGATCTGAAGTAATGGATCGGGGAACACCATGTAATCGCACAATCTCTCTGAAATAAAGATGGGCGATCCGGGCAGCATCCATTGTTTTTCTGCAAGCTACAAAATGGGCCATCTTAAAAAACCTGTCAACCACAACCAAAATAGAATCTCAGGTCCATTGGGTACGGGGTATGCCCAACACAAAGTCCATACTGACATCAAACCAAGGGGCTTCAGGTACACGTAAAGGTGTGTACATGCCCGCATTAGTGAGAACTCCCTTGGACATCTGACACACATAACAACGCTCCACATAATGAGCCACGTCACTGGTCAATATGGGCCAATGGTATGTAGAAGAGATCAAGGCCAACGTCTTATCTCGTCCAAAGTGACCCTCGTTATGAAGTTCACTAATAATCTGCTGCCTTAGTGAACAATCTGGAATGCACAACTGTAATCCACGAAACAGATAACCATTATGCAAAGTAAATTCATATCGCAGACCATCAATTACCTCCTGAATTATCCTCCCGAAGGAAGGATCTGCAACATACATATCAGATAAAAGCCTCAAATCTTGCACCGCTAGTGCTCATGGTAGTGAGGAATAATATACGACGGCTTAGTGCATCTGCTACGTGGTTCAAACTCCCTGCTTGGTGTCTCAGTGCAAACTTGAACTCCTGCAAGTACGCCACCCACTTGGCATGTCGTCTACTCAGCTTTGTGTTGGCCATTGATGTACTTCAAGGCCTCATGATCAGTGAGAATAATGAATTCCCTCTGTACTAGGTAGTGACGCCAATGCTTCAGGGACTGAACTATGGCATAAAACTCCAGATCATAGGTGGAATAATTCTTCTTTGATCCTGATAGCTTCTCACTGAAAAAAGCTATTAGGCGCCCCTCCTAACTCAGAACACCACCAATGTCAATCCCAGATGCATCACAATTTACCTCAATACCTTTTCAAAATCAGGAAGTGCAAAAACTGGTGCCTCTAACATCTTCTGCTTGACCAGTTGAAAACTGGCCTCCGCCTCCTCGGACCACTGGAAATCATGTCCCTTAAGGCACTCTGTGATAGGAGCAATCAGAGTGCTGAAGTTTCTGATGAACCAATGGTAGAAGGACGTCAATCCATGGAAACTTCGGACATCGTGTAAGGTCTTTGGTTTGGGCCACTCCAAGACCGCATCTATCTTCGACTGATCTGCATGAACACCATCAGTAGACACAACAAAACCAAGGAAAGTGACAGAAGTAGTGAAGAAAGAATATTTCTTTTGATTGACGAATAAGCGCTCCGTATTTAACTTATTAAAAGCAACACGGAGGTGATCAAAATGTGACGCCCATGTCGGGCTATAAATGAGGATGTCATCGAAGTAAACTACAACGAATTCCCCCATAAAAGGCCTAAAACCTGATGCATAAATCTCATAAATGTGTTGGGCGCATTGGACAGTCCAAAAGGCATGACCATCCACTCATACAACCTATGTTGCGTCTTAAATGTTGTCTTCCACTCATCGCCAAGCCTTATTCTGATCTGGTGGTATCCGCTTTTACGGTCAATTTTGGAGAAGACCTTAGAACCAGACAGCTGATCTAACATATCATCCAGGCGGGGAATTGGAAACCTGTATTTTACTATAATCCTGTTGATTGCTCTGCTATCAACACACATACGCCAAGAGTCATCTTTCTTTGGCACCAATAGAGCAGAAACTGCACATGGGCTCATACTCTCACGAATGTAGCCCCTCTCCAATAATTCTACCACCTGTCGCTCCAACTCTTCAGATTCTTTGGGACTGATGCTGAATTCTCATAGGCGGCAGCCAAAGAGGAAGATCCTCTGGCATCAAGTCAGAAAGCTCTGCTAGCAGTTGTTGCACCTCTGCTGGTAAATCTGGATTCACATCTGCAACACTATTCCCACAAGGCAGCAGAGCATAGACTACATCCCCACGCTCAATCTCAAATAAAAACCTAGACATAGAAAGCAGGTTAATATTATTGGCTACCGGAGTGGGAGGGATTCCTTCCTGACGAGGTGCCAACACAATTTTCTTCCCTTTGATGCTAAAGGAATATGTATTTTTCTGTCCATCGTGAATAACACTGCGATCATACTGCCAATGCCTGCCTAACAATACATGACAAACATCCATAGACACAACATCACACCAAGCATTATCAAAATATTTCCTACCGATCGAAAAAGACATTAGGCATCGCCTATCTACTGTTACCTCACTGCCTTTATTCAGCCACGACAATTTGTAAGGCTTGGGATGACGATCTGTCTTCAACTGCAATTTCTGGACAGCCTCTTCAGACACTATGTTCTCACAACTGCCACTATCAATGATCATCTTGCAAACTTTATCTGCAACTGTGCAGGTCGTGTGGAAAATATTGGTTCTCAACCAATCGTCTCATGAATCGCCCTTGCAAGTCAGTAGGCTCTTACGAACAACTAGAGTCTCATGGCCATCTCCATACAGCACATCTCCATCTTCATCATCGACATACACAAGCTCTCCAAGCTCCTCAGTTTAGTCTACCATGTCTTTCTCAATCAGGAGATTGTTGCATTTCTGGATAGCAGGCTTCCTGCACTCAGTCACTTTATGTCCCTGTTCACCACATCTGAAACATCTAATATTTGAGTTAGAATTACTCTGCGGTGGTTGCTGAGTAGGACGAGATTCTTGAAGGCGAACTAGCCGAATGCTTTGATCACTTCTAATCATAGGCCTCCTATTCTGTTGTTTTTCCACAGCAAGTGGACGCTGATAGGCTTTAGAAACGGTCCACGGCGAATGAATGTTGAGGACATCCTGCAGGGGCTGTCGTAATCCTTCCAAATATCGTGCCACCATCTGCTCTTCCGTCTCAGATAAGTCATTACGGGCTATCAATTGATAGAACTCCTCCGTGTAATCATCAACCGATCTCGTGCCTTGCATCAACGAATGAAGTCGCTAAAACAAAGTTTGAGTGTAGCCGAAAGGAAGGAATTGACCATTCATCTTCTTTTTCATATTCTCCCAATCAGTGATCTTGGCATTGCCCTGCCTGTCTCGTGATCGCCTCAACTGCTCCCACCATACAGATGCTCTGTCTTTGAGTTTGATGGTGATCAATTTCACTTTGACACGATCTGAAACTTCCTTATACTAAAAAATATGATCTACTTCATTCAACCAATCTACGAATCCTTTGGCCTGTAACGTACCAGAAAACTCGGGCAGATCCACTCTAAATCCGAGGTCTCCATGACGATCCTTCTGACCGCGGCGCTCCCAGAATCGAGCATGATTGTGATACGATTTTCAAAATTTGAATCAGAATCGTGATCTTTCATCTCACGATTACCAAAATCCTGCGTCGTTAGACGCTAGGTTCACTCTGCAACTTGTCTCTATAAATCCTCAATCATCACATCCTGAACGTTACGATCACGGTGTGGGGCTTCCTCATTCGAAACCTGCCCATGATGACCATGACCACGACCACCAGCTATGGAAAATGATGAAATCTCACCCCAAGAAGATGATGAAGCTCTAATTCCAACTGACGCCGGGCAGAATAGCGATTATCCTGCAGGCTAGTTTCAACAGACAATTCATAGAGAAAGAACATAAGAGAATCGCCCAAAAAACATAGAAAAATAATTCTAATGTTCAATTAAAATTATGTAAATAAAAAATATCTCTAAATCAGCCCACAAGCCGGGCTTTATAGCTAAAATTCGCCATTATTAGAATTTTACCAAAAATAGAAAAATCTCAATAATCAGATCAAAATGAAATACGTAATAAAAGAAATAATCTGCCAAAATTTTGGCCCAAATCGGGTTCAGAATCACTTCTTAAACGATAATTGAAATATTATTATAAAAGGGAAAAAAAAACTACTAAATTTGTGGATTCGGAAGGGAAAACAGTGGATTTTGGCTTTGAAAAGATGTGCACCGAACGTAGCTGAGTGTTCACGACGTGCACACCGCCAAGAGCTTTCCGAATTGGGGTCATATGCACAATTCTAATAACCGTAGCCAAAGTTATGGCCAAAATATCAAAACGCACCCAAAACTGCCCCAATTAGGAAAAGATCACAATTTCCTGCCATCTTTACGCTGATCTGCCAATTCAAGATATCTTAGTGCCAACAACGTACTATCTGACAACTCAGCATCATCTGACTCGGATTCTCCTGCATCATCTGGTCTGACTGGATTTCACCGGTGGCTGTTGTCTGGTTGGATTTTTCACTGGTAGTCCTCTTGTCTGGAAGGCCATTTGGCAAGAATGAAATGGTAAGGTGTTGTAATGACTGCTCACATGTTACTGCAAAAAGTGCTTGCACCTGGTTGTTAAGAAATGAAAATGAAAAATAGAACTCAAAAATCTGAAATCAAATGAAGAAAGAACTTTTATCTGGTTGTTGAATACTCGAGATAGATTTATAACATATGACAATCCTGAATTGTGAGGAGTTCACATGTAATTACCGACAGCATATGAATACATAATAAATTACAAGAAACTACATGCGCAACATAAATTCAGTGGTATTTATAAAATGTATTAAAAAAAAATCCGGATACACATTCCATTAGTTTAGACAAGTCCGCTTATCAATTCTGCGAAAAGTAATCCTAGATGAAACAAAGCTTGATCGAAAGAAAGATTCGACCTCATCACGACCAAGAATTTCAAAGAACTCTAACTCGGGTAATTTTCTCTTGCACAACAAAGCTCGCCTAGGCTTTCTTGGTGCTGGTGGACAACTCTGGATCACAGGTATCTTATTCTCACTAGAAGTCGGAGTTGAGGACTCTTCCTTGCTGTCTGCTGATCGAATCACCTCATCATCAACTTCCAATCTTAGTGTTTGTTTAACATGGATTGGTGGCTGGAATTGATCAAGATCTGTAGCCATTAAGCAATGAATATGATTTATCTGAGATGATAACAAGATATGAAGGTAACTTGTTATACAAGAAGAAGAAGAAGGAGAGGTGGGAGTTGGTAGCCGTGTTAGAGTAGGCAAAAGAGAAAAACAAAACATTTTTGGGATGTAATTTTCAATCTTTAATACATGGAGAGGGTTGGTTTGTGATCACTAAATTCAACTCTGTGAAGTTGAAGTGTGCACATGTGGTAGTTTGTATTTGTGAAACTCTCTCATTGAAATGGGCATCATATGGAACGTGATCCTTACGTGAGTAAAACCAACCAAATGAACCATTTTTGGATCATTGAGTGGAGTGGAGACTTGCAATGTACGCACCATGGCTTAGCCATAACTGCAATAGCGGCACCTTATCGTCTCTCATTGATGTGTCATTTTCTTGATTAAATGAAGACTACTATATGAGCTAGCATAGGATGCCGTTCTACGCGTGTAAAATGAAGCAGCCAACTAACTACTTAATTTATCAAGATTATTAACAAGTCAAGAAGTGATTGTACCTAATAATAATATATGTGTTGATGAGGAGGAGGATGATATTGGAGTTAGGAGGGACGTTTGTTGGGCTACCAACTATCGATATCATTGACGTATCAATGCACGTGAAATGCCAGCCTTAACGGTCTCTCCATTTTCGCTATCAATCTGTTGTTACATGTGTGTCATAAACTTCTCTAAGTACATTTTTCATCCCTTTCTATGGTAGAGTCGGTGGATCCCTATTACTTTACCCCCCAATTCTAATTGTCGAGGAAAACAGCGAGGGAGGACCCTCCATCCCCTCGCGATACGTGCAAGGGATGGGACGCACGCATCGCGAGGGGATGGAGAGTCTCCCTCCCTCGCTGTTTTTCTCGCTGGTTTCCTCGCCAGTTAAGCCAAACCTGAACATTTTTGTTTTGAATGTGGTGCCTTGAATGTTTGATGGAGATTTGGAACACCATACAATTGGACTAGAACCACCCATGGCACAGCTTTGGCGGGCTTACTCAAACCCATAGGACTTTAGTGTGCAAGGTCCGCCCAAAGCCAACTTTGAGCTATAAAAGTCTCAAATATGAAAGCCCAAGCTCATGGGTATTATTAGTCCGAAAGTTGGGCTTTGATGAACTTGGGCTACCCGTCCATGTTCAGCAATGTCGCATTGCGATTGAGGTATGTGCGTGTAAGTTGTTTGCGGAGAGGATTTCGTTTGCAGAAGGAGATTTCAATCAGTGCAACGCATATTTTGTTACCTGATGCTGCAAAGAAGGATGATGATCTAATTTTTTGATTCGAGGCTGGTTTTGATTACATGCATTGTTTTTTCAATTGAAATATGGTTTTGATGTTATGGTATCTAAACAAAAGTTAGATTGCCAAAGACCATATGTTTAGTGGTCGAAGGCACTCCGATGCTTAAATCAGTAATTTTGTTGGAAATAGAGATTAATCTGGACAGAACTCAGTTAAAATTTATATACCTTTGTCGAATGTTCCTTTTACTTTATATAGTAGTCGTTATTAATTCTCTGTGTGACTTAAGCATGTGAGGCTCAACGATGGGAGACGTTCTCTGTGACAGTCTTCTCTATTGTGAAGATACGTCCTTGGGAGAGTAACTCCCTCCACGACTCTCTTTTCTGTAACGTTTCTCCTCTTTAAGGGAGAGCTTTGTTGGGCCTGGATTTGGGCCTCTGACTGTGATTTGTTCCGATGGGCCCTTTTTAGGCTTTAATGACTGGATCCGCCCTTTTTGAGCTTTGTGATTTGGCCCGGACTTGAGATACTTGGTCATCGTGATAGGCGATCTCTACCACGTGTATGGTTGTGATGATAGTCTTATTTGATGTATTATCAGCTACTCCCCCATTTATTTAGTTGGTATGCTGATGTGGCCACTAACTTTACGATGGTTGAACTTTCGATTTTATTATTGCAGTGCATTTAATGTTGTTAGCAGCTTTCGATGAGGTTGATATTTGGATCTATCATTTGTTCGTTCATTTTTGCGCCTTTTTTTTTTATTTCGTCCAACCATCATATCTCGCATGTCGTTCTATTAGTGATATCTTCGTTGCTCGGATCTATAAAAGGGGGTGTGATTGTTTTGTTTTTCTCTTTACGCTATTTTTGATATCAGAGTTTATTTTCTCCCTTCTTTTTCGCTCTCTTTGTTGTTCAATTCTTTTCCCATGTCTACTAACAAGATACTGGATGGTGAGGCGCTTCGCGCCAGTGAGGCGTTCTTCTCTCCCAAGATTATATCGCAGGCGACGTCGGCGAGTATTCGTTCTGAGTACACTTTGCCATCCGACCTTGAGATAATTTTGCCTAGGCAAGACGATAATCCTTGTCATCCACGGCCTAGCTACATCGCGTTTTATCCGTGTATGTTCCAGTCAGGTCTTAAGGGTCCCGAAGATATTTTGGGATTATTTAGATTTTTCGGGCAGTGCTCCTACCCAAATGGGTCCTAATGGCTAGCATGTGATGGCTTCCACTTATGCGAGAGCCATTGTTTCTAGCATTTCTTTGACTGTTAGGGTTTTGCATTCTGTGGTGAGACTTGTTGTGAACAAGAATATTTGTTTCCTTCGCTCCCCTCCTGTTTTTGGAAACTTAATGATAATTACAGGGATTGGTCGAGGTTTTGGTTTTATGCTTCCGTCAAATATGAGTACTCTAACTTGCAAGGTCGACAGATTATGCGGTCGTTCCGAGTTTCCAACAAGTGGAAGGATCTGAACTTGTCTGTGGAGAAACAGAAGATTAGTGACCGTTTTTCAAAGCTTCTTCTGGTTGTTGTGGAGTCATTCCTCGCTGCGGAGGTTGTGGAGCACAGTGGTGAATGAGGCGAAACAGGTTTTGCTTACTGAGTCTCGAGCTATTGAGATTGTTGCTCGTGTTGATCTTGTTGTTGTTAGTGATGCTAGCATTAATGTGAAACCGAGCTCCGACAAGGTGATTATGGATCTCAGTGCTCTTATTAGCATTGGTGGTGTTAGTTCGGCCACTAGAAAGAGGAAATTTCCAGTGTTCTAAAAAGCGCTAGGCGCTAGGCGCTGGGCGCTGGGCGGGCGGCGAGCAGGTGCTTAGGCGGCACCTAGGCGGTCTTAGGTTTTGTATTATAACTTTAATAATTTACAAAAGTTAAGCATAATATATTATCAATTACATCCAATTTAATGCCAAGATACATATGCAAAATTTAAAAACATGAAAAATTAACAATCATGAACAAAATTTATTAAAACTCAAATGATTGAAGTTGGTCATGATGGGTACTTTATATAAAATTGAATTTGTGGACAAATATCCAAACCTACTCTTTTAGTTTTCTTCAAATTGCATGAATAACCTCAGTCATGTTTGATAAAATCTACATTAGTAAAATTAGTACCGGTAAATCCTTTGAGAATTTAATTAAGTAATCATCATTTGCTACAATTAGACATATACTGAATAAAAAACAATAAAATAGTTTATTTCTAAAAAAAAGGGAAAGAAAATTATAATAAGAACACAATCAGCCATATTAAAAAATAAAAAAAATCACCCAGACTGCCCAAAACCCGCCCAGCCATTAATCTGGGCGGTTTTCTACCTTCTAGCGCCACCTAGGTCGATTTTTAGAACACTGGAAAATTCTTAGGTCTGCTAGTCCTTCAAAGCAGCTGCCGATAAGTCCTAGTCATGTTTTCAAGAAGAAACGACTTATTTGTTCTACTCATAGATTAGTTCGGACTACATCTCGTCCAAAGTTATATGATAAGAAGGGCGGGAAAGAGGATCGGTTGTCTCTTGAGAAGGTTGAGGAGATGAATCAAGCTTTAGAGATGAGCAAAAAAGGGTTATCCGTCCGTTAGACGAGAGTGAGAAGAGGCTCATTTTTATTCATGGTGTGTCTAACTTTGTTGAGTGGTTCGATGATGACCCTCGTGTAATCAATAATAAAATGCTTCAACTTGCTTTGGAGCGGTCGAAGGATCCGAGTACGACAATGACCATAGCCAACTTCGATTTTAATCCATTGCGCAAACAGGATATCGTGGTAAGAGTTCTAAGGCTCCTCCTTATCTTCTTTTTTTTCATATTTGTGTTGATGATACTGTGGAACTTCCTGCTTCTTCGCCTACCCGTCTTACTTCCGTTGTTGCTGATGTCACTACTGTTTGTCTCACTCTTACCATTACTGCTTCACAAAGAAAATGAAAGAGTGGCTTTTCAGTTATCACTACTACTCCAACCATTCTTCCGGCTGCTAGGGGTTGGGCTTCAAACCCCCGAGTTCTTAATCCATTGATTGGTTGGACGGAACCCAATCCAGAAGATTCTTGTATTAAGTCGGATGGATAGTTTAGTTAGTTTAAAGAGATTGACGTGCAGGACAGTGCACGTAATTTGATAAACGAATGGCATGGGCGGTTGGTGGAGAGGGCTCCAATGCCTGCTCGGGAGCCCAGCATTCATCTCGACCACGACCTTAAGCTGATAATGGAGGGGTGAATCACCTTACTTATGCTGGGGTGACGGGGTCAGACTATCAGGCTGCTCGTGATCAGGTGGCTGCTTTTAAGAGGAAGATGGCAACACAGTTACTGGTGTTTTCTCATGTTCTCCGTCATTTGGACGTATTGAAAGCTCATCGTGAAGATAAAGTAAAAGCAGCTGGGACTACTCGGGCTTCTCTAAGGGAAGTGCAGGTTACACGGGACAAGTTTGCTGCTAAGCTTGAGGCCTCGATGACTAAGTTGAAAAGAGTCCATGACTGGCTGAACAAGGTGGAGAGGAAGTCGTCTGTTGAAAAGGTTGGACATGATGAGTGTCACGCCCCGATTTTTGAAGAAAACGAAAATCCTAAAATCCACGTAGGATTATCCGTTTCCCCAAAACTCGGGACGTGAAATTCAATAACAACAGAAACATTTAGCAGCAAAGACAAATAAAGTGTAGAAAATATGAACCAACTAAAGTTTATAACAAAACTCTAACCAGGAAATTTCGACGTCGCTAGCCCCACTAGCGAAACTCCCGTAACGCTGCTCAAATGTCTCTAAACCTGAAAAGCTAATCGGCTACATTCCCAAAGGAATGTACCCAAGAAGCAAAAGCTCACTTGGGTCAGCAACAAAGCCGGTGTGAGAAATCTTCATCCCAAAAATCAATAAAATCGCACGTGATAAACATCAAGCGAAACACAAACAACAAACCATCACACCAATAAGTAGTTCCTCAACGAGGCAAAGGTGTGATGCAAGAAAACACAGTCCAAAGAATTTAGTTCCTCAACGAGGCAAACATATCATCATCCTAATATGTAAATATGCATTTACCTGTACTTACCCTATAGGAGTTGACAATGGCAAGTCGGACCTACAGAAATATTAGTGGACTTGCCATCCTGCATAAAAAGAATTAAAAACAATGCAACGTCATTTATTCTTTTTATTTGAATTAGGTTCATCTTTTTAACGGATTGATCACTTAGACGATACCACATTCGCACCACCTCCGTGCCGAACATACATGCCCGTATGCCTCTCTCATATAAAGGAGGACTACTCCGTCATCCATGCCTAAGTGGGGACATCACATACAGGCATGCATCGCGGATACCCCTAACTATATGAGTACCAAAAGCCACCCTTGGGCTATCAATGCGCATAAACTCACGTCACATTTTTGACGGATAAATATCAAAGCCTATTTTAGGCATACAAACTCACCACATTTCCGCAAGACTAACCCGAAGGTTATTTTAGTTTCTCTAGTAAGAAATGGGTGCCCCAACTCCGCAAGACGACCCACTGGTCATTTAGTTTCTCTAGTAAGAGAGGGGAAATCATAAACAAAAGAGATGTGGTAGTTCTAAGTGATACAAGCCCAAGTGTTTTATATTTTCAGAAATCAAGGCTTACCATTATCAATTATTTTCATAATTCAGAATTCTTCCACAATGACATTTTGTCATACATGAATAGATTCACAATCTATTCACCCACATTTTTGGGGAAAACATAGCATATTCCTTCCAAATTCTTCATAATGCATTAACAAGTCAATATGCATACAAATCTCCAAATTTATCACAATGCATTAATATTCATCAACCATTCAAACACCAACCAATCAGAGTCACACCCAATCAATAAAATGGTAAACATGGGTGACCCCAAACATGAACAAAATAAACAAAGAAAGCAAACTCATTCTCACAGACAAAACCCATTCTATTTTGTAAATTGGGAATATTTTATTTTCAAGAACAACATGAACCAGCCACCCAATCAACAAATCAAACAATCCAACAGATTATCTAAAAAGAGTACTATTTAATATATACTCTACTCATCAAAAGACAACAAATAGAACAAGAAACAAGTAACACAGCATAGGCAAACTGATAGAAAAGAAGGACTCAAAGTAGAAGAGAAAGAAATGAAGAAACTCACATATTTTAAATCTTATAACGTCCACACCATTCGCAATTACATCGCTAAGAGCATCCAGGAGAACCCTCCAAAACTCAGCAACAAACTCGGCACCTTGCTTTCTCAGCGTGCAAGCCAAAAACACCTCTTTCATCTCACTCCAACTGTAATCATTACACCTCTCTCCTCATTTTTCTCTGTGGGTTTGATGTGTGTCCTTCCTTTCTTTCACCCCCAACTTTATCTATTTATACAAGTCACCTTCTTGGAACCCAAACTGTCAATCACAATCACTACTCTCTCAACTAGATCACAATCCTACACATCCTTGTCATTTGGAGGGATGGTTCCTCGGTCGAGGAGCCAAAGTTAAACTACTGCTGTGCTCCAGCCATATTCCAACATTCCCATCTGTCGCCTACAACACAACACCGCAACCAAGAGGCTAAGTGGTTGATTACTAGTGAATGGGAGGATCACTAAGGGTAATGTCATAGTGGATGGTCTTCAAAGGGTGAATTCTGTTCACACTTCCCCACTCTCCTTGAAGATGGTACGGGACCTTCTCACATGATCCCTAACACAATCGATATGGACTGATTCAATGAGAGGATGGCCACAACTGCACCCAAATCTAGGCAACGGTAGCAAGATAGATGTGTTAAGGTTGATTAAGACTAGAAAATGTTTATGGTGCGCGCTTGAAGGGATAAATCCAAATCTCGGATAAAGAAAATAAAGCTAGACTAGAAAGAATGTAAGCCTCATAATAGAATACAAAGCAAAACTTGATGGAGATTGCTCTTGGGAAACATAGAATAATTGCTTTGGCAGGTGCGGTTGCAGACCATGTTCCCATCTCTTAGTTCTAATGGTAAGAGCTTGCTCATGGCTTGCACCCAACCCATGCAATCTCAGCCACTCTCAAGCCCAAAGACCTCATCCTTCCACTCTATCAACAAAGTCACAGGTTTTTGGTCCGATGCAACATCATCCCCAACTACAAGCTTCCACCCTGATAGCTCCTCATTCATCTGCACTTGAGCTTTCTTGTCGAGCTCCTCATACCGAGTCAGATCTCTCCTTACAGTCCTCAAGAAGATAACAAGTACAATACCAGCAAGGAAAGTGATCACCATAAGAGAGTTAAGAATTGAAAACCAATGTACCTTCGATAGAGCTCAAATGTCGCCATCTTCATAAACTATCTTCCTCCTTACTACTACATATCTGGCTGATATTAGACCTCTGCTCCAGCTTCTTACAATGAATCATCCAGTCCTTCTCAACTCTCATTTGGACAGCTACAACATGCATACTCATGACTAGTTCTAAATTGGGTTCACCATTTGCATATTTCTCAATTGACTCAGCTGCTCGAAGAGGAAGAACTATACAAGAGACTGGAAGACCTATTTGATAACAAAAATTGCACAGACAATATGGGCTTTCTGCAGGGACTCATTTGTGAAAACCCCAACATTAAGCCACTTTATGATGGTTCAACGATGGTAACGGTCTGACCCTAACCTCTTTCCCTCGACATCAACTCCATGAACAAGAAACTCGTCAGCATGTATTGCAAGAAAATCCAGAGTTTCCTTGCTGAGATAAACATTGCTGAACTTTTGCCATCTATCAGTGACAATTGCATACTTCCCATCCTTCTTGAACACTATTTTGCAAACCCAAATCCCACAAGTGTTACTGGTTGCTACTCCAAGAATTGGCATTGGAGCAGTTACTGCACTAGTTTTATCTACAGACGCCATCTGGGAACTTTCTGATTTGCACGATGAATGGTGCACCCTGGATGCATTTATTGACGAAGAAGACACTTCCCGGGGGGGGGGGGGGGGGGGGCAGAGACAAGGACATAATCTTGATCAATGAACTCCAACGAATCAACAACTCGAGAAGATATCTTTGTTGATCTTTGGTCCAAGGCAGTTATAGGTTCTTCCACTGTTGCAGAAGCTGAGTGTATAATGTTCTTCATCCTCATAGGTTTGGTAAGAAGAGAAAACCCAGCACCTTTATTGCAAACAAGATCAATAGGACACCCCATATTAATGTCAATAAAATCTATGTCACATTCACGCTCTATAATCTCAACAGTACGTGCTACAGTATCTGGATATGCTCCACATATCTGTACACCAAACACATCCTCGGATGAATGCCTTCTTAAAAGTGCCCATTCCGAAGCTTGCCCCTGTAGCAGTGAACAGGTCTTAGACCAATGGTGATTGACACCTCACTAAAGTCTCTCTCTCTTGCCACTATGAGGCTCTCTCTGTTGAATACAAGAGATCTCGATCTCCAGATTCAGCCTCCATTGAGAAGAAAACACAAGGGAAGGAGAAGGAGAAAAGAAGAAGGAGAAAGAAAAGAGAATATGGTTTTCTCTTTATAGAGTGGGTGGCTATCCGCCCCCACTAAAATTCTGAGAGCACCCACCCTTTAACTCTCCAAATAAAACCCTAATTTCGAAATTCACATTAATTAAATGTAACCCTATTTTATTTAATTAAAAATAAAATAAATTATCTTTATGAAATTTAGGGGTGTTACAATGAGGCAATGCGTTTTGTTATTGAACAATCCGTCAGTCGTAAGGTTGTTGAGGAGTGGGTGGCGTAGTCAACAACTGAGCTTGATGATGTTAAAGTCGGATGTTTCCACAATGTTGACCACCGTTGAAGGAAAACTTATTTCAACCAAGAACGAGCTCGCTGCAACCAAGGATAAATTGAAGATTGTTGAAGCAACGGATTGAAGGAAAATTGTTGACAGTTGAATCAACCTCCTTGACTACATTGATTTGTCTAGATATAATGGTCTAGTTGACCAGGTTTTCAAGGATGATGACGAAGAATGTGCTCCGGATCCGCCTAGTGATCCGGTTGATGAAGAGCCATCATCTCCTCTTTCTTCCGAGGAGAAAGCTTCATTTCCTCATGTTGCTGATGTTGTTGCCCATCCTCCTTTAAATGCTCCTGCTAGCGATGTTTTGATCACTTCTACTGTTTCTTTTCAACTGTTGTATCTTCTTCTCCAGATTTGGCTCAATAGAATTATGAATGTCTCTCTTGTATTTATTGCTCGCTGATTTTCATGTTATTCCTTCGTAGCTGTGGGCTGATTACTGTCTTGGATCATTCACAGTATCTGATTGTACACAATAAACACGGGTTGATTTTGTTACTCGTACTTTCTGTATCTCCGTAGTTTAAACTTGTCAATATTTCTACCTTTACGCTTGTTTATAGGTCATCTGAGGCTTTCATTTCTTTAGTCTTGTCAATCGGGCCAAAAGGTTTTATGAGTAAGTTTTGACTATGCATCTAGACTTTTGTAGATTTTCTTTGTAGTCCTACATATTAGTCGACCAGAAGGTTTTACGAGTACGTCTTGACTTATATACCCAGACGTTTGTAGATTTTCTTCATGGTCCGACATATTGGTCGACTAGAAGGTTTTACGAGTGCGTCTTGAATTATACGTCTAGACTTTTGTAGATTTACTTTTTGGTTCGACATATTAGTCGACCAAAAGGTTTTACGAGTATGTCTTGACTTATACGTCCAGACTTTTGTAGATTCTCTTCGTGGTCCGACGTGTTAGTCAACCAGAAGGTTTTACGAGTAGGTCTTGACTTACACGTCCAGACTTTTGTAGATTCTCTTCGTGGTCCGACATATTAGTCTACTAGAAGGTTTTAAGAGAACGTCTTGACTTATACGTCTAGACTTTTGTAGTTTACTTCATGGTTGATCAAACCAGAAATTTTATGTTTACGTCTGACTTATATGTCCTGATCTTTTACTCGTAGCTCGATATGTTGGCTGTGCTTGCTGTTTTACGAGTAGAAGCATAGTCTAACTTTGATGCTTTAACTGAACTCAATTGTTTGAACGTAAGATTGAGGGTTTGAATATGGAATTTTATTGATAATCCTGTTTCAAAAGCTTGACATTCCATGGTCGTAGTAATTGTTCTCCCTTTGTGCCTTTCAACCAGTATATTCTTGGCTTGTTGATTTTTACCAGTATTTCTTCTGGTTGCCAACACTGAATGTGTGTTGGGATCTAATTTGACTCTTAGTGTTTTGTTGCCATCCCTTCTGTAGAACTCCTTGGGTCATCTTGGCTTGTCTGCTTGCTTGTGGTTTACAACGTATGATCCATTAGTGAACAATTTGCCATTTTTTTTATTGTCGTTTGGTTGATGTTTGTTGATGTCATTCCTTCTGATGGTAGGGTCTTGATTCCTGCAAGCCCTTCTTGTATCTTACTTAGATCGGCTTTTGTTTCGTGTGGTCCTGAAGTACATTTTGGTTTTGTTCGATTGTGTTCGATTTTAACTCGAATGGTGTAATGAAAGGGGACGTTCGTTGCAACAGCCTTCTATTTCGTTGAAGTGTGTCCTCTGGGGAGCGATTCCCACCATGACTTATCTCCTATTTCGCGGTTCTCCCATAATTTTGATGAACTCATAATGCTTCTTGATCAAATCCTTGAGTGTACGCTCTTCAAGATACTTTGATTGGCGATTTCCTCGGCGACAAGGTAAGCTGAGTAGAATCTGGCACCGAATTGTCCAATCATGCTCACATCAACGCCAGCTGCCAAGGCTTCCAGGAATTTCTGGGTTCCCAACCATGCAATGGTATCGAATTTATTCACTGGTCAGTTTCGTTGTCAATGATGGAGAAGGTGTCATTGTCCTTGTCGGGAATAATGTGGATAAAAACCTCTCAATTGGGAATCAAGCTCGCATTTGTCAGTGAAACCCTCGAACCTGATCAGCTGGTTGATCTCCGCTTGAGATATGAACATCATTGTATCTCCCATTGCGAGTCGTTGTAGTGGCTCTTATTGGCTCCTTCGTTGATGTTGGTTATCCTGCTTCGATTTAGATTAGCTCGAGTGGGTTGTATCAATGATTGCTTCTTTGTTTGGTCAGATCATTCATTTTCTCCAGCTATGCAATATAGGGAATATATCAGTTATCTAGTTTGTTCTTTTGATCCCACAGCAGTGTCTGTTTTCTCTTTTCCTTTAGACTGTTTATCTGGAAACCCGACAAATTCCTCTAGTCGCCCATTTTGAATCGTGTACTCAATTTCATCCTTTAGGTTGTAGCAGACTTCAGTGTCGTGCCCGTGATCCTTGTGGAAAGAGCAATACTTGTTTTTATCTCATCCATCTGGGTATCCTCTTATCTTGAGTCTCCAGTTGATACCCTCCCACTTCGCCATGGACTTCAACATGTTTGCTCGACTTGTTTTCAAGGTCGTGTATGGTTTATATGTCTTATTTACTACACTTGTCACTCGTTCATGTCTGGGCCTTGCAAATTGCAGCTTTACGAGTTCTTGTTGGTTGAATTCAGGTCTTCCATTGGCCTGATGCCTCTTCGGCAGAGCATTCGTTTCTCGAGTCTGTCATCTTTTTTTTTCTTCTCTTCTCTCTCATCTCTTTGATTAGCCTTCCTTTTCGGATTCGTTCTTCTTTTTGGCGGCCAACGTCACCTCGAGGGTGATGTACTTCTGAGCGGTCTTCAACAAGGTTGTCATATTCTTTTGAGGGTCTAGATTCAAATAATTGTAAAATGATCCTCTCTTCAATCCAAAAGTGAAGGTAGCAATGGTCATGCCATCGCTGCAATCGTCGATAATGGTCAACTCATCAGTCAAACGAGTGACGTACTCCCTTATAGTTTCCTCAGGCTTTAGTCTGATGCAAAGTCGGTAGTGCGGGCCTTTTTCATTCGCAGACTTCCAATGAACCTCGTGATGAAGGCAGTGGCTAACGTTTGCAAAGAGTCTATCGACCTAGTTGGTAGGTTGTTGAACCAACACATCGCTGTGTAGGTGAGGTTGGTTGGAAATGTTCGGTAGAATGGACTCTGTGCTCTCTTTCAATATCATCATGTGGTGAAACTGTCACAAATGATCTGTCGGATCGGTGGTGCCATCGTATGCTTCGAACTTTGGTGGAGAGAATTATTTTGGTAGAGGAGTCACCATGAGTGCGTCGGAGAATGGCAGTCTTGCCAATTCATATAGCACGTTAGGATCTGTGACCACGATCCTAAATGGAACTTGTGTTAGGATTCCATCGCTTTGGAGGCCATCTTCTTGTGGTTCGCTACCTACAAGATTAACTTGTTGAAGTTCTGCAAGAACGCCATTGTTTTCTTGGACATGGTTGGCAGAGTTTTGTTGTGGTGGTGTTTGGACGTGGTTGGCAGACTGAGCGTGCTCCTGAATGAGTTTATCTATCACTTTGGCCAGATGCTCCATCTGGACCATGAGTTGATCCACACGGGGATCCATCGCAGTGCCGCCAGATGTCTGAGACGTTTGGGCTACCATTCCATGTTGCAATATTGCATTACCTGGCACGATTAACCCGGGTGTAGCTTGGTTTGGAGCATGTGCTATTTGTAATTCCGCTTCGCTAGTTGAAGGGTTGTCGTGTTTGTTGGTGGGTTGGGGGTTTGTAGAATCCTCAATTTGCTCTAATTTTTTTTATTGTTGATTAGAATTGAGGAAGTTTTCAACTACAACCTCTTCTTTTGAAAGGAATATGTCGTTCCCCACAGATGGCGCCAAACCGATGCGTTCAGATATGGCCTCTT
This sequence comes from Berberis vulgaris, assembly GCA_963556465.1. NCBI lineage: Eukaryota > Viridiplantae > Streptophyta > Magnoliopsida > Ranunculales > Berberidaceae > Berberis > Berberis vulgaris. The sequence continues at coordinate 71,579,577 of OY747125.1, read as the reverse complement.
GTAAATCCGACCTGCAAAACAATGGTTAGATTGTCAAAGACCAATTGTTTGGTGGTCGAAGGCACTTCGATGCTTAAGTCAGTAACTATGTTGGAGATGGAAATTAATTTGGATAGAACTCAATTAAAATTTTCATATCTTTGTCAAATGCTCATTTTACCTTATATAGTGGTCATTATTAATTTTCTGTGTAACTTAAGCATGTGAGGCTCAACGAGGGGAGACGATCTCTGTAATAGTCTCCTCCTTTATGAAGATACGTCCCTAGGAGAGTAACTTTTTCCACAACTCTTTTCTCTGTAACGTTCCTCCTCTTTAAGGGAGAGCTTTGTTGGGCATAGATTTCAGCCTTTGACTGTGATTTGTTTTGATGGGCCCTTTTTGGGCATTAATGGTTGGACCTGCCCCTTTTGGGCTTTGTGAGTTGGCCTGGACTTGAGATATTTGGTCTTTGTGATAGGCGATCTCTGCCACGTGTATGGTCATGATGATATTCTTAATTGAAGTATCATCTCAATAAGAGTTTTCATTATTAATGCGTCCAAAAATCGTCCTCCTGTGAGTTTGACCTGCAAAACAATTGTTACACTGCCAAAGACCACATTTTTGGTGACCGAAGGCACTATGATGCTTAAGTCAGTAACTTTGTTGGAAGAATGATGTAAATCTAGGCAAAACTCAATTAAAGTTGCAAACCTTTGTCGAATGTTCCCTTTACCTTTTATAATAGTCGTGGTTTACTCTCTGCGTGACTTAAGCATGTGAGGCGCAACAGAATGAGATGTTTCTTGTAACAGTCTCCTCTTTTATGGAGATGCGTTCGGGGAGGCGTAACTCCCTCCACGGCTCTTTCTAGTGCAACGTTCCTATTCTTTATGAGAGAACTCATGTCGGGCATGGATCTGGGTTTTTATTTTGTTTGGGCCTAGATTTAGGCTCTATTTACATTTCCTCACTGCGCGGGCCTTACTTGGGCCTCTGTAATTGTCTTTATTCCTATTGGTTTCCATGAGCTAGCCCAATAGATTGTTCATTGTATCCTCATGACGGTTTGTCTTTTGATTTCATCATTACCTTGTATTTAATGTTGTCAATTACTTTTTCGCGAGTTGGTGTCTCGATCCTTTGCTTGCCCGTTCATTTTTTGGATTTTGTATAGCCATCATATCTCGCACGTTGTCCCATGAGTCGTCTCTTCATTGCCCGACTCTATAAAAGAAAATGTGACGAATATGTTTTCCCTCTTCACACTATCTTTGAATTTAGGGTTTGTTTGTTCTTTCGCCTTTTTCACTCTCATTGCTTCTTCATTCTTCAACGATATATGTTGGTGACAAGTTAAGTGGTAAGTCGCTAACTCTGTGCGAGGCTCGTTACTCTCTTAATAGAGTTTTTTCATTCGACTCTGGAGACTCTTCATTCTGATTATAATCTCTCGTCCGACCTCGAAATTGTTCTGCCTGGATAGGGCGATAGCCCTTGTAACCCAAAGGTTGGATACATCACATTATATTTGTGCATGTTATCTTCTGGCTTTCGATTCCCGGTTCTGGAGCTGTTCTAGGAGTATTTGAATTTCCTAGGCATTCCTCCTGCCCAAATGGGCCCTAATGGTTGAAAGGTGATGGTCTCTTCTTACGCAAGGGCTACTCTTTCTAGTATTCCTTTAACTGCTAGGGTTTTGCATTTGGTGGTCAGTTTGTTGGTGTACAAGAAGATCTGCTTCTTTCGTTCTCCTGATTGTTTCGAGAAACTCAGTGACGACATTCGCGATTGGTCGTGGTCTTGGTTTTATGCTTCTGTGAATTCAGGCTGCTTCCGATTGCAAGGTCATTTGATTTTTCAATCATTTCGAGTCCCCAACAGGCGGAAGAATCTTCTGTTATCCACTAAGGAGCAGAAGATTAGTAAACGATTCTCTATGCTTTACCATTTTCCTGTGGAGGCGTTTCTTTCTGAGGGCATCCTTGAGCGTAGTGGTTTATACACTATGAGTGAAACAGAATGAGCTCTATTTACTGAGTCTCGTGCTAAGGCCTATGTTGCTCGTGCTGGCATTAGTAATGCTAGCATTGATTGGGAAGTGAGCTCGGTCCGAGATGTTACGGATCTTGATGTTCCTGTTATTGCTTCCGCTCTTGCTTCACGAAAAAGAAAACTTGCGAGGTCTACGAGTCCATTAAGGTGATTGCCGGTAGATCCTGGTCGAGTTTCGAGGAAGAAACGACTTTCGAATCGTAGTTTTGCTCGGTTTGTGATTCGTCAGAGTTTTGAGATATTGTTTCTCGCCCAAGTCCTTCCCACGACGATGCTGCAAAAGGAGATCGTGAATCTCTTGAAGAGGCATAGGAGCTAAGTCTCACGTTAAAAAGTAGCGAGAATGAGACTATTCATACACTGGATGATGATGAGATGAAGCTTCTTTCTGCTTATGGTGTTTCGGACACTGCTGAGACGATCCTCGAGTCATTAATGAGAAAATGCTCCAGTTGGCGGTGGAGCAGTCTAAAGACATCGTTGGCGGTCAGAGTTTCAGGGATCATTTTCTCTCTCCTTTTATTGATGTCAGTGAAGCAGTCGGGTTCCTAGTTTCCTCTCCTGTTCGTCAGGTTTCTCCTGCTCCTGTTGCTACCGTTAGTCCTTCCCTTACCGCGGACGCTTCTAAATGGGAGGGTAAACGTAGTTTTTCTGTTGTTACTGGTATTCCTTTTGTTTTCCCTACTGCTGGAGGTGGTTCTTCAGTGCTTATGGATCCTCGCGTCCTTCATCCATGGATTAGTTGGATTGAGCCTGGGGCGAAGGATATTTGTATCAAGTTTGACGGCAAGTTCTGCTGGTTTACTCAGCTCGACGTGCAGGACGGTGCACATAGATTGGTAAATGAATGGTACAGGCGGTTGGTGGAAAGGCCTTCGACGCCCGTGCTTGACCTGTTTGATCATATCGACCATGGTCTTGAGCAGATAATGGATGGGATGAATCATTTCGCTTATGCAGGGGTAATGGGCTTGGTTTATCGAGCTGGTCGTGATCAAGCGGCTCTTTTGGAGAGGAGGTTGGCAGCGTTATTGCTGGTGTTTTTCATGTTCTTTCTCAATTCGATGTGTTGAAAATGTAACGTGCATGCTCGGAGAAAACTGCAGTGGCTGCTTGGAAGTCTTTGACGGAGGTGAAAAATATGCAGGATAAGTCCGCTGCTAAGCTTGACTCTTTGAAAGCCAAGTTAGATGAGGTAAGCGTTCGTCTACATGATGTGGAAAAAGAGTTATCCACTGAGAAATCAGCTTTCGATGAAGCTTCTCATTCTGAATTGGAGCAATCCGTTATGTGTGATGCCGCTGAGAGGCGGGAGAAACAGATAACTGCTACGTTTAATGATGTCCAGGCAGATGCTTCCAGTATGCTCTCTACTGCTGAAGGGCAGGTTGCCGCGACCAAAAATGAACTCGCTACTGCTAAGGATAGGCTTCATGTGGTCGAAGCCAAAGATTGGAAATGAATTGTTGACGGGCGGGTTGAGCTTCTTGATTATATCGAAGGGCTTGGCGAAGATTTGTCTAAGTATCGTCACTTGGCAGGTGAAGCTTTTGAGGATGACGATGTCGAGGAATCTGCTTCAGCATCAGATGAGCCATTGCTTCTTCTACCGTCGAGCACTCCAAAGCCATTGACACCCTCCTCTTCTGAAAAGAGTTCTTATCCTGTTTCAGCGAGTACTGATCATGCCATTGCTTTTGTTTCTTCTCCTACTTCTTTATCTCCTTCTCCAGATGTAACACAGTAGTGTTATCAATAAAAATTGACTTTTGTTGGTTTTTCTTCCTCTTTTGGGTTTTGTTGTAGTTATCGAGACTTTTGCGTCGAATTCCTTTATAGTTGCTTCTGTGCTTAGGCTCACTGTTTGTCTAATGGTGGGTCACTATTGTCCTTTCTGATCTACTGTAAAGAGTTGCTTTCGCTTGTACTTTTTCGTATCGCATTGACTTGTTCTCTTAACTCTTAACTATTGTACTTTTTCCTTTTGTTAATCTATTTGTTGAGCATGTACTTCGTCAACTCGACATCTTGGTCGACTCAAAGTTTTTGTGTTTAGTTGACTCGGGTGTCCAACCTTTACTTCATTAGTTTGACATCTCAGTCGATTCGAAGTTTTTGTGTTTGGTCGACTCGGGTGTCCAACTTTCACTTTGTTAGTTCGACATCTCGGTCGATTCGAAGTTTTTGTGTTTAGTCGACTCGGGTGTCAACCTTTACTTCGTTAACTCAACACCTTGGTCGATTCGAAGTTTTTGTGTTTTGTTGACTCGGGTGTCCAACCTTTACTTTATTAGTTCAACATCTCGGTTGATTCAAAAATTTTGTGTTTAGTCGACTCAGGTGTCCAACTTTTACTTCGTCAGTTCGACATCTCGATCAATTTGAAGTTTTTGTGTTCAGTCGACTCGAGTGTCCAACCTTTACATCGTTAACTTGACATCTCGGTCGATTCGAAGTTTTTGTGTTTAGTCAACTCGGATGTCCAACTTTTACTTCATTAGTTCGACATCTCGGTCTATTCTAAGTTTTTGTGTTTAGTCGACTCGGGTGTCCAACCTTTACTTCGTTAGTTCGACATCTCGATTGATTCGAAGTTTTTGTGTTTAGTCAACTCGGGTGTCCAACTTTTACTTTGTTAGTTCGACATCTAGGTCGATTCAAAGTTTTTGTGTTTAGTCGACTCGGGTGTCCAACCTTTACTTCATTAACTCGACATCTCGGTCGATTTGAAGTTTTTTTATTTAGTCGACTCGGGTGTCCAACATTTACTTCTTGGTTGATCAAACTAGAAGTTGTGAGTGTCCGACTTTTATCGTTTGATTGCTTTGTACGGCTAATTTATTGACGTATCTATTGATAACCGCGCGAAAATTTGGAGTTTCTGAATTTATAATCTTTATTGATGTTTCCTTGATTTTTTTTATCTGCCTTGGCCATTAAGACGTTTATGTTGTTTCGGAATATGATTTATTTTGTCTTCCTTTGCTTGTTGTCAGACTTTGTATTGGGGGCTGGTGTTTTTGTCGCTTTGTTTTTCTCTGTTTCGTCCTCGTATGTTGTTAGTGGTTCGGGTCGAGTTTGCAACTGCTGATGAGGCCCTTTGACTTGTACAAATTGGCCGATGCAGACTTCTCCAGGTTTTGTGCATTCGTACAGACTTCTCCAGGTTTTGTGCATTCGTGAAGTGTTTCGTGAAGTGTGCATTCGTTGAGAAGTTTGCCTACTTGCTTTGTGTGCTCAGCTTCCTCTAGCTATGCAGTGTGTGGCGTATATCAATTATCTGGACTGTTCTTTTGATCCTGCAGTATTGTCTGATTTCTCCGTCCATGCGGTCTGTTTGTCCAGCATTCCAATGAACTCGTTGGGTATTCCTTTCTGAGCCCAATGCCCGATTTCGTCCTTTAAATTGTAGCATTCTTCAGTATCATGCCCATGATCCTTATGAAATGAACAATATTTGTTTTTGTCTCTGCCTTCCGGATCCCCTCTCATTCGAAGCGTCCAGTTGACGTTATCCCACTTCGCTATGCGTTTCAGTATATTTGCTTAACTTGTCTTCAGGGTTGTGTATGGCTTGTATGTGGTCTTCATTACGCTCATTACTCGTTTGTGTCGAGTTCACGTCTGTTGTAACCCCCGGATTCCTGTCGTCACGAATCGCTCCTTCCACCACTTTGATGCTTCTTTGACAGGTTGTCGCCTTCATGTTGTCCGTCGTCCTGCCTTCCTTTTTCATTTCTTTCCCGTTTTCTTGAAAAAAAAATCTCTTTCTTGGTCATTTTTCCTTATGGCTGCCTTCATTTCCTCTAGGGAGATATGTTTTTGTGCTATTTTTAGCAGGATTGTCATGCCCTTTGGAGGCTCTAGGTTAAGTGAGTCAAAGAAGGGGTCTCGCTTCAATCTGGCCACGAAGGTTGTAGTGGTTTTGTCATTGCTACATCCGTCAATCATTGTCAATTCATTGGTAAAGCGGGTGACATATTCTCGTATTGTTTCTTTGGGCTTCTGTCTGATGTGCAGGAGGTAGTGTGGCCCTTTCCTCATCCATTGGCTTCCGATGAATCTGGTGATGAAAGTGGTGGCTAGAGCTTGAAAAGAATCTATTGACCTCGGTGGTAGGCTATTGAACGAGTTCATCGTTGTAAAAGTGAGGCTAATTGGGAATGTTCTGCATAAGATCGACTCTGTGGTCTCCTTCAGGGCCATCATGTAGTGGAAGTGTCTGAAATGATCGGTTGGGTCGGAAGTGCCATCATATGCCTCGAATTTTGGCGGAGTGAACTTTTTCGGCATTTTCGTTTTCATGAAGGCGACGGAGAATGGCGGTTTTTCCAACTCGTATAGTATGTTAGGATCTGTGACCCCTATTCTGAACGGGATTTCAGTAAGCGTCCCTTCATACAGCGGATTCTTGCCTCAAGGGAGCTCGCTGCTTTCAAAGTTTCCTTGTTGGGGTTCTGCTAGGATTTCATCACTCCCTTGAGCTTGATTGGCGGAGTTTTGTTGTGGCTGTGCCTGAACAGAATTAGCTAGTTGAGTGTGCTTCTGTGTGATCTTCTCCAACATCTTTGTTACGTGCTCCATCTGGGTTATGAACAAATCCACCCGAGGGTCCATGGCAGCGTAATCAGATACTTGGGTTGTCTAGACTACTACGTGATGTGGATTCTCATTCTCAGATGCTATTGGTTCAGTGATTCGAGCTATTTCTTCTCCTCCAGTCATCAGTGATGCATCGGAGGGGGAGTTTTCATGATCTGTGAATGCATTATTTTCTCCGATGACTTGTCCATCTCTTGTTAGGTTGTGGTGAGTTTTATCACTGTGTGTTCTGTTTTTAGAGAAGGAAACTCGTCATTCCCCACGGACGTCACCAAACTGATGCGTCCAAAATCGTCCTCCTGTGAGTTTGACCTGCAAAACAATTGTTAGACTGCCAAGGACCACCTTTTTGGTGGCCGAAGGCACTCCGATGCTTAAGTCAGTAACTATGTTGGAAGAATGATGTAAATCTAGACAAAACTCAGTTAAAGTTGCATACCTTTGTCGAATGTTCCATTTACCTTTTATAATAGTTGTGGTTAACTCTCTGCGTGACTTAAGCATGTAAAGTGCAACGGAAGGAGATGTTTCTTGTAACTGTCTTCTACTTTATGGAGATGCGTTCAGGGAGGCGTAACTCCCTCCACAGCTCTTTTTGGTGCAACGTTCATCTTCTTTATGAGAGAACTCATGTCGGGCCTAGATCCGAGCTTTGATTTGCTTGGGTCTGGATTTAGGCTCTGTAATTGGCTTTATTTCTATTGACCTCCATGAGCTGGCCCAATAAGTTGTTCCATGAATCCTCGTGATGGGTCTCTATGCCACGTGTACGATTGTGATGATCAGTCAATTTTGATGTATCATCAATTATCATTTGGAGTAGAGCTTTTTTGTATAAAATGATTACAAGTTTACCTGTTATTCTTTTTTAGTTATCAAGGGTGCGTTGTTAATTCATAGTTCAGCTTGCACTTCTCTTAAGAATGATTTGATTTCTAATAAGTTTGTGACATGATAAATTGGCTTAGTGCTTGAGTGTAGAGCTCCGATTATAATGTAACACCTGAGCCTAATACCATCCATATTGTCCCCACTTGACCACCTTATCTAGACATGTGAACCCTGCACCTATGACTGTAGTTTTGTGGTGCCATATCTGAGTTAATTTGTGATTTGTTTGTACTTGCTAGAATCAATTTGGTAACGCAAGCACCACAAAATATACTCTTTTTCGGCAACCTTCACCGTTTCTGGCTTTGTCCATGTAAATAATTTGTTTGGATCCTTAATACTTTGTGTTGATATTTTTCGGTTGTTGGTTTGAATAGAAAAGTATTTGCATTGCTAGATAATTTCACTTGGTTTTTCATTAAAACATAGACTCTTCATGATTTCATTTTCACCCATTTCTTATGTCCCTCTATTACAGAATGGCCATGTTGAAATTTCAGACCTTGCTTAGGTTAAAAGATGGAAAATGGCTGATGGAGGATATTACTTGAAGGGTTGGACCTGTTTGGAACTAATTTTCTACCTGCTTCAACTAATTAACACTGTAAAAAAGTATTTCCTTTTGCCTCTTTGTCTTTTCTCATGTGCATAATCTATCAATTCTTTTGTCATGTTTTTGGTTTTTGAGACTCGTCAATATGCAGTTATCGACTGAGAATACATCATGTTACAGTTTACTATACTTGTGTCTAGACATCTATTCTTTTGTGGTTATTTGTTTGATCTTCGATTTTGTAAATCCTAAGGGTTTTCAAATATGAAATGTGTCCATGAACTAGAGAGCTTAATACAGTTTACTGCTCATGTTTCTAGAAGTCAAGTTTTAATTTGTTTAGTTTTCTAGATATCTTGTGTCCTGCTATAAACTTTGATGCGTCCAAATCTTGTCCTTCTATGAGTTTAACCAGTAAAATAGATGTTAGACAGCCAAAGACCACCTTTTTAGTTGCCGGAGGCACTCCGATGCTTAAGTCAGCAACTTTGTTTGAAGAAGGAAGTAAATTTGGACAAAACTCACTTAAAGTTGCATATCTTCGTCAAATGTTTCATTTATCTTATATAATGGTCGTAGTTAATTCTCTGTGTGACTTAAGCATGTGAGGCGTAACGGAAAGAGATGTTCTTTGTAACAGTCTCCTCCTTTATGAGGATGTGTCCATGGAGGCGTAACTCTCTCCACGACTCTTTTCTTACGTAACGTTCATCTTCTTTATGAGAAAACTCCTTAGTTAGTGGGTATGCTGTCGTGGCCACTAACTTCGTGACGGTTGGACTCTCAATTCCATCGATGCCTTGCATTTAATGTTTGTCAGCGACATTTGTTTAGTTGGTATTTTGATCTTTTGTTTATCCATTCGTTTTCACGCACATATTTGGGGTTCGGTGTGCCATCATATCCTGCACGTCGTCCCATGAGCAGTCTCCTTGATGTTCGCCTCTATAAAGGGGGACATGATGGGTTTGTTTCCCATTTCACGCCATTTTTGAAATTAGGGTTCTTTCTTCTCTTCATTTCTTCCTTCTTCTCTTGTTCGTTCGCGGTGTCTGCCAACGATTTACTGGACGGTGAACAACTTGCTATTTGTGAAACCCACTTCTCTCCCAATGAGGTTTCTCATGCGGCGTTAGCGTTCGTTCCGACTACTCTTTACCTTCTGACCTTGAGATCATTTTGCCCTGGCAGAGTGATAGTCCTTGTCATCCGAGGAAGGGGTATATTGCGCTCTACCCGAGCATGTTTCAATCCGGCCTTCGATTTCCAGTGCTAAAGTTATTCTGGGCGTATTAGATTTTTAGGGTATCCCTCCCGCTCAGATGGACCCTAACGGTTGGAAGGTTATGGTTTCCACGTATGCGAGAGCCATCCTTTCTGGTATTCCTTTGTCTATTAGAACTTTGCACTCGGTGGTTGGTCTGTTGGTGACCAATAATATATGCTTTCTTTGTTCTGCTGCGTGTTTTTGTAATTTGAACGATTATATTAGGGGTTGGTCGCGAGACTGATTCTATGCCTCCGTCCGCTCTGGCTACTTCGATTTGCGAGGTCAACAAATAGTAAGGTCCTTCCGGGTTCCTAACAAGCAGAGGGATCTGCAATTGACTGTGGAAGAACAGATGATCATGGTAGAGCGCAGCAGCTTATACAACATGAATGAAGTTGAGCGGGCTTTGCTAGTTGAGAGGCAAGCTGAGGAAATTGTTGCCCACGCTACTTCTGTTGGCGTTAGCAATGCTGGCATTGATGGGAAAGTGAGCTCGGATGTTTTGGATCTTGATGCTCTTGTTAGCGTTAGTGTTAGTGTTACTGGCACAACTTTTAGAAAGAGAAAAATCGTGAGGCATGTTAGTTCGTCGAAGCGATTGTTTATAAGTTCTGATCGTATTCCGAAAAGGAAGCGGCTCCTCGGCTCTATTCGTCGCGGTATTCCTTATTCGAGTTATGTTGATAGAAAGCCCGCAAGAGAAGATCACCTATCTCTCGAAGAAGTTGAAGAGAGATTATTCACCCACTGGATGATAATGAAAAGAGGCTCCTTTCTGCATATGGGTGTCCTAGCGCTACCGAATGTTATAATGATGATCCTAGAGCCATTGATGATAAGATGTTTCAACTGGCAGTTGTCCAATCTAAGGAGACTGATGATCGCAATCGAGCCCTTGAGGTACGATCTCCCCGTTCTCCTCCCGCTCCTGTTGACAACGCGGAGTAGGTCTTATCTTTTCCTACCTGCTTAGGTTTTTTTCCTCTGTTTGCATTACTACTTGTTCTGCTTTTGTTGTGACTATTACGCAACAAAATGATAAGGATGGTTTTTCTACCATTCAGTCTTCTCTCCCAGCCATTGGCGGTGGCTCATCCGTGCTTCCGAATCCCCGCGTTCTTCATTCGCGGATTAGTTGGAAGGAATCTATCCCTGAAGAGATTCGCGTTAAGTCAGATGGGAAGTTTTGTTGATTTACCCAGCTCGACGTGCAGGATGGTGCACGTAGGTTGATCAACGAATGGCACAATCGGTCGGTGGAGGGGCCTTCGATCCCTGTGTTGGATCCAGGCCTTCATCTTGATGATGACCTTAGACAGATAATGGATAGGATGAATCATCTCATTTACGCGGGGGTGATGGGCTCAAATTACCAAGATAGTTGTTATCAAGTGGCTTCTCTGGAGAGAAAGTTAGCGGTGTTGTTGTTGGTGTTTTCCCACGCCTTTTGTTAATCGGACTTGTTAAGAGCGCGATGCGCAAAACAGGAAAAGGCAGTCGGGGTCATTCGAGCCTCATTGATTGAGGCGGAGAGTGCATGAGATTAGTCTGTAGCTGAGCTTGAATATTTGAGAACTGATTTGGACGGTGTTTGTGTGCGCTTACACGATGTGGAGAAGGAGCTATCTGCCGAGAAGCCAATTCATGATGAGGCTGCACGTGTCGTGGTTGAGCCTTCTACCAATCGTGGTGTTGCTGAGAAAAAGGTGGAGCAATTAATGGTTGCGCTTGACGAGGTCAAGGGAGATACCTCCACAATGCTTACCACTGCTGAGGGACGACTCATTGCGGCTAAAAATGAGCTTTCTTCCGTCAAAGACAGGCTTCGCATTAGGGAGGTGGCAGATTGGCAGTGAATCGTTGATGGACGTACTAAGCTTCTTGACTATATTGAGGGACTTGGTGTTGATTTATCCCATTATCGTCACTTGGTTGATCAGACCTTTGAAAATGAAGTTGGTGACGAAGACATTCTGGGCTCTTCGGGTGATCTAGTGGTTGAAGAACCATCTCTTCCATCCCCTTTTGAAGAGGGAGCTCATGCCAGTGATCTGATTGTCTCTCGTCCGTCTATTGACACCACCAATAATGTTATGATGGCCTCCGCTTGATTATTTATTTATTTCAACTTTGAAACATACTCCAAGCCGCTTGTTTTTTCTTTACGACTTTATTTTTCTTTTATTTTGTTTAACTGCTTTCAACTTTAGAACATGTTCCAATCCCCCTAAATTGTTTTTTCTTTACGACTTCTATGTATATTAAACCAGTCAAGATTTCTTGAACATAGTCATTTAATCATTGGTATTATCAGTGGTTGCTCTTGGAAAAAAAAATTAACTGATCCGCGTGAAACTTCATATCAACCGTCAATAACACTCAAAAATTTTGCTCAATCCAACACACTAAACCAAACCACGTCACCGATCCGCGTGAAACTAACACAACCATTCCCCTTGGAATAAGAAGATATGATCAAGATCAAGATCGAATAAGAAGATGAGATATGATCAAGATCGAAGAAGAAGATCAAATAATATCAGATCAGATCAGATCAAAGAAGATCATATCAGATCAAAGAAAATCAAAGAAAACCAGATCGGATCAAAGAAGATCAGATCAGATCAATAAAGATCAGATCAAAGAAAATCAAAGAAAATCAAAGAAGTTCAAAGAATATCAAAGAAAATTAGATCAAAGAATATCAAAGAAGATCGAAGAAGTTCAAAGAAGATCACAGAAGATCAAATAAGAAGATCACAGAACACCGTCGCTAATTGTTTTTTTTTTTTTTTAAAACACTAAAGAGATTAGCGAACGGCAAATTTGCCGTGGCTAATTGGTTTTATTTTTTTATTAGCGACTGCAAAAAACCGTCGCTAATTGGTTTTTTAAAAAAATATCACCGATCCGCTTGAAATCTCATCTCAACCGTTAATAACACCCAAAAATGTAGCTCAATCCAACACACTAAACCAAACCACGTCATCGATCCGCGTGAAACTAAAACAACCAATCCCCTTCAATTACCTTTCTCTATATAAATTTCAATTTTTTCTACAAACCAACTTAAACAAAAAATTTGTCTCAAAATTTTTTTTTCTCTCATCCTCCAGAGAAGAAACCCACAGAGGAGAAGTCTGCCGCTTCCTCGACACCGATCCCGTCCGCCTCTCTCTCCCCTCCCTTCATCCGCCGCCTCTTTCTCGGAGATCTGAGACCTGAGATCTCTGATATCTCTGATCTCGGAGATCTGAGACCTGAGATCTCGAAAATCTGAGATCTTGGAAATCTGAGATCTCTGATCTCGGAGATCTCGGAGAATCTCAAAGATCTGAGTTCTCGAAGATCTGAAATCTCAGATCTCGGAGAGATCTCCGATATTCTATAGATCGAAAATATATATATATATTTTTTTTTTTTTAAAAACCATTTAGCCACGGCAAAATGCCGTCACTAAAATAAAAAATAATGTTAAAATTTTTTAAAAAAATCAATTAGCCACGGCAAAATGTCGTCGCTAATATTAAAAAAAAATTTTAAATACCATTTAGCCACGGCACAATGCCGTCACTAATATAAAAATAATGTTAAATTTAAAAAAAAAAAATCAATTAGCCACGGTAAATTGCCGTCACTAACATTAAAATATTTTTTTTAAATACCATTTAGCCACGGCACAATGCCGTCGCTATTATAAAAATAATGTTAAATTTTTTTTAAAAAAGAATCAATTAGCCACGGCAAAATGTCGTCGCTAACGTTAAAGTATTTTTTTTTAAATACCATTTAGCCACAGCAAAATGCCGTCGCTAATATAAAAAATATTAATTTTTTTTTTTAAAAATCAGTTAGCGACGGCATTAACATTAAAGTATTTTTTTTAAAATACCATTTAGCCACGGCACAATGCCGTCGCTAATATAAAAATAATGTTAAAAGTTTTTTAAAAAAATCAATTAGCCACGGCAAAATGCCGTCGCTAATATAAAAAAATATTAAATTTTTTTTAAAAAAAAATCAGTTAGCCATGGCTATTTTACACTTTAGCGACGGTTTTATGCCGTGGCTAATTAGCCACGGCTATTTTGCCGTCGCTGAATCAAATAGCGACGATAAATGTAGCTACGGGATAGCGACGGTTTCGGTGTCGTCGCTGATTCCTTTTAGCTACGGTTTTGGGTCAATTTGCAACGGATTTTAGCCGTTGCTGATGTCAATTTTTTTTTGTAGTGATTAGAAGAAAATCTCTTATTCCTTTCCTTGTATGTGATACCATGCATACTGTATTGTTTTGTATGAGAAAAAGATGGTCTGGGTCTTTGTTTCTTTGTTCTTTGTTCTTTGTTCTTTGTTCTTCGTTCTTCGCCATTTGCTTTACTTTGTAAATTTTGTATTAGTGGAAAAAAAAATACTATGTAAGTTTTGCAAAGTCCACATGAAAAGGTTTGTTTGCTGTTCTATTTTAACAATAGAATATATGAAAAATATACAAAATCTATAGATTAAACTTGCATTTGGAAAAAAAATCAAAATGGGGCCTAAATTAATGATTTGGTGTTGGATTCTAGGGAACTAGGAACTATTGTTTCCCTAGCTTTTTTTTAAAGATTGTAGTAGCCATGGAGGTTAAGGACCACATATGGTGAACAAGATTGCACCCACGAGGTGTGGACTGTGGACCGCAACGGTTGTTGATGGAAGGTTACTTGTCACTATATCAAATTGGCATATTTGTAACAACTTAAAAAATAGTAACATTTTTTAGGTATTACAATCCACCAAACAATTTCAAGTCAAAACTAAATCTAGTCAACAAAATGAAAAATAGCTACACAAAAAAAGTGATACAATAAATTAGATCACCATGAATAGTATCACTTGTAAGCCCATACTATTTGTGGTGATACAATTATTGAATCACTTTGTTTGTGAAAATGTGTAAAATTGTTTTTTGAATTATTATAGCTCAAAAGTGTTACTATTTTTTGGATTGTTACAAAAATACAAATTTGGTGTAGTGTGTATTTTTGTTTCAACGTAACACCCAATAATAAATGCTTATAGGTTTGAGTAAATCAGATGATGCCGTATTTGTTACAAGTTCTAACGTGTGCCAAGGTAATATAAATCCATTAATATAATTGAAACATTGTGTGGAGTTGCTTATCTGCGACAATGTAAGAAACTAGATTCATTTTGTTGCATCATCCTTTTTTATGCCGAAATTTTGGTTAGGGTTCAGTAAAATATTGCTCCCTGTGTTTACCACGTTCTTAAAGAAAAGAACTGGACTGCTTAGTGCTTTTAGAGATGATGAAATAAGGGTAACTTCATACTTCTATTTAGGTGTGTGGATTTCCTCTTTTGAATATCATGTTGGGTTGGTGTGATCAAATCAATGCTTTATTTATGCTGGTCGAAAGTCTCAATTTGTGTGATCTTGAACACCAGATTTTTTTGTTTGACTACTTTGCAGTCTTGTGCCTCTGTCCGGAGAGCGATTGAAGTGAAGTTCTTTCGAACAATTGTCATATAGCTCTAATGAGCATAACATGAGACGTTATCACAAGTTCTCTACTGATCAAAGAAGATCATATCAAAGAAGATTAGATCAGATCAAATAAGATCAGATCAGATCAAAGAAAATCAAAGAAAACCAGATCGGATCAAAGAAGATCAGATCAGATCAAAGAAGTTCAAAGAATATCAAAGAAGATCAGATCAAAGAATATCAAAGAAGATCGAAGAAGTTCAAAGAAGATCACAGAATATCAAATAAGATCAGATCAAATCAAATAAGATCAGATCAGATCAAAGAATATCAAATAATATCAGATCAAAGAAGACCAAAGAAGATCAGATCAGATCGGATCAAAGAAGATCAAAGAAAATCAAAGAAGATCAAAGAAGATCAGATCAGATCAAAGAAAATCAAAGAAAATCAGATCAGATCAAAGAAGATCAGATCAGATCAAATAAAATCAAAGAAGTTCAAAGAAGATCAAAGAAGTTCAGAGAAGATCAAAGAAGATCAGATCAAAGAAAATCGAAGAAGTTCAAAGAAGATCGAAGAAGTTCAAAGAAGATCACAGAATATCAAATAAGATCAGATCAAATCAAAGAAGATCATAGAAAATCAAATAAGATCAAAGAAGACTAAAGAAGATCAGATCAAAAAAGATCAAAGAATATCAAAGAAAATCAAAGAAGATCAAAGAAGATCAGAAAAGATCAGATCAAAGAATATCAAATAAGATCAAAGAAGATCAGAGAAGATCAGATCAGATCAAAGAATATCAGATCAGATCAAAGAAGATCAGATTAGATCAAATCAAAGAAGATCTAAGAATATCAAAGAAGATCAGATTAGATCTAAGAATATCAAAGAAGATCAGATCAAATAAGATCAAAGAATATCAAAGAAAATCAAAGAAGTTCAAAGAATATCAAAGAAGATCAGATCAAAGAATATCAAAGAAGATCGAAGAAGTTCAAAGAAGATCACAGAATATCAAATAAGATCAGATCAAAGAATATCAGATCAAATAAGATCAAAGAAGATCAGATAAAAGAAGATCAGATCAAAGAAAATCAAAGAAGATCAAAGAAGTTCAAAGAATATCAGATCAGATCAAAGAAAATCAAAGAAAACCAGATCAGATCAAAGAAGATCAGATCAGATCAAAGAAGATCAAAGAAAATCAAAGAAGTTCAAAGAAGATCAAAGAAGTTCAGAGAAGATCAAAAAGATCAGATCAAAGAATATCAAAGAAGATCGAAGAAGTTCAAAGAAGATCACAGAATATCAAATAAGATCAGATCAGATCAGATCAGATCAAATAAGATCAGATCAAATAAGATCAAAGAAGACTAAAGAAGATCAGATAAAAAAAGATCAAAGAAGATCAGATCAGATCAAAGAAGATCAAAGAAGATCAAAGAAAATCAAAGAAGATCAAAGAAATTCAAAGAAGATAAAAAAAGATCAGATCAAAGAATATCAAATAAGATCAAAGAAGATCAGATCAGATCAAAGAATATCAAAGAAGATCAGATCAGATCAAATCAAAGAAGATCAAAGAATATCAGATCAGATCTAAGAATATCAAAGAAGATCATATCAAATAAGATCAAAGAAGATCAAATCAGATCAAAGAAGATCATATCAAAGAAAAAAAAAAGATCAGATCAGATAAAAAAAAATCATAGAAGATCAAAGAAGATCAGATCAGATCAAAGAAGATCATATCAAAGAAGATCAGATCAGATCAAAGAATATCATATTAGATCAAAGAATATCAAAGAAGTTCAAAGAAGATCAGATCAAAGAAAATTGCCGTCGCTAATTGGTTTAAAAAAAAAAAAAATTTAACACTAAAGAGATTGGTTTAAAAAAAAAAAAAAACCTTTAACACTAAAGAGATTATCGACGGCCAATTTGCCGTGGCTAATTGGTTTTTATTTTTTAGATTAGCGACGGCAAAACACCATCGTTAATTGTTTTTAAAAAAAAAAAAAAAACACTAAAGAGATTAGCGACGGCAAATTTGCCGTGGCTAATTGGTTTTATTTTTTATATTAGCGACGGCAAAAAACCGTCGCTAATTGGTTTTTTTTTTAAAAAAAAAATTTAACACTAAAGAGATTGGTTTTTAAAAAAAATAAAATTTAACACTAAAGAGATTAGCGACGGCAAATTTGCCGTGGCTAATTGGTTTTTATTTTTTATAATAGCGACGGCAAACAACCATCGCTAATTGGTTTTTTTTTTAAAAAAAACACTAAAGAGATTAGCGACGACAAATGTGCCGTGGCTAATTGGTTTTTATTTTTTATATTAGCGACGGCAGAAAACCGTCGCTAATTGATTTTTAAAAAAAATATCACCAATCCGCGTGAAATCTCATTTCAACCGTTAATAACACCCAAAAATTTAGCTCAATCCAACGCACTAAAACAAATCACGTCATCGATCCGCGTGAAACTAAAACAACCAATCCCCCCTTCAATTACCTTTCTCTATATAAATTTCAATTTTTTCTACAAACCAACTTAAACAAAAAATTTCTCTCAAAATTTTTTTTTCTCTCATCCTCCAGAGAAGAAGTCCGCCGCTTCCTCGACACCGATCCCGGCCGCCTCTCTCTCCCCTCCCTTCATCCGCCGCCTCTCTCTCGGAGATCTGAGACCTGAGATCTCTGATAGCTCTGATCTCAGAGATCTGAGACTTGAGATCTCGGAGATCTGAGATCTCTGATATCTCTGATCTCGGAGATCTGAGACCTGAGATCTCAAAAATCTGAGATCTTGGAGATCTGAGATCTCTGATCTCGGAGATCTTGGAGATCTGAGATCTCGGAGAATCTCAAAGATCTGAGTTCTCGGAGATCTGAAATCTCAGATCTCGGAGAGATCTCCGATATTCTATAGATCGAAAATATATATTTTTTTTTTAAAAAAAACCATTTAGCCCGCTAAAATAAAAAATAATGTTAAAATTTTTTTAAAAAATCAATTAGCCACGACAAAATGCCGTCGCTAATATTAAAATATTTTTTTTAAATACCATTTAGCCACGGCACAATGCCGTCGCTAATATAAAAATAATGTTAAATTTTTTTTAAAAAAAATCAATTAGCCACGGTAAGATGTCGTCACTAACATTAAAATATTTTTTTTAAATACCATTTAGCCACGGCACAATGCCGTCGCTATTATAAAAATAATGTTAAATTTTTTTTAAAAAAAATCAATTAGCCACGGCAAGATGTCGTCGCTAACATTAAAGTATTTTTTTAAATACCATTTAGCCACGGAAAAATGTCGTTGCTAATATAAAAATAATGTTAAAATTTTTTTAAAAAAATCAATTAGCCACGGCAAAATGCCGTCGCTAATATAAAAAATATTAATTGTTTTTTTAAAAAATTAGTTAGCCACAGCAAAATGTCGTCGCTAACATTAAAGTATTTTTTTAAAATACCATTTAGCCACGGCACAATGTCGTCGCTAATATAAAAATAATGTTAAAATTTTTTTTAAAAAATCAATTAGCCACGGCAAAATGCCGTCGCTAATATAAAAAAATATTAATTTTTTTTTTTTTAAAATCAGTTAGCCACAGCTATTTTACACTTTAGCGACGGTTTTATGCCGTGGCTAATTAGCCACGGCTATTTTGTCGTCGCTGAATCAAATAGCGACGATAAATGTAGCTACGGGATAGCGACAGTTTCGGTGCCGTCGCTGATTCCTTTTAGCTACGGTTTTGGGTCAATTTGCAATGGATTTCAGCCGTTGCTGATGTCAATTTTTTTTGTAGTGAATCCTCCATTTCTATTGTTAGACGAATTTAATGTGTTGGAATAATGAGATCTGACAATGAAAATTTTCCTTAGCATCACCTCTCTGGAAGTTCATAACTTCGAACAAAAATAAAAACAACAAAAATAGCCTGCCAAAGCTTCTCTTTAGATTGGCAATTTTCACAAATTACACAACTTTGCAAAATATCTCGACTAAGTACCTTAATCCTAATTCCTTCAGGGTACTTAAGAAGATGTATTAATGCACTCTAAAGACTCGCCACAAAGGAATAGTGGAACTTCAGTGCATTCTGATAGGGGAACTCTGCATCACAACCATATATTTATTGAGGCAAGGCCTTTAAACTCTACATTACCGTTTCTCTGCTGTGCATATGGTATCGGATCGCCTTAAATTACTTAACTTTCAAAACTTCCTGGCTCATTGAATCAAGTGCCATTGGCAACAGAGGAAGTTCCGTCAGCCCATTTTATCTTTTTATTTTTCACTTCCCTTGTTGCTCCTTGGTGCATTCTTAATCACTTCCTCTATAGGGCTACCTCCTCTGAAATGTCGCTCTGATCTGTGATATGGTGGGTTAGCAGCTGTCTAGACAGAAGCTTCTTTAAACTTTCCCTGTGATTATGAACCGATTGAATGCATAAATTCAGTGACATCATACTGCTGTGGCAGTCATGAAATAACGGCTATCAGAGGACCATTAAAAATAAGTTCAAGTAAACAAAAAAAAAAAAAAAGTGGGGCATTCTTGTCAGCTGCACAACTGTATAGGGTCTTTGAAAATTTACAAAGTTGTATACAATCTTACACAGATTTCATTCTAAATACACTACTATTCTGGGGTTTTTGGGCTCATTCTGTGTAAAAAGAATTCAGATACACTTTACACTGATACTGGATGCTCTAAGGACCTGTAGTGGATTGCACTTGTCTTTTAACACCGTTGCCATTGTAGGCTTATACCAACAGAAAATTAGGAACCAGTATGAGACCTCCAACATCACGAACAGGTCCTTTGCCAAGAATTGCAAGCCCTTGATGAGTTCCATCTGTAGTTAAATAGTTGAGCTTTGATTTTCAATAATAACTCAGGGTGAGTTTATCAACACTAGCTAATGCTGCAACATATCTCCTGGCAGATAACATGATCATTCCTGATATTTAACAAAACCAAGCTCTTCCCTTGTTATGTTGAGGCTTCTGAAAGGACTGCTAAAAAGTGCTGCGTAGAGACAAGATTGGGTATTTGGATGAATCATGTAAGGGACCTTGAGGTTATGATGCAATTGTAAATTGAAATTGTGGTTTGCAATTCTATGATCATCAACTTTGATCCTGCTTTGTTGAAGTTTGCGGTGGTTCAGGGGATATTTTTCGAGTGTGATACTTAGTTTGCCATTGTTATAGAAACACTTCTTGAGCAGAATGAAAAGGGCCCTCGAGTGAAAATACTGGTGCAAGGGTCTTTACTCTTTTAGCCCCCTTGAAATTCCGTGATTCTGTAAGTTTTTTTTACTCGTAGTCGAATAACCATCTTATTATCCATTAGAACCAGCCTATGCCTTCAGAAGTCATTCACTTTGGCACCAAAGTCTAGTTGTCATACGTTTGACCTGGGCTATTTGTTTAGAGTTCCAGTCTGCCATCTTCTTTTAGGTCTTGTGAGCGCCCATACCTTCTAACAAAACTTTCCTTGTGAAACATGGGCAGTAGTAATATGGGAAAATTAAGTGTGTAGCTTTTCTATCTTCTTATTGTCTTGTGAGCCCATGCCTTCTAACCCCACTTCCTCGCAGAAAATGGGCACTAGATTGAGATAAAAAAAATAAAATTTCAGAAGCACCGAAGAAGATAATACTCAGTACCACAAAACAAATGCACAGGACACATGATTTGCTTAAAGGCACACTGTAGAAAAGCTTTTGAGACAGCTTAAGTATACTTGATGAATGTCATGTACACCGCGGAAAACTTACCAGAGAAAAACACAACTTATAGGTAGAACAGAATAAACCACGCATAAAGAACAAAAGATAGCATGGCTTGGTGGTGCCACAATTATACTTGATGATTAAACGATGAAGAGAATTATTCTAAATTCAAGGTCGCATTCATCTTTGTATGAAGTACACCTTTAGTGGTCAAGTGAAACAAGTACAGAAACATACAGGCTGTGTTGTCTTTTGTCTCTAGATCAAAACTGTCCGATCCAGCGTCTTTTTTTCTTGGTAAATGTCAAATGGCTGCCTTTACAATTGACAAGGGTGTGAATGGTTGTTGACTCATCTCCAACTTGAGAGGCCAGGAAATATCTGCATTTTGCAAACATACATATCAAGAGGGAGGAGAAGGGTTGGTTGTAGCTTTCAAATGGACACTCCCTATTGCCATTTGCCATAGGAGGTTGGCCCAAACAATGACTTGAAAACCTCCACGCAAAGTTGACTGGTGTAGTTGCTATGTGCAGTCTTTTCATTTGAAAATTAGGGAATTAAACCTGTGTTTAGCTTAGCTTAGATTATTATTCTTTGTCCTCCACAATTTTTGTCAAGCTTTTGGATTGCACGATCCATGGCCTTTTCTGACTAAGACACATGAGATCCTCAAGAATCAAAATCTTATATCATCTTAAGATACATATTTACCATGATCTATTTCATAAAGATTTCATGTCATAATTGTTGAACTCTACATATCGTTCTAGTTAGAACATCCATTTTCGACCTTGGTGGTTTTAGCAGGCCACCAACAAGTTAGAGACCAAATGCTAAATGGGAGATGGGCACTACATTTGACCATATAGCATGGTTTCCCAACCCACCCTGCCTATAAGTTGTCCCTTGGAACTTATCAACAGCCCGAAGCCCTCTCTATTATGAAGGCTCAAGGACTTGGGAGCTAAAATAGCACTCTTCCAAATTTGGCTGATTGCTATATTATCTCTCTCGATATAGCATGTTTGAGAGTCCATACCAGCTGATTATAGGAATTTCAATGTTACAGATTTTCAGATCAATCGAAATCAAAACCAAAGTTTCAAATCTGGATTTGGATCCAACCACTCCTTTCATTTCATTGAACAACTACCAATTTTGTAGCTTGTACACCGTGGTACCCACATTGTTATCAAGGGACTACAAAAGGAAGAACCTCTGAGATAAAAAACATGCCAATTTGTACAATAGACAATCTGTAGAACTTACATTAATTACTGTCTCTGTAGATGGAAAAACCTTCTGCAAAACCCATAAACCTACCCCAAAACAAGATGGATTTGTCTCCATTGCAACAGAAATAAATATATAAAAAAAAAAATTAAACAGTTGTTGTTGTTTCTTCTTTATATAAAAATATAAATCTGTCCATGTGGTTGTTGGACCTGCTAATAACAATGTAGTAGTAACGGACTTCACAATGTTTGCTTGCTTGCTTGCTTTTATAATTTAATTACAATGTACACCTTTCAACCTCCTCTAATAATTCAACATTATTGGTTCCCCACATGAAGTGAAGAGAGAGATAATGAGGAGGGTTTTTAAATAAGCTTCCCAATTGGGGTACCCTTCATGAATGAATCTCTTTTTAGGATTAGAACCCAAAGGGTGCTCTTTGAGGAATGCCCTTTCTTCTTCTTGAATTAGGGGGAGGGGATGGAGTGGGATGGTGCATTTCTTCACTCCTTGACATGCCTTCACCACCTCCTTCATTCTTGCTGTCCAAGATAAAACTAGCATCTCCCTTCCTCTTTATTCCTACAAGCTAAAGTTAACAAAAAACATAATAACATCTAAGCTAAGTTAACCCCATTTTGATTAACAAAATAAAATATCTTACAATGTAGACAAATGATGATAATGATATGTTGATAATGAAGTTGCGTTTACGGATGGATGAATGATGTTGTATATTTAGACTTTGAAAATTCCTTCAAGAATTGCATCCATTCAAAATAGATGGCTCATCGCACTAATTTTCTAAACATAGCAAGAGAAAATCAACGAAAGAAGTATGCATTTAGGTATATTTTTCCCAATATAATTAAAAATTAATGGCTACATTGAACAAACATTTGGGTACATATGAAGCCTCTAAATCAATAATGTATGTACTAACTATGTCTATATGTATTAATGAAATTATAAAACCCTCTGAATTATTAGGTTCATAAAACCATTAATTAGGTAAGGAACATGAACATCCCTACAAAGTAAGCTATGCATCTCAATAATGCCCATGAGTTGACTCCACCAAACTCAACCGAGTCTTCGACTCGGACAAGCTCCTGAGTTTACTCAATGTGTTGTTGATGAACATTGAAATGTACTAGGACTAGATCACAATGTTGATGAATGTGGGATTGTAATCAAAATGTTGACGAAGAGATGATGATATATAGATCAAAGAGAAGAGTATGAAATGACTGACCTTACAACCCAATGAGCAGAATCTGAAGGGGTCTAAGAGACTTCTTGCACATATTTCACACATATGAGAGACTCCTTTACCATTTCTGGGTTGAGGCCTCTCATTCAGAAACAGAACTCTAGCACTGTTGATCACATATGTCTGAACTCCACTTATGTCGAGCACTTTTTGTATCTCAGCCACTCTCACCACATCATGATATGATGACCTCCTTATCTGTTCACCACATCCCATCTCATTTACCAAAAATTAATACATGATACAAATCACAAAACAAAGAAATCAAAATGAAATGAAGCACTACTGACTTGAATGACTTGATGATCCTTGTGTTTGGAGGATCGACAATAGAAACAGAAGGAGTCGCAATTGCAATCAAGGCAGTACATGTTGCATTCACTCCTTGCTGCATCTCCATGAGTCCTGCAGATTGAAAAGAAGGGTGTGGACAACAATGGCTCTAACCAAGGCGGAACCAACATTGGGTACTCCTACACCAAAAACACCCAAACCCATCAATTCTAGTACAATGTATTGTACACAATGGGGTTGGTCCAAATTTTGGACCAAGAAAGAAACTGGAATGTTATACCCACACCCACAACACTTACCATTATCATCAATGCCAATAACCTTTGACTCTCTTGATGATCAATATGGATGATTGTGAGAACATAGGCATGGAAATTTGAGAGAGTTTATGGAGAGAGAGAGAAAGAATGGGAGATGCCTAACCAACCTGCAACTTAGAATTCAACACTAATAGTCTCACAAAAAATAAACAAAGTAAATGAGCAGCTCATAAGCTTTCGAAACCTTGATCCAACTGTCCACATTTAGTGTTTTCGCTGAAACGAGATCGTCACCGTTGGATTGGAAATGAAAGCGTTGATTACGTTACTTTTGGCTCTTCTTTGCGTCTCTTTGGAAGCCAAAGGTCGGCAAGTAGTCTACGTAGAGGAACTGTTCGTGAAAATGACTCGTGCCCATTGTTCGCCACGTGTTGGCTTGTATACGTGGCGACACATGGATGGTTGGTTCTGTGTGGGTCCCCTTCTTTGTTTGCTGTGAAATATGATGGACGAGGAAAGGAAAAGAGAGTGACGTGGATGTCAAATAAAAGGAATATAAATGTGACGTGGAGACTGAAATTACCAAAATGGCCCCCGAGTGTTATAGGGTTTGTTAGGTTTTTTCTTCTAAATTTCGTTTTCAGTTAAGAAATTATGAAAAAGATTTAGGTATTTTTGCTATATATAATCCATAGCAGGATAATGTGTGTTATCTGAAGTTTTCTGAGTTTGGATTAGATTTTGAATATGTTTTTTAAATTATTTTTAATATGAATGTGGGTTTTTAATAATCCAATTTGGAGACTAATCATGCAATCTTTACATAATTTTTGAAGTTTCTTGGAAAAAATGTTTACTCTCCCACAGTTATGTAGAGGAAGTAGTAAAACATAATTTGGCCGGCAAGTAAACTATCGTTTTCCCATTTGTTGTCACGAAGTGATCTTCTTCGGATATTATTCTCCATTATATGATTAAAATTGAACATCAAAGTGCGATTAATTATTTGAATGAATCTTCTAATCTGGCAAGATAGTTCAGTCTTTGGAGCTTCTTCTTTTTCTTTTTCCTTCTTAGGCTGCAATTGGCAATCTTTTAAGACTATCAGATAATTTGTTAATTGGAAACCAAAGCCTTAAAAGTGGTTTTAATAATATATAAACAAGAATATAGATAATACATAAAAATAATTATGGTATAATATATAATGTAGGTATATAATAGGTAAGGTGAGGTTATGCTGGACCACAGACCAGCTTGGCGAGACAATGCACACTATACTAACAGATCAATATTGAGGGACATGGTCCGTGGCACAATTATGCATTCCAGCCTTCTTTCTTTATCTTTCTGTTTAAAGATAAACCCCTCTTAATTTAGCATAGCGATTCTAAGCATATGAGTTTCAATTATCATAATTAATTTGTTAAATGCATTTATCGTTGTTTTCATAATCTTTGAAATTTTGATAAATTGAGTCTAAAGTAATGGGACTCTGAGAACTAGTCCCTTGGGGAAAGCATTTTCCAAATTGGAAGGAAAGTTAGATTGATTCGTTTTGAAGAATGGAGATGGAAAAAGATGCCAGTCTTGCCTTAAATGAGATCATCCACAGCTGGATGCCCTTAAAGAAAAGAGAGAAGAAAGGAAGAAACCTCTCATATAAAATGTTAAGGGGTGCCTTGGCCTTGGGGGTTGATATTGAAAGTATGCTTTTCTTGTTCTAAGTTGAGCTGCCTTCGAGAGAGAATGAAAGATCCCTTTATGTAAGAAACAAGGTGAGCAAGGCTGGCTTACACCATATGGGAACATGCAATCACACTCACAACCCGTCCATTTCACTTCATTTATCATGTTTCATGCCTAAATTAATTGAAATCTATTGATTAACAAGTCTGTTTGTGTTGCCCACATTAGCGGTTAATAGTCGTTATGGTGACAACAATTCTGATCTGTAATTATACTACCAGCGATAAATATTGCGAGTCATTTCTCCTTTTTATGAACCATAATGTGAATGAAAGAAGCTTTATTTGATGGATGACTTATCCTCCATATTTGAATCTTTAAATTGATTGGGACGCTCCTAATTGCTTGAATGTAAATGATGGTTGAAGTGCTTTTTGGAGCTAAAGCCAAGGTCAAAGATGTTAAAGCAACATCATCCTCTCTTTACAGAAAGCAGACATTTGTATAAATTGATACAGGGGTCTTTTCATTTTTCACTCGTTGGACCTGAAAAAGCTCCTCGGCTTTCTGTGCTCTTTGTTCTTTTCACCCTGCCAATGTATTTTTCACCTAGCAGGGTTTTTTTTGGTAGAAACATATGCAATAATATAAAATACATAATTACTTTATAGGATCCTGTTGAAAGCTACTATAAGCTGACCCATAAGCAGTATAACAAGTTTATGAAATTGGAGAATCAGCACAGCAGTACAGAGTTCGGGGAATCGTAGAGCTCTTTTGAAAGAAGAATTAACCACGAGCAAGTCACAAATACAACAATACCAACTTATATTCTCATTCACAATGTCTCTAATAACTGTTTTTAGTGAATATACAATGGTGAAAGAATAAAACTTTTGACTAATCTGCGTGTTTTGACAATTCAAAAAATGTCAATCTGTGTATGCAAGCAAAATGTTCTCTGACATTCAATATCTCTTGCAAGCCTTTTCACTTGAAATAACCAATGCCTTGTTTGCTAATTTAGGCGTCCGCCAGGCTTCTCCATTTTAGCACTATTTCACGTAAAAATAAAAGAATATGAATAACATTGGTGTGGCTGTGCATGTCTCACGGTGCTGTTAGGAAAATTGCGAATCATCAACCTTCAGAAGCTCCGTGCTCCAAGTTTGTTAATATGTGAGTTTCCAGGTTGTGTAAAGTTAGGGTTAGATCTCTGCAACAAAGTTTCATCTTCCTATCTCCCGAGTGTTTTTTGCTTGTATCCATTTCTCTGCCTTTCTAATAGCTTTTCTTTGTTTTTCCTCTTCTTATCCATCTTTAATCTATATCTCTCCTCTCTTTCTCTCTCATAAATTCCTTGCCAATGGACTTCTCCAGTAAAAGGCCATAGCCATCCTTCCCTTGGATGGTCATCATCATCTGTGGCTTCTGCCAAATCCTCATCCATACTCTTCAACAATGTGAAGTTAAAATACTTAACCCACATGATCCCTTTGCGTTGCTCAATTAGGTGCTGCTCTTTGACCAATCCAGAGTTTGGCTCAATGTACACCATCCTTCTAGCACTATGGTAGGCCCAAACATTGACCAGGAGTTCCAACATCCGGCAATAACAATGCCTCCTCTATAGATCATAAAATACCCCAAAACAATCACGATATGCTGATCACACTAAAACATTAAATCAAAATTAACGAGGTTTAAGTAGCTTACCTCCAACTCTGAAGACCCTAGAAAACATGTGGTGTTGCTCATTTCAGTAGTCAAGCTATCGAGTGAATCGGTAAACATCCTGTGAACCAATAACCAGAGGTGTCAATGCTATACAGCAAAAATTTGTACTTGTTAAGCAAGCTTAATAAAATACAATATGCATTTTACCTTGAAAACATTATAAACTCTAAAAAGGATGGTGTTGGCATCATCCAGCTATGCAGTGCAGACCAGTGATCACCATCCACAGGCATCGGGGGTAGGGCTTCTGTATTTGGTGGCAGACCATACATCTGGCGAAAGGCATCCGCAAAGGCAGTTCTGCAGTCATAAAAAATAAGTCTTATTCAGACTGAAAGATTTGTTAGAATCAAACAATCCTCTTTAATAATGTAAAGGCATCCGCAAAGGCAGTTCTGCAGTCATAAAAAATAAGTGTCTTATTCAGACTGAAAGATTTGTTAGAATCAAACAATCCTCTTTAATAATGTGTGGACGACTATAAAAAATAAAACATAAATATATAAATGTTTTCAACTTTGAACAGAACGGGACATTTATATGTGCAGCACTAAAGCTATTTTAAGGTCGGAATACAAGATTGTATAAGTCAGTAGGTTCTCAATCTCACTACTTCAAGTCCTGGATAAACCAATCCCCAATACAAAGAAGAAGTATAATGTAAGTTATGCTACCCAGCTTACCCTCATGGGAGCATGATTTCTCCTGGAGGCAAAATTGGAAAATCCAATGGAAGAAGAGAAGTCTCCACTCAGCTTATTCACTGCTACCAACTGATTTTTGTAATTAATGATAGATTTTTTTTTTAACAATCAACTTAGTAGGAAAAAAAAAAATTTATTTAAAAAGTAGAAAATTCAAAGCAGTTCAGGTAATTTGCATTGATTGTTTGTATCTGTTCAAGCAATCTAGGAATGAGAAAGTACTAGATGGTTTTGGAAGTCCAAAATCCTCTTGTTGAAAGAACAATGGTCAAGATGGGATTCTTTGTCGTCCTAGATTGCCAACAAGAAAAGTTTTAATAGTACGGTTAAGATTGTTGACAAACATCCTTTCATGTGAAGTTTAGAAATAACATTATTGTTTATTTTGGTCTCCCTATAACACAGTACCATTGCTTGCTGGTTTGAGCATCGTCACTGATGACATCAAACAGTGGTGTACTTGTCATTCTTTTATGTGGGGCCAACGTGAAGGAAGAAATTGTAATTTTAGACTGGACCTTTTGCTGTCTACAATACTCTTATAATGTTTCATCTCATATGCCCACCATCATTCACAAATCACAACTTACCACCAATGCATACACAAACAAACATGGAACGATGTGAATAATTCAAATACTTTAGTGAACCAACCTGCAGTGACCACCATTTAAAATGTCACACAAAGACCAAAAGTTAAGAACGTCATCGCTGCCAGAAACTCCATTGTCAAGGTTCAACCTTGCCCAGAAGTACATAACATCTCCATCAGTTTCTGACTGTACAATTTCTTCTAGGGCTCTTTCAGCTTTTGTGGACAAAGAAGCCTGATTTAGAAAGAAATGAGTCACAAAGTCAAGACTTGCGAACTTCAGGACTCGTAAACAAGAGCTTTCTGTTGGCACTTTTACTTCAGTTTAGTAAAAAGGATAGTCAACTTATTTGAATTCAGCTCGATATGTGAAAGAATCATATATAACCCGCATACACAGATCAGGCCACATGAGGAGCCCAATTTACGTTCGTAAGACCCACTACAGTGTCCAAATGGTGGGCACTTGGGAAGCAGCAAAAAGAATGTTGTAATATAGAAGAGGATGTTGAGAAGGATTGTTGGTCAGACTGTGATAAGAAAACTGAAAATGATTGTATTTGTGAAAGTGAGTAGTTCCAACAAGAGATAAACGGCAGGATAGTTCCAGAGCAATTTAGGCCAAGGAAAAACCACCTACTTTTATACTTTTTTATTTCAGCAAAACAGCAATATTGTATTATTCCAAAGAAAGACGGTACACGTGATTGAGGAGCCATCCTATTACCAGAATGTGGTTTGGAATTTGTGATAAAACTTATTGAATCTGTCAATTAAACCTTTGGGATATGGCTCAAACTGGATCAAGGAAGTAATTACACTACTTATCTAGTAACTAGAACAGAATAGATCTACAAAGAAGTCTACTGTGACCATGGTGCTAACCATAAGATAAAAACAGAGTATATGTCTTTTGTTTGTCCAAGTAAAATAAGGAGAAGGACGAAGTAAGCTCCACAAGAAAGTAAAACTAAACAAAAAGAGCAGCACACATACACATGGTGCTACTGTTGAGTTTATTCATTTGTTGACAGACAAATCAATCAATTGGGAAACCAACAAAGAAATTCATACCTTCCTCCCAGCAGCATGCCATGACTGGAATCCAATCCAAGGTACCTTGTGAATCTCATCCACCCTATTGGCAATAGAAAGCATACCACCAAATTCGCAAAGTAGATCCCTGTAATATGTGTCGTTTAAAAGAGGGAGCCGACTTACTGCATCCACATCATCTGATCTTGGTCTTCGTGTTCTCGTAGACTGAGAAATTCAAGCGCAGCAAATTTCGTTATCTTCATAAATTGTCTAGTTGAAAACATACATCAACTACACAATGAGTTCTTTTTCGAAGGAGATTTCCAGTTTTTTAAATAACTGTTACGGAAGTCAAAGTAGCAAGTCAAGAAACAGGTAATCAGTGTTATCCGAAAGAAAAGGCCGCCGATAGGACAGAAGGGATAACTTAAGAGGCCATGCTATCAGCAATATCTAGAAATGCTACAAACACTAGAGACTGAACTTACAAAGCAAAGCCCAAAGGAAAAGAAATAAGAGAGAAAACATGTAACTGAAGAACAATGGATTGTAAAGAGACAATAATGTAGACCATGATAGGTAGAAAGTAGAAACCAGTTGGCACTTGGCATCATAAACTAATACAAGAAATAACAGCAAGACATCAATCTTCAAGAACTTAAAGAGATAGAGAAACTCACAAGACTTAAACCACGGTACAAAGAACCATGATGTAAGAACGGCCATGCACCAGCTCCACTGTAAATCTCATAAATACACAGTTGTTGGCCAATTCTTTCCAACTCTCCTTCATCTCTTTCATTTGTTTCAAATTTAATTTTTTCGGATTTTCGAGCATTGCGATATATTTCTTCCCATGAACCCAAATTTTTCTCCATTCTTTCTTCAATCTGCATATGATAATATGGTGCTCTACTTTAGCACTCCTCTTTGAGAAAACAAGAAAATAAAATCAAAGTAATCAATTACACAAGCCGAAGACAAGCATACCTCCTCTTTTTCCCGGCTTTCAAAATCTTCATAACCTTCCAATTCCTTCAAGACTTCCCAATCTAATTTTGTGGGGATCTCCTGAGTAAGACTATCAGCTTCATTGTTAGAAGTGTTTTTCGTATTGTTGAACATTGAGAATTCTTCCTCAAGGGCATATACAATACGTGTTAATCGCATCTGACTATTCTGATCAGCATCAGAGATTCCATTGTTTCTCTGTTCCATTTCTATCCTGAAAGAATTCCATTCCCATGTCTGTGGTTGAAGATCTGAAGGACCTGGGAGGAAGGCATTTGATGGAAAATGAAGTACACTTTCAAGAAGGTTTGCAAAACCAAACACGCATTCTGATGCCAACATGTTCTTAGCAAGCAATTTCCCTGATGAAGCGATCAAATGAGCGAATTTAGAAAGTTTTCCTTCGGACACTAAAAGTGAGAAAGCTCTCATCAGTGTTTCAGGTTCTTGCTTTAGGAAAATAAGTCCATGGACTCCATCAACGACCTGCAATTTCAAAAAGAAAAAAATCAACACAAGGTGGATTTTACAAAACACTGTTTATGCCCTAGATAACTGAGCATAAGTATATGTAGAAAGGACAAACTTACATATTTCTTTATGATAGGCAAATCAGGAGCAATGACAGGAATTTCAAACGACATGGCCCGGATCAGTAAGGGAGGAAAACCTTGTTCATCTTGGAAAGAACCATGGAGAACAATATCTGCCATCAACAAAATACCATCCACATCACCATCCAAGCCATAGTGAGTTAAAGACCCATGAGGTAGACCAAGACGTGAAGCAACCTCCTGCAACACATGAAATTAGAACAAAACTTGAAGAACAATAATCATTTTCTGATGTGAACACATTATTTAACAAATGACAATATACACTGATGCAAAAAAGGTAAAAACTTTGATGGATTTTACTAATTAGTACCTACTTTGGATACATGTTTATCTAGTTAGTCTAGATTGCAGCTATTATTTTAGCATATTATAAGTTTCTCGTGGCAATTGAAGAAAGTCATCTATGTATTTTTTTATGCCTCGTTCTAACATCAAAACAATGGCAATCTACTTGTATGTATGATTTGCATGAACAGCATTGTTTGTTTCACCATTAAAAATTATTTGGTGATACCTATAAAAATATATTTTATGTAATAAACAGCAAAGCATACACCAAATTATTAATGTGGAAAGATATCAAACTTGCTTCTTTTAGGAACATTTTATCATCTTGGAAAGGGTTTGGCAAATAACGGTATGTGTCAGACTTGTTCAAATGTTTTTTACATCTTTTAATCTTCCAAAACTGACATCAGATCAACCATACTGAAATTTAATAAAGGGGGCATATGGGAAAACAAAAATGGATGTACGTATAAGAAGGCAAACTGTAGATAGGGGCAAGTAAGGAAAGGACAAAAAGACCCAGAAGAAAAAGCAAGTAAGGAGACCCAGAAGAAAAAACAAGTAAGGAAAAAACAAAGACCCAGAAGAAAAAACAAGGAAAGGACAAAAAGGTTGTCTAATAGTACCTGCAATGCATCATTGTACCCATCTGTGGAGTTCCCACATAAGAAGACAAATTTGAAGGATGAGCCTGCCTCTCTTCGGTTAAATTTCATTAGCAAAGGTCCCAAGGCATGCATGGCCATTGCATAATCCCAGGAAAGCGTGTCATAATAGAATGAGCTTCCAACAACTAAAACCACCAAATCATTCTTTTGAAGTCCATTGATGTACCTCAGATGGTCTTTAGAGTGAGACTTTGAATAGCTTTCTGCACCCCATACATCCGCTGGGGATCCAGGGATTACGAAGAAATTTCCAGTGTCAAGCACAGTATATAACATCTGACAGATAAAGCAGTAATTGATGAATGTAATCATAGATTGAGAGAAATGTGAGTCTCAAACTGAAGGTTAGCAACATTATATGCACATAACTAACACAAGTTGGCGATATACCGGAAGAGAAAAGTCGGGAAACACAACAACATCAGCTCTACTAAATGCAGTTCTCCAATCAGCAATAAGATGTTCCCATCCCATCTCCACATACAACGGAAGGCGTTTTGCAAGAATGTCTTCTTGGACAATCCATATTAGCGGTATCGAACAAAAAGGATCCTGCATAAGGCTGCATACCGTATAAAACTCATAAAAAAAAAACACCAAGAGAGAGAGAGAGCAGCTCAGTAATTTTGATCAACTAAAATTACTACAGTAACTGGATATCTTATAATCTACTTCCGGAACTTCACTGGTTCACTCCTTTGGAATATATTGTTTATGTGGTCTAACCAATAGGTATCCTAATATTTGGGTATATGTATCAAAAGTATAGGTTATATTTGGTACTTTACATGATGCACGCAGCATAATCACATACAACCATAAATTTAAGTGATAGCACTTGAGGAATACATTGAAATAAAAAAGGATAAATTGAAATAAACAAAGTAATATTAGAAATAAACGAACAAAAATCGTAATAACAATGATAAAGACTAAAGAAAAATAACTAAAAAATCATCAATTGAATAACAATGAACAACCCTTGCCTTATTTATAATTGTCCTAACTTCTCTAGCAAGCAAACAAACCTAACCCTAATCGACTAATAATGCCCTAATTACTATTTTGGGCTCGGCCTAATTAAGCCCAATTATTACTAATACTAATATTGCTAAACTAACATGTAATATTG
Source organism: Berberis vulgaris (assembly GCA_963556465.1). NCBI lineage: Eukaryota > Viridiplantae > Streptophyta > Magnoliopsida > Ranunculales > Berberidaceae > Berberis > Berberis vulgaris. Next base: position 71,546,421 of record OY747125.1, on the reverse strand, counting down.
CTCACATCATACTCCCTAGGTTGAAGAAGCTCGTCCTCAAGCTTGAAGTCGAAGAAATCAAACGAGCACAAGCAACCGGAGAAGGAACACATGGTGAACTACACGAGCAGAAGTCAACCTCAAACTTTGTTTTGTAGTTGTTGTCACAAACAAGTAAATCAAAATTGTGCCACCAAATACAAATTCCAAGAAGAGTCCCCGTCTCAAAGGCGAGCCATTGCAAAATTTAAATATATGTGTACGGAAGTTTATGGAATTAAGCTTCAAAACGGTAACAAATCGGGTCCAAAAATTTGTCCTGTGGTGGCATGTGTGTTGGCTCGTGGTGGTGAACAACCTGATCATAAAACTTACTAGAACCGGTAGCTCGTGGTGGTACATGTCCATTAATTCGACTACAAATGTCTCGATCCTTAGCAAAGGATGACAGAAGCTCTAAAGGGTGAGGAACGATCGACAAGAGCTAATGGACTGGAAGGGTGCGATCGAAGGGAAGGGGAGTCGATCGACCTCTCGGGGTGGGTTGTGTTATTAAATCAGGGATTAATCTCCTCGCTAGTAGAGCGTTGCGGTTTTCGAATTAATTGTTTCAATAATCTCTAGCCCAAGTAATTAGCGATTTCTTGTCGACTTGCTGATTAATCGTGTTTAAAATTCATCAATTAATAGGTCTACGATAAATGTTACAAATAAACGAGAGAATTAATTTTAATTTCTCTAATTTTGCCTTAACATCATGAATACTCTAACCCATAGCGCAATAAAAAATGTATGAAAATGTTTAAGATAAATAAAAATCAACATATATATAAGAAGAGAGAAAACGACCAAATGAAAATAACAAGTAAGCTAGAGAATATGAAAATGCACCTTTATCTAACATTGAATTTTTTAATTTGTTATAATTTACCTTAAATAGTGGGATATGATGTATCTCGGGAATGGGCTTTGATGATGATGATGATGATGAGTGGGATATGATGTCTACTACTTCAATATACATTAATTTAAAAAAAAAAATTCTAGTAATCATATTATAGAAGAATAAAGAAAATATGTGTATAAAATGTAGGCTTATTAATTCTGATTAATCTCGATAAATTTCATATCGCTCCTAGGGTCGATTAACAATTTAACTACATAGGGGATGGGGCGTGGAATCGATCGACCTTTGAGTGTGGGAGTTGATCTGCTGGAAAGTGGATTGGCGATCGACCCTGACCAGGAGGGAAAAGCGATCAATCGACGCAGGTGGGCATCGATCGACTAATGTAGGCGGATGCAGTGCAGCGCTGCCATCGAGGAGAGAGAGCATTGATCGAGGGAAGTGACGACTCAGTCGTCTATGCAGTGTGGCCGACGGTGCTCTGGCAGGGTCTTGCGATGCTAGAGGAGAAGGTGGTGTTTCGTGTGGATATTTGATGGCCTCTTTGATTCCTGATATAAATTATGTGACCATTAGTTTCACCCCCTTCTCTCCCTTTCCATTGCCTTCTCTATTTTCTCTAGTTTATACTCTCAATCCTCTGTCATCTTCCAAGCCTTTTATTCTAAAACAAATTTTCTCCAAATCGAACCAAATAACTAGAACCGTTTGGGTTCTTACATCAATTGATAGAACTATGGAACAAATGAAGAATAATTGAAATAAAAGAATAATAATCGAAATAAAATAACAATACTCAAAACAATAATCGACACAACTATGAAAAAAAAAAACTAAAGGAAAATAACAAAGAAATCAATCTCAACTGAATAACAATGAACAACCATTGACTTATTTATAATTAACCTAACTTCTCTGAAAAGCTAACAAACCTAACCCTAATTGGCTAATAATGCCCTAACTACTATTTTGGACTCTTAATTAGGTCCAATTATTCATAATACTAATCTTGCTAAACTAAACCGTAATATTGTTAATACTGCTTACATCAAAAAGAAACTTTAGGTGAAAATGACATCGACCCCAAATAACTTGGGCTTGCTAGATAGGACTTGAAGTTTCATGGTTATACATGCAAAGAATTTTCCAAATGACCTAACTAGTACTTTGGAGGTTAACATGGCGGAGAGAAAGACCACAAAAATGAAAATCAAACCTCAACTCCAGCCCAAATCATTACATGGAATTGTTAAAAAGTGTTAAAGCTCAACTCCATCCCATGTGATTACTGACTTTTTAAGCAAAAATAAGCAAGAAAAGGGCCATTATAAAGCTCTCGGGTCAGTGTAACAATTAAATTTTTATGATCCACTACGAATAAAGGATAAAACGGATAACGGACTCATAACAGTCTAAGAGCGTTATATAGCTTATAACGGGATATATCGGGATATAACAGAATAGTTTTTAAATATATTTTTAATACCCTCACAAAGTATTAGTGTATATTATAGAGTCAAAAAAGTAAATCATGTTTATAACATTAAATTCAAAAATAAAAAACATTAATAAAAAAATCTTCCCTTCGCATGAGTGAGATTGCAACAAAGAGTGCCATCGACTCTTCGTCTTCTTCCCTTCTTCTCACGTTCTCTGTCAAACGGTGAGGTATGGTTCTCTGTCGATTGGAACGGCGAGTTCTGCTCCTTTCCAATGAGTCTAGGGATGTAGTTTGATCGAGAGTGAAATGGGTGATTTTTTTGTATTAGAACAAAACATTAAAAGTTTAAAACGGCGTTATTAAAAAAAACGTTATCTAAATAACGGTCATATAACATCGTTATATCGGAGCTGTGATATTATAGCGTGATAATGACATAACGTAACGGCTCACCCCCGTTAGGCACTATATCGGTGTTATAGCGTTGTTTTATGACCATAAAAGTTCTACCATCCACTCGCATTCATGTTTTTCCTAGCTACAACTCATATCTATTTATAAAACTAAGTAAAGAATAGGTTAATCAAATAAGAACAAACCTAGAAATGGCATCTTTTCCTCCAAGAGAATGCACAACAATGCCTTCAAATCTGTAAGAAAAGAAAGCACCATAAGCCATCTACATCAAATTGTAACCACATGAATGAATTTTTTCTACTATTTTAGGAAGTGCATTAAATAAACATATTTGCAGAAGGATGCAATAATTGATGCGTTAATGAACTAAGGGTGTGTTTGGTTGCATGAAATCTTATGCCATGGAAATCCATGAGGGGACCACCTAAATCTAAGCTAATTTGAGATTCACTTACTAATCCACCATTAGATTTTGTGATCTGCGGTGGGAATGAAAGTCTCATGAACATGGGAATCACTCATTGGTCCCCCAAAGAATGTGATTCTCATGTTCATGCCCACCATTGATCACAAAATCTAATGGTGGATTAGTAAGTGAACCTCAAATTAGCTTAGATATAGGTGGTCCCTTCATGGATTCCCATGACATAGGATTTCATGAAACCAAAAACCCAAAGATTGTGCATAAGTACAGTAATTGATGTCTGAATGAACTAAGATTGCACAAGTAAAGCAAAATAAATTATCTAAATTATTTGAACTGATGTTTTAATGTTGATAAAAAAAAATGGAAGTTCCAATGAAAATAGAATATTGACTAGTAAAATAGCAAACAATCGAATAAAGATTGCATTTCAAACCTACATTGACCAATCGACTTCACCAGCTGTACTGGTATTTAAAATGGAAATTCGACTTCCTATTTGCTCCCAAGACGACCGTGCTTTACCATCCTCAACTGCAAATACCTGTAGAATCACTAAACAAAGATCATAAACTTGGAAGAAACAAGATCAGTGTGGATAGTCAAGAGCCTCAATTATATATTACAAATCACTATAAGATTAGATGTTTTCAAGAGATCCTCATGGTCAACTATGCATACTAACATCCATAAAATTGTGACATGGTTAATATTCATCAAGTCAAGCATACAAGATCGTATTCAAAATCAGTGACTAAAAGCCTATAGCAAAGCAGAACACTTAGATTTCAAACAATACCCTTTGACCAACCAACCAGCTGCACTGAAAAAAATGACACCTCCACATAATGTTACTATATGAATCCTTTCTTGGCAGGGAATACTCAAGGTCACTACATGCTATATTTATGTGTACAACCAAAAATACTGAAATACATATAAAAGATCCACATCTCTGCAGCAGAAACTTCAAAAAATTTCCACAAAGGATACTTGTAGGGACGCTCTCTCCATATTTTTTACCTCAGATTTGATGATATCTTACCTAGAATTTTTTAGGGAAAGAGAGGAGATATTTTACGGACACTCTCTCAGCATTTTCTTTTGGAACTTGATGAAATACAATTAGACCTTGTTTCAGAAACTTCTCTTTCCTGATGAAGAACTATGGTTCCAGGCCCCCCACCACCCATCCCTTCCTTTTACAAGTACCATTGTAGTTAAATCACACATCCTTTTACCAAATTCTGTTGTAGTAGAGAGATAGAGACTATGAGGGGAAAAAACCCTTATTCCTGCTGCCCTGGATGAAGTGAACATCAAAGAGCTACCCTTGAAAATTTAGAATAAGTGTCTGAATCATGAATGTCATGTTCATCGGCTCAATGTCTATCCATATATTATTATAACCATAAAATTTCCAGAGAGGTCGAAATTTTGTATGCCACGGCCTTAAATTCTTACTTATCATAAAGTAACATATCTTGTAATAACAACGTAGCTAATGCAGTTGAGGGATGACACAGGAAGGTTGATGCATTCTCCTACAACCATTCGCTTTATTTTCTGGGCAGGAATTAACAACAATAGCTAAGTTTTATTCCTGCCAAGACATTGGCTTCTACATGGGCCCTACAAGTTCAAGATGTCATCAGGTTTTGAAAGAGTTATAAGATGTCATTAGAGAGTTACATTGGCTTCCATACAAGGTCACTAATTTGTATGCTCTTATTTCTTACAAGTACATTTGGAGGAGGAACGAGGAGACGAATACTTTTGGAGAAGACCTAAGAAAGGGATGTTCTCAGTGCCCTTTAACGGATATCTGACTCATGGATCCATAAAAACCTTAGGATTCAAGATTTTCCTTGAGGGATGTTGTGGTGACCCCCAAAATCCATTTTATCATGTGTAGAATAGTTTGTAATAGGTTTCCCACTAGAGACGCTCTTTCTCGAAGGTTTGTCCAAGTTGAGAAAGATTGTGCTCTCAACCTTTTGGGGGTCTCATGGATGATGCATAGTTCTTCTTGCATGAATGTGCTGAAACCTTAAAATGTGTTGCTTGAGAAGAAAGTCCAAGATGTTTCTCATAGCTCGCCTGTATGCAGTATAGTGGATGATATGGAAACAAGGAATTATGTCATTTTTTTATACAAAAGGGGGTTTCTGTTACGGAGACTTTTGGTGGACGTTGTTGCATGATTTGGAAGTGGGCAGCATTTAAGTCTTCTCTCTAAGTTGTTGGTTTTGAAGATCTTGTAAATCGGTTAAGTTTGAGTTAAGTTTGTTCAAGGTCTTCAATCTCTCTTTTTAGAGTTCTCTTGTATAAGTTCCACGTTTGACTTGGATTGTTAGTATGACAGTATTATGCTTTCTCAAACAAACAAAAAGAACTCAACTTAACCCCACGTCTTGGGTTCAATACTTACCAGCAGCATAGGGTTGGGTTTAAGGGTAAAAAAAAAAAACACTCAAACCCCCAACGCCAAAGGAGGCAAAGTGGCCCACTAGCAGTGGCCCTTATTCGATAATGTTCTTCCTTTATCCAATAATGTTTCTTCCTGACCAAATTCCCCATAAAATGGAATAAAAAGTTAAGGACCAAAACCTATTCTTTCATCGCTACCTTATAGAATGTAACCTTCCCAGCCTAAATCCCCATAAAATGGCACAAGTTAAGGACCAAAACCTATTCTTTGACCACTACCTTATAAATGTAGACCAACACATACAGTAACCCCCACCAAATGCAAATAGGCATATGAAATGATGTCGTACATCTATGTGCTAGGTTACACCTGATAGAAAAACAGTTACGTACTTTGTAACTTGTAAGTCATTCCACAACCAACACAAACCCCTTCATCTCCATCCTTCATCAAGCAGATGTCCCAAACCAAGCCCCATCAGAATAGAACTTTGGGAAAAGGTCTTTCCTCCAAACTGGAGTTGTATGCCAATAATCTATATGAGTTTGTGTGTGCACATTGTCAGCTCTCCCAAAAAAAAATGTCTTTAGCATTTTATTATGTGTATTTAAATAAAACCATGAGATCACACCCTACATTATAAACAAGGCCGGAGTGGTAAAAAACACAAATGCTTTGCTTGAGTTGGAATCAAAGAAATATTTTCTTCACTTAGTTCATGCCCAAGAGTTCCATTCAATAAATTTATCTATGATTGTTCTACCTTACGACATCCAGAAGGAAGTTTAATTAGAGATAGGCACAGAAGGAAAAGTCGCTGCCAAAAACTAAGAGCAAATCCAAACATCAATGAAAAGTAACAAGAAATTGAGGACCTTTGATTGAAGTGAATCCAAAATATGGAGTTGATGGCATACTTTTTTTGTAAAGATTAAATTTATTGATATCAGCCAAACAAGCTGATAACAGTCCTAAAAGGATTATTACCAAAAACAATGGCATCCCAGTTTACATAGAAATTATCACAAAATACATCATTAATGGCATCCCATTCATTAAGTTCTCTTCTAAGATAGAACTTGCAATCTTTCACTCCCTCATCCCTAACATAGGACACATGAACCAATCCATGAACTGGGTAATCTAGTCTTAGGATCCACCTTACACGCCACTTGTCATGCCAAAAGTTTATTTTGCTTCCTTCGTTATACCCCTTTAGGAAAATAGAAAAAGGAGATACACTGAATTAGGATGTTATTCCCACTATCATAATTTGATGTGTGTATATACACCAGTACATCAACTTCCATAACAGATCCCAACAGCTTCGCCAATACCAATTGTCTCATATCTTTAGATGATTGGTCACAAAATTGTCAGCTCCATTCATAAGATTCCAACTTCTAAACCCACTGTTTGAAGGTGAACAATTATCAGGACAGCCAAAAACGATATGGTATTCTACAGTTGTGATTTTAGGATTGCATCATAAATAACACCCCCCCCCCCCCCCCTCCCCCCCTCTCCTAGTGCATCTGCAATTCATTATTTACTTCATTTTCAATCCATCCGCCTAACAGAAAGTGAGACCCATTAAACTCCATTCATCTAAGCTTGGAGTTGGCAATTTAAATTTGATAGGTCTGCCAATAGAAACCTACAAGCCAATAGAGATAGCCTCAAAACCAACTAAATCACCAAACTTGTAAAAGGTTCATCATTTCGTATGAGATCATAAATGATAAAAGTGGACCCTAACAAACAAAAAAAATGATGGTTCCCTTTCACCATGGGATAGTTATTACTCTTGAAATTCCAGAAAGAGCCATGATGCTCAATATAATATGGAATTTTTGGCAAAGGTGTTTATTCAACATGTACTGTGGACATCAATGACTCCCCCGTCTTTTTCTTTTCCTTAAGAAGAGGTAAAAGTACTACTAAGGAGAGAAGAATATAATTTTTCCTACATAGATTCGAAGAAAACCTCCTTAAAGCTTGGGTGTGAAGTAACTCAACACCAAAGAGGAATCGACACCTCGATGACAATCCCACCAACATCAGATCCATTTAAATCAGATCCTCGTATTCCGATCCATGATGACCCAAGAAATGGAAAAAAGCAAAATTCCCCAAAGGACCTTTCCATTCGAGGACATGTGACTGGGATTCCTCCATTCTATCAAGAGCGCCTCCAGGGAACTGGGCATCACCCTAACCATACAAAGAGAGCCATAAAATGCCGCCAAATGTTAGTAGCCCAATGAAGAGAATTCCATAAAGATATCACATCTACTTTAAGAAGGGCTCATTTCCCTCAATCTAGTTCCAAGTAAAAATGTATGTTTTTAGAAATACAAAACCATATGTCATCTATTATTGTTCGATAGACTCACTTCATTTTAAAGTTCATAACATCCAAAAGAGAACAACAGAGAACACTAGGGGTGGACATCCGATCCCGTTCCCGTTCCGTCCTGATTTTTTCGAGTTTTAATGGGATTGAATAATTTCATCCCGATCCCGTCCCGTCCCGATCTAGAATGGGATGGGATGGGATGAAGATTTTCAATCTCGTCAATCCCGTCCCGTCTCGAGCTAATTTTTCAATATTTATTATTAATATTTTTATTTATTTATTTATTTTAGGATTGCAATATTAGTGTAATTGAAGAAAAATGAATTTAGTTGAAATCAGTGTAATTGATTTTAGTCTATATCTGCAACTACTTGATATTGGTTTATTTCTAGAATTCTAAATGAATTATTTAATTGCAAACTCTTTAAAACTCAAAATGGGAATGCTAACTACATTGGAGAATTTTATTTCGTGTCAAGACAATGAATTTAAAGACTTTTTTTTTAAAGCAATAATGAAACATTCTTCTTAGCACCCCAAATCTACTATTCATTTTGTTCATTATTCGAAACAGTAGAGCAGGTCCACCATTGCCATTATACTGTCCACCTCTTAGTCATTTCAAACTCGGCAGAAATTTTAATTACAGGGTGAATTTCAGCTATCATTTATGGTAATTTATTATGATGTTGCATACTCAATCTAAGACTATCATTTATGTGTAGTTCTACGAATTGTCTTTGCCTCTTTTCAACTAAGCAAATTGGGTCTTGGGTAAGCAGTAATTTGTCAAAAAATGAGAGCACACTGATCCCGTCTCATTCTGTCCCGAACCTGTTTGGGATGGGACGAGGTCGGGATGGGGTTTTTCCCATCCTGTCCCGTCCCGATCTCGTATGAACGAGATGGGTCTATCTCGTCCCGTGACCACCCCTAGAGAACACCCTCCGCCACCTATCCAAAATCACTCCTTATCGCCCATACTCATTTTCTTTAAATCCACGTTAATATAACAGACTGAATATTATGTGATTTAACAAACATAGCATATTGAAGAAATACATATAAAAGATATTGGCATCAACGACTGACTCGCCTTAAACCCATACCCGACTGACTCACCTTAAACCCATACCCGAGTCTATGTAAACTCTTTAGCACTGTAAACAGCATCAACGATGACGGATCTTTCTCCATATTCCCTAAAACCTGAAACAAATTTAAAAAGGCACATTAAGACACTGTAAATCCCACTAAATGTCCAGTATAAATTAATTACTGAAGCAATTTTACAATCAGACAGTTTCCACTTTCAACTAAATCTAATTTTAGCAAAAAAAATGCCTAAAAACAGAACAAAGCTTCGAAACTTTAATCAGAAGAAATACTAACAATCGCCAATTTTGGAGGACGAAGAGCAACTTTGACTTCCATTCGAAACCTAGCGAGTTCACCCTGCTTCACAAACCTTCTCCACAATCGAAACGGAGCGAATCGCAAAGAACCTCCGAATTTCAATCCTTCTCGAAAAGATTTCCCTCTCTCTCTGCCCGGTCTGAAAATCGACGTCATTGAAGTCTGCAACACAACCGAAGCAACCACGAATGCCACAATAGCGAAAATAACAACGAAATAGAACAAATATGTTCCCTTCGACAGCAAACCCTTGCGACCTCCTCTGTATTGATGAGATCGAGCCCTCAATTGGCGATCGGACTTGCGATCTCTCTCCTCTTCGTCGTCTTTTACAGGATTTAGAGAGTTTCTCTTGAATAAGAACCTGTCGCGGATCGACTTAAACTCTAGATCGCCATTGTTGTTGTTCACTGGCGATGTCTTCTCCGAATCCGCCGAGTTCTTCCCCATATTTGTCACTAAAAATTTTCGTTCACTCACTCTCTCTCTCTCTCTCTCTCTCTCTCAGTTTCAAGAAAATCAAGAAATGAGGCGCAAGTTAGCAGCGCAGGGTAGTGCGCCAAGAGAGGAGCTCGTCGAAGTGTTGTGAGAAGAAGAAGAAGAAGAACTGAAACACAGCTGGGTTCATTCGGCAATCCAACTCTCCTCTCTCTCCTCTTCTTTGCTGATCCAATTAGTCTCACTAATGTGATTTATTACCTAAATAAAATAGAACCCCTTGGGATTCACTACAATTCCGATTCAGGACCCAAGTCGGTGGGTTAAACAGAACTCAATAGTGAAGTTCTGTAAGGGCATTATCGTCATTGTAACCCTTTCACAGATCCAGTTGGGAAATTATTTCCGGAAATATTTTCTGTTAAAAGCTCGTGGAAAAGAAGGGTTGCTATTGTTGGGAATTTGGATTGCGTGTGGTCCCTTTAATAATAGGTTGTTTGTGTACTTCTAGGTTTTCATAAGATGTGGATTGAGGTTGGGGTTGCTGGTGCGATTTTTCTCTAATTCTATCGTAAGTACATTTGCACCGTTGGATACAACAATTGATCATCCCAAGTACATTTGTAGCGTTGGATTGGAAAAAATTCATCGTGTTGTGAATTAGACGGAGGGACCAATCTAACAGTTTCGCTCGATCCATGGCACTATGTTTACTTGTATTCTTGTGAAACTAAGGATGTGTTTGGTTGCATCAAATTCTATGTCATGGGAATTTATGAGAGGACCCATATGTTTTAGGTTAAATTGATGTATCACTCTAAATCCACAATTTGATTTTGTGATCAATGGTGGGAATGAAAGTCACATAAACATTTGGTTGCATGAAATTCTATGTCATGGAAATCCATAAGGGGCCCCTACATTTTAGGCTAAATTGATATATCACTCTACATCTACCATTTGACCAGCATTTGATTTTGTGATCAATGGTGGAAATGGAACATGAACATGAGAATTTCACTCATTGGTCACCCAAGGCATGTGATTTTCATGTTCATGGGATTTTCATTCCCACCATTGATCACAAAATCAAATGGTGAATGTAGAGTGATACATCAATTTAGCCTTAAATGTAGGGATCCCCTCATAAATTTTTATAACATGAAATTCCATGTAACCAAACACACCCTTAGATAAAAAAAAAAAATTGTGGTTTTGGGTGAGGAAGAGAGAAGGGTTCAAAAGTCATTGTTTGGGTGGAGATGGACATGTAACGATTGTGACACTCATCATTTAATCCAAAGGATAAGGGCCCATCCCATGTTAGACCCAAGTTATGTCTTTTCCCTACCAAAAGGCATATTGCAAATTTTTCAAAGTCTAATTATTGTATGCTTTATAGGTTAATATTTTTATTTTTATATATATTTTTTATTATCAAAAAATTTTTTTTCTGTATCACACATCGATAACTTCCAGTCTTTGTGTGAGAACAGGCCTGAGTGTGTTGGCCCAGTTACATGTGAGAATCAGCCGTAACAGTCCAAACTTAAGAGTATGGGCCCTTGGACGAATAGGGATTGGGTTGTGGACCCACAGATCTGATAGAAATGGTCATTGGTGGTACATAGCTTTAGCTTTCTCATTGGCTCAAGTGAAATTGTGTAATTGTTGTTGGGTCCATGTTGACAATAGCTGCCGCCATCGATTTTTCATATTAGGTGGTTCTCACACGAAATCAGCATTGAATAATCTGAAAATGCAGCCAATGATATGATTTGGACGGCCAAAAGTAAGTTATCTATTTGCATTGATTATGTCATATGTTGGACTCTCTTTTCTGATGATTGTATGGTAGTACAAATTTTGTTTTAATCCATTCTTTGTCAAGAACAAATTCTGTTTATAAAACATATAATTGGGGATGAGAGGGAGGACGATCTTCCATCTCAGACTGAGTAGGTGACTCAGGATTGTAAATTGGTTGCGGAATCTGAGGAAATTGTGGGTTGTTTCTCAGACTAGCAAGATCAAGATGTGGAATGACCTCAGGAGGTGTCTGAGTCCTTGGGATATGTGTGGGTGCTGTTTTGAAAGAAGATATTGATCTTCTTCCTGAGTCAGACAGTTTTAAACTTGTCTTTCTGGACTCAGAGAATTGTAACTCAACCGTTTCATCTTCAAGAATCAGGATCTGACTCAACCGACTTGGAACAGGTCTACGAGGTTCAGTAGAAACTTGCCAAGTGACTGGAAGTGTGATCTGATTCCAGTGAATTGTCTTCGAGACAATAACACTTGTTTTTTCTTTGTTTGCCTGAAAAATGATTGTATATCATTTTGCAGATTCCATGAGTGCCTTAGGACTCAATTGAGTCTTCATGGCTTTATATGTGATTTTGTAGATCAAAGCCAATGGTTTTTATCCGGGAAGCATATCCAGATGTCTGGATATTGAGAGTCAGTGTCTCAAGGACATGTGAATCTGTGAGAGATACTGAGAAATTGGAGTAACAATCAAAATAGATTGGACCCATTGCAAGGGTTGACTCTGCAATTCCTAAAAGTGAGTCATCGAACCTATTGTGCCGACAATCGCGAAGAGCAATAAGAGCACAGGTGCCTAACCCTGTTCTTGTAAGGGGTTTTATCCCGATTTGAATCAATCCAATATAGATATATTTGTAGTCATTGTTTTGGAGAAATTTCAAAGTTTGATTTGAAAACAGTTGTTTTGATTCCATAGATCCATCGAAAGATATGGTTTGTTCAACCATGTCAGTCAGATCTTCTGTTTTTTGGGAAAACAGAGATTTGGAAACATTGTAAATGTTTTTGTAAGGAATTTCTGGTATTGACCATTTTTGTAAATTATTTTCTACTTCAGAAATTCTACATTCCATATGATTTTAATCAACTGGAATCTGTCTTGACCTAGAGCTAGAAGCTCGAGTAAATTTTGAAAGCAAAGACATACTTCAAATTTTTTGGGGTTTTGGAATTGGGAACACTGTATCCGGACCACCTACAACTGAAACACCTCTATGGGACCACCTAACCCCTAACCACTGCGCTCAACATGGCGACTTACACAGGGCTCTGAACAGTTGACCAACATAGATTACCGGCTAACCAACGGCTGACCAATGATACCTAGGATTCACCAACATCAAAGAAAGTGGTTTAGTTCTTTCTCCAACTAAAATCAATCTTTTTCAAACAAATGTTCGATTTCTCGGACATAAGATTCTTCATGGGACAATCACACCCATCTCTAGGGCAATTGATTTTGCAAATAAATTTTCAGACGAGTTAAAAGACAAAAACTAATTCCAAAGGTTTTTAGGTTCTCTTAACTATGTTACAGATTTTTACAAAGGCCTTCGTATTTTACTTAAACCTCTGTTTGCCAGACTTAAGAAAAATCCAGGCCCATGGACTGAAGCCCATTCCCGAATAGTTCGCCATGTCAAGTCCAAAGTCAAGCATCTTCCTTGTCTAGGGATTTCCAATCCAGATGCTTTCAAAATAGTAGAAACAGATGCGTCCAATTTAGGATACGGTGATATTCTTAAACAACGACTTCCCGATTCTACAATCCAATTGGTCCGATACCATTCTAGTAATTGGAATCTAGTCCAGTTCAATTATTCAACTGTCAAAAAAGAAGTTTTAGCCATTATTTTATGCATCATGAAATTTCAAGATGATTTAACAAATCAAAAATTTCTTTTACAAGTTGATTGCTAATCTGCCAAAGATATTTTAACAAAAGATGTTTTAAATCTCGTGTCAAAACAGATCTTCACCAGGTGGCAAAGTCTTCTTTCAGCCTTTGATTTTGAAATTAAGTTTATAAAAGGATCTGACAACTCTCTTGCTGATTTCTTAACCAGAGAGTTCTTGCAAAGATGAGTTCTTCTAACTCATTTTCCTCCCGTCCTCCACCTTTTTCTAAACCCAAATCAAAATCCCAATATGCTATGGCGTCTTCTGCGTCTAAGCATCAAGCCCCTCTTTCTTATGCCCTTTCCCTTTCTCAAAAGTTCACTCCGTTGAACCAAGAAAAAGAAGTTATTGGATCTTCCATGACCAGTTTTACAAAGCTGCAGACTTCGGCACCAAATCCATACATTCCAAAAGCATGCTTGGAGTATATCACCATGGTCGAACCGTCCATGTATGCATTAGTCAAAGAGCCCCAGCTCATTGCCAAGAATTTGTTTCCTCAACAACAACAGTTTGAAGAAGCAGATACCCACAAGTCACAAGAATTCTATGAGTTCATTCTCGTAGACTCAGATTCTGTCATAGTCACTCATCACTATGACAAAGACAATTCAAAACGGATTGCATTCTCCAAATGCCAGATCCTCAAAGTTCTCTCAGAGGTTGATTGGAATCAGCTTCCCCATTATCACAAGAAGTTATCAGTGAACTATGTTCCTCAAACCTACAATTATCTTGACTACAAGCTAGCTTGGTCAAGAGCCTTCTTCATACAATCACAGAACTGTGGCCATTCCTGGTTTTTCCTGTTCTGTCAAAAGTTCAAACAGAAGACTGTTCCCATATGATTCCAACACTGCTGGTGGAGACATTTTGGTCCAATCCAAGACATTCTTCCTCCGGCTGTTCAAGAAGAATGAAAGATTTTTCAAGAAAAGTACCAACCGCCAATTCCTGTAACAGAACAGGTGTTGTCACTTTGGTTCTTCATCAGGTTCGATTTGTCCTGGATCTTATGCTGGGATTATACAAGCTCAGCTCTATGCAAACCCTACCAGTCAAAACAGGCTCCAATGTGGTTCTGTCGCCGTTTCAAAGTTAAATGGTGGGCACAATTCGACCACTCCAAAGTTACAAAAGGAGTTCTCCGCTTCTTCTCAGGCAAAAATCATTCTCTTGCTCCTCAGGTGAATCCCATTGAATCTCCCTCAGAGGCAAAGTTTCTTAGACAACACATCAGGAAGCAACTCAGAGGTAAACATACAAAAGCTCAACTTTTTTAGACTCTTTCCAAGATCTGCTCAGAAGAGTCAGATGAAGAAGACGAACCAACAATACCTCTTAACGAGGATGACTGTTATAACGTTTTCTCTCCAACCAACTAATGGACCCACTGTCCATCATCTCAAAGGCATCATCTGCCAGCATCACTACAAAACAAAGAACTTTCGGTCCAGACAACCCGACAGCATCTTTCAAAGGCATCACGTGAAGCCATTGTTCAATCAAAGACTTTCGTAGCTACAACTGTACCTACCGACAGTCACATGCGAATAGTATTCGCACCTCAATCAACTACAAAGGACAAATCGTCCACCAACCTTATCCTCCAGCGATGCTTATCTTCGCCTGGAATCTATCTATACATATGTATTAGTTTCCAATGTTAGAGAGGCGGGTTTCGACTGTGAAGCTTTCCCTTCTGTAAGCTTTACAACCTTTTTCTTGTAAGTCTTTCCCTTCTGTAAGCTTTCTTCTAGTTTTATCTTCTGTACATATTTAAATAAAAGAATATTCTATCTAAGAATTGTTTTCTCTGAACATCTCGTTATACTAGTTAATCCTAGTATCGGCACCGTTCAACCTAACAGTTTAAAGATAGTTTTCCGTATTGATTATCTCTGTATTTGTTTTCTGTTTTGATCTTCTGCATTATCATACTGTTTATCATCCATGTCATCTATCTTATCTCTTGTTAGTAGTACTGGGTATCTATTGGTATCAGAGCCATGTCTCAGTTTCTTCGGGGGGGGGGGGGGGGGGATTGGGAACACTATATACGGACCACCTACAACTGAAACACCTCTATGGGACCACCTAACCCGTAACCACTGCGCTCAACATGACGACTTACACAGGTAAGAAATTTGACTTCTACTTAGAATTAATCAATAGTTACAAGTATGTTTACTTATTTCCTTCATTTTCCTTTCCTAATAGGGTTATAAGATGTGTGGACATACCTAAGCTTTACCAGACAAACCCATTGTGGGTAGAGCTTTGATATAGGTTGTAAGTTTTTTTTTTATGTTTTTGATAAAAGCATATTGCATATAAAAATTAAGAATATTAGTTACAGTATTGATGTCATGTCGTAATGGCTAGTTTGTGAGACTCATAATTGAGTTATCTACTGATAAAATTACAAAACTAAAAGGGATGAATATGAAGTAGTCGTCGTATGGTGGTGATGAGGGGACGCCATACCCAGTCCATATCCACTGGAGGGTGTTGCAAACCATCATACACACTGAAAATAAGATGTCCGGAGTCGCCCAACAAGAAATATGTTTTCTACTGTCGTGCTTGGATGAAAAGCAAATCCGCCTAAGTTGTATGGCATTCAGCCATCGGACTGTCAGTTACATTTCTTTCAATGGGGCAATGCTACCTGAGCAATAATCTCGCCTTGGAGGTTGACTCCAAAAACACCAATAGCGTCTTGTTGTGATGAGGCAAAAAAAACTAGCATCATAAGTGACAACAATTGTATCTGAATCCTAGTGGTGAGGAATGGGTTTGAGCTAAAGGGGTCTAGAATTAAGAGAGTAATTCCAAGCTATTTGGATTTTAATATAAATAAGCAATATCCTAGTTGTGGCTAACTCGGTGAAAGGACCATATGAAGAGGGTGTAATGGGTGATTGGTTTGATCGAGAGTCATAACTGTTGTGGCAAGGAAATGGTGAATGGAATCCATTTTATCATCATCTCAGGTGGTCCGAAGATGTTGGTGACTCGAAAATATGGTGCTAGTGGGAAACCATTGGTGTTTCCAATTTTTTGAAATACGATGAAAAGAAGATAGGAACTACATAAGGCAAAATTTGGTTTTGTTGAAAATCCAATTGTTTCGAGTCTGCCAAACAATAAGGAGCAAGGCGGTGAATTGGGCAAGCATTTCATCCTTAATATATTTGTGCATGTTTGCAGTATCCAACATGGAGTTGAGAAAGAGATGAGTAGTTGGCCTTGCAAAGCTATCATTGTGTCAATCAATTGGGATAGAAGATATATGTCACAATTGGTAAATGACCGGGGAAAGGAATAATATATTGGTAGTATCCTCTGTGTGGTTATTGCAGAAAATACAACAATCTTCAATGGGGGTGTGAAGCAGTTGTAGATTGGTCATTGAAGGAACGATGTTTTGGCTTATCTTCCATAGAAGAAATAGTGCCCTTGGAGGCGCTTTAATTCGCCACAAATCTTTGAGAATCTTGGAATTTAACATGTTAGCATTAAAAGAAGAGGTAGAAGAGACAAACTGTTCATTTATGAACGCCCTGGTTGCATTTTTGACTGAAAATATTCCTTTTTTGTCTGGATGCCCGATAAGCTTATCAATTCTTTTAGATGGCCTAATCAGGATGTCATGAATGTCTTTAGCAATCGTGGGAGAAAAAAAATAGTTAATGAAAGCAGAGTCCCAGTGATGGTGATGATTAGAAGAGGTAGTTCAAATATCAGGCATGTTCTGGTCCTGGAAGTTAGGAACGCAATCAACCAGAACTAATCCAAGTTTCATCCAACAATTGTTCCAAAGATCAATAGGTTCATCAGACAACACTTGCCAAACAAAATAGTGTTTCATCTTGGCAAGAGCTGAGCGATTGTCTCTCCAAGAGAAGGAGGGGATTTATTGATTTGAGAGATGTTCTTGGTCCAAAAGTATAAAGCTTTGAGTTTTTGGACTCGCGCATTAGTAGGGGAGGAGAGCGTTTGTCATTTAATCTTAGCCATCAAAGTCAGATTTTTTATTCTTGTGGGGGAATATTAAGACCACCCAAATTACGAGGCTTTGAGATTCAATCCCAAGTGCACAAATGTTTAGCTTTACTGTCGTTGTCCCATTCCATAAAAAATTACGGGCAAGGTTATCAATTTTTGTGGAAATAGAAACATGGAGAAGGAAAGTTTGCATGTTGTTAATAGGGATAGAGTTGAGGACCACTTTGATCATAATCGTACGTCCAAACTAAGAGAGCACTCTAGATTTCTAGCTAGAGAGTTTTGGCATTGATCTTCCCTAAAAGAAATTGGAAGTCATTGGCTTTATTTTTGGAGGAGAGCAAAGGGGATCCAAGATATTTGTCCATAAGGTTATAAAGTTTGGATCTCAGGATCATGTTGATCATTTAAGCATGTTCAGGGTGAACATTTAAATTGTAACCGAGGATTTATCAAAATTGACGCCTTGCCCTGATGCAGAACAATACTGGTGAAGAATATCCTTGACTAAGTGAGCTTCAGCCAATGAGGCTTGACAGAATATCATGAGGTCATTTGCAAAAAGCAAGTGGCTGATAGACATGGATTGTCTTTTAATAACAATACTTTTGAGGGTTCCTTCAGATTCGACACGACCAAGAAGACGGGAAAGGGCTTCAGCAACAAGAATGAACAAATATGGGGAGAGGGGTCTCCTTGCCGAATGCCCCGAGAATGTTTGATAGGGGAAAGAGGAGAACCATTGAGCATGACTTGTAGAGAGGTAGTGGAAACACATTGCTCGATCAATTGAATCCATTCAGAAGTGAAACCAAACCTATCAAGAATTTGGAGTAGGAATGACCATTCCACTCGATCATAGGCTTTAGACATATCAATTTTTATCGTCATCCAACCATTTTTTTCGGAAATATTTCATTTGAAAAGGGTTTCATGAGCTATGGATCAACCTTTAATGGTTTCATAGCATTGTCTGTTATAGATCGACCTTTAAGGAAAACTCATTGATTGGGGAATATAATGTCATCTAAAAGGGTTTTAGGCGATTTGCCAAGATTTTCGAGATAACCTTATAGATAACATTACAAAGCCCAATGGGACGAAACTTGTCCAAAGTCACGGGATTTCCAACTTTAGGAATGAGAGCGATGAAAGTTTCATTAAGCTTAGGATTCATCTGAGTTGAACAACCTCACAAACATCATGCTTCACCATATCCTAATAGTATTGAAAGAAGTAAGCATGAAAATCGTTAGGACCAGGTGGTTTATGACCACCCATATCGAAAACAACCCGGTGGATCTCTGATTCAGTAATAATAGAAATAAGAGCATCATTGTCTCCCTACTAATGACCGGAGTGAACATAGACAAAATTTCAGAATTGGGTTTAGGGTAGAAGAACTGAAAATATTGGCAAAGTAGTTATGAGAACTTCCCCAGCCGCAGCAATGTCAGAATGTCAAACAATATTTTCATCTTTTAGGCGAAAGATATGGTTCTTTTTGCGGCGGAGCAAAGCAGAGAAATGAAAGAATTTAGTGTTTTTATTTCCATCTCTGAGCTAGGAACAACCAGATTTGTTTTTCCAAAAATGGTTTTCCCGCACTAAAAGTTTCAAAAGTATGTCTTTCAACATAGAGATTACCAAAACATTATCCTTAGAAGGTTGCTCGTTCTGAAGATTGTCCAGAGCCCTTTGAGTTTCCAAAATGGAGAGCATAATTTTAAAATCAGTATTGTTCCATCAAGTAAGGCAGTAACTCAGTTTTTTGGTTTTAAGATGAAAGTTATTGTCCAAATTGGTATGTATTCTAGGAGCCCAGGAAGAAGTCACACGTTTCCTACAATTGAGATATCTAGTCCACATGTGAAAAAAATTGAAAGGTTTTGGGACCCCTATTAATATTTGTAACTAGCTGAAGAGAAGTGGCTCTAAGATTTGAGGTAGACATGTGGATTATACGAGCAGCAGCAGAAGAAAAAAGATGCATCCAATCAGTAGTCACTAAAATGCGATCAAGTTTAACTTTGATTCCATTTCTATCTTTTTGTTTGTTGTTCCAGGTGAATTGGATGTATTAAGTGGAAAGTCTAAAAGGGCATGGGTATTAGTAAATGTTTGGAAGTGATTCAATGAAGAGAAAGCATACTGGTTACCTCCCATTTTGTCCTCAGGTCTAAGAATGACATTAAGATCCCCGATAAGAATACCTAAAAGAGATTGACATTGATACATAGTAGACATATTATTCCATAACTGTTTTCGAAGAGAAGGGTTGGGTTCACCATTTGCAAAAATAATCGACCAGGTAGATAAAGTACAATAATAATCTAAAGTGCAATTAAAGTAATATTTACACTATGAAAGGATGGTGAGATGAATACCTTCTTTTCATAATAGTGCAATGCACATGAAAGTCCATTAGTTGCAACTGAGACTCCGTGTCTGAAGTTGAGTCTCCGGCACAAGCATTCCGTGAAAGAAGAGGTGACTTTGGTTTCTGACAAAAAAAATGATATCTGGATTGGACTTACAGGACAAGGTCTTCAGATTCCGGAACACTTTGGCAGACTCAATGCCCCTAGTGTTCCAAGAGAGAATCATGAAAACTTGGGTGATCCTTCTACGGCGGTCGCTGGAACCTGAACAACCTTAGTAGGTTGTGAGAAAAATGGTTAGTGATCTGATGGCTCTGAGAGAGCAATAAGAGTTATGTACCCAGCTGATAAAACTGACGGCCAAACACTCATAGTGTTGAAAACCCAATTGTTTCGAGTCTACCAAACAATAAGGAGAAAGGCGATGAATTGGGCAAACATTTAATCCTTTATATATTTGTACATGTTTGCGGTATCCAGCATGGAATTGAAAAATAGAGGAGTAGTTGGCCTTGCAAAACTATCATTGCGTCAATCAATCGGGATAGGAGAGATATGTAACAATTGGTGAATGACTGGGGAAAGGAATAATAGATTGGTAGTATCCTTTGTGTGGTTATTACAGAAAATACAACAATCTTCAATGGGGTGTGAAGCCGTTGCAGATCGATCATTGTAGGAATGATGTTTTGGCTTATCTTCCATTGAAGGAATAGTTCCCTAGGAGGCATTTAATTCGCCACAAATATCTGAGAATCTTGGAATTTAACATGTTAGCATTAAAAGAAGAGGTGGAGAAGTCAAATTGTTCATTTATGAATGCCTTGGTTGCATTTTTTACTGAAAATATTTCTTTTTTGTCTGGATGCCAGATAAGATTATTAGTTCTTTCAGATGGCCTAATCAGGATGTCATGAACGTCTTTAGCAACCGCGTGGGAGGGAGGAAGAGAGCTAATGAGAGCAGAGTCCCAGTGATGGTAATGATTAGCAGAGGTAGTTCAAAGATCAGGCATGTTCTAGTTCTGGAAGTTATGAACGCAATCAACCAGAACTAATCCAAGTTTCATCCAACAATCGTTCCAAAGGTCAATAGATTCACCAGACAACACTTGCTAAACAAAATAGTGTTTCATCTTGGCAAGAACTGAGAGTTTGTCTCTCCAAGAGAAGAAGGGGATTTGGAGATTTGAGAGATGCTCTTGGTTCGAAAGTATAAAGCTTTGAGTTGTTGGATTCGCGCGTTAGTAGGGGAGGAGAGTGTTTGTCATATACTCTTAGCCATCAAAGCCATATTTTTTTTATTCTTGTGGGGGAATATTAAGACCACCCAGATTACGAGGCTTTGAGATACAATCCCAAGTGCACAAATGTTTTGTTTTACTGTCTGTTGTCCCATTCCATCAAAAATTACGGGCATGGTTATCAATTTTTGTGAAAATACGGGCATGGTTATCAAAAATTACTAGCATGGTTGTCAATGTCAGAATGTCAAACATTATTTTCATCTTTAAGGCGAAAGATATGGTTCTTTTTGCAGTTGAGCAAAACAGTGAGATGAAAGAATTTATGGTTTTTATTTCCATCTCTGAGCCAGAAACAACCAGATTTGTTTTTCCAAAAAAGGTTCCCCCGCACTAAAAGTTTCGAAAGTCTATCTTTCAACATAGAGATTACCATAAGATTATCCTTAGAAGGGTGCTTGTTCTGAAGATTGTCCAGAGCCCTTTGAGTTTCTAAAATGGAGAGCATAATGTTTTTAAAATCAGTATTGTTCCATTGAGTAAGACATTAACTCAGTTTTTTGGTTTTAAGATGGAAGTTATTGTCCAGACTGGTATTATTCTAGGAGCCCTAGAAGAATTCACAAGTTTCCTACAATTGTGATATCTAGTCCACATTTGAAAAAATTTGAAAGGTTCGGGACCCCTATTAATATTTGTAACTAGCTGAAGAGAAATGTCTCTATGATTTGAGGTAGAGGTGTGGATTGTACGAGCAGCAGCTAAAGAAAAAATGTGCATCCAATCAGTAGTCACTAAAATGCGATCAAGCTTAGCTTTGATTCCATTTCTATATTTTTGTTTGTTGTTCCAGGTGAATTGGAAGTATTAAGTGGAAAGTCGAAAAGGGCATGGGTATTAATAAAGGTTTGGAGGTGATTCAATGAAGAGAAAGCAGGCTGGTTACCTCCCATTTTGTCCTCGGGTCTAAAAATGGCATTAAGATCACCGATAAGAATTCTTGGAAGAGATTGACATTGATACCTAGTAGACATATTATTCAAGAACTATTTTCGAAGAGAAGGGTTGGGTTCACAATTTGCAAAAATAATCGACCAGGTAGATAAAATACAATAATCATCTAAAGTGCAATTAAAGTAATATTTACACGATGAAAGGATGGTGAGATGAATACCTTCTTTTCAGAATAGTGCAATGCTACCTGAAAGTCCATTAGCTGCAACTGAGACTCCGTGTCTGTAGCTGAGTCTCCGGCACAAGCATTCCGTGAAAGAATATGTGACTTTGGTTTCTGACAAAAAAGATGATATCTGGATTGGACTTACAGGACAAGGTCTTAAGATTCCGGAACACTTTGGCAGACTCAATGCCCCTAGTGTTCCAAGAGAGAATCATCAAAACTTGGGTGATCCTTCTACGGCGGTCGCTGGAACCTGAACAACCTTAGTAGGTTGTGAGCAAAATGGTTAGTGATCTGATGGCTCTGAGAGAGCAATAAGAGTTATGTGCCCAGCCGATAAAACTGACGGCCAATCACTCCTGGTGTCATCATATGTATCAGTTTTATTTTTCTGTTCACCCTTTGTTAGTTCGTTGATGTCAACTATCTTGAAAATTGTCGGCAGATAAATGGCTCTCATCATGAATCTTAGCAGTTTGCTGGCAATTGTTAAAGATGGAGTTTTGTATTTTTCAGAGCTTGTCTTTTTATGTCGTGGAAAGCTTAAAGACTGAATATGATTATAGTCATATGCGTTGACTTGGGAAACAACTGTTGGTGTGCACTCCACCACCGATAAAGTAAGAACATATAGTTGTTGATCATAAAAACTGTGGGCTTGGCCTTTAGTAGTGATGCCCAATCCAAAAAAAACTTTAGCAATAATAGTGTGTCCTTCCTTTTGAACAACCATCCAAACTGCGTTGCTAATAGCCATTAAAAAAATGCAAAAAAAACATTGAATCTAAGTCTTTGTCAGGCTTGACGTCAGATGTTACCATCATAAGTCGAACATCAATGTTAGATAACATAACGACCGTCTGGACACACGTTAATTGAGTGTGAGGCATCTGAATGGTCGACATAACGGCTTGTGACTGATTGAAGGCCTTTTGATTGGCTATCAGAACGACCATTAAATGAAGTAGAGGTTTCTGACTGGTCGTCGTAACGTCCGTTAACTGGTTAACGAGCTTCTGAATGGCTGTGATAATGACCATTAAATGAAGGCAGGGTAGCTGAATGACAATCATGATGACATTTACCTGGTTGACGGGCTACTAAATGGGTGTCTTAACGTCCGTTATTAAAAGGAAGGATTTTTGAAATTCTGTCATAACGACCGTTACCATAAAGAGAACGGTTGACTTTAAGAGCATTGAAGTATCATTTTGGTTTGTTTGTCGAGGTAAAGCCCTGACTCCAGCTGAATTAAATTGCCTCAAAGGTGGTTGGTAAGTTGCCACCAGAGAAAAGGCAATTATTATCGATTCTGCCGGCGATGAGTTCCTGTAACTCCGGCCAGTTGTACCAAAAGAGCCAAATGACGAGGTTTTCATTTGTGCATCCATCAAGAAGAATGAAGACATGGAGCTCAGATCTATCTGTACCATGAGTAGTTGAATGAAGAAAATTTGGCCGCCACTGCAGTTAGCAAGAGAGGACGGTCTGAGTTGAACGTATCTCCTGTTAAAATGGAAAATGAGTTGGATCTGATAATCTAGTATCATATTGAGTCTATAAAGTCTGCTACATCTATTTTTGCAGGGGAGAGGAAACCCTCTTCCTCGTGGCCGAAATTCAGTCCGTGATGGGATTTGTGCCTGCTGGGGAGGAGTTGGCAGACTGTCAGGGTTGGTTGTACCTCATTAGAATAGTTCAGATGAGGATACTTGAGTGGATTTTCATGGAAGAAAAGGTAAGAGCCGTGTGATGTTGGTGATATGAGATCTATGTTGGAGATATTGATGTATGGGTGATGGACAATATATGATAGGTAGAGCCGAAAGGCCTAGCCTGGGTATGGAGAAAACTGAATAGATCTGATTATATTCCGATTTGGGAGTGTGGTACCATGGAGACCGAAGGAATCCATTAACAAAGAGAAATAACAATGGTGTTCTTGATAAATGTGTGAGCAATACCATACTTGAAGGTGGCAATGGTATAGGGATGTGGTGGGTGTTGAGAGGGGGAAGAAAGTGTTTTGTAGTTTAGATTTTGTAGGTTGTTGTTACTGGTATAGGGATAGGAGTGAATAGTCATGGTGAATGACGGTTGTAAGGGGAAAGTGGATTGTCGGGAAGGGGCGGGGGGACGAGAAAACAGGATATGGAAATGCACAATGCCAGAGACCTGCTAGAAAACAAACAGGAGAAACAGTAAAATACATTAAAATATAAATTAGGGAGCTTGCACCGTGGAAGAAAGGAAGGTATGAAGTATTGAATTTTTTGTGTTTTTGATAAAAGACAATAAAGATAAAGGGTAAAAAGATGAAGAGAGTTGAGGGGATATGAGGGATTAAGATGAAAAAGACCAAGTGGTTTGCTTATTGGCCAACATGGCACATGCATTTGCTTCCTTGTTGTAAGTTTGTTCACTCCACTTAAATTTAGGCATTACTCGAATAAGTATCTTGGGCACGTGAAAGATAATTGAGCCTATGAAGTTTAACATACATCATTTATATATATATATATATATCAATGTTCTAATAATCGATCTAGATGGAGGCTAGGCGGTCTCCTGGGTGGGTTTTTTTTTTTATTTTTTTGATTCTCACATCACAAAAAAATTTAAGACTATTTTTTATACATATTGCATATGTATCTTGGCATTGAATTTGAAGTAATTTATATGTTATTATTCTTAACTTTTGTAAATTATAATTGATTCGTCCAAAATCCATTCTCCAATAAGTAAAACCTGCAAAACAAATGTTAGATTGCCAAATATTACCTTTTTGGTAGCCGAAGGCACTCCGATGCTTAAGTCAGTAACTCAGTTGGAAATGAAAATAAAACTGAACGGAACTCAGATAAAATTGCATACCTTTGTCGAATGTTCAATTTATCTTTTATAATGGTCGCTGTTAATTCTCTGTGTGACTCAAGCATGTGAGGCGCAACAAAGGGGGATGTTTTCTTTAACAGTCTCCTTCTTTATGAAGCTATGTCCGTGGAGGCATAACTCCCTCCACGACTCTTTTTCTATGTAACGTTCCTCCCCCTTGAGGGGGAACTTTATTGAGCCTGGATCTGGGCCTCTGATTATGATCTATTATGACGGGCCTTGTTTGGGCTTTCATGACTAAATTCGTCTTCTTTGGACTTCATGAATTGGCCTGGTATTGGGATACTTGTTTCTCGTGATGGATGACCTCTGCCACATGTACAACCAAGATAACGGTCTTATTTGATGTATTATCAAATACTCCCTCCTTTGGTTAGTAGGTATGTTGACGTGGCCACTAACTTGACAACGGTTGGACTTTCGACTTCGTCATTGTCTTGCATTTAATGTCATTGGCAATTTTCGGTGGGTTGGTATCCCGATCTCTTATTCGTCCGTTCATTTTTGCGTGTATTTTGGAATTTTGTGCAATTATCGTATATTGCACGTCGTCCTATGAGCAGTCTCTTCGTTGCTCGATTCTATAAAAGAGGGTGTGATTGATTTGTTTATCTTTTTACGCTACTTTATTCTGAAATTAGGGCTTATTCGCCTTTCTTCTTCATTTTCTTTGCTCATTTGTTCCTTCACGATGTCTGCTAGTGATATACTAGACGGCGAGGCGTTTACTGTTTGCGAAGCCTACTTCTTGCCCAAGAAGGCTTCTAAGGCGACGTTGGACAATATTCGTTCTAATTATGGTCTGCCATCTTACCTCGAAGTCGTTCTACCAAGGCAGAATGACAGTCGTTGTCGTCCAAGGTTCAGATATATTGCGCTCTACCCGTGCATGTTCTCATCCAACTTTCAATTCCCGGTTCCAAAGCTGTTT
Source organism: Berberis vulgaris (assembly GCA_963556465.1). Lineage (NCBI taxonomy): Eukaryota > Viridiplantae > Streptophyta > Magnoliopsida > Ranunculales > Berberidaceae > Berberis > Berberis vulgaris. The sequence continues at coordinate 71,520,239 of OY747125.1, read as the reverse complement.
TAGGAATATCTGAACTTTTTGGGTATTCCTCCTGCTCAAATGGGTCCTAATGGTTGGAGGGTTATGGTTTCTACTTATGCGAGAGCCATTCTCTCCGGCATTCCCTTAACTATTAGAATCCTGCACTCAATGGTTGGTCGGTTGGTGACCAAAAACATTTGTTTCTTTCCGTTCTCCCACCTTTATTGGGAATCTCAACGATGACATTAGGGGCTGGTCGAAGTTCTAGTTTTATGTTTTGTCAGTTCTGGTTACTTCAGATTGTGTGATCATCAGATTGTTCGGTCATTCCGAATTCCTGACAAAAGGAAGGACCTACAACTCACTGTGAAAGAGCAGATGATCAGTGACCGTTTCTTGGAGCTTCATGTGGTTCCCTTGGAAGCGTTTCTTTCTGGGGATATAGTGAGGCGTAGTGGTTTATACACTATGAACGAGGCGAAATGGGCTTTGCTTACTGAATTCCAAGCTGAGGAGATTTCTGCTATTGCTGGTGTAAATGATGCTAGCATTGATAAAGAAGTTAGCTCGGGCCAACGTGTTATGGATCTCGATGCTCCTGTTAACATTGGTGTTGCTGGCTCGACTTTTAGGAAGAGAAAAATTTCGAGGCCTGCTAGCCCGTCGAAGTGATTGATGACAAGTCTCGACCTTGTTCTAAGGAAGAAACAACTTTCAACTCGTGGTGTTGCTCGAGTTTCTCGCTCGGGTTCTTCTGATTAAGAGGTTGTGAAGGAGGATCACTTATCCCTTGAGGAGGCCAAGGAAATGACTTTGGTGATGAATAAGGAAATTATTCAATTGTTGGACGATAATGAAAAAAGACTTCTCTCTGCCCATGGTGCACCCGTCGTTGCTGGACACTCTAATGATGACCCTCATGTAATCATGTAATCGATGAAAAAAAACTCCTCTCTACCCTTTGACTGATGCGAGTAATCCTTCACACTCACTCGCTCCATCTCTGAATCGTCAAGACCTTTTTAGAAAATGTTTCATTTATAGTAGAGTTGTTATTGTTGGTGTTGTTGAATTGATCGGGTTTGACCGATTGATCCGAGTTGAGAATGAGTGAGGATCGAGCGAAAGAGGCCGATTTGGATTTGCATTTGGTGGTGGAGAGTGGTGGGTGGTGGTGACGGTGGAGAAGTGGGAGAATTGGTGTGAAGAAGATAATCGCCATGGAGAGAGGATGTTTCTTGAGTTTTAAATACAGAGACAGGGAGGTCTGAATACTTGAAAGACAAAGAACAATAATACAGAGATAGGAACGTTGGGCTCGAACAAGCAGGTACAACGAAGACTTCCTCGTTGAGCTCTGCTGCTGTTTCTGGTCATAACCAAACAATGGTCTTCTGGGTTTTTTTCCTCAAGAGGTCATTGTCGAAGAAAGGGTGTGTGATGGAGTAGTGTGAGGAGTTGATTGAAGTGAGAGACTTGTGGGTGCAAAGATTTCCATTTTTTGGATGTTTTCGTCTCTTTTTTTTTTTGGGGGGGGGGGGAGAGGGTTAGTTAGCTCTGGTTTAAGTAAGAAGAGAACAGGTTTAAGTAAGAAGAGAACATATAATCTTCATTCTGGGATTAGGTGAGTCAAGCAACTGGAAAAGTGTTTTCAAGATCATTATTGGGCTCTAATGGGTCAACTTATGGTTATTAGCTTCTTGATTTGAGGAATGGGAGGGATTGAAGGAGGAGGACCTGTTTGAGAAGATGAAGTGACTGAACACTGAAGAGAAAAGAAAATGACAACAAGAGAGAGAGTGCGAGGTTAACTTTTTTTACTCCCACTCATAATAAGACACGTGTAAGTGTCATTTAAAATGAGTTGAAACCGAATCGTTTCAGTATACATAAATGGAGTCAGACTCAAACGTTCTACAATGGATCCTGACCAATCTGAATTGTATCTTAAATTACAAATTTAAAATCGGACCATTTGGAACAAAACAGTCCAGTTCAGTTTGGATAATCTTCAGTTACTCAACCCGTTTCCCACCCCTATGCGATAGAGTTATCAGTTTCTTTTTTTGCTTGTCTGGATCATCTTGCTCCCGTCGCCACTACTACTCGTTCTGCTCCTGTGGTGACCACTTCACAACGAGAAGGCAAAAGTGGTTTTTTTGTCGTCACCGTTGTTCCTCTTGCTCTTCCCGGTGTTGGAGATGGTTCCTTTGTGCTTTCGGATCCTAGCGTTCTTCACCCATGGATTAGTTGGAAGGAGCCTAACCCGAAAGACATCCGTATCAAGTCAGATGGAAAGTTTTGTTGGTTGACTCAGTTTGACGTGCAAGATGGTGTGCGTAGGTTGGTTAATGAATAGCATAGGCGGGCAGCAGAAGGGCCTTCGATGCCTGTGTTGGATCCCAATACTCATCTCGACCATGGTCTTAAGCAAATAATGGATGGGATGAATCACCTCACTTATGCTGGGGTGATGGGGTCGTAGTACAAGACTGGTCGTGGTCAAGTGGTTGCTCTTGAAAGAAATTTGGAAGCATTATTGTAGTGTTTTCTCATATCCTTCATCAGCTTGATGTGTTGAAGGCATAGTGCATGGAACAACAGAGGGTAGTTGAGGCTGTTCTGGCCTTTTTAGAGGAAGAAACGTTGCGCAAGATAAGTCTATTGCGAAGTTTGAGACTTCGACAACAAACTTGGACAGGGCTCGTGCACGATTGGACGAGTTGAAAAAAAGTTGTCTGTTGAGAAAGTTGGCCATGATGAGGCTTTGCGCTCCGTCATTGAGCATTCAGTCAGCCGAATGATTGCTGAAGGGCGGGTGGAGCAGTTGATGGTTGCGCTCAATGGAGTCAAGTCGAATATCTCCGCCATGCTGACCGCTGCTGAAGGGCAGCTGGTTTCAGCTAAGAATGAGCTTGCTGCAACAAAAGACAAGCTAAAGAAGCTAAAGATGAGAAGATAGTTGTTGATGGACGAGTCAAGCTTCTTGACTATATTGAGGAGCTTGGTGTCGATTTATCCAAGTATCGTTACTTGGTTGATCAAGTCTTCAAGGATGAAGATGCTGAAGAAGGTACTTTGGATTTGTCAAGTGTTCCCGCAGAGGAAGAACCATTATTTCCCTTGCTTCCAACCAGGCTCCATTGCATGCTTTTGTCGTGGAGAGAAGAACCTTATATTCTCTTGCCATTGTCGTTGCGGTATCTCTTCCATCAGACGCTCTTGCTGCTTCTACTATTCTTTCTTCAAATGTTCTATCTTCTCTTCCGGATGTAATAGAGTGATTTTATGAATGAGCAATTGTTTTTTTTTTGCCAATATTGTATTGCCTTTTATTTAATTTTCACCTCGCATGTTTTCTCTTTGAGGTTGTGATTCGTCTTGGGTCATTCGTTGTGACTCATTGTATATGATGTGTGTGTTCTCCTTATCGAGTAGTTTGTAGTAAGTACTGGCGATTAAGATTTATCCGTATTTCTGTTTTTGCGTTTGCTTGTCGACCATCCGAAGTTTTTCTTTCTTTGTTTTTGTCAATTGAGGCATTTTTCGCATTCAGATCCTCAAGTGTTCGCATGCCAAGGTGTTCCGAAGCATTTTGGATGGTGTTGTGAGTGAACTGACTCGTACCTTTTTAGATGGGTCCATCATGGTTGTCGAAGTAAGTCGTATTGTGTATCTCTAGTTTTCGCTTCTTGGTGCAATATTCTGATTGGCCAGTGGGCCTTTACGGCTATATGTTGGCTTATGTGTCTAGATTTCTTGATCCAATATATAGGGTTGAATAAGTTGACTCGTTCGTCCTTGCCTCGTTGATCTGCCGCATTAATTAACCCGAGGCTTTTTCGGGTGTGTTGACTTGTTCATCCCAACTTTTACTTCGTTGGTCTGACGTTAGGCCGACTCGAAGTTTATTTGAGTAAGTTGACTTGTCCGTCCAAACTTTTACTTCGTTGGTCTGACATATCAGTCGACTTGAAGTTTATTTGAGTAAGTTGACTTGTTCGTCCCAACTTTTACTTTGTTGGTCTGACATATGAGCCGACTCGAAGTTTATTTGAATAAGATGACTTGTTTGTCCCAACTTTTACTTCGTTGGTCTGACGTATCAGTCAACTCGAAGTTTATTTGAATAAGTTGACTTGTTCATCCCAATTTTTACTTCGTTTGTCTGACGTATCAGTCGACTCGAAGTTTATTGGAGTAAGTTAACTTGTTCGTCCCAACTTTTACTTCGTTGGTCTGATGTATCAGTCGACTCGAAGTTTATTTTAATAAGTTGATTTGTTCATCCCAACTTTTACTTCTTTGGTTAATCAGACCAGAAGTTTTGTGTCCGATTTATACGTCCTGACATTTTGTTTGTGGCTTTGTATGCCGATTGCTTCTTATTGTCTGGCTTTGATGCCACAATTTCGGGCGTAAGATGGAGAGTTTTGAACTCGAAATTTTATTGGTAACCCGTTTCAGGTGTTTAACAATCTAAAGTAGCAGTAGTCATTCCTTTTTCATACAGTTATGTTGTGGAGTCTGCATTGTATCTTTCTAACTGTTGCTCGATTTATTCTGCCTTGAGTGGTCTTTAATGCTTTAGCTGTAACTTCTTCCTCTATGATTCTCTGTAATTTTGTTATTTGTATGTTGTTGTCGCGTGGTAGCTAATAAACTCGGAATGCTTCTTGATCGAATCGTTGGGCATGCACCATTCACAAGTTGAGCATAATAGAATGTAGTAGGGTTTGGCAGGTCCGAGTAACCGACCCAAAAATTAAAAACCGAAAACCGGCCCGATAATTTTAAGCCCGCAATTATGAGGCCCGAGATCGGACCGAGTTGACCGGTTAACTAATTTCGGGCCGGTCTCGGTCCAAAGCGTAAAGCTCAAACTGAATTTGATAAAGCCCAAAGTGCCGAATTTGATCAATTGACCGATTGATCCATTTACTAAAAACTATTTAGAAAATTCATAAAGCCCAAAGTGTTGAAGTAAAAAGTTTATATCCATCTCAACACCATCACAAAGTCAGTTTTCAACTAAAACAGAGTCTGTTTTGAGTCTGCTTTGTTTGAGTTTTGAAACAGAGTTTGTTTTGATATCAAAGGATTCAAAGCCATGAACACTAAGCATACATCACAGCTAGAACAGAGTTTGTTTTGATATCAAACACTAAGCATATAAAATCATTCTCAATATTAGTTCACAATGTAATCTACTGAAAATGCATAATGAAATGTCACCTTCTCATTATCCTGCTCACCCACTTTCACCACATTAATCTTACTAGTTGAAGCAATGGGAACTCACCATTTTTGGTGGTAACCAATGGGTCCATCTGTGTCTCAATCTAGATCCAAACATAAACACTCAAACTCACTATGTGGGTCTTGTTTACCTTACAACTTCTTGTGTATATGTATATCATGTTTCCTCTCTAATATAACTCATATCACATAATTTTGTTTTGTTATAAGCATGCATGATGAGAAGAATTGTGAGTGTTGATCATTTCAAATGTCGGCCATCCCTGTTGTCCACCCACTCCACTCATTGCTCACAAAATTTACATCAAAATAACTCTAAATCTATAGTACTTGAAAATTTATACAATGGCCATCCCTGTTGATCTTTTTCTATGTAATGTTCCTCCCCCTTGAGGGAGAACTTTATTGGGTCTGGATCTGGGTCTCTGATTATGATCTATTCGGATGGCCCCGGTTGAGTTTTCATGACTGAATTCGTCTTCTTTGGGCTTTTTGAATTGGTCTGGTCTTGGGATACTTGTTTCTCATATTAGATGATTTATGCCACGTGTACAACCAAGATGTTGGTCTTATTTGATGTATAATCAATAATAATAAATAAATAACTGCCTAGGTTCACGCCTAGTCTTCTGGGCGCTAGTCCCCTACTCGATGTCCGCCTACCACCTAGAGTTTTTTAGAACACTGATATATATACATATATAATAATGGTATTTATTATTATTATTATCTATATTATTATCTATATTACAAATCAGAATGGTATTTGAGGTTGGAGATAAAAGATGGCTCAGATTTACCCAAATATATGAATTTAATAGTTGAGACTTAAAATTAGCTTTTATGACTTAAAGAGTGCATGAGTTCGATTCTCATACCCAACATTTTGATATATATAATGGTGGTGATTAGGCATATAAGTTTGAATGATGAAAACTTAAGGGTGATTATGTTTTGATAAGTTTTAAACTTTTATCGTGCCAATGGCACGGGAAATACCCTAGTTTATATTACAAAACAGGATAGTGTTTGAGGTGGAAGATAAAAAACGACTGAGATTTATCCAAATATAAAAATCTAATAGATTACATAAGACTTAAAGCACCAAGAGCGCATGGGTTTGATTCTCATACCCAACATTTTGATATTTTTTTTTTTCAATTATTGATTGTGGCGATTAGGCATATAAGTATGAATGATGAAAACTTAAGGCTGATCATGTTTTGACAAGTTTTAACTTTTATAACGTCATGGGGAATACCCTAGTTATATATACAAAACATGATGGTGTTTGGGGTGGGAGATAAAAGACGGTTGCGATTTAACCAAATATACGAATCTAACGGATCACATATAACTCAAAGCACCAAGAGTGCATGGGTTCGATTCTCATACCTAACATTTTTTTATATTTATTTATTTTTCTTCAATTGTTGATGATAGTGGTGTTGAAAACTCAAGGGTGATCATATTTTGACAAGTTTTAAACTTTTATCATGCCAATGGCATAGGGAATACCCTAGTTTATATTACAAATCAGGATGGTGTTTGGTGTTGGAGATAAAAGACGGCTGAGATTTATCCAAATATAAGAATCTAACGAATCACATAGAGCTTAAAACACCAAGAGTGCATAGGTTAGATTCTCATACCCAACATTTTGATATTTATTTTTCTTCAATTGTTGATGGTGGTGATTAGGCATGTAAGTATGAAAGATTAAAACTTAAGGGTGAACATGTTTTGACAAGTTTTAAACTTTTATCGTGCCAACGGCATGGGGAATACCCTAGTATTATACAAATCATGAGAGATAAATGACGGCTGAGATTTACCCAAATATAATAATCTAACGGATCGTATAGAACTTAAAGCACCAAGAGTGCATGGGTTCGATTCTCATACCCAACATTTTGATATTCATTTATTTTTATTCAATTGTTGATGGTGGTGATTAAGCATGTAAGTATGAAGGATGAAAACTTTAAGGGTGATCGTGTTTTGACAAGTTTTAAACTTTTATCGTGCCAACGACACGGGGAATACCCTAGTATATATATATATATATATATATATATATAACTTCAGACGATAGACTTTTGGTTTAGGTGTTGTATTTGAGAATGCTCTTGGTAAACATACTACCCCATGGTGTTTTGGGCATCTATCAATATTTGAGATATACAAAATTGCTCTTAAGAAGTATTTTAAATACCAAGAAAACTCCTTATTCTTAATTGTAATATCACATGTATTTTCAGTAAAACATGATAACGGACACAGTTGTAATCCATTCAAGCTTATTTGAAAATTTGAATTACAAATAACCTCTCAAGTTGTCAAAGTGGGGATGCAAATGTTGGGAACGAGGTTATAAAGGGAATTGATACGTGTACTAGATTATTTGGCTTAGTTGCATCAACTTTTTGTTGCACCGGTATTTTGGGATGTTTCAATTTTTTTCACCAACCTAAAACATGTAACATCAACTTATCATTTTTTTATTAAAAAGATCATTAGGTGGCAAAACTTTATTATCTAGGAAACTTTTTATAAAACTAAAATCCGTCATGCGTTTGTTACATTCAATGAGTTCATCAACCGTAGATGGGTAGACAAACCAAATACGTATTAAAAATAAATAAAGAAAAAATGTAAACCAACTCATCAATTTCACAAATGTTGCAACTATTATATTATAATAAAAAAAGTCGCATTGAAAATCTAAAAATCATATATCCAAAATGTTTCGTCTTCAATCAACAACATGAATAATCTTCTTTTCCCAATGGTTTGTTTTATGGTTGACAAAATGTGTTTGGGTACACCAAACAATTTTCAAAAGCTAAAACTAAAATATATAGTTTGAAGCATCAAGCCAATAAGGCGACCCTTTCTAAATTACAGAATGAGAATTTGAAATGATCTACCTTCGAAGCACCAAACCAAGATTCTAGAGCAAGAGTAGCATCCCTGGTAGTGATAGGAGGGTGACTATAGGTCCCGGTGGGCATCCCATCCCATCCCATCTCGCGATCCGATCCCTTCCCAATCTCGTCTTGTCCCGTCCCAATTTTTCTCGAGTCTTATTGGGATTGATCAATTCCATCTCGATCCCGTTCTGTCCCGATCTAGAATGGGATGGGATGAAGATTTTCAATCCCGTCACGAAGTAGTTTTTTAATATTTATTATTAATAATTTTAATAAGGTCATAATGAAAACTTAATCGATTCTACGTATCATACTAAACTAAAACATAATCTATTGAACTATGGATCTATATTACTTAAAAAACACAACATATTAACTCTCGTACAAATACTCTAGTACTGTATAATTGGTATCCAGACCCAAATTCTTCTACTTGATCCTAGTTTTTTCGACACATATGTTCATCTCTATTCTATTTTCAAAGGTATTTCTAAACAACAAAACAATTCAATTAGTTAATATATTATCCATATTCTATATTAGGTGGTCACTCCACATGGCACATTTTAAACTCATTTTTGACACATGTTGCTGGCTTAATTATGAGTGTGTTTGTTTCATTTTTATTTATGGATTTTTTGTTTTTGTTTTGTTTAATCATTATTGAGTGAGTGAGTGGTGGGGTTCAAGTTTCAAGCAATGTGATTGGGTCAGACATCCTTATTAAGGGAGGGGGGGGGGGTCTCGGGCTTATTAAGAGAGACTCCCTTATAACTTGATCAACAGATGGAGTATGCTGATCCCATCCCGTCCCGTCCTGAACCCGTTTGGGATGGGACGAGGTGGGATGAGGTCTATCCTATCCCGATCCCGAATGAACAGGATGGGATAGGGATGAGGTCCATCCCGTCCTGTGCCTACCCCTAGACTAAGGTCCAAAGTCTAAACTAGCTTACATAGCTCAGATTTAAATATGGGCCGAGAATGTGGGAAAAATCTCATGCCTAGTTGGGCTCAGATCAGGCTTGAGTTTCTTGGGTTAAGCTCATGTGTTTTACCTACCACATTCAGTCTTAAGGCATAGCCTATCCCAAAACACAAGCTTCACCTATTGGCTATTTGTTGTGAGTGAGAGACAAATGTATATGTAGTTAAAACAAGGGTTGTATGAACTTTTGCAATTGGAAAATTCTAGGGGTCGAGGGAGAGAACGAGGGAGGGAGCGAGGGATGGGTGGTAGCCACCCATCCGCCCCGAGATAAGCGCCATCGCGCATCTCCAATCCGATGCGCTTATCTCGAGGCGGATGGGTGGTTACCACCCATCCCTCGCCCCTTTCTCTCGCTCCCTCCCTCGCTCTGTAGCAAAGCTCTTTGCAATTAGTTAAGCACAAATAACACCCAAAAGTTCAAATTTTCACTGGACTTGATTTATATATTATGGCCTAAAATTTGCTAATTTGACTCGAGTTGGCTTTGAACTGGTTCATCAAGGGTGTATTTGGTTGCATGAAATCCTAAGATGAGAATTGGAATCATATTTTATGGCATCCCATGCCATGGACTTGACCAACTTTGATGTTTGGTTGCCTAAAACTAATCGAATTTTTTTATAATAATTATGGAGATCCCACAATTCCCCCAACCAATTCTACTTTATATATGATGAAGCAATGAAAAAAATTTGTGGATGATTTTCACCGAAGCTTGTAGTTGTCTTGGTGGAACTTGTACATTTAAACAACTCTAGCAATATGTAGTCGTTTTGGCATCCATAACTAGAAAAAGTTATGTTTTGGTCACTGAGAAACTAGAATCATGTGTTTTGTTGTCATATTCCAATCTTATAGACACAAATAAAGTACTATAATTCCAATCTTGATTATCTGCTATGACCTATGAAGTACTATAATTCCAATCTTGTAAACACATATAATGTTGATCTTCTATCCCATCAGCTATAAACATCCACCAAAACATACCTGAAAGCTTATTATGACTGACCGAAAGATGTATGATTGACACATATAATGAATCGATATATCATGGTTTGATATAGCTAGCACCTATGATGAACATGAATGATCCGACTACAATTTCATGATCAAAAGAAACTGCCAATAAAAGGACTAAATGATCCACACTGATAAAAATATGAATAATATGATGGATAAAAACCATTTTCAATCCTCATTCCATAAAAAACATTATATAAATACAAGCAAGTTTAGTTTTTGCTGTAAGAGAAGGAAAGGAAGAACAAACTCAGCATAGAAAGAGAGTTGAGAATCTAGCATTCATCAAACACAATTCTTTTTTTCCTTCATTCTCAAACACAGCAGTTATACAAATCGATTGTAAACAAGTTGTTGTTGAACAACGAAACAAACCCGATATCACATTGACAACAAAAGCAAAAACATCTTAGCTCAGATGTGTATATTGTTTTGATTGAAGCTGTAAGATCTGATGCATGTCTTAGTGTTAGAGAAGTTGGTTGTGGATCCACCTGAAATTCGTGTGTATACGTTAGTCTCCATTAGCATACTATCTCCGTACTATAATACACATGCGAAGTGTAGTGTAGTTCTTTGCATAGTTTTGTGCCCTCAATGAAAGGAACTCTGCACACAACTGAATGAAGGCATTCTGTAGTTGTAGAAATTGATGAGAGATGCTGCCTTTTTATTTCTCCCCAAGATTTTAATGGCTGAAACTGCATATATACAGATTACATGGCAAACCATTAGGATCACTTACTTGACCAAAACTAGCCCAAAACAAATTTGGTTGTTCTTATTGTCTTACTGACCTTAGTCTTGAGAATGTAGTTCAATTTGAAGTCAAGAGACTTGTAACTTAGAAAGATTCTTCCAAGCATTCTACAAGGTACTCTTAAAACAAGTTATATAAAATACATCAATATAGCTGGGTGTATATTTCACTAGGCCTACCAAACTTGAATATTTCCATGGACAAGAGACGAAACCTTATATTAGCTAGTGTTTGATCGTGTACTAACAAATGTTTCTTATTAGTTTTTTCTTTCGTCTTTGACCTTTGATTTTCAAGAATGAATAACACAATCGATATTTGTGAATAACAAACATATCTTCATCTTTGTTTATCGTTTTGAGCTTATTTGCATACAAGAAAAATGAATGACATGTAATTATCATTTTCTAATCTATAGCTTATTGTATTATTAATATTTCATGTTTACTTCTAAACATGGATTGTGATTTCGCAAAATTATACGAAATTTCACTGAATTTTTCGTTTTTTTGAAATTACGAAAAAAAAAACGAAAAGAAAAAATTTCGAGGTTTTTTTTCGTAAATTTCATAAAAATACAAAAACCAGCTACTAAAATTTAAATATTTTCGAGAATTATTTAAAAAAAATTCTGGATTTTTAGTAAATTTCGAATTTTAATTTTAATTATCATTTATTCTAATTATTTATTGATTTTTGAAATCACCCCCTAATTTCCTAATTATCATTTCTTCTACTTATATATTGATTTTTTAAACTACCCCTTGATTTTCTAATTATATGTATTTTGGTTTCATTTAATGTGTTTAATACATTTATTTACTTGCATATTGTTTTTTCACATATTTAATATACTCTCGAAATTCATTATATATTTCATTTATCCTCGAATTTTTTTAACGTTTTGTCTTTAAACACCAAAATATTTCTTAAAATCAGGAAACTGAAATTAACTCGAAAAATGAAATCACAATCCTTGCTTCTAAAGCTTAATTAAATGATCTATAAAACCATTGCTGCATACATCTAATTGTGTCTTGTTCTTCTCATTCACAGCTACCCCTCTTGCATTCACGTCTCCATTGAATCAATCGATTATGAAGCAATCTAAGCCGATGAACATCATCTTCGATCCTAGGTCCCAACAACGAAGACTTTTTACTCTTAAACAAATCCAATCCCATACTAATCAAATTACCAACACCACCCTTACCTTCTCTTGAAGGACTATGCGGAGGCTTCAACTTTGAAAATGACATTACTGGTTTCCCCTTATTCTCTGCAGACATCGACGGAGACCCTAACCGCCTTGGCAATAAAGCCCATTGAGACACCGCCTTCATCGAACTCGCCCTCTTCACTTGCGGTTTGTAAAGGTTTTTTTTTCCTAGAAACCTGTGATGTTCAAGCCTTTTTTGGAATTGCTTCAAAAGTGGACCTTGTGTTCATTCACAATGCTTCTATCTGGAACAAAGTGTCCTACGATGAACTGATCTATTTGCCACCAGTTCAGAAGTGTACCTTGTGTTCATTCACAATGCTTCTAATGATATGAATCCTAAGTCTACCTATGATATTCACAATTCGTCCCTGTCTAGGGATCAATCGACAATTTTCGCAAATTTTATGAACAAAGGCTATTTTTTTCATAATTTGTTTTTCCTTACCTTAATGAAATTAGGAATATACTATAGGAAAAAAAATCTCTTGAAATTTTGAACCTCAAATTGTAGCCCAACGAAAGAAGGATTGATAAATCCAATTAATCGTTCAAATCTTTGTTGCGGGGTTTAGTGTCTATTCTAAAAATTATGCGCCCCCATTACATAACACTCTTGACTGCTCAGATCGGGTTTTCATAAATGGAGAAAACCCACACACAAAACATCTAATTACAACTATCTACCCAACACAACCAATTGAATCGAAGTATAAGAACTTTCAATAGCAAATATACCTCTAGCACCAGCGTTGTTAATCAACCCATCGATCCGGCCAAACGCATCCCATCCCAAGCCTTATTCACTGCAGCTTCAACAGCAGGAGCATCAGCACTGACATCGAGCGCCACTGGAATCACTCGAGGTTTTGAGCTGGACCCATTGATCTCATCACAAAGAGCCTTCAGTTTGTCAATTCGCTAGCTTTGAATGGAATCTGATGAGAGAGTTTCGAATGGAGAAAGCTAGATCTGAGTATGGAGATAGCTTTTAATGGAATCTGAGAGAGAGCTTTGAATGGGGAGAACTAGAACTGAGGATGGAGAAAGCTTCGAATGGGGAGAGCTAGATATGAGGATGGAGAAAGCTTCAAATGGAATCTGAGGAGAGAGCTTGACGAGAACTGGAGAGAGGTAAAAGAATTTTTAGTATTCAGAGCTGCTACAATAAGGTGAAGATATACCAATATGAAGTACTTCGGTTTTGCTCTTGTGTTGCTTTTGTCAGCCACCATCTTCTTCCATGGTAAAGTCTAGTCTGCATTTCATGTGTAAAGGAGCTTACATATTTTTTTCTTAAATGAGATATTAATTATTATTTTTTGTCACCTTCAAAGCTATGAGTGATACTGATGATGCTCCATACACTTGTACATTCATAACGGACTCTGGCCGTGAGCCATGCGCACCTCGTTGTCAACAAAACTGCAATACTCGTATGAATGGAAGAGGAAGATGCTCAGGAAATTTTTGCATATGTACTTTCGATAGTAACACCCCATGCGAATAATTAACTTGATCTCTTGTTTTAATATGATTTGTTCTGAAACAAAAAAAAAAAAAAAAAATTTTTAGTATCGCCAAAGTTTTCCTTAGATATCGGAGGTGTCCGATTCCCATCAAAGGTAAGAATATATGGCACGTGCTGACATCCTATGCCATTGAGTAAAACCCTAAACATACACCTCAAATGCTATTCCAAGTGGGAATATGATTCCTATTCCCATGGAATGAGTGCAACCAAACACACTGTAATGACCCCCAATTTTGACAAATGATAATGTTTTAGGGCATATTTATTTTGAGATTTGGTGTATAATAAATAAATAAATAAAAGGGTGTCAATATAATGCTGTGCAAACCCTAATCTTGTAGGGTTTTGCCATTGGGTTGGTTAAATAGGGTTTGATTCTTCCAAGCCGCATAGAAAGTCTGTAAAAAAAAAGAAAAAAAAGAGAGAAAGAACTTAGTAAGCAAAAAAAAAAAAAAGGGGGAAAGGAAGAGAAAAGTAACCAGGTGAGTTCTTTACTTCCAAATTCTATTAGTTTTACTTTTAAAGTTTCTGTTAAGTTTTGCAAATTGTGCTCAATAGTCAAAGATTCTGTAACATATAAATTCGTCCTCTAATAGTTATGGGATTGACGGATGTTGTATCTAATACCTTTGGCTTATGGGATTGATGGATGATGGGGTTGACCCATGTGCTTATGGGATGAGATTGATTGGCTTAACCTAACATGTTCCCTTTAGAAACTATGACATCATTGGGAGTAAATAATTATATTAAAGGATGGTGGGGTACATCTAATAAATTAATACAAGAATTTTAATTCTTGCAATCTTCTGCATCCATTCAAAGAGATAATTTTTTTTAATAAAATATCAAGAAGTGTAGAGAATGATATATAGAAAATAGTGCCCTGTTTTTGTACATATTCTATGTAGTCATTCAACACATAAGTGTCAGCTTTAGGAAGAATAGAGGATGGACTCTGGTAACCAATCCTATACTTTACAAGAAAAAACATTTCTTTATCTTAGTGACTACTCAACTTCAAGTAACCCCCAAATCATATTTATCCTTTACATTTTTATGTCACAATATGTACATGACCACAAATATATGATCAGATTACTTATATGTCAGTGATTACTTTAGCAGTTATGATTGTAGTATAAATATATCTACTATATGTAATAACATGTTTATGTAATTTATGAACAGTGATTTTACTGTGTACAAATTATTCCATTGATATTGTTAAGTATATTTTTTTATCGGATTGCATTATAGTGACACATAGAGTTTAGCCTTTGTTAATATGTGGGTAATTACTTCGGATAAATTAGTTAGATACAGATAAAAAGACTCGATGTGTTCCTGAGTATTGCTGAGTTTTCTAAAACAATGGGTGAACTTGTCTTTGATTGACAAGATGCCAATATATAAGGATTATGAGATATCACATTAAATTACAAAAAAAAAGGTGATATTCCCCAAAGAACGGGTCAATTTGTTTATGATTGACAAAAATGTCAAGCGATATGAATAAATTTGAATTTATAGCTTTAAATAATATCGAATTGTATCACTTGAAGCTACCACATCTTTTTTATGTTTATGATTTCCCTTCTCTTATAGAGAAACTAAATAACATTCGAGTTGTCTTGCGGATGTGGGGCACTCCTTTCTTATAGAGAAACTAAAATAACTTTCAGGTTAGTCTTGTGGAAAGGTGGTGGTTTTGGAATGCCTAAAATAGGCTTGATTTTTTATCCGTAAAAAAAATTTGACGTGATTTATGTGAATTGTTAGCCCAAGAGTGGCTTTTATTGTACTCATTTAGTTAAGGGAATCCGGTGATGCATGCATGTATGTGATGTGTCTCCACTTGGGCATGGATGACGGATAAATCATCCTTTATATGAGAGAGACATACGGGCATGTATGTTTGGCACGAAGGTGGTGCGAATGTGGTATTGTCTAAGTGATCAATTCATTATAAACGGATAACTGAGTTAAAATAAATAATTTATTGGTAAATTTTGAGTAAATAGATTAATACAATTATTGTCTCATAATCACTTAGTACAGGATGACAGGTCTGCTAACATTCTCTGCAGGTCTGACTTGCCATGGTTAGTTTCCACAGGGCAGGTGTATTTAAGGTAAATAGTTACGAAAATATGTTAGAAACTGTAATTAGCTTTATACATTCGCTTCGTGGAGGAACTACCTTTTTTGTTTTGGTTATTTTGTCGTACTTTATTTCCTGTCATGCCATCTATTTCACTTATTGATTTTTTGGGAATGAAGAATTTCACACCAGCTTAATTGCTGACCCAAGTGGGCTTTGGCTTTTTGGGTACATTCTTTTGGGAATGTAGCCGACTAGCTTGTTTCAAGATTTAGAAGTTTCGGGTGAGCTTAGAGAAGTTCGTTTCGTACGTGACGAACGTTGTTGGGGAGTTGCACGTTGTTCGAAAGTCTAGGTCCTTTTGTTTGTTAGGTGACAGTTTATTCTTTTGTAGTAGAATTTGGTGTTTCATTTTTTATTGGGAGAGTTATGCCTATGTTTATTTGAATTTGTTAGAGTTGGCTCTACGAGTTTTAAATGTTATTTTTCCTTCTTTTCGTTTGGCTTTTTAGAACAATTGTTTTATTACCCTCTAATCTAGTAAATTGTGTATTTGATTATTTTTCGTGGATGCCAGCTGTTACTTTTAGCGTGAAATTTATGTCCTGAATTTTGGAAAAACGGATAATCCTATGCGAATATTAGGATTTCATTTTTCTCGAAATTTGGGCGTGACACACACCCTAAGTTGCATTCCATGAACTCAAATTGGGTATAAAAAATGTTGATAATTTAACCAGAAAAAACAAAGAAACAAACAAAGAAACGCTAAAGAGAATGAACAAAGTGAAGGAGTAAAACAAATAGGGATGGTAACGTGACGGATTGGGGCGGATTTGAGCAAATCCATCCCCGATCTGTCAGGAATAACGGATCCCCCAATCCGTCCTGCCAATCCGTTTGCAATTTTTATTAAAAACCGTAACCGCCCCGTGCGGATTGGCAGATATCTGCCCCGCCTCGCCAACCTGTATACGGTTATCCATCTAACTACAGAAATTATAACAAAAATTACAAAGATACAAAAATCCATACAAAAATTACAAAGAATCCATACGAAAATTATAACAAAAATTAACAAAAAAAAAAAAATTTCGATTTCTGATAGATCTGATATCTTGATCTGAAAATTAACAAAAAAAAAAAAAAAATTTCGATCTCAGATCTGATATCTTGATTTCAGATCTGAGGTTTCTTCGAGTGTCCGTGAGAAGGAGAAGAAGAGACGACCCTTCGGAGTTCGACCTTCGTTGTGAGAGAGAAGAAAGGAGGGTCGGCCTTCGCTGTGAGAGAGAAGAAGGGAGGGTCGGCCTCCGCCACCCTTCGCGGCCTTCGCTGTGACGAAGGAGACTTGAGACGAGAGTGGGGGTAAGGGGAGAATGTGAGATGGAGTGACAGATAAGGGTTTAATCCCTTTATATAGGAGAATGTGAGACGAGATATGACCAAATCCGTATCCGCCCCGATTAATAAACGGATACAGATTTGAAATTCGTATCCGCCCCCCAAACGGGACGAGTGAGGTAGATATCCGTGAAAATCCGCCCCACTGCCATCCCTGAAAACAGATAATGGCTTATTATATGGCCAAGGGATGCACATAACCTACTAGCGCTATACTCAGTGGATCCGATTCCCACAGTTGTCAATTGGTCAGTATGTGCGACTGGCGAGGCTGGAGTGCTGGACCAATCCAATAAGTGATGAGACCTGGACCTGGACCTGGAGTTGAATTCATATTACTAGGGTCAGACAGCTGCACAGATCCTCGGACCCAAACTCATGAGCCCAGGCCAGTCACAACCAATCAGCCCTTGATGATCTTCAAGAGTTCAAGAAGATTTCCTGTTTCAGTAAAAAAAGAAAAAGAAAATTGTAGAACCTGAGATGCTTGAAGCACTTTGTCGCAAATAAATGATTAAACCCCAAAACAAATATATCCACGAGGGGTCTTGAAGTTGAAATTGAATCTTGATTGAGGCCCAAACGAAAAGCATCGAAAGAAAGAACCTTCAGCCCTTGTAGAAGCACACCTCCAAATTAAAAAAAAAAAGAAAAAAAAAGGGAAATTCTAAATGTCGAGGGATTGAGCGAGGAAACCAGCGAGGGAAATGAGGTGGAGGGGGTGGAAACCGTCCACCCCCTCGAGATGTGAGCGTTGACTTTTCGCTCGCACATCTCGAGGGGGGTGGACGGTTTCCACCCCCTCCACCTCATTTCCCTCGCTGGTTTCCTCGCTCAATCCCTCGACATTTAGCAAAGCACGTCATTCCAAGAACACGTCAAACTCGATCGACAGCAGCAACCAGATCTCCCGAAATTATTCTTCTTCGCTTTTTCTCCTCACTTCTTCTTCTTCTTCCCCACCAGAACGAAAAAGACAAGCACTAAATAAAAATAAATAATGGCTGGCAGCCCATCAGAGAACGGAGTAGATGGAGACGACGAGAGAGAAGAAGAAGAAGAAGAGGAAGAGGAAGACGACGACGAAGAAGAAGATGAGCCGAGGCTCAAGTACCAGAGAATTGGAGGAAGTATTCCTTCTTTGCTGTCGAGCGATGCCGCTTCTTGCATAGCTGTAGCTGAGCGGATGATCGCGCTTGGCACTCGTGATGGCACCGTTCACATCCTTGATTTTCTTGGAAATCAGGTCGGTTTTGTTCGATTTGCTTCGATTCCATT
This sequence comes from Berberis vulgaris, assembly GCA_963556465.1. NCBI lineage: Eukaryota > Viridiplantae > Streptophyta > Magnoliopsida > Ranunculales > Berberidaceae > Berberis > Berberis vulgaris. The sequence goes on along the minus strand of OY747125.1, from coordinate 71,501,773 downwards.
TTCTAGCTGTTTGTGAGTTTATTAGGTTAACATTCAACAGAAATCGTTTTATTTATTTATTTATTTATTTATTTATTTATTTTTCTTACTATCTATTTCATACTTTTAAAGAAACCATATTGAATTGTTGCTTTCGCAGGGCAATTTATAACATCTCAGAGTTCGTCACTTGTTCCGAATAGTTGAAATCACGATACTTCAGTTTTATTTCTGTATTAGCATAAGTGATTAGAGACTGCTCTGTAGAAAATATCCGCATTTTAAAACCAACGAAAACAATGAGGAATCATCATCTTCAACAAAGCAGAACTTACAGTGGATAGTGTTATTGCCAAAAGTTGACTTATTATTACAAAATTGTTGATGCTTATGGTTCAAAATCAGTCTAGTCAACGGGGGAGGTACTGTTCCATCATAACCTTCTCCATTAGGGAAAATTAGGCGAGGGATAGGTTGTCAATTGCAACTATAGGGTATATTTGGACAGAGTGGAATTTGAAAATCTCCACAGACAAACACAAACAAGTGGACCAACTGCTTAGAGGTTAGATCACTGTCTGGTTTTGGGGTCAGGTGCTGGGAGTGTTGAACAATGTCCCTTTTGACGTTTCTATGGGTAGTTGGTAGGATATCTTCACTGTCTAGTGCACTTATGAATTCTTTCATTATTTTTATTCAGTGATTCCCTCACTCACCCAAGCTTTCTCTTTTTAATTTAATAGATTTTATTAGCCTATCAAAAAAAGAAAAATTTATACAACGAACTTTGTTACAAATATAAGTTGCTTAGTTGGAAATTCACTAACATAAGTCTGCCGAACAAAACTGAAGTCGTGAATGACATATTCAAAGTTTGAAAAAAAAAAGTGCAGGAAATGGATATGGAAACTTTAAAATTGAAATGCCATTTGAATTCTGTAGGCTGTGTGTGACACTTTTATTCAATTGAGATGATGCATTCCCATCTTTACTATTAAAACCTGGAGGAATATTATGGGGGCCCTGAAGGCACATTCTAACTGTCTGTCACCAGACTCATCAAGTAGCAATATGGTCAAGAAAAGAAATCCCAGTGACACACACACAAGAAAAAGGAAAATAGTTGAGCACTTGAGGTTTAAGATGATTATGTCATCGCATGAAATTTTACATAACTTCATATATGTAACGTATGAAATACGGTATGATATAAGCAGAGAAATAAGTTTAAATTCAAATTTGTAACAAATACAAATGGAAACGACTTGATAAAAAATTCCTGAAAATTTTTTTTTTTCTGCCGCTTAGGTCTATGTTATCGAGTCTTGTATACAATATAAAAAGTGATAAAAAAATCACCTATTATTCGGATAGTACACTTTGATTGAATACCCAAAAAAGTGAAGGGACTTTAGATTTTTAATCTCTTCCCTATAAATGCAATAAAGACAAAAGATTCGCAGAAAGGAGAGACATTGTGACTCATTTGTTATGTTAGTCAAATTCGCGTAATACTAATGTTATGCGCAAGAGGGGTTTTATTTATTAATAACATACAAGTTTGATTATGCTCATATCGCCTATCTAAGTTCTACTTGGGACAACATGACATGAGACATGTTATATTCTAAATTATTTTTGATATTCAACAGATTCAATGAAAAATTAAAGCATGGTACTTCCCTTTTCCTTTCCTTAATTCGCTTTACTTTGCTTATAGAAATATATAAATAAAAGAGCGTGTTAGGTATATCTTTGTAAAAATTTATGTTTTGGGGTTTACACACACATAATTGTTGTTATAATTGTAATTGAAAAGTTTTTCATTTGAAAATAGTTGAAATTGACACAATTAGCTGCGTATCAATTGAATTTTCTTAATACTTTTCTTATAACATTAAGGAAACAAACACAATTTGAGGTCCAAGAACTGAAGGCACAGTCAATACTCAATAGTACATTCACTCAATATTAGATTGGATGGATAATTGGCTTTTCGTAGAATCAAATCAATTTTTTATTTGTTTTTTACTTTTAGTTTTGGTAACCCCCAAGGAAAAGTAGAATGCAAGGATGCATGGACACGGACACGCGCTTCGTGTCGGACACGACTCGCTGACCCGACAATTTTCCAAAAACTAAGACTCAGGGACACGTCGTACTATTTTTTACTAAGTCATATAAACATAAACAATAATATGATAAAGTGTCTTCTTAGTGTGTTTTCATCTTTGTCGCATATAGAAAAAAAAGAAAAAAAACACAACGAAGAAATAACGTAGAGAAGAAGACGTGCAAAGGCGGAAAAGATGATTATTTGCATATATATCTAAAAGTAAATAATAAAATGAAGTCGGTTGCCGAGTCTTGACTGTGTACTGACCAAATTTCGGGTGTATCGGAGGTGTGTCCGACATGTTGACCACATTGACCATGTGTCTGATACCTGTCGATATGTTGACCAAGTGTCTGACGCCTGTCAGAGGCGTGTCGAGCGAGTGTCGATGTCAGATACGTGTCAGACACAAATACAACGAGTTTTCGAAGAGTCCATGCTTCCTTGGTAGAATGTAATGGGTGGTCTCTCGACTGTCTGTGCAACAATCAAGAAAAGTAAGGATTACAACAAAGAGGGGATAGAAAAATGTGAGAGATTTTAATCTATTGTGATTGTCTTTTTTTATGTCTTTTGCTTATGAAGATCAATAAAAGACAATAGGCTTACTATTCCTACGTGTTCTATTACGAACATTCCTTTCAATTTTATAATTTCAAAGAGTAAGTGTGCGTCTTGCATGGGCTTAAGGCTTCCCAAATTTACTGAAAATCATATAAAAATTTGGTATGGATGGATTTATTGGATTGGTTTATCAATTGTCTTCCTTCCGTCAGAATCCCTTTTGGATTCTGCGGCATTGATTCCATTATTATTAGTGATCAATAATCACTGATAGAAAAATTTCTTCATATTCATAAAGATAGGTAGTCTTTATCAATGGTAGTCTTTACATTTTCCCTTTCACTCGTAGTACTGTGCTTTACCCCTAGATGTACAGTCAACTGTTGCGCAAACGCATTTCGGGGAGAACCAACTAGCTTTGGGTTGGGGACCGCCTGAATCCCACAAGTGAATAGAAAGTTGGATCTACATTGGATCTCACTTGAATCGCCCCATCTATCCTCTTGAGGATAAGTTTGGTTTCAAACTCCGGTTCAAATAGGAGTATGCCATGCTAATGTGAATTGGATGATCCACATTTCTGGGTCAGGTGTTGATGAGCACATTGAACCATCCATGTGGCTGAGAGCCCTCACAGCCAGGCACAACGACGCAATTATCAGGGGCGCGCTACTACTGAGCTAATAACTTGTCGTGTAGGCGTCCCACACTAGGGGCCCACTATGTCAAAAACGAGATAAACCCCATCCCTCTCTTTCTTTTTTTGCGCCCTCATGTCCCTCCTGTGTGGGGGCATGGGGGCGCAAAGCAATAAAAGGATCCTATCAACTTGTTCCGACCTAGGATAATAAGCTCATGAGCTTGGTCTTATTCACCATTGAGAAACGAAAGAAGACTTCCATCTCCAATTTTTTAGTTGTCTTTGTCAAATATTCCTTGATCGGTCGCTCCTCTAAGAAATATCCTGTAAACATAAGATTGGAATAAAAAGAAAAGGTAAAACCGTAAAACCACTAATTTAAAGTAGTGGTAGTTAGAATGTACATCTTTTGTACTAGTCTTCAACTGGTTGGATATCACTTTCCTAAACTTGAAAAAGAGTTGCCCATCAACCGGTTGGATATTAGTTTCCTAAACCTTAAGAGTTAGCCAAGTCTCATATCCCTTTCATTCTAGTTTTCCTTCTGTTGATGGGTATTTATGTTCCAACTTGCAAGTCATTCATCTTTAAAATTGCTATCTATTTTCTTCAGAATGAGGAACAATGTGACTGACTAACCCATTGGTAACATCAATATTCCCAATTATGATGGGAAACCTGATGAAGTGCTTGCATCGCCTTTAAAGTGTTTCTGTGAAGTTTATAGCCTTGGCTTTAAAAAGTTTTTACTGCCACTTGGCACATTATTTGTAATATGTTTGAGAATTTAAACTTCTGGCAAAAAATGTACTCTCAGGTTAAGCAATTCTCTGCTCACACTGCTACTGTTAATGACCTTAGCTTTGACGTAGAAGGTGAATACATCGGAAGTTGCTCAGATGATGGATATGTAGTAATTAATGGCCTCTTCACTGATGAAAAGATGAAATTCGAGTATCATCGCCCTATGAAGGCTATTGCTCTAGACCCAGAATATTCAAGAAAATCCTCTCGAAGATTTGCTGCTGGTGGTTTAGCTGGTCATTTATTTCTGAATGCAAAGAAATGGTTAGGCTATAGAGACCAGGTTTACTTGATTTCTTTCGCAGGTGTTGCTTTGGAGTATAGTGAATATTGCAATCCCATTTATTCATTTATCTTGAGCGAGACAAAAATTTCATGCAGGTTCTACACTCCGGTGAAGGTCCAATACATGCAGTGAAGTGGAGAACTAGCCTTATTGCTTGGGCTAATGATGCCGGTGTAAAAGTTTATGATGCAGCCAACAATCAGCGAATTACATTTATTGAGAGGCCACGGGGAAGCCCACGCCCTGAGCTCTTACTCCCTCACTTGGTTTGGCAGGTTAGTAAAAGCTTAATGCACATACCTTGCAAGCGAAGATGCACCCTGACTACCATCTTGATGCATTTAGGATGATTCACTTTTGGTCATTGGCTGGGGAACCTCTGTGAAAATTGCTGCAATCAGAGCTGATCTTTATGGAGGAGCCAATGGGACACAAAGGCATGTATCCATATCATCCAGTTCGAAGCAAGTGGATATTGTAGCATCTTTTCAGACCAGCCATTTCATTTCAGGGATTGCTCCCTATGGTGATGCTTTAGTTGTTCTAGCATATATTCCCGAGAAAGAGGATGGAGAAAAGGAATTTAGCAGTGCGGTTCCTTCACGCCAGGTAGCTTTGTTTACATTCTGGCATATAACTGGAGTTTCCCTGTTTGTGTGAAAAGAGAAACTATAATACAGGTAAGCTTTTTGAACATTAATGAATTTTTCTGAGCAGGGAACTGCACAGAGACCAGAAGTACGTATAGTCACATGGAAAAATGATGAACTTGCAACAGATGCTCTTCCTGTGTATGGCTTTGAACATTATAAAGCAAAAGATTATTCCCTTGCTCATGCTCCTTTTTCAGGTGTCTGGCCTATGAGTTAATATTCTTACTGATTGGTGACTACCGTATGTCATGTGTCCAGGTATCTTAATTCTTTTGTCATATGAATGCAGGTAGCAGCTATGCAGGTGGTCAGTGGGCTGAAGGTGATGAACCTTTATATTACATAGTATCTCCAAAAGATGTGGTCATTGCAAAACCTAGGTTAGTCTTTGCTTTCTGAAACACAAAGGCTTTGATCGTAAAAGTTAAAAATTTTAGAATATATACATACAAATCTTTATTTCTAATTTGCTTTGTTGCTCTAAACTGTTTATTAACTTGTAAGTTAACCATTGATCTATCAGTTATCCTGATTGGCTGGTATTTTAGCCTGTACTATCTGATTGTATCACAACTTATAATTTGAAAATGCTTCAAATCCTCTCATGTCATGATCATGTTTCTTTCGTTCATCTTCTCCAACTGACTTGGAAGATGTTTCATGTTGTGGCATCCATCTGAATTTCTCCCTTCTATTTTGGTATGGCCAATTAAAAATCTTGGCTACCTTACTCTCCAGTCCTCTAATATGAGGATCAGTCAAAGACTCAAAAGTGTTTTTGCTTAATAACTCCAGCCAGTCAATAAAAGTCCAGGATCTTTATTATCAGCATCATCTAAATCTGCAAAGTTACCGTCTCCTTCATATTATTTTCTCTTAGTCTATCACGATGTTAATCCTATTTGCTGCCTTTTGGGGTGCATAAGTATGTTTTGTTTTCAGTCATCTACAACATATCCGAGTTTTTGAATGTGGGGCAGTTCATGTAATTTGCCTCTTACATGAAGATGTATTTATCCAGATTATCAATAAATTCCCTCTAGTAGCAACAACAAACGTGAGACAACTAGAAGTAGGGCTAAGAGTGAACTAGGTTGTGGAAGAAGTTAATGACTGAAAGGGGTCATGATATTGATATGAAGTTTTAGGTTTAACAGGAAAGATTTATAGGCAGGGTTTGAAAAAAAGATAAAACTGTGAGCATGAATTTGTGTTTAAGACTCAATAGGAGAAAATACTAAAAGATCAATGAGACAAAATCAAGTTAATTAAACTCTAGTACTTCAAGGATTCTGATTTACTATCATTCCTAACGAAAATGGGGGTTGGAATTATAACTTTCAAGAAGAAACCATATTCCTCCTTTTAGGATATGGTTGTGGAGATACGACATGGAACCAAATAATTTATGGAGCACCGTCAAAGCTAAATACGTGGGAGGGGACTGGTGGCTTCCTCATCATCAATCGTGGCCCATTGTCACACCTATTTAGAAAAGCATCCCCAATTGCATCCACTTTACTTAATGGAGTGGAGCTCATTCTTGGGAAAGGGGACCAAAATAGTTTTTTCACGTAATTTAAGAGACGCTATACCGGGTGTGTTTGCTTGGTGATGGCAAAGTGTAAGACCTTTTTTTTTTCTCCTGTTGGAGGTGCTAACGGGGGATTGTTGAAACCTTCACCTTAGGAGTTGTCTCAATGATAACTGGAAGTGGCCAAAACTTGATGGAGAAACTTGTTCTCATGGTGCTGAATTGTGGCGGGGATCGGAGGATGATTGAAAGTGGACTTGGTATATAGGGTCGGGCCTTTTTCTGTTTCTTTATTCGACAATCACTTGGTGGATGAAATACCACCTATGGGTGCTAGGGTTAACTTTCCTACTTACTATCACGTGGAGGAATGGGGTCACTCCAAAAGTCTCTGTTCTTCCTGGCTCCTTCAAAAGGGCTTTTAAATAGTAAATGCTACAAGGCATTGACCCTTCAACTGCTGCTAAACTGGATGTCTGATGGAAATTTCTAACAAAGAACCTATATGCATATTATAGATAAGTGCCTACGCATATTTAATTTAAACCATGGTTCTGAATGCAGCCAACATGACTGAAGTAAACTTAAACATTGTTTTTCCACAATATTATTTGTTTATCTATTTATGTTTTAATTGAATAGAGTTGAATGCTTATCTGAAATTGTTGCAAATTTAGTGAGAGAGAAGCTCAATCATATGACAAGAGACCATTGCATGAAAATAAAACTATCCCACGAGAACATGAAATCCTCTAAGCGATGGTTATTGTCAAGGATTGTGATTTCGTTTTTCGAGTTAATTTTGGTTTCCTGATTTTAAGAAATATTTCGGTGTATAAAGAAAAAACGTAAAATTTTTTCGAGGATAAATGAAATATATAACGAATTTCAAGGGTATGTTAAATATTTGAAAAAATAATATGCAGGTAAATAAATGTATTAAACACATTAAATGAAACCAAAATACCTATAATTAGAAAATCAATCGGTAGTTTAAAAAATCAATAAATAAGTAGAAGAAGTGATAATTAGAAAATTAGGGGGTGATTTCAAAAATCAATAAATAATTAGAATAAAAACTCGAAATTTACGAAAAATCCAGAAAATTTTCAAAAAAATGTAAATTTTAGTAGCTGATTTTTGTATTTTTACGAAATTTACGAAAAACCTCGAAATTTTTCAAAAAAACCTCAAAAAAATATAATATTTTCCTTCGCCCTTTTTCTTTTCGTAATTTAAAAAAGAACCGAAAAATTTGGTGAAATTTCGTGAAATCACAATCCTTGGTTATTGTTAGTTAAGAAAAGTTCATTCGATATGCTGATATTAGTTATGGATGTGGAACCTTTTTCCCCTACTAGTAAATTTCTACCTTTTAAAAAAAAGTTGTGGATGAGAGACCTAATATAAATATTTTTTAAACTAATAGGGATGCTGAAGATCACATATCTTGGCTTCTTCAACATGGGTGGCATGAAAAAGCATTAGCTGCAGTTGAAGCAGGACAGGGGCGGACTGAGCTTCTTGATGAGGTAACCTCGAATTAATGTTATTATATAATTCTAGATAAAAGAACTTCAGGGCCTCATCTGTATGGATGCAATTTTTTCTGTGGCGTCTTAGGATTCTTTGTCAGACTTGATCTTGTTATTGTTTGTTGGGTATTCTTACAAAAGAGAGAGTTCCTTGCTATTTAGCAGCACTACAATCATCATATCAATTTCATTTTATCAATCTCAAGGTTTCAGTGTACGAATTTATTAAAAAGGTGGTTTACTTGGATAGGGGAAGAAACCCTAGGAGGTGCAAGATCATAGAAATTGATATGAGACTCTAATAAACAGGCACATCATAGAAATTATGGCTTACTTTAACAAGTGATACTGTCACGATGTATGCTTGAATTCAATGGCATTATCATGGTTCAACGTTTGTGCATTCATGAAGCAAAGTACAAAAGCTTAAATTATTGAGAAAAGGATAGAACTATATTCAGGGATGGAGCTACATTGTGTTGGAATGGGGCAAGTGCCCCACCTCAATATTGAAAAGTGTTATTGTACTGTATGGTGTAGGATGAACTACTAACTATGTGAATGATTCAATGTGGAATTGTGCCCCACCCAAAATTTAGGAGAATTAGAACACCAAAATTTACCAGTGTTTGTCCATCCTGTCGTCCTGTGTCCATGCACAGTTGGCTAGACAATTTGTGAATGTGAGAAAATAAAATTCAATATTAACCAAAACTTACAAACATATCTAGTTGACAATCATAAGCATTTTAAAAGGATTGAAGTTTATGAGTTGTAAGGATTTTATTGTTCTGTTTAATTGCATAGCATAGAAAATATTTATATGTAAGGATGTAACAACTGATTGGCTACATGAAAGAATGAATAGGGATTTTGTTTGTTAAAGATGAGTTTAACTAACATGGTTTATCGATCGAGCTCAAAAATGATCTCCAACAACCAGATGACCCAAAAAAAAATGGTAAGTATTCGAAGACGTGCTCCGAGATTCTTCTGACTGAACTTGCCTGTGAAATAATGCTGAATCACTCACCTTGGTCACTAGGTGCATCATAAGATAATGGGCGTGGCTCCCCTACAAGCAAATCCTCAGATCCCACCCCTTGAACCTAGGCTTTAGGGTTGTCTGATTCCAAATACAAGAAATAACATCTGAAAATAAACTTCTAAGAGTAACTCCCGTGTCATTGAAAATCCTCTCATTCCTCACATTCTATATTATTAACAGCACAAGGAGAGAGTTCCACTAGCACCTTTGACTTTCCTTCTTGTGAAAGTTTTACTTCTCTAAGAGGATAGAGAATTACGCATTACTGACGACAACCCAAAGAAAATGAGAATATGATTCCATGCCTCTTGAGTAAAAGGCTACCAAAGGAAAGGATGGTCTCTTCATTGCACCATGGACATTCCTTTTTCCACTTACATTCCCCTACTAGTAAACACATCCCCATACGATGCATATTAACATACCAAACTCCACGTGAAGAATTCGGCTCCGGGATGGATCGACTGTCACCAAACCAAACCAATAAGGAAATCATGGACCACAAGGTTTTAAGCTACCCAATGTAACATTCAAAATCCTGAGGAAACTAGGAAGATGAGGTGGTGTGCTGCGAAGGCGCCTAACCGAAGACAAGATGATGATTGTGTCATAACTTGACCCACATGCTTAGGCAGTCATTCAAATGAGGATTCTTAGTATGGATTTAGACTATTCTTATACCAAAGGCTATTTCTGGCAACTTGACAGGAAATCTCAGAAGAACTCTGAAGTTTGTCATGCTTGTAGGGCAGGTTGGGTGACATTCTAAAATAAAATCTCACTCCCAATGGTTGCTTGAGCGGGGAAGAGTGGGGTGTTACACATGTAAGACAATTTTCAAAGAAAGATGAAAACAAGTAAATCCCTTCTTTTGACTATTCCCCAAAACAACCATTCTCCATCTCCAAAATAGACTAGGAAGAAATATGAGTGTATAAGTCAGCCACCTCTACCGCTTCAAAATTACTAGTGCCCTTCAGCGATGAAGGGTCCATAGCTAAATGACAAGTTGAAATTTTGCAATTCACTATTGTTTATTATTATTCTATATGAGCTGGGATGCTCTTTTCTCGCGAATATGTTTCACTCAGAGTAATAATGCTGATTGATTTGCGTTTTCAATTGAAAATTTGATTTTGTTCTCTTACTTCTTGTTTGAATACGCTTCTTTGTTAAGGTGGGATCAAGATACCTTGATCATTTGATTTTGGAAAGAAAGTATGCAGAAGCTGCATCATTATGTCCTAAGTTGTTGCGTGGATCTGCATCAGCATGGGAGAGGTATGCGGCACCCTTTTGGACTTGTACTTCTGTAAACATTTCTGGTTAATAAGTCGATCTTCTCTTACAGATGGGTTTTTCACTTTGCACATCTTCGCCAGCTTCCTGTGTTGGTTCCATACATGCCAACTGAAAGTCCACGGCTGCGTGATACCATTTATGAGGTTTGTTACATGTCAAAAGCATTGGCATGCTTTGTTCAATAGTTGAGAATGCTATTGTAGATTTCTCGTTATAGAATATCAGACCCATTGATGTTACTTTCTTGCTGAAGGTTGCTCTCGTGGCTTTGGCAACAAATCCATCTTTCCAAAAGGATCTCGTGTCAACTGTTAAGTCTTGGCCAACAGTGATATATTCTGCCTTGCCAGTTATTTCAGCAATAGAACCTCAGCTAAATACTTCTTCCATGACTGATATGCTCAAAGAGGTTGGGTTAAAGATTCTGTCATCCTTTATGGTTCATGAATGGATCTCTGCACTCCTTGGTTTGATTGGTATAATTTTTAATTCCAGTGCTTGCCTATTTCCATGTCAGGCATTGGCTGAGTTATATATGATCAATGGGCAACAAGAGAAAGCCCTTGCATTATATGCTGATGTAAGTACACCCAAAGAACTTGAGTGAACATGTGACATATTTATGTAGCCACAGATTTTGAGGAAGCATCTATAAGTAACAAGCTTATTCAGGCAGTCATGTAATGATTGATTTTTTTCTTTTTTCTTTTCCCTTGATTTATGTTTCAGCTAATGAAGCCCGAGCTTTACGATTTCATCGAAAAGTACAACTTACATGAGGCAATGCATGACAAGGTATGATATGACAGATCTGATGGCATCTTTGTGAAGTTAATTAGGTTGGTAATATAACTAGCATACCGCACCCGCAAATAATAAATAAATAAAGTACTGATTTAACATTACCTTAAGGATGTGCTGAAGATACAAGTTTTGTGTTTAACATGAAAGCAGAGCAGGAAATCATAAAATCTTGAATTCGTTTGATTTACAGCATAGAAGTGCAAAATCATGGTAATGACAAGCCTAATCGTGGAATGTTTCTCATTAAGTCTTGATATTTCTGATGTTTGACGATATTTTATAAACCCTCCTAAGAGTATTCGCAACTTCCAGAAATAATCACTTCATAATATGATGGGCCATAACACTAGTATGACAATGAGAAATATAGGTTCAGTTCAACATTAATTTGCATCAGCCTCATCTTTCACTTTTTTTTTTTCTTTGAAACAAGGCAATGGTCTGCATATGTGCCTGGGATTGAAGTAGGGTTGCAATGGAAAAATGGGAATTATCCTTTTTTATTTGAGACGGTACTTCAGAATGTACTTTCAGGATTCTGAAGTATTAAACTTTGAATGGGAGATCTATTCAAAAGAAAATAAACAAGACAAAACCGCCTTTCAAAGAAGGGTGAAAAATAATGCAACATTGACAGGCTTGTTTCCATCAGTATTTAGAACATTGAAAGGTATCCACTTGTACTGCACTTCATGCAGGATCATTCTAAATGTTTTGTATTCTTCCTATCATTGTATGTTTTGCAGGTTGTCCAGTTGATGATACTGGATTGTAAACGAGCAGTCTCTTTGCTTATCCAACACAGAGATTTAATTCCTCCATCTGAGGTTGTTTCCCAATTATTGGTTGCCAATAATAAGTGCGATTCAAGATATTTCTTGCACTTGTATCTGCATTCACTGTTTGAAACTAGCCCACATGCTGGAAAGGACTTCCACGACATGCAGGTATTTGCAATTTGGTGTCATGTGCCTTACAAAATGTTCTGTTATTTTAAAGTTTCATTTCCTTCTCAGTTACTAGTATGTCATATCAACTATTCCATTTTTTACAGATTCCATGGCATATACTTTTTTTTCACTGAAATTCCATATTCACACAAGGCTCACCGATGTAGCTGCCAATCCTGACTGTTATTTTTATTATCATTTAGGATCCATGATGAATATAGGTTGATTGAGCAAAGTGCGTGTATAGGGAAAAAGAAAAGAAAAGGGAAAGGAAATGTACTCAACTTTGTCGAGGGGTTATCCACTGCAGCCTTAATTGTTTCCAAACTAACCAACATCCTTATCTACATGAAAGTTTTTGGTTAAATCTTGAGCTGCCTGATTAAACATCTAGGTACAGAGTCCCAATCAACACTAGCTAAAAAGTCTGAAAAGCTTTGAAAAAAATGAGATTGGTTCCAGCTGAAATGTTCATGTTCTCCACGAAAGACCTTGACCACATCGTCCAACAATATTTTTGAATGGGACCATCCATTCTCATTTCCTCCAGTTGATTGGATTGCTTTAATCGCAGCCAAAACTCAGCTTCAAAGCTGCTATTAGGTCTACCCTCTCAGGCGCCAACTGCACCTTCCACTGCTACCATACTAAAAATACTTTAGTGAACAAAACAGAAACCGGCACCAGAACACAATTAAGATTGCTTTGCTAAATGGAGTAGTGGGCATCCTAGAAGTAGTTGAATGACCAAAAGTACTTAACTGATGAACAAAAGAGAAACAGTAATCAGCAAAAACTTTAAGATTGCTTTGCTACAATTGAGTTGTAGGCATCAAAAAAATGGCTGAATGATCTGTGATTGTAGAAACAACCCTCTTATCTCAATGGGAAATGGGATGACTGAGATTTTCCTTTTATTTGAGTTCTAGGTATAGGATTATACATGATGTGGAGACTGACATTATGCACTATGGATCATAAGTTTTTGAATTCTTATAGTTTATTACTATTAGTCTATTTTATGCCCGATGATTAAAAATAAGCATGTTATTATGGGATATGTCAACCCTTATTTTTAGGATAAAAAGTGTGATATTTTCACCAAATTTATGTTAATGGAGACATGTTGCTGTTTGCTCTTTTCTGTCTAATAGCAGAGGTATTGTTTCTGTGATAGGTTGAATTGTATGCAGAGTATGATAAAAAAACGCTGCTTCCATTTCTTCGTAGTAGTCAGCATTATCAACTTGAAAAGGTTTGTACTGTAACCATATTATGCAGTAACTCAGATAGTTTGCCTTAAAAAATTTCTAACGTCCAAAATGTGCTCCTTAGGCATATGAAATATGCCTCAGAAGAGATCTTTTGAGGGAACAGGTCTTCATCCTTGGAAGGATGGGTAACTCAAGACAAGCTCTCGCTGTGATCATAAATAAGTTAGAGGACATAGAGGAGGTATATTGATCTGCTTCAGTTGTTCCAGATGAAGCCTCTTTACTTTTTATGCGTGTTGTAGATAGGGATTGATGACTAAGCTGTTGTCACTGTATACAGGCTATAGAATTTGTGAGTTTGCAGCATGATGATGAACTTTGGGAAGAACTCATTAGGCAGTGTCTCCACAAACCTGAAATGGTATGTAGTATGCATTTCCTCGATTGGAGTATGCGTAGCATGTAGAATGCACCTCGATATTTGTGTGCCAGTAAGTTGCATTTTGTTTACTGTTGCTTATATAGAAGTTTGAATATTTGTTATGGTTGAGTGCATACAGGTAGGGGTGTTACTGGAGCACACTGTTGGCAATCTGGATCCACTTTATATTGTAAATATTGTCCCAAATGGCTTAGAGATACCTAGGTGAGCACTTACTACCTGTTTATTAGATTTAATTGGTTATGCACCGTCATTGTGCACACGTGTCCTTATTTGGAAATTTGATTTTCTTATTTTTTAAAATTTAGGGAAGTTCGTGTGTATATATAATACCTGATAGACTTTAGCATTAAAGTACCTTGAGACATTTTAATGTATCATATAAATTTCATCTTTTGTCTCCTTAATCTTGATTGAAAACCAGTCAATCGTAGAAATATTTCCGTTCCGACATATATCGTGTGTAGCAGCACCATTAAAAAAGTGCGACATATCGTGTTTTCTTATCCTAAAATGAAGGTGAAAAATCACGATATAAATTTGATGAAATATCGTAAAATGCCACGGTTTTTATCCTAAAATCAAGAATATATATATATACACCGTGAAAATGATTTGTCAACCACTGATTAGCAGAGAAAATATTCTAACTATTGAGTTGTGTATCTAGTTTCATGCTCATCCCTGTCATGCAGGCTTAGAGATCGTCTGGTCAAGATAATCACAGATTACAGAACAGAGACCTCCCTCAGACATGGATGCAATGATATCCTCAAGGTATCCAATCCTTCTTAAACCATGTAGTAATGGTATTGATTCAAATGAAACTATAAAAAGTCACTTTCATGAGGAGAAATTTTGCGTCCTTAGATCTCTTCATATTGCTAACAGGCAGATTGCGTCAACTTGTTGGTCAAGTACTATAAGGAAGCAAGACATGCAATCTATATGAGCAGTGAAGAAGAAGAGATGCGGCCAAAGAGGGACAGTGCTAGAAGTGCTCAGGCTTCAGAGAGATCGACTAGTTTAAGAGTTACCGAAGTGAAATCCAGAACAAGAGGTGGTGGAAGGTGTTGCATGTGCTTTGATTCCTTCTCCATTCAGGACGTCTCTATCATTGTATTCTTTTGTTGTCATGCCTATCATCTTACCTGTCTCATGGAGTCCATGAGTACTGTTGTGCAAAAGCCTGCATCTAACAGGGAACGTATATCAGAGTATGATGACTATGAGGAAGATGATGAGGATGATCATCAATCTGATACACCTCGTATGCGGTGTATATTATGTACTACGGCTGCTCAATGAGCATCTGTACGGGAGTGTTCACATGTGTTTTAAGTTTCTTGTGTGCGTGCTGAGGGTGCTTGTCTGTTTTTTCGATGTGCATTATTCTTGTTTGTATTGTAGTTTATTTATCTACATGTACATGTCTGTTTTTTTTTTTTTTTTTTTTTTTTTTTCATTTTGGCCGTTCCCTGACATTTTACTGCCATGTCTGTTGCATATATTTTCTGGTTCTAAATATTTTGGGTTGTATATAAAGTTCTTGAGTTAGAATGCTGTCTTCCATTTTTCACCTGGGTTTACTCAGCTTTTAGGTGTAAAACCAAAGAATTCATGGGATGATGCTAGAGGTAGGAAATACTCTCGAATGTAACAAATCTCTTCTTGGTTTGGGGAGCCCATATAAACCCCCACGCTTACCTTTCAAAAAGAAAAAAAACCAAAGAATTCAGTTAGAGAACTATAGTGATAGTGCTCACCGAGAATCATGTATGATATCTGGCTGCAGAAACTGTCCATTTTAGTCAGCTATGTTGTCGATCTCTATAAGCTTTGAGTATTCTCTGTTTACTAAAAGTTTCTTCCTTTGGACCTGTGATCTTTTCTATATATTCCTCAGTTTGTAATCACACGGGACTAACCAAAAGATTCCAGCACAATTGCAATCCAAATATCCAATGAACTTTCCAAGAAACAATTCATCAATCACCTTCCCCAGGAACAGAAGTTACATGTAGTGCTCTAAGATTTCATTCAGTTAATCAGAGACAAATAAGTTGAGTGGCCTGGTGTGGAGAAACCAAGTTTCTGGAAACCAAACATGGTCAGCACGACAGCACCAATTGTAACATGAAATTCCTCACCCGCCCATTTCATTATATTGTGGCTTGATTACTTAGAGTGCAGTAGAAACTAAAGACTGTTAAGATTGAAACTAGGAAAGATATGTAAAACCAAACTTGTTACACTCGCACTCTCACACTCCATACGACGTGATGATCACACTCAACTATGGTAGCATGGGTCCGTTACATTACCAGACCCAAAGTGTGAAAGTCATTTGCTATTGTGATGCAAGTGTTTTATTTTATTTATTTATTTATTTATTTTTTTGTAAGCCTTGTACTATAGCAGCAGTGTCTATGTGCTCAGTTTTTATCATACACATCCATAAATAAAAAAATAAAAAAAAAGAACAAAAAACGAAGAGAGTTTTTCTTCAATTGAAACATATTTTATGTGGAATCTATGGTAATTGAAACAATATTATTGCTCTTTATTTCAACAAAATTTGTACCTCATATAACAAAAATAATTCCAATTTAAGGAGTCAAGTTAGATAACAACATCAATAGTTGCTTCCTTGATCATCAAATGATTCAGTGGAGTCTGGTTCGTCACACATGGGAGATGTGAAATAGAAAGGTCCAAGTGCATACTTGACCAAATCTCGGTAAACAAGAGATGGCCTATTGAGCTTTACACCTGATCGTCCACCTGCGAAGTCAGTGAGTATGTTATACACAGGGTGTGGTGATGAGATGAGCCTCACTGCACACAATTTGGGTTTCAACTCCTTGCCATGGATGTATTTGTCGATGATCATATTGAACTCTCCTTGTTCATCAGTTTCATCGCTTCCATAGTACATCACTCTGCTTCGTTCATCCATGCATGTGATACAAACCCTGGCACCTATCATTCATATATGCCAATTTTGCATGTCAATATTAATTATGTTCAAAATTTCCCAGTGAGATCTACGTTAACACTATATGCCAATACAGTAATGAATGGAGTAATTTGATATTATATACAGCCACTGTGCCTTGACACAGTTGTGCTCGACGTGATTGTGCTCTGTTAATCAAGTTTATCCTTCATTTGGAAAGGGAATATGAAATGAAATTAAGGAAGATAGAAATATGATGTTTACCCTTGATGGGCTTAGTCCCTTGTGACCATTCATTCCAGCCACTGGTACAGTCTTGACAAAGTACCTTCCCTCCTACATGCATCACTTTTGGTTCTTCGATCCAAGCTTCAGCGCAATTCATGCACCCCACCAGAAGGATTGCATCCATTAGGCCCAGAATAGCTAGACCCATCTTCATCTTTCTCTTCCTCACAAGGAGATTGATGGAGTTGCAGACTAAATGAAACAAATATATATATACAAGTAGAACTAATCATTGATAACCTATTTGAAAATGAGTGGAAGAGCACAACAGTGGATCGTGCACTCCACTTTGATTTTATTATTAATAAGCCACCAATATTTGAAAGGTCAACTTCTGTCACTAAAACAGAAGTCATTTGATGTATCTAATATATTTGCGGATTGATACATGTTTATTTTTTCTGATGATGCATACATGCTACAACATATGTTTATGCCTGCAAATCTACTTGTCTGGGCAAGTTTCTAGAATATTTCTGATCTTGAGCCGCTCATCCTTGTTAAGATTGCCATCACTTGTGTCACACTCTGCTTTTGGGCATGAAAATCCTTATATTCACGTAGGCTTATCCGTTTCCCCCAAATTTGGGATGTGAAATTCAATAATGGAAAAACATTTAGCAACAGTAGTTGAGACATAATTTAATAATTGAAACAAACAAAGAAAAATTCCAACCGAGAAACTCTTTGACAAGGTTCACCCCACTAAAGAAACTCCAGTAGCGTTGTCTAATACTCTCTAACTTGGGACAAGCTAATTGGCTACATTCCAATAAGAAAGTACCCAAGAAGCAAAAACTCACTTTGGTCAGCAATTAAGCTGATATGAGTAATCTTCATCCCAAAATCAATACATCAGCAAGTGATAACATAAAATTAAATACAAACGATGAACAACCACACAAACATGTAGTTTCTCAATGAGGCAAATGTGTCATGCAAGAAAAAGCATAGTTCAAATAATTTAGTTCATCAACAAGGCAATCATGTCATCATAAAAAGTAAATATGTATTTACTTGTACTTACACTGTCGATGTTGACTATGACAAGTCTGACCAACAGAAATATTAGTGGACTTGTCATCTTGCAAGGAATTGTTAGAAACACAGTTATATAATTTTACAAAAAATTAGTATTCCTCAATTAATACGGATATATTCATACATTATTTGACTTAAACATATTATTCATTTTTATTTAATTGATCACTTAGACGATACCACATTCGCACCACCTCTTTGCCGAACACACATATTTGTATGCCCCTCTCATATAAAGGGGAATTTCTCTGTCATCCATGCCTAAATGGTAATATCACATACGAGCCAATGGTGTTATGGTCTAGTGGTTAGGGCTGTGTGGGTTTGTCCCCCATGTCCTAGGTTCGAGTCCCACCTGTGGCATAGGTTATGGGATCCTTGAAAACACAGCTCGCTTTCCAAAAAAAAAAAAATAATAATAAAAATATCACATACGAGCACGCATCACTGGATATCCCTAACTATATGAATACAATAAAAGTCACTATTGAGCTAACAATGCGCATGAGTCACGTCACATTTTTTACGGATAAATATCAAACCCATTTTAAGCATTTCAAAACCACTTCCTTTCCGCAAGATCTAATCCGAAAGTAATTTAGTTTCTCTATAAGGTAAATCCACCAATTCTTTTGGGGAAGTATAGCATTTGATACATTGTCAAATCATAAACAATTTAACTACAATATCGTCCAATTATTTTAGGGAACAACCTAACATTTTCATAAACAAATTCTTAGAACATTAGCTGAAAATGATAGTTTAATGAGCAAAACAAAATTAGAAAAAACTCACACATCAAACAAATCAGAATAGTAAAGTTCATACATTTGTAACATAAAACAACACAAATAATACAAACTCATTCTCAAATATGCTTAATATCATATAATGGATTACCAAAAATGAAACCCATCAATTCCAAACAAGACTTGTAAAGTTCACACATTTCTTACATAAACTATCACAAAGACACAAACCCAAAGATCCCTTAATTCCTCTACTGAACCTCAATCATGCATATACATAATTAAATATAAGTAGTAATAAGGGACTAGACTCCATGAGTCCATAAGCCTAGATGTGTGTGTGTTTGTGTTTTCGTGAAGTGTAGTTCATCAGCCGGACCCGAATTACTATGTCTTGTTAAGCCCACACATCTCACAACCATCTCCAATACTCATAAGGCCTATTGAGGCAAGTATCTCAGGGATCAGCTACAGACGAGCAAGCTAGTTGTACTTTGTCTCCAACTAGGAAATAAATACCAGAATATACGCCGTACGTGAAAACTTTCGTGTATGGACACCACTCCAATGGGGAATTATCTCCGCGTATCTAGGAGCACATGTCTAATAGGGAAACTTTCCTCCACAATACAACTCTTAATTAAAGAAGAATCTCTAGAAAGATCTCTTTCCCTAAACTATGCGACTGATGGCCTGGCCGAACCAGGACTCCAACATTATAAATAAGACAGGAGATTGGTGAACAAATGTACGCTACAAATTCCATGTTTACAACTTTAAGCTTTCCTCAGAGCCCTGTCTGACTTAAGCATCGGAGTGCCATCGGCCACCACAACGATGGTCCGTAGCTCACGTGCGTTCCCTGTGTAGGTCAGCAGGTCAAAGTCAAGTAGGAAGCGGAAATCGACTGCATCAGTTTGGCGTCGTCCATGGGGACAACAGAGTTCCCAGCAAACCATTGACCTCATCTCTCTTCAAAGTTCAGAAAGATGGTGACCACCAGATTCTGTAACAATGGAAACAAGAGGGACAATTGAATGCTCAGACTGGCACTATACCACTACTTCCAGCGGTACTAGTGACACAAGGGGAGTAGGATCGCACCCCGTGCCAATGGCGGTGACAACGGACCTCAGGATGGATCTGCTATCATTTCAGATACAACAGATTGCGAAAGCAGTGGAAATCCCCACTCAGCAGAACCCTCCACCCGCTGATGGAGATCAGAAGTAGCACACAATCTCTAGACGACAATAGAGAGCAGACGCATAAAAGTCAAGCCCCCGCAAGTTCTCACTGGATTAGAGGTGGCAGCACGACCAACAGAAATCCAACTTTCAGGGCCGACTTCAGAAGAGGACTCAGAGATGATAGCAAAGGTACCCAAGGTAGACTATGGTACCCACTAGGAATTTCGCTCTATGATTTCTCTAGAGAAGATGATTTACGAGCAATAACAAATGTACAAAAAGTATGCAGAGCGATATCAATTCAATACTCCATCATACCACCTCTCAAGGATGACCTAAGGTGGTACAAAACCAGCAACCCGAGGCCTCGCGACACGCCGGCCGAAGCTACAGCCAACTCACACGCTCTATCCGCCTAATTAGTCGAGCTTGGGACAAGGATCAAGTTGAAACAAATCGAGTGCACCCACCCGTTGAGGGAAGATAGGGGCGTCTAGAAGTCAATGGCCTACTCCGACATGCCATGTCCAACTGTACTCTGCCCCGCAACTCCGAGTTCCAGCGTAGTGCAACGTGTCAAGGCTAGCCGCGGAGGGAGGAAAACAACTACTCCAAAGTTGGTTGCTGGTGTTATCTAAGAAATTATGCGGTACGAAACGCCGACAGAGCACCAACACATAAAAGACAGACTCGTCCCTTGAGAGGAACTCTGTACTTCTTCTTCGCAATATGGGCAAAAATTACAAGGTCTCAATTAACCAATTGGGTGCTCACCCAGAGCGGATGATCAGACATAATAGCAACTCTTCTCAAGACTCATCGCTGTAAATGTCAAAACATTCAAAAACTCGAAGAACAAAAATGCTCTATTAGCCTTTGGAAAATTCAAAGCATGTTATTTGAGTAAAAACATCTCGAGAGTGCACTCTGCAGAAGATAATACCTACAACGGTGAAGGCACATCATTATATAGACGTAATGGCTCACCAAATGGGAGCATTAACATTAAATACTAGCATTGAATACCGTATGTGAAATGAAGAGGCGACAGTTCCCATGACAACAACACAGGTCCACATTCAATCAATTAATAACGCTGTATGTAACCCCATTAATCAGGGGAATAACCGATACTTTACCGTCTCGCAATCTACACCGTACACATGGCACCATGATCCTGCGACAAGACCTATTTTTTTCTTATATGGGCCTAGGAATGCAACCACCAGCTTGGCCCACTATCCAAGCGACACTCTACCACGTGTACTGACGCAAGCAGTAGAGGCCCTAGTCACTCTTGACACATGGAACACACCTACATATCATCAGTTGATTTAAGGTACCTACTCTTTTTAAATAACTTTCATTGAAATTAGTGGAAACTAGTCCGCACAATGCAATCCGATTTCGAAAGTAGCTCGCACGCCTGTAATAGGTGGAACCCCAACCTAGCTAGGTAAGCTTAGTCAGTTTTGACTGATGACGACGACTTCTGGTTCACCCTGACGCCTAGTTCATTGTGCGTGAATGCCGATGGCTTAGGAAGTGAAAGTCAATAAGCGCTTTCACGCCTGATGACGATGACTCGCCAGAGACCATCGCTCCCCCCCCACGGACGATGATCGCCGAACCTGATCAGGTAAGCTAAGTCAGTTTAGACTGATGATGATAGCTTCTGGTCAATTCCCAAGTCTGTAGCTCGCTGCGCGCGAGTGTATATGGTTTGGAAGGTGAAAGGTTAGTTAGTTTCGACTGACGTCAACGGCTTGCCACGAGATTATTGCTCTTCTACAGACCATGGTCGCCAAATTTGCAACTCCCAAGTCTGTAGCTCGCTTCGCGGGGGTGTAGATGGTTTGGAAGGTGGGAGCTTAGTCAGTTCTGACTGATGTCGACGGCTTGCTAGGGGACCACTGCTCTTTTACAGACCATTGTTGCCGAATTTGCAACCCCCAAGTCTGTAACTTGTTTTGCGTGGGTGTAGATGGTTTGGAAGGTAGAAGCCTACTCAGTTCCGACTGATGTTGACGGCTTGCCACGAGACCACTACTCTTCTACGGACCATGGTCTTCGAATTTGCTCATCCCAAGTCTAAAACTTGCTCCGGGTGTAGATGGTTTGGAAAGTGGGAGCCTAGTTAATTTCGACTGATGTCGACGGCTTGACACGGGACAACTGATTTTCTATAGACCATGTTCGCCAAATTTGCTCATCCTAAGTCTGTAGCTCGCTCTGCGCGGGTGTAGATGGTTTGGAAGGTGGGAGCTTAGTTAGTTTCGATAGATGTCAACGGCTTGCTATGGAACAACTGTTATTCTATAGACCATGGTCATCAAATTTTCTTATCCCAAGTCAATAGCTTGCTCCGCGCGGGTGTAGATGGTTTGGAAGGTGAGAGCCTAGTCAATTTCGACTGATGTCGACGGCTTGCCACGGGACCGATGCTCATTTATAGACCATGATTACTGAATTTGCTCATCCCAAGTCCGTAGCTCACTCCGCACGGGTGTAGATGGTTCGGAAGGTGGGAGCCTAGTCAGTTCCGATTGATATTGATGACTTGTCATGAGACCACTGCTCTTCTACAAACCATGATCGCTGAATTTTCTCATCCCATGTCTATAACTCGCTTCGCGCGATTGTAGATGGTTTGGAAAGTGGGAGCCTCGTCAGTTTCAACTGATGTCGACGGCTTGCCACATGACCATTGCTCTTCTACAGACCATGGTCGCCGAACTTGGTCATCCCAAGTTCGTAGCTCGCTCCGCACGAGTGTAGATGGTTTGGAAGGTAGGAGCTTAGTCAGTGTCGACTGATGTCAACGGCTTGCCATGAGACCACTGCTCTTCTGCAGAAAAGTGGTCGCCGAATCTGATTACAGCTCAGTCAACATTTTCACGCTCGCATGGGTTGACATCCCATTATCGGTAATGGCCGCTTGAGCCGACCCAAAAATTAATCCGCTAAGTGTGGACGAATGCTACACAGGAGACCAACCCGAACTTATGAAGCCTAACTCCGGCTAATCGCTCTTGCTTAACTATAGGCGACAACGCATGTGCTCAACTTTAACAGTTCACTCATGCCAACGACTGCAACTAACGGTCCAATATATAACTTGAGCCTCCAACGGCCTACCTCGAAGATGAGCTGCAGTCTAGGTAAAGTAACCCACTGCTAAACATCCACATCAAACAAAATTACTCGCGGCATAAACGGTTGAGCTCTCAACAGCGGATAGACCACGCGGCTCCTTGCTAACTAGCAAAATCTACGTTAAAATAAAACGACAAGGCGAAATGGAAACATGCAACAGGGGGATCAGATAGAACATTGGTATGGAGTTTACTCGAAAGAAATATGTTTTCATTAGTAGTCTAAACAGAAGGTACACATGTACAAAATTTACTCTTCATCAGGAGAATGTACAAATACAGGGGAACTGAGCTTAACAGGAGAAAAATAGGAGTTGCGTACGTGTTGCGCCTTAGCTAGAGCGTCATGGTCTGGATCACCCTATTCTTCTGACAGCTCAAAGATCTCTCTGAAATTCATGAAGGACACCTTCCTGTAGTAAGAAAGGTCTCAGTCCGGGTGCTCTTCCTTCATCAATGCGAGTAGTTCCAACTTCCCATGCACGATCCTGCGGAATTCAAACGTGCCCTGCGCCTTGAGAAGCTCTTCCTCGCGCACCTTTGCTTTAGCAAGCTCACATTCCAGCTGCTCCAACTGCATGTTAGTGCCTCAGCCTGAGACTGCTAAGTATTCAATCTTCCTTTCACTGTGCTAAGTTCATTTTGTACCAAGAGGAGCTGCTCCCCAGCTTTTTTCGCTTCCTGAACGTTGAATTCAACGTCGGCCTCTAACTGCTTTCTTTGAACAGCCCACTCAGACTCTTTCCTAGTACTCTCCTCAGTAAGAGACCACAACCCAGAGCACACTTTAGCTGTAGTTTCTTGCGCAACTTCTAGCCCATGGCAGAATAGGTTCAACTCTACCCTATGTCCCTTGCGGACACCACCTCTGCTAAATCGGACTCAAGGGCTTCCAGACGAACCTTCTGGGCCTCAACATCAATGGTTGATTGTTCCAGCCTCCTCTCTTCAAGCTGCTTTCTCAGTGATTCGATCTCAAAAAATGCATCAGAATATGACTTCTGTATATTAGTGAAGACGCGCTTCATGGTGTACACCCTCTCATGGGCCGCCTCAACTTCCATCCCAGCGATGGCCACGTGGCTCAGATGCGACATCCCCAGTATAAGATGTTTCAACCCTTTATCCATACGCCCTCCTAGCGTATCCTCTTTTGGATTTAAAGTGCGGTCCACTAGCCAATTATAATGTTTGCTGATATGCTTCCTCTAAGCACAATCAATGTCAACCTCCTGGTGCCAGGACTGGCTGCTCATTTTTTACTACATCTAGAGTAAACAGACTCATCCGCGCATCTGGATGAAGTTCCCCCGGATGCGAAATTACACCGACACCGCCCTTTGCAGTCTTCACTACACCTGGGCCCTCATCCACCGCCTTCCCCTTGTCACCAGTAGCCGATTCTCTATCGTGAGCTGGCTCGGTAGAATTCGAAGAAAGAGAAGGAAGCAAATTTTTTATTAGACCCTTCGTTATCTCAATATACAGCCTAGAGCGAGATGAAGAACAATGCAGACTGCAAGAAGGTTTCACGCCGCAAAGACGACTATCAGACGATCCATTAGCAGGACGAGAAAACTCGTAGGCCATAGACAGGTCTTTATCTAGACCTTTCAGTAAAAAAAGGCTTGGATTTGTCAGTATCAGTAGAAGCCGCCACAACAGCCAACATCAGCTTCTTATTCAAAGCTTCTGCCTGTTTGGTATTTAGCTTCGTCGCGTCATCAACCCTTGCTAGCCGCATGAGTTCCTTCTCCAAATCAGAAATAGAAACAAAGGCCTTAACCCAAGGGTTGCGCCCCTCAGATGTTACAACTTCCGCCTCGGCGGACAGGTCAACATCACGCTCCTCCCTCAACAGCGTAGACCGTTTGGAAGTAGGCTCAGCCCCAGTGCGAAACCTCTTCGAGTCTATGAAGGAAGCAAACGTCTTAGAAAGCTCTTCTGTGTTTGACGGACTAGAAATCTTAACTTTCGAGGCCTTCCTCTTTTTGAAAGGAGCGTCACATTCAGACTAAACCTTCGACATTCTGAAGAGAGGGAGCCACATGCCAATGGGCTTATAACCCACTGCAACTAAAATTGAAAGTGCAGATAACGTCCTCCACTTTCATTCGAGGGATGCCACAGAATGCCTTCACAGTAGCTTCTTTCTCAGAGGTAACAGAAGTAGTGGGAAACCTCCCTACATGAAACACATGTAACGATCAGGATACAATAAGCACAATGGAAACAAATGATGAAATTATACTTACGAAGTTGCCTGAACTCCCACTCAAGCGGGTGACCATTGAACTCGAAATACTTCGGGTTTGAAGGAGCCTGAAAGCAGTGTTTCTGCCAGAAATTGAAGTCATCCGACAGTTTCCTGAAGCAAGCCGACGACTTCATTTCGCACACTGCATGCTTGATTAGTCGAGGAGAAGTTAATAACTGGGTCACCCTCGGAGTCACTCAGACACTAGCATCCTTTGCTCTGATCAATATCGCCAGGACAGTCCTGTACCCATTCGGTATCAGCTGGGCATGCGGGATACCAAGAAATTCCATAAAGCTCTAGATCTCATCAATCACAGGAAAACAGACACCCATTTGAAGCATGCCACGGTACAAAAAACAAATCCTTCCAGAGGAAACATTGGCGTCTAATCAGCACCCAATGTGAAGAATTTCAGGTTTTAAGGGACCCTATATGTTTTCTGAATCTCAATCAGGCTCGATTCGAATGTCGACCTCTCTTAAAAAAACTTGAGGCCCTTAGCAAGAAGTTCATCGTCGAGTTGATTCTAGAAAGTCATAGAAAAAGTAAACAAGCTTCCAATTAAAAGCTGAACAGAGCGAAGTCTCTAAAAATGAAGAAATGAAAGAGCTAATCTCTGCAGAAAGGGAGATGTAAATAGAGATTGATTTCCCACCTTTTTCCATTGAACCAGTGCTCTTTATTAATGAAGTGCGCCGCTCAAGTAACGATTCAAACTCAATCATCATGAGCAGCGTATTTTTTCGAGAAATAACTTAGTGGACCAATTAGGTGGCCTACTAATTCGAGGAGAGCATCTGATGATACACCAAAATGTCATTTCTTTTGCACCGTAGACGTGTCATGATGATTTCAAGGAATAACAGGCCCAAGCATCAGTCCAGCACTGATCTGGCCCAAACGACATCAACCCCGCAAAGTGTAGTCTGCCAGCCGGACCCGAATTACTGTGTTATGCTAAGCCCACATGTCTCATAGCCATCTCCAATACCCGTAAGGCCTATTGAGTCAAGTATCTTGGGGATCGGCTTCAGATGGGCAAACAAGCCAGCAGTACTTTGTCTCCTACTAGGAAATAAATATCAGAGTATACGTTATACATGGAAACTTCCGTGTATGGACAACACTCTAATGGAGAACTATCTCCCCCGTATCTAGGAGCATAGGTCTATCAAGGAAACTTTCCTCCACAAGATGACTCCTAATTAGAGAAGGATCTCAAGATAGATCTCTTTACCTAAACTATACCACAGATGGCCTAGCCGAACCAAAATTCTATCACTATAAATAAGACAGGAGTTTGGTGAATAAAGGTACACTACAAATTCCCTGTTTACAACTTTAAGCCTTCCTCAGAGCCCTATCTGACTTAAGTATCACAGTGCCATTAGTCACCACAACGTTGGTCTATGGCTCACGTGCGTTCCTTGGGTAGGTCAGCAGGTCAATGTCAAGTAGGAAGCGAAAATCGACTACATCAACAAAGATCAGCTATCCCAAAACTGGGCCAGCTCATAAAACTCAAAGAGGGCAAACCCAATCATAAAAACCCAAACAGGGCCCATCAGAAGAAGTCATAACTAAGGCCCAATTCCATGCTCGAGCGAGTTCTCTCATAAAGAAGAGAAATGTTGCATAAAGAGTTGTGGAGGGAGTTACGCCTCCATGGACGCGCCTTCATACAGGAGGAGACTATTATAAAGATCGTCTCTTTTCGTTGCGCTTCACATGCTTAAGTCACGCGGAGAATTAACTGCAACCATTATATAAGGTAAAAGGAACAATCGGCAAAAGTATGCAAGTTTAAGTGAGTTTTGTCTAGATTTACTTCCTTTTCTAGCAGAGTTGCCGACTTAAGCATCGAAGTGCCTTCAACCACCAAAAAGGTGGTCCTTGGCAGTCTAACATCTGTTTTGCCGGTCAAACTTACAGGGGGACGAGATTTGGACGCATCAGCTTGGCGCCGTTCGTGAGGAACGACAAGTTTCCTTTTTGAAAAGAAGATCCATAGTAACGAAACTCACTAAAATTATATCAACGATCAAAAGTCTACCAGAACAGATGGAACACTCTACATACCTTCAACCCAGCAACAATTACAATAACCCTCCTACTAGCAATGCTACATTGCCAGCAACCTATGATCGAGACCCAGCGGTAGCCACAGGGTCGATTGCGCCCGACGGTCAAAATCCACAGCATGTAGTAGCTCAGACAACCCAGACATCCGGCGACGTTGCTACAAACCCTCGTATAGATTTTCTCTATGACCCAAATGAACCACATGATGAAGATGATGGAGAAACTCACTCAAGAGTGTGCTCAGTCAGCTGACCCAATCCAAGCGCTGCCCCAACAAAACTCTACTAACCAAGGCCAAGAAAGCAACAAGGTTCCTACATAACCTTAACAAGGGAATCTCGAAAGCAATGAACCTCCTCAAGATAAGACTCCACAGAGTGACGAAACACCTGCTGAAATTCCGTTCAGGATCGGAGTCACGGATCCTAATGTATTGTACGAGCTAGCCAAACCACCATTATCTAATGCCTTGATAATAACTCCCATGCCAAAGAAGTTCATCCCACCAAAGTTCGAGGCATATGACTGCACCATCGACCCAACAGACCATTTGCGACATTTTCATCACATGATGGTGTTAATGGAAAGTACATAATCCATCTTATGCATAACGTTTTCAATTAGTCTTACCTCTACAGGAATGAGCTAGTTCAACAACTTACCATCGAGGTCGATAGACTCCTTCCAGGCACTAGCCACCGCCTTTATCACAAAGTTCATTGGTAGTCAACGAATGAGGAAATGAACACACTACCTGCTTCACACCAAATAGAAGCCCGAGGAGACGATAAAGGAATACGTCACTCGTTTCACTAACAAGCTGACAATGATTGATGGATGCAGTGATGACACGACCATCACTACTTTCACCGCCGGACTGAAAAGAGGACCCTTTTATTATGTTTGCAACCTGGAACCCACAAAAAACATGGCAATTCTGTTGAATACCGCTCAGAAACACATCTGTTCCGAGGAGATGAAAGCTGCTAGGAAGAAAATTGATCATGAAAAGGAAGACCACTTAAAGAAGCATGAAAAAATGGAGGAAAGAAGAAGAGACAACAAACCCCAGGAGGATAGCATTCAGTTGAAGAGGCATCAGACAAATGGGAGGCTCGAATCCGAACAATAAGAGTTCGAAAAGCTGCAGTCAGAAAGACCCAGACATGGGCGGGTAACAAGTGTGATGAAAAATACATACAAACTGTACACAACCTTGGAAATGAGCTTGCCAAGATACTGAACCATATGAAGAAATGGGAGGACGTCAACTGGCCACTCAAAATGAGTGGAGACCTGGAAGGGAGAGATAAAAGTAAGTATTGTTCCTTCCACAAGGATCACAGACATGATACTGAAGACTACTACAATCTAAAAGATCAAATTGAGCATTGGGTTCAGAGAGGACGACTCGATGAATTCATCGGAATGCAAAACAAGCAGCCCAAGTGAAAGGCAAATGCAGACACCACTCCGGGATCAAAATAACAACCCAGGGAGCTATTATACGCCCTACACTGCATAGTCGAAAGGAACAAAATGATCAACCCAACTGAAGAAACAACCGAAAACACCTCCCACTCGAGCTGATCTATATCGAAGTAGGAATATTAACACCGTCAAATGAAATCAGACAAACTAATATATCGTTTCACGGCGAAAGAACATGGAGAAGTTTGCACTAGCCAACTAACAAAATTCAAAGACCTTACTGATAGATGCAAGCCTGGCTCATATTACCAACAACGAAATTGACGACAACAGACTCGGTTAAACATTAGCAGTTGGTGCTGATGTGAGCATGATTGGAAAATTTGGCGGTGATATGAGCATGATTAGACAATTTGGCACTGATGTGAGTATGATTGAGTAATTCGGCACTGCTAAGTTACTGAACTAGAAAGCACCCCGAGTCCATTAGCTACAACAACATATTCAACGAACAACGAGATGGAACAAACAAATTAAACCAATAGCAATCTGGCAGTTTGAAGACATGGACGATACAGAACAAAGCAACAAGGAACCTCTAACAACACATGGATCGACATCAACCGAATAAAAGTCAGAAGGACAAAACGAACTTGGATGAGAGGACTCTACAACTTAGCATAAAATTTTGGAAAAAAACAACCACTAGGGTTGTCATAATACCCGAGAGGGATATCAATAAAACTAAAAGTTCGAATCCCCATCTTATGCACGAAAAACGAAATCAAGGCATCAAAACTCGGTAATATGAAGTAATTGGCATATATGGCTAAAACATATCAGGACACGAGTTATATATACTTTATACATAAGTCAGATATACATAATAAACTTCCGGTCCTTTCAACCATGAAGTAAAAGTCGAACGAACAAGTCAACTTACTTAAATAAATACTTCGGGTCGATTAATATGTCAAACCAACTAAGTAAAAGTTGGACGAACGAGTCAACTTACCTAACTAAGGAACTTCGGGTCAATTAATATGTCGAACCAACGAAGTAAAAATTGGGCGAACGAGTCAACTTACTTAAATAAATAACTTCGAGTCGACTAATACGTCGAACCAACGAAGTAAAAGTTGGACGAACGAGTCAACTTACTTAAATAGAGAACTTTGGGTCGACTAATACGTCGAGCCAACGAAGTAAAAGTTGGACAAATGAGTCAACTTGCTTAAATAAAGAACTTCGGGTCGACTAATACGTCGAATCAACAAAGTAAAAGTTGGACGAATGAGTCAACTTACACATAAAGAACTGGTTGTTTGACACGTCGAACCAACAAAGTAAAAGTTGGATGAATGAATCAACTTACTCATTAAAACTTTGGGTCGACTAATATGTCGAACCAAATAAGTAAAAATGTTGGAAGAGCGAGTCAAATTACTCAAATAAAACTTCCAACCAATTGATACGTCGAACCAGCGAAATAAAAGTGGGGATGAAAGAGTCAACATATACACTTCAAACCGACTGAAGATGTTGAACCAACAAAATAAAAACCAAGACGGAAAAGCCAACTTGCTCCGAGTCAATTGGCACATCAGGAAGATCAAATAAGTTCAACCTACTTCGGGTCAACCAACGCGTCAAACCAACAAGGCAACAACGAGCGAGTCAACTTATTCAACCCTATACATCGAATCAAAATTTTTTTGGACATGATTCAAAATGTAGCCATAAAGGCGTCCTAGATGATCAAAAAGTCGAACTGGGAAGGAAAAACTGGAGATACGCAGTACAACTTACTTCAACAACTACGACGGACCTAAAAGTAAAATGGTATGAGTCAATTCACATGCTACGACACATGCAATGGGTCAACACACACAACCCAAGACAAATTACGACTACGATGGAAAAACATGCAAACAAGAATTTAGGAAGGAAAGTTTTTTTCATTAATAAAATGATTCTGTTACATTCGGGGAAGAAGGTAAAGGAGTGGAAGATAAAATGGAGGTAGTCACAACATCATTGGCGACATCATCTAATGGACGAAGGGAAGTTGCATCAATGATCGTCGAACTTGCCAAGTAAGCTTAGTCAGTTCGCAACTGACGACGACGACTTTTGGTACCCAACGCCTAGTCCGCTACGTGCTGACCACGATGATCGAGGAAGTGAGAGTCTAGTCAGTGCTTGTCCGTTGATGATGACGACTCGCCAAGGGATCATTGCTCTCCAACAAACAATGATCGCCGAACTTGTCAGGTAAGCTTAGTAAGTTTGTGACTGATGACAACGACTTCTGGTGCCCAACGCCTAATCTGTTGCACGCGGACCACGATGGCATAGGAAGTGGGTGTCTAGTTAGCGCTTGTCCGCTGATGAAGACGACTTGCCAAGGGATCATTGCTTTCAAACAGACAATGATCGTCGAACTTGCCAGGTAAGCTTAGTTAGTTTACGACTGATGACGATGACTTCTGGTGCCCGACGCCTAGTCCGCTGCGCAGATCATGAAAACTGAGGAAGTGGGAGTCTAGTTAGCGCTTGTCCGCCAATGATGATGACTCGCCAAAAAATCATTGCTCTCCAGCAGACAATGGCGTAAATCATGATGGTTAAGCTCAGTCAGTTTGTGACCAATGACAATGGTTTCTGGTGCCCAACGCCTAGTCCGCCATGCGCAAATCACGACGGCTAAGGGCGTAGGAGCCTAGTCAATGCCTATTCGCTAAAAACTCGCCAAGAAGTCATTACAGATAATGATCGAGGGAGTATGGTCAACCTACGACCAATGAAGATTTTTGCTGATTAACACCTAATATGTCACGAGGTCAACGACAACAATCCAAAACACCAATATATTTTTACTGATAAAGAAAGATGATGCATTAATTTTCTGCTCCTAATTTTGACCTAGTCCCGCTGACCTGCACAAGTAACGCACGTGAGCCACGGACCACCGTTGTGGTGGCCGATGGCACTCCGATGCTAAAGTTAGACAAGGATTCGAGTAAGGCGTAATGTTGTAAACATGGAATTTATAGCGTACCTTAGCTTACCAACTTCATGTCTTATTTATAGTACATGAATCCTGGTTCTACCAGGCCATCGTAGGCGTAGTTTAGGAAGGAAATCTTCGTGGAAATCCTTCTCTAATTAGGAGTCGCGCTATAGAAGGGAAGTTCCTTGTTAGCCCTGTGCTCCTAGATACGCGGGAGATAGTTCCCTATCCAAGAGCAATCCATAAAAGGGAGTTTCCCTGTGTGGAATGTATTCTAGTATTTGCTTCCCATTTTGAAGCAGAGAGTTGTTGTAGTTGCCCGTCCGAAGCTGATCCTTGAGATACTTGCCTTAGAAGGACTTATGGGTTTTAGGATAGCTGTGAGATGTGCGGGCCGAGCATGCTATAAGAGTTTGGGTTCCTCTTGCGGACTGGATTAAGTGGACTTAGAACCTCTTGGGTCGGATCAGTTTTGAGCTGACGCTGGGGCTTGTAATTCCTTGAGATCGTCATGACACGTATATGGCTCAGGGATGTGACCATTTTTATGTATCATCAATTACTCTCCCCGAGTTAGTGGCCCGTCACATTGGTTTACTAAGTCATATTTTGAAAAGATTCGCCGCTCATGATGATGATTGAGTTTGAATCGTTGCTTGAGTCGCGTGCTGCATTAATTAAACATGCGTTAGTTTAGTAAAAAAGAGGTGGGAACCTAATCCTTATTTAGGTCATCTGTAGTGCAGAGTCTGACTCTTCTATTTTCCTTGCTTTTGAAGCTACTGCTCTGTTCGTTTTCTGATTAGAAAAGATTGTTCATCTTCTTCATGACTTAACAAAATATTCTTGATGATGTAACCTTGGCCAAGGGCCTGGAGTTTTTCAAAAATAGGTTTCTTTCTGAGCCTGGCCTTGCTGAAATTCATACAAAGTTTGGGGTCCCTGAAGACCTGCCGCTGTATGTCTCGAAGGGTGACTAGACGCCAATGTCGCCATCGGCGGAGTTCATCTGTATGTATCGTGCGATGTTTCAAACTGGAGTGCACTTTCCCATTCTGGATGTGATCTAGGAATTCTTGGATCTTCTTGGGATTCCTTCGGCCCAATTGGGGCCTAATGGATATAGGATCATCCTTCTTATCCTGATCAGAGCGAAGAAGGCCGGCGTCAGCGTGACAACGCGTGTAATCCAATTGCTGACTTCTCCTCAGCGGAAGGGTAATGTCGTATGTAAGATGACATCACTGGCCTATTTCATGAATATGCCTGATGATTTGAGGTTATGGCAGAAGTATTGTTTCTTAGCCCCCACGAATTCGAAGTATTTTCATTGCAAGGGTCGTCCGCTCGAACGAGAGTTCAGACCGCTTCGTAAGTTAAATTTTTTTCTTTTGACTTTGGTATGCTTGATTCAAGGCTGGCTAATCATTGCTTGCTTTTCTTTGTAGGAAGGTTTTCCACTACTCCTCTTGCCCTAGAGAAGAAAAACACTATGGAGATGTTTCACGGCTTGTCAATGAAGAACGTGGTGGACGTCATAGGCGTTCCCAACTTCATTCACAGTGAGCTGTGGGATAACTGGCACGTGGCCCCAACTATTTAACAAGCGTTGTGAGTTAAATTGGACGATGGGGCCTCTTCTAGGAAGAGGAAAGGTTGCTGGGGTCAGAGCTCCTGTTTTATTTGATGTGGAGGAGATATCTAAAATGTTTTCCTCTTTCAACACGACCCGCTCTAGTGGGAAAAGTGTGCGAGTCTGATCTGCTTATCAGGGCGGAGACTGATGTGTTCAGCTGTGAGACGGATTACCTACGATTTTCAGGGGTTGAAGACAGGTCGAATCTCAGTGATGCGCAGGTCGGAGCTTTGAATGAGTGTCTAGTGCGGGTTGCAATGGAGGCTTCTACCTGTGCTGAATTGCACGGGACTGTTCCAGTAAAAGGCTTTTTTGAAGACCCGCCTAAGTTGTAGAATCTAATCGTCTCATTGGTGCGTAGTCTAAACGTGGTTTTGGCACAGGCCACGTTTCTTGTAATCCGTGTTGTTCACCGTCTCATTACAGGCCACAGCTAGAAGTGTTGGAGGGTCCTTTGGATAATTCGCTTCCTCTTCCTCCGGACCCTGACGAGCCATCTCGTACTAAAGGGTCGGCTGTTCGTGACAAGGGAAAGGCCGCGGAGGAGAGCCTGGCAACAGTGGCAACTGCAAAGGTTGGTGCCGGCGTGGTTTCTGATAAGGGAAAGCTTCATCCAGATGCGCGGATAAGTCTATTTGCACCAGACTTGGTAAGGATGAGTTCTTAGGTCTGGCACCAAGAGGTTGATATGGAGTATGCTTTGAGGAAGCATATAAGCAGGCGACACAGTTGGTTGATGGATTGCGCTCCAATACCCGATGAGGATATGCTGGAAGGGTGTACGGATAAGGGTTTAAAGTACCTTATGCTGGGTATGTCTCACTTCAGCCAGGTGGTCGTTGCTGGGACGGAAGTCGAGGTGGCTCGTGAGAGGGTATACACCATGGAACGCGTTTTCTTGCACATGCAGGCGCTGTATTCTAATGCGCTCTATAAAATTGAGCGACTGCAAAAGCAGGCTGAGGAGAAGTGACTAGATAAGTCAACTATGGCCTCTGAGACTTAGAGGGCTCGTCTAGAGGCCCTTGAGCGTGATCTAGCAGAGGCGGTGTCTGAGAGAGACTAACTCAAGCAGGAGTTGAGCCAGATTCGCCGAGACGTAAAGGTTGCGCAGGAAGCTGCGGCTAAGGCGTGTTATAAACTGTGTTCTCTTGTTGAAGAAAATGCTTCGAAGGAGGCCGATAGGGCTGCTTAGAAGTAGCAACTGGAATCCTATATGGAGTTTAACGCTCGAGAGGCAAGGAAGGTCGATGACCAGCTAAGCTGGAGTGGCACAAGCTCAATACTGTGAAGAATAGTCTGGCCACGGAGCAGTCTCTGGTTGACGCGTTGACTGGAAAGTTGGAGCTATTGGAGCATGACCTTGCTGATTCGAAAGCGCGGGAGGAAGAGCTTCTGCATGAACAAGTCAAATGCGAGTTTCGTTGGGTTGTACACGGTAGGCTGGAGCTGCTGGCGTTGATGAAAAAGGAGCATCCGGAATGGGACCTCGGCCGTTACAAGATGTCGTATGTAGACTTGTTTGTTGCCTTTGCGTCATTGGATTAAGAGGACAGTTCAGGCCCTGATGCTCTGGTCGTGGTGCATGTGGACACAACTTCTGCTCTTTTCTCTAATAGGCCTAGCTCTTCTATTTTTGTACCTTCTCCTGATAAGGAGTAAACTTTGTATACTTCTACCCTTTCCGTTCTAACCGTTAATGAAAATAATTTTATAAGTTTTGTGCTTGTTGTCTCTATTGCATGTTTTTCGTTTCGCCTGGTCATCTTGCTTTGACATAGGCTAGTTGAATCAATAGGACGCTGAAGTGTCTATCTGTAGTAGAGAGCTTGACCGCTTTATGTTGCAAATGACTTGGGATCATTGTTGCGTAGTCATGTCCGATAGTAGGCACGTTGAGGACAGTTTAGCAAGGGGTTGAGTTGCCTGAGCTGTGTCTTGTCCCCAAGGTAAGCTGCTTGAGGCTTGTCTGATTGGTCGGCTGCAACTGCTGCTGTGGGCAATTTGCGATGGCCGAGCGTATGTGTCAGAGCATTTGTACCAAGTCAGGCGTCGTAAGCACGGATTGACATTCTATGTAGCATTTACTCGGGCACTAGCTAGATGATCTATGCATCGACACAAGTGGCCTTTGTTGATATTACAATGAGCAGTCTGTTTGAGCGTGAAGACGCTGACTCAACGAGATTCATCTTTGCAGCCGCTATTTTGAAGGAGAGCAGTGGTCGCGTGGCAAGTTGCTTGGGGCTCCCACCTTCTGAACCATCTATATTCGAACAATATGGATTACAGGTTCGGGGAGTAAAGATTTGGCGACTACGCTGAAGAGCAGTAATCCCGTGGCGAGTCGTCGACATCAGTCAAGGACTGACTAGTCTCCCACCTCTTGAACCATCTACGTCACGCGGTGGGGGCTACAAATCCGAGGTAAAGGGGTTTGGCGACCAGGCTGAAAAGCAGTGGTCCTGTGGCAAGCTGTCGGAATCAGTTCGGGACTTACTAGGCTCCTACCGTCCAAATTCATCTACACCTATGCACATCAAGTTACAAATTAAAGAGTTTTTAGCGGCAACGCCGAAAAGCAGTGGTCCCGTGGCAAATCGTCAGAATCAGTTCGGGACTGACTAGGCTCCCACCTTCTAGACTATTTACACCCGCGCGATGGGGGCTATGAGTTCAGGGTTGGTAATTTACCGGCCATGTTGAAATGCAGTGGTCCTGTGGCGAGCCGTCGGAATCAGTTCGGGACTGACTAGGCTCTAACCTTCCAAACCATCTACGCCCGCGCAGTGGGGGCCACAAGTCTGGGCTTTGATAAAAAACTTTCATTGCCAGTCGTCACCAGTTAGGCATACCTGATCGAGTTCGGCGATCATTGACCCGAATGGGGCAATGATCCCTGGCAAGTCGTCATCATCAGGCATTGTAGCGTTGATTAGACTCCTATTTCCGAAAACCATCGGGATCCGTGCTGGGCGGACTAGGTGTTGGGATGTACCAGAAGTTGTCGTCATTAACTTTGACTGACTAAGCTTGCCTGGTTGGAAAGGGGTTTCGCCCATTTGAGGGCGTGTGAACCCATGTCCGTTAGTATCGCACACTGTGTGGACAACATTACCTTTAAACAAACAATGATCCATAGGTACGATCCGTGCATCAAGGCTTATTTGGATTTGTGCTCATGTCAATCATGTAGTAGAATATTGTTTGAATGGTGGGCCGAGCCGTTGGGCACACAGAGGAAGAATTAGGGTTTCCTGTACGATCACGCTACGTGTACAACATAGATCGCGCAGTGACACGTGTACGACTAAGCTGCGAAACGGTTGAGTACCAGCTACTCCCCCTCAATTGATGGGGTTGCTTGCAGCGCCATTAATTGAACGAACGTGGTTTGCGCAGTTTCCTTGGGAACCGCTGTCTCTTCACTTCCCATGCAATATTCAATGCTTGGCAGTTAATGCAAGGCACTATATTTCATAGAGCTTATCTCTTGTAATCTTCTTGTTTGAAGAAAATGCTTTGGGTTTTCCAAAGGCTAAAGGGAGATCTCTAGCAATGAAGTCTTCGAATGTTCTGACATTTGCACTGATAAGGCATTACGATAGTTGTTGTTATGCGTGGTCACCTGTTCTGGGTGGGCACGTAGTTGATATGTTGAGATCTCATAATTTCTTCTCATATTGCAGAGAAGTAGTACATGTTTCCTACCAAGGGAGATGCCTTGGTGTTACTTCGTGCCGCTTGTGTCCGTGTGTGCGTGGATCTCGTTGCTAACCAATAGCTGGTCAAAGTGTTAGCCGATGTGTGATGCTTTCGGGTGTGGTAGCTCTCAGTAACTCCTGGTATTGCACATGGGAAAGGTGGCCTTTCTTGATAGCACTGGGAGACCTTGACGGTATCGTTGCTTGTGGCCATCTTCATCTGCCTTATTCGATCCCCTGGAAGCAAAAAACCATTTGAGGAAGTCTGTAAGGGGGATGGGATGTCTCTTGAGGAAATCAATAGTCCATTGTAAGGTCACAACATTGTTGTACGCTCACTTTTCTGGGGTGATTCGACGGAGCAATTTAGCCGCTCAGTACTTTCAATCCCCTTTAACACCTTGTCATTATCTTGGGAAGGGGTCGAGCAAAGTCCGCTCGCATATCTTTACTGTCACTTGCAGATTGCTCCCATCGAAGGGGCTGCACGACCTTCTTCGGATACCTTTATGGAGTTAGATCGTCTAAGCGAGTCTTTACTTCATGTCGCAATAATTTTAGATGCTTGTAGTATGTAGTCTTTTGTATCTGTCTCAAGGTTCTTGCTGTTACATCTTTCGAGTAATCAATAGAGTTTGTTTTCGTAATCCTTTCTTTACTTCTTAAATGATTGCAAATCACATAATCCTTTAAGAACTAAAATTCTTCATTGACCACGGAAATGGAAAAAGACAATCGAAAAAAGACTAATTGTTGACTGAGAGAGATTGATCCTGGCCCTGATGTGAACTCGGATGGCCCTTGCAGATATTTAACGTTCTCCAGCAGACTGTCGAGACTTTCTGGCATTACAAAGGTTACTGAAGAGTAAACCTTGTAATGGGGTTAATCTCCGCATCGATTGAAGGCCGGGGTTGTGTTCTCGTTTGCCCCAGCCTCTCCTGTATGGCTTGACTATTGTGCCTCTGCTGTCACTCGACCTGGCACTGGTTCAGGCTGCTTTGTAAGACTCAGTTGGATATGGGAGCACTCTATTTGTTTCAGTGCAGCGTAATGGTAGTCTCGTATCGTAGATTGGTCTCCATGTATTGTCCCTTCAGAGTGGTTAATAGTATACTTAATGCACTGGTGAAGGGTGGAGACTACTGCTTCCATCTGGTGGAGCCATAGTCTTCCCAAGATAAGGTTGTAGGTTGATGGAGCATCTACCACCATGAAGTCTAGAAACAAGACCTTTCTTAGTTGTGGCTCCCCCGCCACTGCTGCTAACCTTATCTTTTCGAAGGGGAAGCATTTCTCTTTGCTGAATCCAATCAGTGGGTGATCCGAGGGCGTGAGGTTTTCCTCTTTGAAGTCTATACTGCGATACGCGCTACAGAACAAGACGTTGAGTGAGCTTTCTGTCTCTTCACCTCCCACCTTGCAATGGAGACCAAGATGACTAGGGCGTCGTTATGTGGCGCTCGGACTCTTTTGAGGTCTTTGTCCGTAAAGGTTAAGGTGGGAATGGGGATTTGAATCCTCGAGTGGCAAATGCATCTATCCTCATTCGCGGGTTGTGTCCGCATCTCCAGTAAGGTCCGATCGGTCTTCATTCGGTCAAACTCCATGAAGGACATAGATTATCCCTAGAGTCTCCTTCTCTATTTCTTTAATTGAATCCCCCTGGTCCTTGGTTTGTTCTTGTCCCTTCTCAGAGTTTAGGAATTCTTTAAGTTTGTCCTTACTGATCCAGTACTCAAGTTCATACCTCAGACTCTTGCAGTCGTTGGTATCGTGGCCACCCTTCTTGTGGTACACACAGTACTTGCCATTGTCATGCTTGACGGGGTCTCCGCGCTGCTTCGGCGAACACTTCAGATCTTTTTAGTTTTTCATGGAGTTTAGTACGCTCGACAAGCTGAAATTGAGGGGTGTCACAGTTCTAGATCCAATGTCGTTGGATGCTTTCTCTGGCCTGGACCAACTAGGGTCTGACCTATTGTCATTGCGCTTTCTCTTGCTCTGTTTTTTGTCATCGCGTCTGTTTCCCTCCTTTTTGTCCTTAGGAGCGGATGACTTCTTCTCGCCTTCGGTTTCCCTCTTCATGGTTCTCAAATCCTCCAAGGTAATGTGCTTCTGAGTGTTCTTGAGGAGCTCTGTCATGTTCAAAAGGGGCTCTAAGGTGAGGTTTTCGTAGAGCTTTCCCTCCTTGAGGCTCGCAATAAAGGCTGTCACGGTCATGTCGTTGCTGCAGCCCGCAATAAAGGATGACCTACATAAGTAACGCACGTGATCCACAGACCACCGTTGTGGTGGCGGATGGCACTCCGATGCTAAAGTCAAACAGGGATCTGAAGAAGGCGTAATGTTGTAAACAGGGAATTTGTAGCGTACCTTATCTTACCAACCTCATGTCTTATTTATAGTGTAGGAGTCTTGGTTCTACCAAACCATCATAGGCGTAGTTTAGGAAGGAGATCTTTTT
The DNA here is from genome assembly GCA_963556465.1 of Berberis vulgaris. Classification (NCBI taxonomy): domain Eukaryota; kingdom Viridiplantae; phylum Streptophyta; class Magnoliopsida; order Ranunculales; family Berberidaceae; genus Berberis; species Berberis vulgaris. The sequence continues at coordinate 71,461,927 of OY747125.1, read as the reverse complement.
GGAGATCCTTCTCTAATTAGGAGTCGTGTTGTAGAAGGGAAGTTCCATGTTAGCCCTGTGC